>CM051244.1:113999775-116399775 GCA_027917425.1 Gastrophryne carolinensis | reverse complement strand
GTCTGGCGTCTCCCTATCGCGGTCCGTAAGTGCCCCTGCGGGCTGGCTTTTACTTGTACTTTCATTGTATTATGCTTACGGGATCTTTGCTTTATGTCTTACAGGCGGGTAAAACTTTTTGTGGTTTCTCCTGGTCCTATTCCCTTTTAGCGTTAACCCCTTATTGGCGGGCTTTTGTATTGTATATCTCCCACTTCCCTAGCGGGCTATTGGGGCATCCCGGGTAGCCTTATTGGCGTCAATCCCGACTTGGCCTTTTGTGCCACAATAATCACCATATGGAGGCTTCTCAAGATAATGTGCTCGGGGTTCCTTCGGGACAAGCTGGCTGTGTGTGCCGTGTGGGGTATCCCCTATAAGTGATGATGTCAGAGTGTGTGTACACTGTGCCTAGCAGACGCTTGCGCTGCAGTCTGGGTTACCGGTGGCTGGGCCTGTGCCCCCTCTGGCTTCGCCTACCCCCCCCCCATGCTTACATCTGACTCCCAGTGAAGTGCATACCAGTGGGGAGTCTCAACCTGATTTGGCTGCACGGGTGGCCAGCATTGAGAGACATATTGCTGGCTCTGGCCCGCGTAAGGCTTCTGCTAAGAAGCAGCATTTATTACCTGGTGTTTCCCTCTTTCCTATGGAGGCTGAGGAATTTTTTGATGTTACCGGTTATACCCCCCTGGAAGATGGGGAATTATTTTCTGATTCAGAATCATCTGAGGATCAGCCTAAGGTTTATGGTGCCGATTCTGGGTCTGACCCCTGGGCTTCAGATGATACTGACAGGCTTTTAGTTCACATTTTTGAAGTACTCTGTATCCCTCCTCCTGCCGTGGCTCTGCGGCAGCAGGGGGAACTGTTTCATTCTGTTAAACCACGCTTGGAGTTTCCTGAACAAACTCACTTTAATAATCAGGTGCTCAAAGAGTGGGAACGGCCTAGCCGGCTTCCCGGGGTGCCAAAGAGTTGGGATAAGAGGTATCCCTTTCCCGCTGAGATGGTTAAATGATGGTCATGTCCTCCCGAGGTGGATGCACCAGTTCTGGGGTTGTCCAACACATCCGTCATGCATTCCCCTGACTCTACTACACTGAGGGATGGGGAGGACAGGCGCATAGATCAGCTGGCTTGCCATGTTGCCTGTGTGGGAACCGCGCTGCGTCCGGTCTGTGCCTCTGCCATTTCGGCTGTTGCTATTAAAAGCCTGCTCAGGGGTCTCTTAGATGGGGCCCCTGATGATGCAGGTAGTGAAGAGTATAGAGCTCTTCTGCGTTGTGAGGAATTTGTTGCATATGTTCTCTCTGCCTTGGGTGATACCATTAGAATGTGTGGCCTTGCTGGTGGCTATACGCCCCTCGGTCTGGCAGCTGACAACGCTGCTAATAAGGCTCTCACTGGTTTTCCCTTCAAGGGGCTGCACCTCTTTGGTGAACGTCTGGACTTGTTTGCCAAGGGAGGCAAGTTACCTCAGCGTTGAAGGCAGCCCCGGTCCTTTCGGGGTTCAGGTGCCTTTCTTCCTTCCTTCCGTGTCTCCAGAATTGGACGGGGAGCTTCCTTTGCTGGATTTTTGGGGCAGGGGCAGAGGACGTGGCCGCCCTGGCCCCTCCTGGCGTCCCAAGCCTAAGTCCTCCCCCAAGCCCCCTCAGGCATGAAGCGGCTCCCTCACCCATCCGGGTGGGGGGACGGCTTCGGCTCTTGGCTCATGTCTGGAGGCGCCATGTGGATTCAGGAGGTAGTGTCCTCCGGTTACAAGATAGAGTTTGCAGCCTGGCCGCCCCCAAGATTCATCAAATCCCAGTTAGCTAAAAACCCCCTGTCAGCTCAGGGTCTGTCCCTTGCTGTCTAAGGCCTTCTGGAATTGGGAGTCATCTGCCGGGTGCCCTTGAGGGAAAGGGGCAAAGGCTACTATTCCAATATTTTCATTGTTCCCAAAAAGGATGGGTCCATCAGACCCATCCTGGATTTAAAGCGCCTCAACAAATTTGTCAGATTCAGACACTTTCGCATGGAGACTCTGCGCTCCGCTGTGAATTCCCTACGCCCAGGGGACTTCACGACCTCTTTAGACATCAAGGATGCTTACCTTCACATACCTATTTTTCCAGGTCATCAGAGATTCCTCAGGTTCGCTCTGGAGGATCAGCACTACCAATTTGTGGCCTTGCCCTTCGGTCTCACCTCGGCTCCCAGGGTATTCACCAAGGTGCTGGCAGGAGTGATGGCTCTGCTGAGATCTCAGGGCATTCGCATTCTTCCCTACTTGGACGACACACTTATCGCTTCTCAGTCCTTCCAACAGGCAGAGCTAGACACTCAGCGGGTGGTGTCCACACTGGAGTCATTCGGTTGGGTGATCAACCACCCCAAATATTCCCTGTCTCTTCCATGGCGAAGTCCTTTCTGGGCATGATTCTGGATTCATCTCAGGTCAAGATCTTTCTTCCTCAGCAGAAGGTGGAGAGTCTTCAAGAGCAAGCACAGCTCCTTCTGTCTTGTCCTCATCTGTCCATCAGGCAGGGAATGCAGCTGGTGGGCCTGATGGTGTCCTGATTCGAGGCGGTTCCATATGCTCAGTTTCACATGAGGCCTCTTCAGCTTCACCTCTTGTCAGTATGGGATCGGGACCCTGTGTCCTTGGATCAGGTGTTTGTCCTGTCCCCTCTGGTCAGGCGGTCTCTATCGTGGTGGCTGGACTCAAGGAACCTGCTGGGGGCAGATCCACGGATGCCAGTCTGACAGGTTGGGGGGCTTTTGTAAGTCCCTGAAATTCCAGGGTCAGTGGGGCCCTCAGGAGGCCCATGCCCCTATCAACATTCTGGAATTGAGGGCGAACAGGTTGGTTCTCGCCCACTTAACCCCACACTTGAGGGGTTGGGCTGTTCAGGTCCGCTCGGCGGTTGCCTACATCAATCATCAGGGAGGGACCCGGAGCAAGAGGGCCCTCAAGGAAATGTCCCTGATACTGTCCTGGGCGGAGGAGAATGTTCCCTGCATCTCAGCTGTGTACATCCCGGGGGTGGAGAATCTTTAGGCAGACTCTCTGAGCAGGGGGACCTCTCATCTGGGAGAATGGTCCCTCAGCAGCAGGGTGTTTTGCTCCCTGTTCCACCGCTGGGGTCAGCCGGATGTGGATCTGTTTGCATCCCTTCACAATCACAAGCTTCTAGTCTTTGTCTCTCTGTCCCAAGATCCTTTGCAATGTCTTGGACTAGGTTTCAGCTCCTGTATGTGTTTCCCCCGTTTCCCCTGCTGGGCAGTGTGCTGCGCAAGATAGCTCAGGAAAGGGTGCCAGCCATACTGGTGGCCCCCTGTTGGCCAAGAAGAGTGTGGTTCGCAGACATCGTGCAGCTGGCAGTAGATCAGTACGCCCTGCCCCAGGTTTCAGATCTGCTCACTAGGGGCACCTACGCCACCCCAATTTACAAACGCTGGCTTTGACGGCCTGGCTGTTGAAACCTCCATCTTGATGGAAAAAGGGCTGCCTGCTTCGGTTGTAAATACCATGATCAGGTCATGTTTCTGCCTTGGCCATTTTTTTCCAAAGATCCTTTGCTCAGCATCCCCTGGTCAATACCTTCCCCCACGTAAGCCTATGTTACCAGTCTGGGACTTGAACTTGGTCTTATCTGCCCTGCAGGGGTCTCCCTTCGAGCCATTGCAAGGGGCCCCTTCGTCCATTCTTACACTTAAAGTGGACCAACACCCAGGATTTTGACTATCCTGGGTTTTGGTCCACTTCAGGGGGGCACCCCGATTAGGGGTGCCCGGCTGTGTAAAACCCCCAGAAACACCCCAATACTCACCTCACAACGCTCCCACGTGGCCGGGTGACAGCGACGGACAAGCGCTGACAGCGACGGACAAGCCAGCGCGTCCGCCGCCGCCTCCCGCACGTCCCTCTCACAGCGCGCGCGCCCACGCTGGTCATTCACAAACGGCCGGCGCGCGCACGACTAGAGGGGCGCGCGGGAGGCGGCGGCGGCGGCCGCCGCCGCCGAGGAGGTAAGTTTTTGGGGGGTTTTCGGGGGAGTCCCTCACCGCGGGACATCCCGATCTCGGATGTCCCGCGGTGAGGGAGGTGATCGGTCCGGGAATCTTATAGATTCCCGGGCCGATCACCCCAGGGTGACGGTCCACTTTAAGGTGGTCTTTTTGGTGGCTATCACTTCTGTTAGGCGTGTTTCTGAGTTGGCGGCGCTTTCCATGAAGCCTCCTTATTTTGAGAGACACCAGGACAAGATGGTGTTTCGTTTTAAGACAGATTTTCTGCCTAAGGTTGTTTCTGCCTTTCATCTCAATCAGGACATTGTTCTGCCTTCTCTGTGTCCTAATCCTAGTAACCCTAAGGAGAGGGTTTTACACTCTTTGGATGTGGTCAGGACTCTGAAGTTCTATTTGGTGGCTACTGAATCCTTCAGGAAGACTGATGCTCTTTTTGTGCTCCCGTCTGGACCTAAGAAAGGTCTGGCTCCAGCTAAGTCCACTATCAGCAAGTGGATACGTCAGGCTGTGATACAGGCCTACTCTGCTAAGGGAAAGGAGCCTCCCTTCCGCCTTACTGCTCATTATACTCGTGCTATTGGTGCCTCTTGGGCTTTTCACCACCAAGCTTCTGTTGAACAAGTTTGCAAGGCCGCCACTTGGTCTTCTGTTCATACTTTTTCTAAGTTTTACAAGGTTGATGTTAAGTTCTGCAGGCGGCAGTGGTTTAAACTGTCTGCTGTTACTTTTGGGGATCCCACCCTACCAAACGGACACTGCTATTGGATGTCCCAAGAGTAAGGAATATCTTCTGGAACAGGACGTGCTGTATACTTAGAATAATACAATTCTATGATTACTCACCTGTAGAATTGGTATTATATGTATACAGCACGTCCTGTTCCACCCCACCCTTGTTATCATTATTTTTAGTTACCTCTTTATGGTGATTGTTCAATTTTTTATAATGGTTATAGTTCTCCCGGTCTCATTTTAACTGCTTTTCAATACTGGGGAATTTGTGGGAGGTCCCTGGTATATATGGGGCCGGGAGGAGCCACTTTTCTGTCTCTGCAGTCCAGCGCCATCTACTGGATGTATACCAAGAGTAAGGAATATCTTCTGGAA
Organism: Gastrophryne carolinensis; assembly: GCA_027917425.1. Lineage (NCBI taxonomy): Eukaryota > Metazoa > Chordata > Amphibia > Anura > Microhylidae > Gastrophryne > Gastrophryne carolinensis. The sequence continues at coordinate 116,394,675 of CM051244.1, read as the reverse complement.
CAGGACGTGCTGTATACATATAATACCAATTCTACAGGTGAGTAATCACAGAATTGTATTTTCCGGCGGGTCCTGTGATGCTCTGATCACCGGCCGTCGTGTCCCCGACTTTGCTGCGGCTGTGCATTCTTTCGCGATGCTGCGGCACACTTGAGATCAGCCAATCGGTGATCTCAAAAGTGCTGCTAGGCGTGGCTTAGGCAGTGAAAAAAATGTTTTTGCTTTAACAACGGAGCCACCACGAGCCAACAAAAGCCCAAATGGGTTTCCATTATCTAGCCTAAGCAGTTCACTTCACTGTCCTTACAACCTCCAGAGAACTTGGCACCATGCTCCATGTTGTACTGGGGTGTGGAAGGCACCAAACAAAAAGGGGAGCATAATCATGTTCTTATAGTGAGCAATCTGTGTAGTATCACTTGAACTCCGAGGCAGTACACAGGGCTCAAACTGAGAAAAGACCAGATGTTGTATCCAGGCCTTTTGGGAAAATATACAGCATGTAAGATACTTCCCACGTTTCCATTCAGCTACCTTACATTCAATCTGCGTGGGACTGCCTTTTAGTTTTCAATACTTTTTATTTATTTTAATTGTCAAGAACAAGTGAATAACAAAATGGGTGTTTTGCTCTGTAGCAGCTGTATTCTGCAGTGGTCAAAAGGTGTGATTGAATAATAGCCTACTATGAGGTAACAAACCTTAATTACCAGAAAAAAAGAGAGAAGAAAAGAGAAAAAAAAGCAGGGGTTAAGGGAGACGTTATTAGGAAAGGCTTTGTGCTTGGTTTGTTAGCTATTTATAGCCAACTGAGTGGTTTAGCATCGGTGCCTGGGATGAAACATTTCCAAAACGTACCAAAATTTAACTTAAACACTAAAAACAATAAAAAATGAATTCAAACTTTGTACCATTCACCCTTAGTTGGTCGAATTCTAGATACGGAAACGTGTATTGTACAATATACTAGAGTTAGTTTCTTTGCTCCACTATTGTTCCTCCTTAAAGTGGACCAACACCCAGGATTTTGACTATCCTGGGTCTTGGTCCACTTCGGTGGGGCACCCCCGATCGGGGTGCCCCGCTGTGTGAAACCCCCCCGAACCCCCCGAACTCACCTCTCCCCGCGCCGACGGACAAGCCGCGGACAAGCGGCTCCTCCACCGCCGCCTCCCATTCACAGACGGCCGGCGCGGGCGCGCGCACGTCTAGAGGGGCGCGAGGGAGGCGGCGGCGGCCGGCCGCCGCTGAAACTGAGGTAAGGAGTTTGGGGTGTTTGGGGGGGTTTCACCCCGCGGGACATCCCGATCTCGGATGTCCCGCGGGAAGGGAGGTGATCGGCCCGGGAATCTTATAGATTCCCGGGCCGATCACCGGTGGGTGTTGGTCCACTTTAATCTATCTTTCACCTTAACAACTCTATTTTTCCTATCCCTACCGCCCCTTTCCTCAAACCCCCCTCTTCTGACCTAATGACAGACACCTAAGCCAGGGCTTCACCAATCTAGGCAATGGCTGAAGTAACAGTATGCTCCTTCTGCGTTAAGGGATTAAATGTACCTGAAAACCGTTTGAATATTCTCCATGACCACCTACACAAGCAGAAAGTAAAAATAGCTCCTCTGCAGGAGACCCACTTTAAGGAGGGCCACATTCCCACTATACATTCCCACTATACGAACCCTGAAGCCAAATCCAAGTGGGTGTCGATAGCCATACACAAATCTTTGCCACGCACAGTTATGGATTCCTGCATTGACGCAGAGGGCAGGTACATTTTCTTGAAGCTAACGTTCTGCACTAGAATATACACCATCGCTAATATATATGGTCCTAACCTGGACCAGGCCCTATATTGCACTAATATACTTTTGAAACCTAGCTAACTTTGCAGAAGGAATTCTAGTGGTGGGAGTGGACTTACACCTCGCCCTGGACCCAGTCCTTGACTCTTTGGTTGGCAAATCTGCTGTGTAATACGGTAGGTTTAACACCTTGTGGAAACTCATAGCAGATCTCCAGTTAATTGATGTGTAGTGAGTTCTTCACAGGGGAGTTAAGGATTGCTAATTTTTCTCGAGTGCCAAAAATACATACAGTCGCATAGACTACCTTTTCCTTAGCCACCATGCTATGGCTTGGAGCCCCGTAGTGTCAATGGGAAACATACACTGGTCCGATCACGCCCTGATCTTTGTTTCGAACGTTGTGTCGAACTCCTGGGCCTCCACCCAAGGCAATGGGATTGGAGGTTGAATGATTACTTACTAAAAGACAAAGTTTGCCTGGAGAAAACTCAACTTTTAAAAACTTCCTATTGGATCATCGAGAGAATGATACCCCTCTGCCATACCTGTTATAAGCGCTTAAATGTGTAGTGAGAGGAACTTTTATTCAACTGGGTACAAGACAAGAGAAAAAAACACCCTTATAAAAAAGACTGAGATCCAGAACTTAGAACGCGTGCATAAAAGCTCCCCCACCAATTGCAAATGGATAGGATTATCAAAAGCTAGGCACACACTAAAGGGCTTATACAATCAAGTATTTCTTCACCACAGGGTCAGACAGAGAACTCACTTCTACAAATTTTCAAATGAACCTGGTAGACTATTGGCTAGATCTCTTCATCTGAGAAGTGCGAACACCTACATTCCTAGTATTAAATCATGTCAGGTGTTCGAAACGTCCAACCTACTACAGATAGCAGATTCTTTTAGGGACTTCTATAGCAAGTTCAAGTTCTGTACAATCTTGGAGGGGCCCTGCCATCCAGACCAAGCTTGTCTCCCCAGGAGGGGGTGGAGGCCTTGGAAAATCCCTTTAGCGGAGCTGGGAGCTATTGAGGGGACCCCGGCAGGTAAAAGCCTGGGTCCGGACGGGTGCACTCCTTAGTTGTGCAAGCAAATTGGATCCTTATTAGCCCCATTCCTCACCAGGGTATTTAATTCGGTGGGCATCAGCTGCCCATTCCGGAGACAGTTCTCGCAGTTCTGCCCATGCTGGACGGGCTGCTGGAGGTAAACAGTTATGATTATCACTCTCTACCGGTCCCTCCTAGCTGAGCAAAAGCTTTCATCCTACTCTGGACGCAGACATTTTTGGGGATGGTTAAATGCTGTATTTAACAGTCATATCTACGGAGAATTATATAACCTGATTGGGAATTGATTGATTAAACATCACTACATCATTTTTATTTATATGATGGGCTTGATTACAAGAATCTATCTGGTACGTGCAATTTAAATCATTGGTGGCGGGGCACACAGTGGAGGTGTTGTTGAGCACGAAAAAAAGAGGACTTATTAACCCTTTATATCCCGCGGAGTCTATCTATGTTTTTATACATAGTTTTTTTTAGTATCAATAGAGACTGGACTGACACAGTTTTTGACTCCTTGCGTAGGATTGTTAATTGTATTCAATCTCTAATGTTTTAGACTATATTGTGTAATAATTTGTGTTTTTATTCTAAAAAAATAGCGCGGCTTTAAAAGTGGGAGAATCCTCTCTTACTTATCCAGTATAGTTTTTAATCACTTATTATTCTTTCCCCCACTGGGCTGCAACTCTGTTCAGGACTTTAGGATACGGGCGCCGCCATCTTGACTCAGAACCATCACATTTACTGAGGAGAGGAGAGCGGGATAAAGTACAGGGGGTGGGGTTATAGCTGTGCTTTCCTCAGACAGAGCAGAGCTGGCGTCAGGAAAAGGTCAGCAATCCCAGAATGCAGAGCAGCACAGTGAGAAGGCACTTTTGATTTTTAATGTGAGCAATCTGTATTTACAGGGTGTGGGAAACATATACGATAGACTCGTATTCAGAGTGAAGGACCGCTTTAAGGCCATAGACTTATTAAGTGGAACGAGTTTGTAGCACATCTCCACCCCACTTTCTAACCCCCTATTCTTCCCCCACCCACCCTATTTCTCTGAATTTCTCCTTCTCTTCTATTCTCTTAGCATTGTCAGCGACCTGAGAAATTATCTGGTAGTCTAATGGATTAGCACAACAGATGAATTAGTATGTTCCAGGATTGAAGTTTGAATGTTAATATTCTACGGAAGGCCTAAATAACATACAGCCTATACAGCCTATTTACATATACAATGTAGCTGTTCCAACATTAAGGTTGCAGGAGGCGGTTTAGCTCCCTTGGGTCGTCTACTCTTTGTTACTTAATCTGCTTAGGGTTGCAGCCTCAGTGGTTTATGTAAGACTGTTGAATGGAACACTGTGTTTTATACCTTTGTATTTCGTCTCAGTAAATACAGATTTAAACAAAAAATATATGTTGTGAGTAAATAAAAACATAATATTCCATTGTTGGCTGGCTCAGGGACAAACAGACCTTATTTAAAATGCACAGCTCATGTCTACCTGTGCCCCCCACCAGGGCCTTGGCCTCAAATGCTCCTATACTGGTAATATTCAAACCTAAGCAGGAATGGAGACTGAATGTCCATGGCTGGATGCACTCCCAGCCATGAGCCTGCTCTGATCATGTCAATTCAAACAGACATTTGAGCCCCTCAAGTTTATATAGATTTATGAAAATCCCAGGCATATTACACATGATCTGATCCCATTTGGAACTGGAAAATGCACAATTGAGTAAAGCAGGGGGTTCCAACCATTTTTATGGAGTACTATTTCTGTATTCTTAGTATACAGTACGTCCTGCTCCAGATATAGTACTTACACTTGGGTTATCCTCCGCCAGATGGCGCTGCACTGCAGAGACATGCAAAACAGGCTTCTCCCGGCCCCTCAAATACCTGGGGACCTCCCACAAATCCCCAGATTTCTCTGCAGTGCTTACTGCGAAGACATGAAGTATCACTCTCTCGCAGGTGAGTGGGGCTATTAAAGCCTGCGGCCCTGTTGGTCTATTCCCACCTGTCCTCCTTGTGATGTGCCTCCCAGCCTGGGCTGCGCTGGTCGGGTGAAGGTAGGCAGCACCATGCGTGCTTATGGAGCGCTGCTCCCCCGCAGTCCCCAACCAAAGGGTAGGTGGTGTAGGCTGATGGTGAGCCTCTATGGGATGGCCCGCCCGCATTATTGCCCCTCGCCCCGTGTAGCGGTGGGCCCTGTACGAAGGGCTGCCATCCTCCCTTCTTCCCCCCGTCGGGGGGAAAGATAGGGGGGGGGGTGTGCCTGTAGTGTCTGTGTATGATTGCACGTATATGGCTCTTTGTCAGTCTTTGGACTTTTACATATATGGTGTCAGCCGCCGCGTTTTTTTTGTATTTTACTCGTCTAACTGCCGCCGTCGCACGCGTTTTTTCCTTCGTTGGATGTTCCGCGCCGGGCGGCGGCATTACCTCAGACACTTCTGTGTCCTCATTGGCCGATGTTGGACTTCGCGCTCTTTTCTCATTGTGTCTTTTAGACTGGTGAACACCATTGGCTTCTCCCGGCCCGGTGTATTTGATAGCGGGCCTTGTAAAATTCTCCCACTAAAATCCCTAGCGGGTCTTTGGGGCATCCAGGGTTGCTTATAGCGTCAATCCCTGCTGGCATATTGAGCCTAAATAATCACCATATGGAGGCATCTCAGAATTATGTGACCGGGGTCCCCCTGGGACAAGACCGGTTGTGCATAGTGTGTGGACAACCCCATGCTGATGCTGACAGGGCACGGGTCTGCGTACCCTGTGCCGAGCAAGCACTGGCTCTGCAATCAGGCCTGCCAGTGGCTGCACCTTGTTTCAATTCGCCTATCTCCCCATGCTTAAATCTCACTCCTGCTGAGTCGCATACAAGTGGGGATTTGCAGCCTGTTGTGTCTTCTAGACTGCCTACGGCTGAACAGATTATTGCGAGGTTGTCAGAGCGCAAGGACTCTGGTAAGAAGCGGCACTTGACGCCTCATGTTACTGTTTTCCCTATGGGAACTGAGGAGTTTACTACTCGGTGTGGTTATACCCCTTCTGAGGAAGGAGAGCTCTTCTCTGACTCAGGCTCATCTGATGGGCCGGAGAGTCATGATGATTCTGGCCATGAATACTGGGCCCAGAGTGACACTGACGATCTGTTGATTAAGGTCTTTGAGGTTCTGGCTATCTCTCTCCCTGGTGAGGCTCCCAAGCAGAGAGGGGAGCGTTTCCATACAGCAACAGCACGTTTGGAATTCCTGGAGCAGGCACATTTCCATACTCTTGTGCTCAAGGAATGGGAGTGACCCAGTAAACTGCCAGGGGTCCCAGGGGACTGGGATAGGAAGTACCCTTTCCCCCCTGAGGTGGTTAATTGTTGGTCATCCCCCCCCGTGGTGGATGCCCCGATCATAGGGGTTCCTAACCCCCCCTTTATTGCAGCCCCTGCTTATACTACCCTTCGGGATGCTGAGGACCGGCGCATTGATCTGCTGGCCTCCCACGCCTTTACATGTGCAGGGACGGCGCTGCGCCCGGTCTGTGCCGCGGCTATTACTGCAGTGGCCGCTAGAGCCCTAATTTGCAAGATGCTTGCTCGTCCCCCCGATGATCTCCCCTGGGATGTGTTTAATGCACTCTCCAGTTGTGATGTGCTTGTAAAATTTATCCTATTAGCGTTGGATGACACCATTAGAATGTGTGCAAGAACTTCTGCCCTTGTGGTGGCTATACGTCACTTGGTCTGGCTGTGACAGTGGGGTGCTGACGATGCTGCTAAAAAGACTCTTACCGGGCTTCCCTTTAGAGGGCTACGCCTGTTTGGGGCCGTCTAGACCTGTTTGGTAAGAAGGGTAACTCACCGCAACGCAGGCGGCCGTCTCGGCCCCCTCGGGGCAGGGGCACCCCTCCTCCCCCCTACCATAGTGTTAAACAAGAACCAGGGCTGTCCTTCGCGGGGACTCGTGCAGACTCCTGCCCCGGGAGCAGCAGACAACGCCCTAGCCCCTCCGGCGGGGCTAAGCCTAAATCTTCCACCAAGCCCCCTCAAGCATGATGGGGCGCCCTCGCCCGTCTGGGTGAGGGGATGGCTGCGGCACTTTGCTCCTGTCAGGAGGCATCACGCCTCATACTGGTGGATTCCCCAAGATTATCAGGTCCCAGGTACTCCTGGTCCCTGCCTCTGTTCAGGTACTGGCGCAGGCCATGCAAGGCCTGCGGGGTCTGAGGGGTCACTTGCAGGGGCAGAGGCAGGGGCCGCTACACCAACCTTTCCACAGTCCCCCAAATGGATGGGTCAGTCTGGCCCATTTTGGATTCACAGGTTCTCGGCAATTCTCCAATTACAGGCAGTCTCTGCATGGAAACTCTGAGATGGGCCATCAGCGCCTTGCGCCCAGGGGGCTTCTTGCCGTCTGTGGAGCTCTAAGATGCTTATGTTCACATCCCTGTGTCTTCAGGACACCGAGGCTATTCAGGTTCGTGTTGGAAGTCCAACACTGCTAATTTGTGGCCTTGTTATCTGGCCTCTCTTCAGCTCCCAGAGTGCTCACCAAGGTGCTGACGGCGGTGATGTCTCTGATGAGACCAAGGGGCGTCCGCGCATTCTTCACTTCCCAGTCACTACGTCAGGCTAAGTTGTATACTCGGCTGGTGGTGTCCATTGGGAGTCATTTGAATGGGTGATCAATCACCCCAAGTCCTCATTGTTCCCTTAATTGGTAACTCCATTCCTAGGAATGAATCTGGATTCGGTTCAAACGAGAATCTTCCTTTCTCAGCAATAAAGTGGACAATCTGGTTGCATGGGCTCAGTCCCTCATTGCTGTCCCAGTCCCTTCACCAGGCAGGGATGCAGCTGGTGGGCCCGTTGGTGGCTTGCTCAGAAGAGGTCCCTTATGCTCAGTTCCCCTTGGGCCCTTCTGCGACTTCTATTGTTAGTACAGGACAGGGATCCAGCATCCCTGGAGCGGGGTCTGTGTGCCTTCCCACCTGGTAAGGAGGTCCCTCTAGGAGTGGATGAACTTAAGGAACCTGTCTGGGGGCAGTTCCCTTCTTGCCCCTTCCTGGAGACGGTCACCATGGATGCCAATCTATCAGGTTGAAGGGGGGGTTTTCTTCTGAAAATCCCTGCGGTTCTGGGGGAGGTGGGGCCCTTAGAAGGTCCATACACCTATCGATGTTTGAAACAGTGAGCGTTTCGGTTGGTTCTATCTCGCTTGACTACTCCTCTTCTGGGCCTGCCTGTTCGGGGGCGCTCGGTCTGTCTGACAACAGTGGCCTACATTAATCATTTGGGAGGGGCCTGGATCAGGAGGACCCTCCAGGAAGTGTCTTTGATCCTAATCTGGGTGGAGACAATGTTCCCTGCATATCAGTGATATTCGCTCCGGTGGGGGTCCCTCTGCGACAGGATGTGCTAATCCCTGTGTCACTATGGGGTCCAACCAGTTGTGGATCTGTTTGTGTCCCGTCACTATCACAAGTTCTCGGCCCTTGTTTCCCTGTCCCAGGATCCTCTGGCCGTGGTCCGGATGCCTTAGTAACGTCATGGCTGGACGTTCTGTTCTGTATGTCTTTTCTGCATTCCCCCTGCTAGGCAGGGTTCTGCGCAAGATTGCTCTGGAAGGGGGAACAGTGATTCTGGTGGCCCCCGGGTGCCCTAGTAGAGTGTGGTTTGCAGACGTGGTACCGAGGGCAGTAGTTCTGTACGTTCTGCCATAGCGGTTAGGAGACTTAGGAGTTTATTCATCAAGACTTAGGGGTTTATTCATCAAGCCATAGCGCCAGGTAACGACTGGCAGCGACAGGTAACAACAGGTAGCGAACGGTGACTACCTGACTCTGTACGCAATACCACATTTATCATAGCGAATCTAGTGAGCAAACTGCGACACGTAGTGACCGATTCATCATCACAGACGGCTCACCGTATACCGCCGGCACTCTGGCTTCCAGAGCGCCTGGTATTACCTTTCGCTACCTATCGTTCTTCCATACATTTCAATGGACGATCCTTTTCTTCTCTTTAAACAGAGTTTTATTTTGTTTTTGTTTTTTTAATTATCAAAAAAATTGTGTCACCTCTCATGGCCTAGAAAAAGTCTTTTTTGAAACTTCTTTTGATCTATAATATTTTTATGCAGAATTGTCCTTACATGTCTGGTATTAAAGTATTAATGTCACAATGTTACAACAATGTAATTCCATATGTTTTTTCTTTATTACTAGTGGATATGTGTTCAAAAACAGACTTTAATCACACAGCCTCTGGCTCTCTGGGCTAGTGCTGTGTGAGGCTTTTCTTTGATGAATATGGTGTGAGTTGGTCGCACTGAGCTGGTGCTACTGTTCGCTCCAGTACAGCGCTGTACTGGTATTAGAGCGACTCACACAATATATTCTGAGACGCTCTGAAACAGCGAACCATGGCCGAGCACAGCGACTACTAGCGGTTGCTCTCAATGCCTCGCTACAGATGATCATCTGTCGGTACCTGGCGCTAGTAAACCAATGCAACCTACTGTAAAAGTTCCACTCCAATCCACCACTCGGCATCAAAATTGGAACTGGGAGCCTGCAGCTCTTCCTACTGGAGGCTTGTTCTCAAAGCTTCATGTCCCCCTGCTTCTCACCAGCTGGCCCCCATGGGTAAAACCAGAGGGAAGCTTAAAGGGATTGCTGGGGCTAAGTGTAAAAACAAATAATTGTTTGGGTACCCGCCATGCAGAAGAGTTATCCTGAAGCCCCTTTTCTATAGCCCTGCCCCAGGATTTTATTTACTTATGACTACATTTTTTACCTGAAAGGTGAACCTATACAAAGAAACAGGGAAAATAACGACAAATTAGGGAGCAGATATACACAAGGATCAATGTTTCCAGAAAGAAAGGTGGAAATAGGACCACCTCTTAATACTAAGAAAAAGGTGCTCATGAATAAATAAAATCCAGGAGCTTGGATACAGCCAAGTGTCAAAAACAACAGCTTTATTCAACAGCACACCTAGATGAATTCTCTGCATGGCATGGCACTACCCTGGACAATCCCTTTAAGCACCACTAGTTGGGTAACCCTGGATTAGAGTGCTTCTGTTCGCCACCAGGTAATTAGAAAATTCAGAATGTATTAATATATTTTTTTATTCAAGCCGATTTCCACAGCAAAAATGTTTTAAACCATTAGCTTTAGTGTTGGTGTGGTAGCAGTTTCTCTTTAAGTCTCAGCTATTGCGGCTTAGCCCAGCTTGGAAATCTTTATATCAATTGTTGCTTCACCTTTTGAATCTGCCAGAAATATCCAGGCCGAGGGAAGTGTATAAGGATTTGCAGGCTGACTTGTAGTCCGCGCACATTTCATGTGATGGGTTTTGTTCCAGGTGACGTCAGCCCTTCAAACAGAAAAGGGAAAGTTGAATGGCTTTGATGAGAAGTCCTATCTTTCTGCAAAGTTTCTAAAGGCTGGAGAAGATCCATACCGTCAGCACGCGTTCAACCAACTTGAGAGTGACAAGCTAAGCAGTGACCGGCCCATTCGGGACACAAGACACTACAGGTATTATGAACCTCCCCAATCCCTGTGTGCCAAAAACTCACAAAAGTTTCTATATAAAGGTCAACATATTGTATTCTGAAATCTGCTGGCCAGGCCATCGCTCAAACAGCTGTGCAGCTTTACATTCTTTGGCTGCGTTGCTTAGAATTAATCACACTGCTGCTTGAGCACAGCTTTAACCTGCAGAGATAATTCCTCCTTAAACTGGGTCATTAAGACATCAAGCTGAAAACAGCATATTCTAAGTATACAGTACGTCCTACTCCAGATATAATACTTACAATTGGGTTATCCTCCGCCAGAGGGCACTGTGCACTGCAGACATGCAAAAACAGGCTCCTCCCGGCCCTTCACATACCCAGGGACCTCCCACAAATCCCCCGATTTCTCTGCAGTGTTGACTGCGAAGACATGAAGTATCACTCTCTCGCAGGTGAGCGGGGCTACTACAGCCTGCGGCCCTGTTGGACTATTCCTACCCGTCCTCCCTGTGATGTGCCTCCCAGCCTGGGCTGCGCTGGTCGGGTGAAGGTAGGCAGCACCATGTGTGCTTAACGGAGCCATGCTCCACCGCAGTCCCCCACCATAGGGTAGGCGGTTTAGGCTGATGGTGAGCCTCATAGTGGATGTCCCTCCTGCATTCTTGTCCCATGCCCCGTGTAGAGGTGGACCCTGTGTAAAGGGTCGCCGTCCTCCCTCGTTTCCCCCCGTATTCGGGGGAAAAGAAGGGGTGTGTGTGTGTGTGTTGTGTCCGTTGGCAGTCTCAGTGTACAGTATTGTCACGCTTATGGCCGTGCTTTTACCCCTGACCAGCAACTGGGTGTCAGAGCCGCGCTGCCTTTCTAGTTTCCCTCTCAATTTAACATGCAATAGCGTACTGCACGTCCTGCGTTATTATACTACATCTTAGGCAGGAAACTAATTTTGCGCACGCCTACGGGCGTCAGAATGGTGGCGGTGTATTTAGACTTCACGAATATCCACTAGCAGATGCCTTTACTGGCACACTCTATGCTTGGCTTGCCGTGGTTTTAAACGGCTGCTTCAGAGCTTCGCGTTCTTTGGGGGAGGCGGGGACCCGGCGTGGCGCGCTCCGCGTCACGCCCAGTTTAGACCCGCCCTCCGAGGTTTGGTCGGTGCCATTTTGTTTATCCCCGCATGCGCGCGTGTTGGCGGTCCTTCTCCTCCCCAGGTCGGTGAGTGCCCTCGCTGGCGTTTTCATCATTAGTATTCTTTCTGTGGCGCATGGCCCTGACACCCCTTATTCCCCTTCTGTCTTTCAGACCTTGAAGATTCCGGTGGCTTCTCCCGGCCTAACATATATTGTAGCGGGCTTACAAATTCTCCCACATTCCTAGCGGGTCTTTGGGACATCCAGGGTCGCCTATTGCGTAAATCCCTACTGGTATATTACATTAACAATCACCATATGGAGGCATCTCAGAATTATGTGAGCGGGGTCCCTCCGGGACAAGACCGGCTGTGTACAGCGTGTGGACTGCCCCACGCTGATGCGGACAGAGCACGGGTCTGCGGACCATGGGTTGCCAGTGGCTGCGCCTCGTTTCAATACACCTCTCTCCCCGTGCTTAAATCTCACTCCTGATGAGTCGCACTCGAGCGGGAATGAACAGCAAGTCGTGCCGCGCAGACTGCCTACGGCCGAGCAGGTTATTTCGAGGTTGGCTGAACGCTTGGGCCCTGGTAAGAAGCGGTTCCTAACTCCTCCGGTTTCGCCCATTCCTTCTGAATCTGAAGAATTCACTGCTGAGCAGGGTTTTGCTCTTTATGATGAAGGTCGGCTATTCTCTGACTCGGGCTCATCGAACGAGGGGCTGAGGAGTCAGGATGATTCGGGCCCCAAGAACAACTTGGGGCCTGTGTGACACCGACAAATTACTGATAAAGATCTTCGAGGTCTTGTCTATCTCTCTCCCTGGTGAGGCTTCCAGCCCAGAAGTGAGAGTTTCCATACAGCGCCGCCGCGTTTGGAATTTCTGGAGCAGGATCACTTCCAGGCTCTTGTACTCAAAGAATGGCAATGCCCTAGTAAACTTCGAGGGGTTCCAGGGGACTGGGATTGGAAATACCCCTTTCCCCCTGATGTGGTTAACTGCTGGTCATCACCTCCCGTGGTGGATGCACCAATCATTGGGGTTCTTAACCCCCCCTTTATTGCGGCCCTTTCTTATCGTACCCTTCGGGATGCTGAGGACCGGCGCATTGATAGGCTGGCTTCCCACGCCTTTTCTTGTGCAGGGACGACTCTGCGCCCGGTTTGTGCCGCGGCCATCGCTGCAGTGGCTGCCAGGACCCTCATCAGAAAGCTGATTGATCATCAACCTGAGGATCTCCCCTGGGAGGTGTTTAATGCACTCTCCAGTTGTGATGTATTTGTAAGATTTATCCTTTTGGCGCTGGATGACACCATCAGCATGTGCGCTAGAACTTCCGCCCTTGCTGTAGCTATACGCCGCCTGGTCTGGCTGCGACAGTGGGGTGTTGACGATGCTACGAAAAAGATTCTTACTGGGCTTCCCTTTAGAGGGCGACGCCTATTCGGGGTCCGTCTGGACCTGTTGCGAAGAAAGGGCAAAACACCCCTTTACAGAAGGCGGTCTCGGCCTTCTCGAGGCAGGGGCACCCCTCCTCCCCCCATGTTAGCGTCAAATCTGAACCAGTGGTATCCTTCCAGCTTTTTGGTATAGATCCCTGCCCCAGGAGTGGCAGACAATGCCCTGGTCCCTCCGGCAGGACTAAGTCCAAGCCGGTTACCAAAACCCCCCAAGCATGATGGCCGCAGCACCTTGCCTCTATCAGGAGGCAGCATGCCTCGTTCTGATGGAGTCAGGAAGAAGTTCCCTCTGGATGCAGGATAGTGTCTGCTGGGCGGCCCCTTCCCGAGATATTCAGGAGGCTTCTGGTCCCTGCCTCTCTTCTTGTGTTGGGGCAGGCCACGCGCGATCTGCGAGGTCTGGGGTCACCTGCCGGTTGCCCTTAACAACCAGAGGCAGGGGCCTCTACAATAACCTTTCCATTTTCCTCCAAACGGATGAAACCCTCTGTCCATTAGGGCCTTCCATAGGTGAGGCAATTTACATTCACAGGCGGTTTTACTGCATGGTTTCTCTGAGTTGGGCCGCCAGTGCCCTGTGTCCAGAGACCTCTTGCCGTCGGTAGGGACCTAGGACGCTTATTTCATTGCCATTGTGCCTTCCGGGCACCTAGGACCTTGCAGGTTAGTGTTGGCGCTCCAACACTGCTGATTGTGGCCTTATTATCTGGCCTTGGTTCTGCTCCGCGAGTGATCGCCTAGGCGATGACGGGGGTGATTTCTCTGCTGAGACCAAGGAGGCGTCCGCACGAGAAACTGCTTGGCCGTCCCTCCTTGCTTCCCAATCCCTGCGTCAGGCCGAGCTTGTTACTCGGTTGGTGGTGTCCTTTGGGAGTCTTTGGATGGGTGATCATTCACCTCAATTCCTCTTTTCCCCTTAGTGGTATCTCCCTTCCTAGGGTTGAACTTGGATTCGGTTCATACGGGAACCTGCTTCCTTGACTATAAATGGACAAGATGTTTGCAGGGGCTTGGTCCCTCTTGCTGTTCCCGTCTCTTCACCAGGCTGGATTGCAGCTGGCGGGCCTGTTGGTGGCTGTTCAAAGGTTGTCCCCTATGCTCAGAGCCCTTGGGCTCCTCTGCTACTCATATTGTAAATGTTGGACTGGGTTCCAGCTTCCCTGGAGCTGGGTCTGTGTACCCTTCCACCTTGGTACGGTGGTTGCCCTTGAGACTGTGGTACTAGGGGTACCAATTAGGGGGCGCCCCCTTCCTTGCGTCTTCCTGCGATTGGATTCCAAATCTATCAGGTCGATGGAGGGGGGACTTTTTTCTCCTAAATTCCCCTGTGATTCAGGGGGAGGTGGGGCCTTTAGGGGTCCTTCCACCTGTCTATTTTGGAAGAGGTAGGCCTTCAGATTGGCTCTATATCGCTGGACTTCTCCCTTGCGGGATCGGTCTATTTGGGGGTCCCTTGGTCTGTCTGATGACAGTGGCCTGTATTAATTATCTGCGTGGACTTGGAAGCAGGATGATCCCCCGGGAAGGTATCTGATCCTGATCTGGGTGGAGGACAGAGTTCCCTGCATATCTGCAATGTTCGCTCCGGTGGATGTCCTTCTGCGACAGGATGTGCTAATTCTTGTGTCTCCATGTGATCCGTCTAGTGTGGATCTTTCTGGGCCCGTCACCTTCGTGGGTCCTGGGCCCTTCTCAGATTGTTCTGTCCTTGGTCATGAGGCTTCGTGACTTTATGCTGGACATTCTGTTTCTATATGTTTTATCCTCATTCACCCTGCTGGAAACAGGGTTCTGTGCAAGTTTGCTGCTGGAAGGGGGAACCAGTGATACTGGCGGCCCTTGGGTGGCCTAGTGGAGTGTGGTTGCAGATGTGGTTATGTGGACAGCGGACCTGTACGTCCTGTCAGGAGTGCTGGCCTGCTCACTCAGGTCCCCCTTTTCTATTTCACCCCTATCTACAGACTCTGGTCTGGATGGTCTGACGGTTGGTTCATCCACCTTGATGGAAGTGGGTGCACCTTTGTGGGTGTCTGTGACTTCTGGAAGCCTAGGAGTTGGCTTCTTCTGCCTCTTCTTCCGTCTATTGTGGGGTATTCTTACCCATATTGATTGGGTTGAGTTTTTGGTCTCTCCCCTGTGGGCGAGCTCTGTTCCCAGGGTTATATAGTTATTACAGCATGGGTTGGAGTTGGCTCTCCTACTTGGTGCCCTGGTGGTTCAGGCTCTGTCCTGTCCGTTTTCTGCAGAAGTCTTACTCAGTTCCTTGCCTGGGTTGACTTTCTTTCAGGGATTGCTCAGTGACATTCCCCACGTAGTTCTAGGGTCCCTATTGGGATTGATTTCTATTCGATTTGCCTTGCGGGGTGTTCCCCTTGGCTCTATTCCGGATGCCGTCTGACGGTTCTTATCCATAAGGTTGTCCTTCTGGGACTGTTACCTCAGTCGGCCGTGCGCCTGAGCGGGCGGATCTGTTTAGCTAGCCCTCGTTTTCTTACTGTATCTTCACCGTGATGTGGTGGCGTTCCGCCTTACGCCGGTTATTCTGCCTAAGGTGGTGTCTTAGGCTCAGGTATTAAGACATTATCCTTCTTCTGGGATTATTCCTTGTAATGCTGAGGCACGGGAATCTATTTTCCCTCAATAGGTGCTTGATTTTTTTTCCTGGATTGTCTCCTGTCCCTTAGGGGACTGATGTTCCTCTGGGTTGTGGGCACTTACATCTGGATGTGCCTGATCTCGTCTGCCTCTAGGGGTTAGGCGGCCTTGGGCCTGGCCTTTACCTGTATAAGATGCCCCTTCTGGTCCTGGGGAAGGCTTGGCTTCTTCCTGGGCTACTTTAGTTTTTGCTCTTGTTAGGCCTTTACTCAAGTCTATTCCTTCAGGGGAAGAGTTCTTCTCACTCTATTCTGATTACGCTGGTGCCTTGGTATCTTTGGGCCTTTCAGCACCAGGTTGTTGAACAGGTTTGCTTGAACGCTACTTGTTTTCTTGTTTGTACCCTTTCAAGGGTTGTTTTGATGTTGAAGTTAGAGCCTTGCTCGTGTCACTCTTGGTAGCGAGGTATTGCAGGTGACAGTGCTTTCAACGGTCTGCTGTTGCCTTTTTGTTGGGGATCCCACCCTGTTCTATGGACACTGCTATTGGATGTCCCAATTGTAAGTATTATATCTGGAGCAGGACTTACTGTATACTTAGAATAATACAATTCTGTGAAATACTTACCTGTAGAATTGGTATTATACGTATACAGTACGTCCTGCTCCACCCCACCCTGGTTTGCATTATTCTGGATCCCCTGTATGGTGATTGTTGTTATTGTTATCATTACCAGTTGTTTTGGTGGTTGGTTTCTCGCGGCTTCTGGTTCACTGCTTTTCAATGCTGGGGATTTGTGGGAGGTCCCTGGGTATGTGAAGGGCTGGGAGGAGCCTGTTTTTGCATGTCTGCAGTGCACAGCGCCCTCTGGCGGAGGATAACCCAATTGTAAGTATTATATCTGGAGCAGGACGTACTGTATACGTATAATACCAATTCTACAGGTGAGTATTTCACAGAATTGTATTTTCTTTAAAGTGGCATTAGCGCAATTATCTTTTGGACTACAACAATTGCTGCAGTGGTCACAACCCCCCACCTTTCCTATTACCTGCTTCACCATGGTTTTTCAATGTGGAACCTGAACATGTACAACACTCTGCTGGTACTTCTCCAATACCGGGCGCCAGTTGTGGTAGTGTGCACTACTGCAGCTTCTTCTTCCCCAGTGAAACAGGATTCTACAAATAGAGATATCCCTCCTCCTTCTGACCCTCCTCACCCCCTTCCCTAGTATTACCTGTTCCACCATGCTCCTTAACTGAGGAATATGTATAACACCCTGTTGGCTGCTGGTACTCCCCCAAAACCGGGCGCCAGTTGTGGTAGTGTGCTTTGCTGCAGCTTCTTCTCTTCCTGGTAAGACATGATTCTACTAACAGAAGTACCACCTTCCTAATGACACTCATCACTCACTTCGCTAGTATTACCTGCTCCACCATGCTTCTCTAACGGGAAACTAAAACTTATATACCGTATAACGTATAATACCATGCTGGCTACTGGTACTCCTTCAATAGCAAGTGCCAGCTGTGGTAACGTGTGCTACAGCTTCTGTTTCCCCTGTGAGACAGGCTTTCCTTTATGTGATCTGAGGTTGTCCCGGCAGGATGATCTGCCACAGAAATATTTTGCTTCAGCAGATTTTTACTCTGTAGTTATAGATCCTGCCACAATATGTCTTATGTTTCAAAAGTTGTTTAAAGTGTCTTTTTTAACATCTGCATTACATATAATGTTTATCTTATTTTTAGTAATTTTCACTATATACAGTCCAGGTCGTCCCAGAAGTAATTACATGTGGGGTGTGGGTATTCCACCACTAAGTGGGGCTCGACTGCAAGATCAAAAGCTGTCGCTCCTCCCGGCCCCCTATAAAAACAGGTGTCTCACTATGATTCCCCAGTGTTCATCTTGCAGTCTGCTGCTGAAGATCGTTGGATACTCTCTCCTGGATTTTGGCAGCTGAGCGGGGCCTCCTAGCCCGTCGGCCTCTGCAACCTTATTCCCACTGATCCCGTGGACCCACTATTGCCTCCCAGCCTTGGCTGATCGGGACGGTGAAGGTAGGGTAAACGCCGGGGTCAGGTGTTTGGCAAAGCTAGGCTCTGGGCCGCAGACCCTGACTAAAGGGTAGCCGGCCATAGGCTGATGGTGAGCCTATAGGGGGGGGGGAACCACTCATGCCCACGGGTTTCATGCCCTCCCTGCCCCCCCCACAAGCTTTATTATGTGTTGTGCTTGGTGGACTTTCATTTTACTGTGCTGACATCTTGTGACTCTGCGGTGTCCCTTAATGAGCTGGATATGCACTGTGTTTTGGCTACTTACCTTCCTCGCCCCTTGAGGCTCCTGCTCCTCTCTCTCCTCCATCTTGGCTGCTGCGCTGTGAGGGGGCGGCGTGGCTCGGCGGAGGTGCTTTTCTGTTTTCTGAGGTCGTGGCCTCTGCTGCGGTGGTGTGCTCGCATGCTCGCCGCACGGCTGGTGTGGGGGCCCCTCCTTGGGCTGCCCTGCGTTTCCTGGCTCTGGGCTTCTCCCTCCATCTTGGGGGCAGGCGCTCTTTTCGCGCCGTCGGCGGGGGTCGGGGCCGCGCGATGCCGCTTTTCGCGTCACTGCTGGGCTTCCCGCCCCTCGTGGAACGCGTTGGTATGCCTGATCTGCGCCATCTTGTCTACCTTTTTTCCCTGAACGCTGTCTGGTCGCCCTCCGAGCTGCCATTGCTGTCGGTGTCGTGAGTCCCTCTTGTTAAACATCTTATGGTGGTGTTGTGTTGTGCATGTGCTGTGGGATACTTATGGCTTTTTCTGCTTGTGTCTTCTAGGTGGGCCCCCTTAATAGATTAAGGGTTGTGGTTCCTCCTGGTCACCGACCCCCCCTCCTCTGCCTCCACACCCTCTCCCTATTAAGAGGGATCACAAAAGAGGGACTAACACTGAGGGCTTATTACTTTTGGGCCGTTAGTGCCTTGTAACCTGCATACCATTACTCTAATCACCATAATGGAGGCTTCTGGGGATAGTGAGCTAGGGGCCCCATCTGGGCGGGTGAAGCTCTGCCCCATGTGCGGTGCCATTCCTCTGGGCGGACTCAGCATGGTTTGTGTCACTTGCGCCAGGAGCGTCTTTTTGGAGCATGATCGGGTGGGCGTATCTGCCCCTAGCCCTTTATTGCCTGCAGCCTCTCCAGAACCCCCGCTGCTGCACTCAGCCCCCAGCGAGGGGGAAGCCAGCAAGGGGTCCCAAGTTGATTTGGCATACCGTTTGGCTAGCCTTGAGAGACAGATCACTTTCACGGCCCCTAGGAAGGCCACGAGTAAGAAGCGGCACCTCGAGCCCGTTTGGTCGGATAATGATGATGATCTTTTTGGAGGTCTGGGCTCCATGGAGGAAGGAGAGTTGCATGAGGGCTCCTTTTCCTCAGTGGATTATTCTGCCGGCTATGACAGCGGGCCTGGCTCTTCCTCGGGTGAGGATATGTGGCTCCCTGATGATACGGAGAAGTTGCTGGCTTCAGTGTTTGAGACATTGCACATTGTCCCTCCTAAAGCGGCTAAGAGGAAGCAGGGTGATTTATTTCGGCCTGAGAGACAGAGACTTGTCTTTCCTCAGCAGGCCCATTTTCTGATCTTCAAGGAGTGGGAAATGCCTAACAAGCTACCGTCGGTGCCTAAGGGCCTGGACAGGCGGTATCCCTTCCCTGAGGAGCTGGTCCGCCTATGGTCTCGTCCCGCAGTGGATTCCCCTGTGTCGGGGTTATCCAACACTACGGTTATGCCGTCACCCGATACTGCTTCCTTGCGTGATCCAGCTGACAGGTGTATGGATCAGTTAGTTTGTTATGCCTTCAACTTTGCTGGTGCTTGGTTTCGCCCTGTGTGTGCCGCGGCTATTGTCTCCTTAGCCATCAGAAAGAAGGTGAGACGTTTTGTGGATATTGCTATAGTATAAAGTATAAAGACCTCAAAGCTTGTGTGGATTTTATTGCCTTTGTTGTCGCTGCCATGGACGATGGTGTCTGGCTCGGTGCCAGGGTTTTGGCCCTGCTTGTTGCGCTTCGTCGCTCGCTCTCGTTGCGGCAATGGTCGGCTGATGCCGCCGCCAAGAAGTCGCTCACTAGTATCCCCTTCGTGGGGCACAGGTTGTTCGGGGAGTGTCTGGACCTCCTGATTAAGGATGGTAGACTCCCTCAGCGACGGAAGCCTGCGCGGCCCTTTCGGGGTTCCCCTGCCTATCACTCCTTTCATGGAGGAAGAGGCGCTTCATTTTCAGGTGGCCGCAGAGATTACAGGGGATGAGGTAGGTCCTGCGGCCGATCCGATCCCTCCTGGGGATCCAGATCCAAGCCCCCTGCCAAGGCTCCTCAGGCATGAGGAGGCGCCCTCACCCATCCGGTTGGGGGGGCGGCTTCTGTTATTTGCTGATATCTGGAGACTGCGCATCTCGGATCAGTGGATTCAGGAGGTGGTGTCCTCCGGTTACAAAATAGACCTGGCAGTCAGGCCGCCCTCAAGATTTCTTCAGTCTCGCATATCCCAGAACCCCGTGCAGCACCTCCTGCAGTTAGGTGTGATTTGCCCTGTACCTCGTCAGGAGCAGGGTCAAGGTTTTTACTCCAACCTGTTCACGGTTCCCAAGAAGGACGGAATGTTAAGACCTATCCTGGACCTGAAGGGTCTCAACAGGTTCGTAAGAGTCAGGCATTTCCGCATGGAAACCTTACGGTCAGCGGTGAGCTCGCTTCGGGAGATTTGCTCTGGAGTACCAGCATTACCAGTTTGTGGCCTGCCATTCGGGATATCCTCAGCCCCCCGGGTTTTCACCAAGGTGCTGGCTGGCATCATGGCTATTCTGAGGAATCAGGGCATTCGTGTGCTGCCTTATCTGGATGATTTACTGATTGCAGCTCAGTCCGTTCAGCAGGCCGAAAGCGACACCCGGTCGGTGTTATCCACTCTCGAGGAGTTCAGGTGGGTAATTAATTACTCCAAGTCTTCGATCACTCCCTCAACGGTGAGGTCCTTCCTGGGCATGACGTTAGACACCTCTCAGGTCAAGGTATTCCTGCCACAGCAGAAGGTGGTGGGGCTTCAGACGCAGGTGCAAGCCTTGCTGTCTTGTCAGCGACCTTCGATCCATCTGGGGATGAAGCTGGTGGGCCTGATGGTGTCATGCTCTGACACTGGTGCCCTTCCCAGTTCCACATGAGACCTCTTCAACTGAACCTGTTGACTGACTGGGACCGGATGCAGGAGTCGCTGGAATTTTCTCTGTCTCCTCTGGCCAGACAGTCCCCCTTGTGGTGGCTGGACCCTGGAAACCTGTTGGGGGGCAAGTCCTTTCTGACTCCCTGATGGGAGATAGTTACCACGGATGCCAGTCTGACCGGCTGGGGAGGCGTTTGGCAGATGCAGAAGATCCAGGGTCAGTGGGGTCTTCAGGAGAACCACTTGCCCATAAATCTCCTGGAATTGAGAGCGATTTGGTTGGTGTTTCTACACTTGACTCCCCATTTAAGGGGGCGTGCGCTCCAGGTTCGCTCGGACAATCAGACGGCTGTCGCCTACATCAATCACCAGGGCAGGACTCGGAGCAAGCGAGCCCGCAAGGAGGTGACCCAGATTTTGAGAATGTTCCCTGCATCTCAGCGGTTTACATCCCCGGGGTAGAGAACCAGGAGGCAGATTCCCTGAGCAGGGGGGGCTCTCGTCTGGGGAATGGTCTCTCAGCAACAAGATCTTTCACGCTCTGTGTCTCCGCTGGGGTCAGCCGGATGTGGACTGTTTGCGTCCAGACACAATCACAAGCCTCCAAGGTTCGTCTCCCTGTCAAGCGATCCTCTGGCCTTTGCCACAGATGCTCTGGCAATTCCTTGGATGGAGTTCAGGCTCCTTTATGCATTTCCTCCATTTCCACTCCTGGGACGAGTGCTGCGCAAGATAGCCCAGGAAGGGGTTCCAACCATCCTGGTGGCTCCTCGCTGGCCGAGAAGGAGTTGGTTTGCGGACATAGTTCAGATGTCAGTGGATCGTTACATCATGCCCGACGACCCAGGGCTTCTCACACAGGGGTCGCTGCGGAACTCCAATTTACAGACGCTGGCTTTGACGGCCTGGCTATTGAGTCCTCAATCCTGATGGAAAAGGGCCTGTCTGCCACGGTTGTGCATACTATGATTCAGGCACGGAAGAAGTCTTTTTCCATGATATATTACAGAGTTTGGCATGCCTACATTGCTTGGTGTGAATCCAAGTTTCCCTTGTCGCACCTTCTCTATCTCTAGGATCTTGGAGTTTTTACAACACGGTTTAGACTTGGGTCTCCAGCTGAGCACCCTCAAGGGCCAGGTCTCTGCCTTGGCTATCTTTTTCCAGAGATCCTTTGCCAATCATAGATAGATCAAGACCTTTTTCCAGGGTGTTACCCATGTACGTCCACCGCTTAAGCCTGTATTACCGGTGTGGGACTTGAATTTGGTGCTTTCTGCTCTCCAGGGGCCTCCCTTGTGCGATGAGCCTTTGTGCGATGCTGCTTTGCCTATTTTGACCCTCAAGGTGGTCTTTTTGGTAGCGATAACCTTGGTGCGTCGCGTGTCTGAGCTGGCCGCGCTTTGTATGAAGCCTCCTTATTTTGAGCTACATAAGGATAAGGTGGTTTTTCGTTTTAAACCTGATTTTTTGCCTAAAGTCGTGTCTCCCTTTCATCTTAATGAGGAAGTAGTATTGCCTTCCTTGTGTCCAGCACCGACTAAGGCTAAGGAACGGACCCTCCATGCCTTGGATGTGGTCAGAGCCGTTAATTATTACCTGTTTGCGACTGAATCTTTCAGGAAATCGGATTTGCTCTTTGTCCTAACGGAGGGCTCTAGGAAAGGTTTGCCACCAGCCAAGTCCACTCTCAGTAAGTGGATCAGACAGGCGGTGGTGCAAGCATATTCTGCCAAAGGGAAGGAACCCCCTTTTCG
The DNA here is from genome assembly GCA_027917425.1 of Gastrophryne carolinensis. NCBI lineage: Eukaryota > Metazoa > Chordata > Amphibia > Anura > Microhylidae > Gastrophryne > Gastrophryne carolinensis. The sequence goes on along the minus strand of CM051244.1, from coordinate 116,372,109 downwards.
TATTACGGCTCATTCTACCAGAGCTATTGGTGCCTCTTGGGCTTTTTCGGCACCAGGCATCTGTTGAACAAGTTTGTAAGGCTGCCACTTGGTCTTCTGTTCATATGTTTACCAAGTTCTACAAGGTTGATGTTAGGGTCTCAGCTGATGCTGTCTTTGGACGAAAAGTGCTTCAGGCGGTAGTGAAATGAACTACATGCTGTTCCGCACTGGGGATCCCGCCCTAATGGACACTGCTTTTGGATGTCCCACATGTAATTACTTCTGGGACGTCCTGGACTGGATATAGTGAAAAATACAATTCTGTGAAACTCACCTGTAGAATTGTTTTTGAATATATCCAGTCCAGGTCGTCCCACCCCGCCATTTGTTCATTATCTCTGTTTGCCTTTTATGGTGATTACCATTTTTGTATTGGACCGTTGTCCTTAAGGTTTTTGTTGGAGAGAGTACATGCTGAAGCTATGTGACGTAACATGGTTTCTTGGCCTCCCGGCCTGTCTCTTTTTTCTTACTGCTTTTTAACCACTGTGGAATCATAGTCAGACACCTGTTTTTATAGGGGGCCTGGAGGAGCGACAGCTTTTGATCTTGCAGTCGAGTGCCACCTAGCGGTGAAATACCCACACACACCACATGTATATTACTTCTGGGACGACCTGGACTAGATAAATTCAAAAGCAATTCTACAGGTGAGTTTCACAGAATTGTATTTTTTCTAAAGTGAAAGACTGATTGAGGGAAGGAAAAGCATGTTCCATGGCCCAGTACTTACCTACTTCTGCAGCTTTGTAGCCCAGATGGGCACCAGTGGGCAGTGAGGTTCTCAGGATGGGCTTGCACAGTGCCAATCCCTACGCCCCCTCCCCCTTGGTTGCCAATGGTCAGTAGGGATTGTGATCCAGTGGTTAAAGGAAGGGATTGCAGAAGTCAGTAAGAATCAGGGCCCTGGAATAGGCTTCCCCCACTGGTATGAGGTGCTCAAAGGACCAGCTGTAAAAACCCTTATTTGTAGATTACAAAAATTATATTCCCATTAGCTGAGAGGTGTCTGATATAGCTTTAGTGCTGTGGCTGCTGCATTGATGAGGTGGTAAAGCCATCACCCATGATCCGTTACAGCATGGAAGCTGACTTGTATAGGTGGTATTGGGTATTGATTTGTTGAACGTTAGGATTTTTTTCTCAGCGGTACAACAGAATCCGCTGATTTGAGGGCTTGCTATAGTGGACCAGCCGAATCAGGATGCCTAGCAGGGCAGGGAATGCAAACTCAAGTTCCTTTTAGGAAAAATACATTTTAGTGTACTCACTGCAAAATCCTTTTTTGAAATAAATGTGGGGACACAACTCCTGTCCATCTGGTGTTCTATCTTGAAGAATTAAGCATGTACCATAGATTGAAGTTCAGCCTGTTGGACTTGTGATACTGCTTGTCCAGACTGAAGAGCCCTCCCCAGCTCTGTAGAGTGTCCAAACTCCTGGCAGGCAAAATTTATTGTAGCTCAGATTTCCTCAGATGTCCTCAGATGTACTTCAAGGAAAGGATTTCATGGTGAGTGCACTATAATCTACTTATTTAAGATAATTGTCCTTTAACACATTTAATATATCAGCTCGCCTAGCACTTTATCACTTGTAAAACATGTAATCATTTTTTAAGCACTCTTTTTTTTACATTTCTCACCAGGTGTACCTCTGCACATTATGATGCCGATCTTCCCTCTACAAGTGTTATTATCACTTTTCACAATGAGGCGCGCTCCACTCTCCTCCGTACTGTAAAAAGGTGAGTCGCAGCTCCAGGTTCATATATATATGCTCCCAGCCCCATTACATGCTGCCAAAGCTGCAACTTTATTGTGTGAAAAGGACATGCTATTATATGATAGGCTACAGAAAAAAAGGTATTTAGATAATATGCTTTATTTTATTTTTATATTATCTTCCCCACTGTACTTTTCTGCTTGAGGTTTAAAAAAGTACTGACAGGGGCAGCATGTCACATCCGTATAGATGGCTGCATGCGGGGGGGGGGGGGGGGGGGGCAAGGCTCAGATGACTGGTGATGTATCTACTCCTTAACTATAGAGTCATTACGGTTCAGCAAACGCTTTCATTCCCTAGCACTTTCAGTAGCATCCCATTCCTTGTCACTTTTAGCACTTTATTGTCAGATTGTGTAGCACTTTATTGGTATACTCTTTTGATATTTGGATATCACATTGCTCATGCACTTTTCACTTTTCTTGGATGAAATGTTTTTTTACCTTATTTAATGTCTGAGTTCACCTGGCAACTCATTGTCTGTGTTGTATTGCACATTGTCTCATGCATTTCAGCGTTCTGCAGCCTTCAGGATATTACTTGTATATTAATTTATTCTGTACCTTGGAGCATTAATCTTAATTGAAAAGCCTTACTGTGAAACCTTACCCCCCCCCACACAGCCTTTGTGTCTTTATGGTTTTAATTTTGTCTTGTATTGTCTATTGTTATATGGATCAGGTCATTGTCTGTTTTTCTTGGATATAATAAATTTCTATCATTTTTTATTCTGGTTGGTGTGCGGCCATCTATACGGGATGTTTTTGGGGTTTCTCTAGAGCCCCATACAAGTAGTAATTACATTCTTCATATTCACCCGTAGGGTTGCACCCCCTAAATGTAACAATTTCTTGGCGGTGCATATCCAAAAACTTTTTTGCTCAAAAAGCTTTCACACAAATCTCTTGCACTGACCCTCAAGTTTCAAGGAGCAACGCGAAACTGTGTAATATTAAAAATCCATAGAAAAACATCGGCTAATGAGAGGAGGGGTCACTGATACATCCTAACCGAATAAAACTCCCACCAAGCTTGTGTTTTTTCAGGGGTGATGGGTCTAGTCTATGAGGGGTGTCCTCTTCCTTCCATCAAAATAAAAAAAACAAGCCTAGATGCATATTTCCAGGTGTATAAGTGACCCCTCCTCACTCCATCCTTCATATTTATATGAATTTTTAGCGTTGATCCATTTTTTTTGTGATAGTGCTCCTTTAAGTTTGGTGCCTGTCATTTCCTATACACCTGTCATAGCTATGGTTGTGTGTGTCAGGAAATGACAGGCAAACAACAGAAACGTATGATGGGTCAATTTCTGCTGATGGTTAGTGGTCAAATATTTTTTCTCTGTCGTCTATCAAATAATAGAGTTTAATTTTCACGGGTGTTTAATGGTGGTTGTCTCTTTAGGTGGAGGGCTTGCCAAACTTTTATCCATACTGGTCAATTTAGATGGCAAGCTGGTCACACGATTGAGAGCTTTCCACATTTATTCTGTAACTGTATGGGGACGTGCAACTATCCTGTTGAGTATAGAATTGTGCTCTTGGTTATGGTCTACACAAATCTTTAGGCTAAACAATAAAATACTCAGCTATTCTCCCCTGCAGCTGGTTCTTCCAAGTTTAGGAAGATCGTCGCCCTGCTGTAAAGGAACAATACCTTGGATGGTAAAAATCCTGGGTCTTGTTCCTCTTTTACTATTAAATTACTCTTTGTATGTAAGTTTATAACAGTCTGAAGCAAGCCAAGGTTATATTTTTTTACAGTTTTTTTGAATCCAGATTGAGTTTAAAATAAAATCATGAATATTATACAGTCTGTTTTTGTAGCTTAGCTCATGTCTGCCCCAATATCCTTCACTATTGTATATGCTGTGAGATAAGGTATTTGGATGACTGCCACTGATATTTAACAGCATGAAACATTGTTTGGCAAACACGTTTGGAATGTCCCTCAATTATGTTGTTTTGACTAAATCTTACTTAACATTAAAGCTGCCAAACTGACAGGGAAGCTTACGGGCTCGCATTTTATAGCTGACCTGCTTGAATCATTTCATCATCATGTATAAAAAATAGTGCAGATTTATTTGTGCAAAAAAAGTTTGTACTCTTCATTATGGATCAAACTCGAAACGACTTTGATCATTTCTCTCATCATTTACTTGGAAACACACTTGTGGGCCATACTTTGCCCCCAAAATTTGCTGGCTAGGTCAGTCCACTGGATAGTGAATGGAACCTCTTCACCTGTAGTCTTATTTTCAGTTCCTGAGGAGACGTGACACTGCATCTAAGTTGAAATATAAAGGACACACAACCCTGACTGCACCCAAACGTCTCCGATCTTGAAAGCTAAGTGTGGGTCAGGACCAGTGTACATAGGTGCAAACAAGATGGGACAACCAGTGTCTGTTTTCTGCAGGAGGATTTAGTCTTTGGGCTAACTCAAAGAAGAGACCCCCTATTCTTTAAAGTGGACCAACACCGAGAGGTGATCGGCCCGGAAATCTATAAGATTCCCGGGCCGATCACCTCCCACCCCGCGGGACATCCGAGATCGGGATGTCCCGCGGGGTGAAACCCCCCCAAACACCCCAAATCACCTACCTTATCTTCGGCGGCGGCCGGCCGCCGCCGCCTCCCTCGCGCCCCTGTAGGCGTGCGCGCGCCCGCGCCGGCCGTCTGCGAATGGCCGGCGGGGGCGCGCGCGCGCCGAAAGTGACGCGAGGGAGGCGGCGGCGGCGGCAGCCGCTTGGACGTTCCTGATCCCCGCCTGGACGTTGGCGGGGATTGGACCGTCCAGTCACGTGGGAGCGGGGACAGGTAAGATTTTGGGGCTTTTTGGGGGGTTTCACACAGCGGGGCACCCCCGTTCGGGGTGCCCCGCCGAAGTGGACCAAAACCCAGGATAGTCAAAATCCTGGGTGTTGGTCCACTTTAATAAAGGCCCTTAAATAAATGGTTTGAACTTCTTCTTCCAGGCTTCAACTGTTCTCTTATTTCGTAATCTATTATAGGATTTCATGAGATTTCATGAGCATAGTAGAACAGCCTATGTGTCCATGGGTGCTATAGGTCCTTGCCTAGATTAGTATTTGACAAACCGATTTAAGCAGACATCGTTTACACGAACATGAGATCTTATGATACCTGTTAATCCCTAATTTGTTAAAACGGACCTTCACCCTGAACATACACATTGCCCACAATAAAAATCATCCTACCTGCATCTACTGCATTTTTTGAGCCTTTAAGCATCCAAGATGGTGGCCCATGGACTCTCAGGCTGCCTGCAAACAGGAAGTGTCTTCTGACTGTGCTGCTCTACATTCTGGGATTGCTGTCCTTTTCCTGACCCTTGATATGCTCTCTGTGCAAAGCACAGTTATAACCCGCCCCCTGTACTTTTGCTCTGCTCTCATCACCTCAGTATGTGATGCTTCTGAGGCAAGATGGCAGCACCCGTATCCTAGAGTCCTGAACAGAGTTTCAGCCCAGTGGGGGAAAAATAAGTGACCAAAAACGCTATTTTCCAAGTATACAGCACGTCCTGTTCCAGTAATTCCTTACGTCTGGGTTATTCCGCCACAAGGTGGCGCAGTGGACTGCAGAAAGACTTGTGACCACTCCCGGACCCATAAATAGCCAAGTACCTCCCACCAATTTCCAGTGTTTCTCTGCAGTCTGGACTGCGAAGATAGAAGATGGCTCTCTACTGAGCAGGGAGTGGGGCTTTTCAAGCCTAGGGCCCTGCAGGCTTATTTCCACCCATCTGGACCCACTGCCTCCCAGCCTCGGCTGACGGTTTGGGTGAAGGTAGGACAGCACTAGGGTCAGGTGCTGAAGGAGCTTGGCTCCAGGCCGCAAGACCCTGTACCAAAGGGTAGCTGGCGACAGGCCTTCTATGGTGAGCCCCATTGGGATGCCCCATCCTCAATCCTTGGGTCTTGGTTCCCTTCACCCTTCTCCCCCCCCCTCTAGAAGGTTGGGAGCGACCCTTTGTTGTGGCCCGCTCGGTGGGCAGGGGGCGCCCGGGGGTCTGTATTTGTGTGCTTTGTGTGCCTTTTTGGTGTTGTGCGGACCATTGTACGGCACTCGGTGGTGGTTGGCGCTATGTATTTTTTAGGTTACTGTCATGGCACAGTTTCACACTCTTCGGGGGGGGGGGGGGGGCTGGTACCGCGGTTTGCCGCATTTTGCGTCATACTCTCGCGGTCCGCCCCGCTTGGTACTGCTGCCGGCTCCATTTTGTTGCCTCGTCCTTGCGGTGCTGCGACGCGGTCTGGTCTCTGAGCGATCTGACCGATTGGTCTGTGAGTCCCTTACGGGGGTTTTGTTATATTTCTTTACTATTTATACGCTGGGGATGTTTATTGTGTGCTTATTGTGTCTTGCAGGCTGGTCACCTCTGACTGTGGTTCTCCTGGCCCTGCCCCTTACCATTCTCCCACCTTCCCTAGCGGGCTTGGGGAGCATTCCAAAAAGGGTGGCTTTTGCTAGCTGTGTCCCTGTACTGGCCGTTACGCCTGTATCTAAATCACCATATGGAGGCTTCCGGGGACGATGTGCTTGGGGTTCCTTCGGGACAAGCCCAGCTGTGTGTTGCGTGTGGGGTATCCCCTGTTAGTGATGGTGTCAGGGTGTTGTTGACCTGTGCCCAACATGTACTTGCGCTGCAGCCTGGGTCCTCTGCTATGGGTCCCGGTGCTGCGCCCCTTTCTGCTTCGCCTACTCCCCATGCTTGCATCTGACCCCCAGTGAGAGGCACATTGGCGGGGAGGCTCATTATGAATTGGCTTCACGGGTGGCCAGCATTGAAAAGCATATTGCTGGGTAAGCCCCGCATAAGGCTTCTGTTAAGAAGCGGCATTTATCTCCCGCTGATTCCCTCTTTCTTGTGGAGGATGAGGGACTTTACTCATTTTCTGGCTTTTACCCCCTCGAGGAGGGGGAATTATTCTCTGATTCAGAATCCTCTGAGGAACAGTCTAAGTTATATGGTGGTACCGGGTCTCCCTTTGGAGAAGACCCGTGGTCCTCAGATGACACTGACAGGTTATTGACTCACATTTTTGAAGTGCTTTGTATTTTCCCTCCTGCCGTGGCTCCGCAGCAGCAGGGTGAGCTTTTCCATTCTGTTAAACCACGCTTGGAGTTACCTGAGCAGAATCACTTTAATAATCTGGTGCTTAAGGGGTGGGAACGCCCTAGTAAGCTACCTGGGGTGCCCAAGAGTTGGGACAGGAGGTATCCTTTTCCCGCTGATGTGATTGGTCCTGTCCTCCCGAGGTGGACGCGCCCGTCCCAGGGTTGTCTAACACATCAGTCATGCATTCACCTGACACTACTACCCTGTGGGATGGTGAGAACCGGCACTTGGACCCGCTGTCCTGTCATGCTTTTGCCTGTGTGGGGACTGCACTGCACCCGGTTTGTGCCTCTGCCATAACGGCTATTAAAGGGTTGCTTGAGTGTCTCATAGATGGGGCCTCTGATGACGCAGGCGGTGAGGATTATAGATCTCTCCTACTTTGCTATGAATTTGTTGCATATATCCTTTCTGCCATGGATGATGCCATTAGAATGTGTGGTAAGACTTCTGCCCTGTTGGTGGCTATACGACGTTCTGTCTGGCTACGTCAGTGGGTGGCTGATAATGCTGCTAAAAAGGCCCTCACTGGTTTTCCCTTTAAGGGGCTGCAGCTTTTTGGTGAATGCTTGGACCTATTTGCCAGGGGTGGTAGGCTGCCTCAACGTAGGAGGCCGTCTCGGCCCTTTTGGGGGACCGGTGCTTCTCTCCCCTCCTTCCGCGCTTCCAGGGCTGGTCGAGGAGTTTCCTTTGCTGGGGCAAGCGGAGACTATTGGGGCAGGGGTATAGGGGACGAGGCCGTCCCGGGCTCTCATGGGGTCCCAAGCCCAAATGCTCCCCCAAGCCCCCTCAGGCATGAGGAGGCGCCCTCACCCATCCGGGTGGGGGGACGGCTTCGGCTCACGTCTGGAGGCTACGTGTAGCAGACAGATGGATTCAGGAGGTGGTGTCCTCTGGATACAAGATAGAGTTTGCAGCCTGGCCGCCCCCAAGATTTATCAGATCCCGGATGGCTCAAAACCCCCTGTCAGCCCAGGGCTTGCGGCTTGCGGTCCGAAACCTTTTGGAGTGGGGGGTCATCTTCCCATCTCAGGGAAAGGGGCAGAGGCTTCTACTCCAATCTATTCACTGTTCCCAAAAAGGATGGGTCTCTCAGGCCCATCTTGGATTTAAAGCACCTCAACAAGTTTGTCAGATTCAAACATTTTCGCATGGAGACCCTGCTCTCAGCAGTCGCTACTCTGCTCCCAGGCGACTTCATGACATCCATAGACATCAAGGACGCTTACGTTCATGTACCAATCTTCCCAGGTCATCAGAAATTTCTCAGGTTTGCTCTGGGGGATCAGCACTACCAATGTGTGGCCTTACCTTTCGGTATCACCTCAGCTCCCAGGGTATTCACCAAGGTGCTGGCGGGTGTGATGGCTCTGTTGAGATCTCAGGGCATTCGCATTCTTCCTTATTTGGATGACATTCTGATCTCGTCTCAGTCCTTCCATGAGGCAGAACTGGATACTCAGATGGGGGTGTCCACACTAGAGTCCTTCGGCTGGGTGATCAACCATCCCAAGTCTTTCCTGTCTCCGTCACTGGTGAGGTCCTTTCTGGGCATGATTCTAGATACATCTCAGGTCAAGGTTTTTCTCCCTCAACAGAAGGTGGAGAGTCTTCAAGCGCAGGCCCAGTTTCTTCTTTCTTGCCCTCATCCCTCCATCCGGCAGGGGATGCAACTGGTGGGCCTGATGGTGTCTTGCTTCGAGGCGGTACCCTATGCTCAGTTTCACATGAGACCTCTTCAGCTACACCTCTTATCAGTGTGGGATCGGGACCCTGCGTCCCTGGATCATGTATTTGTTCTGTCCCCCCTGGTCAGACGGTCCCTCTCGTGGTGGCTGGACTCAAGGAACCTCTTGGTGGGCAGGACCTTTCTGTCCCCTTGCTGGGAGACTGTCACCACAAATGCCAGTCTGACAGGTTGGGGGGGCCTCTGGAAGTCCTTGAAATTCCAGGGTCAGTGGGGCCCTCATGAGGCCCATACTCCTATCAACATTCTGGAACTGAGGGCGATAAGGTTGGTTCTCACCCAATTGACCCCACACCTTCGGGGTCGGGCTGTTCAGATCCGCTCGGACAACCAGACGGCGGTTGCCTACATCAATCATCAGGGAGGGACTCGGAGCAAGCGAGCCCTCAAGGAAGTGTCCCTGATACTGGCCTGGGCGGAGGAGAATGTCCCCTGTATATCGGCAGTTTACATCCCGGGGGTGGAAAACCTGGAGGCAGACTCACTGAGCAGGGGGATGTCTCGGCTGGGGGAGTGGTCCCTCAGCAACAGGGTGTTTCGCTCCCTGTACCGTCGCTGGGGTCTGCCGGATGTGGATCTGTTTGCGTCCCGTCACAATCACAAACTTCCATTCTTTGTCTCTCTGTCTCAGGTCTCTGGCCTTCGCCACGGATGCGCTAGCAATGCCTTGGAAGGGGTTTCGGCTCCTCTATGTGTTCCCTCCATTCCCTCTGTTGGGCAGGGTGCTGCGCAAGATAGCCCTGGAGGGGGTTCCAGCCATTCTGGTGGCCCCCTGTTGGCCAAGAAGGGTGTGGTTCGCAGACATCGTGCAATTGGCAGCAGATCAGTATGTCCTGCCCAAGGATCCAGATCTGCTCACTCAGGGACAGCTGTGCCATCCCAATTTACAAACGCTGGCTTTGACGGCTTGGCTGCTGAAACCTCCATCTTGAGGGAAAAGGGGTTGCCTGCCTCTGTTGTTGATACCCTGATTAGGGCTAGGAAGAATCCTCGCCCTTTATCTACTACCGGGTCTGGCATGCTTACATTGCCTGGTGTGAGTCCAAATCTCTTCCCTGTCAGGTGTATTCTGGAATTCTTGCAACATGGTTTGGATTTGGGCCTTCAACTTAGTACCCTCAAAGGTCATGTTTCAGCTTTGGCAATTTTCTTCCAAAAATCTTTTGCCAGTCACCGTTTGGGTAAGACTTTTTTCCAGGGGGTTTCTCATGAGCGTCCGCCACGTAAACCTATGTTACCAGTTTGGGATTCGAATCTGGTGTTATCTGCTCTGCAGGGTCATCCTTTTGAGCCTCTCCGTGAGGCTGCTTTGCCCATTTTGACTCTCAAGGTAGCCTTTTTGGTGGCTATTACTTCTGTCAGGCGTGTTTCTGAGTTGGCGGTGCTTTCCATCAAACCTCCTTATTTTGAGCGACACCAGGACAAGGTGGTGTTTCGTTTTAAACCCCCTTGTGTTCTAATCCTGCTAATTCCAAGGAGAGGACTCTGCATTCTTTGGATGTGGTCAGGGTTCTGAAATTTTACTTGGTAGCTACTGAATCTTTCAGGAAGACTGATGCTCTTTTTGTTCTTCCTTCTGGTCCTAGGAAGGGTTTGCCTCCGGCTAAGTCCACTATCAGCAAGCGGATTCGTCAGGCGGTGGTGCAAGCCTATTCTGCTAAGGGGAAGGAACCTCCCTTCCGCCTTACTGCTCATTCCACTCGTGCTATTGGTGCCTCTTGGGCCTTTCAGCACCAGGCTTCTGTTGAACAAGTTTGTAAGGCCGCAACTTGGTCTTCTGTTCATATTTTTTCCAAGATTTACAAGGTGATGTTAGGGCCTCAGCTGACACTGCTTTTGGCCCCAAAATTCTGCAGGCGGCAGTGGTTTAAACGACACGCCTTGCTCTTTGGGGATCCCACCCTACCTTACGGACACTGCTTTTGGATGTCCCAGATGTAAGGAATAACTGGAACAGGACATGCTGTATACTTGGAAAAATACAATTCTGTGTGTACTCACCTGTAGAATTGATTTTATAGTATACAGCACGTCCTGTTCCATCCCTCCCTTGTTATCATTTTTCCTGGTTACCTCTGTATGGTGATTGTTCAAAGTTTATTTTGGGTTCTTGTCCATTTTGTTGATTCTCCCGGCTTCTTGTATAACTGCTTGTCAACACTGGAAATTGGTGGGAGGTACTTGGCTATTTATGGGGCCGGGAGTGGCCACAAGCCTTTCTGCAGTCCACTGCGCCACCTTGTGGCGGAATAACCCAGACGTAAGGAATTACTGGAACAGGACGTGCTGTGTACTATAAAATCAATTCTACAGGTGAGTACTCACAGAATTGTAATATATATATATATATATATATATATATATATGTATATATTATACGCTGGAGACTAGTTTTTCAGACGTTTGGGCTTTTTATTAAATTATGCTGTAGGTCCAGTTTAAAAGCTCCCTCAATGAATAATTATGATTCATATTCATGAGCGGAAATTTCGCTTATTAGGCAAAAACATACAATCGATTATAATAAATCATTGTTATAGAATTCAAACATCTGAGAGACAAGGAATTGACACTTTAATATTAGAAGACAACCTTTCCCTGCCTCAGTCATGTAATAGAAGCCCTATCATAAGATTGCCAGACAGTTATAATATGCAACCCTTAGTAGAGGGAGAACCCAAAGAAACTCTTAAATTAGGCAAAACATAATGTTATAATCGATTATAATAATTAATTATACAGTTCAGACACCTGAGACAAGGAATTGACGCTTTAATATCAGAAGACAGCCTTGTCTTGCACAGTCATGTAATAGAAGCCGTATCATAAGATTGCCAGACAGTTAAAATATGCAACCTTTAGTGAAGGGAGAACCTAAAGCAACTTATGAATTAGGCAAAAACATAAGGTTATAATCGATTACACTAAATAAGTGTTATAAGATTCAGACACCTGAGAGACAAGGAATTGACGCTTTTATATCTGAAGACCTTGCACAGTCATGTAATAGAAGCCCAAATGGAAGATTCCCGGTTACAATTTGCAACCTTTCATGGAAGGAGAACCTAAAGAAACTATTAAATAAGGCAAAAACATAAGGTTATATTCGATTGCTAATTCATTGTTATAAAATTCAGACACCTGAGAGACAAGGAATTGACCCTTTAATATAAGAAGACTTGCCTTGCACAATCATGTAATAGAAGCCCTATCAGAAGATTTCCAGACAGTTACAATTTGCAACCTTTAGTGGAGGGAGAACCTAAAGTAACTCTTAAAGGCACTGTAAAAGCTAAAATAAAAAAGGATACCCACCTTTTCTTCACTGCAGCTGCTGCGTCTAGGTTGGGTGCTCAGAAATGTACCCCCCTTTCTGAGAGTGAGCCTTGCCACACCCACCCTGGTTTCCTTGTTCATGCAACCAATGTACCATCAGCAATGTGGCCTGGATGTGGCCTCACCCGCCTGACAGGCACTGCCTTTGCTCACCCCCTCTGTGGGAGACACGGGAATGCTCGAGGACATGGGGGACCTGTTCTCAGACAGGAGGACAGCCCATTAGTGAGCTGGCCCCTGGCCTTCCGAATCCTGCAAGTCCTGTTCGGCACCCCAAATTACAATACTTGTGGGGGATTCGCAATCCTATTGGTTTAGTTCCACTTTTGAAAATGCAAGATTTTGGTGACACTCACCTTTTTACAGCTCATGGCTCAGTCTGTGTTGATGCAAATCCAGAGTTGTTCCATTTTTTTTTGCCGTATTCCGGAACAATCTGTGAAGTCATAACATTTACCGGCTGTTTATCTATTCTATGGCGAGATATATTGTACAATGACAATCGCAGCATTATATTTATGTCAGGCCGTTATTCTGCAATCACCATCTGCTCAGGAATATGGGGCTATAAATTAAGGTGTGCCTCCACTGAAAGGAGTATTAAATAACTTTGAGCATCGCTGCGTTATTAGAATCGGTAGGCAGCCCAGTACTTTTTATGTGACAAAACATAATTTATGAAACTAACTCATTTTTTCCTCCCTCCATCGCAGCGTTTTAATTCGGAGCCCAGCAAATCTGATTCAGGAGATTATTTTGGTTGATGACTACAGTACGGACCGTGAGTACTTCTTTTGCACATTTCCTTCCTTATTCATCACCCGTAATGATGTGCGGGGCATGTCGTGAGATGAGCTCAGTCTGCCATGTGATTAGAGGGTGTTATTTTGTACAACAGATGGCATCTATTTTTGTTTTTTTCAGTTTATCATGCGGCTGTAAGACTGTAATCTCTTTAATTTAAATTGGCTAGGCTAATATTCTGTATTAACCCTTCTCTACAGCAGCGGCCGACATACAGCTTGGGGGACCCATTGTAGCCCTTCAGGGACCTACCATGCAGGCTTTTCATCTTACGACGGAGGAATAGCTATGCTTTCTGGCACCTGGGGCAAAGATTCAAAATGGCTCCCCTTTGGCGCCCCCTTGACTTGGTGCACCCAGGGCAAGTACCCCCCTTGCTCCCCCCTAGCTACGCCCCTGGGCACAATGGATGTGGTTTCAGCTTACCCTGTACCATCCAGTCTCTAAATCACAATCTGCCCTCCTGTACCATACAATAAAATAAGATAGGGAAGGTTAGATGCTACCACTGCATTGTAATAAAAATGCTGGGAGTGGGCTTCATATGCTGTGCAGCTATATGGAAGAAGAATGGCCACTAGTGGAAGTTAAAAAATAGAACTCACCTCCTTGGCAGAAGTGTGGCATAGAGGCCCACTTTCCCCTGGATTTTCCAAGTATACAGCACGTCCTGTTTCACTAATATTCTTTACGCTTGGGATATCCGCCACAAGGTGGCGCAGTGGACTGCAGAAGAGACTTGTAGCGTCTCCCGGCCCTATAAAAGGACAGGAAGCTCCCACAAATTCCCAGTTTTCTTCTGCAGTCTGGACTGCGAAGATAGAAGATGGCTCTCTATATTACGCAGGCGAGCGGGGCTTACCAGCCTGCAGCCCTGCAGGACTATTTCCACCCGTTCTGGACCCACTGCCTCCCAGCCTCGGCTGCCTGGTTCGGGTGAAGGTAGCACAGCGCCAGGGTCAGGTGCTTGAGGAGCGCTGCTCCAACCGCAATCCCTGTACCTACAAGGGTAGGCGCTTCAGGCTTATGGTGAGCCTTGAGCCTTATGGGATGCCCCTTCCTGCCTTATTCTGGGCCTTTCACTGCCCCCCTCCTCCCTAGCTAAGCATGCTTTGGGTGCGCCTACCGTTGCTGTTCCCCGCCTCGCTCTCTCCCTGGGGAGCTCTCCGGGGGGGTAGGCGTTCTGTTTCACATTGTATTTTGTATGCTTTTTACTCTTATTGTCCGCACCCGCCACCGCGCCGTTTTGTACGGCGCTCCGTGGCTGGTGGCAACATTCTCCTCATGTTGCTGTCGCTGTCATTTGCGCTGGGGGGTCACGTGGAGCACGATTCGCGCTCTTCAGGGGGGGCGGGTCCCGCGGATGACGCTTTTTGCGGGCGCCATTTTGTTTGGAGTTTGTCTTCTCCTGACCTGCGGTACTGCGGCGTGCTGCTGGCCTGCCTGGATGTGTGATCGGTTTCTTGATCCGTGAGTCCCCTTCGGGGTTGTATTGTGCTCTTGTCACCACATTATGTGAATGTTATGTGTGATTTTCTTATGTCTTTCAGACGGGATAAACGTGTCTGTGGTTTCTCCCGGCCCTCTTCCCTTCCTTCTCCCACCTTCCTTAGCGGGGTTTTGGGGCATCCCGGGTGGCTCTTGTTAGCCTTAACCCTATACTTGCCAGTGTGCCCACTCTAATCACCATATGGAGGCTTCCGGGGATAATGTACTTGGGGTTCCTTCGGGGCAAGCCCAGCTGTGTGCCCCGTGTGGGGTATTCCCAGTGAGTGACGGTGTCAGGGTATGTGTGCCCTGCGCTCAGAAGGTACTTGCGCTGCAGTCTGGGTTGCCTGCTGCGCTGCCCAGCTCTGCGCCCCCTTCTACATCACCTACCCCCCCGCGCCTGCATTTGACCCCTAGTGAGGGACATGCTAGTGGGGAATAAAACTATGACTTGGCCTTGCGGGTGGCCAGCCTGGAGAGGCATATGGCTGGGCCGGTCCCTCGTAAGGCTTCTGGTAAGAAGCGGCATTCTACTCCCGCTGTTTCCCTTTTTCCTGAGGAGGATGAGGGACAGTTTTCTTTCCCTGGCCTGTACCCCCTAGAAGAGGGGGAACTTTTCTCTGATTCTGATTCCTCTGAGGAGCAGCAGGAGGTTTATGATGGTACTGGGTCTCCTTTTGGAGAAGACTCATGGTCTCCTGAGGATACTGACAGGCTGTTGGCTAACATTTTTGAAGTACTGTGTATTACACCTCCTGTCCCAGCTAAGAGGCAGCAGGATGAGCTTTTTCACACTGTTAAACAACGCTTGGAGTTCCCTGAGCTTATCCACTTCAATAATTTGGTGCTCAAGGAGTGGGAACGTCCTAGCAGATTGCCCGCGGTGCCTAAGAGTTGGGACAGGAGGTATCCATTTCCTGCTGATGTGGTTAAGTGCGGGTCGTGTCCCCCCGAGGTAGATGCTCCCGTGCTTGGGTTGTCCAATACCTCGGTCATGCATTCCCCTGACACTTCTACTCTGAGGGGTGGTGAGAACCGGCGTGTTGATCAGCTGGCCTGTCACGCATTTGCTTGTGCAGGGACTGCGCTGCACCCTGTGTGCGCTTCTGCCATCATGGCTCTTGCTATTAAAGGGATACTCAAGTGCCTTCTGGATAATGCCTCGGTTGCCAATAGGGAGGAGGAGTATAGATCCCTCCTGCTTTGCTATGAATTTGTGGCATTTATTCTTTCTGCTATGGATGATGCGGTCAGGATGTGTGGTAAGACTTCTGCCCTTTTGGTGGCTATACGCCGCTCTGTTTGGCTGCGTCAGTGGGCGGCTGATAATGCTGCTAAGAAGGCTCGCACTGGCTTCCCCTTTACTGGGCTACGGCTCTTTGGGGAGCGTCTGGATTTGTTTGCTAAGGATGGTAGGCTGCCTCAACGCAGGAGGCAGCCGCGGCCCTTTCGGGGGGGTTGGTTCTTCCCTCCCCTCCTTCCTTGCTCCCAGGTCCGGTCGGGGTGCACCATTTGCAGGGGCACGTAGAGACCCTTGGGGCCAGGGTAGAGGCCGTGGTCGCCCCGGTCTCTCATGGGGTCCCAAGTCCAAATCTTTCCCCAAGCCCCCCTCAGGCATCAGGAGGCGCCCTCACCCATCCGGGTGGGGGGACGGTTGCGGCTATTTGCTCACATCTGGAGACTGCGCGTCTGAGACCGGTGGATTCAGGAGGTGGTGTCCTCCGGGTACAAAATAGAGTTTGCAGCCTGGCCGCCCCCAAGATTCATCAGATCCCGGATGGTTCAAAATCCCTTGTTAGCTCAGGGCTTGCGGTACAAAGCCTTTTGGATTTGGGGGTCATTTGCCTGGTGCCCTTCCAGGAAAGGGGCAGAGGTTTCTATTCCAATCTGTTCACTGTTCCCAAAAAGGATGGGTCCCTGAGGCCCATCCTGGATTTGAAGCGCCCCAACAAATTTGTCAGGTTCAAACATTTTCGCATGGAGACTCTGCGCTCGGCTGTCAGTACCTTGCACCCGGGCAACTTCATGACTTCTGTGGACATCAAAGATGCTTACCTTAATGTTCCTATCTTTCCAGGTCATCAGAGATTTCTCAGGTTCGCTATAGAGGATCAGCACTACCAATTTGTGGCCTTACCGTTCAGTCTCACCTCAGGTGCAGGCACAGTCTCTGATTTCTTGCCCTCATCCCTCCATTCGGCAGGGGATGCAGCTGGTGGGCCTGATGGTGTCATGCTTCGAGGCGGTTCCCTATGCTCAGTTTCACATGAGACCTCTTGTCAGTTTGGGATCGGGACCCTGTGTCCCTGGATCAGACATTTGTTCTGTCCCCTCTGGTCAGTCAGTCCCTCTCATGGTGGCTGGACTCAAGGAATCTCCTAGTGGGCAGGACCTTTCTGCCTCTGTGCTGGGAGACTGTCACCACAGATGCCAGTCTGACAGGTTGGGGGGGTTTTTGGAAGTCTCTGAAGTTCCAGGGTCAGTGGGGCCCTCAGGAGGCTCATGCCCCCATCAACATTCTGGAACTGGTGATAAGGTTGGTCCTTTCCCAGTTGACCCCACACCTTTGGGGTCGGGCAGTTCAGATCCGATCGGACAACCGGACGGCGGTCGCCTACATCAATCATTAGGGAGGGACTCGGAGCAAGCGAGCCCTCAAGGATGTGTCCTTGATACTGTCCTGGGCGGAGGAGAATGTCCCCTGCATCTCGGCAGTTTACATCCCGGGGGTGGAGAACCTGGAGGCAGACTCTTTGAGCAGGGGGATGTCTCGGCTGGGGGAGTGGTCCCTCAGCAACAGGGTGTTTCACTCCCTGTGCCACCGCTGGGGTCTGCCGGATGTGGACCTGTTTGCTTCACGTTACAATCACAAACTTCCGTTCTTTGTCTCTCTGTCACAGGATCCTCTGGCCTTTGCCACGGATGCGCTGGCAATGCCTTGGAAGGGGATTCGGCTCCTCTATGTGTTCCCTCCGTTTCAGGAGGCCCCCTGTTGGCCAAGAAGGCTGTGGTTCGCAGACATCGTGCAGTTGGCAGTAGATCAGTACGTCCTGCCCAAGGATCCAGACCTGCTCACTCAGGGGCAGCTGTGCCATCCCAATTTACAAACTCTGGCTTTGACAGCTTGGCTGTTGAAACCACCATCTTGATGGAAATGGGTTTGCCTGCCTCTGTTGTTGATACCATGATTAGGGCTAGGAAGAAATCCTCGTCCTTTATCTACTACCGGGTCTGGCATGCTTACATTGCCTGGTGTGAGTCCAAATCTCTTCCCTGTCGGGTGTTTTCTGTTCCCAGGATTCTGGAATTCTTGCAACATGGTTTGGATTTGGGCCTTCAACTTAGTACCCTGAAAGGTCATGTTTCAGCTCTGGCAATTTTTTTCCAAAGATCTTTTGCCAGTCACCGTTTGGTTTAGACTTTTTTCCAGGGGGTTTCTCATGTGCGTCCGCCACGTAAACCTATGTTACCAGTTTGGGATTCGAATCTGGTGTTATCTGCTCTGCAGGGTCGTTCTTTTGAGCCTCTTGGTGAGGCCGCTTTGCCCATCTTGACTCTTAAGGTAGCCTTTTTGGTGGCTATCACTTCTGTCGGGCGTGTTTCTGAGTTGGCGGCGCTCTCCATCAAACCTTCTTATTTTGAGCGACACCAGGACAAGGTGGTGTTTCGGTTTAAACCAGATTTCTTGCCTAAGGTTGTGTCTGCTTTTCATCTCAATCAGGACATTGTCTTGCCTTCCTTGTGTCCTAATCCTGCTAATTCCAAGGAGAGGACTCTGCATTCTTTAGATGTGGTCAGGGTTCTGAAGTTTTACTTGGTAGCTACTGAATCTTTCAGGAAGACTGATGCTCTTTTTGTTCTTCCTTCTGGTCCTAGGAAGGGTTTGCCTCCGGCTAAGTCCACTATCAGCAAGTGGATTCGTCAGGCGGTGGTGCAAGCCTATTCTGCTAAGCGGAAGGAACCTCCCTTCCGCCTTACTGCTCATTCCACTCGTTCTATTGGGGCCTCTTGGGCTTTTCAGCACCAGGCTTCTGTTGAACAAGTTTGTAAGACTGCAACTTGGTCTTCTGTTCATACTTTTTCCAAGTTTTACAAGGTTGATGTTAGGGCCTCAGCTGATGCTGCTTTTGGCCGCAAAGTTCTTCAGGCGGCAGTGGTTTAACCTGCCCGCTGTTGTTCTTGGGGATCCCACCCTACTTTACGGACACTGCTTTTGGACGTCCCAAGCGTAAAGAATATTAGTGAAACAGGACGTGCTGTATACTTGGAAAAATACAATTCTGTGAGTACTCACCTATAGAATTGATTTTGTAGTATACCGCACGTACTGTTTCACCCCTCCCTTGTTAACATTATTCTTGGTTACCTCTGTATGGTGATTTGTTCAGATGTTTGGTTGGGGTTTCCTTCATTTTTTTTTCTCCCGGCTTCTTGTCTAACTGCTTTGTAACACTGGGAATTTGTGGGAGGTTCCTGTGCTTTTATAGGCCCGGGAGACACCACAAGTCTCTTCTGCAGTCCACTGCGCCACCTTGTGGCGGATATCCCAAGCGTAAAGAATATTAGTGAAACAGGACGTGCTGTATACTACAAAATCAATTCTACAGGTCAGTACTCACAGAATTGTATTTTCTATTGGCTGCTGCTTGAACAGCTACTGCTTAGCCAGCTAATCACTGTGCAGCAGTGGTGGCACGTCTGCACTGATTGGCCTGCTAAGCAGTCAGTCACAGTCTGTGCAGCAACTTGGATGGTGGAAGCGGAACTATACGTGGATAGCGCCAGTGGAGGTCTATCTCCGCTTGACTTCTTGACTTTACTTGACCGCTTTTATTAAAAAGTCTGTTGTGTAAAATAAGAATCCTTAGATGATTTTTGTGCTGGCTTTGGACATCCGTACCAGCCCCCTTGAGGGACCCAGCACTGCCATTTCTGCCCATGCTCTGAAGGATCTCTCTGTGAGGAGGAGGAGCTCAAATGACAGCCAGTATTCACATCTCCAAAACTGTAACATTACTGGTTCTCTGTTGGCTTATATGACAGAAGGATGCCAACATAGGGCACAGCTATGACACCAAATGAAAAGTTCTGTTAGGGCGAGCGCTGCACGCCCATCTCACAGCATTTCACCTACCTCCATGGCTGCATGCAGCCGTCATCCATCTTCCCTCGGGGCTGCTTCCAGCTGCCGCCCTTCCCCCAGTGCTTCCTCCTTGCATGCGCACAAGTCTCCGTGCACTAGAGGGCGAGCGCACAGGATCCCTGAGATTTAAAGGGCCTTTACAGCACTGATTGGTGTTTATGTCATCCAATCCTGCATCATCTTCCCCTATTTAAACAGGCACTTCCTTCCTTCAGTGCCGGATCTTGGTCTCTCCATGTTTGTTGAAAGTCAGACATTCTTGGATTGCTCACCCGTGTACCGACCTCTGCCTGTCCCCGACTCTGAACCTTTGCTGCCTGCCCTGACCTCGGCTACTCACCTTTACCGCGAACCTGTGCTGCCAGCCCCGATCTCTGCCTGTACTTACTACGCCTTTTTACCTGCCACTTGTGTACCTCACTGAACCTCAGCTGACTGTGGGACTGGGCCGCTGTTAGGGGGTAGCGACCTGGGGGTCACTCGCCGCACAAGACCAACCTGCCTTGCGGTGGGCTCTGGTGAATACCGGTGGCCTCTTAGACTCCGCTCCCCTGACACGGTACCCGCCATCGGTTCCACAGTTTAAAGCGGATCCACACCCGAGTCCGCTCCACCCGGTCCGTGACAGTAAGATCCGGCCATGGATCCCGCTGAGGTACCGCTGCCGGATGCCACTGAATTGCCTGCTATAGTAGCTATGCAGTCCCGCCAGATTAATCAACTCTCTGCCATGATGCAGCAATTTTTAACGATTCAGCAACAGCAAGTTCCATCACCGGCTCCAGCATTACCGCCACAGCCCCCGGTAACATCTTCTGCCAGAATCCGTCTCTCCTTGCCGGCTAAATATGATGGGGATGCCAAGTTATGCCGAGGGTTCCTTGCCCAATGTTCCCTGCACTTGGAGTTGTTGGCGGATCAATTTCCCACTGAACGAGCTAAGGTGGCCTTTGTCATCAGTTTGCTTTCTGGAAAGGCTTTGGCCTGGGCCACTCCCTTGTGGGATCGCAATGACCCTGTCTCTTCCAGTATTAACACCTTTGTCTCAGAGTTTCGCCAGGTCTTTGAGGAACCTGCCCGGGCTTCATCTGCTGAATCGTCCCTTTTGAACTTGGTCCAGGGCGAGTTGTCCGTTGGTGAATACGCCATTCGGTTCCGCACTCTAGCCTCCAAATTGTCTTGGAACAATGAGGCCTTGTGTGCCTGCTTCAAGAAAGGACTTTCTAGTAAAATTAAGGATGCTCTTGCGGCTCGTGACTTGCCTTCATCTCTCACTGAACTCATCCATCTGGCCACACGCATTGATGTGCGCTTTGCTGAGAGGCGTGAAGAATTCCGCCAAGAAAGAGACTCTCAGCGCCCTAGGAGGGCATCCCGTTTGGCTCCAGTATTTCAAAACCCTTTGTCTGCACATGTACCTCCCAGTGAGGAGGCCATGCAGGTCGATCGATTCCGTTTGACCCAATTGCAGAGAACTCGCAGAAGGAACGAGAACCTTTGTCTGTACTGCGGTGGTTCTGAGCATTTTTTGAAGGACTGTCCTATTCGCCCTCCACGTCAGGGAAACGGGCGCACCTAGTGGCGGTGGGGGAGGCGTCCCTGGGTGTATGTGCCTCCTCTCCACGGCTCACTGTTCCTGTTCAACTTTCCATCTCACCTTCCACATCCCTGAATTTAACCGCCTTTTTGGACTCTGGTTCTGCAGGGAACTTTATAGAGGCTGCCTTGATCAATAAACATAATATCCCTGTGAATCGCCTTGCTACACCCTTATTTATCGCCTCAGTCAATGGTGATAGGCTGGACTGTACTGTGCGCTATCGCACCGTTCCCCTCCAATTAAAAATTGGACTCTTCCATCAAGAGAATGTTGAGTTCTACGTCCTCCCTAATTGCACCTCTCAGATTCTTCTAGGCCTTCCTTGGCTCCAACGTCATGATCCCACGCTTGACTGGACCACCGGTGATATCAAGACTTGGGGTGCAGCGTGCTTTAAGAAGTGCTTGAAGTCTCTTCCTGTTCGACCTATTCCTGCTTCAGCACCATTACCTGGCTTGCCTGAGATCTACCAGACCTATGCTGATGTATTCTGCAAGAAACAAGCGGAGGTACTTCCGCCTCATCGCCCCTACGATTGCCCTATAGACCTCCTACCGGGTACCACTCCTCCTCGTGGCCGAATTTACCCTCTCTCGGCTCCTGAGACTCAAGCCATGTCGGAGTATATTCGAGAAAATCTTCATAAAGGGTTCATACGGAAGTCTTCCTCTCCGGCAGGCGCGGGGTTCTTCTTTGTGGCGAAAAAAGATGGCTCTCTTCGCCCTTGTATTGATTACCGCGGCCTCAATAAGATTACCGTTAAAAATCGATACCCTTTGCCCTTGATTGCCGAATTATTTGACCGACTGCGTGGGGCCAGGGTCTTCACCAAGCTTGACCTGAGGGGAGCCTATAATTTGATACGTATACGCGAGGGCGATGAATGGAAGACCGCCTTCAATACCCGCGATGGCCACTTCGAATATTTAGTGATGCCCTTTGGTCTCTGCAATGCACCCGCTGTATTCCAGGAATACGTAAATGACATTTTTCTTGCTTTACTCCTGTGTTGTTGTATATTTGGATGATATACTCATCTTTTCATCTAATCTAGAAGAACATCACCGTCATGTCCGGCAAGTCCTGTCTCGTCTCCGTCAACACCATCTTTACGCCAAGCTGGAGAAGTGTCTATTTGATCAAACCGCCTTACCCTTTCTTGGATATATTGTCTCAGCTCGTGGCCTTCAGATGGACCCCAGCAAGTTGAAAGCAGTTCTGGATTGGCCCCGTCCTATTGGCCTGCGAGCAATTAACGTTTTCTGGGCTTCGCCAATTACTATCGCCAGTTTATTCCTCACTTTTCCACTGTAGTGGCGCCTATTGTGACCCTCACAAAGAAGAGCGCCAATTCGAAGTCTTGGCCTCCTCAGGCTGAAGAGGCCTTCATTGCTCTAAAAAAGGCCTTCTCCTCTGCACCAGTGTTGTCTAGGCCAGATCCATCTCGGCCTTTCGCCCTAGAAGTAGATGCCTCCTCCATTGGAGCCGGAGCGGTGCTCACTCAAAAATCGTCTACTGGCAGAATTCTCACCTGCGGGTTCTTTTCGAAGACCTTTTCGCCAGCGGAGAGGAATTACTCCATCGGAGATTGGGAGTTACTCGCCATCAAGTTGGCGTTGGAGGAGTGGAGACACCTCTTAGAAGGTTCTGCCCATCAAGTATCCATCTATACTGATCACAAAAATCTATCTTATTTAGAAACTGCCCAGCGATTGAATCCACGACAAGCTCGTTGGTCGTTGTTTTTCGCTCGATTTGATTTTCAAATCTACTTCCGGCCAGCCGCTAAGAACATCAGGGCAGACGCCCTTTCTCGCTCCTCTGACATCTCTGGTGTTGAATCCACTCCACAACATATCATCCCGCCTGAACGCCTTGTCCACTCTGCCCCCGCTACTCTTGTACAAGCACCGCCGGGAAAGACCTTTGTGCCAGCCCGCCAACGTCGCAAAATATTAGAATGGGGGCATTCTTCCCATGTAGCCGGCCATGCCGGTATCAGGAAGTCTTGTTCTATCATTTCTCGATATTATTGGTGGCCTTCTTTTGAAAAGGATGTGACCGAATTCGTTCAGGCCTGTACCACCTGCGCTCGCGACAAAACCCCTCGCCAAAGACCTGCTGGCCTACTCCACCCACTTCCTATTCCAGATACCCCATGGACACACATTGCTATGGACTTTATTACCGACCTCCCTTCTTCGCATAGCAATACTGTAATTTGGGTGGTAGTGGATAGGTTTTCTAAGATGGCGCATTTTGTTCCTTTGCCCGGTCTCCCGTCAGATCCTCTGTTGGCAAAATACTTCCTGAAGCATATCTTTCGACTTCATGGTCTACCTACACATATTGTGTCTGACAGAGGTGTGCAGTTTGTGTCCAAGTTCTGGAGAGCTCTTTGTAAACAAATGAAAATTAAACTGGACTTTTCCTCCGCTTATCATCCCCAGTCTAACGGCCAGGTGGAAAGAGTCAACCAGATTCTCGGGCATTATCTTCGCCATTTTGTTTCAGCGCGTCAAGACGATTGGGTCGATCTGTTGCCTTGGGCGGAATTCTCGTATAATTTTAAGGATTCTGAGTCCACAAGGAAGTCCCCGTTTTTGGTGGTGTACGGCCGTCAACTCCTTCCGCCTTTGCCTTTATCCACGTCCTCCGGAGTGCCCGCCGTGGACAATCTCACACAGGATTTCTCCACCATCTGGCAAGAAACACAGCGTTCCCTTTGTCAAGCTTCCGCCCGCATGAAGGTTAGCGCTGATAAAAGGAGAAGAGCTCCGCCTGTTTATTCTCCAGGAGATAAGGTGTGGCTGTCGGCAAAATACATCCGCTTCAAAATTCCTAGCTACAAATTGGGCCCCCGTTACTTGGGGCCATACAAGATCAAACAACAGATCAATCCAGTTTGCTATAAGCTTCACCTACCGACTTCACTGCGAATTCCCAATTCTTTTCACGTCTCTCTGTTGAAGCCAGTTATTGTCAATCGATTCTCTCCTAAAACTTTGGTGCCTGCCCCAATCTCGGGCACCGAGGATACCTTTTCAGTGAAGGAGATTCTGGCTTCTAAGCTCTCCAGAGGAAAAAGATATTTCTTGGTCGACTGGGAAGGCTGTGGACCTGAAGAAAGATCTTGGGAGCCCGAAGAGAATATTCTAGACCGTAGTCTCATCTCAGATTTTCTTGGTCCCAAGAAGAAGGGGAGGCCCAAGGGGGGGGGGTACTGTTAGGGCGAGCGCTGCACGCCCATCTCACAGCATTTCACCTACCTCCATGGCTGCATGCAGCCGTCATCCATCTTCCCTCGGGGCTGCTTCCAGCTGCCGCCCTTCCCCCAGTGCTTCCTCCTTGCATGCACACAAGTCTCCGTGCACTAGAGGGCGAGCGCACAGGTTCCCTGAGATTTAAAGGGCCTTTACAGCACTGATTGGTGTTTATGTCATCCAATCCTGCATCATCTTCCCCTATTTAAACAGGCACTTCCTTCCTTCAGTGCCGGATCTTGGTCTCTCCATGTTTGTTGAAAGTCAGACATTCTTGGATTGCTCACCCGTGTACCGACCTCTGCCTGTCCCCGACTCTGAACCTTTGCTGCCTGCCCCGACCTCGGCTACTCACCTTTACCGGTTGGACAGAGCAGACATCTAATTTAAGGGTTCTACAAAAAATACCAGTATTGTTTCTTTAACTTGTTAAGTCTCACCCCATACAGCCAAACACTTCCAGCCATGTGCTGATGCAAGCCAAAAGCTGTCTACAAGTGGAAGGTGTTGGTCTGTGTATATTTTAAGCTAATCCTTAGCATTGCACACCCAGTGGCTTTCTGAGTGGCACTTAAAGAGATGATTTGCATGGCTCCGCCTACTGCAGGGAGTGATAGGTAAATCTATTTTTGTGTTGGGCACTGTGTACATTCTTTCCATTCTAGGACAGCACCTCTTTTTCTTTAAATTGTTAAAAATGTATTACTTGGGTTAGGGAAAAACGTATAACATTTAAACCCCAACCTTAAACCACCCAGGGATATCACCACCAATAGCACCTCAAAACCACATGATTATATTTTTTTTAAAACAATGGAAAAAAATATAAATATGTGGTTTAGAGGTTCTCGTATTCTTGGATGGGTTTAACCGGACCTTCAGCGTAATTTAATGAAAAGCCAAAACCCTTAGAAAATTATTCCCCAGAATCTAAAATAAGATTTGTCACTTATTCTTACCACCGCTGGGATGCAACTCTGTTCAGGACTCTCGAATATGGGCGCCGCCATCTTGCCTCAGAAGCGTCACATACTGAGGAGAGAGGGGGGAAACTGCCAGAAGAAAGGGGTTTGCACAGAAAGAGCAGGGCACAAGACGCTTCCTGTCCGCAGGCAGCCTGAGACTCCTTAGGCAATCATCTTGGATGTTTAAAGGCTCAGAAAAGGCAGTAGATGATTTGTGGGCAATCTGTATGTAAAGGGTGGGGGAAACATTTGATAGGCTCTTATTTAGGGTGAAGGTCCGGTTTAAAGTTGGGGTTTAAACATGATATGTTTTCCCCTAACCCAAATATTTGATATTAAATTGTAACAAAGGCACATCCCAAATGCATATATTTGGGGTTTGTAAAGAGAGAGGGTTAAGGAACACTTAAGGGGAACTTATTTTTTTTTCAGTTTGTTAGAAATTTAGCCTTTTTTTGTTGAGCAGAACGTATTGTGGTATCTGGACATTGTTAGTCTTATGGCTTCAAGTTTATTTTTTATTTTTGGTCCAGCAAAAGCCACAGCATCAAAGTGAAATTCCCGGGAACTGTACTGTTCTAGATGTTTTAGAGCTGTTTCATTGTGTCCAGCATACTTTGATCTTACATGGTGCCAAAAGTCTGTCTCAGCCTTTTTCCAGCCAATAGTGACTTGTAGTCAATGACAGCTGCACCAGATTCTCCACCATTCCTAATGGTAAGTCCAGGCTTGAGTAATAATATTATATATACTCCCTGTATATATTTTAGTATAAATAAATGGTAAAAGAAATAGTAAATACCAGTATATCGTGTCCGTCAGTTATAATAGCATTTTAATAAAATATTGGCCCATTTTTAATAAATGCGCCATTTAGCATAATTTCACTGGCATAGCGCCAGTTTTTGAGCGTCAGCATCTTTTTCTTTTTCGCCACTGCTATTTTGACGGAATGGAGCTGGAAGTCGCAGCGCCCGATGTTAACTAATTAGGTTTGATTGTTGCACCATGTATTGGCTGGCCTATGTCTGCGCCTATTGGACCCAACTGTCGATTATAACAGTGGCAGTGAGCGCCAATTTGTAGCGTCGTCTTTTAGGCATTGCATGTCCTATTTACAAATGTTGGCACCTATTTTACCGGTGCAGGTCAGCGTTTCATCATTACACTTACAGAATATCACTGCTGGGGACATTTAGGCTGCATTTTAGTTGTTGTCTAAATTACAAATTGGTGAGCAAAAGGAGCCATGAAAGATAATTTTACAAGAAAAAAATAAAATGACATTTGGTGACATCTAGGTCCTGTGTTTGCATTATTGAAAAGTTACAATTCAAGTTCTGTACAAATAAATGTGCGTAATATTGTTAATAAGCAGAAAACACTTCAATACTGTTCTGCCCGTTGTGCTCTATGGGATCTACACCTACAGCTGTGATATAAACTGGCGCAGCTGAAACGAGAGCGCCCAGCAATGTGAACTATGGGGTCGATTCAGAGCACTTTTTTTTAGGAGAGAAAATTGCCACTTTCATTGTCTACCTTGGGGATGATTTAGAGCCAGGTGAAAATTTACATCCAGTATGCAATGAAATTGAATGGCAGTTTTCTTTTCTAAAAAAGTAGTGAGAAATCTCACCTGGCTTTGAATCTACCCCATTATAAGGCGCTAGGGATAAATTAGAGGCATGCTGGTGGCTGCATTGGCGCTGCCTGTATTTTGTTTAATAAATCTCACACTGAGTGCTGAGGCGCTGAGTGGGATTAACAGGCACTGACGCTTAATAAATCCTTATTATCCTTTATATTAGAGGTAGACCATATATGTGTAGAGTCTGCTACATATAACAGTGGTAAATGACCAGTATTAATGTTTTTTTCCAGGCTAAGCATAAAATCAAATCATTCTTTTCATACCTTCCATACAGCTGATCCTTCCTGCTGTGCTGCCGAATAAAGATGTTGCTGATTTCTAGCCCCTTCTATAGCCAAACTCCACCCTTCTTGCATCGCATTGTATGAGACACACCATTTACTATGTATGCAGGGGGACTGCTTGTATCTTATGCTTTTCTGTTCCTTTTTAATGTAGCATAAAACCCTCCCTGGGTACTCGCTCGGTACCCGAGTACCATGGCTGGCTCGGCGGTGGCCTGTTTAAAAAAATGTGTTTTTCCACCACTGAGGCCATGCTCACATGGAAATTTTGAGATCACCGATTGGCTGATCTTGCGAATGCCAGCTGACGTGCCCTGGCCACTGGCTACATTCCCAGTTTCCCTGTAGTTCAGCCTATTAGAAATGCACAGGCAGGCCTAACAATCCTAGTCTTTGAGACTAGAATAAATGTTGTAAGGCATTTTCAAGCGATAGGAAATCACCACCATTTGCCCAGTCCACGCCCCCACCCCCACAAGTGGCCCTGATTATTTAAGAGTTTTAACATGAGCTCAGTTGCAGTAAATTGTAAGAAATCTTTGTAAAAAATGTCTGTGAATCATCAGATTCTCCCCCAACAAGATTCTAGATGATTAAACCGGACCTTCAGCATCATTTGATGAAAAGCCCAAACCCTTATAAAACTATTCCCCAGCATCTAAAATTAATATATTTTACATTTTTAGTCACTTACTTTTCATTCTTCCCCCCACTGGGCTGCAGTTCTGGTCAGCAATCTGGGATACTGGCACCACCATCTTGGCTCAAAAGCATCACAAACTGAGGAGAGGGGGTCAAAAGTGCAGGGGGCAGGTTATAGCTTTGCTTTGCACAGATAGAGCAGAGCTGAGGTCAGGAAAAGGACAGAAATCCCAGAATGCAGATCGGCACAGTCAGAAGACACTTCCTGTTTGCAGACTGCCTGAGACTCCATGGGCCACCATGGCTCAGAAAATACAGTAGGTGCAGGTAGGATGATTTTTAATGTGGGCAATCTGTATGTATAGGGTGTGGGAAACATATAAGATAAACTCTTATTCAGGGTGAAGGTCCGGTTTAAGTATGTGTCAAGGGACCTCCCTATTACTTTGTATGGATTGGAAATAATAAGTGGTGGGCTATCTCCATTTTTCCTAATCAGCAGAGATTAATTAAGGTCATTCTAATATGATCCAAACTGCTTACATCTGTTAGCCACTTTGGCAGGGGCTTCATAGCAGAGACCCATCATGGGCCCCAGTAACCCCCTCTCCCAGGGCAGCAGTGGAGGGATACGTGGGGGCTGGGGAAGGCATGGCTGGACAGGATAAGCCAACATGGAGGATGGAGGCAGCATTGGATGGGTTGGTAAGTATGAAGCTCTGCTGCTGCTGGGCTTACATTCTATAGAGGCGGTGGATTTTGCTTGCGCCCTGGGGCACCTGCCTTCGCTGCCTCTATGGTATGTACACCCCTGCCACTTGGGCAGAACCATCTACAGGGAAATGACTGCTTTATACCACCACCACCCACTGCCCTGATGGCTTGCCATTCTTAGTCTCTTTTTCTGCCTTTGTGAATCATATCCATATTTAATGGTGCTGCAGCCTTTTGCTGTGCAGCACACGTTGTGCATCAGACGGAGCTGTAATTACGCGTGGTTTCTGCCTGAGCGGTCCTGATGAGGGGACGGGCAACCTCTCTGTTTGCGCAGATGAGCATGAGTGCACTTTAGCTGAGCGGATTAGTGCTGTCAGTCTGATTAATACGATAATAAGTGAAAGCAGATTCTTCCTATAGAACTCTCTTGAGAGCTCACCCTCTGAGGTGAAGCGGAAATGCAAAGTGCCAATTATTTGTTTTTTCTCTTTCCACAGCCGACGACTGCCAACTACTCACCAAAATTCCAAAGGTTAAATGCCTGAGGAACAGCCGCAGAGAAGGTATGATATGGACTCCAATATTGTGGACCTCCACGTTTTTCGAACCTCCTGGAATAAATGAGCAGATTGTTTGAAATAGTTGTGTCACTGTCAGTTGTGTATATTACAAATAGGTTCTAGAAATTTGTCTTGACTTGAGCACCTACACAAATAGAGATCCTGTCCCTGTCGTATAAGCTTCAATTCAGTGGCTAGAACCACCCCATCTCTGCTCCTTCCACCAACCTGATATCATAGGATAGCTCT
This sequence comes from Gastrophryne carolinensis, assembly GCA_027917425.1. NCBI lineage: Eukaryota > Metazoa > Chordata > Amphibia > Anura > Microhylidae > Gastrophryne > Gastrophryne carolinensis. The sequence continues at coordinate 116,342,679 of CM051244.1, read as the reverse complement.
GCTCTTTAGGTCAGGAAAACAACACTCCTGTGATAGGAAGATAAGTAGATAAGCGTAGGTGGAGGCATAACGAGGGAACAGAAGAAGTAAGCTTTTATAGATGTGAAGGGGAAGCCTTTCCGGAAGACGAGGATTGCTCTGTAGTTCAAGTAAGAGTAAATGGCCAAACGTTACTTAGGCCCTTATTTATGAAGGAATAGCGACAGGTAGCGACTGGTGAGCAGCCGGTAATGACGGCCCCGCCACGAGAACGCCGGCTCCCCACCACAATCACACATTTATCAAGCCAATCCTGCTTAGCGACTGAGATAGCGCCATATAGCCACTCATTCATCATTATTCCAGCCTCAGCCCACAGCGCCAGCGTCCGACCTTGAACAGCGACAGGTATGACCTCTCGCTACCTGGCGCTCTCCAATGCATTTCAATGGAAAAATCTTTAAATGTTAATAATTTATTGTTATTAATTTTTTTTTTTTTTTTTTTTTTAAATGTGAAAAATTCTGTGACCACTTCTGCCATTTTAGATTTTTTTTAAGGTAAAAAAAAAAAAATTGTACAGAATTGATATTACAGGTCTGATATTAATGTATTCATATTACAAAATTATTTAAAAAACTTGTTTTTTTTTGGTTTCCAAAAATATGGTTGTTTGGGGGGTTAAAAAACTACTTTTAACCCATCGCCGCCAGCGCTCTGGGGTTTAAACATGTATTTTACAGCGCAAGAATTTTTTGAGCGTGATTTTTTAATGAATATGGTGGGAGCTGGTCGCTAGGGCCAGTCGCTATCATGCGCTCCCTTGCAGCGCGGAACCTGTCAAATAGCGACTCCTCACCCAATATTCAACATTACGGCAAACCGACTGAGTCGCTATCAACTACCGAACAACGGCCAAGCACAGCGACTACTAGCGGGCGCTCTGAAAATGCCGCTACAGTCGCTCAACTGTCGCTACCTGGCGCTATTAATGAATCGGCCTCTTATTCTTCAGTCCAGGTAACTAAAAGGTTAGCTAACAGTTATGCCAGATCAGTTTGGGTTTGATCTAGTATAAGATCAGGTTTAGGATCAGAGTTTAGAATGCCAGGAGGAACAAAGATTTTACCTGTCAGTGCTAAGGATAATCATAGCAGCCATGTCTTCTGTAATATGACAGCAGGTACAATTGTGTTTCAGGTAAGGTTATGACTTCAAACTTTGGCTCTCAGCAACCCAAGCACAGGACATCGAAAAAAACTATAATAACCTTAATTATATCCACAGCCGTCATCATATGGAGCCTTGCAGGCTTCAGCTCCAGTGCTAATAACTTGCTCCATGGCAGGTCTTGATGTGCTAATCACAAGTGAGCAGGTTCCTTCACTGATTGACAGCAAGAGGCACGTGAGCGTCCACCGTTTATATTTTATCAGTGGTGGACAGTTATTTAATGACTACAGGGCACACACACATATTTTTGTATTGTCTACAACACTGTTGGTTTACTACAGCTATAGGTAACCTTTGCAAATATTTGCAGACTTATATATATCATCCATACTGTGTTCAGTCAATTCACTTACTCCTAGTCCAGGAGAAATCCCCCAAAACATGGACAATAAGGTCCAAATAAAGTTGGTAAAATAGGTTTCCACGAGACACATTCACCCTGTAATAATCAGGGGTACTTATTCTTCATCACAAAATTATATTTCTTTTTCACTTCATCCATCAGCTATGATATCAACTTCCCCATTTAAAGCGGAACAAAACCCACCAGCGGTCGGCCTAGGATCTAAAATATTCCAGGGCCAGTCACTGACTTTCCCCGGGAATCCCGATTCAGGATACCCTGCTTTGTGAAACCCCCAAGGGCGCCCGTACACACGCAGCTTTCCCTGGTCTAACGGCGCATGCAGAGGCCCTCGTCCAATGAGAGCTGCCCGCTGAACTGAAGTCATTCTACAGGCGGCTTTCATTGTTGATGCATCCCCGGCACACGCTCCTGCCCTAGTCAATCAAATAGGCTGGGGTGGGAGCGCCTGCACGGCCAGGGATGCAGGGAATGTAGCATCACACACTCCCCATTATAGTCAATGAGAGCCATTTGCCAAAAGATGTAAACATAGCAAACATCTCTCATTGGCTGAGCGCCCGTGCATGCGCTGTTGGACCGAGGAGAGGTGAGTTTATCTGGGCGGACTGGGGGGTTTCACACAGGGGGGCATCCCCAATCAAGTCGGAATTCCAGGTTTTGTCCTGCTTTAATTGCTGCCCAAATTTTCCTTGTTTGTGGATAGTTATTTTAAGCGAAGTTACTGGAAACGAATTATGGCCCTTATTCATGAAGGGATAGCGTCAGGTAGTGCCTTGTAAATGAGAGGTAGCGACAGGTGAACGCCGGACACGGCACGCAATTACACATTTATCAAGCAGAATCTGTTGAGCGACTGGGATAACGCCATGTAGCGTCTGATTCATCATTATCCCAGCCTCAGCGAACAGCGCCGGCGTTCAGCCTTGCACAGCGCCAGGTATTACCTCTCGCTACCTCTTTCCCATACATTTCAATGGATGTTCTTTTATTTCTTTTTAAACAGGGTTTTAGTTATTTATTTATTTTTAAATCTCAAATAATGTTGTGACCTCTTCTGGCATAGAAAAGCCATTTTTTCAAATATTTTTCATGTTTTATATATTTCTGCAGAAATGACATTACAGGTCTGGCATTAATGTGTTCATGTTACAATGTTATTACAATGTAATTCCATATGTTTTCGCTTTGTTACTGGTGGATACATGCTGAAAAACAGACTTTAATCAAAGAGCTTCCGGCGCTCTGGGCTTCAGAGAAGCATTTTTGAGCGCCGGAGTTGTGTGAGGCTGTTTTTTTGATGAATATGTTGTGTCGGTCGCACTGACCAGTTGCTAACATGCGCTCCCATACAGCGCTGTACTGGTCATATAGCGACTCCCCACACCGTATCGCTGAACAGCGACTGAGTCGCTCTGAACTAGCGAACCATGGCGGAGCACAGCGACTGCTAGCGGGTGCTCTGAAATGCCTGCTACAGACGCTCATTTGTCGCTACCTGGCGTTAGTGATGAATCAGCCTGCCCGTCAAACTAACCATTTTTCGTGGTAGTTGTTTCCATCCAGGAGCGTAACTTGCAGGGGGGGATAAGGGGTCCCCATCACTTTTGCTTATTTATGATATTTGTGCTCACTTGGCATCATTTAGATAAAAAAGCAGCACTTGTCTCTGCTGTTTCAGTCGTTATCTAGCTGCATCGCATTGGGTTAAAAGGCAGAAAAAAGTTTACTGTATGAGCCTGAGCCGTGAAAGGGCCCCATTTAATGTTTGCACCAGGGCTATGTCACATTTAGTTATGGCACTGTTTACATCTTGGCCCCAATTCCATTATGTCGAACCAGACCAGACCTCAAGGTTGATCAATAACTTAAATATGTTAAACCGTAATAACAGGAACCCTTAGATGCTGACTGACAAAAGCTAGTTTGTTTATTGGAATGCATATGGCTCCTATCAAAAGACCTTTCCTTTGCATACAGTTTAATCTATACGCACAGAGAATTTAAACTCTATCTTAAAAATATAATATATAATTATTCACAGAAATATCGCAAATGTATCGATTATTACACATTATATTATACATTACATTATATTTTTACACAACCATACATCTAGAAACGTCTTAATTTCTTAAATATGATTATAAAGGATTTGCCGAACATGGGGTTGGAGCTGTTAATGACTATTACTATTACTGTTACTGAGAGGCTGATTTATTAATAGCGTCATGTAGCGACAGTTGAGCGACTGTAGGGGTATTTTCACAGCGCCCGCTAGTAGTCGCTGTGCTTGGCCATTGTTCGGTTGTTGATAGCGACTGAGTCAGTGTGCAGTAATGTTGAATACGGGGTGACGAGTCGCTATTTGACAGGTTCTGCGATGTATGGGTGCGCATGATAGCAACTGGTCAGAGCGACCGTCTCCCACCACATTCATCAAAAAATCAGGCTCAAAAAATTATCGCGCTGTGAAATGCATGTTTAAGCCCCAGAGCGCTGGCGGCGATGTGTAAAAAGTAGTTTTTTAACCCCCAAACCACCATATTTTTGGAAACCAAAAAAAAAAAAATTATAAAGAATTTAGTAATATGAATACAATAATATCAGACCTGTAATATCAATTCTGTACAAATTTCTTTTTTTTTTTTTTTTACCTTAAAAAAATTAACTAACATGGCAGAAGTGGTCACAGAATTTTGCACATTTAAAAAAACAAAAAACAAAAAAAAACATTAATAACAATTAATTATTAATATTTAAAGATTGTTCCATTGAAATGCATTGGAGCGCGCCAGGTAGCGAGAGGTCATACCTGTCGCTGTTCAAGGTCGGACGCTGGCGCTGTGGGCTGAGGCTGGAATAATGATGAATGAGTCGCTATATGGCGCTATCTCAGTCGCTAAGCAGGATTGGCTTGATAAATGTGTGATTGTGGTGGGGAGCCGGCGTTCTCTTGGTGGGGCCCGTCATTACCGGCCGCTCACCAGTCGCTACCTGTCGCTATTCCTTCATAAATAAGGGTATGAGTCTATAGACACAGTAACTGCTCTGCAGTCTATGTACTTATGTATAGTGCCTAGAAGCTCAGCAGACCGATAACTTCAACCAGACCTTCAGCATCATTTACTGAAAAGCCCAAACCCTTAAAAAAGTATTCCCCAGCATCTAAAATGAATATATTTTACATTTTTAGTCACTTTTTATTCTTTTCCTTGCTGGGCTGCAACTCTGTTCAGGACTCTAGCATATGGACATCGCCATCTTGCCTCAGAAGCATCACATACTGAGGAGAGGAGAAGGGAAAAAAGTACAGGAGGTGGGGTTATAGCTGTGCTCTGCACAGATAGAGCGGAGCTGGGGTCAGGAAAAGGACAGCAATCCCAGAAAGCAGAGTGACACAGTCAGAAGACACTTCCTGCAAGCAGCCTGAGACTCCATGTGCCGCCATCTTGGATGTTTAAATGCTCAGAAAAAAAACTAGGTGCAGATAGGATGTATATTAATGTGGGCATTCTGTATGTACAGGGTGGTGGAAACATACAAGATAATCTCTTCTTCAGGGTGAAGGTCCGGTTTCAGTTGCACCAGCTTTTTCAGCTTTCCGGGTTGATTAGATGTTCCAAAGACTCTGGGGTTTATTTAAGAAGTGTTAGGGCCACATAATGCCAGATGAATGTCAGTTGAGTGTCAGGTCCCAATGAAAAAGGTGTATTTATCAAGTCAAAAATCCAGAACCCCTATGATATTGCCAGGTAGTGTCCCATCTATTATCATTGCTGGCGATGGGATGAGTTCGCTACAGTGCCAGATAAGACCAGGCGCTCACCCTGCACTATGTGGCCTTATCCCACACATTTCAATGAGCTGGGATGGTTTTAATATTCTTAGTATACAATACTTCCTGCTCCAGATAAGATTCTTTACTCTTGGGTATTACTCCGCCAGATGGCGCTGGACTGCAGAGACCGCGAAATTGGCTCCTCCCGGCCCCTCAAATACCCGGGACCTCCCACAAATCCCCAGATTTTCTCTGCAGTCTGGACTGCGAAGGACAAGAAGATGGCTCTCTCTTCTCGCAGGTGAACGGGGCTATTAGCCTGCGGCCCTGTAGGACTATTCCCACCCGTTCCATTGTTTATGTGCCTCCCAGCTTTGGCTGCACTGGTGCGGCTGACGGTAGGCAACACCGCTGTCAGGTGCTTAGGAGCGCTGCTCCACCGCAATCCCCCACCAAAGGGTAGGCGGTATAGGCATATCGTGAGCCTTATGGGATGCCCCTCCCGCGCTATTGCCCCTTGCCCCTGTCTATCGGTGAGCCCTACATTAAGTGGCCGCTGCCCTCCCTTGCTCTCCCTTGTAGTTCTCGGGGGGGGGGGGGGTGAGTGTGTGCTTCTGTACATTCACTTGTATGTGTGCTTGGTTTGCCTTTAGTTCTGTCACCGCACAGACTTTGGTTGCACTGGTTACGTTTTTGAATATGCCGCAGCAGCCGCACGCGCTTCTGCGGCGTTCCGCGGTTGGCAGCGACATTACCTCAGGCACTGCTGCGCCATCATTGGTTATTAGGCTTCGCGCTCTTCGGGGGGGCCTGCGGATGGCGCGTTCCGCATCACTGTCTCCGTGGCCCGCCCCTCGAGGTACCTACCTACCGTGGTCCGTGAGTGCCCTCACAGGCTGTTTATTTTTACTTTAATGTCATGTATGCATGTCGTTTTTTTTTTTCGTTTATGTCTTACAGGCGGGTCAAACTCAATTGGTTTCTCCCGGCCCTACCCCCTCTATTTAGTTATTAAACTTTTTGAGGCCTAGTGTGCTAATTCCTCCCACTTCCCTAGCGGGCTATTGGGGCATCCCGGGTTGCTTTTATAGCGTGAATCCCTATCGGCCTATTGTGCCGCTATAATCACCATATGGAGGCTTCTCAGGATAATGTGCTTGGGGTTCCTTCGGGACAAGCCCGGCTGTGCGTGGCGTGTGGGGTGTCCCCTACTAGTGCTGACAATGTGCGGGTTTATATACCTTGTGCCCAGCAGGTTCTTCCACTGCAGCCTGGTTTACCAGCCGCTGGGCCTACGCCACGTATGGCTTTGCCTACTCCCCCAAGCTTAAATTTCACTCCCTGTGAGCTGCATACCAGTGGGAAATCTCAGCCTGATGTGTCTACTAGACTGGCTAGTGTTGAAAAGTTGCTTGCAAATACCATGGTGCGTAAGGCCTCTGCTAAGAGGCGGCATTTGACGCCTGATGTCACTCTTTTACCTATGGAGGCCGAAGAGTTCTTTGAACTGTTTGGTTATACTCCCCTGGAAGAAGGGGAATTGTTCTCTGACTCTGAGTCATCTGATGAACGGCCCAAGGGTTATGATGATTCTGGCTCTGATCCCTGGGCCCCCAGATGATACTGATAGGCTTTTGGCTCAGATCTTTGAAGTGCTTGATATATCTCCCCCGGTCGCGGCTCCTAAGCAGCAGGGGGAATTGTTTCATAGTGCCAAGCCACGTTTAGAGTTCCCTGAACAACCTCATTTCAATAATCTCGTGCTCAAGGAATGGAAGCGTCCTAGCAGGCTACCCGGAGTCCCTAAGAGTTGGGATAAGAGATATCCCTTTCCTGCTGATGTGGTAAAGCGTTGGTCATCCCCTCCAGAAGTGGATGCCCCAATCCTGGGTTTGTCTAACACCTCTGTCATGCATTTCCCTGACTCTACTACTCTGAGGGATAGTGAGGACCAGAGTATTGATCAGCTGGCGTCCCATGCCTTTGCATGTGTGGGGACGGCGCTGCGCCCGGTTTGTGCCTCTGCCATTACAGCTGTGGCTATTAGGACCCTGCTTAAAAGTGTCCTAGATGGTGCTCCTGATGATGTGTCTAGTGAAGAGTATAATGCACTATCCCCTCACTTCACACACTGAGTGGATATATCATGCTCCCAGTAAAACCAATCATTGCTCCTTTCTCCAATCACTCTAATGATAACACCAATGCGTGCTATTACACCAATGCAAAATTAAAAATTAATATCAAACTTTATTAAATGTTTACAACCACAACCTATACAATGGACATATTTAAAACACATTAAAAACATAAGACAATACCACATAGGATATACAAACATACAGGATGTGTAAGCCTGAGGAAGTGGGATTTTTGCCCACGGAATGCGTGGCTCTGGATGTTGGCAGGCGGTGGGGAGACCCTATTGGTTTGATATTTTGATATTATGGATATTGATTTCATTTGCATTCGTATTCGCATCAGTCGCATCATGATAAGGCTCGATTCAGAGAGACAAAAAAATACTTTCGTTTTAGTGCCGATCTGTTTTTTTTGGGAAATGTTTCCACTCTCGTATCAGTGTGCGAGCGATTCTATGCATGCATTGCAATCCTTCTGTAAAGTTTCCATCCGTTTGTACGGCAGATTACAAATACGAGGATGTCATTTTTCCGCGTGACTTTTCCGTTTCATTTTCACATGTTACAACGTAGGCTTTCGTTTTTGCCCTTTTCCCATCGTATCCTCCCACGAATCCTTTACGTTTCCCGTTAGTTTCTGTTTCCCTTTTTCAATAAATATTCGTCCAGACGGAAATCCTTACGATCTTGCGCCTGCGCACTACAAACTTAACTCATTAAAGTGCTCGCCTACATATTTGCCACCCTCACTTCTACTACAATGTTTAGCTAAATCACTTAGCACTATCCTCCATCTTCCCTTTTGGACCCTTAAAGCTCACCCAAACCACTTCGCAGTTAGGTTCTTCTTCCATTTTAGCCCCCTAAAACTTACCCAAATCACTTCTCGGTCATGTGAATATTCATCTTTAAATATTTTTGGGCCCATTAGTTTTGTGTTAATGTATTTTGTAAATGAAATGACACTGAAACATTTTTTTTAATTCCATCATAAAATATAAAATCTTAAAACTTTTTGAAAATTTAAAATTTTTACAACTATAAAAAACAAAATACATAGCAATGGCAGACCACAGAACATTATTCTTCATCTGTGGTCCCCAACAAGTCGCGCAGCTCCTGCATCTCGCCCACCAACTGAAGGACCCTGACACTCCCTGTTAAAAAACGTAAATTAAATTATTGGTATAACCCTGTTGGGGTCATACTGCAGTGCCCCCCCCCCCCCCCCCCCCGTATGGTCCAACCACCTAAATCTGGACTTCAAAAGCCAGAGGGCCCTCGCCACCACGGCCCGGGTTTTGCATAGTGCCCAATTAGAGAACCCCTGGCCCGCATTCTGCAGGCAAAGAACGGGCATCAGGAGCAAGGGCAGGAGTGGATATCCAGAACCCCCTGAAAGAATTTAAAAATACTAACATAAAATACACATTCTAAGCTGCAATATTGTTTAACATGTCATCAAGGGCTAAAAACAGCAATAGGTTAAAACATGAGTCATCAACTATATTCATTGCCATACAGTGAAAATGGATTGATGGAATGTGAGCAAACTTACCCAGGAGCCATCCACCAGATAATTCTCCTGACTCAAACTGACGAAATAAGCCGGAGCTCTGCAATATATAAGCATCATGGGACGACCCTGGATGCCCTGCAAGAACACTGAGGAATCGCATAGCTGGACCAAACACTGCTTGCATGTTGTGTGAGTGGCACATCTTGCGGTTCCTGCAACCAAATATAAAATAATTACACAAAGCAAAGGTAACCAACTAAAACAAGAACTCCTACAACAAATTAAGATTCAAGTTCAAATATAAGTCACAAAGGACATAAGTCTAAAAAAATATAGCAATTATATGGATGTGTGGGAAAATAAATGTTTACATGCTAAGGACTAATTAAGGTCAGCATTAAAATACATCTATAAGGCATACATGAAATGTATTGATTCAGGTATGCATTGCTATACAATTTATGGCCTCGGCCATGCTGATACATGCAATGCCTTGGTGCTAAAGGCGTGCAGACTCCCCCACATAGCCGCAAAACATGTTCAACAGTAGCAATCCGAGCCCTCAAAGGTCCCGTAAGTGGATTGGAAATGAAACGGATTTATAGGGTGGTGATCCGTCGGAAATCAGCTCTCTGAATCAGACGGAAACCCATCCCAACAACGGAAGTTATCTGAACGAACAAAAAATATCAGATTTTGTTTGGAAAATGATCCAAACTAACGGAAATGTTCCGATTTGCTTCCGTTCATCGAAAGCTCATATACACATTTTCCCGAATGTCACTCGCGCTGTGAGGTATTTGTTGCTTATGTCCTCTCTGCCTTGGATGATACCATTAGGATGTGTGTCAGAGCCTCTGCCTTGGTGGTGGCTATACGCCGCTCGGTTTGGCTGCGCCAGTGGGCGGCTGAAAACGCTGCCAAGAAGGCTCTCACTGGTTTTCCCTTCAAAGGACTATGCCTATTTGGGGGCCGCCTGGACCTGTTTGCTAAGGGAGGCAGGTTACCCCAGCGCAGGAGGCAGTCTCAGCCCTTTCGGGGCCCGGGCTCCTTTTCTTCCCCCTACTGTGGATCCAGACTGGGGAAGGGGGGTCTCCTTTACGGGAGCCCGAGTAGATTTCTGGGGAAGGGGCAGAGGACGTGGATGCCCTGGCTCTTCCTGGGGCTCCAAGCCTAAGCCTTCCCCTAAGCCCCCTCAGGCATGAAGGGGCGCCCTCACCCATCCGGGTGAGGGGATGGCTTCAGCACTTTGCTCATGTCTGGAGGCTTCATGTCTCAGACCGGTGGATTCAGGAGGTAGTCTCCTCCGGATACAAGATAGAGTTTGCTGCCTGGCCGCCCCCATGATTCATCAGATCCCGGATGTCTCAGGACCCTATGTCAGCTCAGGCTCTGATTCTGGCGGTGCAAAGCCTTCTGGAGCTGGGGGTCATCTGTCAGGTCCCCTTACGAGAAAGGGGCAAGGGTTTTTATTCCAACCTTTTCACCGTGCCCAAAAGAGATGGGTCAGTCAGGCCCATCCTGGACTTGAAGATCCTCAACAAATTTGTCAGATGCAGGCGCTTTCGCATGGAAACTCTGCGCTCTGCTATCAGTTCCCTGCGTCCAGGGGACTTCATGACCTCTGTGGACATCAAAGATGCTTACCTTCATATTCCTGTCTTTCCAGGTCATCAAAGATTCCTCAGATTCGCTCTGGAGGATCAGCACTACCAATTTGTGGCATTGCCCTTCGGTCTCACTTCAGCTCCCAGAGTGTTCACCAAGGTGCTGGCAGGAGTGATGGCTCTGCTCAGGTCTCAGGGCATTCGCGTTCTGCCCTATTTGGACGACATCCTCATCACTTCTCAGTCCCTCCAACAGGCAGAGCTGGATATTCAGCGAGTAGTGTCCACACTGGAGTAATTTGGCTGGGTGCTCAACCATCCAAAGTCTTCCCTGTCTCCCTCCTGGGTGACTCCATTCCTGGGAATGAATCTGGATACAGTTCAGGCAAGGATATTTCTTCCTCAGCAGAAGGTGGACAGTCTGCTAGCGCAGGTTCAGTTCCTGCTCTCTTGCCCTCATCCCTCCATCAGGCAGGGGATGCAGCTGGTGGGCCTGATGGTGTCCAGCTTCGAGGCGGTCCCTTATGCCCAGTTTCACATGAGGCCTCTGCAACTCCACCTCGTGTCAGTGTGGGACAAGGGTCCTGCGTCCCTGGAACAGGTCCTTGTTCTGTCCCCCCTAGCCAGGCGGTCCCTCTCGTGGTGGCTGGACTCCAGGAACCTGTTGGCGGGCAGATCCTTTCTGGCCCCCTGCTGGGAGACGGTCACCACAGATGCCAGTCTGACAGGTTGGGGGGTTTCTGGAAGTCCCTACAGTTCCAAGGGCGGTGGGGCTCTCAGGAGGCCCACACACCCATCAACATTCTGGAATTGAGGGCGATCAGGTTGGTTCTGGCTCGCTTGACCCAACACCTTTGGGGCCGGCCTGTTCAGGTACGCTCAGACAACCAGACGGCGGTTGCCTACATCAATCATCAGGGAGGGACCCGGAGCAAGGGGGGCCTCAAGGAAGTGTCTCTGATCCTGTCCGGGGCGGAGAACAATGTTCCCTGCATTTCAGCTGTGTACATTCCGGGGGTGGAGAATCTGCAGGCAGACTCTGAGCAGGGGGACCTCTCGCCTGGGAGAATGGTCCCTCTGCGACAGGGTGTTTCACTCTCTGTGTCACCGTTGGGTTCAGCCAGATGTGGATCTGTTTGCGTCCCGTCACAATCACAAGCTCCCAGCCTTTGTCTCCCTGTCCCAGGATCCTCTGGCCTTGGCCACAGATGCTCTGACAATATCATGGCAGGGTTTTCAGCTTCTGTATGTCTTTCCTCCATTCCCCCTGTTGGGCAGGGTTCTGCGCAAGATAGCTCAGGAAGGGGTGCCAGCAATCCTGGTGGCTCCCAGGTGGCCAAGAAGGGTGTGGTTCGCAGACATAGCACAGCTGGCAGTAGATCAGTACGCTCTGCCCAAGGTTCCAGACCTGCTCACTCAGGGACATTTACGCCATCCCAATTTACAAACACTGGCTCTGACGGCCTGGCTGCTGAAACCTCCATCTTGATGGAAAAGGGGCTGTCTGCCTCTGTCGTTAACACCATGATTAGGGCTAGGAAGAAGTCTTCTTCTTCCATTTACTATAGGGCTTGGCGTGCCTACATTGACTGGTGTGAGTCTAGGTCTCTTCCCTGTCGTGTGCTCTCTATTCCCAGGATTCTGGAGTTCCTCCAACATGGTTTGGATCTGGGGCTTCAGCTCAGTACTCTGAAGGGTCATGTCTCTGCCCTGGCTGTTTCCTTCCAGAGATCTTTTGCTCAGCATTCTCTGATCAGGACTTTTTTCCAGGGGGTTACTCATGTGCGTCCTCCACGTAAGCCTATGTTGCCTGTCTGGGATTTGAACTTGGTCCTGTCTGCCTTGCAGGGTGCTCCCTTTGAACCTGTGCAGGAGGCTGCCTTGGCCATTCTTACTCTCAAGGTTGTCTTTTTGGTGGCCATCACTTCTGTTAGGCGTGTTTCTGAGTTGGCGGCGCTTTCCATCCAGCCCCCCTACTTTGAGAGACACCAGGACAAGGTGGTTTTTCGCTTCAAGCCAGATTTTCTGCCTAAGGTTGTATCTGCCTTTCATCTAAATTAGGACATTGTTCTACCTTCCTTGTGCCCTAATCCTAGTAACGCTAAGGAGAGGGTTTGGCATTCCTTGGATGTGGTTAGGAATCTGAAGTACTATCTGGTGGCTACTGCACCTTTCAGGAAAACTGATGCTCTTTTTGTGGTCCCTTCTGGTCCTAGGAAGGGTTTGGCTCCTGCTAAATCAACTATCAGCAAATGGATCTGTCAGGCTGTGATTCAGGCCTACACTGCTAAGGGGAAGAATCCTCCCTTACTGCTCATTCTACTCATGCTATTGGGGCCTCTTGGGCTTTTCAGCACCAGGCTTCTGCTGAACAAGTTTGCAAGGCCACTACTTGGTCTTCTGTTCATACTTTTTCCAAGTTTTAATCACCCCCAAAAAACAAAAATGGGGATTGCAACACGCACTGAACTCCTCTCCTGAATCCCCTTTTAACAGCTCTGTGTTTTTAATTAATGAATTTGCTGCTTTTCCTTCACTCCCAGCCAGCATTAGAGGTCCCTTGTGCATCAGCTTCTGACAGGCCTGCGCTTGCCCCCGGCGGAAGGCTGGGAGCTAGGGAACACAGAACGCTATCTGTATCCATGCGGCTCTGCAGTGGGGGCACTGAAAGCCTCTCGCAAGAGACGCTCATCTAGCTCCTGCACAGTAAAAACGAATTAGGCTCTAAAGCTTGTCCTCAGATAACGTGATGCTCTGGCACAGACCACTCTGATGGTGGATTACAGTCCATGGGACCTTAAAGTGGACCAACACCCAGGATTTTGACTATCCTGGGTCTTGGTCCACTTCGGTGGGGCACCCCCGATTGGGGTGCCCCGCTGTGTGAAACCCCCCCTAACCCCCCGAACTCACCTCTCCCCGCGCCGACGGACAAGCCGCGGACAAGCGGCTCCTCCGTGCGCGCACGTCTACAGGGGCGCGAGGGAGGTAAGGAAGATAAGGTAAGGAGTTTGGGGTGTTTGGGGGGGTTTCACCCCGCGGGACATCCCGATCTCGGATGTCCCGCGGGGAGGGAGGTGATCGGGTGATGAGGACCAAAACCCACCCTGAAGTCTATGAGAGTCTAGGATAGGCATACTCGCTTCCCCCAGGGCACTGTGGGAAACCCCCAGGTCACCCGAAAACTCACCTTTGTTCTCGACGACGCATGCGTGAGCCCACTATCCCTTTAGCAGGGCGTGTGCCAGCGCCAGGTATTTCTGAATGGCTGGTGCAGGCACGCTCCCTGCTAGAGGGTAGTGGGGGATGTTGCTGCCAGCATGTTCAGATCCGCTTGCATTAGACAAGCTCCTGGACTAAGGGGCTCGAGCAGATCTGAGCAGCCGCACATGTGTCGTAGGACTGAGAAGAGGTGAGTTCATTCAGGTGACCTGGGGGGTTTCACCCCAGTTGGGGTGTCCTGGGGGCTAGAACCAAAACCCAGGATAGTCAAAATCCTGGGTTTTCGTCCACTTTAAGTAAGGGGGGGCTGCAAGGTGTTATTTAGTTCCCTCTTTGAATCTTTTCTTTGTACATCATGCTTTTTAGAGTGGTGATTCTGGGGAGACTGACTAGCAGTGTCTCACACACGCTGGCCATTTGTTTGCTTTTTATGCTACATATTGCTGCTTTCTCTTTACGATCACCTTTCACACGAGGGCTGGAAAGGGAAACGTAATGAAAAAATGATAAGGTCCATCTTTTCTGTGTCCAGACCTCCGCACCTAGTTCCACAGGAACTAGTGGAAAATAGTCATGGGTCCACTTTCCCAGCGGAGGACTCATCGTTTCTGTTGGTCTTGAATCTGCAGTTCACGGTCAAGAGTGAAAAACACCTCTATGGTGTGGATATCAAAGTTAGTTGAGGTGGTCCATGAGGTCCATTCCAAAGATCTTTTGATCCAGAGTGAACTGGAGGTCATGAAGGATTTTTTTCACAGTGGCTCTCAATTTGACAATTGGACAATAATTCCAGGGGTGAACATTCTAAATAGCGTGCAGCCTCCTAATAAGCAAAGCATTTATACTTAAAGTGGAATAAAACCTTTTAATTTGACTTTTCTGGGTTTTGTTTTGTACCCCCGTTGATTTTGAATGGGAGGCGTCTGCCAAAAGACGCTGTCACAGCAGGTGGCTCTCATAGGATGAGTGCCCACGTATGCGCCACTGGAGCGTGGCAAGTTGAGTTTTTTTTAACTTCCTGAGGGTTTCACACAACTTTCCGATTCGGGATGCCCTAAAGAAAATCTGATAGATTCAAGTAGTACATTCATTACAAAAGAGCGAATATTCAAAACAGGGCCTGCTCATCTAAGCACGTCAATAGCGTATTACATTGGAAAGTCCAACATATAGTACAGGCATTAAACCGGACCTTCACCCTGAATAAGAGCCTATCTTATATGTTTCCCCTACCCTGTAAATGCAGAATGCGCACAATAAAACCACCATACCTGTATCTATTACATTTTATGAGCCTTTAAATATCAAAAATGGCGTCCCATGGAGTCCCAGGCTGTATTCAAATAGGAAGTGTTTTCTGACTGTGCCGCTCTGCATTCTGGGATTGCTGTCCTTTTCCTGACCCCGGCAGAGCACAGCTATAACCCCGCCCCCTGAACTTTTGCCCGCTCCCCTCAATATGTGATGCTTCTGAGGCAAGATGTATCCTAGAGTCCTGAACACAGTTGCAGCCCAGTGGAGGAAAGAATAATAAGTAAGTGATGCGGCAGATGTTTTTTTTTAAGGTTTAGGTTTTCATTAAATAATGCAGAAGGTCCGGTTTAAGACAGATTAAATGGTTCTCGTACCATCGAGTCCAAACTTACATAGGTGTGAAAACTAAGGGTCCTGTTCTACAATAGGGGGAATACCTACAACCTATCAAAAAGAAGAAGAGTCAAAAATAGAGGTGTAGTATAGAGAAGTGGAGTTAGAGAGAAGAGGTGAAAAAGCAACAAAAAAGAAAATAAAACACAGGCGCCCAACAGTGGGTTAGAGAGAGAGAGAGAAACACGTGCTGCTCTATGGTGTCCATCATCAAGAAGCTGTTGTATGTCCATCCTATGGGGCAGTAACTTTTTATGAATTATTATTTCAGAGATTTTGGTTTCAATTGCTTGAATTATTTTTTTTTTTCTTTTTGGCAGACACCAGAGCAGGGTTGCTCTTCATCATTTCCGCTAGTTTGACATCTTCAGCCTTTTGCAGAAATTTTCATTAGCTCAGTCTAATTGGATTTGATTTAATCTGTCAAAGATTAGATTAAATAGATTTACATTTAATTTATGGGTTCTAGCCCTTTCCAGTAGATTAAAATGAATCACAATAGATAGTTCAAACAAAAAAAAGATGCTTATGTAAGCTTCAGCAGTGCTTCCAATTATGGAAAGAATTGGAAAAGTATTCCTAACCCCTGAAACTTTTCAACAATTTTGACAACACACTTTTCCAAACGATAAGAAAAAACATATCCCGCCACCCTCCCCCTGGCATCTTGGAAGGACAATGGGCCCATGGGCGCTGTGCTCTTCCAAAACACCCTTCTCAGTAGGGGGTGCAAGCTGCTATCATGTCCTTACCATGCCCTTCCCATCCCCAAAAGCCCAACCTTTAGCGTATATAAAAATTCCTCTATGGTGACCCACCATTACCCCTGTACCGCCAACGGTGGCAAGGTGGCTGCTAAAGCCATGGCTGTTGGCAAAGGAGGGGGGGGGGTAACTATGCACACCAGACCTGCAGGATGCCGTCTGGCAGAGGGCATAAAAAGAATGATGGGGGTTATTACTTTTTTTACTTATATCATCAGGATTCTCTCTATCCTGGTGACAGGTCCATTTACCTGGGGTATGCCAATTTGGGATCCCTGCTGTGTAAAACCCCCCTGATCAAATACTCGGGCTCTCGCCCAACCAGCCGTTTATGCTGTGCATACTAATGCATGGCGTAAAGCACAGCTGGAGTGGTCGCATCTCCAGTCTCCCTGCACACTGCGGCATGCTCCCGACCCCAGCCAATATGAATGACTGTGTACGGGAGCGCACCTCCGCTGCAGGGATGCTGGGGATACGTCCATGGCCCACGATCGTGTTGTGGTAGCACAGGAAAGGTAGGTAATAGCATGGCAGCACACAAGGGGGGTGCATCCCAAATCGGGATGCCGCAATTGCACTTAGTTGGCCAGTCCTAAAGTCTGAATCCTGAATCACCTCATACAGAGTAAAGCCCAATTAGAGGCAGAGGATTTTCTTTAAATGCAGCTGTTTGTGTTTTTCTAGTGTGTTGTGTGTTGAGTTGGAAAGTTGCTTAAAACTCATATTTCAAAATTATTTGGATAGCTCCTGCTATCTCCAAATTTCATCTAACTACAGTCAAATCATTAAAGAGACAAATATTGTTAACCAGACATGTATACAGGAGCGTAACTATAGGGGGTGCAGGGGGGTGACTGCGACTGTACTGGGGCCCAAGAGGTCAGGGGATCTCGCCATTGTTGCTTCTCCTCCTTTATTTATCTGTGCTTACTTGTCATCATTTAGATAGAAAAGAGTTTAGTGTGTGAGCCTTAAAAGGGACCCTTTTAATGTTCGCCATGGGCTTGGGGGAAAGGTCAATATATCAGACGCCCTTGGGGGTTTCACATAGCAGGAGGGAGTAAGCTTGCCTTGGAGTCTCATAAACTCCAGAGTTGGTTTTGGTCCAAGCAGAATGATTGATGATTCTCTTAAGAGGCAATGGAGAAGAGAGGCATCAAGAAATATTTTTTTAGCTTTCACACTAATTATAGCATACAGAAGGGATGTTTTATACTACATGTATATTTAAAACAAAAAGAAAATTACATATAAGTGTGTCATACACCCCGCTTCCACCATTCATGACATCTGGGTAGTCTCCAGTAGAGAGCGAACTTCTGCAGAGATGAATGCAAAAAAGAAGCTCCTCCCGGTCCATAAATACCTGGGACCTCCCACTAATCCCCCAGTTCCTTCTCTGTAAGAGCGACGAGCAAGTCAGAAGATGAAGATTTCTATTCCTTGCAGGTAAGCCGGGCTCACGACCGGCCATTCTTGCCCCTATTTCTGCCTGGACCTTATTCCATTGTCCCATATGAGCCTCCCAGCCTTGGCTGTAGGTCCTGGTGAGGGTAGGGAACACCTTTGTAGGTGTTTAAGGAGCATTGCTCCTCCGTGAGACCCCATTGCAAGGGGTAGGCGGTGTCCGGGTTGGTGACCCCGGTTTGGGATGCTCTGTCCCTTCTGCCGTATCCGTCCACCAGACTCTGGTTCCGGATCCCCCACCTTCCGGGGCCCTTCCTTAACCCTCCAGCTGGGGGGGGGCCTCACATTTCTTTATTGTGTGGGTGCTTACAGTGTGTGTGTGTGTGTGTGTGTGTGCGCATGTTGCGGTGTACTGTCACTTTGCTGTGGGTCTGCACCATGCTGTGCAGCGTTTACCAGAGGGAGCTTCTCCCCCTCAGGCTGCGTGTTGGGGGTCGGGGCCGGGCCCTCGGCGCGGCCGCGGCCCGCCCCTCCCCTTCGTTTTGGCGCCTTGCTGAGGCTCAGCCCACGACCTGGATCCGCGTTGCTGGACTTGCAGGAGGGGGGCGTGGCCTAATGAGCGTGCTTTCTGCGCTGACCCGCCCCTCTTCTTCTCTTCACTCCCTCCAGGCAAGGCTGTGCTGGGCTCCGGTGGCCACCTTGTTCCTGTTGCTGCTGCGGACTCCGCTGTTTTGTGAGTGCCCTGTGGGCCCCCTCTCTTCCTGTTATGGCAGCACCCCTCTCCGCAGGGGGCTGCACTGTCCTTTTTGTACATATTGTGTATATAGATGTATCTATATAGATATATATATTATAGTATTAGGTAATGTATGAGTGTTGGCTTATGGGTCCCCTTTCATTTGTGTCTTTCAGGAGGACTCCCTGTGTTCTGCATGTTAGGGGGTTCTCCCGGTCATAGGGTCCCTAGCTTTAAATTACACCTTTTCCAAATCCTCCCACTGGGACTTTAAAGGGGCATCCCAGGGTTGCTTACCAGCTTAATTCCCTAGGGTCATTGCGACTACCCCAAAATATCACCATATGGAGGCTTCGCAGGATACTGGGCTTGGGCTTCCTTCGGGACAATCCCGGCCGTGTGTGGGTTGTGGGATATCCCTTATGGGGGAGAATGTGCTAATTTGTATTCCATGTGCACAAAAGGCCATATCGCGGCAGTCTGCTTCCCCGGCTTCTGGGTCAGCACCGCCCGCTTCATCACCTACCCCTCCCCGTCTTATCCGTACCCCAAGTGACATCATCACTAGTGGGGAGTCGCACTCTGATGTTTGTGCTCGCCTGGTCAGCATTGAGAGATTTCTTTCCGGCGCAGTGGGTAAAAAGGCCCATGCCAAGAAGAGGCATTTATCGCCGGTATGGCCAGCTTTGGATTTTGATGAGGATGAGTGGTCGGATTATTCCCCGTTAAGGGGGGGAGTTGTTTGAGGAATCAGAATCTGACGATGTGCAGTTGTGTGATAATGGTGTTGGGCAGGCGCTGGGGGATGCCATTGACACTTCTAAAGTTCTGGCCCATCTCTCAAAAAAGGGGAATTTTTCGGGTCCTCTAAGCCCCGCTTGGAGTTTCCTACGCAAAGTCATTTTGATGCATTGATCCTTAGGGAATGGGAGAGAGTCGGCTTCCCGGCGTTCCTCAGGGATGGGATAGGAAGTATCCCTTCCCGGTTGATGCGGTAAAGCGCTGGTCTTCCCCTCCTGAGGTCGACGCGCCTGTTTTGGGGTTGTCCAACACCTCTGTGGTCCACACCCCTGATGCCACTACCCTCAAAGATGGTGAGGATAAGCGCATTGATCAGTTGGCTTGCCATGCCTTTGGCAGTGTGGGTTCAGCCTTACGGCCTGTGTGTGCATCTGCGCTAGCGGCTGTGGCTAATAGATCCCTTGTCAGGGAGTTTTTAAATGGTGCCCATTTTGCTGCCCTTAAAAGATGTGAATTGTTTATGGATTTTGTCTTGGCTGCTATGGAAGATACTATTGTTATGTGTAGTAGAACTTCGGCCTTAT
Organism: Gastrophryne carolinensis; assembly: GCA_027917425.1. Classification (NCBI taxonomy): domain Eukaryota; kingdom Metazoa; phylum Chordata; class Amphibia; order Anura; family Microhylidae; genus Gastrophryne; species Gastrophryne carolinensis. Next base: position 116,322,951 of record CM051244.1, on the reverse strand, counting down.
TGGTGGCCATGCGCCGATCGGTCTGGCTTCGCCAGTGGGCGGCGGACTTTGCAGCCAAGAAATCGCTCACCGCTCTTCCTTTCCTGGGTACGCGGCTGTTTGGAGATAAGTTGGATGCGGTGGCTAAGGGTGGTAAGCTACCCCAGCGTAAGAAGCAGTGTCGCTCTTTCAGGGGCGAGCTCCGACAACCCTTCCTTTTGAGGTGCCAGAGCCGTCAGAGGTTTCGCCTACTCAGGCGTCAGAGGTTCCTCCTGGGGCAGAGGCAGAGGACGGGCCCGTCCAGCATCTGCCTGGGGCTCCAAACCTAAGCCCCCTGCCAAACCAACTCAGCAATGAGGGGGCGCCCTCACCCGTACGGGTGGGGGGGGCGGCTGCGGCTCTTCTTCCAGGTCTGGGCCAAGGAGGTCACAGACAGATGGATTCTGGAAGTGGTCTCGTCCGGGTACAAGCTGGAGTTCGAGTACTGGCCCCCTCCAAGATTCTTAAGGTCTCGGGTGCCCACGGACTCTCAGGCTGCACAGAGGCTCCTGTTGGCAGTGCAAAATCTTCAGGACATGGGAGTCATATGTCCTGTGCCTCCCTCGGAGAGAGGCAGGGGCTACTACTCCAATCTTTTCACGGTCCCCAAAAAGGATGGATCCATAAGACCCATTCTGGATCTAAAAATTCTCAACAGGTTCATCAGAACCAAGAAGTTTCGCATGGAGACTTTGCGCTCTGCCATCGGTTATATTCGTCAAGGGGATTTTATGACTTCCATAGACATCAAGGATGCTTACCTGCATGTTCCAATCTTCCCAGCGCACCAGAGATTTCTCAGGTTTGCGGTGGAGGATCTTTATTTTCAGTTTGTGGCCCACCCATTCGGGCTGACCTCAGCAAAAAGGGTTTTCACCAAGGTTCTGGCGGGCATAATAGCCCTGTTCAGGGCCCAGGGCATTTGCATTGTGCCGTATCTGGACAACCTGCTGATTTCAGCTTCTTCCTTCCGTCATGCGGAACTGGACACCAAGACTGTGCTGTCGACTTTGGAGAGGTTCGGATGGGTGATCAACCACCCCAAATCCTCACTTTCTCCTTCCAGGGAGATTTCATTCCTGGGCATGAATCTGGATACCACTCAGGCCAGAGTGTTTCTACCTCGACCCAAGGTGCAGGGGGTTCAGGATCTGATTCGCCTTCTTCTGGCCATTCGTTGCCCCTCTATCCGGATGGGGATGAAACTGGTAGGTTTGATGGTGGCGTCCTTCGAGGCAGTCCCCTTTGCCCAGTTCCACATGAGGTCGCTCCAGCTTCACCTGTTGTTGCATTGGGACAGATGTCCGCAGTCCTTGGATCAGTCCTTCCGGATGTCTCCCAGGGTTCGGCAGTCACTTCAGTGGTGGCTGGAGCCAAGCAATCTGTTGAGGGGCAGGTCTTTTCTGGCCCCTTGTTGGAAAACGGTGACCACGGATGCCAGCCTTTCGGGCTGGGGAGGTTTCTGGAAGAGTCATCAGTTCAGGGGGTTGTGGGGTCCTCAGGAGGCTCACACCCCAATCAATGTCCTAGAGCTCAGAGCCATCCGGCTTGTTCTGTCAAGGCTGACACCTCACTTACAGGGCTTGCCGGTTCAGGTTCGATCAGACAATCGAACGGTGGTGGACTACATCAATCACCAAGGAGGGACTCGCAGCAGGAGTGTCCTCAGGGAAGTCTCTCTGATCTTGACTTGGGCAGAGAGCAATGTCCCTTGCATTTCGGCTGTTTACATTCCGGGAGTGGAGAACACGGAGGCGGATGCCCTGAGCAGGGGCTTCTCTCGCCGAGGGGAGTGGTCTCTCAATCTTGGGATTTTTCGGTCCCTGTGTCACAATTGGGGGACTCCGGAGGTGGATCTCTTTGCCTCACGGCACAATCACAAGCTTCCATCCTTTGTGTCTCTATCTCAGGATCCTGGAGGGATCTGGGGTTCCTGTATCTGTTTCCCCCTTTCTCCATGGTGGGCAAGGTAGTTCGCAAGCTGGTTCTGGAGGGGGCGCCAGCAATTCTGGTGGCCCCAATGTGGCCAAGACAGGTTTGGTACGCAGACGTCGTAAGACTGGCGGTAGAGCAGCTCAGGCTGCCCCTGGTTCCGGACCTGATATCTCAGGGTCAACTACTTTACCCCTATTGACGGCTTGGCTGCTGAAACCTTAATTCTGAAGGAGGAAGGTTTGTCTGAGGCTGTCGTTCAGACTTTGATTAGAGTTAGGGAGAGATCTTCCTCTGGTATTTACTATAGGACTTGGCGTTTCTATATTGACTGGTGTGAGGCTAGGGCCTTACCTTGCAGGGTGTTTTCGATTCCTAGGATTTTGGAGTTTCTACAACACGGTCTGGATCGGGGTTTCCAGCTCAGTACTTTGAAGGGTCAGGTTTCTGCCCTGGCTGTCTTTTTTCAAAGGTCTTTTGCTTTGCATCATCTGGTCAAGACCTTTTTCCAAGGGGTCACTCATGTTCGGTCCCCTAGAAAGTCTTTGGTTCCCGTTTGGGACCTAAATTTGGTTCTGTCGGCCCTCCAGGGGCCTCCTTTTGAACCGATGCAGGATGTGGCTCTTTCTGTGCTCACTCAAAAGGTTGCCTTTTTGGTGGCTATTACTTCTGTTCAGGGTGTCTCTGAGTTGGCGGCTCTGTCTATTCAGGCCCCTTACTTTGAGAGACACCAGGATAAGGTGGTTTTTCGCTTTAAACCAGATTTCCTTCCTAAGGTGGTTTCTGCTTTCCATCTCAATCAGGATGTAGTTCTCCCTTCCCTGTGTCCTAAGCCTAGCAATGACAAGGAGAGGGTTTTACACTCTTTGGATGTGGTTCGTTGTGTGAAGTACTATTTGGTTGCTACTTCTCCTTTTCGTAAGACGGACGCCTTGTTCGTGGTGCCTTCCGGACCCAGAAAAGGTTTGGCGCCGGCCAAGTCTACCATTAGTAAATGGATACGCCAGGGGCCTATTCTGCTAAGGGGAGGACTTCCCCTTTTAAGATCACTGTGCATTCTACTCGTGCTGTTGGTGCGTCCTGGACTTTTCAGCACCAGGCTTCTGTTGAACGAGTTTGTAAGGCTGCTACTTGGTCTTCCGTTCATACTTTTACCAAGTTTTACAAGGTTGATGTGCGGGCCTCAGCGGATGCTGTTTTTGGCCGCAAGGTTCTGCGAGCTGCAGTGGTTTAAGTTGGTGCATTTTTTTCCTGTTTTTTTGTCGGTTCCCACCCATGACGGACACTGCTATTGGATGCCCCAGAATGTTGGAAGCGGGGTGTATGACACACTCATAATACCCATTTTAAAGGTGAGTACTCACAAAATGGTATTTTGATCATTGTCTATATTAGAAAATATACAAACAAAATTTTGAGTCCTCTACCACATAATATATGTACATTTACTTGAATGGAACTAGATAAAGATGCTTTATGTTTTATTTTGTGTTTGACCCATTGGCTCTGATTATTCCTTATAGGACTTATTCGCTCTCGTGTTCGAGGAGCAGAAGCGGCAACTGCAGGAATTCTCACTTTTCTGGATAGTCATTGTGAGGTCAACAATGAATGGCTTCAGCCACTGCTTCAAAGAGTCAAGGAGGTGAGTAACAGAAACCCCAGATCCCTCCATTTATTAATGCATGAGAAGAATGATACAGTAAACTGTACTGGTCCAGAGTTCTCTCCAAAATGCTTGAATGACTTGATGAATAAAATACTTGATGAAAATACTTGATGAAAAAAGAAGCTGGGGAATGGCAAATTATAGGACACGACTTCTGCTCTACTCTTAATTTTGTACCTGTTTGTCTAATTATGCTTCTGCTTTAGGTGTATTTGATTTGGTTGGGGATGTATTTAAATGTTGGAAGGATGTAATCCCACTGTAAACATTATTTAGGTTACCAACCTACCAAGCCTCTGTTTCCTTCTAGTCCTAATTCTTAGAGCCCACCAGTGGAAATCATTCTTGGTGCCCAGCAGAGGAAATCATTCTTGGTTCCCAGCAGAGGAAATCATTATGGGTGCCCACCAGTGGAAATCATTCTTGGTGCCCAAAAGAGGAAATCATTCTTGGTACCCAACTGATGAAATAATTCTTAGTGCCCAACAGAGGCACCAAGATACAACAAAATACCAGGTTATCTTAAATGCAATCATATGATCATTTAAGCAGAATGACCTTGGGGCATAAAGCAGCCTGTTGGGATTCTGGAACCACTCCTGACACATCTATGTGATCCTGGGGAAGATGAAACAGCCTGCCCCTAGGTTGGGGTCTGGGATTATACCCCCAGCTGGACAGTCCTAATGACCATCCAGCCCCTCCTCTGCCTCTAGCCCCATTTAGAACCTGCAGATGCTTTTTGGGGCTTAACTTTTAAACAGATGCTGATGCCAGGCCAATCCTGGATAGTGGACTAGTCGTGCCGCATCTTTCGGGTCAAAAACTGCATCAGAACTCTTTTCCATTTTAGCAGGTTCTGGGTTCCGCACTGCACTGAGAAACCTATGCCTGGATGCTGGGACATAACGGTCCAGTTATGGTCAGTTTTGTGTCTGCACTGGCAGAATCTTTGAATTGTGCGGGAAGGAGATAGTTCTCTGCATGGGATAGTTTAGGGTTCGAGACTCCTCGGCTCCATGTCAGGCTAGGAGTGAGAAATGCCACATGGATGGTCTTTAATGCGGAGCCCCTGGAGAGCCACGCCTGCACGCACCCTGACAGCAGGGCTTGCTGTGAGGACTCACACCTGCACTAGCAGATGGCTATGGAAACACAGATGAAAAGGGCCAGGCATCTGGATTAAAAATGAAATATCACATTGACAAATCATCTCCACACACTAGAATAATTGCAAAAACACTCCCTGTAGCTGATGCGCAATCCCGTGCCGAGCCATTCAGATAGGCTGTGTACCGTGTACCGTAGACTGAAGGAAGGCCTAGGATATGGCCACATTAATATGTTTTTCAGGTGATATAGAGGCATTCTAACAGTGGGCATCCCAAATTGGTCCACTTTAAAGCAGAATGTCACCCCAGATTTTTTGTCCATCTATATTTATATGGATTTTTATCATTGGCCCATTCGTTTGTTAATTCAAAAACCTTGTTTTCAAGAAATAGGTTGTTACAGTTCAATCCCTTTGTCCCTGCCTCCTATGCCACATCCTGCCCCACCCCTTCCTGTCCATACCAAGAGTATATAGAAGGAGCAAGGCCAAGGAGGGGCAGAATTTGTCCCTATCCAACGCGACAAGTACAAAGCTGTGAAAGGGGCCTTATAATTGGCATTGCCTGCAATGTAGCTGTAAGTCCCTGAATACAACTTAGAATACTCTTTACACTATTTGGTTTGTTCTTTTCGCATCACACCGAAACACTGTTGTAATATACATTGTTAAGCCTGTGATACACGGTCGCTATTAATGAGATAATAGCCTAATTAATAGACAATTAACCACCAGATCAGTATTCTTCTGCTATAAAAGCCTCTCTGTTAGTAAGGAAAGCTCAGCAGATACAGCTGCCGGGCACAGAAAAATGCTGTTTATGCATGCAGAGCACCGGGATTGCTGACTAAGGTGCGACAAGGTGCTATTGTTTGTGTATAATGGTTTTGTACTGATCACATTTGTCACAAGTTGACTTATGAGAACTACTCCACTAAATGTAGCCGAGAGGAGGTAAATAACGTAAGACCATAATACTGTCACTGAGGAGATTAGTAGCCCTGCAAGACCTGCTCGGCTATCGGTGGAGATTAACCTCGGGAGGTAATCCTTACATCACTCTTCCTGCTTAGTCAGGACAGTAACACAGCGGATGTACTTGGCACTTCACTGCACTGCAGAAAATAACTTCATAATCTATATGCACAACAACAGGGAGTCTCGCAGTGGTTAAATATGCAGTGCCTGTTAATGTATTCACCCCTTGGAGATGCTCATGCTCTACTGAGCATTAAATCACAGCGTTTTTTTACAAAAATAAAAAACTCACCTTTTCCTCCAGCACAATAGCTCCCTTAGTGTTCTCTGTGGTATTTAAACCGCAACAGCAAAAAAGTTACGCCCATCACTCTTGTATGGAAACCAAAGTAAAAAAAATTAGTTCTCCGTTGTCTGGACACAATTCCCTGATTATTGCTAGGCAATAATCTGGTAATCCACCCTACATTGGGAGTTGGGTGTGTTTCTGGCTGTGACTGATGCAGGAGCGGAGTTATGGCTGCCCTAGGATGCCAGCGGCCATTTATGGATCCATTCCCATCAGACTGGAAGGAAGCAGCTATGGAAGAAAAAGGTGAGTACCTTGGTTTTTACCTTTAAGACCTAGCCTGTTTGCAAGAGCAAATTGGAGGTCAAATGTCCCTTTTCTAGTGATGACCTCTGGATATGAGTTGTGGGTAAATCTGATACAGATCTGGCTCATTCAGTCTGCTTTGGCAGGTCCCAAATTCCTCCGCTTCAGATTGGAAAGCAGAGGCCTTTCATAAAATCAAACCAGCAGACACCAGGTCATGGCAGGAAGTCACAAGTGTTGTGTGTGAATATCCCCTTCTCTATAGACGTTAATGATTCAGAATCAGCAGAACTTGTCTTGTTCTGATAGAGGTTGTGCCAGGCACCACCTAGGGAGCCCCCCTCTGTATAAATGGGGCAGGGGAGCTTGTGCACATCACAGAGCCTAGATCCCCAAGTATTGAATGATTAAGTATGGGATTTTTTTTATATATATATGGAATATGTCTTTAGAAATATTTATTAATCATGTATAATCAGATTCTTATTGGTTATAGTTATTTCTAACTGGTAAAAAAAAAATCTATTTTGCGGGTGTGCACAGCTCAAACAATTTAAAGTGACACAGGTTTTGAATATATATTAGTTTAGACAATATTTTGTTTATAGACAATTGTGTTTGGGTTGACACAATTTGGCACAGTGTGTGCTGCACATAAATTTACTAGATTTTATATGGGTTTTTTTGGGGGGACTTTTTTTAGTGTTTTTAGATTTTGTCTATTGTGTTTTTGTATATGTTTTTTTATGGGAAGTAATACGTGTATGTATCCTTCTAATAAACATTTATTTTCACTACATCCAGTCCAGCCGTCCCAGATTCATTACATTGGAGATTCTGCCACTAGGTGGCGCTGCTGCAAGATCAAAAGATGCTGCCCTCCCGGCCCCTATAAAACCAGGTGGTCCTCTATCATCCTCAGTTTGTCATCTTGCAGCTGCTGCATGAAGATCGTGGATGTTACCTCACCTAACCCGACAGCCACTGCGGGCCTATTCCCATGGATCCTGGACGCCCTATGCCTCCCAGCTTTGGCTGCTCAGGATCTGTGACGGTAGGGTGAACGCCGGGGGACTGGGCGTTCGGCAGAGCTTCGCTCTGGGCCGCAGACCTTCACCAAAAGGTAGTCGGCCGCAGGCTGATGGTGAGCCTGAAGGGAGAACCACTGACACGGACCAGGCCTTGGGCACAGAGGTTCCCTGAAAAAACCTAGTTGCACTGCCTCCCACTGCCCACAGATTGCTCTGAGTCTCTCTCTGGTTGCACTGATTGGTGGGATTACACTTCTACAACCAGGTTGTGGTCCCCCTGCCCCACTGTGTGTTGCGCTGTCTGCTGGTCTTAACAGCGGCATGTTGCAGGCAGCGCGCTTATGTGTGTGCGCGTTTTTCCCTTCCCTCATACCCCCTGGGACCCTGTGAGGGGCCGTGTGTGTCTGCGCTGCGCATGATGCTTCCACATGAGGGGGGGGGGCGCGGTGCCGCTATGTTGTGGTGGCCCTGCGCAGAGGAGGAGGGGCCGCCATTTTCATGCCTTTTGGGGGGCAGGCCTAGCACGCGCGCGTTGTAGGCGCGGCCACGCCCCCCTCACTAGGCCTCTATCCTGCTTCCTCCCTTCTGAGAGCGTACGCTGTGTGCCTCTGCGTGTCTGGCCTGGTGGCGTTTCGCAAGCCTGGGTGTCTGAGTGTGCTGCGGTGCGACGGTGTCCCTCTTTCCGATCCCTATGTCGGTATCGTGAGTCCCTCTTTTTGCTTTTGCTTTTTGTTTATTTATATATGCATATATGATATCTGCTGGTATGGGACTATGGTGACTGGTGTCCTTGTCCCTCTTGTGTCTTGCAGATCGTGGGCTGTCATTAGTTGTGGTTCTCCCGGTCCCTCTTTTTATTAAGAGAGATTATAAATTACGTAGGCTTAGGCCGTTAGTGTCTTGTAGCCTTGCGCCTGTTACCAGAATCACCATTTGGAGGCTTCAGGAGATAGTGAGCTGGGGCCCCCATGCGGGCATGATAGGCTCTGCCCTCTGTGCGGCAAGAGTCTCCTAGTGGGTTCAGTACCGTTGTTGCACTTGCGCCAGAGGTTTTTTCTCTGACCTGAACGGGCGGTCGCTAACGACCCTGGCTCTTCCCCTTCGTCGGTCTCCCCGACCACCCCGGGCGGCCTTCTGCCCCTAGCGAAGGGGAGGCCAGCGGCGGCTCCCTAAATGATTGTGCAGCGCCTGGCCAGCATTGAGCGGCGGTTGTCCTCATCGTCCCCTAAGAAGGCTGCAGGCAAGAAGCGGTATAATGAACCCACCTACTCGGATGAGGATATTCCCGATTATTGGGATTGGTGGACGAGGTTTCTGAGGATTTGCCATCTGCTGCGGAATTTTCTGCTGGAGATGACAGTGCCTCTGGGTCTTCCTCGGATGAGGATTCATGGCTTCCCAGCGCTACAGAGCGCCTGCTTGCTGCAGAGTTTGATTTCCTCCATATCGCCCCCCTAAGGCGGCTAAGAGGAAGCAGGGTGATCTGTTCCGCACTGAAAGACCGAGGCGAGTCTTTCCGGAACAGGCCCCCTTTTTTTTGGTCCTGTATCCCTTTCCAGCAGAGCTGGTATGGCTTGGTCTCACCCTCCGAGGTGGACCCCCCCCCCCCGTGTCTGGGCTGTCTAACACCACTGTGATGCCGTCTCCTGACAATGCATCCCTGCGTGATCCCTCTGATAGCGAATGGATCAGCTCTTGTGCCATGCATTCACCTTACTGGTGCTCTGTTCAGTCCGGTATGTGGTTCTGCCATGGTGGTTCTGGCCAGCAAGAGGAGGGTGAGACAACTCTAGGGCCTCGAACCGTGGACAGACGGAGGAGTACAAGGAGGCCGAATCCTGCCTGGTTTTCATTGGTTTTATAGCAACAGCTATGGATATTGTACTCCGGCTTGGCGCCAGGGGTTTCGGCCCTGCTGGTGGCATTGTGCCGCTCTTTTGGCTGAGACAGTGGGCCGCTGATGCGGCAGCCCCAAAGGGTCCCTCACTAGCCTATCCTTTGTGGAAGGCCATCTCTTCGGGGAACACCTGGATCTCCTGGTAGGGGATGGGAGGCTTCCTCAGAAGAAGAAGACGTCTCGCCCCTTCTGAAGGGGAAGAGGTTCTCAACTCCCCGGTGCCGCAGAGAGACCGGAAGCAGAGGGGGTTCCCGAGGTCGCTCCAGTTCTGTATGGGGGTCCTGAGACCCGTCAAAGGCTCAGGCCTTGGAGTCGGCTATTCTGCATCTCCTGCGTTTAGGGGTGATTTGTCCGGTTCCTCAGCTGGAGCAAAGTCAGGGGTTCTACCCCAATCTGTTCACGATCCCCAAAAAGGACGGAACTCTACGTTCCATTCTGGACCTGAAAGGTCTCCACAGATATGTCAGGGTCAAGCATTTTGCATGGAAACTGCGATCAGCTGTAAGATCGCTTCGACCTGGCGACTTCATGACCACGGTGGGCATCAGGAACGCTTATCTGCACATCCCGATATTCCAGGGACATCATAAACCTAGAAAGGTTTGCTGTAGAGGTTCAGCACTACCAGTTTGTGGCTCTTCCGTTCGGGATATCCTCAGCCCCTCGTTATTTACCAAGGTGCTAGCAGGTTTTATAGCCGTTCTGCGTTGTCAGGGCATCATGTTGATACCCTACCTGGGCGACTTACTGATATCGGCACGGTCGTGTGTCCCGGCTGAGATTGACACGCTGACACTACTGTCCACTCTGGAGGAGTTGGCTGGGTGATCAACTACCCCAAGTCTTTCTCTCCCCTTCCACAGTGAGGTCATTTCTGGGAATGACATCGTAATCTGTTCAGACCAGGATTTTTCTGCCTCAACAGAAGGTCTTAGGTCTTCAGACGCAGGTGCAGGCCTTGCAGGCTTGTCCGCAGCCATTGGTACGCCTGGGGATGAGATTGGTGGGCCTCATGGTTGCGTGCTTCGAGGCAGTGCCCTTCGCCCATTTTCATATGAGGCCGTTACAGTTTAACCTGCTATCCATTTGGGATCGGAGCCAGGAATCCCTGGATCAGGAGTTTGCGCTGTCCCCCTCCGGCCCGACGTCCCTCTGGTGGTGGATGGTTTCCCAGAACCTGTTGCTCGGCTAGTCCTTTCTGACTCCCTGCTGGGGGATTGTCACCACGGATGCCAGCCTAACGGGCTGGGGCAGGGTTTGGCGGACCCGCAGGATCCAGGGTCAGTGGGGGCCGCAGGGAAACCGGTTATCCATAAACGTGTTGGAGCTGAGGGCGATTCGGTTGGTATTGCTACGCTTGTCCTCCCAGCTAGGGGGAGTCCGGTGCAGGCCCGCTCGGACATTCAATCGGCTGTCGCCTACATTAATCACCAAGGCGGGACTCAGAGCAAGAGATCCCTCCAGGAGGTGACCCAGATTCTGACTTGGGCAGAGGAGAATGTTCCCTGTACCTCGGCAGTCTACTTCCCCGGGGTGGAGAATCAGGAGGCGGACGCTCTGAGCTGGAGCTTCACGCGCCTAGAAGTATGGTCTCAACAGCGAGATCTTTCAGTCTCTGTGTCGCCGCTTGTGTCGCCGCTTGGGTCGTCCGGACGTGGGTCCTTCTTGCGTCCAGACACAATCACAAGCTCCCAAGGTTTGTATCCTTATCAAAGGATCCTCTGGCTTTCGCTATAGACACCCTGTCAATTCCTTGGACTGAGTTCAAGTTCCTGTATGTCTTCCCTCCGTTTTCGCTGCTGGGCAGAGTGCTGCGCAAGATTGCCCAGGAGGGAGTACCAACAATTCTAGTGGCCCCTCGTTGGCCAAGAAGGAGTTGGTTGCAGTCATGGTTCAAATGACGGTGGATCACTACGTCATGCTCTACGATCCAGATCTGCTTATGCAAGGGTTGTTGCGGCACCCCTATTTACAATCGCTGGCTTGGCGGCCTGGCTATTGACACCTCAATCCTGGCGAAAAAAAAAAGGGGTTGTCCGCTACGGTAGTACGAACTATGTTTCAAGCAGGGAAGAAGACCTCTTCCATGATCTACTACAGAGTTTGGAAGGCCTACACTGCTTGGTGTGAGGCCAAGGGCTTCACTGTCGGAAATTTTCCATTTCTAAGATCTGGAATTTTTGCGGCACGGTTTAGACCTGGGTCTGCAGCTGAGCACCCTAAAGGGTCAGGTCTCGGCTTTAGCCATTTTCTTTCAGAGATCCATTGCCACCCATAGGTTGCTCAGGTCCTTTCTTCAAGGAGTTATAAACATTCGTCCACCCCGCAGGGACCTGCATTTGGTGCTATCTGCTCTCCAGGGCCCTCCCTTCTTGAGCGACGCTAGCTTGCTCATTTTGATTCTCAAGGTAGTCTTTCTGGTTGCCATCACTTCGGTGAGGCATGTGTCTGAGCTGGCTGCGCTGTGTATGACACCACCGTACTTTAGGCATCACAAGGATAGGGTGGTATTCCTTTTAAGGCCAGATTTTTTGCTAAGGTTGTGTCCCCTTTTTCACATTAATGAGGAGGTTGTCTTGCCCTCCTTGTGCCCGTCTCCGCTAACCCCAAGGAAAGGGCGCTCCATGCTCTGGTTGTGGTCAGAGTCTTTAAGTATTTTTTGTGTGCTACTGAATCTTCAGATAGTCGGATTTCCTATTTGTCCTACCAGATGGCCCTAGGAAAGGGTTGCCACCAGCCAAGTCCACGCTCAGGTGGATCAGACAGGCGGTGGCGCGGGCGTATTCTGCCAGGGGGTAGGAACCCCTTTTTCGGGTCACAACTCACGCTACTAGAGCTATTGGTGCCTCCAGGGTTTTTCAGCACCAGGCTTCTGTTGAACAAGTTTGTAGGGCTGCAGCCTGGTCCTCTGTTCATACTTTTACTAAGTTTTACAGGGTGGATGTCAGGTCCTCAGCTGACGCTGTTTTTGGCCAAAAGGTGCTTCAGGCCGTAGTGCAATGAACTACGTGCTGTTCCGCACTGGGGATCCCGCCCATATGAGACTGCTATTGGATGTCTCGAGTGTAATGAATCTGGGACGGCCTGGACTGGATGTAGTGAAAAATATAATTCTGTGAAACTCACCTGTAGAATTGTTTTTGAATACATCCAGTCCAGGCCGTCCCACCCCGCCCTTGGGTTCGTTATGGCCTGTTGCCTGTTAAGGTGATTCTTAAAAATTGTTGGCCAAGGACTTGTTATGATTGTTAAAGAGAGTACAAGCTGAAGCTGTGTGATGTAACATGGTTTCTGGGCCTCCCGGCCGGTCCTGCTTTTGGACTAACTGAGGATGATAGAGGACCACCTGGTTTTATAGGGGCCGGGAGGGCAGCATCTTTTGATCTTGCAGCAGCGCCACCTGGTGGCGGAATCTCGAGTGTAATGAATCTGGGACGGCCTGGACTGGATGTATTCAAAAACAATTCTACAGGTGAGTTTCACAGAATTGTATTTTTAATTGAGAAGCACATGTATATAGGGGTCACTTTGGGGCCACTGTGGCCATTTCTAACTGGTAGTTTGACGTCAGAGCTGTTCTGTCTTTAGGGCTCATATACACACTGGCCCTTAGGTTAATCCTCTGAACTGCCTTTGGGGTCCTTGCCCTGATGCTAATAGCCCCAGGGTTCATCCTATTAAGCTCCAGGAGACAACATGGTCAGATATTCCTTCGTTTCAACCCCATGCACAGCCCTAGATCTCAACTAACTTCCCAAATGTAGTCAGGTGACACACTGTGAGATACTGATTATGATTATGCTTTTTCATTTATAGAAGCTGCAGGAGAGCATGGCTTATCTACTCATACAGTTTGATATTATGTCTGTATGCATAAAGTCTAAAAAATAAACAAGTCATCTTTGGATTTAAAGTCTCTGTCCAGATAGGAAAAAAAAGGGCACTTACCTGCCATCCCACGGGTACAATCTAATGTTGTGTTGCTCCCTTGTTGATAAGCAGCAGGGGTGTTAATGTGAACACTAGCAAGTGTTTGGGGCTGATTTGGATTCAGCACAGGAAGCCCAGGGCCGGGAGAAAAGCACCCTATTGGCACCAGATCTAGCTTCGCTGAAAGTGGAGGACCGTAGCCCTCCAGGTACCAATGGAGCACTTATCTTCCAGCCCTGGACTTCCTGTGGTGAATTCAAATCAGTGTAATTGCCCTTTTTGTTATTTTTTACAGCCTGTACTGACTCTTTATTTGTAGGGTGGACCCCCAGAGTAAGTTCTTTTGGATACCACCGGCTGACACTTCCCTCAATGGGGTCATGATTCAGAGCCTGGTGAGAAAACTCAGAAAACTTTTTAGGAGAGAAAACTACCATTTACCTTCATTGTCTACCAGGTGTAAATTTACACCAGGCTCTGATTCAGCCCCAAGGTAGACAATGAATGTGAATGTGAAAGAGTGAGTTTTCTCTCCTGTTTCTGAATCAACCCTCATGTCATGTGAGCCTCAAAGTTTACAACTGTACATTTACCATACCACACTTTTAACCCCCCAAAGTGCGTCTTATATGGCGAATGTTGTAAAAAAAAAAAGGGGGGGTTTATTTTGGAGGGGGGATTCCTTATACACAATCTCATCATAGACCAAAATAGACTAAAGTTTACAGAATAGATCATGAGTTTTTTTAGTAACCTCAACAGGTAGGTCACTGGATTCAGTTTACCCACCACCTAGCTCAAAGATGGTCTCAATAGTTCCACAAAAAAGAGAAATGAGCAGCTGACACACCTATTTTTATAGTTAAATATCAAAGATGAAGTATTATGAGATTATTAGAAATATATCATATATAAAATAGAATAGATTCTTTTTTTACAGTGGTATTTTAATGAATACAGTAAAGTAAAGGTAGAATAATTTTGATGTCATGAGCTGTGCCATCCACTCGGGAATGTATAAATATAGATAGATAGATAGATAGATAGATAGATAGATAGATAGATATTCACCCTATAGGGCGTACCAGCCCATAGGATGCACCTAGGATTTGGAGGAGGAAAATAAGAAAAATAATATTCTGAACCAAATGTTGTGAACCAAATAATAGGCAAGGTGCAGAGTGGCATCACCCTCCAATTCCCAATAGGTAGTGTGGCATTCCCATTTCCCATATGCAGTGTGGAATTCCCCCATCCTATTCCCCTAGGCAGTGTGGCATTCCCCCCTGCCATTCCCCATAGGCAGTGTAGCATCCCCCCTCCCATTCCCATGGGCAGTGTTTCATTCCCCCTCCCATTCCCATAGGCAGTGTGGCATTCCCCCCTGCCATTCCCCATAGGCAGTGTAGCATCCCCCCTCCCATTACCATAGGCAGTGTGGCATTCCCCCCTCCCATTCCCATAGGCAGTGTGGCATCCCCCCTCCCATTCCCATAGGCAGTGTGGCATTTCCCCCTCCCATTCCCATAGGCAGTGTGGCATTCCCCCCTCCCATTCCCATAGGCAGTGTGGCATTCCCCCCTCCCATTCCCATAGGCAGTGTGGCATTCCCCCCTCCCATTCCCATAGGCAGTGTGGCATTCCCCCCTCCCATTCCCATAGGCAGTGTGGCATTCCCCCCTGTCATTCCCCATAGGCAGTGCAGCATCCCCCCTCCCATTCCCATAGGCAGTGTGGCATTCCCCCATCCCATTTCCCATAGGCAGTGTAGCATTCCCCCCTCACAGTCCCACAGGCAGTGTGGCATTCCTCCATCCCATTCCTATAGGCAGTGTGGCGATCCCCCCTCCTATTCCCCAATGGGCAGTGTAGCTTTCCCCCCTCCCAGTCCCATAGGCAGTGTGGCATTCCCCCTTCCCATTCCCATAGGCAGTGTGGCATTCCCCTATCCCATTCTCATAGGCAATGTGGCATTCCCCCCTCCCAATCCCCATAGGCAGTGTAGCACTCCCCCTCCCAATCCCATAGACAGTGTGGCATCCCCCATCCCATTCCCATACGCAGTGTGGCATTCTCCCCTCCCAATCCCATAGACTGTATGGCACCCCCCATCCCATTCCCCACAGGCAGTGTGGCATTCCTGCTTCCCATTCCCCATAGGCATTGTGGCATTCCCCCCTCCCATTCCCCATAGGCAGTGTGGCATTCCCCCCTCCATTCCCATAGGCAATGTGGCATTCCCCCCTCCATTCCCAATAGGCAGTGTGGCATCCCCCCTCCTATTTCCAATAGCCAGTGTGGCATTCTCCCCATCCCATTCCCATAGGCAGTTTGGCATTCCCCCCTCCCATTTCCCAAATGCAGTGTGGCATTCCCCCCTACCGTTTCCCATAAACAGTGTGGCATTCCCCCCTCCTATTCCATATAGGCAGTGTGGCACCCCCTCCCATTCCCCATAGATGGCAGAAGAAGATGAAAAAAAAAGTCAACTGACATGTTACGTGCGTTCCCGCGTTCCCGCGTTGCTGGCTGGGCTGCCACACTGCGGGAGGCCAGAAGAAGATGGAGGAGCACTCCTGACACTGCTGTCGCTGCCTCTTCCGGATGGGGCACACGCAAATACCTGGCTCCGTACAGCGGGTGGGTGTGGCCTGCACCGACTCGGGACGGACAGAGCCTCCGCTCCTCCATCTTCTTCTGGTCTCCCACAGTGTGGCAGCCCAGCCAGCAACACGGGAACGTGCGTAACATGTGAGTTGACTTTTTTGTTGCTCTTTTGTTTTTAAATTCGCCTGGTAAGACGCACTGACATCTCCGCACACTTTTACGGAAAAATAAGTGCGTCTTATATGGCAAAAATATGGAAGGTCTGTGGCAAGGGCAGTTTTGTAGCAAGGACAACTCTATGATTTTAATTGGTTATGTAATAAGGACAATTCTGTAGCAAAAGCCATTTTACAGCAAGGATAGCTTGTAGCAAGAACAGTTTTATAGTCAAAACAATCAACAGCAAGGTAATGTAACATATCCCGATTTGTTTAGACAGCGCTGCTTAATACAGATATTGACTTTGTGCAGGAGCACCAAAGGTTAATATGGTTTATCAACAGGAGAAAACAATGCAGCTGCCATGAACTAAGCTCAGTTTGTACTACCAGAATTAAGGAAATCATTTTTCCTCATGGAGCACTGTATGATGTGGACCAGAAAACAGATATACACTGTAGTGCACTTTAAGGTCATGAGCCGATGCGTGAGTTAACCCATGAAAAAGTCACTCTTTCTCAGCTAAATAAGGATTTACATATCCATGTTTTTCTAGGATCACACTCGCGTTGTCAGTCCAATTATTGATGTCATCAGCCTGGATAATTTTGCCTATCTTGCTGCATCTGCAGACCTGAGAGGGGGTAAGTAGTGTATAAAAAAATATTATATTTAAAGACCTGCCTGCCTTAAATTGTGTTTGGTCATTTTCTGTACTTAAGCTTTTACAATCTATGATTTTTTTATTATTATTATTAGGGTTCGACTGGAGTCTGCATTTTAAGTGGGAACAAATTCCTATAGAACAAAAAATGTCCCGCACAGATCCAACCTCTTCTATTAGGTAAGATAAATTCCTTCCTTATAAACATATTCCCAATTCCTCTGAAAATCATAGGATCTGTTAAAGGAAAAAAAAACCTCACCATTATCCCCAGCAGCTGATTGGTCCTAGTCGGATAGTGTAAAATTCACTATGCAGGTCCATTCTCCATCACTGATGACCTCTGGGACCAATGGCCACCCCTCACAGTGTCTGAAGCACATCCACTCTATTTACTACATTGGTGTGTCAGGTGCAAGAATTATAACTGGCTGTTAGTCCTGGAGGTCACCAGTGAATGGAGGACTGACATGCTCTCGAAACAAGGTGAGTTTACGGGGACACATTCTGCGAGGCATTTTTAACTGAATTGCCCCTAGGGAAATCTTTCCCTCAAGTCTTTGAGACTTTAGGGACTAGACCAGGGGGGACCTCAGAAAGCTCCTA
Source organism: Gastrophryne carolinensis (assembly GCA_027917425.1). Lineage (NCBI taxonomy): Eukaryota > Metazoa > Chordata > Amphibia > Anura > Microhylidae > Gastrophryne > Gastrophryne carolinensis. Next base: position 116,305,754 of record CM051244.1, on the reverse strand, counting down.
GAAACTTTGTAGCAACTGTTTCAATGTTGTGCAGCAGCCACCCTATTGAATTACATAACTTCCTCCACACATGCTCAGCATTCCTCTCCACCACACTGCTTGCCACTCCTCTGCTCCATTTTTATGCAGGATGTGTAAATGGGCTTTCCTTTTCTTTATTGCATGGCACGGCCTGCTTCGGTATTCATAACAGTTGGGTTATTCCGCCACAAGGTGGCGCAGTGGTACTGCAGAAAGCTGTGGCATCTCCCGGCCCCCTATAAAAAGGGGGATCAACCATAGAGTTCCCAGTGTTTCCTTTAGAAGATGGCTCTCTCTCTTGCGCAGGTGAGCGGGGCAACCAAGCCTGCGGCCCTGCAAGTCTATTTCCACCCGTTTCTGAACCCTCACTGCCTCCCAGCCTTGGCTGACAGATCGGGTGAGGGTAAAAGAGAACTAGGGTCAAGTGCTCCTGGAGCGCTGCTCCAAGCCGCAGACCCTGTTCCACAAAGGGTAGCCGGCCATAGGCTTTATGATGAGCCTACTAGGGATGCAGAGTTCCTGTCCTGGCTTCTGAGGGGGTGAGTTTTTTGGGGACTGTGTCCCTTTCTTTTCCTTCAGGGGTACCCCCCCCCCCCCCTCCTGGCCTGGATACTCGCCGCTGCCTTCTCGTCTCTCTCTCTCCCCCCTCCCCCTCTCTGACTTTGTTCGGGGGGGGGGGGGGGCGGGTGGTAGCGGCGAGTGGTGTTTGTTGTGGTGTTGGCGTTTACAGTGTCTTTTTTGGTGTTTTTTTTTCCCGCCGCGCCGCTTTGTACTGCACTCTGCGGCTGTGGGCGCTATAACCTGTGGCGTTTTTGCTTTGTCATGGCGCCGGCGGGGTCACGTGGGTGCCGTTTTTGCGCTCTTCGGGGAGGCGGGGCCGGGGGATGACGTGTATCGCCTACTGTGCCATTCAAATCACCATATGGAGGCTTCTAGGGATAATGGGCCTGAGGTTCCTTCAGGACAAGCCCGGCTATGTGTTGCATGTGGGGTATCCCCAATCGGTGATGATGTCAGGGTATGTGTATCCTGTGCCCAGCAGGTACTTGCGCTGCAGTCTGGGTTACCTGTTGCTGGGCCTGCGCCCCCTCGGGCTTCACCTACCCCCCCATCTGACCCCCTACGAGGAGCATACCAGCAGGGATTCTCTGCCTGATTTGGCTGCACGGGTGGCCAGCATTGAGAAACATATTGCTGGGTCTGCCTCGCGTAAGGCTTCTGCTTTATCTCCCGCCGTCTCCCTCTTTCCTGTGGAAATTTTTGACACTACTGGTTATTCCCCCCTGGAGGAGTGGGAATTGTTCTCTGATTCAGAATCATCTGAGGAGCAGCTTAGGGTTTATGGTGGTACAGAGTCTCCCTTTGGGGAAGATCTATGGTCCTCAGATGACACTGACAGGCTTTTGGCTCATATCTTTGAAGTGCTCTGTATCTCCCCTCCTGCCGTGGCTCTGCAGCAGCAGGGTTAGCTCTTTCAAACGGTTAAACCACGTTTGGAATTCCCTGAGCAGTCTCACTTCTGGTGCTCAAAGAATGGGAGTGGCCTAGCATGCTGCCAGGGGTGCCCAAGAGTTGGGACAAAAGGTATCCCTTTCCTGCTGATGTGATTAAGCATTGGTCATGTCCTCCCGAGGTGGACGCGCCCGTTCTGGGGCTGTCCAATACATCTGTCATGCATTCTCCTGACACTACTACCCTGAGGGATGGTGAGGACCGGCGTATGGACCAACTGGCTTGCCTTGCCTTTGCCTGTGTGGGGACCGCGCTATGCCCGGTTTGTGCCTCTGCCATTACAGCTATTGCTATTAAGGGTTTGCTTAAGAGTCTCTTAGAGGGGGCTCTGATGACACGGGAGGAGAAGAGTATAGATCTCTCCTGCTTTGCTATGAATTTGTTGCATATGTCCTGTCTGCTATGGATGTTGCTATTAGAATGTGTGGTAGAACTTCTGCCCTGATGGTGGCTATACGCCGCTCTGTCTGGCTACGTCAGTGGGTAGCTGATAATGCTGCTAAGAAGGCTCTCACTAGTTTCCCTTTCAAGGGCCTGCGCCTCTTTGGTGAACGCTTGGATTTGTTTGCCAGGGGCGGTAGGTTACCTCAACGTAGGAAGCCGTCCCGGTCCTTTCGGGGGATGGGTGCCCTTCTCCCATCCCTCCGTGGTTCCAGACCTGGCCGAGGAGTCCCCTTTACTGGGGCCCGCGGAGATCACTGGGGAAGGGGCAGAGGACGTGGCCGCCCTGGCCTCTCCTGGGGTCCCAAGCCAAAATCCTCACCCAAGCCCCCTCAGGGTGGGGGGACGGCTCTTTGCTCACGTCTGGAGGCTTCACGTCTCAGGCCGGTGGATTCAGGAGGTAATGTCCTCCGGTTACAAGATAGAGTTTGCAGCCTGGCCCCCCCAAGATTCATCAAATCCAGGATGGCTCAAAACCCCCTGTCAGCTCAGGGTCTGTGCCTTGCTGTCCAAGACCTTCTGGAGTTGGGGGTCATCTGCCAGGTGCCTTTGAGGGAAAGGGGCAGAGGCTACTATTTCAATCTTTTCACTGTTCCCAAAAAAGACGGGTCCATCAGACCTATCCTGGATTTAAAGTGCCTCAACAAATTTGTCAGATTCTAACACTTTCGCATGGAGACTCTGCGCTCATCTGTCAATTCACTACACCCGGGCGACTTCATGACCTCTGTAGACATCAAGGACGCTTACCTTCATGTACCAATCTTCCCAGGTCATTAGAAATTCCTCAGGTTCGCTCTGAAGGATCAGCACTACCAATTTGTGGCCTTGCCTTTCGGTATCACCTCGGCTCCCAGGGTGTTCACCAAGGGGCTGGCAGGCGTAATGGCTCTGCTGGGATCTCAGGGCATTCGCATCCTTCCTTACTTGGACGACATTCTCATCACGTCTCAGTCCCTCTAGCAGGCCGAGCTGGATACCCAGCTGGTGGTGTCCACACTGGAGACCTTCGGCTGGGTGATCAACCACCCCAAGTCTTTCCTGTCACCGTCAATGGTGAGGTCCTTTCTGGGCATGATTCTGGATACATCTCAGGTCTTATGTCTTGCCCTCATCCCTCCATCCGGCAGGGGATGCAGCTGGTGGGCCTGATGGTGTCTTGCTTCGAGGCGGTTCCATACGCTCAGTTTCACATGAGGCCTCTTCAACTTCACCTCTTATCAGTTTGGGATCGGGACCCTCGGTCTCTGGATCAGGTGTTGGTTCTGTGCCCTCTGGCCAGACGGTCTCGTGGTGGCTGGACTCAAGAAACCTGTTGGTGGGCAGATCCTTTCTGACCCCGTGCTGGGAGACAGTCAGGTTGGGGGGGCTTCTGGAAAACCCTGAAATTCCAGGGTCAGTGGGGCCCTCAGGAGGCCCACACCCCTATCAACATTCTGGAATTGAGGACGATAAGGTTGGTTCTCGCCCAGTTGACTCCACACCTTCGGGGTCGGGCGGTTCAGGTCCGCTCGGACAACTAGACGGCGATTGCCTACATCAATCATCAGGGAGGGACCCGGAGCAAGAGGGCCCTCAAGGAAGTGTCCCTGATACTGTCTTGGGCGGAGGAGAATGTTCCCTGCATCTCAGCTGTGTAAATCCCGGGGGTGGAGAATCTCTAGGCAGACTCCCTCAGCAGGGGGACCTCTCATCTGGGAGAATGGTCCCTCAGCAGCAGGGTGTTTCGCTCCCTGTGCCACCGCTGGGGTCAGCCAGATGTGAATCTGTTTGCGTCCCGTCACAATCACAAGCTTGCAAGAAGGGTGTGGTTCGCAGACGTCGTGCAGTTGGCAGTAGATCAGTATGCTCTGCCCAAGGATCCAGACGTGCTCACTCAGGGGCAGCTACGCCATCCCAATTTACAAACGCTGGCTTTAATGGCCTGGCTGCTGAAACCTCCATCTTGATGGAAAAGGGGCTGCCTGCCTCTGTTGTTAATACCATGATTCGGGCTAGGAAGAAGTCCTCATCATCCATCTACTATAGGGTCTGGCATGCTTACATTGACTGGTGTGAGTCTAAGTCGCTTCCCTGTAGGATGTTTTCTCTCCCTAGGATTCCGGAATTCCTGCAACATGGTTTGGATTTGGGTCTTCAACTTAGTACCCTCAAAGGTCATGTTTCTGCTTTGGCCATTTTCTTCCAAAGATCCTTTGCTCACCATCCTTTGCTCTTCCAGGGGGTTACTCACGTGCGTCCTCCACGTAAGCCTATGTTACCAGTCTGGAATTTGAACTTGGTCTTATCTACCTTGCAGGGGTCTCCCTTTGAGCCTTTGAGTGAGGCCCCTCTGTCCATTTTGACTCTTAAGGTAGTCTTTTTGATGGCCATCACTTCTGTTAGGCGTGTTTCTGAGTTGGCGGCGCTTTCCATCAAACCCCCATACTTTGAGAGACACCAGGACAAGGTGGTGTTTCGTTTTAAGCCTGATTTTCTGCCTAAGGTTGTGTCTGCTTTTCACCTCAATCAGGACATTGTTTTGTCTTCTCTATGCCCTAATCCTAGTAACCCTAAGGAGTGGGTTTTACACTCTCTGGATGTGGTCAGGACTCTGAAGTTCTATTTGGTGGCTACTGAATCCTTCAGGAAGACTGATGCTTTTTTTTTGTGCTCCCGTCTGGATCTAAGAAGGGTCTGGCTCCAGCTATCAGCAAGTGGATCCGCCAGGCTGTGGTACAGGCCTATTCTGCTAAGGGGAAGGAGCCTCCCTTCCGTCTTACTGCTCATTCTACTCGTGCTATTGGTGCCTCTTGGGCTTTTCAGCACCAAGCTTCTGTTGAACAAGTTTGTAAGGCCGCTACTTGGTCTTCTGTTCATACTTTTTCTAAGTTTTACAAGGTTGATGTTGGGGCCTCAGCTGATGCTGCTTTTGGTCGCAAAGTTCGCAGGCGATAGTGACTTGAACTGTCGGCTGTTACTTATTGGGGATCCCACCCTACTTTTGGACACTGCTTTTGGATGTCCCAACTGTTATGAATAACGAAGCAGGCCGTGCCATGCAATAAAGAAAAAAGCAATTCTGTGAGTACTCACCTGTAGAATTGTTTTTGTTCTTGCATGGCATGGCCTGCTTCGACCCACCCTTGTTATCGTTATTCTTGGTTGCCTCTTTATGGTGGTTGTTCCAAGTTAATTGGGGTTTTTTACCTTTTTTAAATTTTTTACTTTTATTCTCTCCCGGCTTCTTGTCTCACTGCTTGTCTACGCTGGGAACTCTATGGTTGATCCCCCTTTTTATAGGGGGCTGGGTGATGCCACAGCTTTCTGCAGTACCACTGCGCCACCTTGTGGCGGGATAACCCAACTGTTATGAATACCGAAGCAGGCCGTGCCATGCAAGAACAAAAACAATTCTACAGGTGAGTACTCACAGAATTGCTTTTTTGCTAGCTATAATTTTTATATGGATTTTTATAATTGGATTTTTTGTGCAGTTGTGCTCCTTAAATTTATAACTTCACTCCCTTCAAATTCATTTAATGAGATGGCCTCTATTTCCTGTAAGCAGTTAAAAATATATTTTTTAACATGTCAATATCTCTAGTAAGTTTCTTTTAAGAAGCATTCTTTCTAGATTTTACAATATGTTTATTCATAGGGAACTTAAAAATGACTGGAGATCCACCTCTTCCTCCATTCCACTGGGGCACCCCCTACCACACAAGCATGGAGAAGAGGCTCAGAATTAATATGGCTGGCCTCATTGCTGGTGGCAGCTGCGTCCCTGATGACCACCGGTGATTGATTCATTGAGTGGACATGCATGCACTGTGCGCATTCCCACCCAACAAGACAGATTGGCCTGTTCTGGTGGCTGAGGTGAGTGAGGCCGGCAAGCCACAGTTGGCACACTTGCCAGACTCACTCTTGCAAGGAGCACTTTGTCACCACATTTGGAGGTAGTTGTGAAGAAATGGAAAGGTGATGTGGCTTTGGAAAATTTCTACAGCATCTACAGTGGGCTGTGGGAAACATAGGAGAGGTACATGGGACAAACTTCTGGTGAGAACTTGGATGCCTTGTTTTTGCCATTGCCTGGCCTGTCTCTTTAAGTTTGGATGCAATGTTGGAAATAGTTCAAGTGAAAGTTCAGGCCTAGTTTGGCAAACAGTCTTGCCCTACCAGACACAGCCGTCTGTTTCCTGCTGCGAGCCTCTTATTACAAGCTCTGAGCCGCCACCCCAGCCATACACATTTATTCGCTGGTCGGGTAAGCACTGTTTTTTTCTTTTTACTTGACTATTCAGAGTCATCACCAAGTGGGGGGCACATGGCGACCATGTCCCGTTCCACTCGACTTCTGCTTTAACCGAGTGTATTGTTTTATATGTTTTTCTTGCTTTTGATGTCCTTCTAATCCCCCAAAAGGCTCAGTGGCTTCTTCTGTTCTTTGTTAGGACTCCAGTCATCGCTGGTGGTATTTTTGTAATGGACAAATCATGGTTTAACCAGCTGGGAAAGTATGACACACAAATGGACATCTGGGGAGGAGAGAATTTTGGTAAGAAAAACTTGATGACTATGACTATATAACGCACTGGCCATATGGTGCAACAATATGACTGCTTGTTATATATTGCCTTGTGAAGGCTGTTTTCATGTAGTCATCTGGTGTCTTCTAAATCCTCCGACGGAACAAAAGATCCGGCAAAGACAGTGAGAGTAGGTGTGAAGTTGCTTGGCAGCAGAGGATGGTCTGTGCAGCGGGCATCTCGGGAGCCATAGCAGTGTAGGCGTAGGCAGACCATGCTGAACTCAGACTTGGAATAAAGTAGTATAATGTTGTTTTTATTTTATCCTTAGATGTTTTGTTACATTATTTATATAAGCTCAAATGCAAAATCATGTCCCTAAAACATACTTAAATAATAATCAATTTAGAGAAGTAGCTAGGCTTTCTGGCACCCGGGACAAACATTCGAAATGGTGCCCCCCACCTGTGCTCAGGCCCCACTTTGGCGCCCCCCTGACCTGCTGCACCCGGGGCAAGTGCCCCCCCTGCTCCCCTGTAGCTACGCCCCTGATCAATTTACCTCTAACACATTTATTATAGATTATAGATTATCACTTGGCTAACGTGATGGGCACCTTCTAGATTCCCCCATTTATGTGGACCTACACCCCAGCACTCTAAACCCCCCTTGGCCCAACAGTAAGTTTTATTTACAACCTGCGGCTCGCACTGCTCTCACTTGCGGCCCCCACCCCTAAGGAGTTAGAGAGCAGAGCTTACCTTGCAGCAAGGGGCTGCCCACTAGAGAGCAGTGTGTCTCTAATTTCTGAAGCAGAAAGTGGGTCATCAATGGACTACTTTGTTGAGGTGGGTGACACTGGACTCTTGTTTGTGCTGGCTGGAAATGCCTAAGTAGACTCAGCTCACCTCTGCCCGCCTCACCTTTGCCTACTTCTTCCCTCTTTACCTGTGTTCATTTTACCTCTGCCTACCTCAACTCACCTCTATCCGCCTTGTACCATCTTACCTCCATTCACCTCTACCTATCTCTAGCCACCTCTTACCACCTCACCTCTCTTACCATCTCACTTATTCTCACCCAACCTCTTCTCAACTCTTCCTGACTCAGCTCTGCTCACCTTATCGTTCCTGTGTCACCTCTGCTCAATTCTCCTCTCCCTGCCTTACCTCTGCCCACTCCCTCCCACCTCACCTCTTCCTCTCTGCACTTTACCCACCTCACCTCTGTCCGTCACTTCTCTTACCATCTCACCTCTGCTCACCCCACCTCTGCTCAACTCTTCTTGTTTTAGCTCTGCTCACCTCATCGTTTCGTGCTTCACCTCTGATCAGTTCTCCTCTCCCTACCTTACCTTTACCCACTTCCTCCTACCCCACCTCTTCCTATCTCCCCTCTACCCACCACAACTCTGTCCATAGCATCTCTTACCATCTTGATTCTGCCCACCTCACATCGACTCACCTCTGCCTACCTCTCTACCCACTTCTGCTCACCTCTGCCTACCTAACCTTTGCTGAAATGACCTCTCCCTGCCTTACCTTTGCCATTCCTTCTCACCTCACCTCTACCCACTTCTGGTCACCTTACCATTTCTTTTCACCCCACCTCTTCCTGACACCACCTTTTTTTTGGCCCCTTGAAGTGGAACAAAACAACATTGTGGCCCCTGTGACCAGAAAAGGTTGTGCACCCCTGCTCTAGAGTAACCATATCTCTGCCCCTGCAGCAGTCCAATTTGGGGTGCCTTGGTGTGAAACCCCATGATTCACCATGAATCCTAAAGTCATTCAGCAGCCCATTAAAAAAACAAAATGGTGCATACCTTTTGTCCTCCGCCACTGCTCAGTGCTAGTCCAGTGATCACCTGATCGCTGCAACCAAGCCCATGCTGCAGCTTGCCCTTCCCATGGCACCCGGGGCCTAAGTCTGGGGTCAGGAATGATAGCTCGCAGGGCTCGTGACCCACCATGAGTCGCTGGAGTGCTGTTATGCCCTCTTCATTCATTGCAATGGAGGGGGTGTGCCAAGGCCTGACATGCCCCCTCCCTTTGTAGTGAATGGAGAGGGCAAGTTCGCTCCCCTGTGACTGATGTTGGGGGGGGCAGCCCTGTGCTGATGAGGCTCACAAGCCTGAAACACAGGTCCACAAGTGGAAGGAGTGTACATATTAGGCTCCTTTCACACCCCTGCTTATTACCTGTGTTTGTACTGCGTTGCATTTTGCTTGCACTTGCATTGACATAGACTTCTATTAAACTGCATTTGCATTCCGTTGAATTGGAAACGCAGCATGCAGGACTTTTCCAGCATAAATGGCTAGGTGTGAAAGGGGCCTTAACTAATCCTTGGCATTGCACACTCAGTGGCTTTATGAGTGCCTTGGATGGCATCAAAACCTAAAGAGATGATTTTCATGGCTCCACCTGCTGCAGGGAATGATGGGTAAATCTATTATTCCTTGTGTTGGCGGCTGTGTAAATTCTTTCCATTATAAGAAAGCGCCTCTTTTCCTTTGGAGTTACAATGGACCTACATCCTAGAAGGAAAGTCTGTCCTGGTGGATGGGCACATGTGCCCCACTATACGGCTTGTGGGAGAAGTGGTGTTTAGAGTACAATGGGGAAAGCTGCTTTTCCGCAGCATTTGTTTCAGTGTAGATCCACATTTACAGCCCTAACAGTATTCATAAAAATTTTTAAAAACCCTTGGAGGTAAGAAAGTGGCCTTGCGACCAGAGGGTGGGAGGTTCAATTCTCGTCCATGGGACATGACTGAAGTGCTATTGAGTAAGGCACCTAACCCTTCAGCTGCTGGGTTAAAATCATAGGAAAAATACCTATGTGTGTGCAAGCATAAAATGGCCTTCTATGCAGTTTTGCATCAGCGGGTATTATGGCTTAGATGTCCGCTTGAGGTGTGGGCCAAGTTCTAATTTCCCAAGCGAAATTGTCCAAGTCATTCCACATAGAATAAATATGTATTGTGTATAGTAGGAGAAGTCTTGTCATTCTATTTTAAATCCTCTTTACCAACATAAATATACTCTTAGAGCCAGTGGCAGACAAAAATCATCCCTGGATTTTACCAGCCCCTGGTTGGCCCAAGACATCCCTGCTGAGCCCCCTAACCATGATGCCAGGGCTATATCATTGGGGCTGGGGTTCCTTGGCTTGTGGGTACATTGGGGCTGGTTACAGGAGCTGAGAGGAAGACTAAGGAGGGCAGGGATTTAATGTGAGTGTTAAAAGCAGCAGCCCAATTGGCCCCAAAACAGTGCGGCCCACCGGGCATTGTCCCTGGTCTCCCTATGGCCAGTCAGCCCCTGCTTAGAGCACATGCTTTTAGGGTGCCTGGGCCAAAAATAACCACACATAAGTGTGCAATAATATTCTAAGTGTGCCATACACTCCACTTCGATCTTCATGACATTTGGGTAATCTCCAGTAGAGGGCGAACTTGTGCAGAGATGAATGTGCAAAAAAGATAGCCCCTCCCGGTCCATATATACCTGGGACCTCCCACCAATTTCCCAGTTCCATCTCTGCAGGGAAGGCGACAAAACCAAAGATGAAGACTTCTTTTACTTGCAGGTAAGTCGGGTAAGCCGTTTATTTCCCTATTGCTGCCAGGACCCTTTCTAAATTGTCCCTATCTGAGCCTCCCAGCTTAGGCTACGGGTCCTGGTGAGGGTAGAAGCCTATGGGTGCGGAAGGAGCATTGCTCCACCGTGAGACCTCATTATGGGGTAGGCGGTTACCCAGGTTTTGGTGATCCTGGTGTGGGCTGCCCCGTCCCTACATGCCTGTGGCCCTATTCGGGCCGGGTTCCCCCCCCCTTCCGGGTCCCTTACTTCCCTCTGGGGGGGGGGGGGGTACTGGCGGGCCGTCATCCTCGGCCTCTCCCTTTTACTTTATATATATGTATATATGTGTATGTGTGTTGGTGTTACCACTGTAAGTTGTGTGTGTGTGTGTGTGTGTGTGTGTGTGTGAGTTGGTGTGGATCACCTGGAAGTTATTCCTTGATGAATTGGTGCTGTTGCTTGGCCTAGCCTGCTGTGGTTTCTCCTGTCAGCCTGGGGAGCTTCTCTCCCTCAGGCTGTGTTTAGATAAGGGGGCACGGCCGCGGTAGCCCCGCCTCCTCGTTCGGCGCGTTTTCTGAAGGGCCTCCCTGGCCAGATCCGCTCTGCTGGGAGGGGGGTGGGGCCTGGAAAAGCGTGCCTTCGGCGCTGGCCCGCCCCCTTCTCTTCCTGCTTCTTCCTGATCACCTCAGAGACGGGGGCCATCTTGCTGCATTGCTGCTGCTGCTGTCATTTCTGGGGGACGGTAAGGGCCTGGTGGCCACTTCATTAGTTATTTGGGGGTCCCTCTCTGGTGGGGGGGCCCCCTATGGTACAGGCTTATGCTTTTTTTGTCATTTTGGTATTTGTATATATATATATATATATATATATTTTGAATGATGTTGTTACGCTGTATAGTAACTGATATGCCTTATTGTGTGTTGCAGATTGCTTCATAATAGTGCATATTAAGGGGTTCCTCCTGGTTCTGGGGTCCCTAGTGTTAAATTGATCACCTTAAATCCTCCCACCGGGACTTTTAAGGGGCATCCCGGGTTGCTTAGGCATAATTCCCTGCGGTCTTGCGACTGACCACAAAAATCACCTTATGGAGGCTCCGCAGGATACTGGGCTCGGGCTCCCTCTGGGACAATCTGGGCCATGTGTGGGGTGTGGGGTATCCCTTATGGGGGAGAATGTGCTGATTTGTATACCATGTGCACAAAAGGCCATAACGCAGCAGTCCGGTACCCAGCCTTCTGGGTCGGCTCCTCCCGCTTCATCACCTTCCCCTCCCCGCCTTATCCGTACCCCAAGTGTCATTGGTGCCAGTGGGGAGTCACACTCTGATGTTTGTGCTAGGTTGGCAGCATCGAGAAATTTATTGTTAGCACGGTGGGCCAGAAGGCCCAGGCTAAAAAGAGACATTTGTCGTCGGCCCAGCCATTGTGGGATGTTGACGATGATTCCATTGATTTGTTGGATTATTCCCCTTTACAGGAGGGGGAATTGTATGAGGAAACGGAGACTGACTATGTACAGTCTGGTGATGCTGATGTCGGGCAGGCGCTGGGGGATGCCGTTGATACGGCCACTGTTTTGTCACATCTATTGGATGTGTTGGATATTGACCCGCCTGAGGCACCTCCTCTCAAGAAGGGGGAATTTTTTGGGGCCCGCAAGCCCCGTCTGGAATTCCCTACCCAGGGTCATTTTGATGCGCTGATCCTGAAAGAATGGGAAAGGCCCAGTCGGCTTCCTGGTGCACCTCAGGGATGGGATAAGAAGTATCCTTTCCCGGTGGAGGCGGTTAAGCGATGGTCTTCTCCTCCCGAGGTCGATGCGCCAGTTTTGGGTTTGACTAACACTTCTGTGCTGAACACCCCTGACGCCACTTCCCTTAAGGATGGCGAGGACAAGTGCCTTGATCAGATGGCGTGTCACGCATTTGCCAGCGTGGGCTCGGCCCTGCGGCCTGTTTGTGCATCTGCCCTAGTGTCGCTTGCTACCAGGTCTCTTATGGACTGGTTGAATGACGCTCAGTTTGATCCGGCTAGCGATGAGTTCGCTACCCTTAAGAAATGTGAATTGTTCATGGGTTTTGTCTTGGCTACTATGGAAGATTCTATTGTCATGTGTAGCAGGACTTCAGCCCTATTGGTGGCTATGAGCAGATTGGTCTGGCTCCGACAGTGGACGGCGGATTTTGGGGCCAAGAAGTCGCTTACAGCTCTTCCCTTCCTGGGTGCGCGGCTGTTTGGAGATAAATTGGATGCTGTTGCTAAGGGAGGTAAGTTACCTCAGCGGAATAAACAGCGCCGTCCCTTTCCTCCCTTTCGGGAGGCTGGCTCGTTCACTCCTTCCTTTCGAGGGGCCAGAGCGGCTAGAGGTTTGGCCTTCTCGGGTGGCAGGGGCTCATCCTGGAACAGGGGCAGTGGTTGGGCACGTCCCGCGGCTGCCTGGGGTTCCAAGTCCAAGCCCGCCGTTAAACCGGCTCAGCAATGAAGGGGCGCCCTCACCCACACGGGTGGGGGGACGGCTGCGGCTCTTCTTCCAGGTCTGGGCCCGGGAGGTCACAGACAATTGGATTTTGGAAGTGGTCTCCTCCGGTTACAAACTGGAGTTCGAGTACTGGCCACCTCCAAGATTCTTAAGGTCTCGGGTGCCCTCGGACCCTCAGGCTGCACAGGGGCTCCTGTTAGCAGTAAAAAACCTTCTGGACATGGGAGTTATTTGCCTGGTGCCTCAGTTGGAGAGAGGCAGGGGTTACTACTCCAACCTTTTAAAGGTTCCCAAAAAGGAGGGTTCGGTGAGACCCATTCTAGATCTCAAGGTTCTCAACAGGTTTATCAGAGCCAAAAAGTTCCGCATGGAGACTCTGCGCTCGGCTATCAATTCCCTTCGCCAAGGGGATTTTATGACATCCATAGACATCAAGGATGCGTATCTGCATGTTCCGATTTTTCCAGCGCATCGGAGATTCCTCCGGTTTGCGGTGGAGGATCAACATTTTCAGTTTGTAGCCCTTCCCTTCGGACTGACCTCGGCGCCGAGGGTCTTCACCAAGGTCTTGGCGGGAATAATGGCTCTGCTCAGAGCTCAGGGCATTCGCATTGTGCCTTATCTGGACGACCTGTTGATCTCAGCTTCTTCCCTCCGTCAGGCGGAGCTGGACACCCACCAGGTGGTGTCGACTCTGGAGAGGTTCGAGTGGGTGATCAACCGCCCCAAGTCTTCTCTCTCTCCGTCACGAGTGATTTCATTTCTGGGCATGAATCTGGATACCATTCAGGCCAGAGTGTTTTTGCCCCAGACCAAGGTGCGGGGGATTCAGGATCTGATCAGCCTTCTTTGGGCCAGTCCTTGTCCCTCTATCCGACAGGGGATGAAACTGGTGGGCTTGATGGTGTCCTCCTTCGAGGCGGTACCGTTTGCACAGTTTCACATGAGATCTCTTCAACTTCACCTATTGACGTATTGGGACAGGTGTCCGCAGTCATTGGATCAACCTTTCAGGATGTCTCCCAGGGTTCGGCAGTCCTTTTGGTGGTGGCTGGAGTCGAGCAACCTGTTGAAGGGCAGATCCTTTCTGGTCCCTTGTTGGGAGACGGTTACCACGGATGCCAGCCTGTCGGGCTGGGGAGGTTATTGGAAAAGTCATCAGTTCAGCGGGGTGTGGGGTCCTCAGGAGGCTCACACCCCCATCAATGTCTTGTAGCTCAGAGCCATCCAACTGGTTCTGGCACGGCTGACCTCACATTTACAGGGTCTACCGGTTCAGGTTCGTTTAGACAACCGAACGGTGGTAGCTTACATCAATCACCAAGGAGGGACTCGCAGCAGGAGTGCCCTCAGGGAAGTCTTTCTGATCCTGCACTGGGCGGAGAGCAATGTTCCTTGCATTTCGGCAATCTACATTCCGGGAGTGGAGAACACGGAGGTGGATTCCCTGAGCAGGGGATCCCCTCGCCAAGGAGAGTGGTCTCTCTACCCCGATGTTTTTCTGGATCTTTGCCGCAAGTGGGGGACTCCGGAGGTGGATCTCTTTGCCTCGAGGCACAATCACAAACTTCCGGCCTTTGTGTCTCTTTCTCAGGATCCTCTTTCTCTGGCAGTGGATGCCTTGTCCCTTGCTTGGAAGGATCTGGGTTTTCTTTACCTGTTTCTGCCCGTCTCCATGCTGGGCAAGGTAGTTCACAAACTGGTTCTAGAAGGGGCACCAGCAATTCTTGTGGCTCCAAGGTGGCCAAGAAGGGTTTGGTACGCAGACGTTGTAAGGCTGGCTGTAGATCAGTACCGGCTTCCCATGTTGCCGGATCTGTTATCTCAGGGTCTACTACTTTACCCCAATTTACAAACGCTGGCTTTGACGGCTTGGCTGCTGAAACCTTCATTCTGAAGGAGGAAGGTTTGTCTGCGACCGTTGTTCAGACCTTGATTAGAGCTAGGAAGTGGTCCTCTTCTGGCATTTACTATAGGACTTGGAGGTCCTATATTGATTGGTGTGAGGCTAGGGCCTTGCCTTGTAGGGTGTTTTCGATTCCTAGGATTTTGGAGTTCTTCAGCATAATCTGGATCTTGGGTTCCAGCTTAGTACTTTGAAAGGACAGGTTTCTGCTCTGTCGGTTTTCTTCCAGAGGTCTTTTGCCGTACACCCGCTGGTTAAGACCTTTTTCCAAGGGGTCGCGCATGTGCGGCCCCCTCGGAAGGCTGTGGTTCCTGTTTGGGATTTGAATTTGGTTCTTTCGGCTCTCCAGGGTCCTCCTTTTGAGCCGCTACAGGATATTGCTCTTTCGGTTCTCACTCAGAAGGTTGCTTTCTTGGTGGCTATTACCTCTGTTCGGCGTGTCTCTGAGTTGGCGGCTCTGTCGATTCAGGCCCCTTACTTTGAGAGACACCAGGATAAGGTGGTTTTTCGGTTTAAGCCAGATTTCCTTCCTAAGGTGGTGTCTGCTTTCCACCTCAATCAGGATATTGTTCTCCCTTCCTTGTGCCCTAAGCCTAACAATGAAAAGGAGAGGGTTCTGCACAATTTAGATGTTGTTCGCTGTGTGAAGTACTATTTGGTGACTACTTCTTCCTTCCGCAAGATGGACGCTTTTTTCCTGGTGCCCTGCGGGCCCAGGAAAGGTTTGGCGCCTGCTAAGTCTACGATTAGCAAATGGATTCATCAGGCCATTGTTGGGGCCTATTCTGCTAAGGGGAGGACTCCCCCTTTTAGGGTCACTGCGCACTCTACTCGTGCTGTTGGTGCATCCTGGGCTTTTCAGCACCAGGCTTCTGTTGAACAAGTTTGTAAGGCTGCTACTTGGTCTTCCGTTCATTCTTTTTCCAAGTTTTACAAGGTTGATGTGCGGGCTTCAGCGGATGCTGTTTTTGGCTGCAAGGTTCTGCAAGTTACAGTGGTTTGAGTTGGTACATTCTTTACTGTTTCTGGTTCCCACCCATGACGGACACTGCTATTGGATGTCCCACATGTCATGAAGATTGAAGTGTATGGCACACTTAGAATAATACTGTTTTGTGAGTACTCACCTGTAAAACGGGTATTGTGAGTGTGCCATACACTCCACTTCGCCCACCCCTTTTTTTCAGGTATTCTGGAGCTTTTATATGGTGAACCATTGGTTTTGATTGTTAAGGTTATAATTGGTTCTTCCTGGTCCCCTTACTGCTTTTTTACACTGGGAAATTGGTGGGAGGTCCCAGGTATATATGGGGCTTCCCATATATACCTTTCTTTTTTTGCATATTCATCTCTGCACAAGTTCGCCCTCTACTGGAGATTACCCACATGTCATGAAGATCGAAGTGGAGTGTATGGCACACTCACAACACCCGTTTTACAGGTGAGTACTCACAAAACTGTATTTTTATTTTTATGTTTTTTAACTATGCTTTCAGGGGGTAAATATGTTTTACAGACTTTGTACAAATGTCTTTTTTGATATGTTTAACAATGCTGTACTGAAATATATCCATTCATTAGATGCTGCATTGGAGTGCTAAAACATTAATCAGGCTAGAGGGATAACAATTTAGGTGACTAAATCGTAACAAATGATGCAGGATTTACCGCCTGCGCACCCCTTTATCAGCTGGTGATCTGTTATGCACCTGGTAAACCCCATCACCAACCACCAAAGGACACAAGAGCAACAAAGGATGGTGGATTGGGTTTATGAGCTTCCTAACCTTTGCTAATCCCAAATCAGGATGCCCTGGGGTTGAAGGGCTTATGCAGATCTAAAGTCTCATTGACTTTAGATCCACTATAACGTATATATATCACTCTATTGAAAAAAATGTATTTTGAAATCAAGAAAATTACATACTTCTCCATGGCTAAAATACCCCTCCAAGGTGCTGGGAGGAATATATTTATTCCTCTGGAAGAAATGTAGCGCAACCTCCGCTGCCATTATTTTACTCTTAAAGGAATTTTTCATGCAAAAGGTTAAAAAAAATAAATAAACAGCAGCATACTTTGCAAGCTTTCCTCCAGCACCGTGCTTCCACTGAACTCGACAATGTGAATAAGGACATTTACTTGCTCATCTGCCCTTCCAGCCCCACCCTACCGATGTGGGCCACCAATACTAGCTTGAAGAGCTAGTCCAGACCATGCCCCCTTTGTATAAATGGCTGGAATGGTGATTTCAGAGCCATTCAAGCACTGCCAAAAACACAGCCAGGGTGTTCAGAATGCCTGTGTCTGAAAAATGTATTATATATAAATATATATTATTTATATTATTATTCTGCATCACAGCTCCTAGGGCCACGCCCACATGCTTCAGAAGAGAAATCATATAAAGTAAAACTGTAAACCTTGATATCTTGCTCATTTCTTCTTCAATTTAAAAACAGAAAAACTTTTTGGACAGTGCTAAACATAGCCTGACACAATGGGCTAACATTTTCTGTTGCCTGCACTTTAACTGATTAATGCTTACCTAACTAACCTAACTAAAATGTTAGCAATGAAGGACCTTCACCAAGTCCGCTTTCAGTTTCAGACTAAAACTAGAATTCGTTTGGCGGAGTTTAGAGCATTGAGATATCATAATCATATAGAAAAGTCTAAAATCCTTGGTGTTTCAGAGCAATAACATGAGCCTTGTCTGATGCAAAATCTACTGTGTGAATATGATGGTGATGATTCTTTGTATGCTTTTATGGGTGTCCTTGCATAAGGAGCTTTATGTTTGTTATTAAATTCTAATAGCAATAAGGGATCTGCTGGTGAAGATCCTTCAGCAACGACATTCGGTCTCTGTTATGCAGAATTACATACATGCTGATAATGCCTCTGGATACATTTTATGGAGAAAGGAAAGCATGGTCTTGTCAATTATTAAAGGCTAAGATGAGCAATAGTCCATATTTTGCCAGGACAATATTACAGAACTAGCAGAAGCACCACCCAGGAGTCTGTTCCAAAGTGATGTCATTGCTCCAGGTCCCTGCAGGTTCTATTTATGTATTGATGGGGGGAGAGGTTTCCTGGGGACAACAATGTATTCACTGGCACTGGTTATTCTTCTTTTAGAGCAGCTATACTCAACTGGGGGACTGGGGTCCGAATGCGGACCTCTGCACCAGATTTCCGGAACCCCTGCCCTGACAGCCCTACACTCAATGTGAAGTGCTGCACGGACAGGAAGTGTCATTGCAAGGTACACACAAACTTGGTCTCTTTGCCCCATTCAATCCTGCGCCCCCGTCCCAGCTCAGCCCCATCTATCCCTGTCCCACCATCTTGTCCCCCCCAGCTCAGCCCCATCCATTCCTTTCCTCCAGCTTTGCCCCATCCATCCCATTCCCATCCATTCCCGGCCCTCCTAACATTGCCACATCCAGCCCAGTCTCTCTGCCCTATCCATCCCTGTCCCCTCAGCTCTGCTCCATCCATTCCTGTTCCCTCAGCTCCGCCCCAACCATTCCTGTTCCCTCAGCTCCGCCCCATCTATTCCTGTTCCCTTAGCTCTGCCCTATCCATTCCTGTTCCCTCAGCTCTGCCCCATCCATTCCTGTTCCCTCAGCTCTGCCCCATCCATTCCTGTCCCCTCAGCTCTACCCCATCCATTCTTATCCCCTCAGCTCTGCCCCATCCATTCCTGTTCCCTCAGCTCTGCCCCATCCATTCCTGTTCCCTCAGCTCTGCCCCATCCATTCCTGTTCCCTCAGCTCTGCCCCATCCATTCCTGTTCCCTCAGCTCTGCCCCATCCATTCCTGTTCCCTCAGCTCTGCCCCATCCATTCCTGTTCCCTCAGCTCTGCCCCATCCAGCCCAGTCTCTCTGCCCCATCCATTCCCGTTTTCCCAGTTTTGCCCATTCGATCCCCAGCCCACAGCTTTGCCAATCCATTACTCATTCTTCCAGATCTGGCCATCCACCCCACCCCAGCTCTTCCTATTCATTCCTGTCCCTATAGTTCTGCCCATCCTTCCCTTCTCTCAGCTCTTCTCCATCCCTCCCTGTCCTTTCTGTTCTGTCTATCCATCCCTCTACCTTGCAGCTTCGCTCCCATTCATCCCTCTCCCCCGAGCCCTATCTATCCATCCTTGTTACCAGACCTTATTGCCAGTAACATTTTGGGCCCTAGTCCACGCCTGTACATGACCTACAAAGAATGCAAGGTTAAATCGTCCCGCAGGCCAGAGCTGTAGGTTCTTGTTTTTTTCCCAGTGCTCAATAGGATTTTTGGTGTGGGGGAGCAAGCAGCCTTTTTTAGTTTTGCCTGAGGAATCTATAGCCCTTCCTTCCAAGGTGCTAACTATCCACCCTCCCCCGTGTCCGGTCCCTCACCTCTTACTTGGATGCCTTTAAATGGACCTTTAGAAGAAGTGGTTGACTACCCCTGTTTTAGAGAATCTGAATTCTAAAACAGTCCTTCTGTAGCAAAAGGCCAAATGTATCGTGACCTTTCATTTAATTTGGATTTAGTTTTTTTATTGTAATGCTTAGCTGTATTTTGACCTTTATTTAGACGTCAACCCACAATAAACCACCGCTTCAGCCTTACACAAGTCCCCACCTTCTGAGTGACACTAGTCACCTACACAAGACCAATTGCCTTCCAGGATTTAAGGGCGCAGATGATGACACCTGAAGTGGCAAAGGCCGATGTGCAACCTAGGCAATATAGAAATAGGAAGAGACAGCTGGAGTGTCAGGGAAAACTGGGTCAGCAAAAGGTGGTCAGTCCAACAAGTGCCTCATTTAAAGCACAAGACAAAGTCTAAGACAAAGTTTGGCCATAACTCAAGGGTCCAAATTTTCACAGTATTCATATGGTCAGATTAGGGCGTAGACAAAACAGACAGGGTTGGTCCATGTGGCGGTCAAGCAATGGTCAGGCAAGCAAAGGTCAGCAACAAAGAAACAAAACTATTAGCAGCACACCCAATGCAAGTAAATGCTATTACAGGCAGTGGTGAGTGACTAGGCCATGATGAATCATTAGCATCAACAAGAGAGGTCAGTACGGTAGTCCTAGCCCAAGGCAAACTTAAGGGATCTGTATACGGTGGCCCACCAACCATTTCCACAAGACAATAGAGGGTTAACGTTTTAATGAGGCACTGAGTGGGCATATGTCCCCTCCATGTCTGGCAAGCAGCACAATGTTGCCAGAGACAGTGAGAAGACCCCGAGTGGCAGGCGCCTGCATGCACTTTACATCCGCTTGATTTGCTTGCCAGAATAATGACATGGCTGTCAGACTGGTGGTGCTAGAGCGATGCAGGATGGACGGTAGAGTTCATTATTTTCTAACAGATCGCTTAAAAATTGAGTTTACAACAATAGCCTTGATCCAGAGACACATTCGTCCGGACTTCCGTAGCTGTCTGTGAAAGTTTTGGTGGGTGTTTTGTCATTTTTTTGCTTTTTTTCATTCATTTTTCATTCGTACGAACATTCGGGAATGTGCTTTCGATGAACGGAAGCAAATCGGAACATTTCCGTTAGTTTGGATCATTTTCCAAACAAAATCGGAAATTTTCCGTTCGTTCAGATAACTTCCGTTGTTGGGATGGGTTTCTGTCTGATTCAGAGAGCTGATTTCCGACGGATCACCACCCTATAAATCCGTTTCATTTCCGATCCACTTACGGGACCTTTGAGGGCTCGGATTGCTATTGTTGAACATGTTTTGCGGCTATGTGGAGGAGTCTGCGCGCCTTTAGCACCAAGGCATTGCATGTATCAGCATGGCCGAGGCCATAAATTGTATAGCAATGCATACCTGAATCAATACATTTCATGTATGCCTTATAGATGTATTTTAATGCTGACCTAAATTAGTCCTTAGCATGTAAACCTTTATTTTCCCACACATCCATATAATTGCTATATTTTTTTAGACTTATGTCCTTTGTGAATTATATTTGAATTGTTGAACTTGAATCTTAATTTGTTGTAGGAGTTATTGTTTTAATTGGTTACCTTTGCTGTGTGTAATTATTTTATATTTGGTTGCAGGAACTGCAAGATGTGCCACTCGCCCTTGCTCCTGATGCCCGTTCTTTGCCTGCAGAATGCGGGCCAGGGGTTCTCTAATCGGGCACTATGCGAAACCCGGCCCGTGGTGGCGAGGGCCCTCTGGCTTTTGAAGTCCAGATTTAGGTGTTTGGACCATACGGGGGGGGGGGGGGGGGGCACTGCAGTATGACCCCAACGAGGTTATACCAATATTTTAATTTACCTTTTTTTAACAGGGACCACACATGCCAGAGTAGCACAACTGAGTGTCAGGGTCCTTCAGTTGGTGGGCGAGATGCAGGAGCTGCGCAACTCGTTGGGGACCACAGATGAAGAATAATGTTCAGTGGCCTGCCATTGCTATGTATTTTGTTTTTTATAGTTGTAAATATTTGAAATTTTCATATTTTTTTACAATTTTATATTTTATGATGGAATAAAAAAAAAAATGTTACATTGTCATTTCATTTACAAAATACATTAACACAAAACTAATGGGCCCTGAAATATTTAAAGATGAATGGCTAAAATGGAAGAAGAACCTAACCGAGAAGTGGTGTGGGTGAGCTTTAAGGGTCCAAAAGGGAAGATGGAGGATAGTGCTAAGTGGTTGGGGTGAGCTTTAAGGGTCCAAAAGGGAAGATGGAGGATAGTGCTAAGTGATTTAGCTAAACATTGTAGTAGAAGTGAGGGTGGCAAATATGTAGGCGAGCACTTTAATGAGTTAAGTTTGTAGTGTGCAGGCGCAAGATCGTAAGGATTTTCGTCTGAACGAATATTTATTGAAAAAGGGAAACAGAAACTAACAGGAAACGTAAAGGATTCGTTGGAGGATATGATGGGAAAAGGGCAAAACGAAAGCCTACGTTGTAACATGTGAAAATGAAATGGAAAAGTCTGGATGGAAAATGACATTCTCGTATTCGTAATCTGCCGTATGAACGGACGGAAACTTTACAGAAGGTTTTCAATGCATGCATAGAATCGCTCGTACGCTCATACGAGAACGGAAACATTTCCAAAAAAAAACGGATCGGAAATAAAACGGAATTTTTTTTTTTTGTCTCTCTGAATCGAGCCTAATATCCTTATAGACAAGCAATAGAAAGCATTATGCCAAAGAGTCCAATAAGGATACATTAATCTCTGTTGCTCTGTTTCATGGGGGTGCTGTATCCTATGACCAGGCTACAGCTCTTATTTAAAGTGAAAGTCCATTTTAAAGAAACATCAGGGTCAGCTCTGCCTGTTCGCATGCACCAGGCAGGGAAATACTATTACTGCAGACACCCAGATGCTCAGTGCCAAAGATTCCAGGGCAAGTAGCCAAAAAGTAGCACAAGGAATGCTTGAAGCTTTGTACTAATGATTCTCTGGGAAGGATGAGAGCTAATTAAGCAGAAATAGGATAACAGTATTTTTTTTCCACGGGTAAAAAGTTCAGATTCTATAGAATGATGTGCAGGAAAGGTTACAAATTGGTTTCAAATTGTGGCTTGCTTCCGACAGAAAAGAAAAGGTTACTCATAATTATAAGATTACACCCACCTAGGGATGACATGGGGCAACTTAAATAGTCAGCAAGTAACTTCACACAGGGTATTTTAAAAAGAGACATCAGCCTTCTTGACCAGCCTTTTCCCAGGGCACCATGTTTTGGGATGCCTCACTTTGTCAACCTCCCGCAATCGCCGTGTATACTTACATGGCCGCATCTCACCTCAATCTGAGTTGCGTACCTGCGCCAGGCATTTGTACATGACTGGTGCGGGTACGACCCCTAAGATAGAGGTGAGCGGGGATGTGGCCAGTGGCACTTGCTCCATTCAGCTTGCTTGATGCTCAATGAAGTGAGTAAAACAAAAAAAAACTCACCTGTAACTGACTTTGTGCCCAATCTAGACATGTGTCGCAAGTTGCTGGGACTTTAGTCTGCCTTCTTGGCTTGTGGACATGTGTCGCAAGTTGCTGGGACTATAGTCTGCCTTCTTGGCTTGTGCTCAGCAGAGAGGAAGCTGGGACAGCAATTTGCTGGACATCGTTGGGCATCATTGGTGGGGGGGGGGGGGGGGATTATGGAAGGAGGGTTCTTTCTTATAGTCACTTTAAGTCAGTGATGAAAGCTGGGTGACCACTGACCAGCGACTCTACGTACAGAAGTCTGCCATTCACGCCTAAAACAAGGCTTAAAAAGCAACGCCTACTAATCCTGAAAAAGCTATAAAAGATATAAACCAGGCCAGAGTCAAAACCGGAAAATTCATAACCAAGCAAGATGCTTGTCTAGAAATGGGAATCTCGTGTCACCAACCAAAATACTTGGAAATGCCAAATCAACCAGAAACCAGTAGACTAAAGACTAAGGCCCTTATTTAACAAGGGATAGCGCCAGGTAGCGAATGGTGAGCGAACGGTAATGACGCTCACTGCCACGAGAACGCCGGCTCCCCTCCGCAATCACACATTTATCAAGCCGATCCTGCTTAGCGACTGACAGAGCGCCAGATAGCGAATCATTCATCATTATTCCAGCCTCACCCCACAGCGCCAGCGAGCGACCTTGAACAGCGACAGGTATGACCTCTCGCTACCTGGCGCTCTCTAATGCATTTCAATGGAGCAATCTTTAAATATTCTTAATTAATTGCTATTAATGTTTTTTTTTTTTAATGTCAAAAATTCTTTGACCACTTCTGCAATGTTAGATATTTTTTTTAAGGTAAAAAAAAATTAAAAAATTACAAAATGTTTGTAAAAACATGTTTTTTTTTTTTACCAAAAATATGGTTGTTTGGGGGTTAAAAAACTACTTTTAACCCATCGCCGCCAGCGCTCTGGGGTTTAAACAAGCATTTCACAGCGCAAGAATTTTTTGAGCATGATTTGTTAATGAATATGCTGGGAGCCGTTCGCTATGGCCATTCGCTGTCATGCGCTCCCATACAGCGCGGAACCTGTCAAACAGCGACTCCTAACCCCGTATTCAACATTACCGCACACCGACTGAGTCGCTGTCAACAACCGAACGGCCAAGCACAGCGAATACTAGCGTGCGCTGTGAAAATAACGCTACTGGCGCTCATCTGTCGCTACCTGGCGCTATTAATGAATCGGCCTCTAAGACGGCCTCTAATATCTAACATTGCAGAAGTGGTCACAGATTTTTTGCCATTTAAAAAAAAACAAAAAAAAAAAACATTAATAGCAAATAATTAAGAATATTTAAAGATTGCTCCATTGAAATGCATTGGAGAGCGCCAGGTAGCGAGAGGTCATACCTGTCGCTGTTCAAGGTCGCTCGCTGGCGCTGTGGGGTGAGGCTGGAATATCTGGCTATCTGGCGCTCTGTCAGTCGCTAAGCAGGATCGGCTTGATAAATGTGTGATTGCGGAGGGGAGCCGGCGTTCTTGTGGCGGTGAGCGTCATTACCGTTCGCTCATCATTCGCTACCTGGCGCTATCCCTTGTTAAATAAGGGCCTAAAACTCACAGACCGAAACTGCTAATTAAACTGCCTTTACATAAAATGGTCTCATCTGCCCTATAGATTTTACATTAAACTGCACTACACTGTCTTTAATAATGGCTTCCAGATGCACACAAGACCTGCAACTATATGCTGGCATAACACACAAGGCAGCCTGAATGGCAGGGACCCCATAGTTTAGGTGCCATGACATTAGGGGACTCAGCTGAAGTAGATTATCAAGGTCCCCAATGACACCCTGTGTCACCCAGCAAACTTAGGACAGAAGCACTGGTGTGTGTGTTTTGCCCAAGCAGACCCTTTAAAGTGGACCAAAACCAATCAGGATTTTGACTGTCCTGGGTTTTGGTTCTTTCCCCCCGGGGCACCCCAATCGGGGGTGCCCGGCTGCGTGAAACCTCCCAGATCGCGGAGCGCAAATAACCTCTTCCCAGTCCTATGGCGCATTCGCGGCTGCACATCCAATCAGCGATCGGAGCCACTGACGTCACGCCGTCTAAGCCAGCGGCCCCGAGCGCGCTGGCGGCCCCATTCACTGCTTCCCTCTAACAGGGAGCGTGCCCGCGCCGGCCATCGACAAATGCCTGGTGCGGACAGGGGCCCTGCTAGAGGGATAGCGGCTGTGGGTCGCACATACGCCGTTGGACCGGGAAGCAAGGTAAGTGAACGGGGCAACCTCGGGGGTTTCACACAGCGAGGCAGCGAGGGGTTTCATACTCCCAAATTTGGATGCCCCGGGGGAGGAAATTGATCGGCCCAGGAGTCTTATAGATTCCCGGGCCAATCACACTGGATTTTGGTCCAGTTTAATGCGAAGGCTGACCGGTTTGTATACATTGTTTCCTGTTTTAACCCACAAGCAGTTAAAAGATGAAGCGCAAATAGTGAAAAGATAGCTCTATACGCCAGACATGTGAGAAAGGTGATAAAGTGATTGTTTATTTATCCCTTGGCTTTATAGTATCTTTTTTATGACTGTGTTTATTGGTTTCTCCTGTATAAGCTCAATGAATAATCTGTTGAATTTTTCTTTTGGTGTGCATAATGCTGCAATTGTTTTTTTGCAATTCGCCAGTTTGGATCCATTTATCTATTGCGCCATTAAACAAGGATGAGTCACTTTTGAAACTATGGGCCCGAGTCTCGCTATAAATCTTTAGATTTGTGGAGTGTGTGGGTGAGCAGGCTCTCTGCTGTGTTTGGCTATGATTTTATGAGGCTTGATTAATGTGGCAAAAAAGATTTGAAGCCCTATATCCTGCAGAATATTAAATGTGCAGTTTACTTAGATTTCATAGTGAAAAAACAAACCAGCAGCTAACCCATTGTGTGTCGCAGGGCCGTAACTTGAGCGGTGCGACTGCACCGGGGCCCTGGCGTTCGAGGGAGCCCAATAATTGTTGCCCCTCCACCTTATTTATAAAGATAAAGGAAGCATCACAGGCCTCTTCTGTTTTATTCATTGGTTGTCTAGCTGCATCAAATTAAGTTAAAACAGTTTTACAAAAGGTTTATTGTGTAAGCCAGGGCCACTTCACATTTGGCTACACTACTGGTGTGTCGAAATCAAAGTCGAGAAACATCAGGGTTTTTTTAATGCCTCTTTTTTTAGATGCAGTGATTTATTATTTTCAAACCAATAAACTAATCTAACGTATTAATTAACTTGCCTCATTTATTTAATTACTTGACTTTATGTCCTGCAGAACTTTCCTTCCGTGTTTGGATGTGTGGTGGCAGCCTGGAGATTGTACCTTGCAGCCGTGTTGGTCATGTCTTCAGAAAAAGGCATCCTTATGATTTTCCTGATGGCAACGCCTTGACCTACATCAAGTATGTAATCACATAATGATAGTTAACTTACTGAATATAGGTGGCACAAATCCTGCCAGCATTACCAGAGGGCAGCCATTATACTCAATACTCAATAATTATTTTGTATCCTCCCTCCTACTTTAGTGCTCCACCCTATATTGTCATGAAGGGATTTTTCATGCAAAGGTTTAAAGGGCTAGTCCAGCCTAACTCTTATTGTCCATGGGAGCAGCCATGATGGAATTACTGCATAATGCCACAACGTTGAGGAGAGAGGAGAAGGGAGGGGTAGTGCTTTGTCTCATACATCTCAATTGAAGACAGTGTTGCAGAATTATCCAGTAATTCCATCATGGCTGCTCCCATGAACAATGAGAGTTAGTTAGACTGGACTGGCCTTTTAAAAAGAATAAACAGCAGCTTTCCTTGCCAAGCATTCCTCCAGTGCTGTGCCTCCTCTCAGCTCAGCGTTGTCAATGAGGAAATACACTTCCTTATCTGTGCCCTAAATCCTGCCAATGTGGGCCACCGATGGTAGCTTTAGGAGCTAGTCCAGACCACGCCCCTTTTGTACTGATGGCTTGTATGGCACTCTCAGAGCTTGTTTTTTTTTTATTTGGGTCTACAGCCCCTTTAATCTTATTTAGTAAATGATAGAGGGATTAATGACCCCACCTGGAAAGCTTCTGCACCTTTAGCAACTAATTATGTGCAACATAAACTGGAATTTATTTAACATTTCTAATACCTAATTGGATGTTATGTAGGTGTATTTTGCTGGTATGTGTTCATGTAGATTTGAGCCAGCTACAGAGCATTTTAGCCATTATGGTTTGCATTGTTTATTGATTAGTTTATTTCTCTGTTTCCCCAGGAATAGTGATTTCATAGTTTTTTTTTAAATGTTGCATATGTTTCAGTATAGCGGTCATCTGTGACCAAAAATGGATCGAGCTTGCATTGTTTTAATGCCTGATATTTTTTTGTTTTCATGCCTTCGATGAATTTTATGTAGAATAAGATGTGAAAAAAAATAAAACATGAAATGAAATTGTAACATGGTATTGTTTCCACTCTTTAGAAACACTAAACGGACTGCTGAGGTTTGGATGGATGATTACAAACAGTATTATTACCAAGCACGTCCTTCTGCCATTGGGAAATCATTTGGGAGGTGAGTAGACAATAAGCACCTCTGTGAGTCAGGACACCCACTAAGACAAGACGGGGAGGCCGATTCATTAATAGCGGCAGGTAGCGACAGTTGAGCGACTGTAGCGGCATTTTCAGAGCGCCCGCTAGTAGTCGCTGTGCTTGGCCGTTGTTCGGTAGTTGATAGTGACTCAGTCGGTTTGCCGTAATGTTGAATATTGGGTGAGGAGTCGCTATTTGACAGGTTCCGCGCTGTATGGGAGCGTATGATAGCGACTGGCCCTAGCGACCGGCTCCCACCATATTCATTAAAAAATCACGCTCAAAAAATTCTCGCGCTGTAAAATGCATGTTTAAACCCCAGAGCGCTGGCGGCGATGGGTTAAAAGTATTTTTTTAACCCTCAAACAACCATATTTTTTTAAACAAAAAAAAACAAGTTTTTTTAAAATAATTTAGTAATATGAATACATTAATATCAGACCTGTAATATCAATTCTGTACAATTTTTTTTTTCCCCTTAAAAAAATTATCTAAAATGGCAGAAGTGGTCACAGAATTTTTCACATTTAAAAAAAAAAAAAAAAAAACATTAATAACAATTAATTATTAATATTTAAAGATTGTTCCATTGAAATGCATTGGAGCGCGCCAGGTAGTGAGAGGTCATACCTGTCGCTGTTCAAGATCGGACGCTGGCGCTGTGGGCTGAGGCTGGAATAATGATGAATGAGTCGCTACATGGCGCTATCTCAGTCGTTAAAGTGGACCAACACCCAGGATTTTGACTATCCTGGGTTTTGGTCCACTTCGGCGGGGCACCCCGATCGGGGGTGCCCCGCTGTGTGAAACCCCCCAGAAAGCCCCAAAATCTTACCTGTCCCCGCTCCCACGTGACTGGATGGTCCAATCCCCGCCAACGTCCAGGCGGGGATCAGGAACGTCCAAGCGGCTGCCGCCGCCGCCGCCTCCCTCGCGTCACTTTCGGCGCGCGCGCGCACCCGCCGGCCATTCGCAGACGGCCGGCGCGGGCGCGCGCACGCCTACAGGGGCGCGAGGGAGGCGGCGGCAGCGTAAGCGATTTGGGGTGTCTGGGGGGCGTTTCACCCCGCGGGACATCCCGATCTCGGATGTCCCGCGGGGTGGGAGGTGATCGGCCCGGGAATCTTATAGATTTCCGGGCCGATCACCTCTCGGTGTTGGTCCACTTTAAGCAGGATTGGCTTGATAAATGTGTGATTGTGGTGGGGAGCCGGCGCTCTCGTGGCGGGGCCTGTCATTACAAATTTAATACAAACTGATTCATCATATGAGCTCGAGCATAACTGGTCATGTGGCTTTTATTTTTATATATACAACAACTGATCTATAACCAAGAAGGAGATTCAGGTCAAGGACAGGGCACAGGTGTGTGCATTGCCTGCATGGTGCATCTATAGGTAGTGTGGTCTTCTCCTGGGCGGTGGTGGAAATGGACTTGGTGGTGTTTGTGTTTTTTTTTATCTGGCAATAATCAATTCACAACCATGACAAATGGACTATACAGTAAAATCAAGCAAAGACAAGAATAAAATAGGGCAAGGAACTTAATGTACTAAGGTTAGATTCCTGATCTCTTCTTCTCTTTGCAGCGTGGCAGACAGAGTCGAGCTACGGAAGAAGCTGACATGTAAATCTTTTCAGTGGTATCTTCAAAATGTCTATCCTGAGCTTAAGTAAGTGGAAAATGAATCTCTCAAGCCTAAGCACTTCTTTTTCCAGTCCAGTGTGTCAGTACTGCTCCGTAACCGATACCACTTATAGCATTTTCCATGGCAGGGCTGTTTTGACAGTTTTAATAAAAATGGAGGTGGATCACCAACCTTGCTCCCTTTCTTTTTTGGCCCGTTGCAGGTTTTATTTTCCTGAGCATGGTAGGGGAGCATGGTGTGGATGGTTTGGTAGCATGATACGGGCCATCACCTGGGAGACTGGACAGGTATCATAGGGTGGTATTTTTGTTCCCATGACACTGGGTCCATGGAGCATTTCTAAAACAACTTGTGACATCACCAACTAGATGAGATAACATTCTGGACTTAATTCTGACCAATGGGGATCTGGTGTATAAGGTCAGGGTAGAAGAAAATCTGGGATCAGGTGACCACCAATGCTTATCGTTCAGCATAACAGACATTTTGCAATCCCACACTAGAACCAAAGTGTTAGACTTTAGGAAAACAAACTTTAAGGAAATAGCGGTGTATGTAGAAGGGGAATTAGGTGAGTGGAACAGAGTAGCAGAAGTGAGTGCCCAGTGGTCACTATAAAAATTGGCCATCTTGGGGGCGTGGCTTAGCTATGGCGGCGTGAGGACGCATTCTTTAGGAGCTCTGCAGAAGTGTTTGGAAAACGAGAGAGTCTTACCTGCAATCTATTTGCCAGCGAGATGTCCAGGCGCAGGAAGGGAAGGACGACCCCCGGGAGTGACAAAGCCAGCAAGATTAGCCGGTTTCTGACGGCGCAGAGGCCAGCTGAGAGCGGCGGCGGGAGAGGCAAGATGGCGGCGGCCGGGAAGAGAGATGAGCAGCAGGCGGGGACGGCGAGGAGCCCTACATCCAGCCCGAGGGGGGGGCCCGAGGCTCAGCTGCCCCCCCGGATCCATCAAACCCCAGGCTCCCAGCTGGTTGGGGCAGAGGAACCCGAGGACGGAGGCCCAGCAGCGATGGAGGTGGGGCCGGGAGCGCTGCAGCCCACGTGCGCTGCCGACCTCGGCGGCAATGTAATGAAGAGCCCAGGCGGGGAGAAGCAGAGAGGGGCGGAGGCGATTCCCCCTCCACCGGTTCAGCTGTTCGGTGAGGCGACGGGAGAAGAGAGTCAGAGCCCGCATCAGGTACGAGCTGTGCAGCCGGCGGCGGGGGTCGGACTGGCCGTCCGGGACTGGGTGGAGCACCCGGTGGCTGAGGAAGATAATTGGGGGCTGGTGGATTCGGGGCAAAGTGGCACTCTGGGGACAGGATCCCACATACAACAGCTGGGGATGGGACCCCGAGAACGCCCGCAGATGGAAGAGGCTCAAACCCCAGGCCAAATAAAAGCCCTACTATACAGAGCCCGATCGCTCAGCCAGGAAAGCAAGGGGGACTGCCCCACCACCAGAGGGCAGGCTCAGTCGCCTCGGTGCGGGGCCGAGAGGAGGGGGAGCGCCTCCAATGTGGTAGTGGCGAGAGCAGAAGTCCATCCGCCCCCGCGGGATGGAGGTCCATTTGCCGTGGGCAGGGGGTCTGGTTGCAGCGCAGGGATGCCCTCCAACGCTTATACCCCTTTGAGTGGGTTCGACGGGGGCGAGAGGCAGGATGTCGACCCCCAAGACCTCGAGAGGAGCCTCACAGCGCAGGGTGCGCCCCGAGAGTGGAGCCCGATCCCATCGCCGGCGTGTCCTGAAGACAGTTCTCCTGGCCATACCACGGACCGGAGACAGCACCCATCTGCCCCGGCTAGCCCGGCGTTCTCTGAGGGGCCGGGCGGCCCATCTCGGTTGCGGTCACCTACCTGGTCCCAAGCTGCAGCAGCCTCCCCGGATCTAGCGATTCATGGATCTCTACCTCAGGAGCAATATAATCTCGACATCCTACTGAAATTTCTACCGTCCAGAAGGGACTTTGAGAATTATATTAACAGGATGGAGTCTCTCCTGAGAAGGGAGCTTGAGGAGGTGACTCGATCGGTCTCGGAGGTTTCTGGAAGAGTAACCACGCTGGAACAACAACAGGTCAACACGGAGCAGCGTCTGGGAGCATTGGAGAGGGCGCAAGCGGTTATGCAGCGGGCTCAAGCGGACTCTGACCAACAAACAATCAGGGCTCTAATGCACCTGGATGATCTTGAAAACAGGAGCCGCAGAAACAACATACGGATACGCGGTCTCCCTGAGAACCCGGAAAATAATAACCTTAATGAAGTGGTCGTCAAAATATTCAATATTGTCTTGGACAGACCCCCCGGAGAACATATTGAGATCGACAGAGCCCACAGGGCCCCTGGCCCGCGCTCCACAGATCCTGACAGGCCAAGAGACATAGTGTGTCGCGTGCACTTTTATAAAGTTAAGGACGACATAATGAGGAAAGCCTGGGACAGGGGCCCCATCCCCTACAATGGATCTCGGATCACCCTGCTCCCTGATCTCGCCAGACGCACTCTCCATATGCGCCGAATCATGAGACCGTTATTGGAGTCCATCAAGTCGGTCGGTGCGGCTTACAGGTGGGGTCACCCGTTCCATCTGGTAGTCACGAAGAGAGGGCGATCATTTGCTCTACGGTCGCACTCGCAGCTTCCGGATCTCTTCAGCTTCTTGGAGACGCCGAGCGTCCGGGTGGAGGACTGGCTGTCGCCCTCCCTGGGGGACCCTGGGGGACCGGGCGGACGTCCTCTCCCGGGGGAACCAAGGCCACAGAGGAATAGAATCAGGGGCGGCGGACACCGACAAGCGGATTAGTCAGGCCAAGGACATCTGTGGTGCCCGGCGCCCTGACCTATCTCCCCCTGGGACTTTTTGTTCTTCTTCCCCTTGCTCGCCATCGCAGGCCGATTCCCGGGGCGGCTCCTGCTTGATCTTCCTCGATCTTCCCCTTGGGGACTGTTCCCCACCCCCCCCCCGCGCCCGGGACTTGTTCTATAAGGGACGATATTCGGAGCCCGGCCCTGCGTACTGGACGGCAGTCGTGAAGTGTTGCATCGGTGGACGGCCCTTCCCTCTTCTTTGTCTATGGGTGGAGACGCTGGGGGAGTGATGGGCGCGGGTGTGCTGGGGGGGCGGCATCCGGACATTGGCCGGCGTGAATGTAATTCGCTGGCCTGTCGGTGGTGCGGCTTGCCCTGGCCCCTGTGGCTGTCGCTCATGGGATGGGTTGAGGGGCGGCCTGGTTGGGTTGGCTGATGTGGAGGGGATGGGGAGGATGACTTGCTGGTCTATTGATCAGTGGCCGGCTGACGTGGTACTCCACGTGGCGGGATCTGGGGTGGGGGGTCCTGGGCCTCCTCCGCCGCCCGGCCCCGCGGTCGCGGGGTGGGGTGGCGGGGGGGGCTCGGGAGCCCACAGTTGGTAATTGTTATGGTTGTAATGACGTTCCTTAGATATGGTTAGAGTATTATGGTATTGATATATTAAGATACTGATTGGCGGCGTGAGACTTTGGAGAAGTGGACTCTCATAGCATGTGTATAAGGCAGAAGCAACTCCTTGCCTGCGGTTATGGCTTTCCACTTCCCCCCAGTAGGCCAGAGCGCTCGTCTCTTATAAAGAGAACCTAGTGAGCGTACCGCTAACACTAGCTTTAGTATTTATTTGTTTATTTGTTTATTTTCTTAGTAATATCTGTTTCTGTACTCTTTTCCCCTCTTTTTTTCTGAAACCCCTTAGTGTCACAGCCCTTCTTTCCCATCCTTTCCCCCCGTCCGGTTTAACTACCACCCCTTCCCCCCCCCCCCCCCCCCCGGGAGCGCGCGGACAATGGCAGAATTAGTAATTGGCTCCTTCAATGTTAAAGGGCTAAATGTCCCTGAGAAAAGGTCACAGGTGCTGTATGATATGCATAAACACAGGGTTGCCATTTTGCTCCTCCAGGAGACGCATTTTAAAGAGGGTCATATTCCGAGCATCAAGAATAGATATTACCCTACCTGGCACCATGCACCTAATCCTAACATAAAGGCAACAGGGGTCTCGATCGCCATTCATAGGTCTCTTCCACACAAGGTGTTAGACGTCAGGGCTGATCCCAATGGGCGATTTATATTCCTTAAAGTGGAGCTCTATACGAAAGTATACACCATAGCAAACATCTATGCTCCTAATGTTGACCAGGTGGGCTTTTGTGTCAGAGCTCTTAAGTTGTTGGAGGGGTTCTCGGAGGGCACTCTACTAGTGGGAGGGGACTTTAATATCTCTATGCAGCCTGAGCTGGATTCCTCCTCGGGCGTGTCGGCGGTGTCCCTGAGTAAACGAAATAGGCTGAAAAAAGTGCTGGCTGATATGCAGTTGGTGGATTCATGGCGGGCCCTACATGGTCGGGACAAGGACTTTACGTTCTTCTCCACTGCTAGGAAATCCTATAGCAGAATAGACTATTTATACCTTAGCCATCACGCCATGGATTGGGCTCCGCAAGCATGGATCGGCCAGATTGTATGGTCAGATCATGCTCCGATATTTCTTTCTATGTTCTTGCCCGGGCTCTACCCGAGGTGCTGGAACTGGAAGCTTAATAACAATCTGCTCGGGGACACTGTTTGCATGTCAGGGGTTAGAGAGACAATTCGGGAATTTTTGAGGAATCACGCGCAAGACCCCACACCCCTTCCTTTTCAGTGGGAGGCTTTAAAATGTGTAGTGCGAGGGGAATTTATTAAACACGGGGCTAGGCTAAAAAAGCAACGAGCTACCTCAATCCAGGACACTATACAGCTCATCCAATCATTGGAACGGGACCATAAAAAGAACCCAACTAATGTCTTGCTCCTTGACTTGCTGAAGGCTAGGGAGAAGCTACAATCACTCTATAATCAGGCTTACTTAAAGTATAGGGAACGACAGAAGGCGCTCTATTATGAATCGTCTGATAAGTGCGGGAGGCTACTAGCCAGGGCGTTGCATCCTAGAATTGCGGCCACCTATATACCCAATGTCAGGGGGCCACAGGGGCACATGACCATGATACCTTCCCAGATAGCGGACACGTTCAGGGATTATTATCAATCCCTATATAACCTACGGCGGGACCGGACTGTCCCGATCTCTGCAGACCCCCCGGAGGATGTGGTTAGATATGTTCAGGATACCTCTCTTCCTTCCATCCCTGAGGAGGAGGTAGAGGCTATGGAGGAGCCTTTTACGGTGCAAGAGGTGGCCAAGGCAATTAAAGAGACACCGCAAGGCAAGAGCCCCGGGGTGGATGGCTATACCCCCAAATTCTATAAACAATTGGCTCCCGAGCTGCTTCCCTTCCTGGTTAGAGTATTCAATTCTATAGGACCTGAATGTGGGTTCCCGGGGCAGTCTCTAGAGGCTATTATTACTGTTCTCCCCAAGCCAGGGAAGGACCCATCCTTATGCAGCAGTTATAGACCAATATCTTTAATAAATGTAGATATTAAACTATATGCTAAGGTTCTATCCTCTAGGCTTCAGCCGATACTCCCGGGATTGATAGGCCTGGATCAAGTGGGGTTTGTGCCTGGGCGGGAGGCACGGGACAACACCAATAAGGTTTTTAATCTAATTGCGTATGCAAACTCTAATAAGGTTCCTGCTTGCCTTCTATCATGTGACGCGGAAAAGGCGTTTGATAGAGTGGATTGGATGTTTCTCAAGGCATCTCTTCAGCAGATTGGTGTTGGTCCGTCCCTCCTGTCCAGGATATTGGCCCTATACTCGGGGCCCACGGCAAGGGTGAGGGTGAACGGTCTCCTCTCTTCGGCCTTTAGGGTCAGTAACGGTACGAGGCAGGGATGCCCGCTTTCTCCATTGTTATATGTCATCACAATGGAACATCTAGCGGTGGCCATACGGAAGAACCCGGATATTAGGGGCTTAGTAGTGGGGGATTGTGAATATAAAGCCTCATTATATGCCGACGATCTACTGCTGCATTTGAGGGCCCCCCAGATCTCCTTCCCGGCGGCCCTCAAAGAATTCGAGACATTTGGTCATGTGAGTAATTTTAAAATAAATTACTCAAAATCGGAGGCTTTGAATGTTTCCCTCCCACAACAGGAAGTTAAACGATTAGAATCCAGCTTCTCATTTAAATGGCAGCCCCAGTCCATAAAATATCTCGGTGTACAGGTGCCTGCCGACTTGTCTCGCCTATATGAACTCAATTATTCTCCCCTGCTCCTGAAGACGCTGAATGAGCTGAATATGTATAGTAAAAAGCAATTCTCATGGTTTGGGAGGATTAATGTTCTGAAAATGGATATTCTCCCCAAATTTCTCTATTTGTTTCAAACGATCCCTATCTATTTACCCCACGGTTTTTTCAGGAGACTGAGGACTGCATTTTTGAGATTTGTATGGGGCACAGGGAAACCCCGGATAAGATTCAGTACCTTAACTAGGCTTAAGCCGAATGGCGGGGCGGGGCTTCCCGACCTGAGAACATACCATGCAGCTGTTATGACTCTTCGTATCATGGATTGGGCTGGGAGGGGGGGGACGAAACAGTGGGTGGAACTGGAGAAGGCGTTGTCTCCTATTAACCCAATCTCTCTGTCATGGGGAGGCCCTCTCTCTAAGCGGTGGAAAGATTCCCTCCCGTTTCTGGCGAGGCAATTCCTGAAGGTATGGGACAAGTTGGCCAGGCAGGGTGACGTGATTCATAGGCCTGGCCCCTTGTCTCCGCTCTTTGATAATTGCTCCTTCGCTCCAGGTATGCAAGCCAGGAGCTTTCTGGTATGGGAAGCATCATCTAATGTCACCATGGGGGACATTTTGGCCTCGGGCAGGCTCCCCACGCTGGATGAGATGAGAGAAGGCGCACCGGGACAGCGTATTTCCTGGCTCCTTTATAACCAACTGAGTGCCTTTATAAAATCCCAAAACCTAGCAGAGAAAGGTACTAGACCTTTAACACAGCTGGAATACGTGCTGACTCGAGCTCCCCCAGATAGGCACGCGGTTGCAGTTCTTTATCGGACGCTGATGGGGGTCAAACACGATTCACCACCTGGATTTATTAAAAAATGGGAGGAGGAATTGGGTGTTCCGATAGACAGTGAAGACCTAGACAGGATTTACTTATTCACCCATAAACTCTCGGTTCCGTGTGCCGCGCAGGAACGGAACTACAAGGTTCTGGCCCGGTGGTACAGGTGCCCGGTGGATGTGCATAAATATAATAAATCCTGCTCAGATAAGTGTTGGCGATGCTCGAAGGAGCCTGGTACCATGCTGCATGTTTGGTGGAGTTGTCCTGCTATCAGGGACCTCTGGGAGAGGGTCCTATCGACCTATAATTCTATTGTGGGGGAGGCAGTGCAGAACACCCCTCAGTTGGCGCTGTTGTCTCTGCTTCCTGGGTCCATTTCTAGTAACAAAAAGGGAGTTTTAAGACACTTCATAACAGCGATGAGAACAATTATCCCAAGACATTGGAAGTCCCCGGTTTTACCGACATTCATGGAATGGGCCCAGGAGGTGGAGGTTATACGCAGAATGGAGGAGAGGACCTTGGAAGTCAGGGACATGCAGGAGAAGCACTGGATGACATGGGCTGCATGGATTGATTATAGAGACAATCATTTGTCCTCTGAAACGCCATAGACGGAGCCCGACCGCGCGCTTCTGCTGCTCTCCCCCCCCCCCCCCTTATTTTTCACGACCCCCCCCCCCCCTCGCCCCCTCCCTCCCCCTCTGAATTCCTCTAGTGTTTTCTTTTTCCTTTCCTTCTCTTTCTTGGTTTCCTTGGAGGTCTGCAGGGGATTGTGTCGGCCCTGCCCGCTCCCATTTACAACATTTCTACCTTGACGGGTCCTGTTGACCCGGCGTTGTTTATGACCAACGGACCCCTAGGCGGGCCCTATGTGTAAATTGAGGCTTTCAGCTGAAGGTTAAGGTTGGCAAGCTTATTACTTATGAGGCCAGAGTATGGTCCGCTTCATCATGTCGTGAAACCGAGAGGGGCAACTGAGGGTAGATGCCGACTTGAATAATGTTATTGTTTTAGACTTGTATTAGCCGACCCTGTGGACCGACATGCCTGTTGGTTATTATTCCTGTCACTGTTACCCTGCTGTGTTGTGATGTTCATTGTTATCCTTGAAATTTGAATAAACTTATATTGCACAAAAAAAAAAAAAATTGGCCATCTTAAAGGCAACTAAGCAATATGTGAAACAAACTAGCAAGAATAAAAGGAAGAAGAAACCATTATGGTTTACTAGGGAAGTCAGCATTATAATAAAAGAAAAGAAGTCTGCCTATAAGAAGTTTAAAGAAAGTGGAAGTATAGCTGACAGAGAGGTATATAAAATTAAACAATCTGACTGTGATTTAAGTTGTCTGTAATCTTTAAATTCTGTGTATGAACAGTATTATGCTAATAGAATGATGTTCAGAATATACACAATAAAAAGATTGATAAAGAGAAAATTAAGCAAAAATGCTGCTAGGGCAAAAGGAGGAAGAAGTGGCCAAGTCTGTGAGGAAGGGAGATTAAACTTTTTTTCCGATATATTGGCGACAGAAAGAAGAAAAACAGTGCAGTCTGAAAAATTAGAAATGGGGAAAATAATTAAATTGATGCTGATTATTATGCAGCATCACAGAGCCCATGCCCACCTTTTTCAGAAGAGAAATAGAGATAAAATGTAAAACTCGATATCTCAGTGCAAAATGTAACCCGACACAATAGTGTAACAAATACCTTTGCCTGCAGTATCACTTTAAGCACTGGTTAACATTTTTGGATCCTTATGCGAGAGTATTTTTGATGTGTGTATTGCATCTGCTTCTAAATTAAGGATGTGAATACATAATTTGTATTTTTTTTTTTATTTTTATATAGAATACCTGAGAAGGAGGTGGTCACAGGGACTATCAAACAAGGAGGAAACTGTTTGGAGTCTTTGGGGCCGGACACAGCAGGGAATAACTTGGCTGGCGTAAAACCCTGCAGAGGAACTGTCAATACTGTCCCTGCCACACAGGTAACAAATAAAACCTATTCATGTGATGCCACTGTAGTGATGTAATCAGAATATGGCAAATGATGGGTCTTGGTTATTCAAAAAGCAAAAGAAGGCATTTAGCAGGCCTACAAGAATATGGTTATGGTTTTACCACCACCATTTCCAGGGAGATATTACAGTCTAATCAACATAACGTAAAATATATATATATATATATATATATATATATATATATATATATATATTATTGAAGGCAAAACAGCAGTCATGTTTAAAATTGTTAAGAAGTGATGTTACAATTAAAAGTTAAACCAGACCTTCAGCATCATTTAATGAAAAGCCCAAACCCTTAAAAAACTATTCCCCAGCATATAAAGTTAATATAGTGTAAGTTTTTAGTCAATTACTTTTTATTCTTTCCCCTACTGGGCTGCAACTCTGTTCAGGACTCTAGGATATGGGCGCCGCCATCTTGCCTCAGAAGCATCACACATACTGAGGAGAGGGGGCAAAAATGCATGAGGGTTACAGCTGTGTTTTGCACAGATAGAGCAAAGCTGGGGTCAGGAAAAGGACAGCAATCCCAGAATGCAGAGCAGCACAGTCAGAAGGCACTTCCTGTTTGCAGGCGTCCTGACACTCCATGTGCCACCATGTTGGATGTTTAAAGGCTCAGAAAATGCAGTAGATACAGGTAGGATGACTTTTAATGTGGATGATCGGTATGTACAGGGTGTGGGAAACATATAAGATAGGCTCTTATTCAGGGTGAAGGTCCGGTTTAAACACAGATTATGTGCATGATGATCTCCCTACACATCAGACACAGGAATCTGATTTGCACAGCCAAAATAATTGGCCTTTTGAGTGAAATCTCTGGCCATCTGCTATACAGAGGTTTCCACAGAAGTGCATGTAATAAGACCTACACTATTTATACAAGATATTGTTACACAAAGTAAAGCACAGCCCTAACTTGAGAGCTCCTGATCTGCGCACTATAATACTAATGATTTCTGATTATTGTGAAGCAGGTAAAGAGGTTTTTCTGACATATGGTGATCTGATGCCCTCTTGTGGGGCTGCTTTATGCTTGAAAAACAGCTGATATTGGCAAGTACTCACTATTTTGAATAGCCAACACCCGTCTGTGAAGAAAAATTTTTAATAAAATAATAGTACAATATTGGATGGTAAACGTCATTATTCATCTCCTTATCTTTACATTAATTCCTCCCCTCTTATGCTAAATCCAGTGAAGTCAGTGTGTGGGGGAAAGGTTCATTTACTTAAAGCGGACCAAAACCCACATTTTTAACTAGCATCCCCTGAATTGCTACCCCTATTAAGAGGAATTTTTTGCTCCAGCTTCATTCTAATCCCAGACAATACCACCTGTTTTAGCTGTAAAGCTCCACCTCCTCCATTTATTGCCACCGTTGTGTGTGGCAATAATGTAATTGCCAAAACGATGTAATGACTGATCACCTGTCATCTTACAGAGAGGGACAGCAACAAAAACAGTGTTTCATGACGTTTCAAAAAGTGAAAATATCCATTTCTAGATCTACACCCTAAAAAGGGAGTATTGGCAAGGGCCTTGGCCAGATGTATTTCACAAGTTCAGTGGCTTTTGGTCCGCTTTAACTATGGACTTCTCTACTAGCCTGAAGAACGTTTCCACTTCAGCATTCCATTAGATGCACAATTTGCAATAATTTGAACTACCGGAATAGTAATTGAGGAACAATACAAGTAGGAAAATAAATTTCTTACTTTAAATATCCGACCATGCATAGACCCCCAGAAACGTTTAGTTTTCCAAATGAGAGCTCTCTCTTAAAGTGGACCAACACCCAGGATTTTGACTATCCTGGGTATTGGTCCACTCCCCCGGGGCACTCCGATCGGGGGTGCCTCGCTGCGTGAAACCCCCCTAGATCTCCTAATAAAACTCACCTCACCCCGCTCCTACGGCGCATGCACGGCCGCTGGTCCAATCAGCGCACTCTGAGCCGCTGTGGTATGCTCATCAATAAGACGTCTTACCACAGCTGCTCCGAGCACGCTGGTGGCCACATCTCGCGCTTCCCTCTAACAGGGAGCGCGCCCACACCCTGCTAGAGAGGAGCGTGAGATGCGGCCTGCGCATGCGCCGTTGGATCAGGATGCAGGTAAGGCGAATGAGTCGTCCTGGGGGCTTTCACACAGCGAGGCATCCCGATGTTGGATGCCCCACGGGGAGGGATTGGAGCGGCCCGGGAATCTTATAGAGCCAAGCCTAGGCATATTCAGACAGAAATCTAGGTTCTACGTCGAGGACCGATTTAGGGGTTCAGGATCTAGTTCCGTCTGGTTGGAGGGGGAGGTGCCGTCCGGCAGCTGAAAGGAACAGGAAGCCGCGCATTCACCCGGGAACCCTCTGTATCACCCGACAGATCAGATTGAGGAGCTTATTGAGGCAATATTGAAGGTGCTGCACCCTTTCTACTCCTTGGCTGAGGCAGCAGAGGAAGGGTGAACCCTACAAGTGTCAGAAGGTCAGGCAGGTTTTTCTCAGGTTTGCCTATTTCGACAGGCTGGTGGCCGTTTCTTCCTAAGGTCCTGGATGAGGCAGTCAGGGTTTGGTTTTTACCACCTGAGGTAGACGAACTGGTGTTGTGTCTGGCTCGGCACATCCTTTTCCCTACTTTGGGAAGTGCGGCCTGAGAGACCCTGGAAGATAGGAGGATGGACCAGCTGGGCAGGCATGCGTTCTCCATGGTGGGGTCTGCCGTGCACCCAGCTTTCGCCACATCCATGGCGGCTACGACAGGTAAGGTCTGGATGAAGCAGCAGAGGAGGCGTTTGCGACATGGAGGTCCGTGTTCCTCTGCACTTTGTTTTAACACCTTCTCTATGGAGGTCTTCAGATACATTATGCCTGCTATGCACAACTTGGTGCGTCTGGTGGCTAGGGAGCTGGCCTTTCTGGTCACCTTGCTACACATGGTCTAGCTGAAACAGTTGGCCGACACTACTCCTTTTCGGGGGGGTCATCTTTTTGGTGAGCCTCTGGATGACCTGGTGGAAAGTCGACTAGGCTCCCACAAAAACGGAAACCGAGGACCTCGTTTCGCAGGTCGCTGAATTTTCGTACCTTGCGGAAGTTCGGAGGTTCTACAGACTTCAGATGCCGTAAGGATTTTTCGGGTAAGCGAATGCCACGGGGAAAACCTAGACTCCAGGAGGTCAGTCGGCCAAACCCCCAGACAAGCTCTCTCAGGCTTAATGGGGGGGCCCTCACTACGTGCTGGTGTGGAGGTAATGGATGTCCTACGTCTGAGTCTAGGAGGTTGTTTCTTCCGGATACAAGTTCGAGTTCTGGACCAGGCCTCCACACAGGTTTGAGGCGTCCAAGCCATCCCGCGTTGCGGAAAGGGCCATGGCTTGTGACCGTGCTGGACTAGGGAGTTGTAGTACATGTGTCCCCCTGAGAGAGGAGCTGTGGCTTCTACTCAATACTATTCATCATCCCCAAGAAGGGCATGTCCGTTCGTCCGATCCAGTATCTCCCTGATCTGAACAGTTGCATTTGGGTGTGAAGGTCCGCATGGAATCTCTAAGGTCGGTCATGGGGTTGCTGCAACAGGGGGATTTTCTGGCCATGATGGACTTAAAAGATGTTTATCTGCATGCTCCGATCTTCCCTAGTCACTAACAATACCTGCACTTTGCAGTGGGCGCTCAACATTTCCAATTTGTGGCTCAGCCGTTCAGACTGTCCACTGCTCCACGAGTGTTCACGACAGTCTTGGCAGTGGTCTTGGCACTTCTGCGGAGGCAGGGTGTGCACATCACCCCATACCTGGATGACTTGCTCATCTGAGCCCCATCTCTTGCAGAGGCACTGCGGGATGTTCGGACAGTCCTGTTCACGCTGGGTGGTCCTAGGTGGTTCACTCCATGGTGACGACTTATCTAGGTATGACATTGGATACTCGACGGGCACGGGTCCTTCTTCCGGTGCAGCGGTGCGTGGCTCTTGAGGGGGGGCATTGAGGTTTCTGCTTCATACTGACGGACAATGCCCGGCAATCCCTGAATTGGTGGCTGGACCAACAGTCGCTGGCAGTAGATCAGTCTTTCCTGCCGGTCCAGTGGGTCATCCTGACCACGGACACCATTCTGATGGGTTGGGGTAGTTTTCTGGACATCCAGACAATTCAGGGTCTCTGGGACCAGCAGGAGAGCAGTCTTCCAATCAATGTGTTGGAACTGAGGTTCTCAGGCATTGGTCTGCCCAGCTTCGGGGCCTTCCGGTCAGGGTGAAGTCAGACAAATCCACAGCTGTGGTCTACATTAACTATCAGGGGGGTACCAGGAGCTGGCAGGCATTTCAGGAAGTGAGGCATCAGGAGGTGGACAGAAATTCATGTTCCATGCATCTTGGCGGTTCACATTCTGGGGGTGGAGAATTTGCCAGGGAGAAGGATCTCTTTACCAGGATACGTTTCAACCTCTGCGAACGGAGGGTAGTGCCGGAGGTGAAACTTTTTCAAAAGGTCCTGAGGTTCGTGTCCAGGGTGCGGCACCCCCTCGACGCGCTGGCAGTTCCCAGGTCAGCGTAGAGCATGGTCTACACATTCCCGCCACTGCCACTTCTGGGTCGTGTTTTAAAGAAAGTCAACTGCAAGCAGATTCCTATCATTCTGATCGCCCCACACTGGCCCAGTGTGGTTCGTGGATCTGGTCAGCCTACCGGTAGAGCCCCCATGGTGATTCCCCAACTGCCCAGATCTTCTGCAACAGAGTCCTCTGCGGCACTACAATTCTCCAGCGATGGCTTTGGCGGCTGTTGAGACCAGCATATTGGAGGAGAGGGGTTTGTTCGCCGCAGAAATTCCTCTAGAATTTACTACAGGACTTGGAGGGCCTTGATGCAAATCTAAGGGCCACTCCTTTAGGAGGATCTCGGTACCCAAAATTTTGGAGTTCCCCCAGCAAGGCCTGGACAGCCCAGCAGCCTTAAGGGTTTCAGCCTTGTCCTTTTTATCCAATGGACGATCGCGGGGCATAGGTTAATCGACACTTTCCTACAGGGTGCTGTGCATGTTTGGCCTCTGCGGCGGACGATAGTCCCGCCCTGAGATCTCAATCTGGTCCTATCAGCACTTCAGGGGCCCCATTTGAACCCATGGCAGAGGCTTCCTTGACGACGCTCACGTTGAATGGGGCTTTTCTTGTTGCGATCACCTTCATCCAGCTGGTTTTGGAGTTGGCAGCGCTTTCAATCACTTCACCCTTTTTGGTGCAGCATGAAGACAAAGTGGTGCTTCATGTAAAGCAGGATCTTTTGCCCAAGGTGGTCTCTCCCTTCCATCTTAATCAGATGCTACCCTCCTTGTGCCCACGCCATAAGGAGCAACTCCTGCATTCTCTCGATGTGGTCAGGGCATTAAAGTATTACTTTGCCGCTACTCAAGAGGTATGTAAGAAGGATATCTTGTTTGTGATCCCAGAAGAACCAAGGAGGGGCCTGGTGGCTGCCAGGTCCACTCTTAGCAGATGGAACAGGCAGGCGATCATACAAGCCTATGCCTATGCCTGCAAGGGGAAGAAGGTGTCTGGGTCACTACTCGCTCCACCAGGACGATTGCTGCATCTTGGGCTTTCCAACACCAGGCATCGGCGGAACAGGTCTGCATGACAGCGACCTGGTCGTCTCTCCACACCTTCAACAAGTTTTACAGACTTGATGTCAGGGCATCTGCTGATGCTGCTCTGGGTGTGCTATTGTTCTTGGTTAGGTTGACGCTGTTGGCTCTTCTTGCATGGTCCCACCCTTATGAGGGTACTGCTTTGGGATGTCCCACGTGTTGCTACTGGTGGCGCATCGGAATGGAAGAGATGAGAAAAGGGACATTTTTGTACTCATCTGTAAATTTTTTCATTCTTCCATTCCAGGGCACCACACCCGCCCTACTGTTGGGTTACGACTGCATTGGTAGCGGTTTTAGTTTTGTTGCACTGTTTCTAGTTGCCTTTATTATGCGCAGGTTAGAGTGCAACTGTCTTTTGAGTATGGAGAC
Organism: Gastrophryne carolinensis; assembly: GCA_027917425.1. Classification (NCBI taxonomy): domain Eukaryota; kingdom Metazoa; phylum Chordata; class Amphibia; order Anura; family Microhylidae; genus Gastrophryne; species Gastrophryne carolinensis. The sequence goes on along the minus strand of CM051244.1, from coordinate 116,262,017 downwards.
CTTTCCAAGTGAGAGCTCTTTTATAAGTAAATATGGGTGTGGGTGTATTCTGTATATAGATATCTATCCAAGTGAAAGTCCTCTACTAAGTTAATAATATAGTGATAACGACCTATCCAAGTGAGAGCTTTAACCTTATAGGGGTGTAAGTATCTTCTGAATATGGAGACGTCCAATTCAGAGCTCTTTTCTAAGTAAATATGGGTGCAAGTGTCTATTAATAGAGTTTAGTCAACAGAAAAAAGAGAGAGTGGGTGATGGTCATACCACGGAAAATATGTAAGAAAAGAAATACTTAAATAAGGTATCAAATAGTACACATAAAATGTAAGCTAGATATGTGTGGAAAAACATTGCCTATTATACGTCTTTGGAGCAGTTCCCACTCCGGTGCTAAATTCCACTTTGGCAATAGAATGAATAAAAAACCTGATTACCACAATCCTCTTCTAATCCTAGCGGGGAGGATGGGCCCTCTGCTAGGAGGTGAGACCTTAAGTGAAAGGTCAGTAACCCAATCCATAGAGCAGGAATGGGAACATTGAAGGAAGATCACCGCAATCAGGTAAGAAGATAGGAGGGCTGGACTGGAACTTTTAAAATCCCCAGACTTCCACTTTAATAAGGGCTTTCATTTTAATATACAAGCAAGCACTTACACAAAGTAAATAGGCAAAAATGAGCACCCATTTGTTTATTGAGCAGTGAAGCAGAGTTGGAGGGGGCTTTTTAGATGCAGCATGCTTGCCTACAAGTGTCCTTTAAAGCGGAGGTCCAGTCTAATGCAAGAGTTCTTCTTTAACTCCTTTCCCTGTTTTTCTCAGGAGTGGGTTCTAAGTGACAACTTGATTCGGCAGCAAGACAAGTGCTTGTCCATTACGTCATTCTCCACTGGAGCCCTGGTCATGCTTGAACACTGCAACCAGAAGGACAGCAGACAGGTACGTTTTCCTGGCACTCTATAAATGAATAGTAATAACTCTCATTATTGTGATTACTAATAGTTCTAACTATAACTAGTAATAGTAATAACTTGTCATGGGAAAATGATGCTAGAATGCTGAATCTAAACTCTGCACTGTTATCCTTTTGTTCTTGGTATAAAACATTCACCTGTTTACTGTGCCAGTCCTCCCAAGTCTGTGTTCAATAGATGGAATTAGATTTTTGAATTAACCCTTTTAATTTTTACAGGGGAGGTCTGCTGAACCCTACATGTCCCCTGAGCCAACCTGACCTGGATAAATGGCTTTGTTACGATGATGTGTAGATGTTTTTACCCATCATACAATGCTTTGCAGAGACAACGTTTTGTCCCACTGCTTATCCACCGGTTGATTTAGGCAAATAGAGTTGACTCGTCCTCCCTAGTAAAAATGGAATGCTAAATATTAAGTTATGTCACTCCTGCCTTATGGTAAAAGGACAAAACATTTGTATTTTTTCACTGCTGGGATATAAGTTACTAATCAGTGTTCAGAATCCTTCACTCAGTCTATAGCTGCATGGGTCCCCAATAAGATGTAAGTGACCAAAGTATAAAACCCCAAAATGACTCATTAGATGGTGGAAACAGGTCAGAGGCTGGCCAAATCATTAACAGGATTTCAGTCCATCAAATATTAAAGGCAAAGAAGAGTCAACACAGTAGCAGGACATGGTCCCAGTATTCCAAGGAGCACTGGCACATACAATAGGGGTTAAAGGTGGTCCTTGTTAGCTGCCTTCCTCCACCGTTCAGCATATGTGGCAATGTTATTCAGGTTCGGACGGTTTCCTCAATCCAGATAGTAAAATTGTAACCGGATTGCAGGCCTTTCTAGTTTGGCTGGTTTCGAGCCAGTACCCTGAGGCAGCTGGTCCTCACTCTGCTGCCTCTGCGGCTCAGGTAATCATGCATAGGCTCTTTTTTTAGGAGAAGGCGAAATACTGTGGTGATGATCCCACGTTAAAACTTCAAGCAGGTCCAGAAGAAGCCAGTCATGCTAAGAAGATGCTGGCAGAGGACATTAGATATAAAGTCATTGTCTAGGCTCAACTAAAATAAATCGCTATGCTCACCTTTTGTCATCCATCGATGATTAATCCTGGTCCAGCTCAGTGTTGCTTAACTGTTTGCCAAATCGGGTCCCTCCTCGCCTGGGTCTCCTTCATGGCGGCAAGTCGTCACAGCCATTAGTCACAGTAATGTTGGCGTGCTGGACTAGGAGTGATCATTGTCAAAGGACAAAAGGCATTTTTATAAAGCGTATCGTGTTTTTTTAGGGGACAACTATTTTATGGAAGACTCCTGGGCTGTTTTCTTTTGTTGACGTGTTGAATGGGGGGGGGAGTTGGGTTTTATTACCCTTTAAAGCAAGGGGGACTAGAGTCAGAGATAAACAAAAAACAAATTAAAATGGGGAGGAGACAAGAAGGGCAAATTTGAACCACCCAGCCCAACTTTTCATAGGTGTCCTTCACATCACATATGTGTTTTATGGAGTTGTTTCTTGGACCCACTTCAGAACGGAGGGAACATGACTTCCAATAATGTAGGGTGACCAGCCTGGCATCGGTCAGTAAATGTCTAAATACGCTTTTCTTGCTGTTGGAGATTGAACGGGAAAAAGAAACAAAAGGGTCAGTGCTGGGGAGTTAAATAGTAACCACTAATGTTAATATAGATTTCGAGTAACTGTAGCTATGGGGGGGAAGGCACACGGCACATGCCCCAGGTGCAGCAGGTCAGGGGTCGCCAAAAGGGGGCCTAAGTACAGGTGGCAATGTTGTGGTGAGCCCTCAGAAAGATCAAGCAGGAGCAAATGGTGTGAAACATATAGCGGGGATGCAGCCTTAACTATCTCCCTTTTTCAGTAAAGTGAGGAGGAGAGGAAGGAAGCTGAGCTTGAGAGCCAAGTTCCCAGGTCAGAAAATGATTATTTTGCAAACGGGGGTGAGAGGGGGCTTATAAGCCACCTCTCTGGAAGCAGCCAATCTACTCACATGGTGTTTGGTGAGGGGTGGGGGAGCAAGGCTGTGTGTGGATGGATAGCAAGTTCCATGCAGTTCCCAGGCTCAGCATGCAGCATCAATAGTTCTGGCTGTGTGAGAAGAATCCCCAAGGCAGAGCTCCTCCTCCTGAATCTTTCTCTGTGCAGCACAAGAAATGCTCACACCTGGCCATCAACATCAGCGTATGAGCAGATACTCCAATCTGCTCTGAATGTACACTGGGCAGCATACTGCAATATGTCTCAGGTTTTAATGATATGTGTGTGTTTTATCATGTCAATGTGTGCAATAAGTAGTGTGTGTATGCATGGTAAAGAAGAACACCACCAGGATTTTCACAATCCCAGGTATTGTTCCCCTCAATCGGATCATCCCTATTTGGGATGCCCTGCATTTTGAATTTTTGCCCCGGTTGCCAGAAAGCCTAGCTATGCCTCTGAGTAAGGTGCCCCAGAGGCATTGCATGATGGAGGACAATCTCCCTCTTTTAATGGCAGAGGAACATATGAGACAAGAGTGCATTAGGCTCTCTTCTTCGCTTTTGCATCTAAGCCACCATTGGTTCCAGAGAAGGCCCCATGTTCCCTGGCCACCACTATGAAAATTCTTGACATTCAAATGATATTTACGTTGTGTTATCTTGTCTTCTGCAGAAATGGAAGTTGAAAGGTCACTTCTTACAGCATCTGAGCAGCGCCCTGTGTTTGGACACTCACACCTTCAAAGTTATGATCAACCCCTGCCAATCAGACCTGGCAAGCCAGCAGTGGGATGTGATCCAGGCAACATGAATGTATCAAGCTCACTTTCCATTATGGACTTGGCCCACCCAGGTGGGATAATGGGACATTTCATGGACCACCAGACTCTAACCATTAAACTCCTCTTGCGGGTGGTAAGACACTGCCATGGTTGTTCCTGGGATCCAGCTGCCTTTGGATCTGGTGGCGTTTTGGGACTGTTCTTTTATCTGGTGACATTTCTGGTATAAAGTGATCTAAATATGCTTCTCCATAACTGCCTGTACTTCTCATCCTGTCTGCCGCAAAGTCTTGTGGAACCTCATTGCAGCTGAATGTCGACCAGCTGATGCATTGTGAACCTTAAAGTATTATTTTCATTCCGCTGGTGCAGAGACTTGATGGGTAATTTAATCTTGTAATTTATTATAAAATGATGTGGAAGAACACCTGCCAAAGTAAAGTCTCTGTTTGATGTGAGAGGTAACTGTGCACATAGCACCTGATTTATCTCTTTACAGGCAACACGATAGCTCAGGAATCAACATTGCTCACGTCACAGTATAGGCCACACTGTAGCAGACAGCTGTAAGCTGTGGCCCGAATTCTGGCCACTAGGAGGAACTCTAACTGATCAGAAAAAAACAAAGCAAACTAAATGTTATTTCTTACAGAATCAAATGTTTGAAGGTGTTTATTAGAACTAAGGTTTCATCATTTTTCCTGCAGTTCTTTGTCATAAAAACTCCAGGAAGGCTGATTTACTCATCCCTGGGGTATTCCAATATTGATGCCCCATTGTAAGAAATTGCCTGGGAAACTCACTCCTGCGGCACATGCGCAGGCCACATTCCCAGCTTCCCTTGGCTGATGCACGAAAATAGCAATTTATATTTCTACTCCCAGAGAGGGGATTATCGTATTTAGCAGATTTTGCATCACTAGTGGGCTTTTATTCACTTTAAAAAGAAACAACACCCAGGACTAGTTAACCTCCAGCAGCATCTTGAATTTGGGATACCCCGCTTTGTAAAACCGCAGGGATCATCGTAAAAACTCACCTCTTCAGCAATCCCATTACTTATGTGCGGGCCGCCAGCCATTGAGCTCAATTCACCTTTACTAAGCTGCTGTAATATCAGTCAAAATGAATGAGGTATGAGCCGATGGCTGCTTCCCCAGGTACCGGCACCAGGCCTTCCTGAATAGCTGGTGTGGGGAAATGGCCAGCGGCTCATGCTTCATTCATCTGTACATCAAAGCGGATTAATAAAGGTGATATGCTGGTGGCCTGCGCATTCAATGTGGGGTTGCCAGAGAGGTGAGTATTTACAGCGAGCCCTCTGGTTTCATACAGCAGGGCATTCCAATTTGGGAAGAAACAATAGACAGTAGAATGAAAATCATGGGTGCTGTTCCTCTTTAAAGTACACCAAAACCCACCGGTGATACAAAACCAAATTAGGCAGTCTCTCTGTCTGCCAATAGTCCTCTCCCTGATGATAGAAAAATAAATTGCTATTTTTGCTTATATATGCCTGACATATTGTAAACACCATTCGTAGTTGTGGTGAGATTGTGGTGCTGAGTAGGCCATGCATTGAATCCTGGCTTTTTCTCATCCTCCATTTATTCTTCTTCGAATTCTGGTGCTGGGTCATAATGCAATCCGGCAATTGCTGGTCTTGCCACTCAAATCCCAGACACTCTGGGGAAATTTCTAGATCTATTGCTAGGAAAGTAGAGAAGACAGGATGGCAAAACCACCCAAAAGGTTCTGTCTGTGGAGTGAGGGATGCAGGGGGATATTGGTTAAAAAGATTATTTTTGTTCCACTTTAAAGTCTAACTCTGGACTTACAAAAACATCCACTCCCCCCTCCCTATCCACTGCCACCACCACTGTAAAAGACCTATTGTCATCTAAAGAGATCCTGGTCAGAAACTGCAATGAGTCCTGCTTTCAGGAGACATTTACCTTTTCCTTGCTGAGCTCCCGTTTCCAGGTCCCTATCGGAGCACCACAAGTAAAGGGTAAAATAAAGCACCTCCTTTGCAAGCAGGGGCAGACTGACCATAGGACATACCAGGCAAAATCCCGGTAGGCCGGCACCAGGGAAGGTTGCGGCAGTGAATGGCAGATGCAGGAGGTCGGGTGGTGGCCAGTAAACGGCCCCCGAGTGCTTTACAACAATAAGATGGTGGGCAGTGTAACTGATTTATGCCTGATTGCCGCCGCTTTTGCCCCCACTTACACACATACGAACACACACACTAATACATTTGTTCCTGCTAGTTCTGGGCAACTGGGGGCATGTTTTTATTGGACGCCAGCCATATGGGCCATGCCCACCGGCCACCGGTAAATATGTGTGTGTGTGTGTGTGTGGCGGCAGCGGGGGGAAACAGCAACACCGGACAGGCAGACATGAATTGGTTACCCTGCCCGCCCGCTGCCTCATTATTGTCAGCACTGGGGGAAGAGAGGGGGTTGGACACAGCTCACTGCCTGGAATGGAGGGCTCCCTATGGTCTGCGGTGTGATCCTGCCTCACCTGAATGGCTGGGCATGGGAGCACACCTCAGTTGCAGGGAGGCTGGGGATGTGGCCACAAAATTTCAGCCTCTGCTATCTGATGCATTTCACCTGGTGCAGAGGTGGATTAGGGGGTTAAAATGATAAACAAAGCCTACCTAACCAATAAAAGTCGCCAGGAGCAGCGCAGCTCCTGGTTCAGTGCCTAGTCAGCCAATCCATGTACAGCAGCTCCAACAGATGCTCAGTCTCCAGACAGTCTCCCAGTGGCTGCCACTGATTGCCAGGGGAATGCCTCCCACCAGACCACTATTCTCATTGGGGAGCTGTGCATTCTCTATATTCTAAGTATACAGCACGTCCTGTTCCAGAAGATATTCCTTACACTTGGGATATACTCCAGTAGATGGCGCTGGACTGCAGAGACAGAAAAGTGGCCCCATATATACCAGGGACCTCCCACAAATTCCCCAGGTCTTCTCTGCAGTCCTGGCTGCGATGACTAGAAGATGGCTCTCTCTACTCGCAGGTGAGCGGGGCTATTAGCCTGCGGCCCTGTAGGACTATTCCCACCCATTTCCTCCCGTTTCCTCCCAGCCAGGCTGCTGGTTCGGGTGAAGGTAGGCAGCACCGCTGTCATGTGCTAAGGAGTGCTGCTCCAACCGCAGTCCCCCACCAAAGGGTAGGCTGTCCTCCAGAGGTGGATGCACCAGTTCTGGGGTTGTCTAACACATCTGTCATGCATTCCCCTGACTCTACTACACTGAGGGATGGGGAAGACAGGCGCATGGATCAGTTGGCTTGCCATGCCTTTGCCTGTGTTGGGACCGCTCCATCCGGTCTGTGCCTCTGCTATCACGGCTGTTGCTATTAAAAGCCTGCTCAGGGGTCTCTTAGATGGGGCCCCTGATGATGTTGGTAGTGAAGAGGAGTATAGAGCTCTTCTGCGTTGTGAGGAATTTGTTGCATATGTTCTCTCTGCCCTGGATGATACCATTAGAATGTGTGGCAGGGCATCTGCCTTGTTGGTGGCAATACGCCACTCGATCTGGCTGCGCCAGTGGGCAGCTGACAATGCTGCCAAAAAGGCCCTCACTGGGTTTCCCTTCAAGGGGCTGCGCCTCTTTGTGGAACGTTTGGACTTGTTTACTAAAGGTGGCAGCCCCGGTCCTTTCGGGGTTCAGGTGCCTTTTCTCCTTCCTTCAGGGGCTCCAGAATTGGACGGGGAGCTTCCTTTACTGGAGCCTGTGGAGATTTTTGGGGCGGGGCAGAGGACGTGACTGCCCTGGCCCCCCCTGGGGTCCCAAGACTAAGTCCTCCCCCAAGCCCCCTCAGGCATGAAGGGGCGCCCTCACCCATCCGGATGGGGGGACGGCTTCGGCTCTTGGGCCACCGGTGGATTCAGGAGGTAGTTTCCTCTGGTTACAAGAGTTTGCAGCCTGGCCGCCCCCAAGATTCATCAAATCCCGGATGGCTCTAAACCCCCTGTCAGCTCAGGGTCTGTGCCTTGCTGTCCAAAACCTTCTGGAGTTGGGGGTCATCTGCCAGGTGCCTTTGAGGGAAAGGGGCAGAGGCTACTATTCCAATATTTTCATTGTGCCCAAAAAGGATGGGTCCATCAGACCTATCCTGGATTTAAAGCTCCTGCTGGCAGGGGTGATGGCCCTGCTGAGATCTCAGGGCATTCACATTCTTCCCTACCTGGACGACATGCTTATTGCTTCTCAGTCCTTCCATCAGGCAGAGCTGGACACTCAGAGGCTGGTGTCCACACTGGAATCATTCGGCTGGGTGATCAACCACCCCAAATCTTCCCTGTCTCCTTCCATGGTGAAGTCTTTTTCTTTCTTCCTCAGCAGAAGGTGGAGGTCCTTCAAGAGAAAGTTCAGCTCCTGCTGTCTTGTCCCCATCCATCCATCAGGCAGGGAATGCAGCTGGTGGGCCTGATGGTGGCCTGCTTCGAGGCAGTTCCATATGCTAGTTCCACATGAGGCCTCTTCAGATTCACCTCTTGTCAGTATGGGATCGGAACCCTGCGTCCTTGGATCAGGTGTTTGTCTTGTCCTCTCAGGTCAGGCGGTCTCTAGTGTGGTGGCTGGTCTCAGGGAACCTGCTGGGGGGCAGGTCCTTTCTGGCCCCCTGCTGGGAGACTGTCACCACGGATGCCAGTCTGACAGGTTGGGGGGGATTCTGGAAGTCCCTGAAATTCCAGGGTCAGTGGGGCCCTCAGGAGGCCCATGCCCCTATCAACATTCTGGAATTAAGGGCGATAAGGTTGGTTCTCGCCCACTTAACCCCACATCTGCGGGGTCGGGCTGTTCAGGTCCGCTCGGACGACCAGACGGCGGTTTCCTACATCAATCATCAGGGAGGGACCTGGAGCAAGAGGGCCCTCAATGAAGTGTCCCTGATACTGTCCTGGGCGGAGGAGAATGTTCCCTGCATCTCAGCTGTGTACATCCCGGGGGTGGAGAATCTGGAGGCAGACTCTCTGAGCAGGGGGACCTCTCGTCTGGGAGAATGGTCCCTCAGCAGCGGGGTGTTTCGCTCCCTGTGCCACTGCTGGGGTCAGCCGGATGTGGATCTGTTTGCGTCCCGTTACAATCACAAGCTTCCAGTCTTTGTCTCTCTGTCCCAGGATCCTCTGGCCTTGGCCACGGATGCCCTGGCAATGTCTTGGACGAGGTTCCAGCTCCAGCTGTATGTGTTTCCCCCGTTTCCACTGCTGGGCAGGGTGCTGCGCAAGATAGTTCAGGAAGGGGTGCCAACCATCCTGGTGGCCCCCTGTTGGCCAAGAAGAGTGTGGTTCGCAGACCGTGCAGTTGGCAGTAGATCAGTATGCCCTGCCTCTGGTTCCAGATCTGCTCACTCAGGGTCACCTACGCCACCCCAATTTACAAACGCTGGCTTTGACGGCCTGGCTGTTGAAACCTCCATCTTGATGGAAAAAGGGCTGCCTGCTTCGGTGGAGGTTACCATGATCAAGGCTAGGAAGAGGTCTGGCGTACTTACATTGACTGGTGCGAGTCCCACTCGCTTCCCTGTCGTGTGTTTTCTATTCCTAGGGTTCTGGAGTTTCTCCAACATGGTTTGGATCTGGGTCTTCAGCTCAGCACTCTGAAGGGTCATGTGTCTGCTTTGACTATTTTCTTCGAAAGATCCTTTGCTCAGTATCCCCTGGTCAAGACCTTTTTCCAGGGGGTTACTTACGTGCATCCCCCACTTAAGCCTATGTTACCAGTCTGGGACTTGAACTTGGTCTTGTCTGCCCTGCAGGGGTCTCCTTTTGAGCCCCTTTGTCCATTCTTACGCTTAAGGTGGTCTTTTTGGTGGCTATCACTTCTGTTAGGCGTGTTTCTGAGTTGGCGGCGCTTTCCATCAAGCCTCCTTATTTTGAGAGAGACACCAGGACAAGGTGGTGTTTTGTTTTAAGCCAGAGGAAACCACGTTTGAGTGGGACACACTAAATAAGCGATCCGAAAAGTAAGAGGAAAGCCATGAAAGTGCATGGTCTTGAATTACTAGAGATGTCAGAATTTGGAGTAGAAGAAGGTGGTCAACAGTGTCGAAAGCAGAGGATAGGTCAAGGAGGATAAGGATAGAGTAGTGGCCTTTAGATTATGCTGTTAATAGATCGTTAGATACTTTGGTGAGGGCGGTTTCAGTGGAGTGGTCGGAGCGGAATCCAAATTGAAGAGGATCTAGTAAGGAGTTAGCAGAGATATAGCACGGCAACTCAGAGTGAACGTTCTAGACGTTTGGATGAAAAAGGAAGCAGCGAGTTATGTTGGTACCTGGGGAGGGCCGACAGGTCCAAAGAGGATTTTTAGAGTATTGGGGTTTAAGAGGTGTTTCCAAATCACTCTGTAATCCACAGGATTTATGGATGGCAGGGAGTTGAAGTTGAAGAAGATGCCCTAGACATCATGAGGCTATAGCAGTACACCTGTAGGTGACAGGTGTCTAAGGTGGAGCACTTCAAGCAATTCAAGCCAGGAGAAGTGTCTTGCCCACTGAGGATCACAAATCACTGAAGGATCAAGTTGATAGATGCTTGAAGTCTCTGCTACTGTGAGTACTAGAAAGTGCAAGTAATTTAGCAAAGTTTTGCCCCAAGCAGTGATCCTGAGGCACATGCTGGTAAATAGGCCAGGGTTTTATCCAACAAGACTCATGATATGAACTCTACGTCTACACAATCAGCTGCATAGGCTGAGAGCACTTGCACACACCTTTGTACCATGGTTCTTCTGACCATCACAAACCTGCATGCATTTGTGCCTTTAAACCAGTCCAACTCCCAAACAAGAGACAATGTTCATATGCATCCCTCTCCAGGGCAATTCAGATTGCTGCACAAAATAATTGACCTCCTGCCGTGGTTGATTTTCCCCCCTCAATGGTGTCCTATGCATCTGCCGGTGGTCTGCAAAGAGGAAGTTCTGCTGGATTTCCTGCCATTTTGTATTGTGGGTTATTGCTGGGATGCTGGGACAATAAGAAGCCTCTTGGGTGCTCCACGATGGCCGTGACCAGGATAACATTGGTGAGGCCGCATTTCAGCTTTGATTGGATGCAGGAGCAAATGTAAGTGCTGACAATGATTTTGTATCATGCATGCAGATGGGGCAAGTGAGGTTTGGGAAGTTTTTTTTTCAACTGTGCAAGGCTGTTGGTCCAGATTACAGAGAAACATGGGCCCTGACCTAAAAAAACTCCAGGGCTGGCCTATTTCCTGCTGTGTATTGTCAGCAAATGTAAGTGCTGACAATGATTTTGTATCATGCATGCAGATGGGGCAAGTGAGGTTTGGGGAGTTTTTTTTTCAACTGTGCAAGGCTGTTGGTCCAGATTACAGAGAAACATGGGCCCTGACCTAAAAAACTCCAGGGCTGGCCTATTTCCTGCTGTGTATTGCCCCTGTGATTACAGAATATACACACCTTGCCACTGATCCCACAGTGCATGTGTGGACCGCGCACACATCCCCCTCAGATATACTCACTCAGCTTCATTCATCATGTTAACGCACTAACTGGCTGCCTACTCTGTGGGATAGCCATAAAGGTGAGTTTATTTGACGATCGACGGGGCAACAATCTGCGTTGCATCCAAAATCAGGATGCCCTGCCAGAAATGAACAACACTCAGGTAAGTGAAGATCCTGAGTGTTGTTCCTCTATAAACACTGGCGTATCAAAGCACATGGTTACTGATGGTGATTCCTAATTCTGAATTTGCGATCTTGAATCTGTGGTCCTTTGTCTACAATCTGGCTTGCTCTGCAACATCATCTCCTCTGCTGCCCTGAGCTAAGACCTTGGCCTGCCTTTCTGATTCTGAACTTGATCTGCCCGTCTATGACCTCTGCCTGCCTTCTCAACCACAAACTTTATCAGTCTTCCTTTTACCTGGCCAGACAGAGTGGGTTGCAGGTTAACAGCTCTAAAAATTTACCACTAAAGATCCACTGGGAGCAAGGGAGGATGTGTGCAGAACCGAAACCAATATCTTTGATATGTGTCCAGCTCACTTTGGCCCATAAAACTTAACTTTTACTGAATTAAATAAAATCATACGTTGAATAGGTGTGGAAAGGCAATGTGCCCCTGCGCAGGTTCACAGCCCTGAAACGCGTGTCCTTCAATTGTGAGCTCCAGGTTTAGCAGTGAGCCAGGTCCACTTGTCCACTACAGACTTTCTATTCTAAGTATGTCACACACCCCACTTCAAACATTAATAATTACAATAGGGTTAACGCACCGCTAGGTGGCAGCATTGCAGAGAATCTCCAAAAACTTCAACAGGCCCCTCCCGGTCTATACATACCTGGTACCTCCCAAGAACCTCCCAGTGTTGTTCTCTGCAAGGTGGCGACAAGACAGAAGAAAGAAGTCTCCTGCTTGCAGGTAGCCGGGGTATCCCCCCGGCCCCCCCCCCCCAGTGGTCTATTTCTGCCCGGCTCTTGTTTGGTAGTATATCTGTTTACTGGCAGCCTCCCAGCTTCGGCTGTAGGCTGGGCAAAAGGTAGCCGGCACCATTGGTGCCTAGGAGATTAGCTCCTCCGCTCGACCCTTCATTGCGGGGCATAGCGGGATTCCCGGAGTGGTGATCCGGATGTGGGATGCCCCCATTTAGTAGTAGGTTAGCGGTCAGGATGTGCCTAGCCCTGGGACTTTAGTTATTCCACATTCCGGGGTGTGGGGCGCGCTTTGGGACCGGTGACATGTTTTGTGAGTGTGGCTGCTGCGCTGCTGTATTGTGAGGGCTTATGCGCTGTTTACTGTGGCGATTTTTTACTGAGGATCTGCCTTGTGTGTCTTTTTTGTCACTGCTGTTTGTGTGAATGGCGTCTCTCCCCTCAGGAGCCGGGGGGGCGGGGCCTCGCGGCGCGCTGCGCCGCGGTCCCGCCTGTGGCTGAGCGCCGTGCTCGGCGCTTGCAGCCTGGCGTGTCCGGTCTGCACAGGGGGGAGCTGAGGAGATGAGTGTGTGGGTCTGTTTTGTGTGCGCACTTGGGACCGGCAGGTTGCTCCGCCGGTCCCGTCTTGGAGGCTGAGTCTCTGCCTGCTGGCGCTGACGCTGCAAGGGGGCGGGGCCGCGCGCTGATTGGCTGTTCCAGTGGGGCGGGGCCTTCTCGGCTCCCGCGCTCGGGGCCCGTCTTCCCCTCCCTCACTCCTCGGAGCAGTGTGCGGGCCGCCATCTTCTGCGGTGCCTATCTGCGCTGTGCTCTCCCTCAGGTAGGCGTTTTTCTTATATCTTGCGGGGGATGTTCACATAAAGTTGGTGGCCTGGCCCCCCGTATTACGTCCCCTCCTTCTCCCGCCTCCTCGCTCCTGCACATCTTTTAAAGTGCTGGTTGTGTATTTTAACCATTTCCTGTGTCTATGGTTAATGAGGGGGGGGGGGAGGGGGGTTGTATGTTATGCTGTATGCTTGTTTAGGTATTATTGTGCCTGGATTGACTCTTGTCCCTCTCCTTTTGTGTCTTTCAGATCCTGGGATCCCGTCTGGCAGGGCTCTCCCGGTCTTATATACCTGGCTTGTGGGGGGTGTTTTCATTACACTATATATATATATATATATATATATATATATATATATATATATATAAGGGTTTTTTATGCTATTCCCCTGGGTCAGGATCTTTTGACAATCTTTAGACAATTGTTAGGTTATTAAGGGGCATCCCGGGTCGCGTACCGCATAAATCCCTGGGTTCTGCGAATACCATAAATTTTACCACATGGAGGCTGCCACAGATACCGGGAATGGTTCTTCGGGACAATCCAAGGTGTGCGGGGGTTGTGGGACTCCGCTCCAGGGAGATGATGTCATTTTGTGTATCCCTTGTGCACAGCAGAACATTGCACGGCAGTCCAGTACTCCGGTGCCTAGCACCTCGTCAGCCGCGCCATCTCCCTCTCCCCCTCGCTTATTCCGGACCCCGTGTGACGTTGTCCTGGGCGGGGATTCGCAGTCTGAGGTATGTGCCCGTTTGACCAGCCTTGAGAAGCGGTTTTCTGCTATGGCCGCTCAGAAGGCTCCAGCTAAGCGGAAGCATCTGTCTCCGCCTCCGCCGGATTCAGATGAGGAAGTTGTGGGAGATCTGGATTGGTCGGATCGTCCCCTTGAAGATGGTGAGCTCATTGAGGAAGAAGATTCTGATGTTCAGCAGTTGCTGGGGCCTGAGGGGGATCAGGCTGACAGCCTCCCTCTCGATTCCTCTACCATTCTGAGCCAGATGTTTGAGGTTTTGGATTTGGAGCCTCCAGTGGTTGCTCCTAGGCCTAAGGGTCAGCTTTTTGGGGTGTCCAAGCAGCGTTTGGAGTTTCCCAGCCAACAGCATTTTGAAGAAATTGTTTTCAAGCAATGGGAGCAACCTACACGTCTTGTTGGTGTGCCGTCTAGCTGGGATAGGAAGTATCCCTTCCCGGCGGAATTGATGAAGCGTTGGTCTGTCCCCCCTGAGGTAGATACTCCGGTCTTGGGACTGTCCAACACGGCGGTAGTGCATTCCCCTGACACGACTTCGCTCAGGGACGGTGAGGATCGCCGGGTTGATCAGCTTGCCCGTCATGGTTTTGTATGTGCGGGTTCGGTGTTAAGGCCTGTCTGTGCTTCGGCTCTTTTGACTTTTGCTGTCAGGTCTATGGTCAGGGACTTGGGTGTGGATCTCGAGCCCACCAGTGATGAGTCCCTTGCGCTTAAGCGCTGCTATTCTTTCTTGTTTTTTATCCTGGCCGCTCAAGAGGATGCCATGTTGATGTGTGGCGGGGCTACTGCCTTGCTGGTAGCTATCCGTCGCTGTGTGTGGTTGAGACAGTGGACGGCTGATTTTAATTCTAAAAGATCGCTCACGGCTCTGCCCTTTTTGGGTTTGAGGCTTTTTGGTGAGAGGCTGGATTCTGTTGCCAAGGGAGGTAAGTTACCTCAGCGCAAGAAATTTCGCCGTTCCTTTCGGGGGACGGTCTCCTTCAATCCGTCCTTTCGGGGAGCTGGAGCCGGTAGGGGTGCGGGCTCCTCGGCCCCCAGGGGCGCCAGTTGGAATAGGGGTAGAGGCCGTGGCCGCCCCGCTCGCGTCTGGGGTGCCAAGCCCAAGCCGGTTGCCAAGCCCACCCAGCAATGAGGGGGCACCCTCACCCGTTCGGGTGGGGGGGCGGTTGCAACTTTTCTCCCGGGTGTGGGACCAGGAGGTCTCGGACAGATGGATCCGGGAGGTGGTTTCGGCCGGTTACAAGTTGGAGTTCGAGTCCCGTCCTCCTCCAAGGTTCTTCAGGTCTCGGGTGTCTTTGGATCCTTTGGCCGCGCAGGGGCTCCTGGCGGCGGTAAGGAATCTTCTAGACTTAGCTGTCGTTTGCCCGGTTCCTTCTTCAGAGGTAGGGCGCGGGTTTTACTCCAATCTCTTCATGGTCCCCAAAAAGGACGGGTCCTTCCGTCCTATTCTGGATTTGAAGTTTCTCAACAGGTTTATTCGTCCCCGGAAGTTCCGCATGGAAACCCTGCGGTCTGCGATCGGTTCGCTTCGGCAGGGGGACTTTATGACGTCCATAGACATCAAGGATGCGTACCTGCACGTTCCGATCTTTCCAGCTCATCAGCGGTTCCTTCGTTTCGTGGTGGAGGATCGGCACTTTCAGTTTGTGGCTCTTCCATTCGGCCTCACCTCTGCTCCGAGAGTGTTCACCAAGGTGTTGGCGGGGTTGATGGCCCTGCTCAGAGCTCAGGGGATTCGCATTGTGCCTTACCTGGACGATCTTCTCATCATGGCTCCTTCCTTCAGTCAAGCAGAGGGGGACACCAGCACGGTGGTGTCTATGTTGGAGAGGTTCGGCTGGGTGATCAATTACCCCAAGTCCTCACTGGTTCCGGCCAGGGTGGTGACCTTTCTGGGGATGTCGTTGGACTCCTGCCAGCACAGAGTGTTTCTCCCTCAGGCCAAGGTTCTGATGATTCAGGAATTGGTCCAGCTGCTCCTCTCCCATCCTCATCCGTCCATTCGTCTGGGGATGAGACTGGTGGGGTTGATGGTGGCCTCGTTCGAGGCAGTTCCCTTTGCTCAGTTTCATACGAGGACTCTTCAACTTCATCTTTTGGCGTCTTGGAACCGGTGTCCGGGGTCGTTGGATCGGTCCTTCCGGTTGTCCCCTCGGGTTCGGCAGTCCCTTCTGTGGTGGTTGGTCTCGGACAACCTTCTGAAGGGCAGGTCGTTTCTGACCCCGCTTTGGGAAACTGTCACCACGGATGCCAGTTTGTCAGGCTGGGGAGGTTTTTGGAAGGATCTTCGGTTTCAGGGGCAGTGGGACCCTCAGGAGGCCCACTTGCCCATCAATGTTCTGGAATTGCGAGCCATCAGGTTGGTTCTGTCTCGCTTGACGCATCATTTACAAGGTCTGCCGGTTCAGGTTCGTTCAGACAATCAGACGGCGGTTGCTTACATCAATCACCAAGGAGGGACTCGCAGTCTGGGTGCCCACAGGGAGGTGTCTCTGATTTTGGTCTGGGCGGAGACTCATGTCCCTTGCATCTCGGCAGTTTACATTCCGGGAGTGGAAAACACGGAGGCGGATTTTCTGAGCCGGTGTGCGTCCCGTCGGGGGGAGTGGTCTCTCCATCCCCAGGTGTTTCGGTCACTTTGTCTCCGGTGGGGGACGCCGGAGGTGGATCTGTTTGCCTCTCGTCACAATCACAAGCTTCCGTCCTTTGTGTCCCTGTCCCGGGACCCTCTGGCTCTGGCGGTGGATGCCATGACCCTGAGCTGGAGGGACCTGGGGTTTCTTTATCTGTTTCCTCCGATTCCCATGCTAGGCAGGGTTCTGCGAAAGTTGGTTCTGGAGGGAGTGCCCGCCATTCTCGTGGCTCCAAGGTGGCCAAGGCGGGTGTGGTTCGCGGACATCGTTCGTCTGGCCGTAGATCAGTTCGATCTGCCGCTTCGGCCAGATCTTCTCACTCAGGGTCAACTTTGTTACCCCAGTTTACAAACGCTGGCTTTGACGGCTTGGCTGCTGAAACCTCCATCTTAAAGGAGGAGGGTCTTTCGGATGCGGTCATTCGGACTCTTATTAGTGCCAGGAAGAGATCTTCTTCTTCCATCTATTACAGGTATTGGAGATCTTATATTGATTGGTGTGAGGCTAGGTCTTTGCCTTGCCGGGTCTTTTCTGTGTCTAGGATTTTGGAGTTTCTTCAGTCGGGGCTGGACTCCGGTCTTCAGCTGAGTACCTTGAAGGGGCAGGTTTCTGCTTTGTCTATTTTTTTCCAGAAGTCTTTTGCTAGTCATCCCTTGGTCAAGACCTTTTTCCAGGGGGTTTCGCATGTGCGGCCTCCTAGGAAGCCTTTGCTCCCAGTGTGGGATTTGAATTTGGTTCTTTCTGCTCTTAAGGCTCCTCCTTTTGAGCCTTTGCGGGATGTTGCTTTGTCCATTCTTACTCAGAAGGTTGCCTTTCTGGTGGCCATCACTTCGGTTCGGCGTGTTTCAGAGTTGGCAGCTTTGTCTATTCAGGCTCCTTATTTTGAGGATCATCAGGACAAAGTGGTTTTTCGATACAAGTCAGACTTTCTACCTAAAGTGGTCTCTGCTTTTCATCTTAACCAGGATATTGTTCTTCCTTCCTTGTGTCCTAGGCCTAAGAATGTCAAGGAGAGTGCTTTGCACTGCTTGGATGTGGTACGTTGTGTCAGGTACTATCTACGTGCTACGTCTTCTTTTCGTAAGACGGATGCCTTTTTCGTTGTGCCATGTGGACCTAGGAAGGGTTTGGCTCCGGCCAAATCTTCCATTAGTAAATGGATTCGTCAGGCCATTGTTGGTGCTTATTCGGCTAAAGGGAAGGATCCTCCTTTCCGCGTTACGGCTCACTCTACTCGTGCGGTTGGTGCGTCCTGGGCTTTTCAGCACCAGGCTTCGGTTGAACAAGTGTGTAAGGCTGCAACTTGGTCTTCTGTTCATACTTTTTAGTATAAGGTTGATGTGCGGGCCTCAGCGGATGCTGTTTTTGGCCGCAAGGTTTTGCAGGCTGCAGTGGTTTGAGTTTTTTCTGCGTTATTGCCTGATTCGGATACCCACCCTTTTCTGGACACTGCTGTTGGATGTCCCTAGTGTAATTATTAAAGTCTGAAGTGGGGTGTGTGACATACTTAGAATAATACCATTTTGTGAATACTCACCTGTAAAATGGGTATTGTAAGTATGTCACACACCCCACTTCACCCGCCCTTTTCGGTATCCTGGCTCTTTATTTGGTGAAGTTTAGTTCTTTACGTTGAGGGTTACATTGTTTGGTTCTGGTACCTTGTCTTACTGCTGTTCTAATACTGGGAGGTTCTTGGGAGGTACCAGGTATGTATAGACCGGGAGGGGCCTGTTGAAGTTTTTGGAGATTCTCTGCAATGCTGCCACCTAGCGGTGCGTTAACCCTATTGTAATTATTAATGTTTGAAGTAGGGTGTGTGACATACTTATAATACCCATTTTACAGGTGAGTATTCACAAAATGGTATTTTTGGGCTTCATCACCACTTCTTAACGTGGATAATGGACTTGGTTCCATTTGTGGCCTGGTCATTGTCCTTAAAATGTTTCTGCTGAAGCTTAACTGGGTTGTAGTTTTTATTGACAACTGAAGGAAGCCTTGTAGGGTCCTGATGGAAACATGGTTAAGAATCAGGCCAAAGCTGACTACCAGGGGAGTCTGGATAAGGTCAGTGGAGGCAGCGTAGGTTTTTTACACCTCAGATCGAGCCAGAAACTAGGAAGACAAGAGATAACAAAATCTTCTGTTGTCGGTCTGCTACTGGAATGGCCCGTTTATGAAGAGGGTGTTTATCATCTGCATATGCCACAGCTTCTGCATTTTGCTGTAGGCATTGATCTGTGCACACTTGATTGCCTTTGGCTCTTGGCAGGCAAATGCCTGGACACACCTGCAATGTCCACACACAATGCGTGGAAGCTGCACCTTCTTCATAAGGCTTCAGGGCAAACCTACAAATGTTGTTGACTGCGCCTGAACATCCTGACACATAAAAACTACAAAGTGAAGGGATATACAAGAGGCAACGAAAGAGCAGGGAAAGACACACAAGCCTGGAATCAGATCCCACCCCCATCACCTAAGGAAAAAAACATGTGCTGCTTCACACTGAATATTTAGAGGTGAAAACTAAAATCAGACGCCCTGGATTTGCATATGGGCCACTAAAACGCCTCAGAAAAAAGTCTCATCCAAAACAGACTTATTATTTATTTTTAATTAGATGTCCCTTACTGCTAGAAAGCTATGCCAGATATTTCATCCGAAGTCTAGGTTTCTTAATGGTAGTTGTGGAAATTGTTTTATAATGATTCTTCTTTTCTGCTGCCAAAAAACACAGCGTGAAGGTAAAACCATCTACAAAATGTCAGAGCGACTCAACGAAAATGTAATACATGAAGGGAAATGTCAACTCCACTAGCAAAACTTTGGCTTTAGGTATACTTCATGAAAGTAACAAAAGGCAAAAAAATACAATTCTGTGAATACTCACCTGTAGAATTGGTATTATGAGTATACAGTACGTCCTGCTCCAGAAAGAATACTTACACGTGGGTATTACTCCGCCAGATGGCGCTGGACTGCAGAGACATCGAAAATAGGCTCCTCCCAGGGACCTCCCACAAATCCCCAGCACTGAAAAGCAGTTAACTAGAAGCCAGGAGAATTAAAACAACCCAACTGGTAACTATAACAATGATAACAATCACCATACAGGGGATCCAAGATAATGCAAAACCAAGGGTGGGGTGGAGCAGGACGTACTGTATACTCATAATACCAATTCTACAGGTGAGTAATCACGGAATTGTATTATTCTTAATATACAGTACGTCCTGCTCCAGATATAATACTTACTATCGGGACATCCAATAGCAGTGTCCATAAAGTAGTGTGGGATCCCCAAATTAACAGCAGACAGTTTAAACCACTGCCGCCTGCAGAACCTTTCGGCCAAAAGCAGCGTCAGCTGAGGCCCTAACATCAACCTTGTAAAACTTCGAAAAGGTGTGAACAGAAGACCAAGTAGCGGCCTTGCAAACTTGTTCAACAGAAGCTTGGTGCTGAAAAGCCCAAGAGGCACCAATAGCACGAGTGGAATGAGCAGTAAGGCGGAAGGGAGGATTCTTCCCCTTAGCAGAATAGGCCTGAATCACAGCCTGACGGATCCATTTGCTGATAGTAGACTTGGCAGGAGCCAAACCCTTCCTAGGACCAGAAGGGACCACAAAAAGAGCATCAGTTATCCTGAAAGGTGCAGTAGCCACCAGATAGTACTTCAGACACCTAACCACATCCAAAGAATGCAAGACCCTCTCCTTAGCATTACTAGGATTAGGGCACAATGAAGGAAGAACAATGTCCTGATTTAAATGAAAATCAGACACTACCTTAGGCAGGAAGTCTGGCTTGAAGCGGAACACCACCTTGTCCTGGTGTCTCTCATAGTAGGGGGGCTGAATGGAGAGAGCCGCCAACTCAGACACACGCCTAACAGAGGTGATAGCAACCAAAAAGACAACTTTGAGAATAAGAATGGCCAGGGCAGCATTCTTCACAGGTTCAAAGGGAGCACCCTGCAAGGCAGACAAGACCAAGTTCAAATCCCAAACAGGCACCATAGGCTTACGTGGGGGACGCACATGAGTCACCCCCTGGAAAAAATTCTAATCAGAGGATGCTGAGCAAAGGACTTCTGGAAGAAAACAGCCAGGGCAGAGACATGACCCTTCAGAGCCCCATTTCCAACCCATGCTGCAGGAACTCCAGGATCCTGGGAACAGAGAACACATGACAGGGAAGAGACTTAGACTCACACCAGTCAATGTAGGCATGCCAAACCCTGTAATAAATGGAAGAAGAAGACTTCTTCCTAGCCTTTATCATGGTATCAACAACCGAGGTAGACAGCCCCTTCTCCATCAAGATGGAGGTTTCAGCAGCCAGGCCGTCAAAGCCAGAGTTTGTAAATTGTGATGGCGTAAGGGGCCCTGAGTGAGCAGATCTGGCACCCTGGGCAGAGCGTACTGATCTACTGCCAGCTGCACCACGTCTGCGAACCACACTCTTCTTGGCCACCTGGGGGCCACCAGAATTGCTGGCACCCCCTCCAGAGCAATCTTGCTTAGCACCCTGCCCAGCAGGGGGAATGGGGGAAAGACATACAGAAGCTGAAAGTCCCGCCATGACATTGCTAGAGCATCTGTGGTCAAGGCCAGAGGATCCTGGGACAGGGAGACAAAGGCCGGTAGCTTGTGATTGCGACGGGACGCAAACAGATCCACATCAGGTTGGCCCCAACGGCGACACAGAGATTGGAACACCCTGCTGCATAGGGACCATTCTCCCTGGCGAGAGGTCCCCCTGCTCAGAGAGTCTGCCAGGAGGTTTTCCACCACCGGGATGTACACAGCTGATATGCAGGGAACATTGGCCTCCGCCCAGGTCAGGATCAGAGACACTTCCTGGAGGGCCCCCTTGCTCCGGGTCCCTCCCTGATGACTGATGTAGGCAACTGCCGTCTGGTTGTCCGAGCGCACCTGAACAGGCAGGCCCCAAAGGTGAGTAGTCAACTGGGCCAGAACTAACTTGATCGCCCGCAGTTCCAGAATGTTGATAGGTGTGTGGGCCTCCTGAGGGCTCCACCTCCCTTGGAACTGCAGGGACTTCCAGAACCCCCCCCCCAACCCATCAGACTGGCATCCGTGGTGACCGTCTCCCAGCAGGGGGCCAGAAAGGATCTGCCCCCCCCAACAGGTTCCTGGAGTCCAGCCACCACGAGAGGGACCGCCTGACCAGGGGGGAAAGCACAAGGACCTGGTCCAGGGACGCGGGATCCTTGTCCCATACTGACAAGAGGTGGAGTTGCAGAGGTCTCATGTGGAACTGAGCATAAGGGACCGCCTCGAAGCACGACACCATCAGTCCCACCAGCTGCATCCCCTGCCTGATGGAGGGATGATGACAAGATAGCAGGAACTGGACCTGTGCAATCAGACCATCCACCTTCTGTTGAGGAAGGAAAATCCTTGCCTGAACTGTATCCAGATTCATTCCTAGGAATGGAGTCACCAAGGAGGGGGACAGTGAAGACTTGGGGTGGTTGATAACCCATCTAACTGACTCCAGGGTGGACACCACCAGCCGAGTATCCAACTCTGCCTGATGTAGAGACTGGGAGGTGATGAGAATGTCGTCCAGATAAGGTAGCACGTGGACACCCTGATACCTGAGCAGAGACATCAATCCTGCCAGCACCTTGGTGAACACCCTGGGAGCTGAGGTGAGACCGAATGGCAATGCCACAAACTGGTAGTGTTGATCCTCCAGAGTGAACCTGAGGAACCTTTGATGACCTGGAAATACAGGAATATGAAGGTAAGCATCCTTGATGTCCACAGACGTCATGAAATCCCCTGGGCGCAGGGAACTGAGTGCAGAGTTTCCATGCGAAAGCGCCTGCTCCTGACAAATTTGTCGAGGATCTTTAAGTCCAGGATGGGCCTGACTGAACCATCTTTTTTGGGAACTGTGAATAGATTGGAATAGAAGCCCTTGCCCTTTTCTCTTAAGGGGACCTTGCAGATGACCCCCAGCTCCAGGAGGCCTTGCACTGCATGCACTAGCTCCTGAGCTGACACAGGGTCCTGGGGAATCCGGGATCTGACGAATCTTGGGGGCGGCCAGGCAGCAAACTCTATCTTGTAACCGGAGGACACTACCTCCTGAATCCACCGGTCTGAGACATGAAGCCTCCAGACATGAGCGAAGTGCTGAAGCCGTCCCCCCACCCGGATGGGTGAGGGCGCCCCATCATGCTTGAGGGGGCTTGGGAGAGGATTTTGCCTTGGGGCCCCAGGAGGAGCCAGGAAGTCCACGTCCTCTGCCCCTACCCCAGAAATCTCCCCGGGCCCCAGTGAAGGAAACCCCCCCCTCCCTTGTCTAGCACCACGGTAGGGGGAGGAGAAGGAACCCTGACCCCGAAAGGGCCGAGATTGCCGCCTGCAATGGGGTAACCTGCCTCCCTTAGCAAAAATATCCAGGCGGTCCCCAAACAGGCGTAGTCCTTTGAAGGGAAACCCAGTGAGGGCCTTCTTGGCAGCGTTGTCAGCAGCCCACTGGCGTAGCCAAACCGAGCGGCGTACAGCCACCACAAGGGCAGATGTCCTGGCACACATTCTAATGGTGTCATTAGATTAAATTTACAAAAACATCACAACTGGAGAGTGCATTGAACACATCACAAGGCAAATCATCAGGGGCACCATCAAGTATAGTTCTGATAAGGGTTCTAGTGGCCACAGCGGTAATGGCAGAAGCACAGACCGGGCACAGCACTGTCCCCGCACATGCAAAGGCATGGGATGCCAGCTGGTCAATGCGCCGGTCCTCAGCATCCCGCAGGGTAGTAGAGTCAGGGGAGTGCATGACAGAGGTGTTAGATAACCCTAGGACCGGGGCATTGACCTCGGGGAGGGGGATGACCAACATTTTACAACATCAGCAGGAAAGGGATACTTCCTATCCCAACTTTTAGGTACCCCCGGGAAGTCTACTGGGGCGCTCCCATTCCTTGAGCACAAGGTTATTGAAATGTGCTTGCTCAGGAAATTCCAAACGTGATTTAGCTGTATGGAAGAGTTCCCCCCTTTGCCTGGGAGCCGCAACAGGGGGAGAAATGGACAGAACCTCAAAAGTCAGCAATCTGTCAGTGTCATCCGGGGTCCAGGGGTCAGAGCCAGCCTCGTCATGGCCCCTGGGCCTCTCATCAGAGGAACCTGTGTCAGAGAAAAGCTCCCCTTCATCCGAAGGGGTATAGCCACAAAGATCCCAAAACTCCTCAGGTTCCATAGGAAAAAGAGTGACATTGGGCGTTAAGTGCCGCTTCTTTGCAGGGGCCTTACGCGCCAAGGTATTAGCAATCAACTTCTCAACAGTAGCCAGTCTAGAAGACACATCAGGCTGAGAATCCCCACTTGTATGCAATTCAGTAGGAGTGAGATTTAAGCTTGGGGGGGTAGGTGAAGTGATACGAGGTGCAGGCCCAGCCACGGGAAGGCCAGATTGTAGTGCAAGCACCTGCTCAGCACAGGGCACACAGACCCGCACCTCGTCAGCGTCAGCATGAGGCTGCCCACACGCTACACACAGCCGGGCTTGTCCCGAAGGAACCCCGGTCACATTATCCTGAGATGCCTCCATATGGTGATTATAGCGGCGCTATAGGCCGATATGGATTAACGCTATAAAGCAGCCCTGGATGCCCCAATAGCCCGCTAGGGAGTGGGAGGAAATACAACTGTTCCTATAAAAATTAGCAAACTAAGAGGGCCGGGAGAAGCCAATGGATTCGCCCGCCTGAAAGACATAATAAAAAGGGGGCCGTAAGCAGACAGTATTAAAAAAAAATTAGATAATAAAACCGCTCGCGAGGGCACTTACAGACCGCGGTAGGTAGGGGACCGTTGCGCATAAGCCAGCCAAGCAGACAAGATGGCGTCGGTATACCTCGAGGGGCGGGCTGGTAACAGCAATGACGCGGAACGCACCAAAGGCGGGCCCTGCCCCCCCCCCCCGAAGAGAGCGAAGCCAGCACATGACAAGCAGCCAATGACGGCGCACCGGCACCTGAGGTAATGCCGCCGCAAAGCGCAGGAGCATAGTAACAGAAAAGGCGTGCACCGGCGGCGGTAATTTTAAATACAGTAATAGTAAAGCGAGACAGCGCGGCGGCTGGCACAAGACAATGAATAAAAAATAAATGTCTAAAACACATAAATGCAAAGCATCCATACCGACACCCCCCCCTTTTTTTCCCCCGAAGGCTACCAGGAGAATGAGGGGGGACAGCGGCCACATAATAGGGCCCACCGATGGGCAGGGGCAATATTGCGGGAGGGGCATCCCATAGAGGCTCACCATAAGCCTGAACCGCCTACCCTTTGGTGGGGGATTGCGGTGGAGCAGTGCTTCTAAGCACCTAACAGCTGTGCTGCCTACCATCACCCGGACCAGCGCAGCCAAGGCTGGGAGGCATATAACTAATGGAACAGGTGGGAATAGTCCTACAGGGCCGCAGGCTAATAGCCCCGCTCACCTGCGAGTAGAGAGAGACATTTCTCGTCCTTCGCAGTCCAGACTGCAGAGAAAATCTGGGGATTTGTGGGAGGTCCCTGGGTATTTGAGGGGCCGGGAGGAGCCTGTTTTCGATGTCTCTGCAGTCCAGCGCCATCTGGCGGATTAATACCCACGTGTAAGTATTCTGGAGCAGGACATACGGTATACTAAGAATATATAGGCCGCACGACCTCGGAAGTATTCAAATAATAGCTTGTGCCTTCCTCCTGTATGTTCTCTCTAAGGCTTCTACAGAATATCCTTTGTGTTGAACTTCTTTTTCATGTGTTCAGCCTGTTCTTGAAAGACTTTCTTTTCAGTACAGTTAATCCTGATTAATTTTATTTGCCCATTCAGAATTATTTGTGACTGACCAGTCCACCACTGAAGGGGAATATGGCTGGAGGGATGCTTGCTGCTCCCATTCATTCAGTCTTCTATGCTGCTCATGAATATGTATGGCATAGAACACTAATTAAAGGGCGCATGGCATTGCAGTAGAGGTAAGTCTGTCCTTTGAGAGGGGGTTTTGTTCCTCTTTAACACCAGAGACCATGATGTTATGTTTTAGTTTATATTTCCTGCACATGTCTGCAAGGAGAGGTTCCTTAAAGTGGACCCACATCCATTTACTACCTAATGGGTGTGGCTCTTCATTGTGAAAGGCTTGGGGGCTATCCAGACTGCTGGAATCCCCCCACGCATCGACCCCCGCAATTTTTCACCTCAATCCTCAGCCGAGATGCAGCCCCGCGTTTGACCGTTGGCGATCACATGGGGGAACTGCCGACCAGGGCCCGCCCAAGTGACCTGCAATCTGAATGCCCCCCCAAGCCTGTCACTATGCAAACCTACGACCATTAGGAAGGAAAGGAGTCTGGGTTCACTTTAAAGCGATTGACCACCGATGTAAAAAAAAAAAAAAAAAAGGGGTAATGAAAGGAGCACTATTACGAAAAATGTCCCGATGATAAAAATCTATATGAATATGCTGCCAGGAGGAGGGGTCACTTATACACCCGGCATCAAGAAATATCCAACCAGGCTTGTTTTTTTTATTTAAATGAAAGGAAGAGGAAATCAGGGGTGACTAGCACTAAACACTAAACCTGTCACCCCTGATGCTATTCCTACTGTGAGAGAATAGACCACAAGTTTGGGTTTGTTTCTGTTCAGGTGTATAAGTGACCCCTCCTCTCATTAGCCAACACGTTTATATGGATTTTTAATATTACACAATTTCGCAATAGTGCTCCTTTAACTTTTGTCCCCGGCAGTTGATCTCTCCAACTCCAAATTAATCTGTGTCGGGCTCAGTTATGCACCATCAGTCACAGAAGCGATGCCACTCCCTCTCCATTCACTGCATTGGAGGGGGTGTGCTGAGGCTCGACACAAGCCCTCGATTGTAGTGAATGGAGAGGGTATGGTAATACCCCTGTGAAAGATGACAGAGGGCGTGAGCCTGACACAGAAGTGTTTAAGACTGCAGTTCAGGCCTCAGATGGCAATCTGTGATCAGGGGAGTTGTTGACCCCCAGAGTCCGACCAGTTAGCTGCAGGGGGCGAAAGGTGAGTTCCCTTTTGTTTTTTTTACTTGGCTGGTCAATAGCATTAAAAATGTAAACCATATTTAGTTCTTTATTGTTTATTTTGGTCAAATCCTAGCAGGGCCTACGTGGAATTGGTTGTTCCTCTTGCTAGGAGGCATCTGAATCGCAAGGCCAGATGCATCACCATGGTTCACGTTTAGAGACGTTGGCCCGGCCTGCAAATGGCAGAAACAAGGAAATAGAGACGGTCACGTTGCGCAGCTGGAGTCAAGGGAGTGACGGAGACCAAACAATGGTGGGACAGAGCCTAGAGATGTGCAGCAGCCAGGGGGAGACCAACAATGGTGTGCGGTGGTCCTGGAGTCTTGCTGAGGCTTGGTGGAGGTTGTAAGGTCGAACTATCAGATAAGTGGGGGAGGAGTACGGCAGCTCTGAGCAAGGGACAGAGGTTTGATACAGGATGGTGCCTTGCAGGAACAGTAGTCATGGTCAATTGTAGGCTGAGGGGAACTGGCTTAAAAGTGGGTCAGATCAGTTTTCTGCAAATTATTTCCAGCTGCTCAGCTCCCTCTCCACACTCCTGCACCCTATCTACCCCCCTTGGGTTGGATCTGGGGTCTCTTAGCTGCACTCTCCCCTTCAGCCAGTCCAATGTGCTATCTAGGATTCTCCCTGCCTCTACTGCCAAGACACCCTGCATCCCCTCTCAGCTCTCAAGTCATAGCCACCAACAATCACCCCCCCCCCCCCACGTTTCTTCTGCCTCTGTCCACTCGTTCCAATATCCTGCAACTTACATGCCAAGCCCCCTCCTCCCCTTCTCATTTACTTTATGAACCCACCAGGTGTTAAAAAGGCTTTAGATCCAGACTCCTTTGCTCTGCAGCAAAGCAACCCCAAAACATATTCAATCCTCCTCTACTGTGTTCTTTGTAGACCTCATGCCATTTTGGGTAAAGTCAATTGGTGTTTTTACCAAAAATCTTATCCCAGAATGATTTTGGCTTACTTACATACATTTTGGCAAAACTGCAGTCTAGCTTTCTTTTTATATGTCTGTTAGCAGTGGGGTCCTGGCAGGTCACCTGCCGTAGCATTTTATTTACTTCAAATGTCTTAGTACATTTCTGGAAGAAATACTTTGGAACAATTCCAGCAGTGCCAACACAGCCATGACTGTAACTCAAATTTCTCAGTCCCCTATTCTGCCAATGTTGAAGTTGTATGGCTGAATGTTTTTAGCCGGTACTACCACAACAAACTAACTGGTACTACATGTGCAATATAAGATTCAGGTTTTTTTTTTTTAAGCAAGCCACAGTGCCCTTTAAGGTTTAGTTTTAAAGGTTAAGGTTGGTGGTGACATGACTGGGCATAGTGCCTACTTTTAGGTCAACAGCAGCACCCAGGCATTCCAGGTGTAGAGGCCCAGATGGTCAGCTTGGCATAGAGGATTTCTCAGGAGCAACGTAAGAGTTGAGTATAAGTTGGCACTTCCAGCTTTCTACAAAGTCCCAAGGTCTCACCTTTTATCTATAGAGCAGCACTTTACCACAGTCACAAAGACATTCAAGAGATACGACTCACAATGGAATTGATAAGGGATAAGACACATAAAAAGTATGTGAAGAGGACACAAGAGGCGAGCAGAAACCTTCAATACAATAATCAGGAGGCAGCTTTATACTCTCTGGATCAAAGTCAATATTTACCGGAGGCTTTCTGGCTGTGAACACGAGAAGCCGAGGTGGATTTTGCCCGCTCTAAATAGCTGCAGCTGTCGCATAATACTAATCTCTGTTTCATATGCTCTTGACAGTTGCTTTGGGCAGTAAAACCATGGAAACTACTGGCAAATCCACTGAATGTCTATATGAAACATACCCATTGTGTCATCTGATCATATTAACTCCTTAATGTCAAAGCACAAACCCAAAAATATTCTCATCTATATGAAGCCACTGGAACCTGTCAGACCTACTGTAGAGGTTTGTTGGCTGGATAGCTTTGCCAGACCCAGCAAAATCCCACTAACAGCTTCATGTGTTTTCTGTCTATGACTGTACATACAGTTTACCCACCACATCACAAATAATGAATCCAAATACTTCTCATTCACAGAAGAGCGAAGGTGGTCTACCTCAAAAGGAGGACAGGTCTAATCCTATCATCAGTGAAGCTGTAGTCTTTAGTGAAGACATCAAATATATCCCTAGTACATGAGTAATAATGCTTAAAGAGGTGTTAACACAATGGGGCATCCCCATTCAGGATGGAAGCAAGGAACAAAATCTGGGAAAATCCCAGTTTTGTTCCACTTTAAAACCTCAGTTCTATAGAGACTGCAGACCATGTCCTATGGTAACTCAATTGAGATCCAAGAGCATGTAGAGGCAGTTCCCAGATACTCTACCTTGAAAAAGCAGCTGGGGGCCTGGCTGCGGAACGCGTGGGGGATTTCCAGGCAACTCCGTGTGTGGGGGACCCGTGGGGTCTCGCCATTATTTAGGTGATGTGATTTGGATGAATTCTTATGAGCACTGTGCACTTTATTCCTCTTGCCATTATTCTTAGTATACAGTACGTCCTGCTCCAGATAGATTACTTACACTTGGGTTATCCTCCGCCAGATGGCGCTGCACTGCAGAGACATGCAAAACAGGCTCCTCCCGGCCCCTCAAATATCCGGGGACCTCCCACAAATCCCCAGATTTCTCTGCAGTGCTTACTGCAAAGACATGAAATTATCACTCTGTCGCATGTGAGCGGGGCTATTAGCCTGCGGCCCTGTTGGACTATTCCCACCCGTCCTTTGTGTGATGTGCCTCCCAGCCTGGGCTGCACTGGTCGGGTGAAGGTAGGCGGCACCATGCGTGCTTATGGAGCGCTGCTCCACCGCAGTCCCCCACCAAAGGGTAGGCGGTATAGGCTGATGGTGAGCCTTTATGGGATGCCCCTCCCGCATTATTGTCCCATGCCCCGGTAGCGGTGGGCCCTGTACAAAGGGCCGCCATCCTCCCTCATTCTCCCTCTAGCCTTCTGGGGGGAAAGAAAGGGGGGGTGTCAGTGTATCGTGATTACGTGCATACGGCTTTTTGTAATGTCTTTTTGGACTAGTATATGTGGTGTCAGCCGCCGCGCTGACTTGTGTTTTTACTCTTGCAAATGCCGCGCGCTCCTTTTCCTTCATTTGGATGTTCCGTGCCGGGCGGCGGCGTTACCTCAGACGCTTCTGTGTCCTCATTGGCTGCTTGTCGGTTGGACTTTGCGCTCTTCAGGGGGGCGGGACCTGACCTGGCGCGCCCCGCGTCACGGCTCGCTCTGGCCCGCCCTTCGAGGTACTCGGCGCCATGTTGTCAGGTCGCGCGCGCGGGTGACGTTCTTACTTAACGTGGTCCGTAAGTGCCCTCGCGGGTGGCTTTATACTCATTGTAGTGTGTTCGGTTCTGACACCCTTTCTTCTCATTGTGTCTTTCAGACGGGTGAATCCATTGGCTTCTCCCGGCCCGGTGTAATTGATAGTCGGGCCTTGTAAAATTACTGCCTCTTCCTTAGCGGGTCATTGGGGCATCCAGGGTTGCTTTATACCGTCAATCCCTACTGGCATATTGTGCCTAATAATCACCATATGGAGGCATCTCAGGATAATGTGACCGGGGTCCCTTTGGGACAAGACCAGCTGTATATGGCGTGTGGACAGCCTCATGCTGACGCTGACAAGGCATGGGTCTGCGTACCCTGTGCTGAGCAAGCGCTGGCTTTGCAATCTGGCCTGCCAGTGGCTGCACCTCGTTTCACTTCACCTACTCCCCCAAGCTTAAATCTCACTCCTGCTGAGTTGCATACAAGTGGGGATTCTCAGCCTGATGTGTCTTCTAGACTGGCTACTGCTGAACAGATTATTGCGAGGTCTTTAGCGCGTAAGGGCCCTGGTAAGAAGCGGCACTTGACGCCTTATGTTACTGTTTTCCCTATGGGATCTCAGGAGTTTATGAATCTGTGTGGCTATACCCCTTCTGATGAAGGAGAGCTGGCTCATCTGATGAGAGACCAAGGGGTCATGACGATTCTGGCTCTGACCCCTGGGCCCCGGATGACACCGACAGATTATTGACCCAGATCTTTGAGGTTCTGTCTATCTCTCTCCCTTGTGAGGCTCCCAGGCAAAGAGGGGAGTGTTTCCATACAGCAACATCACGTTTGGAATTTCTAGAGCAGGCACATTTCCATACCCTTGTGCTCAAGGAATGGGAGTGCCCCAGTAAACTTCCCGGGGTTCCAAGGGATTGGGATAGGAAGTATCCTTTTCCCCCTGAGGTGGTTAAATGTTGGTCATTCCCCCCCCCCCCCCCGAGGTGGATGTCCCGATCATAGGGCTATCTAACACCCCTGTCATGCATCCCCCTGACTCTACTACCCTGCGGGATGCTGAGGACCGACGCTTTGACCTGCTGGCCTCCCACGCCTTTGCATGTGTGGGGACGGTGCTGCACCCGGTCTGTGCCTCTGCCATTACTGCTGTAGCCACTAGAACCCTCATCAGAAAAATGCTTGATAGTGCCCCTGATGATCTCCCTTGTGAGGTGTTTAATGAACTCTCCAGTTGTGATGTGTTTGTAAATTTTGTCCTATTAGCATTGGATGACACCATCAGAATGTGTGCAAGAACTTCTGCCCTCGTGGTGGCTATACGTCGCTTGGTCTGGCTGCGACAGTGGGGTGCTGACAATGCTGCGAAAAAGGCCCTTACTGGGCTTCCTTTTAAGGGGCTACGCCTGTTTGGGGCCCGTCTAGACCTGTTTGGTAAGAGAGGTAAGTTACCCCAGCGCAGACGGCTGTCGCGGCCCCTTCGGGGCCAGGGCCCCCCTTCTACCCCCTACCATGGTGTTAAACAGGAACCGGGGTGTCCTTCGCGGGGGCTCGCGCAGATTCCTGTCCCAGGAGCAGAAGACAACACCCTGGCTCCTCCGGGGGGGGCTAAGCCCCAATCCTCTCCCAAGTCCCCGTCAGGGGAGGGGACGGCTGCGGCACCTTGCTCAAGTCTGGAGGCATCATGCCTCAGACCGGTGGATTCAGGAGGTAGTGTCCTTCGGCTTCAAGATAGAGTTTGCTGTGCGGCCTCCCCCAAGATTATCAGGTCCTGGGTACTCCTGGTCCCTGCCTCTGCTCAGGTGTTGGCGCAGGCCGTGCAAGGCCTGCTGGGTTTGGGGGTCATTTGCAGATCTCCCTAAACAGACAAAGGCAAGGGTCTTTACACCAACGTTTTCATAGTTCCCAAAAAGGATGGGTCAGTCAGGCCCATTCTGGATTTACAGATCTTCAGCAAATTGTCAAGTACAGGCGTTTTTCGCATGGAAACTTTGCGCTCGGCCATCAGCTCCTTGCGCCCCGGGGGCTTCATGCCGTCTGTGGATATCAAAGATGCTTACTTTCACATCCCTATGTTTTCAGGACACCAAGGTTCCTCAGATTCGTGTTGGAAGATCAACACTGCCAATTTGTGGCCTTGCCATCTGGCCTCTCTTCAGCTCCCAGAGTGCTCACCAAGGTGCTGGCGGGGGTGATGTCTCTGATGAGGCCAAGGGGCGTCCGCGTGCTGCCCTACCTGGACGTCCTCATCACTTCCCAGTCTCTACATCAGGCAGAGTTGGATACTCAGCTGGTGGTGTCCATTCTGGAGTCATTTGGATGGGTGATCAACCACCCCAAGTCCTTCACTGTCCCCTTCCTTGGTAACTCCATTCCTAGGAATGAATCTGGATACAGTTCAGGCAAGGATCTTCCTTCCTCAGCAGAAGGTGGATAATCTGCTTGCACAGGCTCAGTCCCTCCTAGCTGTCCCCGTCCCTCCGCCAGGCAGGGGATGCAGCTGGCGTGCTCCAAAGCGGTCCCTTATGCTCAGTCCCACTTGGGGCTTCTGCAACTTTTCCTATTGTCTGTATGGGACAAGGACCCAGCATCCCTGGACAGGGTCTGTGTGCTTTCCCCCCTGGTAAGGAGGTCCCTCTTGTAGTGGATGGACTCAAGGAACCTGTTGGGGGGCAGATCCTTTCTTGCCCCTTCCTGGGAGACGGTCACCACGGTTGCCAGTCTATCAGGTTGGGGGGGTTTCTGGAAGTCCCTGCGATTCCAGGGGAGGTGGGGCCCTTCGGAGGCCCATACCCCTATCAATGTCTTGAAGCTGTGAGCGATCAGGTTAGTTCTGGCTCGCTTGACTACTCATCTTCAGGGCCTGCCTGTTCAGGGGCGCTCGGTCAATCTGACGGCAGTTGCCTACATCAATCATCAGGGAGGGACCCGGAGCAAGAGGGCCCTCCAGGAAGTGTCTCTGATCCTGACCTGGGTGGAGCCCAATGTTCCCTGCATATCAGTGGTATACATTCCGGGGGGGTCCCTCTGCAACAGGGTGTTCCAATCTCTGTGTCACCGTTGGGGCCAACCAGAGGTGGATCTGTTTGTGTCCCGTCACAATCACAAGCTCCCGGCCTTTGTCTCCCTGTCCCAGGATCCTCTGGCCGTGACCACGGATGCTTTAGTAATGTCATGGCAGGTCATTCAGTTTTCTGTATGTCTTTCCTCCATTCCCCCTGCTAGGCACGGTCCTGCGCAAGATTGCTCTGGAAGGGGTGCCAGTGGTTCTGGTGGCCAAGAAGAGTGGTTCGCAGACGTGGTGCAGATGGCAGTAGATCAGTACGTTCTGCCAGGAGTGCCAGATCTGCTCACTCAGGGCCCCTTATGTCATCCCAATTACAAACTCTGGCTTTGACGGCCTGGCTGCTGGAACCTTCATCTTGATGGAGAAAGGCTTGTCTGCCTCGGTGGTTGAGTCCATGGTGAAGGCTAAGAAGACGACTTCCTCTTCCATCTATTATAGGGTATGGCGTACCTACATTGACTGGTGTGAGTCTAGGTCTCTTCCCTGTCGGGTGTTCTCAGTTCCCAGGGTTCTGGAGTTTTTTACTGCATTGGTTGGAGTCGGGTCTCCAACTCAGTACTTTGAAGGGTCAGGTTTTCTGCCCTATCTGTCTTCTTTCAGAAGTCTTTTGTTCAGCCTTCTTTGGTTCAGACTGCTTTCAGGGGGTTACTCATGTGCGTCCCCCCACAAAAACCTATGGTCCCTGTTTGGGATTTGAACTTGGTCTTGTCTGCCTTGCAGGGTGCTCCCTTTGAATCTATTCAGGGTACTGCTCTGGCTGTATTTACCCTCAAGGTTGTCTTCTGGTGGCTATTACTTCGGCCAGGCGTGTGTCTGAGCTGGCGGCTCTGTCTATCCAGCCCCCATACTTTGAGAGACACCAGGATAAGGTGGTGTTCCGCTTTAAGCCAAATTTTCTGCCTACGTGGTGTCTGCCTTTCATTTGAGTCGAGATATTGTTCTTCCTTCATTGTGCCCTAATCCTAGCAATGCTAAGGAAAGGGTTTTGCATCCCTTGGACGTGGTCAGGTGTCTGGAGTATGATTACCTAGTAGTATCTGCATCCTTCAGGAAAACTGATGCTCTTTTTGTGTCCCTTCTAGTCCTAGGAAGGATTTGGCTCCTGCCAAGTCTACTATCAGCAAATGGATCCGTCAGGCTGTGATTCAGGCCTATTCTGCTAAGGGGAAGAGTCCTCCCTTCCGCCTTACTGCTCATTCTACTCGTGCTATTGGTGCCTCTTGGGCCTTCCAGCACCAGGCTTCTGTTGAACAAGTTTGCAAGGCTGCTACTTGGTCTTCTGTTCATACCTTTTCAAGGTTTTACAAGGTTGATGTTCAGGCCTCAGCTGATGCTGTTTTTGGCCGCAAGGTTTTGCAGGCGGCAGTGGTATGACTTGTCTGATGTTACCTTTTTTATTGGGGATCCCACCCTACTTTATGGACACTGCTATTGGATGTCCCAAGTGTAAGTAATCTATCTGGAGCAGGACTTACTGTATACTAAGAATAACAATTCTGTGAAATACTCACCTGTAGAATTGGTATTATAAGTATACAGTACGTCCTGCTCCACCCCACCCTGGATTTTGCATTATTCTGGATCCCCTGTATGGTGATTGTTAATTATAGTTACCAGTTTTTTTTTGGGTGGTTAAATTATCCCGGCTTCTCGTTCACTGCTTTTCAATGCTGGGGATTTGTGGGAGGTCCCCGGGTATTTGAGGGGCCGGGAGGAGCCTGTTTTGCATGTCTCTGCAGTGCCATCTGGCAGAGGATACCACAAGTGTAAGTATTTTATCTGGAGCAGGACGTACTGTATACTTAGAATACCAATTCTACAGGTGAGTATTTCACAGAATTGTATTTTTTGGCTGTTTGAAGATATCAAAGTGATTGTGTGGGATTTAATTGTTATTTGCACAAGATAGCACTTTAAGCACTTAATTAGTGGGATAATTCATTATTATCATTAACATGTTTTTTGCACAAATTGGGGTACTTTTGCAGGTCAGCACGGGATGCCCTACTCAATGGATAATCCTGGGTATTTATAATGTGTATATTGTTTTATGTATTGTATGTAGATTTTAGATGGAAACCCCTATAAATATGATATTTTGGAATTAAATTGAAGTGATTGTTGGTGGAGGTGGTGCGGTATTTTGGGGGACTGCTTTTTTTGGGAGGTTGTTGGGGCCACCTTTTTCTTTTTGGGATTAAGATTATACACAGCAGCCCTAAATACAAGCACGACCACATATAATATCAACTGAATTTATCTTGTTGATGGTGCAGAATATTTCCTTTTTTCTTATTGTCGTAGTCTTTAGTGAAGACATCAAATATATCCCTAGTACATGAGTAATGCTTAAAGAGGTCTTAACACAATGGGGCATCCCCATTCAGGATGGAAGCAAGGAACAAAATCTGGTAAAGTCAAAATCCCAAGTTTTGTTCCACTTTAAAACCTCAGTTCTATAGAGACTGCAGACCATGTCCTATGGTAACTCAATTGAGATCCAAGAGCAGGTAGAGGCAGTTCCCAGATTGGGGACAGCAGCTCAAATAATCCACAAAATCTGATTTCAGAGGATCCAGCAGTTCTGAGACAGATCAGGAGGCATGTACAGATGTCAGAAAGCTCCTTTCCATTGTTTACCCCTCCCCCTTCTAACCATAAAGCTTCAGTTTGCGACCAGCAGTATAACCCAAGGATTAAGACTTCAGAGATCTGGTTGCTCGCCAACCACATACAATTCAAGGAATAATCTAGTAGCAAGATATGAATCCTTGTGAAGAAATAGATTTTATGGTAAGTACATTATAGGTAATCCAATTACTTTAATTTTTGGGAATGCAGAAAGAAACCCTTTACCTTATCGGGCCAGCACTGGTCTCTGTGCGGCCACCACTTGACACAAAGCAGCATCCCCAGGTCTGCGTACGCTCCCTACTCACATGAATGAGTGAGAAGTGCACAAGCTGGGTGATGTGGCGCTGTGCTTTCATTCAAGATGGCGGCACCCAGGTTCCAGAGCGCCATGGGCCCTGTATAAGGTAGGGGATTTTTTACTTTGTAATACCCCATCCTACCTTACCACAAGGCTAGGGTGGCTAACCTGGCTAGGGTTTCTAAACAGGCATGGGGAAAGCAGATTCAGGCCTCGAGGGAACCTTTACAACCTATCCACTAGAGAAATTGTGACATGCATGAGAGAGGGGGGGAATGAACGAACTCCAGGATGTCTGCCCGCAGCACTCATGTGTGAAGGATTCTACATTCCTGTTGTACCTGGAGGTGAATAGGTCAATGTCCATAGCCTCCCACTTCTAATGATTGACGTATGCCATTGCTGTGGTGATATAACCAGATTGATCTGGGAAAATTACCCAACAGACCTAATGCAGTGACGGAAGGGACCTGGAGCATACAAATGGAGGTAGCTGGTATGGAACTGCGCATACAATAGTACTGAGACCACTGCTCCCTTCTGGTTAGTAAGAATAACGCACCATCTCCTAGTGGCGAGCAAAGAGTCTGCTTTAACAGAAAGGTGAACTAACATCCATTAATCTCAATCCATGGGACATTCCAGGACATGCTGGAGGTCATGATGTTCACCAAAAATGAACCTGCAGCTAAAGACAACTGAACACAAACCATTTTAAACTACCAACAAATGGTTTTATTAAACACTTCTAAAATATTAGATGGTGGGCTATTTGATTGTGCCAGAGCAAGGGGCAGATGTGTCTGCTTACACCTGCTCTCTGCACACATGTATGTGCAGCTGAATGTTAGTGGTCTGCGGGTAAATGGGCACAACCAGAAAACGGAGCTGCGGGCTGGCTCAAATATTTTATAGAAAAACAAAAACCGGGAAAGCTGACAACTTTTCAGGAACAAAAAAAAGTTCTAAAACACCCCCCTAAAGCATAAGGAAACAACTATAATACAAAACATCCTCTGATGCATGCTGTACACATTAGCACTCCTTATTTGCTCGCTTGCTGAGCCTGCCGGCGGAGGAGGACGTAGATCTTCTCTTTGATCCAATCTTTGTTGTAGGGCTGATATGTCTGGGTGTCTGCACGATACCTGCAAAGGACCAACAGACAATGTGCAGTTTAGTATAACTACATTTAAAAACCATAAACTGTGCAGCATTTGAACAGCTTAGGATCCTGGAAGTAGGTAAATGCTTAAAGCAGAACAAAACCCATGAGCGGCATCCAGCATTTTGGAAGATTCCAGGGCCAGCCACTGGCCTTCCCTGGGGGATTCCAGAAACGGAATATCCCACTGTGAAACCCCCAGGGTGCCAATAAACACATTTCCCTGGTCCAACGGCACACATGTGGGCTCCCATCCAATAAGAGCCCCTTGCTCAAATGACGTGCTTTGGCAAACCGCTCCGAATGTTGACAATGGGGGGAGACTCCAGCCCCAACCTGTCTGAATGCCTGGGGGAGCGTTCACACAAAGCCGGGGATATATCCTAAGCTGATTGGACGGGAGACATCACATGTGCTGTTAGACCGGGGTGGAGGTAAGCAGATTGAACGATTTTGGGGATTCACAGTGGGGCATCCCGAATTAAGATGCCCCAGCAAAGCGGAAAGAAATACTGGAAAGTAAACCTTTTTGTTAAGCTTTACAGTTTTAAGTGTTGGGGGCATCCCTAACTAAAATGCCCCTGGGACATGTGTTTCGCAAAGCAGGCAATTAAATCAACAGTGGCTTAACATGTATGGTTGGGTTACACAGGTTTATCCTTTATAGTAACGGTTGATATCAAGATATTACTAATAGATTACAATAATACTTACACCAAACAGCTAAGATCTGCTAAATCATCGATGAAATCAAATAATTGGCTGATGTCATATGTGATGGAAGGGCTGTTGGGGTTCATTCTCTTTAAGTGTTCTTCATACATCTTACACACACCTAGGGAGGACAGAGGATTAAAAGCTTTAACAAAAAGCTCTCCAAACCAAAAGCACATAAAAGTAACAATTTTCACCAGTGGCTGTTCCGAGATGCTGATTGAATTTTCTTTCCTAATTCAAATACACATGCTCTCCTATAGTCCAATGCAGCTGAAACATACCTCTGCCAGAGATCCAGACAGCGCCACCTCTGCAAAGGACCACGGCCGTGTTTCTGCCCCTCCTGGCACCTGTCACAACTGGCCACACCGCTCATTCATTTGGATTAGGGGGTGTGCCAAGGGTAGACACCCCCCCATAGAGCAAATAGCACAAGTGCAAACCACCATGGTGACTGATGCAAGGCGAGAACACTCTGCCCCGGGGGATGAGATGCCAGTAAGTTTGAAACTGGCCATTGTACAATTCAGCCGCACAAGATTGTAGGCGAGTATATGTTTATTGTATTTGCCCGGGTAGGGGGGGACTTTAAAGGGCAATTCCACTTTCAATGGCATTTTTTAAAGATGTAAAATGTCTTCAATGTGCATAACTGTTATTTTTTCTATTTGTTAACAACTCTGTTATAAAAGAAAAGTGTTCCTTATCAATGTAGAGACCTCCTCACTCTGGCTTGCTAATCATCTAATTGGCTGAAGTGACAGATTTAACCCTTTTGGCTGAAATTCAACTTTGTCAGATAAGCGGAAACAATCTTGTGCTCCAGTAGCTAAAGGGTTACTAACAGCGCTCATCTAGCTACTGCCATTTAGCCAAAGCTGCTGCTGATCTCGCCTTTTACGGTGGAAGGATTCTGGGACTTGTAGTCAGTTTTTAATCAACGCTATGAAAACTACTCCCACTGTAGCAAAATGGAGCCCCAGGAAAATATATAAAACACAAAATACATATAAAAATATTCTCATAGCAGAAATACTTCTACACCATGGATCAAGAAATATCCAGCCAGGCTTGTCTCTCTTCTATCAGAGGAAGAGGAATCTGGGGGAGGGGGCCGGTTGCATCACCCCGATACATTCAAACCTGTCACCCCCTGAATTTTGTTACAACCAGGAGAAGAAATCCACGAGCTTGGTGGGAATTTTATTCCGCTTGGTGGGAATTTTACATATATTTTAATATTACACATTTAGCAATACAGGTTCTTTAAATGTAACAAACATTATCAGATACATATAAATCCAGTCTGCTGCTGACAGGACTGAACTTCATGTGCTTTATTCTTTGGTTGCCAACAGTAGTCTGTATTACCATTTGTGTCCAGCATTGTATTACTCAATATCGAGCTAGCATGCGCCATCTAGTGGCAACATCTAGTTCATACCACTCATGGTTTTGCTGTATTGATGCACTGTATTTATATACAGGTTTTTGGTAATATTCTTTTCATTAAAATTGCTTTTCAGCCTATGGCTTGTGCGCAAGATCATCCCTAATATACTAAAACTGAGCTTTACACTTCGTGTAAATTTATCATGACCCCATCTTCTCAGCCTTCCTAGAGATTTGGTCACCCAATTGTTGCAAGACCATATTTCAGCATTTTTAGTTTAAATTTAAGTTTGATTTTTCAAATTACAAAAACAAAGGAACGAATGAGGGGGGGGAGGAAAGGGATACAGAAGGCAAGAGGGAGGAGGGTTTGGGGGGGGGGGGGGGGGAAGGGGGCGTTTTATACAAGCATACATCGGTCAAAAAGGCTAATAAGACAATGGAGGGAGCTCATTGACATCAGTGTACACCATATTTCAGCATTTTTGCTATATATGCTGAAACAGTTTGGGCTTTTGACTATCCTGGGTCTTGGTCCACTTCGGTGGGGCACCCCCGATCGGGGGTGCCCCGCTGTGTGAACCCCCCCCCCCGCGCCGACGGACAAGCCGCGGACAAGCGGCTCCTCCGCCGCCTCCCGCGCGTCCCTCGACGCGCGCGTGCCCGCGCCGGCCATTCACAGACGGTCGGCGCGGGCACATCTAGAGGGGCGCGAGGGAGGCGGCGGCCGCCACCGAAGATGAGGTAAGGAGTTTGGGGGGGTTTCACCCCGCGGCACATCCCAATCTCGGATGTCCCGCGGGGAGGGAGGTGATCGGCCCGGGAATCTTATAGATTCCCGGGCCGATCACCCGTGGGTGTTGGTCCACTTTAAGATGAAGTGTCTAATTTTTTCACCGCTGAATATTCGGGAATGAAATGTGAAAAATTATAATTTTATTGCGTTATTACAAAAATTTCATTAAACAAAATCAAAAATATAAAAGCCTCATTCCTCCCAATTACAACACAGCTGCTAAAAAGGAACTCTACAGAAATGACCAGACTACTAATATGCAGCAGCGGGACAACCCAGATTGTGCTCCCCTCAACGCCACTAAAGACCGGAGTGCCGGGGTACTCCCCTATTCTCGGATCTTTCTACAGCAGCCATGGAGCAACCCATCAGGCTTGCAGTCATCCTGATAGGCTGCTCGTGATCACGTGTTCCATGCAACCCCCATTCTTTAGTGCCACCAATGTACAGCAGGTTTGCCCCGCTGCTGCATATTAAAGAGGGAGTCAGTAGGACATTTCTTACCGGAGTTTCTCTGTAACAGAGGCATAAGCTAATGTCATTCACTCAGCACTGGATTAACTTGGCCCAGAGGGAAAGTATAACCCAATACAGGTGTACTTTAGAAACAAAACCCACTGCAGCAAGCCCTTGAATCTAGAAGATTCTAGAGCCGGTCTCTGCCTTCCCCGTGACCCCTCCGGCTCTGATTAAAGTGGACCAACACCCAGGATTTTGACTATCCTGGGTTTTGGTCCACTTCAGGGGGCACCCCGATTAGGGGTGCCCCGCTGTGTAAAACCCCCCAGAAACCCCCCAAAACTCACCTCACCACGCTCCCACGTAGCCACGGACAAGCGGGTGACAGCTGCGGACAAAACAGCGCGTCCGCCGCCGCCTCCCGCCATTCACAAACGGCCAGCGTGGGCTCGCGCATGCCTAGAGGGGCACGCGGGAAGGTGAGTTTTTTGGGGCTTTTGGGGGGGGGTTTCACCCCGCGGGACATCCCGATCTCGGATGCCCCGCGGTGAGGGAGGTGATCGGCCCAGGAATCTTATAGATTCCCGGGCCGATCACCCCTGGGTGTTGGTCCACTTTAAACAAGACCTTGCCCATGCACCAATGGGCCAGCTTTTGTTCTACTGTTCTACACTTTATAAGCCAAGAGGTGGCCATCCAATCCATAGGAGCAACAAACTACCGCAGTAAGAAAAAGGGGTCCCTATGGTGCTGAAAAGGGAGCAGTGAATAGACAGCAGCCATTCGATTGAGAGCCGAAAGAACCAGATTGGCAGCCAGAAGTGTAAAAATAGTATGTGAATTGCATAAAGCTAGTCTATCAGATTAGCAAATATAAAATGTAAATATATGAATTAAAAATACAAAAATACTTTCCAGATTAAACTAAATTTATGCAAAAACAATTAAAGAATCACTTCTGATAAACAACAAGATCAGTTCAGGTAGTGGAAAATATAAATGTAATAGATATTCATAATTATATGACAAGTTCGGTTTC
This sequence comes from Gastrophryne carolinensis, assembly GCA_027917425.1. NCBI lineage: Eukaryota > Metazoa > Chordata > Amphibia > Anura > Microhylidae > Gastrophryne > Gastrophryne carolinensis. Next base: position 116,220,612 of record CM051244.1, on the reverse strand, counting down.
ACAAAACATGGACTATGCTGTTTCCTGCCTTACCCACCCCCCACACACAACCATTAGTCTGTCATAGGGGCTGCTATAGCTATTCCAGCCAGCTGCCACAAATTCTCTGTTAAAGCATTGACAAACCCCTATAGAATACACCATCCTTTCTGATAGAACTGAGGACACAAGACTGGCCATGTGTTAATGTAGCAAAGGAACTTTGGGCAGCTTAAAGTGGACCAACACCCAGGATTTTGACTATCCTGTGTTTTGGTCCACTTTGGTGGGGTGCCCCGCTGTGTGAAACCCCCCCAGAACGCCCCGAAAACTCCCCTCACCCCGCTCCCACGTGACCACTGCAGCCAATCCCCGCCGACGGACAAGCGAGAGGCAGCGCCGGACAAGCAGAGCGCGTCTGCCGCCGCCTCCCGCGTGTCCCTCTTACAGGAAGCACACCCGCGCCAGCCATTCACAAACACCCTGCTAGAGGGACACGCGGGAGGCGGCGGACGCGCATGTGCCACTGGAACGTGGAAAAGGTAGGATTGTGGGCTTCCTGGGGGGGTTCCCCCCCCCCCCCCCCCGTGGGACATCCCAATTTCGGATGCCCGCAGGGGAGGGATTTGATCGGCCTGGGCCGATCCCCCCTGGGTGTTGGTCCGCTTTAAAAAGGCAGAGTAGCCTTCTCTACCTTTAGGACAAGGATGCACAACCTTCTAGCCCATCACAAAGTGTTGACACGAGCATTGGGATTTTGTGGTCTGAATCACCCCCCCCCATCCTTTTAGAGCCAGCATGGGACAGACACTGCATTAGGTAAGCTGCCAGGCAAACAATGTTATTAAAGTTAGACTGGTCAATTCTTTTAAATTTGTTTTGGCTCAGAATTATTTACAGGCCTTCTTAGTGACCGATAGCCCAAGCTTTCTGATACCACTGCAATGACAAGACTGGCCACACGCTAATGGAGCACAGAAACCTGGTCAGCTTTAGGAGAGGACGCACAACCTTCATCCCGCACTGCCAGTGGTTGCAGCCCTCGGCACTTCAAGGAAGTTGAGGAGCTAAGCTTGCCTTGCCGGCAGTGAATCACTGATTCCCGACGCAAGATATGAGGCATTGATAAACTTTTCTGGGGAGGTAGGTTATGCACATGCGCTCTTGGCGTGCGTTTCAGGCGTGTCTAGAGTTGCCTCTAGTCACCTGTCCATTACTTCTCTTCCCACCATACCCTTTGCTCACCTCTGCTTACCACTCACCACTTATTCTCACCCCACTTCCTGCCCTTCTCAACATTGCATATAATATATATATGCAATGCTTTAACATTAAATCTTGCAATACACTCTTTGCAGCTTCCTTTTTGTGGCCCCTTGAAGTGTTGTAGGCATGATTCAGAACATCTGCCACAGTGGCATCCTGTCTCCATTACCACGAGTGGCCAACTGCAGAAGTTCAGGTTTACTCGCCTGAACCGATCACTTCTTTTCTTACATTTGCAGATCCTAGCTAAATTAGCAATTCTTCCCTGTGACATACAAATGGACCAAGTGCCAGTATGAATTAAAAGCAATATAGGGGTCATTAACAAGGACCTAAAGAAGTTTCCTCTGATCTCTACCACCACACCCTTTATGATTAGGATATTTGTTCTCTCACACCCATATCAAAGGCCAGGGCATTTCAGGGGCTGCCATTGCCGGAAGATGAGTGGACTGTCTCAATGCTACAGTATCAGGTTATGAGACATTCACTATCCCACGGCAATGGCAGCCGATGTTATTGGTGAGAAGACCATCCCCATGCAGCTTGGCAGGCCCAGAAGCTGAAAAGGCAGTGTTGAGCTCATCCACATAAAGCCCCTTAGAAAGCCCTAGGAAATTTGCCAGATTACTCATTTTCCAGCCCAATGAACACGGAAATTGCCTGCCGGCAGTAACACAGAAGGTAAGCACAGTGCTAGGACAGACTGGGCAAGTGCAGCCAGCCCTGGAATTGAAAGACTCCAGGGGGGTCTGATGCTGGCCTTCCAAGGGGCAACTGTGTGACCCCACAACCCCTGGGTCAATACAAAGCTCACCTGCTTCCTGCCTCCCTCTCCAATGTAAACAACCCAGGATAGTCAAAAGCCTGTATTTTTTTCTGCCAATTATCAGCCTTTCTAAAAAAATGTCAGGTTGGTGTTCTTGGCAATCAGGATGCCAGGGGATCTTGGGGGGGGGGGGGGGGGGCAGCACTGGGGGTTGCCATGGTAAAGGGTGTCTGCTTTAACGGAGGTTAGATGCCTTTCTTGGTACAGCCACAAGTAAGCATGTAGAAGTAGAGAAAAGTAAGCAATGGGGCAACACAATTTAAGGAACAAGTTGTAGGTAAATCTATAAAGCTCACGTCATACCTTCCATACATTCATTGACCGATTCATAGTCCGCGTATGTTCTGCCTTCAGGCCTCTTTGTGGGCTGGACGAGCAAGATTGTGTGAGACTAAAAAAAAAGGGAAAAGACCATTACAAACCATAATTATACACAATAAACCCTTCTGTTCCTTTCAATATACCAGGCAGTTTAAAGCTGCAGGGAATCCCAAATTCATACACCTTCAAATTCTTGCTGCCCATACACCAGTAGTAAACAACGTTGGGACCAAAACCCACAGTCAGGCCCCAGAATCGGGATGCCCCACAGTGGGAAACACCCCAGGTTGCCATAAACTCACCTTTTCCAGTCCAACAGCAGTTGCCTGTCCCCATCATACAGAATCCATCTAAAACTGTAGAGGTATCACAAATCAGGACACCCCAGGGGCAACTGTTAGAGGAACCCTGTGATTCCCTGATTGGGATGCTGCTTAGTAGGTGGAGGCTCAAACTGATTTCCATTTACTCCCCCCTCCCACAGTACCATCACATGACACTCACTGCCCAATGTGGTTGCTAGAGCTGCATATATAGTTGGTAGAGGGGAGCTCCTTTTCCAGAAGAGCCAAAGCAGTCCCACTTTAAAGCGGAACAAAACCCAAGGACCCCCATCGAATCTAAAGATTTCATGGCTGGTTGCTGCCCCTCCCCCTCCAGGGCATTCTAAATCGTGACGTCCTACTGTGAGAACACCCTTCCTGTCTCCCTCGCAATGTAAATATCAGTGACCGCATTCCCAGAATCTTTGGGCTGCTCCCGCTTCTGTTTGCAATGAACAAAGCCGTTTGCCAAGCATTGCGCTCAGCAAGTGACTCCAATTGGACGAGCATCGGCGCCACAGAACTGGGAAAGGGCAAGTTTGTATGGGCAAATGGGGGGGGGGGGTTGGAGCTTCTCATAATGTGTGAGGTTGGTTTAAAAGAAGGGGGGGGGGGGGGGATTCCCTTTAAAGCTGACCAAAACCCATATTTACTGACCTGGGGGGATCATCCCAGATCCGAGTGCTCCAGGGGAAAAAAAATAATATCTGGGATAGTCAAAAACCCCGGTTTTGTTCTGCTTAAAGGGACAAAAACCCATATAACCCAGCTCTAATAGTGGGCTAGCATTCAGCGTGCCCCGCCCCCGATGTGATTTTGCCACAAATTGATACCATGCCTCCAGGGGCATCGCCAGCAGCTTGTAGAAGGCAACCATTGTTCTGAATAGGTACAGCAGGCAAGCTTTGATAGGACAAGAGCCCACACATGGGCAGAGGGAGTAAGTGGAGGCAAGCAAAAAGCCAACCCAAGGAGTTCCAAAACATGGGCATCCAGAAAGATATGTGGTTGGTTTAGAAGGGGAAATTCCCCATAATGCAGACCAAAATCTATATTCACTCATCCGGGTGTTTGGTTTACAGGAGCCTCACAAATTAGTTTCTTAAAAAGGGGCATCCTAAAGTGTGTCATTTAAGGGGGGCTCACTTTAAAGCAAATCAAAGCCCATTATATTCACTCACCTGGGCGTTTGACTGCTTTATAGAGGCATCTCAAATTAGGATGCCACTATACAGCCATAGGAATGAAAATAGGTTTTGGTCTGCTTTAAAGGGCATGTCCACATTTTGACTATACTGGGTTTTGGTCCTCCCCCCTCCCCCCCCCCCCCCAAGGCACCCCAATCAGGAGGTTCCCAGATGCATGAAATCCCCATATCGCAATGCACAGCTCTTCCCAATGCTATAGCGCATGTGCGGCTGCACATCCAATCAGCGTGCTCAGAGCCGCTGACGTCACGGCGTCTAAGCAGAACTGATCCGAGCGCGCTGGCAGCTACATCCCCTGCCTCCATCAGCAGGGAGCGTGCCTGTGCCAGCCATTCAAAAACGCCCAGCATGGGCCCACGCCTTGCTATAGGGATAGTGGAGATGCAGCCGTGGCTCACGCATGCATCATTGGACTGGGAAACAAGGTAAGTGTACGGGGCAAACTAGGGGGTTTCACATAGCAGGGCATCCCAATTTTGGATGCCCCAGGGGGAGGGAATAGATCGGCCATTACACTGGGTTTTGGTCTACTTTAGGCCAGATCTAGATGCCGCTATGTGAGAACCTAGTTTGGTGTGCTCCAGTAAAACAGCCAGGTGAGTGAATATGCGTTTTGCTCTCCTTTAAAGAGAATGCCATCTTTAACCAGTCACACATTTTCCAACCAGAAGGTAGAACCCCGCATGTGGCAAGAGGGACTTTCACTACCAGAAAAAAAAACATCTCACAGAGCCCAGCCTCCGGCAGCCCATTACACTTCCCTGACCGAACGTGGTCAGCGGCCACAGAAAAAGGCGGGAAGCGGTAACCCATGACAACTAGACACGGACCGGCACAGCCGTACAAAATGGCGTCTGCTTGTTGCTATAGCGCAGCCCCGAGCACCATGACCACCCAGTGTATATAGAGAGGGGGCCCACGACCCAGCTAGGCCGATCTGCACCCACACAATGGTGCACGGACAGAAATCGCGCTTAAAGCCTCCCTCAGACACTCGAGCTACCCGCCCGCACTCACCATCCTCCGATTCGACACAAGAAACCGACCAAGCGCCTGCTCTCCCGGAAACTACTTGCACACGGATCCGCCGGAAATAGGCTCGCGCATATGCGCGCTTTCAAGGAAGTGACGTCACCAGTGTAGCCGTTGGCGGAAGTTGCGATCGTGGAGGAAGCCATGTTAGTTTCTGGCACTAGTGAATAAATCACTATACGAATCCTTGTGGACATGTATTTCACCTCAGACCACAAGTAGAATGGTGTTCTGCCATAACTGCATGCTTGATGCATAACACTGATTCTTTAACATATGTTGCCAGGTTCCAAGACACAAAAAGATTCCTCTGCCCTGAAAACATACGCTATCCTGCTCATGGGGCATCTGAAATGGGGATGCTCTGCCGGAAACCCCCAGTGGCTGACCGTGATTGCATCCCGACTCCCCTGTAGCTGCGGTGCGCTGCCTTGCCCAGCCATTGAGATAGGATGTGGTGGTAGCACTTCCCAGTCTGCAGGGAAGCCTGGGATGTGGGCAACCAATCTATAAAATGCCAAGTGAAAAAAACTTTTTTTACTGGGCCACTGCCAAGCGGGACTAATCGTTAAAGGTTCTCGGGTGGGGTGATCAAAATGGGTTTTGTTACGCTATAAAGAGAAACAATAGATTTTCACTCTCCCAGGTATTGTTCTTCTCTGACGACGCATTCCTGTATGTCTGGTGTAGGTCCCAGGAGATCCCACATTGCATGTACTGGCCGCTATCTATCAGTGTCTCGCACTCCATTCACCCCCCATTCCAAACTCTGCGACTTATAAATAGGCATCCTGTGGTTGCACTTGTATGAAGCTCTTCGGGCAGATATGGAGGTGCTTAGGGGTAGGGATGTGGTCTAGATCCTTTAGCAGAAATGGAGGTGCCTAGAATGAGTTGCTATCAGACTCTGGGTTCCGAAATCGGGGATTCTCAATGCTAGCAAAGCAGGCTATGGAACCCGCCAGGCATTTAGGTCGACTTCCTCAGGATCGGTCGTGTTGCCACACTGGACGATGTAAGGCACCCGTCTCCGCAACTCCGGGTTTGGGGGTCTGAACCCGACTCCCTTTCGATCGACCAAGGATGACAGAGGCCATCGCCCGTCCCTTCCGAATGGCGCTTACCCATCTCTTAGATAGCAGATAGGAGTGATCAAAGTAACCATAACTGATTTAATGAGCCATTCACAGTTTCACTATGTGGTCTATGTGTACTTACATGTGCATGTATCAATCTTTAACACAAGAATATTCTACTAGCATGATCAGCCACATAGCCCAGATGCCCGGTGGCGTGAGATGGAGGTCGGGGCCCTGAGGCGAGAAGCAGCAGGTGGCTCAGCCGCGGCAAGGGGGGTACCCTTGCCAGGTACGTGCCCAGGGTGCCTAGAGTAACCCGACCTCCAGGCCCAAATGCGCCTGGGCTCGGGGCTCCACCTTCTCTTCCCTGCACCCCTCGTGCTGCCAGGGCACCGGGGTGACGTGCCAGTGAAGTCTAGGCAAAGGTTGCTTACGTTTCTCAGGGTGAGGGCCCGGGAATGGGCGCCGACGGGCCTGCCGCCCTGATTTTATCCTTCCATCACATGCTTGAGTGTCCGTCAGGACCCAAATCCTGAACCAGAGGCCAAAGGTGACAGGGGTTTGGTCAGACAAAGCTGAGGAAAAGGGGTGGCAGCAGGCAAGAATAGTCAAGTCCTTGAGCATGTGTGGGCTGGTAGCAGAGGTTTAAAAACGAGTCTGTAGCAAAGGTCGTGGGCAGGCGGCAAGCAGATGTAATCTGATGTTCAGGCAAATGGCAGACTGCACACCATCTCTGGTGGCCCCATGACAGTTGCCTAATAAAGGAAAGTGTACAAAGATTTAAAAAAAAACTAAAGTGTATGATGTGATTTTATACAATAAAGTTCTAAGGAACATTTGAATTTTGGATTTCACCTGCTTTGCCATTTCTATTTAGGTATTTAGCATGGTGGGCCATGTCCTCGATGAGTGTTCCTCAACCCTCTCCACAAGGGCTAACAGGCCATGTTTCTGCAGATCTCCACACAGATCCATAAGTAAAGTAGTGTTCAGGCAGCTAAATATCTGCCTGGGTGGAGATCAAGCATCAGACCAGCTGAGGGAATGCATCAATAAAATAACTATTTCTATTATGGAAGTTCTAGCCCCGTTTTCTCCTTAGAGGAAGTTCTTTCCTAAGCAAATTCATTTTACTAAGATCATCGAAAAGGAATGCGGAAAGCTGGATAAGATTCCATCCATTCCAAGGATTCTGGATACTAAATATCCATTTACAGCAGACCTGGTAAAATGATGGTCATTCCCTCTGGAAGTAGATGATCTGATATCAATGTTGTCCAGACAGATGGTTAAATCTACTTACGATAGTAATTCCCTCAGGAACTCAATTATTCTGACATGCTTTTTCCATCATTGGTTCCGCCTTGTGTATGGCGTGTACCGTTTCTATGGCTGCTATGGCAGGCAAGAGATGGATTAAACAACTGAACCTGAAGGATCAGCCTCAGGGTAGTAATTTCCGTAAAACTAATCCTCAGCTTGTGAAGTTAAATCTGGAGGTTTACAGGTATATCATCTCAGCAATGAATGACATAGTAAGGCTAAACACCAGGGGTCTAGCTCTGTTGGTTTCCCAATGTTCAGTTTGGTTAAAACAGAGGTCTGCTAATGCTACCTCAAAAAAGCCTTTATAGCGGAGCAAACTCTGGATTTTGACTATCCCAGGTTTTGTTCGTACCCATGGGTCATCCCCTTTTTGCGATGCCCCATTGTGTGAAACCCCCCAGATTCCCAGTAACAGCTCACCTCTACCTGGTCTAACGCAGGCTCTCATCCTTTCAGAACCATTTGCTGTGCCTGCCAGTATGTCATTTGGCAAACAGCTCTGATCTTCTCGATTAAGAAGTGTTCAGACAGCTAAAAATCTGCCTGATGGTGGCTCTCAAGAAGAGGGTTTGGGAACACTGGTTTCCCAGAGGTTTCCCCTGCTACCTATCCATAGGTGCTCAACCCTCTCTATGAGAGCCACCAACAGGCCATGTTTTGTGAAGTTCCATATAGCCAGCTCTATTGCTCTGTCGGAGCGCTAATTACTCCACAATCTGTAAGATCTGTTAATTGCTGATTTTTGATAACTGGAGTGGGAGGTGCAATCAGACCTGGGACTTTCACTATCCGGAGTTTTGGTTCTTTCCCTGGGGGCATCCCAATTAGGGATGACCCGCTGTGTGGAATTCCCCAGTTTGCCCCAAAAACTCAACTTCAGCAATGTATGCCATTCATATTAATGACCTGCATAACGCCCTGATTACACGGACAGCTCTGCATAGGGGAGCAGGAGAGACTGCTCAGCCTATCTAAATGTGTGTCAGCTACAGGAGTGCTAGGGATGTAGCCGAGGTTGGCGAAAGTGGTGTGGGAGCCCTGAAAAAGGTGAGTGAATTCAGGCAATCTGGAGGGGCTGACACAGCAGGGCATCAGGGTGACTGAAATGGCTGGCCCTGGTGTCATTTAGCCTGCATGGTGATCAGTTCACTTTAACACCCTAGTATCTAATTTGGTGATGCCCTGGAGTGGAAGCCAAATGAAAGCAATTTTTTTTGGCTCTCTCGTTTACATTTCCTTCATTGTTATCTTTTTCTAAGATTACTTTCTTTCACATTGTCTCTTTTCGTCCTTTTTCATGTTCCCCTTTCTTATTCCCTTCTTTCTTGATTGTAGGTAAGTATTGCCATCAGGAGTGGTCTTCCTATGTGGGTACGCACAGCGAAAGCCTCTCTCATACCTGCCCCCACCCCCAAGTTCAGTTACTTACAAGTCTTATTTGACTGGAGGGTCACTTTAGTGTGCTTAAATAATTCAACGTATACCAATAAGAAATGGATAGGCACAGCCAAATATACAATGATCAGAAACAGGTATTGGTCCAAAAACAGGGGGTGCTAGAAGAACCCGTGCATGTATAATCTGATCAAGTAAATAAAAAAGCTGGACACTCTGGAATGTCCAAAACATGCACACCAAGTGATCTGCACTCCACCCTGTTTGAATAAATGGCAATTGGTACCAAGCTAATATAAAAATACAATTTTATTCAAGATATAAAGCAATCAAAACAAGAAAAAACCAAAAAAGAAAGGGACTATACACAGTTAAAAACACATACAAGACAATTTAAAAGGACAAAACAGTCCAAAAATGTGGGGGGAGGGGGGAAGTTTGGCTAGGCAGTAAAGTAATCCCAGATCAAAATGATTTGTTGTAACTTGAATTCATTTTGAGTCATAAAACATGACTGTAATTGTAATGTCACCAAGCCAGAGTGATAGCCAGAAGTGTACAAAAAGAAGTGTAACCAGAAGAAAGCATACAGCCCTTAGGAGATCAGGGCTGAAGCTGTGAGCCAAAAAAAAGTAGTGGAAAGTAGATACTACATGTGTATAAGACAGTGCGTGATGACAGAACAACCAAAGATGATCTAAGTGACATGAATAGAGTCTGGCTTGCTGAACAACACAATATAATTGATAAATCAATGCATTAGGTTATAATAAACAGCAATTTGTACATCACCGTAATCCTGGGAAGCCTGCCAAATGCCCCCGCACACCGCACAGACCAACCGCCTAAATAATTCAACATCTGCTATTTTCCTACTAAGATAGTAACAGAGCCTTCGGGCAGCAAACCCAGTCACGTGCCATTGCTTGGAGGCCACCATGGCTGCTGATTGCTAATTTGAAACTGCTTTTTTTTTCTTTAGCCGGTGCAGATGATCAGCGGGTGCGCAATACCCACCTCTTTCTCATCCGGCACCGCTTCCCTCCACTAGATTTGTTAATACAGCCGGAACACATTCCCCCACTCCAGTCAGCTGATACTGCCATGGAAAAAGTGCAGGTCCTCGGTGGTGGGGGTGGCCATGACAGTGTACAGCAGTGCTGCTGTATATGCCAGATGCCTACCTGACACTCCTCTTTTGCCCTCTCACCTGTCCCCTCTTGCTCCTCTTCTGCTCCCTTGTCCCTCCTTGCTCCATTTCTACCCCCTTGCCCCTCCTCTTGCACAGTTCTGCCTCCTCTTCTGTCCCCTTTTGCACCTTTTCTGCCTCCACTTGCGCCTGTTCTGCCCCATCTTCCCCTTCTTGCATCCCATTCTTCCCTCCCTTGCGGTTGTGTGCCTAGCCAGACAGGCTGGGCACAGGAGCACAAATTTCAGCTGGAGGGAAGCTGGGGATGCCGTCCACTCTCTATGTCAGGCAATGTGGAAAAACAGAATTCTATGCCATGCAAATATATGTGAGGTGAGTATACCAGTGATCCCAGGGCGTTTAACACAGGGCGACACGACACAAGGGGCCCACTAAAACTAGGTCACCCAGAGGCCCAGAAAAAGCTGAAGCCGGCCCTGGATAGTATATTAATGCATACCTACCAGTTTTTCAGGGTGGGAAAGAGGGACAATCGTTAAATTAGACCACAGGTGTAACAAGTTAAAACAATATAAACTTGAAATAGGCAAATTGATCATTTATTGATGCAGATCTGCAGGTTGCACATTAAAGCAGACCTTCACTCTGAATAAGAATCTATCTTATATGTTTCCCACACCCTGTACATACAGATTGTCCACATTAAAAATCATCCTACCTGCATCTACTGCATGTTATGAGCCTTTAAACATCCAAGATGGCGGCTTATGGAAGCCACCATCTTATCAGGCAGCCTGCAAACAGGAAGTGCCTCCTGACTGTGCTGCTCTGCATTCTGGGACTGCTGACCTTTACCTGACCCCAGCTCTGCTCTGTCTGAGCAAAGCACAGCTATAACCCGCCCCCCTGTACTTTATCCCACTCTCCTCTCCTCAGTAAGTGTGATGCTTCTGAGTCAAGATGGCGGCGCCCGTATCCTAAATTCCTGAACAGAGTTGCAGCCCAGTGGGGGAAAGAATAATAAGTTAGTGACTAAAAACGTAAAATATATTAATTTTAGATGCTGGGGAACCGTTTTTTAAGAGTTTGGGCTTTTCATTAAATCACGCTGAAGGTCCGGTTTAAAGAGGGACAAATGAGAACAACGAAGGACAGGGGAACATGGACTCAAAAGAAGGACAGTCCCTCTCATTGAGGGACTTTTGGGCGGTATGATTAATGTAATAAATACATTAGAGATTAGCTACATCATTTTTAAAAATGCAGTAAGTAGGTAGATATATCTATCTATCCTGGAACATTGGACGGAGCATCATGGGCAGCAGAGTTAGTAATCATTCCCCTCACACACCAGAGCTGCCATGCTGGCCCAGTCTCAGGTGACGTAAGCGCGATCACGTGACCCGGAAGGAGTCCCTCTGGTGACACCATGGCAGCTGGAGGCTCGTAGAAAGCAAGATGGCCGGCAGCTGGTGTGTTGATCGCTGAGGCCGTGTGAGAGGCGCCGGGCCGGAGGTCGCACCGAGTGACGAGTCGCTTACGGAGGAGCCGTGTATCAGTGTAAGTGTCTCGCTTCATTGTGTGTGTTATTCTGTAGAGGCACTATACGGCGCAGCATGCCCTGCCTAACTGCTGTCATACTGACACCCTCCCACTCGTAGGATCTTATTCACTCTGTAGTGGCCTGTCAGCTCCTCTAAACTACACAAAATAATAAGTGAGCTAATTAGTACTGGCTTATATGGCGCTAACTATACCGTGGCGCCTTACAAAGTACTAGTATAGGCAGTGTACGTACATAAAGGGAGCCAATCAGATTTCAGAATTGGCGATACACGCAGATCAGTTAATCTTTGATAACTTGCTTTGGTCTTGTCACTTAGTATCCTACTTAGGTCAGAGAGCATCTACATTATAGATCTGATTGAAGAATATAAAAACGATTGTGTGATGTAGCTCAGGTGTAAAAGGGTCAGGAGAGTGATCAGATTTTCTAAGAAGCCTGATCATTTTTAATTATAGATCTCACTCATTTAATTTGGAAAATTACTTGAGACAAATTAATGAAGTCACTAAAGCGCAGAGAGCTCCGCACATGAGACAGCAAGAAGCTCTACATACATTAGTAGACATCTACCCATAGAGGTTGGTTAAAGCTGGTCCTCATTAAAAATGAATAGAGGTCTGCCCAGCCTGGGGCATCCATGTTAGGGATGCCCCACTGTGTGGCCGTAAATGGGAACCCTGAAATTGAGGCAAAACCACTAATCTATGCCTGGTTCCGTTGCTGGGGGCCTGCTCTGTTGCCCATGACTGCCTGAGAATAATCTTGTTTGGCTAAGGTGCATTCATGTGCCGTGTGCACACCACCCAGCGAACCCCACTTGCAGTCATGTAAGTCGTGAGACTTAATAATCAGTTTTACCAGATTTGGGGCTTAAAGTGGACCAAAACCCCAGTCCTGGTCCTTGCCCCCAGGGCACCCTGATTTGGGACACACCTCGCCTTTCCCTGTTCCTACGGTGCACTTGCAGGCTCTTGTCCAATCAGTGCGGCTGGCAAAATCGGCTAAGGGCCAAGTCTAGCCGAGCTGGGTGCATCGGCGGCAGCATCCCCACTTCCCTCGCCTGCGTCGGCCATTCACAAATGTCTGGCGCGGGCATGCTGCTTACCTCTAGCCATGTGCGTGCCCACGACTAGCCATTCTGAATGGCACACCACGGCCAGAAGGTGAGCAGGGGATGAGGCTGGCGGCGCAAAGCGAGTGTGCTGATTGGCTGAGCGAGCCGCTGAAGCAATCAGCACCGTTTGACGTATATAACTAGTGTACTACACTAAGTGCTGTTTAGACCAGAGCTCTGGCATAGGGAGCCAGAACAGCCCCATCTCCCTGCGGACTGAGTCCCCTCATATTCTAGTTTAAAAGATGAACTTTTGTCCATTTTCAAACAGTGGTATTGTAGACAGGCTGTATATAATCGTGCACCACCTTCAGCTGAGGGGAGCAAATATGCAACTTAAAAGAGGCTCTATGTTTTGTCAGCTTATGTAAGCCAAAACTCAGGCCTATGCGATATTGCACCTGGCAGACTTTACCGGTTAGAATTTGGGCTTGTACAAAAATTTACATGGAATTCTGAACATATTTATGAGAACTGCTGTTCTGGTCCTTAAAGCAGACTTTATGCTAAAATAACTTAATGCGGACCAACAGTCAAATGATTGCTGCACATATAAATTAATTTACCTTTTTTGTAACTCCTGCTGTAGTGAGTTTTGTAAACAAAATGGCACCTCATGCATTTGCAGGCCCTGGCAAACAGGGAGTGCTGCTGGGTTTCCTGTTACTGTACATTGCCAGTTATGTCAGTTGAATCCAGGCAGCAGCATGCTGGTGGTGAGAGAGAGAGCTCCAAAATGGCCCCCATCTTTCTTTTTCAACTGGGTCAGGCTGTTGGTCCGGTTTAAAACATCTTCCACCCGGGCATTCCATATTAGAATGCCTGTCTGCCATTAAAATCCTTGTAAATGCCCAAAATATGGGCAGAAATTGAGCTTCCCCGGTGCTTCAGTGACTAATGCAGACATGCCCAGGTCTTAGAGTTGAGCTGTACTGGCCCAGTCACATTGCAGCCACAGAAAGCAAGTACCATTGGAAGGAGAGGGGTGCCCTGTAACTATTCTCCAGGGCCTCTGTTACAGACAGACTGGAGGTTCTCTCATGCTTGCAGCACAGGGGCATCCTGATTTGGGGTGCACAGTGCTGCACATACCCCCACCGGGAAGTCTGAGTCCTGCCCCCGGCCTGTACTCACCTGTTCCTCAATGGCTGACATCCCAGTGATTGTGGACAGCTAATTAGTCTTACAAGGCTACATTAGATGCCCAGTGATGTGCAAACCTGCTGGACCAACTCGATAGGCTGCTGACAGTCATGACCCATGATGGAATATGGTAGGAGGGTTAGCTCCTGCCCAGCATCGGGCATCCAAATTGGGATGCCCCTGTGTTGTGACGATCAGTCAGTTTTGACTGAAGGTCCTCTTTTCAGCAGAGATTTCCACAAAATATAGTGTAGGTTTCCTTTTAAGAGGTTTACTGCTGGCTGAAATGACTAATTACTGTAAATGTTACATCTGTGTGTTGTGTAAACTCATCTACACCCAGTGTCCTATTCTTGGGCTGCATTCACACCTATGCACTGGCAGGGACAAACGGGCTGCCGGGGGAAGTGCTTGGGAGTGCACAGCTACTACAGAGCTGTTTCATGTCTTCAGCTGTAGTGCATGTGACAGCTCCTTTATATGTGTACTTACCACAAAAGTTTCTTTAAAGTGGACCAACACCCACGGGTGATCGGCCCGGGAATCTATAAGATTCCCGGGCCGATCACCCCCCACCCGAGATCGGGATGTCCCGCGGGGTGAAACCCCCCCCAAACACCCCAACTCACCTACCTTATCTTCGGCGGCGGCCGCCGCCGCCTCCCTCGCGCCCCTGTAGGCGTGCGCGCCTCCGCGCCGGCCGTCTGCGAATGGCCGGCGCGGGGGCGCGCGCGTCAAAAGTGACGCGAGGGAGGCGGCGGCGGCCGCCGCCGCTTAGACGTTCCAGTTCTCCCCTTGTACGTCGGCGCTGGGAGCGGGGAGAGGTGAGTTTTTCGGGGGGTTAGGGGGGGTTTCACACAGCGGGGCACCCCGATCGGGGGTGCCCCACCGAAGTGGACCAAGACCCAGGATAGTCAAAATCCTGGGTGTTGGTCCACTTTAACTTAAAAGTCAAAATAAATCAAAAGCTACAACAAAACATTTATACCTCATGCTAGTTGGTTTAAACCACACTGGTGATTGTAGCCTTATGCCATGTTTATATGCCCTCATTCACACCTGTCCGGTACCGCAAAAAGAAAAAAATCAATGGCACCCCTATGGCCCCTTTAACACCTGACTGGTGCGGCAGAGGGGAGAAAAATGTGGCCGCAAAAAGTCCTGCCTGCAAACGCATCCCATTAAATACGGCTATCTATTAAAAGCAGGTGCAAACGCTAAGCCAAAGCGAAAAGTCTCTTATAGAGGTCTCATGGATCCCTTACCAGTTCACAAAGGGTTAAAAAAATAACACACCATACATAAATGAAAATTGCATTTATTTTTCCCTAGTCGTCCTCCAGGATGGCTTAGCCACTCACTTCCTCCTCTTAAAGTGGACCAACACCCAGGATTTTGACTATCCTGGGTTTTGGTCCACTTCGGTGGGGTGCCCCGCTGTGTGAAATCTGCCAGAAAGCCCCAAAAACTCACCTCTCCCCGCTCCCACGTGACCGCTGCTGCCAATCCCTGCCGACGGACAAGAGAGCGCGCCTGCCGCGCGTAACTCTCACAGGATGC
Organism: Gastrophryne carolinensis; assembly: GCA_027917425.1. Lineage (NCBI taxonomy): Eukaryota > Metazoa > Chordata > Amphibia > Anura > Microhylidae > Gastrophryne > Gastrophryne carolinensis. The sequence goes on along the minus strand of CM051244.1, from coordinate 116,205,320 downwards.
GCGCCCGCGCCGACCATTCACAAACGGGCGCCGCTGGACCGAGGAGCAGGTATGGATTTAGGGGTTTCTGGGGGGTTTCACACAGCGGGGCACCCCCGATCAGGGGACTGATCGGTCCGGGAATCTTATAGATTCCCGGGCCGATCAGTGGAGGGTGTTGGTCCACTTTAAACAGAAAACACAAACTGCCAGAGTGTTAAAGCCCCCCTTCCCCTCTGCCCTTTGTGCCATTAAATCCTTTGAAACGCCCAAAATACGGGCAGAACGGGCTTCCCAAGGTCTACAGAACCAAAGCAGACCATGTCTGCCACTCCACAAATGGCAGTAAAAAAGATGTCTGCTAAATTGTCTTTAGCAGACCTGGCTTTTTTATGGCATTAGAAAAAGCAAAATGCCTGCCCCTGGATACGGAGCTGTGGTTGTGCAGGTGAGAGAAGAAGTCACATGGTTGCCATTAGGGGCAGGCAGCTGGGCCCCTCTTAGTGCTCGGCCCCATACAGAAGTCCTGCCCTTGTGCCTTACTATGGCGGCAGAGGCTTTAGAAGATCTCAGAAGGGTGTACATGCACTTTAACTATAGTTCTGCTTTATCAATTGTATTTTATTTTCTTTTGTTCAATCAATAAAAATATCAAGTCATGGAAAAAAGCGAAACTATCTGCATGCGCCAGAGTAATTCCTTTTCTGTTTACATTGCAGTGTGGACCTTGAAGGACGAGCGCAGTCATGGATGAGTTCAGCTCTATTAGCCTGCTGTCCCTGGCTATGTTGGTGGGGTGCTACGTGTCCGGAATCATTCCCCTCACCGTCAATTTTTCTGAGGTATGCGGCACAATTGGTCAGAGTTGCCTTTCTCGTTCTCCAGCTCACTCTTCAAACAACCTTTACCCCTGGCCCAAAATCCAGCCCCTGCCCCCACTTTATACTTGTGCTGAGCTCTTTTGTTTTACGCAATCCTATTGAAAGCCAAGCGGCTTGCATTGTAGGGCTTTAAGATAATATTCTTTATTTATATAGCGGCAACATATTTCGCAGCACTTTACAATAAGGTGCTTCTCATGCATAGTGTATTAAATTACATAGCAATAGATGAGTCTGCTATTAAAACTAAAGGATGATGGCCTTGCTCACAAATTTACAAAAGATTTTCAGCGTGGCCATATTTATTATCTTATGATATGAAACTCTGAGCGGCCATGACATTTAAATACAATACATTTTTTGTAGTCTTAGGTGGCTTAGCGCATGCTTTTGTATTTTTTTGCGAGTATGGACTTTATTTATGGATGTAGAATACACATATTGTACAGTGCACATCACTGTCGATTGCAGTAATAGTGGATTCATTGCTAGCATCACCCAGATCCCTGCTACAAGCCTAAAACTCGGCTGACTTAAAGAGGACCTCCAAGCATTTTGGGCCACAACCATCTCTGGCCCTGCAGACCCCAGCAAAGCCCGGTTTGAGGAGTTGAAAAAAAAAAGCTCACCCGAGCACCGCAGAGGTACAGCTGCTGTGGAGCTCACAGATTGTTTAACATGCGAGTCACTCAATCTTTGCTTCTGTACAGGGATTGGACGATGACATGTCGCTCAAGGCTTGCACCTGTAACCTGAAGTTGGATACAGGGTACACAGTAAAACCCAGCCAACGGGGGTCATGGCAAGCAAGTTTTTTTCCCTGCATTTAGAAACAGACTTCTAGTGCCTTCATGCACACTTTAACCCTGCTCACTTGGGCATCTTTGGTTGTGATGCCCACCCACTGAATACCCTGCAGTACAGAAATTCTTATCTATGCTGTGTCTGATGGGGCCCACAGGAAATGCCTGGATCTCCACCAATTAAGAGATGTACTGTACACTGTGCGACTGTCACTTTTGACCATTGGATGGAACACCATAAAGCATCATCCCATACTGAAATGCCCAAGGGGGCAAGGTTAATGCATGCCTAAATAATTTAACTTTAACACCACTATAAAAGAAAAGCAATGTAAACTAAGCTCCTCCCAGCCTATATAGGGCAAGCTGGGGCCGGACACCCCCAGTTCTTTTTTTTTTTTTTTTTTTTTTTTGCCATCAATGGGACTGTGAAGAGATTCAGGATTTTATTTCTTTCTTTCCAGTTTTGTTGCTTTGACAGTGCTGATCGGGAGCGTGGGTTTTAACTCTTGTCTGCCTCCCAGCCCCTCACCCTCTGCATTTTCCTGGAGACCCCGCTTGTATGCCAGAAGTCGGTCTTTAAGCACTGCGGGGAGTTCACGGGTCAGGTAAGTGCGCTTGAGGGTACCTGATCTTAGGGCTGGACATGGTGCTCTGCTTTGTGTTGCCTGCCTGCCCTGTGCTGTTTCCCCATTTACTGCAGGGCGAGCCCGAGCTATATGGCTGGGCTCCAACAAGTGTTCTTACGGTTGAGGGGGCGCCTCAGCCGGGGGGTGGCTTACGGCCATGAGCCTGCAAATGAAGACTGTGGGCAGGGGCGTTGCTTTGAGAATGGAGGGGAAGGGTGCTGTCAATGGCTCTGCCCCCTCTCCTATCTCTTTCAGCACGAGGCACCACCATTTTGGAAAGGCATCGGTGACAGGCAGGGAGGTGTGGGGCCTAGCACACCAGCAGTACTGGCTAGGATGTTGTACCTTAATGGAGGGTGGTGCTGTGTGTCCCATTTGCCAGGTGTCACTGGCTTTGGACAAGGGGCCCTTGTGTGCCGGTGGCACTGCAGTCCTACGGCGCCTTACACAGTTGGTAGGTTCCGTACCTCTGCTGGACCACTCTGTTTCCCTACGGCTTCCAGCTCGAATTCCTCTTGGGGGGGGCTGCCGGGTCAATTCTTGACCTGGGATCCACCAACCAACGGGGTCTCGCCTAAGGAAGTGGAGGTCAGGGTGGCATGTTTGGAGAGTATGGTCGGTAGCCTTGGTCTCCTGGGGCATCCCAGGTTGGTCTCCGTCTACAAGGACTGAAAGCTCCTGCGAAACCCAAGCACGTCCACGAGTCTTGGCAGTGGTGATGGCGCTCTTGCGGAGTCAGGTCAGGTGCACATCACCCCATAGCTTGACGACTTGCTCATCAGGGCGCCACTGCCAGAAGCGCTGCAGGACGTCAGAACGGTGCTGTCCACGCTAGAACTCCACAACTGTCCGGATCTTCTAGAACAAGGTTCTCTGTGGCACCCCAATTCTCAAGAGCTTGATTCAGGCCCTTCAGAATTTACTACTTGTAGGGCCTTTTGGTGTGATTCTGGGGGCTACTCCTGTAGGAGGTTCTCATTGCCCAGGATACTGGAATTTCTTCAGAAATGCCTGTATGCTGGCCTGCAGCCCAGCACCTTTAAAGGCCAGGTCTTGGCTTTGTCTGTTTTTTTCCTTTGGCCCATCGCGGAGCACAGATTAGTCCATACGTTCATGCAGGGCACTGCGCAAGTTCCTCCTAGATGCTCGTTGATCTCAACCTGGTCCTATTGGTGCTACAGGGGCCCCCCTTTGAGCCCATGGTGGAGGCTTCTCTTGCAATGCTCACTTTGAAGGTGGTTTTTCTTGTGGTGATCACATCCATCTGGCAGGTTTCAGATCTGGCTGCACATCATCTATCAAGTCACCCCTTTTAGTGCTGCATGAAGACAAATCTGTTAAACAGGATTTTTTGGCCAAGGTGGTGTCTCACCTTCCATCTAAATCAGGAGATCGTACTGCTCTTTGTGTTCGCGTCCCACTCATCATAAGGAGCGACGCCTGCATTCCCTGGATGCAGTCGGGGGATTAAAGTATTACTTGGCATCTACGCGGGAGATACATAAGACAGACAATTGGTTTGTCATCCCAGAAGGACCACGGAGGGGCCAGGCGGCTGCTAGGTCCGCTCTTAGCAGATGGATCAGGCAGGCAGTCATACAAACTTACTCCTGCAAGGGGAAGGAGGCGCCCTTCCGAGTAACCGCTCACTCCAGCTGTGCAAGGTGGCGACGTGTTCCTCCCTTCACACCTTCACGTTCAAGTTTCACCAAATTGATGTCCGAGCAACAGCCAATGCCGCTCTGGGACGTAAGGTGTTGCAGACTCCTCTCCAGGGGCTGTGGCTGAACTGCTTATTAATTAACTGGGGGTGCCCGGCCACAGCCTGCCCTGTATAGGCCGGGAGGAGCTAAGTTTGTTTTTCTTGCAGTCCCTGCCTACTGCTGAGGCTAACCCATGCAGTGCTGACAGTGAATGGCAGATGACGAGAAAAGAAATTTTCCGGTGAGTACACAAATTTTCTTCTTTGTACTTATTGCAAGTGCAGAGGTTGGTATAGAGAATTTAGCTCCCAGTCCACGAAAACGTCCAAAATGCAGTGGGTCCAGAGAGACATCAATAAAACTCCACTTTTATTAAGGATGCATGAAATACAAGGTCCATACGTCCGTCACATAATTGAAATGAAACAGGTCTACACATTTCAAGCTTCTTCAGGCTCCTAATCATGACAATGTGGCATTATATAACACTTACTAATATATAGCTGAGATTCCTGCCAGTTCCGGATCGCCGCCTCCCAAGTAAGAAAAAACCCGTAGTGGACCAGCTAGTGCCAATGGCGGATAGTGCAGCAAAACAGAGGCAATGTCGAGCGCGACCGCTAATGCTGCAGGGCTTGTCTCTACCTGTAGTCTATGCGAGTAGACTCCACCCCCAATGCCACCCCCTCTACTGCGCCATCACACTGATGTCTATGACCGACTCCACCTTCTCTCCGCCTCCAGAGCCACAAGCACAATTGCGCCCCCCTGCAAAGTGACCACCTGCCACCAACATCGAGACGCAAACCCATCTCCATTAATACCAGCAGGCAGCCCATCAGTGGGGAGCACTACAGGAACAAACTCGCACCCCCAATGCATAGCAGGGCACTGCTTTGGCCGACTACCACCAGGCATCATAGAATGACGTGGCGGCAGGGGCCCAGAGAGGAAGAATCCAAAAGTCAGTCGGAATGCACAGTAATAAATCTACAGTGGGCAGGAAAAATAAGTTGTTCTACACATAGTAATAACAATACCGGTCAAGTACAGAGGTTGGGCTGCAGCTTGCAAGGGACCAAAGGCTCTTGCAAGACTCGCATTTTTTTTTTTCTCCATTGTTTTTAAATAACTTTTTTTTTTTTTTTCTCACTTCAGGATGCCCCAATGTGTGAGCCCCCTGGGCCACAAACCCCTTACCTTCCTTGGCAGTCCCTCACCAGGATCTCTGTCGGAAGCTGCATCAACCACATCCCTGCAGCGAAACGCCTTTCTGTGCCTAGCCATTCAGATTGGCTGGACGTGGGTGCACTCAGAAATGGAAGATCTATTAAACGCAATATATTTGTCTGAAAATATTCGTGTTTTCAGAAGAAGTTTCAGCCCAGGTTATATTTATATGGGCCTGCAGCCGCGTACAGCTAGAGTATTTTCCTGTCCACACCTCCATCAAAGATAGAATTTTCTCAGAGTAGGGAGAACCTGAAAGGAAAATATCCTTTTCCGGAGCACTTAAGTGTAGATTTCCCTTCTCTGAAAAAGATGAAAATAGTTGGGCAAAACTGACCAAGGTAGATGCAGCCCTGTCAAGGGTTTCAAAGAAACTGGTTTTATCTTTTGATGATACTTGCTACATAAAAGTTACTATGAATAAAAAGACTGAGACCCTCCTGCTGAGGGCATGGGAAGCCTCCGCATTAGGGTTCAAACCCAATATTGCAGCCACATGAGTAGCTAGGAAGTTGGATGCCTGGTGCAAGATTTACAATTTATGGCCCATAAAGGTTCACCTGTTCACAAGATTTCTAAGTCCCTTCATGTAATTGTGAAATCTACAGCATATTATCTGCGATTTTCACTAAGAGACAAATGAGGCTTACATCACTTTCAGTACAGAGCACTGCCCTTCTGACTATCACCCACAGCATGAATCTGCACAAAAGTTTTGGGGGAAGTCCTGGCTTTGTTTTGACTCCAGACGATTTTAATTGTTCCATATTTAGATGATCTTCTAATTTTTGCAGAGACAGCAGAGCAGGATCTGTTAAAGGTTGGGGTTTTTAGTCAACTGGGAAAAGTCAAATGTTATTCAAGTTTTTGGGATTCAACATCGACTCCATCAGCTGCAAAACCTTTTTGACAGAAGGAAAGGAAAAGCTCTCTGCGGACGTTCAGAGGTTAAAAACAGCAAATCTAGTGTCCCTAAGACAAATTATGAAGGTACTAGGCCTAATGACAGCCAGCAGATTATTGTACCTTCTTTCTGTCAAAACACATCTTCAAATAAAGAAAGGTAGTACCATTGTCTGGATGTTAGAAGATTTCAGATCGCGTATTTGGAAACATCCAAGGAATGTCGAAAGTCAAGTTTTCTTTTTATCCTCTTTGAAAGTCCAAACAAAGGAAAGAGAGCTTCAAAACCCAAAAATAGGTAATAAAGGGTGCTTATTTGGCTATGGAAAAATCTCCTCCAGAGAAAATTAAAGCCCACTCAACTAGATCCTTTCAGTTTCATGGGCAGAGAAGGCGGACACTTCCTTAGAAGACACCTGTAGAGCCACCACCTGGTCATCACAACATCCTTTTATCAAGCATTTCAGAGTTGACGTGTTGACCAGTCAAGACTGTTCCTTTGGTCAACAATTCCTTCAAGCAGTCATCCTGCCCTAAGATATGCACACGGTCTGAGGTTTTCTTGCCGTCTCTCAAATGTCAACAGGACGAAGGATAACTTGAAATAACTGGTGTTAGACTCACTAATATTTCCAGTTATCCTTCAGACCGGTGCATACAACCCACCCTTTTCTTGCTATGTATCTTGAGGGATTATAGATCTTTTTTTATCTTTGTATCGTTCCTGGTCTACTTGGTGCTGGTTTCTTTTATGCATACTGAGGGCCAGGTGGTGGGTGAGGCTTTTAATTGGCATGTTTGTGTTTCCGGTAGTGGGCGGAACTCTTATCTCAGATGTCACTAGTCCAAAGTATTACTGGAAATAAAGTTACCTTTTCTCCACCATAGCAGCTGGCTCAATACCTACCTATCTTGAAGAGCTGAACACCCTTGCCATGCATGCACATGCTTTTAGCGTCTGTCCCCTGTTGCATAAGAGGTGGATGTAACTTTGCCCCCCTTCTGTGACAACTTTATAGAGTCCAGCCGGGTCCATGGTTGTTCAGCGGCAACATGGGGGGGGGGGGGCACCCCCTGCATCATTCGCAGTGTCTGGAGCATGCAATGGACATTCACTGCAATGGACATGTACTAATACTCTAAAGGGCTTCTACTGGTAGGCATAAAATCCAGGGATTTTCTGACATGTTGTTGCACTTTTACATGGGAGAATACAACTCTTAACTGCTTGTCTCCTGAGCCAGCCTCTGGAGCAAGGTAGCATTAACCACTGTCAAAAGCATTGCATGATGGGTGATCCTTTTATACACACACCAGAAGAGCTGCAACAGCAATAAACTGTTAATCCAACACAGACTGGCACAGGCAGGTAGTTAGATTTGTTCTTCCTTCAAATAAAAGAAACAAACTTGGCTGGAATTAATTTTATTGAAGGCTGCATGAGAAACTCCTCCTTGCTATTTAGCATCTTAATATTTAATTATTAATTATCTGACCATTTTTGTTTGCGTTAATGCACCTTAAGGGACAAGTATCATTTACCAACTGCTCTGGCGAATAGGCTGTGTGTTTATTTTCATTAATGGCACTTCTGAGTGGCAGCTGATAAATTCTACTTCTATTACAGGAGAAAATTGTTACATTTAGGTACAGTTGGCTTCTGTTACATATGTATCACTTTCCCCCTGCACTAGGATAAGTAACTATTTATCAGCTGAGAGAAGCTGAGAAGTGTCATTAATTAAAATACATACAGCTCCGCCTTAGCAGTTGGCGAACGATACTTGTCCTTCAAGAGCCACCTCCATAGAATCTGTAAGACTCCAGACGTTGGTGAGTGGGGTTGCAGCTGAAAATCCTGTTGGTTGCTCTTGGGGAGGGAGTTAGATACCAGTGGCTAAGGGAATCCTAATTTTTATTTTTAATTTCTACTTACCATTTTATCGACTTCTAGAAAGAAGTTTTGTCATCACTTCTTTTTTTATTTTATTTTTTTAAATATCTTCATGCCGTACCTTAATATTATTGATGCTTGACAATTTCTGCAGGAGCGTTTGAAGCTGGTGACTGTATTGGGAGCCGGTCTGTTGTGTGGCACAGCTTTAGCAGTTATTATACCTGAAGGTGTCCATGCTCTTTACGAGGAAGCACTAGAAGGTAAGCATAAATTCATATCTCCCTTTTTCAGTTCAGTATAAAAAGTCCTCAGTTTTTGGATTTTCAACCATGGATTCGAGCAGGCCCTGCATGCTTACTTTATGTTTTTTGAATCTTCAGAACAATCCAGCACATGCCAGCTATTCAAAACTGTCTGGTCATCAGATGGCTCTAGGGTTGTCTGGTGCAGTTATTTGCCATAGTGCAATTCCAGGCTAAGATTGCTACTCTGCACTGCTGCTTGTGACTTTGAGGCATCCTGATTAGGGACCTCGAAGTAAACCTGTGTCACATTAGCCCCAATACTTGCCTCTTCTAGGATCCCATCAATGGGGGGTCGGGTTACAGGTCGGTCTGCAGACCTGCCTTGTACCACCTGATAGAAGTTTGTGTGCCACCACTGGTTGGGTAACACTATTCTGGTAGAAAATGTGGATAGTAAAAAGGACTTGACAGCAGTACAACTAATAGGGGTTCTGCCCGAAAATGGAGATTCGTCGGAGTGATGTTGTTACATACCGTACAAACACAATTTCCAAATTTTTTCGCACATAAGACATACCCATGATTTAGAGGAGGAAAATAAGTAAAAGAAAAACATTCTGAACCAAATTATTTGCTAAAATACCCCATAACAGACAGTGTGCTGAATTCCCCCCCCCCCCCAATCACCCTATAACAGTCAGTGTGCAGAATCCCCCCCCATCACTCCATTACAGTCAGTGTGGCAGAATCTTCCCCCCCCCCCCCCATACCCCCATTATTGGCAGAGTGTCAGACATTTTTTTGTTTTAGTTTTATTTTTTCAGCTCCAGGAGCCCCTGGAGAAGCCCGCTTAGCCCTGGACCACTTTATCTTTGGGTTTAGTTTACCCGGGGTCTGGAGGCCAGGACAGTCCCCCATAGTCAAAGAGCGCAGATCTCCTTTCTGCAAAACATCTGTCCTTTTGGTAGAAGGGTCTTACTAGCAGCTCCCCACCGCTAAGGTATAATTACTTGCTAATCCGAATACTAAAAATATGGTGAGTCTGAAGCCAGACGTGTGGGACCCTGCGTGGAGCCCACTTATACACCCAACACCCTCTATAAGATTCCCGGGCCGATTAGATCCCTCCCCGCGGGGCATCCGAAATCGGGATGTCCCGCGGGGTGAAACCCCCAGGAAGCCCACAATCCTACCTTTTCCACGTTCCAACGGCGCATGCGCGTCCGCCGCCTCCCGCGCTTCCCTCTAGCAGCGCGCGCTCCCGCGCCGGCCATTCACAAACGGCCGGCGCGGGAGCGCGCCCTGCCGCAGGGACGCGCGGGAGGCAGCGGCGGACGCGCTCTGCTTGTCCGGCGCTGCCTCTTGCTTGTCCACCGGCGGGGATTGGCTGCAGTGGTCACGTGGGAGCGGGGAGAGGTGAGTTTTCGGGGCTTTCTGGGGGGTTTCACATAGCGGGGCACCCCCGATCGGGGTGCCCCACCGAAGTGGACCAAAACCCAGGATAGTCAAAATCCTGGGTGGTGTTCCACTTTAAGCACCGTATGCTTCAACCCTGGTCAGGGCAAATGCCCTTTAATGCTAGATTTTCATAGATCTGCTGTCAGGTTCTTTTGTCTATGCTAGTTATGGTGAATACATTTTAGATTAACCATACACACAGCTACACAGTTGAAAGCAACTTGGACAATATAGACAACTGTGTAGGTAAGGAATGCATATTGCCTGAAAGCTCTTATATACAGTATTCTAGTTGCATGTATAAGAATTAAAAAGGTTAGACATGTTTAAAAGATTCCTGGTAATACTGTAATGATTTTTAGCAAAGCATCATGAAATTGGAGAAATACAGAAAGTGAAGGAAGCAGAAACTGGAGCGGAGGTTGCTGTTGCACATGAGCATGATCACTCGAAATTGCACGCCTACATTGGGGTGTCGCTGGTGCTTGGGTTTGTCTTCATGCTTCTGGTGGATCAGATTGGCAGCTCTCACATGCACTCTACAGATGGTACGTGGTGATGGATAGGAGTGGTGTGTGTACAGACCTTTTACAAGTCGGGTAGTAAATGATTTCTTGTTTTATAGACCCGGAGGCAGCAAGAGCAGCCAGCTCCAAGATTACCACCACTCTGGGACTTGTAGTGCATGCCGCAGGTGAGTGCCACTTTATGTCCCCTAGTATATAAAAAAGAACTTTTGGAACTTTTTTTATGCTTTGCAAATATGTAGTCCAAGAATATAATTGGTGATACCGCAACATATAAAATTGACAACTAAAGTTGCTTGAAACTCGCAGCCCTGAAATATAATATTCCAGGGGTCGCTGGATTCCCCCTCCAGAATCAGAATGCCCCGCTGTCTGAATGAAACCTCCCCCCCGACAACCCCCCCCCCCCCCCAGGTCGCCCGGAAATTCACCTTCTTTCTCGGTCCAACGGCGTACACATGTGGCCGCATCCCCCTTTAGCAGGGCTGGTGCCCGCGCCTGCCATTTGTGAATAGTCGTCGCGGGCACATTCCCTGTTAGAGGGTAGCGGCGTATGCGCTTGCCCTGCGCATGTGCTGTAGGACCGTGGAAGCGTGAGTGAGATCGGGTGACCTGGGGGGTTTAACACAGTGGGGCACGGACCAAAACCCAGGATAGTCAAAATCCTGGGTTTTGGTCGACTTTAAGACGTGTTTTTTTCAGGCCATTCCCCCAGTCTAGCAGAATCGGGACAGTGGTTGCAGGCACCTCCATTTTTCAGGGGTGAGCATTTTCCTTCTAATAATTCTCCGACCTTCAGATACAGATGCTAGCTTTTCAGTGAAGGAATAAGGCTCCGCACCCCGGCCTGGAGTCCCGAAGGTGTCAGAACTTACTTGGCTGCTTATCAAAGCAGCTGCTTGAGGGACCGCCCAATTTTTTAATTTAGGCAAATCTATTTGGGGAGGAGAGGGGTCCTTTCAATATTTGCAGTGTAACAGATTTAGTTGTATTGTCTGAGATATGTAAAAAAAGTATTTATTTTACTCCTTATGTGGATAACACATCTGTTTGCCTTCTAGCTGATGGAGTTGCCCTTGGAGCTGCAGCTTCCACTTCTCAGACTAGCGTTCAACTCATTGTCTTTGTGGCCATCATGTTGCACAAGGTATGACCTTAAATTCTGTTGAATGGTTTTAAATATTTATATTCAGGGATGAATCCTCACAGGGGAAAGCCAGAGGCTGGTCCTGGAATCTTTGTCCCATTATCTTGGGCTACACATTGCACAGTCCTAGACTTCAATCCGTTTTCAAAAAACTGATCTTTCAAGGTATTAGAGCATTGGAGATGCAGCAAAAAAATGAGAACAAGTGGGTGTGGCAACAGCAATGTAATGTAAGCCCAATGAAGAGAGAGGAGGGCGGGATTTCAGCTGCAGAAAGGCAGCCAATCAGGACGGTCTGGGAAGGGAGTAGGGGGTGTTTCCGTTCTTGATACACTGAAGGTTCATTTATGGACCTGATTAGCAGGGTGGGGCTGAAACCTAAATGAGGATGTGATTTTCCTCACTAAGGAGACGGGCAAGGAAGCACAATGCCGGAGCCACTCAATGAAACCTAAGCTACTGAGCTGCGGGTATTGCATTTTCTTGTGGATCGGGGCGATATACGGTTTCCAGTCTTCAGTCTTTCAAGTGTCCTTGGTTGTACCTTGCAGCTTTGCTTCGTGTGAGCTTGTTTCTGGTTTCCAAGCTACTTTAACAACTGAATCTGGGGCATCTCCCTCCATAATGCCAGAGACTCCAGTGGGCAGGTGGTGCTGTCCTGGTGACTTGACTTGGGTTATGTGGCTACGCTCTCAGCCACCCTGTGTTGGCTTTCTCCCCCATATGAGATGCCTGTGTTACTAGGTGTGGTCTGAATGTTTCTGGTCTTGGAAGTGTTGTGCGTAGTTGTTGGCTTCAGATCCCTCTGTATTCTGGGGTGAAAGCATTGTTCAGTTGAGAAATGCCGCTGAAGAGGATTTCTTCTGTCTTCTATGGTGAGATTCTATTCACCTGTATGGTTTTCCTGCGTTGTAAGGCTGCCTCCTGAATTCTCAGGAACAATGAATAAAGGTCAAGCATGGTGTGCCTATGTGGTTCTGAACCTTACCCGAGACTCTTCCTTTTCCCATTGTTATGATACAGCATTTCACTATGGCATTTGTGCTACTGGTGACTAGTACCATCGTCGGGGTTTTAGGAAAGGACAATGCAACAACTCTGACTTAGATGTATTGAATAGATACTGCTGGTCGTGTCTGGGTACCCTTGGACAAATGGAGCTCCTGACAATTAGGGCATGTGGAGAATTTGGATATCACTAGTTGGCTTCAGTACCTGCATCTGTTTTGTCTTTTGCTGGTAGGATGCTGTTATTTCTATGCTGGCTGCCTGCATAGTAAGAGTTCGTTCAGGTTCCCCTTCCTTTCTCCCTTCCAGAATATGTGACTGTTTATCAGATTTTCAGGATACACAAATTTGATTCAGACCCTAGTAGTGTTGTGATTGATTGTGGTGTCCTGGGTACCCTTAAAGAGATGGAGCATATAACAGTGAAGACACAATGGAGGATTTCTTCTTTCTGAACTCAGAAAAAATTCTTATTTTGATGTCCTGTGGAAGACCTAGCGATTCTGGTGGCTGCATCAGTCTGATGTTGTTGATGTTATATGGCAAGCTAGTGCTCTGGATGCTCATAGTAATTAAAGTGGACCAACACCATCCGAGAGCCTATAATAGCCACTCCTCTTACTCCAGATCTAGGGGGGTTAGTATTTTACTGGAGGCGGCACTACCCTGGGAGTTGATGGATTTCAAGACAGACGGGGACGGGAGATGGATCTTCCTCAAGGGGAAGATTGCCACATGTGTTTATACGTTTGTCAACTTATATGCGCCCAACACAGGTCAAATCTCCTTCCTTGAACGGGTTCTAGAGGAACTTGCCTCCTTTGGGGAGGGGGAGTTGATCATAGGAGGAGACTTCAACGTGGCACTGGATCCACTCCTTGACACGTCCAAGGGGAGTCCTCACGAATCCTTTGCCAGGTTGAGACGACTCAAAAAGTTACTAACTCTTCACCAACTGGTAGACCCGTGGAGGATACTCCACCCGAGTGATCGGGATTACACCTTTTTCTCTGTACCTCATGGGTCGTACTCCCGGATTGACTTCTTCCTGGTCCCACATACCTCCTTAGCCAGGGTTGCAGACTCGACCATTTATAACATCACGGTCTCGGATCATGCCCCTGTTGCACTCACTGTTTCCCTGCCCCATCCTGTCCCCAGGTGCTGGTCCTGGAGGCTAAATGCCTCGTTGTTAGACGACCAAAGGGTGTTAGCCGAGGTCCAGAAGGATCTCAAGGAGTTCTTCGAGATGAATACCTCACGTGAGATTGGCCCTGGGGTTCTGTGGGAGGCCCACAAATGTTTCATTAGGGGGACCTTCATAAAGCTGGGGTCCAGACTCAAGAAGGAAAGGGCGGAGATTACCCTGAAACTCCTTAATGAGATTGGGAAATTGGAAAGGCTTCATAAAAAATCTTTGGCGGCCACGCATTTCGCAGCACTGACCTCCCTTAGGGAGAGTTTGAAAACTCATTGCTGCGATAAAATCAAGGCCCAGTTAGTTAAATGTAAGAAAGTTTTTTATGAGTCTGGGGATAAGTGTGGCAGACTTTTAGCGAAAGCATTGAGGGCAGAAAGGGCCAAGACGTACATCCCTAAGATCTTTAATGCGCAGGGCCAACTGGTTCACCTAACTAGGGATATCGCTAAAGCCTTCCGCAACTTTTACGAGTCATTGTACAATCTTCCCAGTACAAAGGGGGAGAAACAAGAGCTACGTATAGCCCAGTATTTGAAGGAGTCGGGTATGCCTAAGCTCCCCAGAGAGGTATTGAGAGAGTTGGAGGAGCCCATCTCGTTGGTAGAGCTGCAGAAGGCGGTGACTGGGTCAGCGGGGGGGGAAAGCTCCCGGCCCAGACGGGCTTAGCCTACAGTACTATAAGGTATTTTTTCCCATCCTCGCCCTTAAGATGCTGGGGGTATTTGACTCTCTCAGGGACGGGGGGACCCTCCCTCGGGATTCCCTCAGGGCGCACATCTCCGTAATTCCGAAGGAAGGTAAGGACCCAAACTGCTGCTCCAGCTACAGGCCAATCTCGCTATTGAACTCCGATGTAAAATTATTCGCAAAAAATTTGGCCTCCAGGATCGCACCTCATTTACACCATGTCATAGGACTCGACCAGGTGGGGTTCATGCCACATAGAGAGGCCACGGACAACACGATAAAGGTGTTGAATCTGATCCACATGGCCCAGGGCAGGAACCTCCCCACGCTGCTCCTTGCCACCGACGCCGAGAAGGCGTTTGATCGCGTAAACTGGCAATTCATGCATGCCACTTTGAGACACATTGGTCTTGGGCCGAATGCACTGAGCTGGATTGCTAGCCTATATAGCACGCCCTCGGCGTCGGTGAAGGTGAATGGGTTTCTTTCGGACTCTTTTAGGATTGGCAATGGGACTAGGCAGGGGTGCCCACTCTCCCCGTTGATCTTTATCGTTACCCTCGAGCCATTTCTGCGCAGGGTCCGTCGGAACCCTGATATTAAAGGGCTGGTGGGCTCCGATAATCATTACAAGGTGGCCGCGTATGCGGATGATTTAATCTTTAGCCTGTTGGGGCCAGAAATATCCCTGCCCAATCTGCTACAGGAGTTGAGGTGTTAGGGTGAGCTCTCGGATTATAAAATCAATTATCAAAAGTCAGAGGCCCTGAATGTAAATATCCCCTCCAAAAGGTTCCATAATATTCAGAGTACGTTCCCCTTCAAATGGGCCAGAGACAGTGTATCCTACCTTGGGACCAGAATTGGGAGCAACTTGAGGAACATCTTCTCTCTTAATTTCCCCCCCCCCCCCCCCCCTTCTGAAGAAGTTTGAAGAGGAGATTTCTTGTTGGTCCATGGGTAAGATTTCCTGGTTCGGCCGCTGCAATGCCCTCAAGATGAATCTTCTCCCGCGTCTGCTCTACCTGATGCAGGCCCTCCCCGTAGCGGTACCTCAGACTTTCCTGCAAAGCATTAGAGCTCTTTTTGTCAGATTTGTTTGGGGGGGGAAGAAGCCGAGGCTTAGTAGCCATATCCTAACAAGGGATAAAGAGCATGGAGGACTGGGTTTTCCTGACCCGGTTCTGTACCACGCGGCGGTTCACCTGAATAGGGTTATAGACTGGTGCATCCATGGTAAACATAAGCAGTGGGTGGGCCTCAAGCAGGAGTTCTCGGATTCCCCACTGGCTGGTGCCTTGTGGCTTACGGGCAAGGACACCCCGTTGGCAATGAAGCACCCCACCCTGGGTCCCTCACTAAGGATCGGCAGACATTACATGGACCGCCCTGACCTTTCCCTCTACCCCTCCCGGTTGTTCCCAATTCTTGGAAACCCTAGCTTCCCTCCCGGGTGTGAGGGCCGTACCTCTAAGTTGTGGATGGGTGGAGGAATTTTCAGGGCCAAGCACTTCTGGGTAGATGGGGGGGTGGGCGGATTTAGATAGTCTAGCGGGATCTTTGGGCCTCCCAACCTGGACTGGATGGCAACGTATGCAGCTTCTCCACTTCCTCTCCTCGCTCCGTGAGCATGTGGAAGGGCAAAGAAAACGTACAACATTCGAGGAGCTGTGCTCAAGTAGAAACACAGAGAAACATACGCTCTCGTTTGTGTACAAAACACTGATTGCCCCCCCCCGGAGGGAGATGAGCCCCCCTTCTTAAAGAGATGGGAAGAGGACTTGGGGGTTTCGTTTTCACCCAAGCAGTGTAAGAAGATTCTGGCGATGCCACATAAGACGGCTGTCTGCACCAGATACCAGGAATGCAGCTATAAAATTCTTACTAGATGGTATAGGGTGCCATCAATACTTCACAAGTGGTTCCCGGATTCTCCCGCTGTGTGTTGGAGGTGCGAGGAAGCGACAGGTGACTTGTTGCATGTGCTCTCTGGTCCTGCCCTAAGCTTAAACCATTTTGGGATACTGTTAGGGGAGTTGCGGGGAGAATGGTCGATATGGATATCCCTGATGATCCGGCCTTATGCCTCCTTCACTCGACGAAGATGTCAACTAAACGATATAAGAAGTCCATGTTGTGCCACCTGCTCAATGCAGCGAAAGCTTGTATTCCCCAAATGTGGAAAAAGGCGGAGCCTCCCTCAATAGCTATGTGGGTTTTGAAGGTCAACGAGATTATGAGATTCGAGAGCCTGATTTTAGCCAAAGATAACGGGCAGGAGAGTTTTACATGTACTTGGTATAAGTGGATGGAGTTTTCCGAGTCGGAGGATTGTAAAATGTTGCTTGGGAACATCTAGGTCCCCTCCTGCTTCCCCCCCCCCCCCCAGGTTTTGCCTTCCCCCTGGTGAATGGGTCTGAACTCTTGGGGGTTTCACTCAGTGGGGCATTGCAATTCTAAATGCCCTATTAAGATGGGGACCACTGCCCCCAGTCTTATAGACTTGACAAGGTGGTTGCTTCGCTAAAAGAAATATAAAGCAGGCTGAATGAAAGGTGCCTTCCCTGACAGCCAGTATGGAGAGAGCAGAAAGCAGGCTAGTTTAACTTTTTGTCTGGAATGTCCCTTTAATGTGGAACAAAACCCAGGAATGTGACTTTCCCGGTTTTGTTCTTGCCTCTGCTGTGTGAAAACTCACCAGATTGCCTATACAAACTCGCCTTTCCCCAGTCCTTGCATATGCCGGATCTCATCCAATCAGAGCCATTGTTTACAGTGCAGGTTTGGTTGTGCATTCGAACGTTATGCTTTTGACGTGATATGGTATGGAATATAACTATGAAGACTGAACAGCTCTGAATATGTCCAACCCCTGGTGGGTGCGATTAAAACCCATGTTTATCTGGTTGTGAAGCTTTGTCTTCCATTAATAAGCCAATTTTGCCCTCATATGTGTTACATTCTTAGTATATTTCGGTCTCCTTTTTTTTTTTTTTTTTTTTTACTATAGTTATGTCAAAATGTAGGTACTAAATGATCTTCTTTTACAGGCTCCTGCGGCATTTGGCTTGGTGTCGTTTCTCATGCATGCAGGACTAGAACGGAACCGCATACGAAAGCATTTGCTAGTTTTTGCCCTGGCAGCCCCTGTCCTATCGATGTTGACATATCTGGGATTGAGCCAGGTAAATCTTCCAACACATTCTCATGTTTGACAACTGTAAATATGTGGCCCGTGATTGTATAGCTTTTGTTACAAAGTACCCTTTTCAGCTTTTTGTTGTTTTTTTTAATTTTTCTCCCCTCATACTTCAGCATGGCTATGGAGAGAGAGGCTTCTCCCCCCCCCCTAGAGAGGAAATACAAACTTGGATAGTTTAAAAGCCCCACCCCTTCCTCCCAGACCTCCGTTTTTTTGTTTCCCCTCCAGGAAACCGCTGGGATAGCATCGTCTGTTATTTTAGTTTATTTTCAAACCCCAGGAGAACCTGAAGGGGGAGTGCTCACCTTTCCGGGGCTTTATTTACACAGGGCAGGGTACCTGTGGCCTTGAGGGGTCGGCCTTGAGGGGTCTGCTGGACCACCACGTCATTGGGGCATCTGCTCGTTCTTGTAGTTCCTCAACTAGGCCTGGGGCTGGAAAAGCGGCATCTGGCAGCAGTGGAAAGGCAGGAGGTACCTTAGATCATGCCTTAGACACACGTGCGACTGGTTGCGGCTCTGCGGAATGACGTCACTTCCAGACGCCTTCATTCCATCGCCTTTTTGCATGGCTGTTCAGTAAAGAAGCAGTACCCAGGGCTGCGGCGGTGGTTTCGGGCTGTGGCAGTGATCTTGGGCTGCAGTGGTGTCTGGGCGGCAGCACTTTTTCGGGTATCGGACATCCCTTCTGACCTACGATGGTTCCTGGAGCAGCTGGAATACACAATCCTGCAGCTGAAAGAATAGACCGACCAGCAAGGTGCAGGTGGTCCAGGCAACGGCTAACCAACAGACAATCTCTTCCAGGATGCCTCATCAGGATAAGCTGATGAGATGTATTTATGCCGTTTTAATTTAGGAATTGATTGACTTTTGTGGTATAGTTTAGTCTAATCCTTCCTGGAGCTGACTGTATTTTCCCATGTTTTTTTTCTTAGACCACCCCCATGGTCAAAACTAAAGAAAAGTAAAGAGACCGTGAAAAAAACAAGGAGGGGGAATCCCAAACTAAAGCAGAATCCTAGACCAGTCAGACTGTATTAACTGCCACAATATTTTGCCTGACTCATGTTTTCAGCCATGTTTGGAACATAGAATGGGGCTCGAAGCCACGGCATGATGGAAGGAGACTCTAGCCATGCGCCTTCAACTTTGCAGTTCTGCCGCGGTGCAGTTGAGACCTCCCTATCTACCCACATGGCTATGCCACCTCCAGACCCTCAAATTTCTCTGACTGGACTCGGTTAGACATTTGAGGAATACTCCAGATCCTTCTAGAGCTGAAAATCTCATCTGATCAAAACTCCCTTAATAAAGGATTTGGTGTAGGTTCGGAGAGAGAGGGTCCTTCCCCACTAAATAAGGTGTGAGAGGAGACTTGAGGATATTTATGACACCATGAATATCCAACTGGTGGATAAGACCTTATTTGTTCAGGATGCCATGTATCATAAGTTTTTGCTAAAAAGAGAGAAGTGTTTTCCTTTTCACTCTTCTCTGCCATCCCTTCCTCATTAAATTAAAGTCTGGAAAAGTAATTTTTCCTACCTGTCTGACCTTCTCCCTGACAGCCTGGCAGGGCATCTATTCAAATTAGTTTGTTGTCCAGACCATTGCCTGGAGCTATCAGAGTTTAAGGACAGACCAACAGAAAGGTTTCTGGGATCAAGAGGAAAGCATTTCCACTGGTAATCTCAGATCTTTTCAGAAAGAGAGTTATTGAACCAGTCCCTTTAGAGGTCCAGGAAAGGGGGTTTTACTTGAAAGTACAGAAGCTGTCAGGGGCCTTCTGTATTATTCTGAATCTCTAGGCCCTCAATTCATACTTGAATTACAGGAGATATCATATGGAATCATTTTTCTTTTTCAGTTAGGAACCTATTGATGCCAGGGGATCTTATGGAAAGCATCGACCTACAAGATGCCTATCTTCATGTTCTCAACTGACAGGCCCATCGCAGATTCCTGTGGTTTGTTATTCTCTCAGACTCAGGAATCTGTCAGTTCCAATACAGAGCGCCGCCATTTGGAATCTCCGGCGCCAAAGATATTCACCAAGATCCTAGCCAAAGCAATGTGCCATCTTAGGTCCAGTGGGATTACCATTAGCCCCTACCTGAAAGATCTTCTATTGACAGCCAGTTCAGAGACTACCCTGCGGGGAGAATGTGACAGAGTTTGTCACTTCTTCAGAGTCTGGGCTGGATTGTCAATGAAGAAAAATCCTGCTTAACTCAATTAGACTTGCATATTTCTTGGAAACAGTTCTTGGCAAAGGATCTTTCTGCCTCCACAGAAGCAGGAAAAGCTGAGGACTGGCATATGCCTGCTGATAACCACAGAGGAGATTTCTCTAAGAAATCATGAGCGTACTGGGTCTCATAACCTCCACCAGTTCTTGGGCACAGCTGCATTCCAGGCAGTTGCAGCCCTTCCTACTGCAAGTATGGGACTGTTCATCAGACTGAATAGACAACAGGGTAGTGATTCTGGCAGTGAACCTAAAGTATCTAGAATGGTGGTTGAACCCTTCCATCCTTCAGGCAGGTCATCGGTGGCAGCAGATTGAGACGATCATTGTGACTACAGATGCCAGCACCTGGGGTTGGGGTGCCCACTTGGGATCACAGCAAGTATAGGAACCTTGGCCTGCAGATATAAGAAACAGGTCCTCCAGCTACAGGGAGCTGTTGGCAATAAACAGAGCCTTTGCTTCAGCCACCTAATAGGGGGCAAAGATGTACTGGTCCGTTCGGACATCGTCGCAGCAGTAGCATACATCAATCACCAGGGAGGCACAAGATTAGTCAATCTACAAAGATCTGCTTACTCCTTCCTAGTACCCCTTAGGAGCAGATAAACTCCTTTTCAGCAGTACATCTAAAGGAAACTTTAAATGGAGTTGCAGACTTCCTGAGCAGAACTCCTCTGCTGCAGGGAGAATGGGTGTTGAACCAGCTAGACCTGTTTGCCACAGTAGAAAACAGAAAATATAATTTGGTTTTCCTCTCTGAGAAATGGGGATGGAACCTTGGGGATAGATGCCCATCCTTGGCACTTCCATCTAGCATACACCTCTTCCCCATTCACGCTAATCCCGCAGGTGGTAAGGAAGATCGCATCAGACAAGACCAGAGCCATCCTCATAGCTCCTGCCTGGCCAAGAAGAAGCGTCCAGCTTACTACCAAAACCTAAGAAATCTGAAACTGTCAGCTTGGATCCTGAATGGGAGATCCTGAAGGCTAAGGTTCTGTCTCATAGCGTTATTGAAACTTTAATTAGTTGCAGAAAGTTGGCTGCTAGATGCATTTAAAGATCTGGAAAAGTATTTCTTTGTTCTGTGAAGTTAACAGTCTGAAAAAGGATCTCACTGCCACAGTTCTGGCGTTTTTACAGGAAGGTTTTGATTTGGGACTAGCAGTAAGTACACTCAAGACACAGGCCTCGACCCTATCTGTCGTCTTAGACAAGAGCCTCAGAAGCGAAGGTATGATTAATAGATTCTTATTGCCATAGTTAGTCCTCTTGGGACCTATCACTGGTCCTGAGGGGACTAGTCAGAGCTCTATTTGAACCACTTGAGGAGGCTAAAGACAAGGTTTTATCTCTTAAAACTAGTTTCCTCCTATCCATTATTCTGCTAGAAGGGTTAGTGGCCTTCAAGCTTTCTCCATGCAGGAACCTTACTGTATGGTTCTTCCAGAAGTCTTTCTCAAGATCCCTTTTATTTGCCCAAGATGTCCTCTGAATGTCACTGTACTCAAGATATTATTTTACCTCCATTTACACTTGATTCAGAATCACATGAGGAGAATGCCAAATCTCTAGACATACTCCTATCCGTAGAACAGATTATTTAATTCTTTTAGTGGCAAAAATAGAGGTCTCTCAGTGTCTAAGAATACCATTGTCGGATGGAATAGACAGGTCATCTCCTTGTCCTACACCTGTATGGATACTCCACCCCATTTCACAAGAGCAGTCAGAAAAGGGGCTATCTGTTGATGACCTTTGTAAAGCTACCACATGGTCTTTGCTCCACACATTTTTAAAAGGTAATGCCTAGACTTATTTTCTGATGAGCAACAATCCTTTGGTAGGAAAGTTCTACAGGCCTTAGGATGCATTTCTTGTTTGTCCTCTCCATGGCCGCCCTGAAGGACGAGGAGAGAAAATCCCTGTTAGACTTACTGGTAAGTTTCTACGTGTCCTTCAGGGTGGCCCATACGACCTTCCTGATTAGTACAATGGCTTTAGTGTTAGGTTTCATTCATATTACTGAGGTCTGGGAGGAAGGGGTGAGGCTTTTAAACTATCCCAGTTTGTGTTTCCACTCTAGGGGGAGGAGCCTCTCTCCGTGGCCGTCCTGAAGGACTCTTAGAAACACAGTTACCGGTAAGTCTAACGGGGATTTTTATTTTTTATCTTCCCACAGAGCAGTAAAGAGGCCCTGTCCGAGGTCAATGCCACTGGTGTCGCCATGCTTTTCTCCGCCGGGACATTCCTGTATGTAGCCACAGTCCATGTACTGCCAGAGGTGGGCGGAATGGGACACAGCCACAAACCAGACTCAGGTGCTGCTAAAGGACTGAGCCGCGTAGAGGTGCTTGCCTTGGTCTTGGGATGTTTAATACCTCTAATTTTATCCATTGGACACCAACACTGATCACCCGAAAAGGTTGTGCGGTTTTCACTGGAAATTTCCAGGGACAATATAAAATGACTCCTGATTTCTCTTGAACATAGCTATCGTGTAGTTGGAAGTGACTTTAATGGAATCGGACTATGACAGTGGGGTGATTTTATTGTCTTACCATTTAGTAACAGCCAGACTTTCCACCTGTACATACTTTGTGTTTTTTAATCATCGTTTCATTGGCCGTTTGTCGGGACACATTCGTGAAATTAAATGACTTTTGGGAAGTGGGTTATGTTCCAAAATTTTTACGTGGTTTCTTTCTGCGTCTTTACCATTGACTATACCTTTTAACATCCTGTTTTTCTACTGGAGGAATACTGAAATACTGTATGTTCATGTTGAAGATGAAACAACACTGCTTCATGTAGCCTCTTTCTAGATTTATGGGAATAACGGAGCTTGTGTCCAGGAGTGCGTGTCTGACCTCTGTATCTCAGCCAAGAACTGGTGTTTTGTAAGAATGACAGACTTGCTCAAGATTAGATTTGTCTGCTTAATATGAAATTTAGAATTCCTGGAAGCGCCAAAAAAAAAAAATGGCGACCTTGCTTACTGAATGAAGACAGGCTCTTGAAAACCATCCTATAAAAGAATGTGGTTTTCTTTCACAGTGGTTGGTTTTTGGGACTGCCCAATATCAGCCTGCAAACTCATTTATCAAAACAACATCAAGCGTGTCCCACATGACCACCAATTAACTTTTGGCCAGGAGCCACATGTTAAACATGTACATGCAGCTGCCAAGGCCCGGAAATGTGCAAATGTGAGTATTTGTCTCAATTGTCAGGCTTTCTATGGGAGTGGGGCTAAAATAGCTTGGTGGGCAATTTTAGATCTGCTCTAACTTAACAAAAATGTGAATCCTTTTAGTTTAGCCACCAGATACAACTGCAATGTTGGTTGCTATAATCAATTGTCTGCCTTTTTCCCTTTTAAAGCCAAGTAGGTCTAACTACCCTGCTCCTGTGTCTTTCACTGAAATGCCTTTGTTTTCAGGTGTTTCAGTGAGTGGTGTTGAGCATCCCTTGCACAGGCACAGTACAGATCTGGGACAAAGATATCACTGAATAAAAGGAAACTTCAAACAATGATTATAAGCAAAGCCTCTGACACAAGCTTGAGTTGACCTTTTGCTGGGACAGTACATTTAGGTGTAGATTTGGAAGTTAAGCAAACAATAATTTGTTCTTACTCTTAGTATGGGTAATCCCTTTATTTCATAGCAGGGATGTCAAGTGGGCCACAGGCCTGGTAAATGTGGCCATTCACAGAGCTTACTACTTACTTGGTTAGCAGTGGTGGGACTAACTCAGAAAACTTCAGTAGATGGAGAGATCCGGCTATGACTTCCCCATACCACCTCAGGTGGATACGATCCATTTCTGTGAGAGCTGCCATTGATAGAAAATGTCATGCATCATTCAAACAAATATGATCACATGTGAATGACCAGCATCTGCAAGTGTGGAAATGCACCTTTTTACCACTAATCATCATTAGTGGGTTCTTTAAAAGATTTGCAAAGTTTTCCTCATTGCTTGCAGTAACCTTGAATTAGACTGGTAGTGTAAAGTGCTCTCCAAAGCCGCCAATTAATGGAGTAGAGATCTGCACAGCACTGGATTTGATCTTGAGAACCCATAAGTTTCACACTATTGGACTAGGGCCGATCCACTGCATTTAAGAAAGGTTGAGGAAGCGGAATGGGTAGTTTTATTTAGTGGATATCTGGTTTTGTAAATATTTCCATGGCAAGTATTATGTAGATTTGCTATACACCATTATACCAGCCAAGAGACAGACTGCTGAAGAACTAAAGCAGCCGCATTCTGTTTCCACAATAAAAGTATTTTTATGTGCAGTGTTTGATGCAGAGCAAACTTTAGCACTTACATTTAGATGAGGGGCTGAATATATGCAGAAGATGTATTTTTGAGGAAAAAAATATGGAGCTCAATGTTCAGTATTTTATACTTATTTCGGATAAAGCGGTGGGAGGATAAGAACCAAATGTATGCCCCTATTTCTATAACCCGTCAGGGTAAATGGAGTCTTATTTATTTAGCTTTTTAGGCTAGGGATTATTTTAAAGTAGACCTAACTTGTTAGCAACTTTGGGCCATAAATATTGCAAAAAGTAGGCATCTTCACCGGGTGGAGGGAGGGGCTTACCACCCGACCAACCACTCTGGGATGCCTAGCAGTGGCCACCCTACTAGTACAGGAGCCAGTCAGAAAGCATGCTGTCATTCTGGGGCAAAAAGAACAGCAGGCCTGAACCTTTCAATGGCCCAGGTTCACAAATACTCTAACTTGCCTGAATTTGAGAAGTTCGCTTTTTCCACATTGTTCTTATATGACTGGAATTAGCTGGAGGTAAAGCATGTGTCTTGTTGCAGCAGGTATGGCTGAGGCGCATGTCCACAGCTTTTTTTCCTGCCACTTGTTGGATGGACATTTGCTAGAAAAACAGTATCACTGTAATTCAAGGATCACTGATGGCATGAGGGGTGGCTTATGTTAGTTTAGTGTCCCTGTGGGCCAGGATCCAACTTGGCAAAGAGTTGTAAAGGAGGGTTTAGGTACCCTATAAAAGAGATCCAAAGGGGCAGTAAGGAGCGAAAAGTGACCAGTTGTCAACTGCAAACAGGCAGTAGGCTCTGGTTTTAATCCGTGCCCTGTCTCTGGTCTTTAAAACTAGTCTTAAAGTCCAGGCATGCTAATACATATTTAAAAAAAAAAAAAAGTCGAAATACAACTGGAACTGGTCCGCCCTGCTTTGGTTTTATAACAAAAGAACAGTCTTCTCCCCTAATGTACCCACTCGCCTGCAGCCTCTGGGAACCACCGCTCCCCTATGCCAATGAGCGCCGGACAACCATGGACACTGTGAGTGCCCTCGCGGACGGCTTTTTTACCACTGTTAATTATTGTATACTTACGGCTCCCCTTTGATTATGTCTTTCAGACGGGCGAACCCCTTTGGCTTCTCCCGGCCCTACTCCCTCTATTTAGTTGGTTAACTTGTGAGGCCTAGTGTTAATTATTCCCACTTCCATAGCGGGTTATTGGGGCATCCCCGGTTGCTGTATAGAGTTAATCCCTATAGGTCTATTGTGCCGCTATAATCACCATATGGAGGCGTCTCAGGATAATGTGACCGAGGTTCCTTCGGGACAAGCCCGGCTGTGTGTAGCTTGTGGGGAGCCCCATGTTGACGCTGACAAGGCGCGGGTCTGTGCACCCTGTGCCAAACAGGTGCTTGCACTGCAATCCGGCCTTCCAGTGGCTGAGTTTGCGATTCGTTTCGCCTCTCCTGCTCCCCCCAAGCTTAAATCTCACTCCCTCTGAGTTGCATACAAGTGGGGATTCTCAGCCTTCTAGACTGGCTAGTGTTGAGAAGTTAATTGCTAATACCTTGGCGCGTAAGGCCTCTGCAAAAAAGCGGAACTTAACGCCTGATGTCACTCTTTTCCCTATGGAAGCTGATGAGTTTTTGCAACTGTCTGGCTATACCCCTTTGGAGGAAGGGGAGCTATTCTCCGACTCAGGGTAATCTGATGAGAGGCCCAGGGGTCATGACGATTCTGGCTCTGATCCCTGTGCCCCGGATGATAGTAATAGACTGTTGGCTCAGATTTTTGAGGTTCTGTCTATCTCTCCCCCTGTTGCGGCCCCCAGGCAACAGGGGGAACTTCTTCATACTGCTAAGTCATGCTTGGAATTTCCTGAGCAAGCACATTTCAATAACCTTGTGCTCAAGGAATGGGAGCCTCCCAGTAGATTTCCCAGTGTACCTAAGAGTTGGGATAGGAAGTATCCCTTTCCTGCTGATGTGGTGAAGCGTTGGTCATCCCCTCCCGAAGTGGATGCCCCGGTCCTAGGGTTATCTAACACCTCTGTCATGCACTCCCCTGACTCTACTACCCTGCGGGATGCTGAGGACCGGCGAATTGACCAGCTGGTGTCCCATGCCTTTGCATGTGTGGGGACGGCGCTGCGCCCGGTCTGTGCCTCTGCCATTACGGCTGTGGCTATTAGGACCCTGCTCAGAAGTATCCTTGATGGTGCCCCTGATGATTTGCCTTGTGAGGAGTTTAATGCACTCTCTAGTTGTGATGTTTTTGTGAATTTTGTCCTCTCTGCCTTGGATGACACCATTAGAATGTGTGGCAGAACCTCTGCCCTTGTGGTGGCTATACGCTGCTCGGTTTCGCTGCGCCAGTGGGCTGCTGACAACGCTGCCAAGAAGGACCTCACTGGTTTTCCCTTCAAAGGACTACGCCTGTTTGGGGACCACCTGGACCTATTTGCTAAGGGAGGCAGGTTACCCCAGCGCAGGCGGCAGTCTCTGCCCTTTTCCTCCCCCTACCGTGGTGCTAGACAAGGGAGGGGGTTTCCTTTACTGGGGCCCGAGGAGACTTTTGGGGTAGGGGCAGAGGACGGGGACGCCCTGGCTCCTCCTGGGGCACCAAGCTTAAGTCCTCTCCCAAGCCCCCTCAGGCATGATGGGGCGCCCTCACCCATCCGGGTGGGGGGACAGCTTCAGCACTTTGCTCACGTCTGGAGGCTTCATGTCTCAGACCGGTAGATTCAGGAGGTAGTGTCCTCCGGTTACAAGATAGTTTGCTGTCGCACCCCCCCCCAAGGTTCATCAGCTCCTGGATTCCTCAGGACCCTGTGTCAGCTCAGGATCTAGTGCAGACAGTGCAAAGCCTTCTGGAGTGGGGGTCATCTGCAAGGTACCTGTAAGAGAAAAGGGCAAGGGCTTCTGTTCCAACCTCTTCACAGTGCCCAAAAAAGATGGGTCAGTCAGGTCCATCCTGGACTTGAAGATCCTCAACAAATTTGTCAGGTGCAGGCGCTTTCGCATGGAAACTCTGTGCTCTGCCATAAGTTCCCTGCTCCCAGGGGATTTCATGACGTCTGTGGACATCAAAGATGCTTACCTTCATATTCCTGTATTTCCAGGTCATCAAAGGTTTCTCAGGTTCGCTCTGGAGGATCAATACTACCAATTTGTGGCATTGCCCTTTGGTCTCACTTCAGCTCCCAGGGTGTTCACCAAGGTGCTGGCAGGAGTGATGTCTCTGCTCAGGTTTCAGGGCATCCGCGTGCTGCCCTATCTGGACGACATTCTCATCACTTCCCAGTCTCTACATCAGGCAAAGTTGGATACTCAGCTGGTGGTGTCCACCCTGGAGTCATTTGGCTGGGTGATCAACCACCCCAAGTCTTCTCTGTCCCCCTCCTTGGTGACTTCATTCCTGGGAATGAATCTGGATACAGTTCAGGCAAGGATTTTTCTTCCTCAGCAGAAGGTGGACAGTCAGATTGCGCAGGTCCGGTTCCTGCTATCTTGTCATCATCCCTCCATCAGGCAGGGAATGTAGCTGGTGGGCCTGATGGTGGCGTGCTTCGAGGCGGTCCCTTATGCTCAGTTCCACTTGAGGCCTCTGCAACTCCACCTCTTGTCAGTGTGGGACAAGGATCCCGCGTCCCTGGACCGGGTCTTTGCTCTTTCCCCCCCTGGTCAGGCGGTCCCTCTCGTGGTGGCTGGACTCCAGGAACCTGTTGGGGGGCAGATCCTTTCTGACCCCCTCCTGGGAGACGGTCACCACGGATGCCAGTCTGTCAGGTTGGGGGGGTTTCTGGAAGTCCCTGCAGTTCCAGGGGAGGTGGGGCCCTCAGGAGGTCCACACACCTATCAACGTCTTGGAGCTGCGGGCGATCAGGTTAGGTCTGGCTCAGTTGACTCATCACCTTCGGGGCCTGCCTGTTCAGGTGTGCTCGGACAACCAGACGGCAGTTGCCTACACCAGTCATCAGGGAGGGACCCGGAGCAAGAGGGCCCTCCAGGAAGTGTCTCTGATCCTGACCTGGGCGGAGGCCAATGTTCCCTGCATATCAGCGACGTTCCAATCTCTGTGTCACCGTTGGGGCCAACCAGATGTGGATCTGTTTGCGTCCCGTCACATTCACAAGCTCCCAGCCTTTGTCTCCCTGTCCCAGGATCCTTTGGCCTTGACCACGGATGCTCTAGCAATGTCATGGCAGGACTTTCAGTTCCTGTATGTCTTTCCTCCATTCTCCCTGCTGGGCAGGGTTCTGCGCAAGATTGCTCTGGAGGGGGTGCCAACAATTCTGGTGGCCCCCAGATGGCCAAGAAGAGTGTGGTTCGCAGACGTGGTGCAGCTGGCAGTAGATCAGTACGTTCTGCCCAGGGTGCCAGACCTGCTCACTCAGGGTCCCTTACACCATCCCAATTTACAAACTCTGGCTTTGACGGCCTGGCTGCTGAAACCTCCATCTTGATGGAGAAGGGGCTGTCTATCTCGGTTGTTGATACCATGATAAAGGCTAGGAAGAAGTCTTCTTCTTCCATTTATTACAGGGTTTGGCGTGCCTACATTGACTGGTGTGAGTCTAAGTCTCTTCCCTGTCATGTGTTCTCTATTCCCAGGATTCTGGAGTTCCTGCAGCATATAGGTTGGAGATGGGGCTCCAACTCAGTACTCTGAAGGGTCAGGTTTCTGCCCTGGCTGTTTTCTTACAGAGGTCCTCTGCTCAGCATTCTCTGATCAGGACTTTTTTCCAAGGGGTTACTCAGGTGCGTCCCCCACGTAAGCCTATGGTGCCTGTTTGGGATTTGAACTTGGTTTTGTCAGCCTTGCAGGGTGCTCCCTTTGAGCCTGTGCAGGATGCTGCCCTGGCCATTCTTACTCTCAAAGTCGTCTTTTTGGTGGCTATCACCTCTGTTAGGCGTGTGTCTGAGTTGGCGGCGCTTTCCATCCAGCCCCCCTACTATGAGAGACAACAGGACAAGGTGGTGTTCCGCTTCAAGCCAGATTTTCTGCCTAACGTTGTGTCTGCCTTTCATTTGAATCAGGACATTGTTCTTCCGTCATTGTGCCCTAATCCTAGTACTGCTAAGGAGAGGGTTTTGCGTTCTTTGGATGTGGTTAGGTGTCTGAAGTACTATCTGGTGGCTACTGCACCTTTCAGAAAAACTGATGCCTTTTTGTGGTCCCTTCTGGTCCTAGGAAGGGTTTGGCTACTGCCAAGTCTACTATCAGCAAATGGATCCGTCAGGCTGTGATTCAGGCCTATTCTGCTAAGGGGAGAATCCTCCCTTCCACCTTACTGCTCATTCCACTCGTGATATTGGTGCCTCTTGGGCTTTTCAGCACCAGGCTTCTGTTGAACAAGTTTGCAAGGCCGCTACTTGGTCTTCTGTTCATACATTTTCAAAGTTTTACAGGGTTAATGTTAGGGCCTCAGCTGATGCTGCTTTTGGCCGCAAGGTTCTGCAGGCGGCAGTGGTTTAAACTGTCTGCTGTTACCTTTGGGGATCCCACCCTACTTTATGGACACTGCTATTGGATGTCCCGAGTGTAAGTATTCTATCTAGAGCAGGACATACTGTATACTAAGAATAATACAATTCTGTGATTACTCACCTGTAGAATTGGTATTATGAGTATACAGTACGTCCTGCTCCACCCCACCCTTGGTTTTTGCATTATCTTGGATCCCCTGTATGGTGATTGTTATCATTGTTATAGTTACTAGTTTGAGTTGTTTTAATTCTCCTGGCTTCTCGTTAACTTGAGGGACTATTAAAGGACAACATACACGAATATGTAACTATCCATAATTTTCTAAGTGACAACCAACACGGTTTTACTAAGGACAGAAGCTGCCAGACTAACCTGATTGGCTTCTATGAGGAGGTGAGTAGAAGCCTGGACAGAGGGGTGGCTGTGGATATAGTTTTTCTGGATTTTGCAAAAGCATTTGACACTGTCCCCCAAAGACGCTTATTGGGGAAATTGAGATCTTCAGGATTAGAAAACGCAGTTTGTAACTGGATTGAAAACTGGCTGAAGGATCGTGTGCAGAGAGTTGTGGTTAATGATACCTACTCTGAATGGTTACCGGTTGTAAGTGGCGTACCCCAGGGTTCAGTGCTGGACCACTATTATTGAACTTGTTTATAAACGACATAGAAGATGGAATAAAAAGCACTGTCTCTATTTTTGCAGATGATACAAAGATGTGTAGCACAGTGCAGTCTATTGAAGATGTTCACAAGCTTCAGGTTGACTTGGACACATTGAGTGTCTGGGCATCCACTTGGCAAATGAAGTTCAATGTGGTAAAATGCAAAGTCATGCACTTGGGGTCTAATAACCTGAAGGCCACATATGTCCTCGGGGGAGTAAAACGGAGTCACATGTTGAGAAGGATCTGGGGGTACTGGTAGATCACAGACGGGGAGGCCGATTCATTAATAGCGCCAGGTAGCGACAGATGAGCGACTGTAGCAGTATTTTCAGAGCGCCCGCTAGTAGTCGCTGTGCTTGGCCGTTGTTCGGTTGTTGACAGCGACTCAGTCGGTGTGCTGTAATGTTGAATATTGGGTGAGGAGTCGCTAGGTTCCGCGCTGTATGGGAGCGCATGATAGCGAATGGCTCCCAGCATATTCATTAACAAATCACGCTCAAAAAATTCTCGCGCTGTGAAATGCTTGTTTAAACCCCAGAGCACTGGCGGCGATGGGTTAAAAGTAGTTTTTTAACACCCAAACGACCATATTTTTGGAAACCAAAAAAAAACAAGTTTATAAAAACATTTTGTAATATGAATACATTAATATCAGACCTGTAATATCAATTCTGCACAAATTTGTTTTTGTTTTTTTTTTTTTTTTTTACCTTACATTGCAGAAGTGGTAACAGAATTTTTCACATTAAAAAAAAAAAAAAAAAAAAATTACAATTATTTATGATTATTTAAAGATTGTTCCATTGAAATGCATTGGAGAGCGCCAAGTAGCGAGAGGTCATACCTGTCGCTGTTCAAGGTTGGACGCTGGCTCTGTGGGCTGAGGCTGGAATAATGATGAATGATTCGCTATCTGGCGCTCTCTCAGTCGCTAAGCAGGATCGGCTTGATAAATGTGTGATTGTGGTGGGGAGCCGGCGTTCTCGTGGCGGTGACCGTCATTACCGTTCGCTCACCAGTCGCTACCTGGCGCTATCCCTTGTTAAATAAGGGCCTAAATAACAGCATGCAATGCCAAGCAGCTGCTTCCAAGGCCACCAAGATACTATCATGCATTAAAAGAGGCATGGAATCACGGGATAGGGGTGTAATTTTGCCTCTTTACAAGGCACTGGTGCGCCCTCACCTGGAATATGCTGTCCAGTTCTGGGCGCCCATTCATAGAAAGGATGCTGTGACTCTGGAAAAGGTGCAGAGGAGAGCCACCAAACTAATTAAGGGAATGAAAGATCTTACTTATGAGGAAAGATTACGAGAATTAAATCTGTTTAGTCTTGAGAGGAGGCGATTGAGGGGGGACATGATTAACTTGTATAAATATATAAATGGACCATACAAAAAATATGGGGGAACACTATTTCATGTAAAATCCTCTCTAAGGACAAGGGGCCCTGCCTTCAATTGGCAAAAAAGAAATTTAGTTTCCGGAGGCGACAATCGTTTTTTACCATAAGAACTATAAATCTGTGGAATAGCCTCCCACAGAAGCTTGTTACAGCATCAACCGCTGACGGCTTCAAAAAAGGATTAGATGCTTATTTAGAAGAAAATAACATTAACAGTTACTATTAGCGGTTATCAGTAAAAAAATAAAAATAAAAACAAAAAATAAAATAGCTTCCCCTATAAAATAAAAAATAACTTCCCCTACCCCAACACCCTTGGTTGAACTTGATGGACATATTTCTTTTTTCAACCGTATTAACTATGTAACTGCTTTTCAATGCTGGGGATTGTGGGAGGTCCCTGGGTATTTGAGGGGCCGGGAGGAGCCTATTTTCGATGTCTCTGCAGTCCAGCGCCATCTGGCGGAGGATAACTCAAGTGTAAGTATTCTATCTGGAGCAGGACATACTGTATATTCATAATACCAATTCTACAGGTGAGTAATCATAGAATTGTATTTTTTATGCAATCTCTTTAAAGTGATCCTATACCTAAAAAGTTTATGTTGTCATCTTCTATCCCCCAGCCCAGCCCCAAATCAGCCTGTGTTTCTTTATTTTAGTATAGCCTTTGCCTGATATTTATAACACTAACAGGAAGCAGTATGATGTCTGAATGGCAGCCAGGGGTCATGTGGAAGCAGTATTGGCAGTCCCATTCCTCCAGTTTATGAGCACTGATGAACAGTGGGCATCCTCAATCTGGCTCTGCCCAGCCAAGAGGAAGTTCGCTCATTTTGGAAGAGACTTCCTCTTTAAATACCAGTGGCTGAACCTGTTTACTCTAAAACCTGTATCAGCGTTATTGTGATGTAAACTTTGTCCTAGTAATGTGGACTGACCAAGGATTGATGGCTATTGATTATGTGCCCAGCTTACCAGCGCACATCCATTTATAAAAATACATCTGCTGAGCATGTCGATTTTTCCATTGGCTGCGATAAAGTTTTGTAGCTGGAGAGCATCTGAATGATCAAGACCAGGGGCCGCACAGAATTGCAGATCTTTGGTCTACCTTTATACATCAAATACAGGAGCACAGTCTGTTTCATACCTTGCTACCCCCACTGTAAAAGCGGACCAACAACGTTCTATGGTAGTTTAAATTCTAAAAAAGCCATGTATCAACTCCCTTAGTGTTCTGGTTTTGAATTGGATAAAAATAAACCATTTTGGCTTGAGTTGTTTTTTTTTTTTTTGGGGAGGGGGGGGTCTGCCTTAAGTTTTGAAATGTATTCGGAAACCTCCCTTCATGGTGCTGAAGAGTAGATTGGCTGTGGCCACCATTTGTTTTACAGATATCCTAGTCCAAGCTTTGTTGTAATTCCCCAGCCACATGGGACAGGCATCACGTGAGCTGCTTGCTGCCTTAATATTGCTGTTGGGTTTACAGTCCCTGTAACAAGTGATATTGTTGGTCCTTGCGCCAGGTTCCGAAATCCCCTCTGCCTGAAGAAATGAGCAGGTCCAGGTTTGCAGACAGATAATATCTGGTCAGTGCCCCGAGCCTGCCAGCCAAGTGTTACGGAAAGTATTTGAACCGTTTTTAATGGCATTTTCCACTTTTAGCTTTGGTCTGCTCTAAAGTTTGAAAGTATATCCAAGTAAAAAGAAACAAGGGGCGGAGGAGTTGCCCACAAATGTGGTCTCTCTAGATTCTGCTGACTTGGCTAGTGTTTACTGTTGAATTAGATCTCCTTGTCGCACTGGTCCTGTAGAGTAGGTAAAATCAAGTACGGCCCTGAAGAGAAGTAATTGATCACTGGTGAAGGAGCTGCTCCCTGGTTGGCAGACAGTTGGTGTGAAAGTTGGGTGAGCTCCCTGGAATTGGGGTCCTCTTCATGACATCCAATACCAATCAACAAATCTTCTGTACATCCAATCATTCCAGTTTTAAATGCCTTATTTTTGTTTGTTTGTTTTGCAATTGTGAATAGTAATTTTTTAAGAAAACATTTGATGTATATAACGTTTTAATTGATGAAGTGTTAAATCATGAAATAAAACTGATTTTCATTCTTCATGTGGTCATTTCTTGGAATTGTGCATTGTTTGAAAGTGAAAACAAATAAAGATGAAGGCTAATTTAAACCCCGAAATCCCAAATCATGCACCTTCCCATCCCATATCTGGGGTCTGGCATGATGTTGATAGCTGAAAAGAAATGCAGCCTGCTCTCATGGTGACAACAATGTACGTGGCTATACAGATCTGCATCTCCTGGATAAGCTAATAGGCCATCAGGGCATGATGGCTACAGAGTCACTTTAAAAGGATTAGCAGGCAAGAAAACAAGAGGGTACTTACCTTTTGTCCCTCGCCACTGATCGGTGCTAGTCCGGTAATCGGCAACTCACCTGATCTCTGGATCCGAGTGCACACCACAGCCTGTCATACCGCATTGTCTGGGCCCTGAACAAGGATTGATGGTGTGCCATGCTTTCCACTCGCCATCATTCACAGGTGAGCTGCCATGCCCTCTCCATTTATTGCAATGGAGGTAGTATGCGAGGCATGACATGCCCCCCCTCAATTGTAGTGAATGGAGACGGTATGTATATGCTATTGTGACTGATGGCAGAAGCGGAGTCCAAGCCTCTGACGATGTGGGAAGCGAGCGCTGTGGCATGGCCTCCAAACATGACCTGTTGGTGGGTCTTGTGGAATGGGCTGGGGAACACTGATCAAGACACAATGTCACATAAGGCAGCAGAAAATAACTCCCTATTTAAGGAATTAGCTCTGGTTTGGTTACTATTTCAAGTGGTTTCCAGGCTTCTAGCCGTCTGACAAATCCTCCAAGGCTGCCTATGCTTGTAATGGCTGCTGTCATATATGATCAATGCATGTTTACATACACAAAGGATTTTGTGCTCTGCTTTCTACTCATCTGTGCTGTGTTAAATTAACACAAACCAGTGAACACGCTAGGGGGCAGTAATTGCACATGTGCCCAGAGCGGTGGGCTGCTCAAACTATTGAAGCAGTTGGGGGCTATTAGGTTCCCCGCTTGAGCATTTCAGACATGTCTCATTCGAGAATCAAACCTGCAACCTTTTCCAGTTGATTACTTAACCACTAGGCTATGACTTCCCCTTAATATTGATAGCATATAGAAGCTACATCACCACCCCCCATAAAAATGTGGTTGCTTCACTACCACAAGCCATTGGATCCTTGGGCCTGTGTAACCATTCCAACCTGTTCCAAAACCTGTCTAATTCAAGATAAAACCTACACCTTACCCAGAATGGAGGCAGAATGCTATAGCAAGACCAACAGGTACCACAAAAGCCCCCTAAACATATATAGGTGTGGCAGGCACCCAGGTACATAAGTACATGATATGCATGCTACAATATCTCAAATAACAATGGTACTACAACTACACCATGGCTGGCATACATTCTCAGGGAGGGTGTAGGGTCCACACAGTTAAGGATAGAGACTTAAAGTTTACAAAAACTAGTGTCTATAAGACTCTAGATCCAGTTTAATAACCACCCATTGGGCATCCCATTTAGGGAAACCCCACCGGTCACCCATTATACATACCTCACTGGCATACCCATGACACGTGCAGATGGGGCAGCACCATCTCCTCCATTTCTCTATGTGCTAGCCGCTTGTGCCATGGGTTCGGTAGTCCTAAGGGTACATCCAAGGGTACAAAACACATGATAGTGAAAATTACTTTGGTCCTCTTCAAATGAATGTAGCAAAATACCAAGAATTTTCAGGATATCAGGAAATGCAATGTGTTGGTGAAAAGAAAATACAGCACCTGAGAGCCAGCATAAGGCAAGCAAAAACACAGGCTTATTTATCCCTTTGCCTGGAATTTCCCTTTAAAGTGGACCAACACCCACCCGTGATCGGCCCGGGAATCTATAAGATTCCCGGACCGATCACCTCCCTCCCCGCGGGACATCCGAGATCGGGATGTCCCGCTGGGTGCAAACCCCCCAAACTCCTTACCTTAGTTTCGGCGGCGGCCGGCCGCCGCCGCCTCCCTCGCGCCCCTCTAGTCGTGCGCGCGCCCGCGCCGGCCGTCTGTGAATGGCCGGCGCGGGCACGCGCGCGTCAACAGGGACGCGCGGGAGGCGGCGGCGGAGGAGCCGCTTGTCCGCGGCTTGTCCGTCGCCGCTGACAGAGGTGAGTTCGGGGGGTTCGGGGGGGTTTCACACAGCGGGGCACCCCGATCGGGGGTGCCCCACCGAAGTGGACCAAGACCCAGGATAGTCAAAATCCTGGGTGTTGGTCCACTTTAAGTTACTTGGTCAGGCTTCAGCAGCAGCAGGATGATCTGACTAGTCAAGCATGTGAAGGAGTGACTGCAAACCTTTACCTATAAGAATCCAGGCTTAGAGCACCCTCAGTCATTGAAGGGTTAAAGAGATCACTTGGCTGGCAAGGTAATAAACATGATAATAAAATTACAAAACCATATATTGTAACAAAAGTGATGACGATCATGATCACTCTGAAAGAAACATGGCATCACCAATATTTTGTCGTAATTTTAGGTCCTTTTAATTATTCAGATAGATATCTAAAGGGTAGATGATGAAGTGATCAGAGCAGCCTCTGATTTTATTTGGAGGATTTTATAAAGAGGTACAGCATGTTCCTGATACATTAAAGAGCATTAAGGTGCACCGCTGAGGAGTCTGACCCAGGCTGTGCTTAGCAGAGCAGTGAGCACTCGCCTGTTGTTGAAGCAGCTCATAAATCACATGGCTTGAACGTTGCGTTTGATCTGCTTGCAATGTTCTGTTTCGAGACTGATTCTCCAGTTCAGTAACTCTTGCTCTATATAATTCATGATCGGTCACTGGCGGTACACCGTGTAGCCATTATAAACTCAACTGTAAGTTCAAGTGAACAGTAATGTCATCATTTTTCATAATTCCCAAAGTTTTTGTTAATGAAATATGGGCATCTATTTCCTTTTTTTTTATGAGTGGCATGGGCATCCTTTTGGGGTGTGCAGACAGGGTGGCAAGCAGGCGCTAGCCTTTTCAAGATTTTTTTTTAAATGCAGTAGTTCCATTTCGTTCAAGTGAGGGGCAGAGGGTCACCTGCTCCATTTAAAGGGTATTTTGTCCTCGTGGGCACTAACCAAAGTAAATCCACCCCTGACAAGTCGTATAACCTGATGCCACTTGCCAAGCACCCTGTAGGCTAGATGCCTCTTACTTGAAGCTTTGGCACCACATGTGGCTCCAGGATCATATTAATTGCCGTGGAGGCTTTTGGGCATATAGTCTGGCGGGGGGGGGGGGGGGGGGCTCTGTCATGTTAAGGATGTTTGCCACAGCATAACTGAATAACGAGCAGTAGGTGATTTGAAGTATACTTTTGAATTGAATGCAATCAAATATTAAGTATTCCAATACTTTACAATGAACTGTAATTTAACTTGAAGCCTCAATACTCTGGTATGATCTCTGATACAATTCCAGTATAATTAGAAGTTGAGCTGAAAACCGTCACCTGTCCATGGAACATTACATCGGAAACTCAGCGGTGGCAGGTATGGGGGCCCACTAGGAACTACTGCTATGTGTTGGACGTTTGACTACCCCCGTTGATCTGCCAGTTGTTAACCCCTTTTTTTGAGTAGGAGTGGCCATTCTTTCATCAGCAAGAAAAGTTTCTAGAACTTGCTAGAATTTAGTGCCATTAATAACTGTCTGGTCACTCTTTGTACTACACAGCAGACATGTTATTGATATGACTTGCCTGCTGCAGGCATACTGGCTGAGGGCAAACAATTATAAAAGTCTGCTGTGACAGAACCGTCTAGGGCACGGAAAATAGTTGTGAGATGAGCATGAGCCGGCAACCTGTGGAAACATTTAGGGTAGGACAGTGACAGGACTGGGGTGTCCTGGGCCTGACAGTAAAACTGACTCTGGGGGCCCACCCTATGATTTAGGATGCCCTGCTGCACATCTCCTACCCTGAAAACCCGAGACCAGGCAACCCAAACCTGCCACATTCTATTACCGATTCACTTCCCTACCTGACCACCAGCAGCCTGCCCGACAGGACCATACATGAGTGGTGGATGCAGGGCTGGCATCAGGAATTTTTGGTCCCCATGCCTAGGCCCAGTAACCTATTTGTCATGGACAACTAGTTTAAACTTCAGTTTCCTGTAATAATGTGCTTATACGACCATTGTATGCCTATTCATACATAGGAACCTTTAACCCATCCCTACATTGAGAACAACACACAAAGTGAACCACACTAGTGAGCCATATAAATGAACCTTCTAGGGGAAAATGAGTGCACACATGCCCAAAGCTGTGGGCTGCCCTAGCCACAGCACCTGATGCCCGGGTAATGGTTAGAGATTAGGTAGAAATTCCATTTATGGAGCAGCCTGATACAGGATCCTCCAATTGTGTGACCCACATATGTACATAAAAATTCGGTTGGTACGTGGTCAAGCGTCTTGAACACACTACTGGGTCTGGGTTTAGGCAATCCCCAGGAAATTTGAATACGCTTTTGACCAGGACCACACCGTCTATTAATCAAAAATATTTATTGTGTACAAAACTTATTCAAATTTACATAATAAATATTATCCAAGCTCTCAATTAATTATATACATGATTTCACAGTTTAAACAAATTGATTCATCACATTAGGTAACTCTTATTTTATGGCAAATATACAATATATTGCTCCCTACTGTCTCAGTGATCAGTTTAGACAATAAAGGTGATAGATCTAGCAGACAACAGACAAGCTGCCTGTGGCTGTCAGTCTATCTGCAGGCGCGCTAATTTCTGTAGGATGTTTAGTCTTATCCTTGTTTTCCAAGTATCCTTAAATATTGTTGTTACTGCAAAGTCAAATGAGATTTTTGCGTTTGCAGTTTAATATTTATTACTCAATACATTTATAAAGTAACATACCTACTATAGAATTGACTCTAAATAGGTAAAACGAAATGGGACTTACCCACCAGGCCCGGCGGTAAACACCTAACCTGGGCCACTTTTGAATATGACTTATAGTTTAAGTAGATGAGGATCCCACTCTGTGATGTAGAAAGACGACTTCTTTTATTCAAATTAAAAGTGGAGATGCAAGACAGACCATGGAACGTGCCACAATCAATAATCTGTCAATTGTATACAGCGGTCCCTTTAAAACTTCAGCAGCAGCTCCTCTATGTATATGGTGCTGGGGACTTTACACTTCACTACCAGCTGACTGTGCTGACTGGCTGAAACCAGCTGGAAAGGATTTTATTCATGGACTATTTTACTATCAACTAACGGACTGTGTAGAGCTTATAGACAAGCTCTGAACTTTTGGATACACATCCTGGGACTTCATGCCAGCACCATATACATAGAGGAGCTGCTGCTGAAGTTTTAAAGGGACCGCTGTATACAATTGACAGATTATTGATTGTGGCACGTTCCATGGTCTGTCTTGCATCTCCACTTTTAATTTGAATAAAAGAAGTCGTCTTTCTACATCACAGAGTGGGATCCTCATCTGCCACCCCCCCCCATGTTTCAATAAATGAAATGGGAATGAGGGTTAAAAATAACGTTGTGGGGGTCACCCCTTCCCAGTAAAACTAGCCTGGGCATCAGCTGCTGGGCGCTTGCAGACCAGGGTGTGACCTCCGTGGCCCCTGGCCCTGAAGGCTACAATACTACATAGCCCTTACAGGCCATGGGCTCCTCCAACCTCCTCTCCCCTGGGCTTTGAGGAGGCAGGTAATTGGGCCGAAGGGTTAATGGCAAGTCACCCACTTGCTGCAGGTGAACTGCCAGCCCCTCATGAAAAAAATGTCCCACGCCATTCACTCTGGCTTCTGCTTGCTACTGGAATGAGCCTTTTAAACTGATAGGACATAAAGGGTTAGGTTAATAAAAATACTTAGGGTCCCCTCTCTCGCGAGGGGGGGCTTTTTTATTTTTTAAGGGTTAAAACCCAACAAATTATTAAAAATA
The DNA here is from genome assembly GCA_027917425.1 of Gastrophryne carolinensis. Taxonomy (NCBI): domain Eukaryota; kingdom Metazoa; phylum Chordata; class Amphibia; order Anura; family Microhylidae; genus Gastrophryne; species Gastrophryne carolinensis. The sequence continues at coordinate 116,165,618 of CM051244.1, read as the reverse complement.
AAATAATAATGGGGTCCCCCCTCACAGTATAATCATCCCAGGCACCAGCTATGCAGGTCTTGTAGACCAGGGAGGGGAAGACAGCCTCGGAGGGCTAATGGCAAGTCACCTGCTTGCCGCATGGGACTTGCAAGCCCCCCCCCCCCCCAGGCTTTGAGAAGGGATGGTAATGTAGGGACGGGGGTTGATAGCAAGTCAAGGGGTATCCTAAGACTTTTTTATGTGTGTGAGTGTACACCCCACCCAAATCACAAGCCCTGACCCAACATTATTTTCAATTTGCTGTCTGTCATTTCCAAAACACTTGTCACATGTTTATGCTTCAGGAAATGAAACACAGAAAATATGATGAGACAGGGCTTATGATTTGTGTCATAATCTCATGTTTTAGATCAAGCCCCTGGGGATTCCTGATTTGTGAAACCCCTTGTTTGCCTAGTTTACTCAGACGACTACAACTAGGCCTGGCATGGGTGTCCCAGGATCTGCTGGAATGATGCAGTAGATGCCGTGCACACACACCATGGGGTTTCAGGGTTGATGAGTATGAGCACAGCAAGGGTGGAATTCACAAAGCGAGGCATAACAAACTGTGATGCCCCAAGAGCAGGGAATTGACTGACCCTGGTTATACAGGGTTTTGGTCCACTTTAAAGAGCATCAAACCTATTTTTTCCTCTGCCCCGCTGTGTGTAAACACAAAGAAAGTATTCTTACCTCTTACCAGCGTTCCGATACATATGCAGGCTCTCCTTCAATCAGCTTATTTTTCCACGCATAGAACGCTTAATGGATCGGGTGGCAGACATTTCTCTCTGACTGTGCATGCCCGCGCTGGCCATTCAGATAGGGAGCACAGATCAGCTTGAGGGATAACACCACGGCCTGCACATAAGCTTTGCAATTGCCAAAAAGCTGAGTTTCATGGTGATCCGTGGGGTTTCCTACATCAGGGCATCCCCAAAAAGCAGGCTACAAAAATAGGCCCTTTCAAACTTTAAATGGAAAGTCCAGAGGTGAAGATAAATGGGGAGCCCAATTTATCACTAGTGCCACTTCAGTGTCTGCCGAAAGACCCTATTAGTGCCTTGGCCGCAATGCCGGCCACAGGCAGATGGCGCTGAAGGCTATGTGGCGCTGTACCTTTGCTTGATTTGTTTTTCAATGCAGATAGCAACAGGTAGCACTAGTGGCACACCACTGCTCCATGATGTACTTAACATGTAAAACTACAGCGCCAGTGCTGGCATTCTAAATCCATGACTCTTTGCAATTGCAAAAAAAAAGACTTTTAAAAAGGATGACAGCACAGTGTCCAAAAAACAAATGGAATTACATTGGGGACATACAAATGACACGATTGGCAGGCATGAAAACACAAGTCTGCCGCGGATATCTTAAGTACAATAAATGACGAAAACAATATTTTGAACAGGCCAGGGATCCTGTGTCACTTGGCACAAACCAAATAAAAACGCTACCCAGAAGTCACCAAAAATAATATAACTGGAACGGCTAATTGAAGTCTATGGGAGAACGACACCGATACATGAAACACTACATGGCGTTATGTTTGGTGCTGGTGGCACTGCAGAGAAACACCTGCCGCTACGTGTCACTAGCATTTTTTAAAATAAGGCCCTTAGTCAAATATTTCTTTTTTTTTGTAGCCGATCATATAACAGCATTTAATTTCACAGTTGTTTAATGTAAGTTGTTGTACCGTGTTAGCCATCGATGTAAGCAGGAAATCCAAGGTTAAGGTAATACCATTTATTGGCTAACTCAATAAGATTGAAAGCTGTTCAAGCTTCTTCTTCAGGCATAATACAGATCTGTAACTTAGACACACATTTATACAAAAAACTACAAAGGAGTGACAATTGTTTTTACACTGACACACATGAAAAATAGCTAAGTCGTAAAATCGTATACAGTCTGTGAGATAAGAATGGGGGGGGGGGATTATAACAATTAATGGTGGGCTGATAAGAATGAGAGATCTGTATTATGCCTGAAGAAGAAGCTTGAACAGCTTTGAAAGCTTGCATTTTCAATCTTATTGAGTTAGCCAATAAATGGTATTCCCTTAACCTTAGATTTCCTGCTTACAGTTGTTTAATAAAAGGTGTTCTTTAAACCTACAGAGCTTTCCCTGCCCTATGCTGCAGCCTCCACAGTGTTTCCGAGATGCCGAGGCTCGGCCATTCCCCCCTCCTATCCGGTGGCTCTCTCCGGGCTTTTTGTGTCATTAGACAAATGATCAGAGATGGCCATGAACTTTCATTTACTGAGGCATGTATTGACTCAGCAGAGCGGCTATTGATTGAAAGAGGAGCGTTCCCATCACTCTGCCATATCCCAACCCTCATCCCTAATAGTCTCTTACAATGCCACACTGACAGCACTCCCCCACTTGCAGCACTTCTTTCTGTTTTGAGGCTTTTTTTTTTTAATCCCTCCCTTTTTCTCTTTTGGCTTTACTCTTCACTGTATCCTCTCCCTCCTCCCACTCAGGCCATAACATCCGACTGTCCTCTGGCAGCATCAGGACCACGCCTGGATTAAGATGTTTAACTCCAAGTCCAGCTCTGTATCTCCTTCTCCATCTATGGATCCGACAGATGCCGATATCCTGGACATCAGGACCAAGGTGCAGCTGCATGGGGTGCTCTGGAAAAGACCCTTTGGGAAGCAGTCAGCTAAATGGTCCAGGAGGTAAGAGCAGAGTTTATTACACTTACTCTATTATACTGAAGGTCACTATTTGTATGGGAATGATTTGGAAACACAATCAGGCTCAGAGGCACCCTGTGCAAGATTTCAGGATGGGGCCCCTAACATCACCCACACACACCCACATAATTCCCTCTCAAAGGACAAAGGAAAGATAAAGGGAAAGATTCAAATAATGTGAAAGAGAGATAAGAGTAGGCAGTGGTGTAACTAAATGTGGCCGGGCCCTGGTGCAAACATTGAATGGAGCCCCATCAGGGCTCATACAGTGCCCCTTTTTCCTGTCATTTCAACCATATTGGATAGAACTTGCCAACAAAAGACTGAAACAGCAGAGAGACAAATGATGCCATGAGAGAATACATCTAATAAATAAGGTGGAGGAACAACAATGATGTGGCCCCCTGACCTTATAGGTTGCAACCTCTGCACCCCCTGTTGTAATGCCCCTGGGTGTCAATGAGAGAGAGGAGGTGGGAATGTGTGAAAAAGAGTGAAACAGAGGGAATGTGGAAATGAGAAAAAGAGGGAGGGAATGTGAAACAGAAAAAGTGGAGAGAATGTGGAAAAGAAAGAGATGGATGAAATGTGAAAAATTCAAAGATCGATTGAATGTGGAAAAGAGAAATAGAAAGGGCACGCAAAGAAAGGGAGGCAGAATAAATGTGGAAGAGAGCTAATGATAGAGGGAATGTAAGGTAGGAACAAAGGAGGCAAGGAGACAAAGAAAAAGAAGAATGAAATGTGAAAAAGGGAGAAAGTTTTGCTAGGATGACGGTGACGCACAGGGCTCTATCATCCTGGGGCACACTAGACTTGCTGTTAAATTTTGAATGTAGTAAAACCTGTAGTAAAAATCTCTTTTCCACATTTCTCTTCCTCTATCTCCCCCAAAAAAAGGGTTCAATCCCTAAAAAGAACTCGCTTCTGACACTTTCATTGTTCATAAACATGCAGGTCACTGCTGGCATGTGTTTTTGGAATGAAATAAGCCTGTTACTCAGTTTCCTTTTTGCGGGAGGAAATTCACTCTTCGAATTGCCAGATTTGCACACACTTTGATGCCCTCTAAATATACTATAAATCAGGTGCCGGAGACAGTTTGGTGTTAGTGAAAATTGTAATGCACCAATTAACACAATGGCGAACAATAGTGCAGAAATTGCCGCTCAAACGAAAGCGCATCACATTTTGATGACCAAGAATCAGACAGAAGCCCGAGCATGATTTAACGCTCCAGATAGTGTGTGCAAACTCATCAGCGCCCCGAATGACTCCCTTACACATTTCCTCTGCCTCACTTTTCACACTCTCTTAAACCGGACCTTCAGTATGATTTAATAAAAAGTCCAAACCCTTAAAAATCGATTCTCCAGCATGTAAAAGTAATATATTTTAAGTTTTTTGTCACTTACTTATTATGGGCTTCGATTCTGTTCAGGACTCTAGGATAAGGGCGCTGCCATCTTTCCTCAGAAGCATCACATACTGAGGAGAGGAGAGCGGGATGAAGTACAGGGGGCGGGTTATAGCTGTGCTTTCCTCAGACAGAGCAGAGCTGAGGTCAGGAAAAGGACAGCAATCCCAGAATGCAGAGCGACATAGTCAGAAGGCACTTCCTGTTTGCAGGTTGCCTGATGCTCCATGAGCCGCCATCTTGGATGTGTAAAGGCTCATAACATGCAGTAGATGCAGGTAGGATGATCTTTAATGTGGGCAATCTGTATGTACAGGGGGTGGGAAACATATAAGATAGGCTCTTATTCAGGGTGAAGGTCTGCTTTACCTGTTTCTTTTTGATATTTTCGCCATCATTCTCTCCTTTTCACATTAATCTCCCTCTTTTTTTTCCCCACATTTCTGCTGCTTGTTTTACATTTCCTCCACCTTTTCTCCATTTTTTTAACCACATTTCCTCCTTCTCTCACATTTTCACCTTTTCTTTAACTCCCTCCGTTTTTTCCAGTATTTTTCTTTCACGTTATTTAATTCTCCCCTCTACTTTCCCTATATCGATCTTCTCACAATGTATATGTGTGTTGTGGGGGGCTCCATCCTAATGACTTGCACAGGGACACCACCCGCTTTTCACTTTTCGGGGTGTCGTTCCTCTCAGTGGGGGCATCCAGAATTGAATTCACTCATTTTTCTGTCACTCCCACGGCGCAGACTCGTTGATGAGAACGAGCGCGCCGATTGGCTGAACGGCCCACTTAACCAGTCAGCACGCTCGCTTTCACTTGGCCCAGCCGAGCAGTGCCGGAGGGAGATGAATGTGCTGCTGGCCGCATCCCCCACTCACCTCCTGTCTGTGTCGCCCATTCAAAACGGCCAGGCGTGGGTGTGCGCATGGCTAGAGGTGAGCTGGGATGCGGCGATGGCGCAGACGCGGCAAGGGCTTCGGGAAAAGGTGAGTTAATTGGGGCTTCTGAGAGGTTTTACACAGCGGGCATCCCAAGAGTGGAACTCGGATGGCCCAGGAGTCTTTTAGGCTCCAGGGCCTCTGATGTTCCTCTTTAAAGTGGACCAACACCCAGGATTTTGACTATCCTGGGTTTTGGTCCACTTCGGTGGGGCACCCCGATCGGGGGTGCCCCGCTGTGTGAAACCCCCCAGAAAGCCCCAAAACTCACCTCGCCCCGCTCCCACGTGACCGCTGCAGCCAATGGCGGACAAGCGAGAGGCAGCGCCGGACAAGCAGAGCGCGTCCGCCGCCGCCTCCCGCACGTCCCTCTTACAGGGAGCGCACAATCCTACCTTTTCCACGTTCCTCTAGCAGGGCGCGCTCCTGCGCCGGCCGCTTGTGAATGGCCGGCGCGGGAGCCTGCCCTGCTAGAGGAACGTGGAAAAGGTAGGATTGTGGGCTTCCTGGGGGGTTTCACCCGCGGGACATCCCGATTTCGGATCTTAGAGATTCCCGGGCCGATCCCCCCTGGGTGTTGGTCCGCTTTAAAGAATAATAAGATCTGTGATGTTCACTCTCCTTGGAATTGTCCCTAGTGGGGAATAATGATCTAGCTGCATACCCAGCTGTATGTATCCTCTTGAATTCACCTCTCTGGAGATCCCACGATGCATCTGTTGGTTGCCAGACAATCAGTGGCTTGTGCTTTATTCACATTTGCTGATGTCAGATCGGCATTGTAAAGATAAATGAAGTGCGAGATGCTGGCCACTCCTCCTTGGAGTACATCCACAGCAACCAATCAGAAATGCCTGGTGCGTGTACACACAACCTGCTTATGCTACATGAGATCATGGCAAAATGAGTTTACGTGCTGATCCCTGGGCGTACACACAGGGGAGATAACAAACCCAGGTATGGGGAAATCAACCTCCCCAGAGACCGCTCCTCTTTAACCTTCAGCAACGAAATCAAGGTATCTAGACTTGGAATGTTTTTTCTTGAAGATGTTTCACTAGTTTTTGAGAAATCAGTGACTAGTGAATGTTCTTGATTGATTTACTACTACAGATATAAGCAGGGGTCACCTATAATGAGGCCAGGTGAGGCGGTTGCCACAGGCAGCACCATCATGGTGGGGAGAGCAATTGTTGGACTTGTTTGTTTTGTTACTAGTTCAGTGGTGGTTCAGCAGAGATAAGGAGCAACACTGCACCCCATCATGTTGTTAGGGGGCTTTCTGGATATGAGTTGGGGGCAATTTCACTACAAATGACTGACACACCGGAGATAAATGGCGATTCCTTTCTGTATGTGATGCCATGTGACTGCAAATCCGAGAAATAAAATCACTGAGCACCAATGATTGTGGTCACTACCCTGCACCCTCTATGGTTATGCCCCCGGTCAGAATTGATTGGCTCTACAGAAAGCACACACTGTGCACAGCTTTGGCCTTTTTTTAAAGCCTATGTCCGGGTAAGTGTATTTATGTTGGGCACATAAATATGATAAGGTCTTGACATAAATGCTTTTACTTTAAATTGGATGTCCAAACTTTTTAACCCCCCCCAGCCCCCCTCTCTTTCCCTGTGCTAAATTCTCCTTGGTTGTTAAAATAATAAAACAACCGGATTATTGAAATCCTCCCTTGATGCCGGCAAGGGGCAGAGTGACAGCTGGAATTGAGTGACAGACAAGTACAGTCACCTGGTTGAATGGATTGGGTGACTCACCTGTCACTTAAATGACCAGTGGACCAGCACCCAGGGGTGATCGGCCCTGGAATCTATAAGATTCCCGGGCCGATCACCTCCCTCACCGCGGGACATCCGAGATCGGGATGTCCTGCGGGGTGAAACCCCCCCCCCACCAAAAAAACCTTACCTTATCGGCGACGGATCAGCCGCCGCCGCCTCCCGCGTGCCCCTCTAGCAGGGCGCGCGCCCGCGCCTGCCATTCACAAACTGCCGGCGCGGGTGCGCGCACTGCTAAGGGGACGCGCGGGAGGCGGCGGCGGCTTGTCCGTCGCCGAAATGGTATGTTTTTTTGGGGCTTTTGGGGGGGTTTCACACAGCGGGGCATCCTGATCTCGGATGCCCCGCTGAAGTGGACCAACACCCAGGATAGTGAAAATCCTGGGTGTTGGTCCACTTTAATAACCCCACCCTGCCACCCTCTCCTAGCGCTGAAACAAGGGGGTGTTATATATATATATATATATATAAATTAAAAAAAACACCTGCCCTGCTATCCATAGTTGATGGTCCGGGGTGGTTGTGGCACTGCTCGCCACCATCTTTCCTAGTCTTAGGTCTGACGATCATTGCCTCAGGAAGTGGGTGGTCTAGGCTGGACTGGCTCTTTAGGGTCATAGTTTTAGCATTTGTGTAATTGTTTTTTTATGTTAAGTGGGGATAGAGGTCAATACACAAGGGGGGAGACACAGGTCAGGACATAATTAATGGTAATGACCATCTAGCACAGCTTTTGTCCTTCTCCCTCCTTATCAGAGATATTTACCATAAGAGAGAACTGTCTTTTGTTCCTTTATTTGGGGTAGACATCACAGAAACAAAAATCAATAATAGCTCACAAATGAGATTGTAAAAGGTTAGATCCAACATCCATTTTCTACTTAAACCCCCACAAGCCCCAGTATCTATTACTATCTATGCACCTTTATACCTTGGTGAAATGCAGCTTCGTGATTGGCTGTGGTCCAAATTTATCAGTGGCTTATAAGCAGTACGGACCACAAGTCGCTGGGGGAACAAGGAGCAGGTAAAAATATTTCAGGCTGTCGGCCGTGTATGCCGGCCATCACCAATCTGGATGCTCCCCTGTGCAGGGACTTGATTTGATCTGAAATGGGTGTTGCCCCCCTTAAAGTGGGTCAAAATACTCAGACACTCTTGGTCCCCGACCCCACAGCACATGTTTGTGTGGGGATGCAGCTTAGCTTAGCCATGGCCTTAGGATTAGGGATCAAGGTGAGTATATGGGAAAACCTGGGGTTTCACACTGCAGGGCATCGCAAATCAGAATGCCATGAGGTAAATCTTATAAAAAGGGCCATTTTATTTGTATGGTCCGAAAAAAAAATAACGGGAATCATCCAGCCCTGGAGTCTAAAAGTCTCCATGTCCGGTCAATTCTCTGTCCCTGGAGCATTAAAGTTTGGGATGCCCAAATGTGTAAAATGCCCCAGATCACCATTTATACTCCACCAGCAATCCCACTTGCGATTTCACGCAGCAGGGTATCCCAAATCGGGATTTCCATGCTGGCAAGGAACAATAACTAGGTTAGTGAAAATCTTTGTGATTTTTATATCTAATATTCCCAGAGACCCCTCCAAGGTACATAATAGGATTCATAATAACACAGAACCTCCAAGGGTAGCAGTGTACTCAGAGGGGTGTCTCAATGACTGCATCCAATATTCCCTGGTACCACAATGCACTTAAAGGGACACTTAAAGGGCAGAAGTTATTTCCCATCAGGAGCTGAATCCAATATTCAAGCGTACCATAATGTACTCAAATGGGAACTGCAGGACCTGCATATAATAATTGCAAACTACAGGGGTACCACAATGCACTAAAAAGTGTACAATGTACAATGTAACATTCCCTAGGTACCCCCAAGAATATCCCCATACACTTAAAAATAAGTCCCTAAAATTCGCTTGCCTACTTTTCAGCATTCCAGCTGTGCTGCTGCCTGAACTTAATGCAAAGTGATAGAAAAGCCAGTGGAATTTCCTCTTTGCAGGTTTCTGGTAGCTCCATAGGACACCGTTGAGGGGGGAATAAAAGACCACAGCAGGAGTTGCAAAAAGATAAATTCATTTTTCCGTGCAGCAATCTGAATTTCCCTGGGGAAGGATGAATATATGTAAGGCCCAGAGGGGCACTCGCCTTCAGGTGAGTTGGTAACCCCCAATCTTTATCTGCCTTTAGGCAAGGTTCCATTTGCCGGAATAATGGATACGCCTCACTGGACACTGTTGCCCCCAGGTTTTATGTAGCGCAAAGGATGACAATTTACTATTGAAGGCAGAAGAACTAAGGGCATGCTGAGAGCAGAGTCATACATGGGGTATCAGCCTTACAGGCGTCAAGGCACAGGGATTGAGCAGATGGATGGTTGAGGATAGCCAAAGGGTCAGAACCGGGGAGTCAGAGGTATCAAGGTATCCAGAAGGTCAGGCAGAATCAAACAGGCTGGTCCAGGTGGCAGGCAGAGAGTGGTCAGACCTAGCAGAGGTAGGTAGTGGATATGCTGTCTTTAAAGTGGACCAACACCCAGGGGTGATCGGCCCGGGAATCTATAAGATTCCCGGGCCGATCACCTCCCTCACTGCGGGGCATCCGAGATCGGGATGTCCCACGGGGTGAAACCCCCCCAAAAGCCACAAAAAACCTTACCTTATCGGCGACGGATCAGCCGCCACCGCCGCCACCGCTGCCTCCCGCGCGCCCCTTTAGCAGTGCGCGCGCCGCCCATTCACAAATGCCCTGTAAGAGGGACGCGCGGGAGGCGGAGGCGGCTTGTCCGTCGCTTGTCTGTCGCCGAAAAGGTACGTTTTTTGGGGGGGTTTCACACAGCGGGGCATCCTGATCTCGGATGCCCCGCTGAAGTGGACCAACACCCAGGATAGTGAAAATCCTGGGTGTTGGTCCACTTTAAACACAGAGCAAAGCCTAGCAGGAAACCCTATCACAGGCGCAGGGAGCGGTCTGGTTTTATGTGGCTATCGGCAATCAGAGACAGAAGGCAGAGTCAGCCCACTAACAATAAACCTCTGTGGAATGAGCAGCAAGGCACAGCCAGAATGCATTCAGCACATCTAGAGGTATGCAGAGGGTGTGCAGGGAAACAGACAGCCAGGCCACAGTCCAGGTGATTAGCCAGCATATGGAGGACCTGAAAGCCTGACAATATGAGCACCGTTCTAGTAAGTGGGTTGGTCCACTTTAAAGTGGACCAACACCCACGGGTGATCGGCCCGGGAATCTATAAGATTCCCGGGCCGATCACCCCCCACCCCGCGGGACATCCGAGATCGGGATGTCCCGCGGGGTGAAACCCCCCCCAAACACCCCAACTCACCTACCTTATCTTCGGCGGCGGCCGGCCGCCACCGCCTCCCTCGCGCCCCTGTAGGCGTGCGCGCCTCCGCGCCGGCCGTCTGCGAAGGGAGGCGGCGGCGGCCGCCGCCGCTTAGACGTTCCAGATCTTCCCTTGTACGTCGGCGCTGGGAGCGGGGAGAGGTGAGTTTTTCGGGGGGTTAGGGGGGGTTTCACACAGCGGGGCACCCCGATCGGGGGTGCCCCACCGAAGTGGACCAAAACCCAGGATAGTCAAAATCCTGGGTGTTGGTCCACTTTAAAAGGGGCCTAAATCCATAATGTGTCCTTGAACATTTACAGGCTGATTTTAGACTAGCGTCATTTGTGCGTCTATGTAGTGGCGCTTAGAACTTCCCCGCTCTATTTTCAACAGCACCATGTAACATCACATGTATTACTAGCGGCGGCTCAGTTGCGTTCTCTCATATAATTCAGTGGTCTTTAATTTGTTTGTGTATAAATAGAGTTTGGATCCACTTTTCCCACTATTTTATCATATGATGATTATTTTGGCTCTCCTGACCAGCAACCAAAGACTTATATTGTCTTATATTTTTGTATGTGTTGGTCTGCCATTGTAGTGTGAGTGTTACAGTGTTTAAACAATGCCATTCCATGTGTTTTAGCTCTGGTGCTGGTATATATGTGTTCAGAAACAGACGTTTTTTATACTCGACGCTAGTGCCCAGTTTTATAGCGCCAACTCTGGCTTTGTGATTTTTTTTCTTCAATATGTGCTCCATCGCCGCGCGTCGGATGCAATTAACTGGCGCTACCTATCGTTCACTGCATCGCTGTCCTGTTGTTATATGTAGCATCACCTTGGGCGGCTTTCCCTTGGGGTCACATATATATATGCATTGATTCAGGGAGAGCGCTTCTACAGCGCCCTCCAGACATCACATTTATCAATGCTGGACAGAATACTATAGCGTGACTTGTCCAGCGCCAAAGCTACGTTATAGCGCCAGACACCTGTAATCTTGCAGACTCTCAAATCTCCGCTACATACACGCACAAATGACAATACGTGGTGCTAGTCTTAAATCAGCCTCTTAATTTAAAGGAAAACAAATCGGTTAACAATGAGTGGAGCTGATTTACATGTTGGGAATTCAGGCTCCATCCCATGTGATTCAAGTACAATATGCCACCTCATTGCACCACGTTATGCCTCGTACTGTCCTGATTTGGAGCTAGTTTGATAATTAGCTAATTACTTTTTCTCATTTGCCAAAAGCTGTGACCCATAAAGGGAAGATATTCTCGGCCACTGCTGCTGCTGCAATAACTATACATTCATTTATTAACTCTGAACATCCGTATAGGAAAAATTCTGCATTCATAGTGGCCAAGTCAAATTTCTTCTGAATGAATTACATTTAACATATAAAAAATATAGTAATATTTAGCATTCCTCTTACATAGTAAAATGTGCACTTTTATAGTTAATTTCAGTTTCATTTAGTTGCATAAAAAATATAAAACTTCTAAAAGGATAAACTATGCAATTACCGATTACAAAGGATCAAATTGGGGCAGGGGGAGGGCAGGTATATATTTGGAATCTAAAAGACTCCTATGTGGGATGCCCCACTGTGTGAAATCTGCTCAAGACGAAAGCTGGGGATACGGCCAGCTGGCTGGCATACATCATCAGGCAATCTTGAGATCAGCCAATCAGTGATCTCAAAATTGCCAGGGGGCGTGGCCTTGGTAATGGAAAAAAACATTTTTTAAACCAAGCCACCAAGATTGTGTTGAATAATGTAAAATACAGGTAAATTAGAACTGATATTTAGACAGAGAAAAGGTTTATTCACAAGTATTCATGTTCTGACACCTTTGCGTGTGGCTGGAGTATAAGTTAACAGATAAATTCCCTCCCAACAGCTTATTAACATAGGAGCTGGGTCCTTCTTTAACATTTTTGCAGAAATAGGGAAGGAGTGGGAATAAGAATAAATAACAGTATGCACATCCAATACAGACTGTAAAGTACAGGTATGTAAATATATATATATATATATATATATATATATATATATATATATATATCTATCAAATAAATACATATATATATATATGTAGATATGTGTAGAAATACATGAATAGCACATAAGCTGCACATAGTACAACAGATAAATGTAAGGGATAAAGGGCTAGCTGTATGACTAAAGGGCATGTTGCTCCACTAGCACAGCAGGATGGACACCTCACCTGGATACATGGCACCCAGCCACAAACACATACCTACATACCAACCTACGTGATAATTATAAACTACACCATAATGCAACAGTGGAATATCAAAAAACATATATACAAACTCCCCTGAACGGAATTGCAGGCTACAGCGCACAATGGAGTGGTGACGCCCAGATTGCATTATGGTGTTTATTTATAATTATCATGTTGGTTTCATTGTTAATAATTAATTTGAGTTAGAGATTAGTTAGCACTGCCCTGTAGAGGGCTTTTTCTTTATTCGAACTAGAATTATTGTGTGTAGGCGTGTTTGGCACTGTGATTTAAATATCCGCATACAGCTTTCTGGGGTGGTTTTAATCCACTGTTTTACGTGTTTCCGTGTGTATTCATTTTTTGTTTTGTTTAATAATTATGCATTCATTTGATTATTGTTTGGTGTGCATTCCCTTAATTTGGTCAGTTTTCTGCCCTTCTTTGCTGTTGTATTTAGGGATTAGCACCCTTTTTGTGATTGGCTGTGCGTTTCTTTTTTGGTAGTTTGTTATATGATTGGGGGGGGGGGGAGTGGACCCCCAAAGCACCTCATTTTCACCCGATGGTTCTTTGGATCTTGGATTTATTGGATTTAAATATGTTATAATGATTTTAAGGTCCTTGGCAGTGGGAGTTCGAATTCTCATAGGCACAGCAAACGACTCTGATTGGACGAGAGCCCGCGCATGCACCACTGAATCTAGGAAAGGTAAGCTGTTACTGCCGATCTGGGGGGGGTTTACACTGCGGGGCATCCCAAATCAGGTTGCCCTGGGGGAAGGCCAGCGGCTGGCCCCAGAATCTTTTAGCAGGGTTGCAGGTGCAGGGTTTTGTTCTGCTTTAAGGTATTGGATTTAGCTGGATTTGTTCATCACTCAAATCCGCCACAGCCAACCAGGTGTTAAAGACTCGCAAGCCTGGAGTCAATCCAATGTGGCTTCCTCAGTCTCATTCTTCTACTCAGCAGCAGCCACACAACTCATCCACACACCAAGCATTGCACCAAAATCTGGCTCTGCATTGCACTGCATTGCCACTGCAACCACAAATGCACAGACTCAATCACAAGTGCGCACACACACACATACACAAAATGTATACCTCCAATTAACCTGCCAACACACACACTCTTACACACACAGAAGTGAAACTCACATGCAGCTCACCGCTAAACCAGATGCATTTTTGAAGCCAGTAATAGCCTGAGGAAAGCATGTTTCTTAGGTTAGGCCTGGCCAACAGGGGAGATGCTACACAGCCCAGATAATCCAATCCTGTCCTGCAGTGTGCTACACAATCTCTGCTTACCCCAGCAGATGGAAGAGCACAAGGAAACGCTACTGATGGTACAAAGCACAGACTTGTCCACAGACTGGCTCTGCCTGAGGCACAACAGTAGTTGTCACCCCCACACACGCACACACACACACACTGCCAGTGCAAGTGCACTAGCAAACTAATCCACTTTTCAACTCACACAGCCTTTTTTTTTTTTACTTAGCTGTTCAGATGTTTGGAATGTTTTCTCCTCCACGCTAACTCACCAAGGGAAAATACTATGCATATCTGTGGGAAGAGGTCAGCGCCTGTAGCTCCCGGTTGATGGGCATTTCCCGATCAAGATCTGCCACCTCCATGCTTCCACCCAATGAGAAACGCAAATAGTTTTTCGTAAAACTGTTACATACTGCTCTCAACTAGTGAGCATTCCCTGTTGTTTACACACAGCTTGCACCTTAAACTGGACCAACAAACTGGACCAACAGCCTGGCACATTTGGAAAATGCCATTGTGGAGCTTCCTCTCACAGCATCTCAGCCATGCTGCTGCCTGGATTCAACTGACAATGCACAGTAACAGGAAACCCAGCAGCAGTTGGCCTGCAAATGCATGAGCCACCATTTTGTTTCTAAAATTTACTACAGTAAGAGTTATAAAGTGTTCACTGGCCTTGGCTCATACTTTACCTTGGGGATTGCGGCCTTTTTGCCGCTTCCCTCGCCACTTTTATTTTTCATTGTTTATTTATTATGTCTTTTTTATGTCTCATTTAAATATATTTTTATGTTATAGATTGTGAGAAGAAGGCATAGTTGATTGTGGTTCCTCCTAGTCTGTCGGAGTAGTCACTTGACTATCGAGGACTTATATACTTCAGTCTTAGGCCCTTAGGGTTATTTAGACTAATATAAATCACCTTGACGGAGGCATCTGGGGATATCGAATCTGCTATCCCAGCAGACAGGGTTATCCTTTGTCCTATGTGTCAGCAAAGGCTGTTGGGCGAGTTCTGTACAGTATGCCCAGATTGTGCTAAATTGATTTTTACTGAGCATAGTAGGAGGTCTGTTCTATCAATAACTATTGATGCGGGTTCCTCAGAGCCTAAGGCCACTTTGGTAACTTAGATAAGAAAAAAAGTTTGGAAAGGAGCACACTGGAAATATTCCAACTTAAAGTGGACCAACACCCAGGGGTGATCGGCCCCCACCCCGCGGGACATCCGAGATCGGGATGTCCCGCGGGGTGAAACCCCCCAGAAACCCCAAAAACATCTTACCTGATCCGCCGCCGCTTCCGCCGCCGCTTCCGCCGCCTCCCGCGCGCCCCTCCAGATGTGCGCGCGCCCGCGCCGGCCCTCTGTGAATGGCCGGCGGGGGCGCGCGCCGAGAGTGACGCGCGGGAGGCGGCGGCGGCGGAAGCGGCTTGGACGTTCCTGTCCCCCGCCTGGACGTTGGCGGGGATTGGCTGCGGCGTTCACGTGGGAGCGTTGAGAGGTGAGTTTTTTGGGGTTTCTGGGGGGTTTCACACAGCGGGGCACCCCCGATCGGGGTGCCCCGCCGAAGTGGACCAAAACCCAGGATAGTCAAAATCCTGGGTGTTGGTCCACTTTAAATAGAAATAATGTGTTGGGTGCAGTACCTCAATACCTATACCCTAGAGACATGATTAAACATAAGTCATAATCACAGTATATCATAATAAAGTCTCTTAATGAGGAATGCTGGCCCCTGCTGGTTGCACTGGGGAATAAAACCTCTGTGTAATGCGACACGCAATGAATAACAGCAAGAATATACAAAATGAACAGCTGAGGAAGGGGCTTTGCCGCCCCAAAACTTCCCGGATTTGAGCGATCCTCTCTCCACCTGCTGTATTTACATTAACTGGTAATGAATGCTGACTGTCTGCTTTTGTATACATATTCTATATTGCTAACATGTGAAGCTATACTAAATGTGATCACATTGCATTGATTTCTAATAAGGACACCAGCCTGTCAGTTACTGTGAGGGATGTTTTAACCCCTGTCTGTACGCATTGGGGTTTATACATTTTTTTCTGTTCATTTTGTATATTTAATCATGTTGTGACATATAACATATGTGATACATATTCCTGAGATAAATGTAATCTAGATGTGGATATTAAGCTCTTTCTTTAATGACTGCTATCCGAATCATGCTATTTTGTAAATATATTTGATCTATAAATAATCCTGCATAATTTAATCTCTAGTCTTGGTGTGCGTTCCTTACCCTACAAAATATTGGATCCCCTTTGGTAACTCAGCCTGCTCAGGCCAGCAGGGTGGAACGAGACTCAGCCTGATATTGCAGAGAGCTCGCCTTGCAAGGCAGCTTGCTCCGTCAAACCCCAAGAAGGTCTTGGAGAAAAGGAAACATTTATATTCCTCTAATTCCGAGGAGGATTTATAGTTTATGAGGAGGATGCGGAGGAGCTGTCTGAGAGCGGGCTTCCCTCTAGTAG
Organism: Gastrophryne carolinensis; assembly: GCA_027917425.1. Classification (NCBI taxonomy): domain Eukaryota; kingdom Metazoa; phylum Chordata; class Amphibia; order Anura; family Microhylidae; genus Gastrophryne; species Gastrophryne carolinensis. The sequence continues at coordinate 116,149,325 of CM051244.1, read as the reverse complement.
GGAAGACAGTTGTTCGGCTCTTGATTCCTCTTCTGAGGAGGGTTCTCAGGTCAGGGACGAGATGGAGAACCTCATTGGGGCCATTTTTGAGTTTCTGCATATTTCGCCTCCCAGAACTCCTAAGAGGAAGAAGGGAGACTTAAGCCAGAAAGACCAAGACGAGTTTTGCCTGAGCAGTCTTATGTTTTCCAATATGGTTCGGAGGGAATGGGAGGAAGCTTATTTCACTTTGGATTTAGATACTAGGTATCCTTTTCCCTCTGATTTGGTTAAGTTATGATCTTTTCCTTCGGTAGCAGACGCACCTGTGTCAGGTCTTTCTAACACTACGGTCATGCCTTCCGCCAACAATGCTTCTTTGAGAGATCCTACAGAAAAGCGCATGGATCAGTTGGCCTGGCACGCCTTTTCTATGGTAGGCTCGCTTTTGTAGCCAGCCTGTGCTTCCTCTATAGCATCTTTGTCAAATAGAAGGTTGTTAAAGCAGCTCGCTGCTAAGACTAGGTCCCGAGGTTATTCCCGTGACTCGGGCACTGGACTGTGCAAGACTTGTTTGGAAATTAACAAATATGTCATTACGGCTATGAATGATTTGGTTAGATTGGGCGCCAGAGCTTCTGCCTTACTATCAGCATTACGGTGCTTTTTATGACTAAAGCAATGGTCGTCAAATGCCCCTTCTAAGAGGTCCTTGACGGATCTCCCCTTCTTAGGGGGTCGACTGTTCGGGGAGCATCTTGATGACATGGTAAAGGAGGTAACTAAACTTCCGCAGAAGAGGAAGTACACCCCTCATTTTCGTAAGTCCTCTGGCTCCCGGCTCTTTTGCGGGGAGTTGAGGTTCCGCTTCTTCAGGATCCCGTAGGGAATTCTGGAGCAGACCTAAGTCCCAGAAGAAGGCAAGAGCTTTTTGGCGGAACAAGTCAAAGCCCCCCGCTTAGTCCTCTCAGGCATAAGGGGATGGCTTCTGCAGTTTGCTCCTGTCTGGAGGCATCACGTATCAGATCATGGATACAGGAGGTGGTGTTTTCAGGCTACAAGAACGAGTTTGCAGCCAGACCACCCCTGAAGATTTCTTAGGTCAAGGGCATCCTGAAATCCGACAAAGGCAGAAGCCTTGAGAGCTGCTGTTTCACAGTTCCCTTCTCAGAGAGGGGCCAAGGATTTTACTCCATTTTATTCACTGTTCCCAAGAAGGACAGATCGGTGCAACCCATTTTAGATCTGAAGGGTTCATCCATTAGGACACTTTCACATGGATTCCATAAGATCCACAGTGATGTCACTTAAGCGACGAGATTGGATGTCCACAGTGGATATAAAAGATGCAAATCGTCACATCCCCATTTTTCTTTGTCATCAGAATTATCTATGTTTTGCGCTGGATGGCCTACCTTTTCAGTTTGTGGCTCTGCCCTTCGCCTGTCCTCAGCTCCAAGGATGTTTACCAAGGTTTTAGCAGGACTCATGGCCTTTCTGAGGGCCCAGGGGATACACATAATCCCTTACTTAGATGACTTACTGATCAGGGCTCCATCTTATTAGGAGGCCGAGAAGGATACACAGACAGTGTTGTCGACACTGGAGAAGTTTGGCTGGATAGTCAGTTATCCAAAGTCAAATATAATTCTGTCAGTAGTGAGGGCTTTTCTGGTGATGTCATTGGACACAGCCTAGGCCAGAGTGTTTCTTCCAGATATCGCTGCTTCAGAACATAATACAGGCTCTCTTGGTCTGCCTCTGGCCAACAATCCATCAAGGGATGCAGCTAGTAGGTCTGATGCTATCCTGCTTCGAAGCAGAGCCCTTTGCACAATTTCACATGAGGCCTCTGCAAACTGAGTTGCTGTTGGTATGGGATAGGCCCTCAGAGTCTCTGCATCACCTGTTTGTTCCATCCAGTCAAGCAATCCCTACTGTGGTGGCTGGATCCCCAACATTTTTGATAGGGAAATCCTTTCTTCCGCCTTCGTGGGAGATAATCACCACGCATGCCAGTCTAAAGGGTTGGGGGTTCACAGACCAGGAACAATGGATTCCAGGGGAGAACTTGCTTCCCATAAACATCCTAGAATTAAAGGCAGATCTCCTAGTCCTTTTACATTGGACTCCCAGTCTGATGGGGCATCCTGTCAGGATTCGGTCAGACAATCGGACGGCGTTGGCTTACATCAACCATCAGGGCTACAAGTTGAATGTTCCCTGCATCTCGGCAGTTCACATTCCAGGAGTGGACAACTCGCAGGCTGACTGTTTAAGCAGAATAGTCCTGCGCCAGGGGGAATGGTCTCTCAGTCAAAGGGTGTTTCGATCTCTTTGCATCTCGTCGCATCTCTTGTGTCTCTATCCAGGGACCCTCTAGCAATGGCAACAGATGCAATGACCCTTCCCTGGTGAGCATTCTGCCTTATTTATTCATTCCACTACTAGGTCGAGTCCTAAATGCTGGCTTTGACGGCTTGGCTATTGAAACCAAGATCTTAGCAGAGGGGGGTTTATCGGCCAAGGTTATTCACACCATGATCCAGGCCCGGAAGCTTTTCCAACCTTATTGACTCTTAAGGCCATTTTTCTAGTCGCCATTACTTCGGTTAGATGGGTTTCTGAATTAGCAGCCTTGTCGGTTAAGTCTCCTTATTTCGAGTTACACAGGGATGTCTTTTTTGTTTTTTCTGCCCAAGGTGGTTTCTTCTTTTCATTTTTATCTCCGGTTCCAGCTAATCCCAAGACAAGGCTCCTTCATTCTTTGGAGGTGGTAAGAGCTTTAAGATATTATATCTCTGCTACAAAACCTTTTCATAAGTTGGATTCGTTGTAGCCGAAGGTCCTCGAAAGCCAGCTAAGTCTACCATCAGCCAATGGATAAGACAGGCGGTAGTCAGGGCCTATGCTGTCAAGGGAAAAGAACCTCCCTTTTGGGTTGCAGCTCATTCCACTCAAGCTATTAGCGCTTCCTGGGCATTTCAGCATCAGGCCTCGGTGGAACAGGTATGTAAAGCCATTGCTTGGTCTTTGGTTCATAGATTTACCAAGTTTTATAAGGTGGATGTTAAAGGCTCGGCAGATGCCACTTTTGGTAGAAAGGTTTTACATACAGTAGTGAGTCAGATCCTCCCTTCTACTGCGTTACGATTTTCTACTCCTTAGATGCCTAGTCCTGGTGTATCTGTATATATGTAAATAGTGTGTTCAGCATTAAAAAAATAATTGAGAAAGAAAATAAGCAGAGAATGGTGTGGATTAAAATTTTTTCTCCTATAGGTCATAGTTGCCTTAGCCTCCCAGTCAGTGGTTCTACTGATTTTCAATTTCAGTATATAGGGCCCGGGAGGAGCCACACCTTTCTATCTTGCAGTCCACGCCCTCCTGGCAGAAATTGATCCGTTCGTTACTAGAGCTGACGGCCTGGAATGTCTGTAGAAGAGAAAACAATTCTACAGGTGAGTGTCACAGAATTGTATTTTTTGCACTGCTCCATCACACTGGCCTCCACCCTTTGAAGCTAGCATCCAGTAATCCTGGAGAGAACTCCAGAAAGCCAGTAGTTGGCCTGAGTAGAGATTGTTTTGGGGGGCAATGTTCGTCCTTGTGAGGAATCCACAGCAGACCATTAAAGTAAGGCCTATAGTGTGATGAGATTTGTCAGGAAGCCATGTAAGGTTATGGATTTTCAAATCTACCACCATATTCAAGTGAGCTTCAGCATAGTATGTTCTCTTCTGTAGCGAGAGTGTTTCCTGAGAGCTTCTGAGGCCTTTATCTCCCCATACAAATGTTATAAACACTGACCTAAAAGTTTTAAAGCGGAAGGAGGGCATTAAGTATTTGAATCACTTGTATTGGATAGAGAAGGTGCAAAACATTCATTTTAATTACAGAGGGTGTGTCTGCACCAAGCCCATAAGGTCAGAGGGCCCATTATCGTTGCTTTTCCACCTTATTTATCAGTTTGGTGTCCTCATGGTATTGTGGCAAAAAAGAAGCACTACATTTCTCTGCTGGTTCAGTACTTAATTGTCTAGGTTAAAATGGCAGGAAAAAAGTTACCCCATGAGCCATAAAGGGCCCCCATTTAAAGTTTGCTTTGTGGCCTAGTCACATTTAGTTACACCATTGGTTACATCTACCAAACCATGAAAGTGTTTTATCTTTCCACATAGCTGAATCCCTTTTTATGGTGTTGAGAAGCAGATGGAAGTTCAGGGAGTATAGATATTTAAGAGAGAGATTTGTACTCCTAGATATTTAATTGACCCGGATGACCAACAGTAGGGGACGTTGGTTCTAAGGCTTTCCTGGCACTTGTTAGATAGGGATACATTAAGCACTTCTGATTCCTGAAGATTGCTTTTGAAATGAGATTGACGCAGGGGTGTAACTCTAGGGGGTTCAGGGGGACATGGAAGCTCAGGTGGAGTCGGGTTGCCTCTTTTCACAACGTATTAGATCTACATTTAAACCGGACCTTCAGCATGATTTAATGAAAAGCCAAAACCCTTAAAAAACAATCCCCTAGCATCTAAAATCATTAATATTTTAAGTACTTAGTCATTTACCTCTTATTCTTTCCCCCACCGGGCCGCAATTCGGTCCAGGACTCTAGGATACGGGCGCCATCTTGACTCAGAACCATCACATAATGAGGAGAGGAGAGCAGGAAAAAGTACAGGGGGCCGGGTTATAGCTGTGCTTTGCACAGAAAGAGCAGTGTCAGGGAAGCGACAGCAATCCCAGAATGCAGAGCAGCATAGTCAAGAAGACACTTCCTGTTTGCAGGCTGCCTGATGCTCCATGAGCCGCCATCTTGTATGTTTAAAGGCTCATAACATGCAGTAGATGCAGGTAGGATGATTTTTTAATGTGAGCAATCTGTATGTACAGGGTGTGGGAAGCATATAAGATAGACTCTTATTCAGGGTGAAGGTCCGCTTTAAAGTAGGACTTTGACTATCCTGGCTTTTGGTCCTTTCCCCCGGTGGCAACCAGATTGGGGATGCCCCGCTGTGGGAAACCCCCCAGGTGCCCTGATCTGACTTAACCTTCCCCGGTCCTACGGCACAAGCACGGCCTCACGTCCAATCAGCACCTCCGATCCACTCCTGAGCTCATCTAAGGCGAGGGGGTCCGAGCATACTGGCGGCCACATCCCCCACTACCCTCTAACAGGGAGCGTGCCTACGCCAACCATTAACAAATGCCTGGCAGGGGCACAAGCCCTGCTAAAGGGACAGTGGGGATGCTGCCGCTGCTCACACATGTACAGTTGCATCTGGAAAGAAGGTATTTTCCGGGTGACCTGGGGGAGTTTCACACAGCGGGGCATCCTGATTCTGGATGCTCCAGGATGAAGGAATCTAGCGGCCCTGGAAAAGATTCCAGCGCTGTCAAGGCGTGGGCTTTGGTCCACTTTAAGAGGGCTATGGGTCTATATCTGGAGCAAAGAAGGGGATCCTTGCCTTCCTTGGGAATTACTGAGCATATCGGTTGGTAGAATCTGGTCATCTGAATTTGGAGTTACAATCAGGGCTGTGGAGTCGGAGTCGTGGAGTCGGAGCTGTTTTGGCTGGATTTGGAGTCGGAAAAAATTACCGACTGCGACTCCAGAATGAAAAAGAAAATCTCTTAAACCGGACCATGATTTAATGAAAAGCCCAAAATATAGTTTATGTTTTTAGTCGCTTACTTATTTTTTTTTCCCCCACCGGGCTGCCACTCTGTTAAGCACTCTAGGATACGGGCGCCGCCATCTTGCCTCAGAAGCATCACACATATTGAGGAGAGGAGAGTGGGATAAAGTACAGGGGGTTATAGCTGTGCTTTGCACAGGCAGAGCAGAGCTGGGGTCAGAGAAAGGACAGCAATCCCAGAATTTTGTTTTAATACATGCGTTAAAAAAGTTTAATGCATTACATTTTATTGTTTTTTACAGATTCTTTATAATAAAGGACAGCTTTCTGCTTTACTACTCAGAGAATGAGAGGAGAAACTTTGAAAGCAACAAATACTTCAATATACATCCCAAGGTGAGATATACAAGGGGTACACAATTTAATTTCATTTAACCTTGATATATGTCTTTGATTTCGAAATGTTAAATGATTGAACAATGCAATGCCTGATTAATTGGAGACCACAGAATATGATGGCTCTCTATAAATACACAATAATGATGAGAATAACTTGAGACATAGACTTAGACATAGACATAGAATAATGGGTTAAAGGAATATGTCATCATTTCAAATAATACATTTAAAATGGATGGTTTGTCTTATGTGTCTGCTATCCTTAGCCTTCATTGCACCTCCCTATGCTATGCTGGGTAGAAGGGGCATGTGAAATCCTGGGCTGATGTTTGACCTCAGTCCATCACTGACCACCACCCCCTGCAGCCCAGCTGTCCAAACCAACTCCTGTAGCTAGGATTCCACTGCTACATTTCAAAGGTTTTTCTGTTCTCTCCACTTATTCCACTACTTCTAGACTACATATGATACTAGGATCATATGACCAAAATCAAGAACAACTACGATACAGAACTGCAGCATTTTTTTTTGCAATTTGAATGCACGTATTGAATTGCATGAATATTTAATTTAATATGGATATTTAGAGTTTGAGAAACAAATTTTATTGAGCAAATCTTGTATATAGTCAGGTATCAGAAATGATGTTATTGGCCTATTAGTGAGCTCTGTTATTGATAATAGGTGACCATAGATGACCATCACTCGAATTTTCTGCTGCTGCTACTTGTCATCTTCCATGTCCCTATTGCAGGGAGTTATTCCACTCGGGGGCTGCCAGGTGGAAGCTAAAGAAGAGCCCGGAATGCCGCATGCCATGAAAATATCCCATGAAGACTTCCATGTAGGTACTTGTCAAAACTGAATATATTCCTTGTTTGTTCTTTCTTTAATCTTCATATTAATGCAATATATATATATAAAGAAATTAGACAGGGTATATTAATTCTTGTTCCAAAAGATGCATGAGGGCCTATTCTCAGGAGATGTCTTATTTTTAATAAATGTACTACATTTGTTCTTCATTTCCATTCCAGAATTAAGAGCTACTGTAATATGTTACATGTTCCTGGTGTGTGGCTCCTGCATGCGGCTGTTTTACATGGATACCCCATAATATGGCCCACCACTGTACCTAGGATCCTCCGATGGGCACCACTATTAGGGCAGTACAGAAGATCCAAGACTAACACGGTGTTTTTAGTTTGCCTGAGTTCTGTGAGTTTGTTATTTATTCCTTAAAGGAGCAGTATCGCAAATTTTTCTTGGTGACCTATATTTAAATGGTACTTTGAATGTAGGTAAGTGTTGGAGTAAGAATTACAAATGTAGAAAAAAAATGATGTGTGTGTTGAGCAGCTGGAGACTAATAGCTCATGTTTATGTCTTCTGAGTGTCGGGACCCGACACTCTGGCCTGTTCCATGCTGAGGAGAGGGGCAAAACAATGTATCAAAGTATCAGCTGTTCAGTGCTGGCAGCCGTCCAGCATAAGATAACAACATTGCAACATTGCCTGGCCAGAACTTATATATCTAAAACAGAGAGAAAAGCTCTAGAAGTCATTTAGCTGATTTTGACAGTTTTCCCTTCATGTTGGCTGCTGCAGAATCTTTCAGTTTACCATTTTCTCTTTCATATTTTTATTTTTCATTTTTCCATATGATCTTTCTTTCAGCTTTGTGTGTTTTGAGCAAAGCCCAATCCAGGATTTTCACTATCTGGAGTTTTGTTTTGAGCCCCTAGGATATGTGAAATCCCCAAGTTCGCCTGTGAAAACGTACCTTTCCCTGTCCCACAGCGCATGCGCGGGCTCTCATCCAATCAGCTCTGTTTGCACACAGATGGAGAGCCTGAGCAGTAACCTTCCTGGCCGCCCGGCCTGTCTAAATGACTATCTGCGTGAGCGCTCCAGAAAAATGGGGGGATCTGTGGTTATCCAGGGGTCGTTTCACACAGTGGGGCATCCTGATTTAGAATGCCCAAGGGGCAAGGTCAATGGCCGGGTCTTATAGACTTCAGGGTCAGCAACTCAGGGTTTTGTTCCACTTTAATACCTTTAGATTTTCCTGCACAGTTATTCAAAGAAGAATTTCAGTTATTTTCAGTCAGTTTAGTTTATTTTGTATAGATTTTACACATTTGAGTCACCTGGTCTCATAACAAAAGCAGCACCTCACACACACACAGCCGTTACCACTGATTCCAGTGTCAGCCTCTGAGGTAAAGTGTTGCTAGGAGACCAGTGGGCTAAATGAAGCAGCTCACTAAATACGCCCCAGCAGATCCCCCTATTCAGCAAATGGACTGAGCCATTGTCATTATACAATTTAAAAGAGAGGCAGATATTTTTTCCTTTTTCTATCACCACATTATTTATACACATGTTAGAAGCTATTGTGTGGCTATTTAATTATTTATCTTTTTTAATGCAAATTTTGCGATACTGCTCCTTTAAGTTACTTTCATTTAACATTTTTCTTTACATTGTGCAACAGTGGGTGGGTCACACGAATGATTCCCTCTGGTGGGCTAAAGATGCTCCAATCCAAGACTGTTAAATAAAAGAAAACCCTTCGGTAGTATGACAGAGGTCAGAAGATACTTTTAGTCTATAGCAAAACATCTGCATCTTTAGAGGCCTTTATCAAAATGAGGTATACAATTGTATTGCTGAAGGGGACCTTTACCATTTTATGCAGATGTTGTTGTTTAGCTGCAGAGGAATTCCTCTTTCACTCTAAAAATGCATTTGGCTACAGGTGACCCCTGTCTTTTGGCACAATGTTCTACAGATATTTGCCAGTCCTTCCATGCAATTTGTAGGCATTTCACTGCTTCCAGAGACCTGAAAACACAACTGAAATGCCTCCACAGACGTGAATGGTGTTTGGAATTCGCTTCATCCAAATCTTGACTGTTCTTTTCTGCAGGGGAACATACTTCTGGCGGCCGAGTCTGAGATGGATCAGAGCCAGTGGCTGGATATGCTGCAGGAATCTGGCAAAGTGTAAGTGCTTTCTGGAATTTATGGCTAATTATTCAGCTACATAATGTCCTGACATTTTTATTAATATATATATATATATATATATATATATATTACAATACACCACGAGCAGCTGAAACCAAAGCTTTATTTTTAGTTTTGGATGGAAAGAGGGCCAATACCACATTTTGGAACTTCAACATTGTATTAACCAAACATGAGGTTCTTCTAAGTGAAAAACTATTGGCGTCACATGAACAAGAAGGTTGTCATCTGCATAGGGGTAACCACCTCCAGGTACAGTGAAGAGGGTTGGTCCCTTTTTGTAGCAAGCAAAGAACTTTAGTTAACTGTCTGAAACCTTCCCTATAAGTAGTTTTAGGCAATTTTCAGGATGCCATTTGGGACACCCCCTCCTCCCTTGTGCCACCAGAAACACGAAATGAAATAATTTCGAAGGACCAACAACCAGGGGAGCAAATATATAAAGCATAACATGTTGATGTAGGGCTTCCTAGTGTTAGAAGCTGGGCATTAGTGGATAGGTCTGCTTTACTGTCCAAACTATTCCTTGCATTATTACATTATGTTTACAGATACTTTGTTTGGAAAATTGGTCATTTCCCTTTTTTGCTGCTTCATTGATAAGCGGGGAGGCCGATTCATTAATAGCGCCAGGTAGCGACAGATGAGCGCCAGTAGCGTGATTTTCACAGCGCCAGCTAGTATTCGCTGTGCTTGGCCGGGGTTTGCTTGTTGACAGCGACTCAGTCGGTGTGCGGTAATGTTGAATACGGGCTTAGGGGTCGCTGTTTCACAGGTTCAGCGTTGTATGGGTGCGCCTGACGACGAATGGCCAGAGCGAACGGCTTGCTGCAGATTCATTAACAAATCACGCTGCAAATTTTTTAGCGCTGTGAATTCCTTGTTTAAACCCCAGACCGCTGGCGGCGATGGATTTAAAATAGTTTTTAACCCCCAAACAACCATATTTTTTGATTGTAAAATTATACAAGTTTTTATAAACATTTTGTAATTTGAATACATTAATATCAGACCTGTAATATCAATTCTGCACAAAATCATTTTTTTTTTTTTTACCTTAAAAAAAAATCCTAACATTGCAGAAGTGGTCACAGAATTTTTGACATTAAAAAAAAACAAACAAACCATTAATAGCAATTAATTATGATTATTTAAAGATTGCTCCATTGAAATGCATTGGACATCGCCAGGGAGCGACAGGTCATACCTGGCGCTGTGATGGGATTAGCAGCGGCGCTGTTCGTTGCAGTCGGCTACATGATGAATCCCGCGCTAGCTGTCGCTCTCGCCGGCGCTAGCCTCATTTAGCTTGATAAATGCGTCATTGTGGCCGACCCCGGGCGTACTTGAGTCGGTAGCCGCCGTTAGCTGGCGGGACCTGGCGCTCGTCAGACACTACCTGGCGCTATCGCTTGATGAATAAGGGCAATAGTTAGGAGTGTAGGGGGACATATATGGTTCTGTGTCTCTGTGAAATGTGAATTGTTTTTGTTGCACTTTCAACCCTTTAATAACCCTCCAGGTATATTAACTTGCTCCCCTACACTCCTGCTGTACAAGTGATGGCCAGCTTGGCTGTATGGTTAGTGATCCCCATTGATCATGGTGGCCACTATCAGGCTGATTCATCACTAACGCCAGGTAGCGACAGATGAGCGTCTGTAGCAGGCATTTCAGAGCGCCCGCTAGTAGTCGCAGTGCTCGGCCGTGGTTCGCTATTTCATAGCGACTCAGGGCCTTATTTATGAAGGGAAAGCGTCAGGTAGTGCCTTGTTAATGAGAGGCCCGCAGTTACACATTTATCAAGCAGAATCTGTTGAGCGACTGGGATAACGCCATGTAGCGTCCGATTCATAATTATCACAGCCTCAGCGAACAGCGCCGGCGTTCAGCCTTGCACAGCGCCAGGTATTACCTCTGGCTACCTGTCACTCTCCCATACATTTCAATGGACGTTCTTTTATTTCTTTTTAAACAGGGTGTTTGTTATTTTTTTTAATTTTTTTAAAAAGCTCAAATAATGTTGTGACCTCTCCTGGCATAGAAAAAGCCATTTTTTCAAATATTTTTCATGTTTTATATATTTCTGCAGAAATGACATTACAGGTCTGGCATTAAAGTGTTCATGTTACAATGTTATTACAATGTAATTCCATATGTTTTCACTTTGTTACTAGTGGATAGATGCTGAAAAAGAGACTTTAAACACACAGCCTCCGGCGCTCTGGGCTTCAGAGAAGCATTTTTCAGCGCCGGAGTTTTGTGAGGCTGTTTTTATAATGAATATATTGTGAGTCGGTCGCACTGACCAGTCACTAACATGCGCTCCCATACATCGCTATACCGGTCAAATAGTGACTCGCCACAATGTATTCATCATTGCTGCACAGCGCTAAAACTAGCGACCCACGGCCGAGCACAGCGACTACTAGCGGGCACTCTGAAAATGCCTGCTACAGACGCTCATCTGTCGCTACCTGGCGTTAGTGATGAATCAACCTGTCAGTCGCTGTGCAGCAATGATGAATACATTGTGAGGAGTCGCTATTTGACCAGTACAGCGCTGTATGGGAGCGCATGTTAGCAGCTGGTCAGTTCGACCGACTCACAGCACATTCATTAAAAAAAACAGCCTCACACACCTCTGGCGCTCAAAAATGCTTCTCTGATGCCCAGAGCGCCGGAGGCTGTGTGATTAAAGTCTGTTTTTCAGCATGTATCCACCAGTAACAAAGCGAAAACATATGGAATTACATTGTAATAACATTGTAACATGAGCACTTTAATGCCAGACCTGTAATGTCATTTCAAATATATAAAACATGAAAAATATTTGCAAAAATGGCCAGAAGAGGTCACAACATTATTTGAGATTTAAAAAAAAAAAATGAAAAAAAACCCTGTTTAAAAATAAATAAAAGAACGTCCATTGAAATGTATGGGAGAGCAACAGGTAGCGAGAGGTAATACCTGGCGCTGTGCAAGGCTGAACGCCTGCGCTGTTCGCTGAGGCTGGGATTATGATGAATCGGACGCTACATGGCGTTATCCCAGTCGCTCAACAGATTCTGCTTGATACATGTGTAATTGCGTGCTGTGTCCGGCGTTCACCTGTCGCTACCTCTCATTTACAAGGCACTGCCTGACGCTATCCCTTCATGAATAAGGGCCTATGTGCCTCTAAGGGAGCAATACCACAGTACCACAGATATGCATCCCCAACAGATTGTGCAAAAGCTACTTAGGGATTTATTCATCAAGCTATAGCGCCAGGTAACGACTGGCAGCGACAGGTAACGCCAGGTAGCGAACGGTGACCACCGGGCGCTGTAAGCAATACCACATTTATGAAAGCGAATCTGGTGAGCGACTCTAACAGCGACACGTAGCGACCGATTCATCATCACAGACGGCTCACTGTATACTGCTGGCGCTCTGGCTTCCAGAGTGCCTGGCATTACTTGTCGCTACCTGACGCTCTCCCATACATTTCAATGGACAATCCTTTTATTCTCTTTAAACAGGGTTTTATTTATTTATTTATTTTTTAAATGATCAAATAATTGTGTCACCTCTCCTGGCCTATTTAAAGTCATTTTTGAAAACTTTTTTGATTTATATTTTTATGCAGAATTGTCTGGTATTAAAGTGTTCATGTTACAATGTTACAACAATGTAATTCCATATGTTTTCGCTTTGTTACTAGTGGATACATGTTCAAAAACAGACTTTAATCACACAGCCTCTGGCGCTATGGGTTACATAGACCCGATTTTGATTGCTGGCGCTGTGTGAGGCTATTTTTTTGATGAATATGGTGTGAGTCGGTCGCACTAAGCTGGCGCTACCGTTTGCTCCCATACAGCGCTGTACTGGTGTAAGAGCGACTCACACAATATATTCATCAATGCCGGCCAGTGACTGAGACGCTCTGAAACAGCGAACCATTGCCGAGCACAGCGACTACTAGCGGTCGCTCTCAATGCCTCACTACAGACGCTCATCTGTGTGTAGTGGCGTTCGTGGGCAGATCGGCGTGGGTTTTGGTCCATTTTTTAAGTAGTAATGAGCCGGCTGGTTGAAATTTGGATTCGCTAAGCTGTAAAATGAGGCCAGCAAGGGCTAGAGGGCTGAAAATCGAGGGAAACATCAATGCGATTGCCCTGCACAAAATGGGCTCGGGAAAGTACTCAAAATAATCACAGAAAACTAAAGAATTAAAGAAATGCACCAATAAAGAAAAGAAGGAGGTAGGGAAAGTACTCCTAATAGTCACAGAAAGCAAGAAAATTATATACATAAATAAATAAAAAATAAAGATTTTTTCCATGTTTAATTCGTTCCAGCTGCAGGTAACTGCTTGAAAACATTTTTTTGTGAACTTTTTGGCTTTTTTCATTAGATGCAATTCTTATCTAAGGAACAATAGCCTGACTTTTTATTTTGTAATTGTATTTTTTCAGGTTTTAACTGTTTTAAAGTGGACCAACACCCAGGGGGGATCGGCCCGGGAATCTATAAGATTCCCGGGCCGATCAGATCCCTCTCCGCGGGACATCCGAAATCGGGATGTCCCGCGGGGCGAAACCCCCCAGGAAGCCCCGAAACCTTACCTTAACCCCATTCCAACGGAGCATGCGCGGGCCGCGGCTCGTGCTCCCCTCTAGCAGGGCGCGTTCCCTGTAAGAGGGACGCACGGGAGGCGGCGGCAGACGCGCTCTGCTTGTCCGGGTCTGCCTCTCGCTTGTCCGCCGGCGGGGATTGGCTGCAGCGGTCACGTGGGAGCGGGGACAGGTGAGTTTTCGGGGCTTTCTGGGGGGTTTCACACAGCGGGGCACCCCCAATCGGGTGCCCCACCGAAGTGGACCAAAACCCAGGATAGTCAAAATCCTGGGTGTTGGTCCACTTTAATAAATGCAGCTTTTTAAAAGCATCCCATCTAGAACACCATGCTGATAATGCCTGGAGAAGAAGCTTGAGTTGCCTCGAAAGCTTGCATTTTCTATCTTATTGAGTTAGCCAATAAATAGTATTACGTTATCCTTGGATTTCCTGCTATCTAATGAACAATAGCCTAGCTTTATTTTGTAATTTTATTTTTTTATTGTTTTTATTGTTTCATAAATGCAGCTTTTTCAAGCATCCTATTTAACAATAAAACTGCTGCTATTGGCAGCCCCGTTCCTGCAAGTTACAAGCCCTTATTCCCTTTGGTATGGGCCTAGGGCGGTGCAGGTAATGTGTCATTTTACTGGCAGGTGCCATGTCAGCTCCTGACTATGGTGAACTGATATAGGGGTCACCCATGTGTCCCACCTGGCCAATCACAGCCATGCCTAGAATGCTAGGGCAGGAAGAAGGCTAATTGGCTGCATGTCTGGCCCAAATGCTGAACACGCACACGGGTCTGGGGGCCCGAACTTTGCGGGATGGATCCACATCTGATGTTAAATGCGATGGCATTAAAACCGCAAACAGTAAAAACCTCATAAAATACAATTAAACAATTAAAAATCAGGCTAAAGGATAAAAAATGTATCTAACGAAAAATGCAGCAGACACTGTGGCAGTATCACCCCCATCATCTTTATAACTGACACTGTGGCAGTATCACCCCCATCATCTTTATAACTGACACTGTGGCAGTATCACCCCCATCATCTTTATAACTGACACTGTGGCAGAATTCACCCCTCATCCTCATGGCCAGAGTGTGGTGGAGGCCCCTGGGCACAAAATCTGGTGGAGGCCCCCTATACAGTGTTTTTTCCTTTAAAATAATAGTCCAGCCAAGTAACTGATTGGTGGTTGTCTGGCACCCGCCTACTTACTGGAACATCAGATCGAGTCCCTTGTGTCACCCTTGTGCGGGTGCATGCTGCTCGGGAACACCTGCTTTGCCATTCTGGGTGGAGGGGGGTGTAGTCACACAGCTGGTCCAACAGAAAACTGTTCCCTGCAATGAGCTGCCAGTGGCTGTGCTTGGTGGTTTATGTGCAGTGAGCGGCCTTCGATTGACAGCTCTGCGCACACCCATCACTGTAGCATTGCTGGTGGCGGCTTTGCTGCTCTAGACTCTCAGTCCCGTCCTGTGGTGGCTTTGGCTGCAGGTTTATAAAAACAAAAAAAAGGCTTGCCCAGACTCGCCCCCACTGCCGCCAATAGCTTTGTTGCTGGCCCTGCGGCCCGTCAGACCACAGACTGAATAGCCTCCTGGATCAGACCATAACCCAAAGGGTGGTGGAGGCCCCCTTTGCAGGGCAAGTGGTGGAGGCCCCAGGGCTCTAGCCCCTTACGCCCCCCTCATAATCCGGCCCTGCTCATCCTTATAGCAAATACTGTGGCAGTATCACTCCCACAATCTTTATAGCTGACACTGTGGCAGTATCACCCCCTCATCTTTATAGAAGACACTGTGGCAGAATTTCCCCCTCATCTTTATAGCAGACACTGTGGCAGTATCATCCCCTCATTTTTATAGAACACACTGTGGCAGTATCACCCCCATCATCTTTATAGAAGACACTGTGGCAGTATCACCCCCATCATCTTTATAGAAGACACTGTGGCAGTATCACCACCATCATCTTTATAGAAGACACTGTGGCAGTATCACCCCCATCATCTTTATAGCAGACACTGTGGCAGTATCACCCCCTCATCTTTATAGCAGACACTGTGGCAGTATCACCCCCCTCATCTTTATAGAACACACTGTGGTAGTATCATCCCCATCATCTTTATAGAACACACTGTGGCAGTATCACCCCCATCATCTTTATAGAAGACACTGTGGCAGTATCACCCCCATCATCTTTATAGAAGACACTGTGGCAGTATCACCCCCATCATCTTTATAGCAGACACTGTGGCAGTATCACCCCCTCATCTTTATAGCAGACACTGTGGCAGTATCACCCCCCTCATCTTTATAGAACACACTGTGGTAGTATCATCCCCATCATCTTTATAGAAGACACTGTGGCAGTATCACCCCCTCATCTTTATAGCAGACACTGTGGCAGTATCACCCCATCGTCTTTATAGCAGACACTGTGGCAGTATCACCCCCTCATCTTTATAGCAGACACTGTGGCAGTATCACCCCCATCATCTTTATAGCAGACACTGTGGCAGTATCACCCCCATCATCTTTATAGAAGACACTGTGGCAGTATCACCCCCATCAACTTTATAGCAGACACTGTGGCAGTATCACCCCCATCATCTTTATAGAAGACACTGTGGCAGTATCACCCCCTCATCTTTATAGCAGACACTGTGGCAGTATCACCCCCTCATCTTTATAGCAGACACTGTGGCAGTATCACCCCCATCATCTTTATAGAAGACACTGTGGCAGTATCACCCCCATCAACTTTATAGCAGACACTGTGGCAGTATCACCCCCATCATCTTTATAGAAGACACTGTGGCAGTATCACCCCCTCATCTTTATAGAACACACTGTGGCAGTATCACCCCCCTCATCTTTATAGAACACACTGTGGTAGTATCATCCCCATCATCTTTATAGAACACACTGTGGCAGTATCACCCCCCCCCCCCCCTCATCTTTATAGAACACACTGTGACAGTATCACCCTCTCATCTTTATAGCAGACACTGTGGCAGTATCACCCCTTCATCTTTATAGAACACACTGTGGTAGTATCACCCCCTCATCTTTATAGAACACACTGTGGCAGTATCACCCCCCTCATCTTTATAGAACACACTGTGGTAGTATCATCCCCATCATCTTTATAGAACACACTGTGGCAGCATCACCCCCCTCATCCTTATAGAACACACTGTGACAGTATCACCCTCTCATCTTTATAGCAGACACTGTGGTAGTATCATCCCCTCATCTTTATAGAACACACTGTGGCAGTATCATCCCCTCATCTTTATAGAACACACTGTGGCAGTATCATCCCCTCATTTTTATAGAACACACTGTGGTAGTATCATCCCCTCATCTTTATAGAACACACTGTGGCAGTATCATCCCCTCATCTTTATAGAACACACTGTGGCAGTATCATCCCCTCATCTTTATAGAACACACTGTGGCAGTATCATCCCCTCATCTTTATAGAACACACTGTGGCAGTATCACCCCCCTCATCTTTATAGAACACACTGTGGTAGTATCATCCCCATCATCTTTATAGAACACACTGTGGCAGCATCACCCCCCTCATCTTTATAGAACACACCGTGGCAGTATCATCCTCTCAATTTTATAGAAGACACTGTGGCAGTATCACCCCCTCATCTTTATAGAACACACTGTGGTAGTATCATCCCCTCATCTTTATAGAACACACTGTGGCAGTATCATCCCCTCATTTTTATAGAACACACTGTGGCAGTATCACCCCCTCATCTTTATAGAACACACTGTGGCAGTATCACCCCCTCATCTTTATAGAACACACTGTGGTAGTATCATCCCCTCATCTTTATAGAAGACACTGTGGCAGTATCATCCCCTCATTTTTATAGAACACACTGTGGTAGTATCATCCCCTCATCTTTATAGAACACACTGTGGTAGTATCATCCCCTCATCTTTATAGAACACACTGTGGCAGTATCATCCCCTCATTTTTATAGCAGACACTGTGGCAGTATCACCCCCTCATCTTTATAGAACACACTGTGGCAGTATCACCCCCTCATCTTTATAGAAGACACTGTGGCAGTATCACCCCCTCATCTTTATAGAACACACTGTGGCAGTGTCACCCCCTCATCTTTATAGAACACACTGTGGTAGTATCATCCCCTCATCTTTATAGAACACACTGTGGCAGTATCACCCCCTCATCTTTATAGAACACACTGTGGCAGTATCACCCCCTCATCTTTATAGAACACACTGTGGCAGTATCACCCCCTCATCTTTATAGAACACACTGTGGCAGTATCACCCCCCTCATCTTTATAGAACACACTGTGGCAGTATCATCCCCTCATTTTATAGAACACACTGTGGTAGTATCATCCCTTCATCTTTATAGAACACACTGTGGTAGTATCATCCCCTCATCTTTATAGAACACACTGTGGCAGTATCACCCCCTCATCTTTATAGAACACACTGTGGAAGTATCACCCCCCTCATCTTTATAGAAGACACTGTGCCAGTATCACCCCCTCATCTTTATAGCAGACACTGTGGCAGTATCACCCCCTCATCTTTATAGAAAACACTGTGGCAGTATCATCCCCCTCATCTTTATAGAACACACTGTGGCAGTATCATCCCCCTCATCTTTATAGAACACACTGTGGCAGTATCATCCCCTCATCTTTATAGAACACACTGTGGCAGTATCACCCCCCTCATCTTTATAGAACACACTGTGGCAGTATCACCCCCCTCATCTTTATAGAACACACTGTGGCAGTATCACTCCCCTCGTCTTTATAGAACACACTGTGGCAGTATCACCCCCCTCATCTTTATAGAACACACTGTGGTAGTATCATCCCCTCATCTTTATAGAACACACTGTGGCAGTATCATCCCCTCATTTTTATAGAACACACTGTGGTAGTATCATCCCCTCATCTTTATAGAACACACTGTGGTAGTATCATCCCCTCATCTTTATACAACACACTGTGGTAGTATCATCCCCTCATCTTTATAGAACACACTGTGGCAGTATCACCCCCTCATCTTTATAGAACACACTGTGGCAGTATCATCCCCTCATCTTTATAGAAGACACTGTGGCAGTATCACCCCCTCATCTTTATAGAACACACTGTGGCAGTATCACCCCCCTCATCTTTATAGAACACACTGTGGCAGTATCACCCCCTCATCTTTATAGAACACACTGTGGCAGTATCATCCCCTCATCTTTATAGAAGACACTGTGGCAGTATCACCCCCTCATCTTTATAGAACACACTGTGGCAGTATCACCCCCCTCATCTTTATAGAACACACTGTGGCAGTATCATCCCCTCATCTTTATAGAACACACTGTGGCAGTATCACCCCCTCATCTTTATAGAACACACTGTGGCAGTATCATCCCCTCATCTTTATAGAAGACACTGTGGCAGTATCACCCCCTCATCTTTATAGAACACACTGTGGCAGTATCACCCCCCTCATCTTTATAGAACACACTGTGGCAGTATCACCCCCCTCATCTTTATAGAACACACTGTGGCAGTATCACCCCCTCATCTTTATAGAACACACTGTGGCAGTATCACCCCCTCACCTTTATAGAAGACACTGTGGCAGTATCATCCCCCTCATCTTTATAGAACACACTGTGGCAGTATCATCCCCTCATTTTTATAGAACACACTGTGGCAGTATCACCCCCTCATCTTTATAGAAGACACTGTGGCAGTATCACCCCCTCATCTTTATAGAACACACTGTGACAGTATCACCCCCTCATCATCTTTATAGAACAGACTGTGACAGTGTCACCCCCTCATCATCTTTATAGAACACACTGTGGCAGTATCACCCCCCTCATTTTTATAGCAGACACTGTGGCAGTAGTACCCCATCATCTTTATAGAACACACTGTGGCAGTATCATCCCCTCATCTTTATAGAAGACACTGTGGCAGTATCATCCCCTCATTTTTATAGAACACACTGTGGTAGTATCATCCCCTCATCTTTATAGAACACACTGTGGTAGTATCATCCCCTCATCTTTATAGAACACACTGTGGCAGTATCATCCCCTCATCTTTATAGAAGACACTGTGGCAGTATCATCCCCTCATTTTTATAGAACACACTGTGGTAGTATCATCCCCTCATCTTTATAGAACACACTGTGGTAGTATCATCCCCTCATCTTTATAGAAGACACTGTGGCAGTATCATCCCCTCATTTTTATAGAACACACTGTGGTAGTATCATCCCCTCATCTTTATAGAACACACTGTGGTAGTAGCACCCCCTCATCTTTATAGAACACACTGTGGCAGTATCATCCCCTCATCTTTATAGAACACACTGTGGCAGTATCACCCCCTCATCTTTATAGAACACACTGTGGCAGTATCATCCCCCTCATCTTTATAGAACACACTGTGGCAGTATCATCCCCTCATTTTTATAGAACACACTGTGGCAGTATCACCCCCTCATCTTTATAGAAGACACTGTGGCAGTATCACCCCCTCATCTTTATAGAACACACTGTGACAGTATCACCCCCTCATCATCTTTATAGAACAGACTGTGACAGTGTCACCCCCTCATCATCTTTATAGAACACACTGTGGCAGTATCACCCCCCTCATTTTTATAGCAGACACTGTGGCAGTAGTACCCCATCATCTTTATAGAACACACTGTGGCAGTATCATCCCCTCATCTTTATAGAAGACACTGTGGCAGTATCATCCCCTCATTTTTATAGAACACACTGTGGTAGTATCATCCCCTCATCTTTATAGAACACACTGTGGTAGTATCATCCCCTCATCTTTATAGAACACACTGTGGCAGTATCATCCCCTCATTTTTATAGCAGACACTGTGGCAGTATCACCCCCTCATCTTTATAGAACACACTGTGGCAGTATCACCCCCTCATCTTTATAGAAGACACTGTGGCAGTATCACCCCCTCATCTTTATAGAACACACTGTGGCAGTGTCACCCCCTCATCTTTATAGAACACACTGTGGTAGTATCATCCCCTCATCTTTATAGAACACACTGTGGCAGTATCACCCCCTCATCTTTATAGAACACACTGTGGCAGTATCACCCCCTCATCTTTATAGAACACACTGTGGCAGTATCACCCCCTCATCTTTATAGAACACACTGTGGCAGTATCACCCCCCTCATCTTTATAGAACACACTGTGGCAGTATCATCCCCTCATTTTATAGAACACACTGTGGTAGTATCATCCCTTCATCTTTATAGAACACACTGTGGTAGTATCATCCCCTCATCTTTATAGCAGACACTGTGGCAGTATCACCCCCTCATCTTTATAGAACACACTGTGGCAGTATCACCCCCTCATCTTTATAGAAGACACTGTGGCAGTATCACCCCCTCATCTTTATAGAACACACTGTGGCAGTGTCACCCCCTCATCTTTATAGAACACACTGTGGTAGTATCATCCCCTCATCTTTATAGAACACACTGTGGCAGTATCACCCCCTCATCTTTATAGAACACACTGTGGCAGTATCACCCCCTCATCTTTATAGAACACACTGTGGCAGTATCACCCCCTCATCTTTATAGAACACACTGTGGCAGTATCACCCCCCTCATCTTTATAGAACACACTGTGGCAGTATCATCCCCTCATTTTATAGAACACACTGTGGTAGTATCATCCCTTCATCTTTATAGAACACACTGTGGTAGTATCATCCCCTCATCTTTATAGAACACACTGTGGCAGTATCACCCCCTCATCTTTATAGAACACACTGTGGAAGTATCACCCCCCTCATCTTTATAGAAGACACTGTGGCAGTATCACCCCCTCATCTTTATAGCAGACACTGTGGCAGATAACATGGCGTTATCCCAGTCGCTCAACAGATTCTGCTTGATAAATGTGTAATTGCGTGCCATGTCCGGCGTTCACCTGTCGCTACCTCTCATTTACAAGGCACTACCTGACGCTATCCCTTCATGAATAAGGGCCTATGTGCCTCTAAGGGAGCAATACCACAGTACCACAGATATGCATCCCCAACAGATTGTGCAAAAGCTACTTAGGGATTTATTCATCAAGCTATAGCGCCAGGTAACGACTGGCAGCGACAGGTAACGCCAGGTAGCGAACGGTGACCACCGGGCGCTGTAAGCAATACCACATTTATGAAAGCGAATCTGGTGAGCGACTCTAACAGCGACACGTAGCGACCGATTCATCATCACAGACGGCTCACTGTATACTGCTGGCGCTCTGGCTTCCAGAGTGCCTGGCATTACTTGTCGCTACCTGACGCTCTCCCATACATTTCAATGGACGATCCTTTTATTCTCTTTAAACAGGGTTTTATTTATTTATTTATTTTTTAAATGATCAAATAATTGTGTCACCTCTCCTGGCCTATTTAAAGTCATTTTTGAAAACTTTTTTGATTTATAATATTTTTATGCAGAATTGTCCTTACATGTCTGGTATTAAAGTGTTCATGTTACAATGTTACAACAATGTAATTCCATATGTTTTCGCTTTGTTACTAGTGGATACATGTTCAAAAACAGACTTTAATCACACAGCCTCTGGCGCTATGGGTTACATAGACCCGATTTTGATTGCTGGCGCTGTGTGAGGCTATTTTTTTGATGAATATGGTGTGAGTCGGTCGCACTAAGCTGGCGCTACCGTTTGCTCCCATACAGCGCTGTACTGGTGTAAGAGCGACTCACACAATATATTCATCAATGCCGGCCAGTGACTGAGACGCTCTGAAACAGCGAACCATTGCCGAGCACAGCGACTACTAGCGGTCGCTCTCAATGCCTCACTACAGACGCTCATCTGTCTGTAGTGGCGTTCGTGGGCAGATCGGCGTGGGTTTTGGTCCATTTTTTAAGTAGTAATGAGCCGGCTGGTTGAAATTTGGATTCGCCAAACTGTAAAATGAGGCCAGCAAGGGCTAGAGGGCTGAAAATCGAGGGAAACATCAATGCGATTGCCCTGCACAAAATGGGCTCGGGAAAGTACTCAAAATAATCACAGAAAACTAAAGAATTAAAGAAATACACCAATAAAGAAAAGAAGGAGGTAGGGAAAGCACTCCTAATAGTCACAGAAAGCAAGAAAATAAAATACATAAATAAATAAAAAATAAAGATTTTTTCCATGTTTAATTCGTTCCAGCTGCAGGTAACTGCTTGAAAACATTTTTTTGTGAACTTTTTGGCTTTTTTCATTAGATGCAATTTTTATCTAAGGAACAATAGCCTGACTTTTTATTTTGTAATTGTATTTTTTCAGGTTTTAACTGTTTTAAAGTGGACCAACACCCAGGGGGGATCGGCCCGGGAATCTATAAGATTCCCGGGCCGATCAGATCCCTCTCCGCGGGACATCCGAAATCGGGATGTCCCGCGGGGCGAAACCCCCCAGGAAGCCCAGAAACCTTACCTTAACCCCATTCCAACGGAGCATGCGCGGGCCGCGGCTCGTGCTTCCCTCTAGCAGGGCGCGTTCCCTGTAAGAGGGACGCGCGGGAGGCGGCGGCAGACGCGCTCTGCTTTTCCGGGTCTGCCTCTCGCTTGTCCGCCGGCGGGGATTGGCTGCAGCGGTCACGTGGGAGCGGGGACAGGTGAGTTTTCGGGGCTTTCTGGGGGGTTTCACACAGCGGGGCACCCCCAATCGGGTGCCCCACCGAAGTGGACCAAAACCCAGGATAGTCAAAATCCTGGGTGTTGGTCCACTTTAATAAATGCAGCTTTTTAAAAGCATCCCATCTAGAACACCATGCTGATAATGCCTGGAGAAGAAGCTTGAGTTGACTCGAAAGCTTGCATTTTCTATCTTATTGAGTTAGCCAATAAATAGTATTACGTTATCCTTGGATTTCCTGCTATCTAATGAACAATAGCCTAGCTTTATTTTGTAATTTTATTCTTTAAGGTTTTTATTGTTTCATAAATGCAGCTTTTTCAAGCATCCTATTTAACAATAAAACAGCTGCTATTGGCAGCCCCGTTCCTGCAAGTTACAAGCCCTTATTCCCTTTGGTATGGGCCTAGGATGGTGCAGGTAATGTGTCATTTTACTGGCAGGTGCCATGTCAGCTCCTGACTATGGTGAACTGATATAGGGGTCACCCATGTGTCCCACCTGGCCAATCACAGCCATGCCTAGAATGCTAGGGCAGGAAGAAGGCTAATTGGCTGCATGTCTGGCCCAAATGCTGAACACGCACATGGGTCTGGGGGCCCGAACTTTGCGGGATGGATCCACATCTGATGTTAAATGCGATGGCATTTAAACCGCAAACAGTTAAAACCTCATAAAATACAATTAAACAATTAAAAATCAGGCTAAAGGATAAAAAATGTATCTAACGAAAAATGCAGCAGACACTGTGGCAGTATCACCCCCATCATCTTTATAACTGACACTGTGGCAGTATCACCCCCATCATCTTTATAACTGACACTGTGGCAGAATTCACCCCTCATCCTCATGGCCAGAGTGTGGTGGAGGCCCCTGGGCACAAAATCTGGTGGAGGCCCCCTATACAGTGTTTTTTCCTTTAAAATAATAGTCCAGCCAAGTAACTGATTGGTGGGTGTCTGGCACCCGCCCACTTACTGGAACATCAGATCGAGTCCCTTGTGCGGGTGCATGCTGCTCGGGAACTCCTGCTTTGCCATTCTGGGTGGAGGGGGGTGTAGTCACACAGCTGGTCCAACAGAAAACTGTTCCCTGCAATGAGCTGCCAGTGGCTGTGCTTGGTGGTTTATGTGCAGTGAGCGGCCTTCGATTGACAGCTCTGCGCACACCCATCACTGTAGCATTGCTGGTGGCGGCTTTGCTGCTCTAGACTCTCAGTCCCGTCCTGTGGTGGCTTTGGCTGCAGGTTTATAAAAACAAAAAAAAGGCTTGCCCAGACTCGCCCCCACTGCCGCCAATAGCTTTGTTGCTGGCCCTGCGGCCCATCAGACCAAAGACTGACTAGCCTCCTGGATCAGACCATAACCCAAAGGCTGGTGGAGGTCCCCTTTGCAAGGCAAGTGGTGGAGGCCCCAGGGCTCTAGCCCCTTACGCCCCCCTCATAATCCCGCCCTTCTCATCCTTATAGCAAATACTGTGGCAGTATCACTCCAACAATCTTTATAGCTGACACTGTGGCAGTATCACCCCCTCATCTTTATAGAAGACACTGTGGCAGTATCACCCCCATCATCTTTATAGAAGACACTGTGGCAGTATCATCCCCTCATCTTTATAGCAGACACTCTGGCAGTATCACCCCCTCATCTTTATAGAAGACACTGTGGCAGTATCACCCCCTCATCTTTATAGAAGACACTGTGGCAGTATCATCCCCTCATCTTTATAGCAGACACTGTGGCAGTATCATCCCCTCATCTTTATAGCAGACACTGTGGCAGTATCACCCCCTCATCTTTATAGCAGACACTGTGGCAGTATCACCCCCCTCATCTTTATAGCAGACACTGTGGCAGTATCACCCCCCTCATCTTTATAGAACACACTGTGACAGTATCACCCCCTCATCTTTATAGAAGACACTGTGGCAGTATCACCCCCCTCATCTTTATAGAACACACTGTGGCAGTATCACCCCCTCATCTTTATAGAACACACTGTGGTAGTATCACCCCCTCATCTTTATAGCAGACACTGTGGCAGTATCACCCCCTCATCTTTATAGAACACACTGTGGCAGTATCACCCCATCATCTTTATAGAACACACTGTGGCAGTATCACCCCCTCATCTTTATAGAACACACTGTGGCAGTATCATCCCCTCATCTTTATAGCAGACACTGTGGCAGTATCACCCCCTCATCTTTATAGAACACACTGTGGCAGTATCATCCCCTCATCTTTATAGCAGACACTGTGGCAGTATCACCCCCTCATCTTTATAGCAGACACTGTGGCAGTATCACCCCCTCATCTTTATAGCAGACACTGTGGCAGTATCACCCCCTCATCTTTATAGCAGACACTGTGGCAGTATCACCCCCCTCATCTTTATAGAACACACTGTGGCAGTATCACCCCATCATCTTTATAGAACACACTGTGGTAGTATCACCCCCTCATCTTTATAGCAGACACTGTGGCAGTATCACCCCCTCATCTTTATAGAACACACTGTGGCAGTATCACCCCATCATCTTTATAGAACACACTGTGGCAGTATCACCCCCTCATCTTTATAGAACACACTGTGGCAGTATCACCCCCTCATCTTTATAGAACACACTGTGGCAGTATCACCCCCTCATCTTTATAGCAGACACTGTGGCAGTATCACCCCCTCATCTTTATAGCAGACACTGTGGCAGTATCACCCCCTCATCTTTATAGCAGACACTGTGGCAGTATCACCCCTCATCTTTATAGCAGACACTGCGGCATTTTTACCCCCTCATCTTTATAGCAGACACTGTGGCAGTATCACCCCCTCATCTTTATAGAACACACTGTGGCAGTATCACCCCCTCATCTTTATAGAACACACTGTGGCAGTATCACCCCCTCATCTTTATAGCAGACACTGTGGCAGTTTCACCCCCTCATCTTTATAGCAGACACTGTGGCAGTATCACCCCCTCATCTTTATAGAACACACTGTGGCAGTATCACCCCCTCATCTTTATAGAACACACTGTGGCAGTATCACCCCCTCATCTTTATAGCAGACACTGCGGCAGTAGCACCCCCTCATCTGTATAGAAGACACTGTGACAGTATCACCCCCTCATCTTTATAGCAGACACTGTGGCAGTATCACCCCCTCATCTTTATAGAACACACTGTGGCAGTATCACCCCCTCATCTGTATAGAAGACACTGTGACAGTATCACCCCCTCATCTTTATAGCAGACACTGTGGCAGTATCACCCCCTCATCTTTATAGAACACACTGTGGCAGTATCACCCCCTCATCTTTATAGAACACACTGTGGCAGTATCACCCCCCTCATCTTTATAGCAGACACTGCGGCAGTAGCACCCCCTCATCTGTATAGAAGACACTGTGACAGTATCACCCCCTCATCTTTATAGCAGACACTGTGGCAGTATCACCCCCTCATCTTTATAGAAGACACTGTGGCAGTATCACCCCCATCATCTTTATAGAAGACACTGTGGCAGTATCATCCCCTCATCTTTATAGCAGACACTCTGGCAGTATCACCCCCTCATCTTTATAGAAGACACTGTGGCAGTATCACCCCCTCATCTTTATAGAAGACACTGTGGCAGTATCATCCCCTCATCTTTATAGCAGACACTGTGGCAGTATCATCCCCTCATCTTTATAGCAGACACTGTGGCAGTATCACCCCCTCATCTTTATAGCAGACACTGTGGCAGTATCACCCCCCTCATCTTTATAGAACACACTGTGACAGTATCACCCCCTCATCTTTATAGAAGACACTGTGGCAGTATCACCCCCCTCATCTTTATAGAACACACTGTGGCAGTATCACCCCCTCATCTTTATAGAACACACTGTGGTAGTATCACCCCCTCATCTTTATAGCAGACACTGTGGCAGTATCACCCCCTCATCTTTATAGAACACACTGTGGCAGTATCACCCCATCATCTTTATAGAACACACTGTGGCAGTATCACCCCCTCATCTTTATAGAACACACTGTGGCAGTATCATCCCCTCATCTTTATAGCAGACACTGTGGCAGTATCACCCCCTCATCTTTATAGAACACACTGTGGCAGTATCATCCCCTCATCTTTATAGCAGACACTGTGGCAGTATCACCCCCTCATCTTTATAGCAGACACTGTGGCAGTATCACCCCCTCATCTTTATAGCAGACACTGTGGCAGTATCACCCCCTCATCTTTATAGCAGACACTGTGGCAGTATCACCCCCCTCATCTTTATAGAACACACTGTGGCAGTATCACCCCATCATCTTTATAGAACACACTGTGGTAGTATCACCCCCTCATCTTTATAGCAGACACTGTGGCAGTATCACCCCCTCATCTTTATAGAACACACTGTGGCAGTATCACCCCATCATCTTTATAGAACACACTGTGGCAGTATCACCCCCTCATCTTTATAGAACACACTGTGGCAGTATCACCCCCTCATCTTTATAGAACACACTGTGGCAGTATCACCCCCTCATCTTTATAGCAGACACTGTGGCAGTATCACCCCCTCATCTTTATAGCAGACACTGTGGCAGTATCACCCCCTCATCTTTATAGCAGACACTGTGGCAGTATCACCCCTCATCTTTATAGCAGACACTGCGGCATTTTTACCCCCTCATCTTTATAGCAGACACTGTGGCAGTATCACCCCCTCATCTTTATAGAACACACTGTGGCAGTATCACCCCCTCATCTTTATAGAACACACTGTGGCAGTATCACCCCCTCATCTTTATAGCAGACACTGTGGCAGTTTCACCCCCTCATCTTTATAGCAGACACTGTGGCAGTATCACCCCCTCATCTTTATAGAACACACTGTGGCAGTATCACCCCCTCATCTTTATAGAACACACTGTGGCAGTATCACCCCCTCATCTTTATAGCAGACACTGCGGCAGTAGCACCCCCTCATCTGTATAGAAGACACTGTGACAGTATCACCCCCTCATCTTTATAGCAGACACTGTGGCAGTATCACCCCCTCATCTTTATAGAACACACTGTGGCAGTATCACCCCCTCATCTGTATAGAAGACACTGTGACAGTATCACCCCCTCATCTTTATAGCAGACACTGTGGCAGTATCACCCCCTCATCTTTATAGAACACACTGTGGCAGTATCACCCCCTCATCTTTATAGAACACACTGTGGCAGTATCACCCCCCTCATCTTTATAGCAGACACTGCGGCAGTAGCACCCCCTCATCTGTATAGAAGACACTGTGACAGTATCACCCCCTCATCTTTATAGCAGACACTGTGGCAGTATCACCCCCTCATCTTTATAGAACACACTGTGGCAGTATCACCCCCTCATCTTTATAGAAGACACTGTGGCAGTATCACCCCCTCATCTTTATAGAACACACTGTGGCAGTATCACCCCCTCATCTTTATAGAAGACACTGTGGCAGTATCACCCCCTCATCTTTATAGCAGACACTGTGGCAGTATCACCCCCTCATCTTTATAGCAGACACTGTGGCAGTATCACCCCCTCATCTGTATAGAAGACACTGTGACAGTATCACCCCCTCATCTTTATAGCAGACACTGTGGCAGTATCACCCCCTCATCTTTATAGAACACACTGTGGCAGTATCACCCCCTCATCTTTATAGAAGACACTGTGGCAGTATCACCCCCTCATCTTTATAGAACACACTGTGGCAGTATCACCCCCCTCATCTTTATAGCAGACACTGCGGCAGTAGCACCCCCTCATCTGTATAGAAGACACTGTGACAGTATCACCCCCTCATCTTTATAGCAGACACTGTGGCAGTATCACCCCCTCATCTTTATAGAACACACTGTGGCAGTATCACCCCCTCATCTTTATAGAAGACACTGTGGCAGTATCACCCCCTCATCTTTATAGCAGACACTGTGGCAGTATCACCCCCTCATCTTTATAGAACACACTGTGGCAGTATCACCCCCTCATCTTTATAGCAGACACTGTGGCAGTATCACCCCCTCATCTTTATAGCAGACACTGTGGCAGTATCACCCCCTCATCTTTATAGAACACACTGTGGCAGTATCACCCCCCTCATCTTTATAGAACACACTGTGGCAGTATCACCCCCTCATCTTTATATAAGACACTGTGGCAGTATCACCCCCTCATCTTTATAGAACACACTGTGGCAGTATCACCCCCTCATCTTTATATAAGACACTGTGGCAGTATCACCCCCCTCATCTTTATAGAACACACTGTGGCAGTATCACCCCCTCATCTTTATAGCAGACACTGTGGCAGTATCACCCCCTCATCTTTATAGCAGACACTGTTGCAGTATCACCCCCTCATCTTTATAGAACACACTGTGGCAGTATCACCCCCTCATCTTTATAGCAGACAACTGTGGTAGTATCACCTCCTCATCTTTATATGGGACCAAGAATGACTATAGAACATTGGTCCCAACCTGTAGCTTGGGAGCCACATGTGGCTCGCAGCCCCTTGCTGTGTGTCTTGGGTCAATGAACTGGGCAGGTGGAGTTGAGTGACAGCTTGCCTGCCACATAATTGGCAATATCTTCATGTCGAATGTGGCTCAGGAACATCTCTCCGTGATGAATGTGGCTCTCAAGGTAAGAAATGTTGGGGACCCCTGCTATAGAACAATGAGAAACACACATACAGAATGCATAACAGATAACAGGTAACTTAGCCGGGAGAATCTGGCTGGAAGCATAACACTTTGTGTTTTGGGATATTCCCTTTAAGGCTCAGCATTATAAGGCTCACGCTTATTGCTGTATGAGCTGACTGTGCCATGCGGGGAACCCTCAGCTCTTTCGTGGGCACCCCATAGGGGATAATTATTTTCTAATATATAAGAATTTGTGATTTACCTCATTAGACACAGAACACACAGAAAACATGATTAAGGGCTGCCTTGAGCCCGAAACACGTTACAGGTCTATATAGTGGGGCTGTTCACTTACTGGTCTGATAGATGTATGCTGGACTTTAATCACCACTACGTTTTATGTGGATTTGTGGATTTGCTACACTTTTAAAGAGTTTCGGAATTAAAGGTTAAGTTTTATCCCACCTTCAAGCTGGACATTTCACCGTTGGACACACTACATAAGAGCTGTAATCTCATGAGGGGGAGCACTAGGCAGTAGTTTAGAATACGTTATGCAAATGATTGGAGTATGATATTGTAAAATATTGTAAAAAGGCTGTTTTAAAAACATGGATATGTTGGTTGTTTACTATAATAATTATAATAAATATAAAGTTAAATCCATAAAAAGAAAAAGGAAAGTTTGAGGCGACTCATACTAAGGCTTATTCGTTTCTCCTGCAATTGCCCCAGTGGCAGTGGGGACAACAAAAATGAAATTTTCTATTATTTATTATCCACTGAACTGAAAGCACAGCAATATGTCCCATTTTCAGAAAAAAACAAATGGTCTATTGATCTATTGAAGAGAGAACCGAGAAGGTGATGGCGTGATGACCTCAGTGAATTAAGTCTGTTTTATAAGGTGGGCGGGAAAGGGCACAGTGATCCCATTCTACTAATGCAGACATTTCCCCCCGGCTGTGCAGGACCTGGCAGAACGCCCAACTGGGAGAGGCCATGATCGGAAGCCTGGAGGCTCAGGGGCTGCAGCTAGCTAAGGAGAGGCAGGAATACTTTGGTGTGTATAGCTGAGAATATGTTATGCTTTATTCTTATATGTGTTTTGTTATTGTAATACCAATCCATTCACACCACGA
This sequence comes from Gastrophryne carolinensis, assembly GCA_027917425.1. Taxonomy (NCBI): domain Eukaryota; kingdom Metazoa; phylum Chordata; class Amphibia; order Anura; family Microhylidae; genus Gastrophryne; species Gastrophryne carolinensis. The sequence goes on along the minus strand of CM051244.1, from coordinate 116,118,098 downwards.
TGACGTTCTTTCTTTCAGATGTTCATATTGGTAGTATTATTAGTCAAAGCATTTGGATTTGCTGTATAATTCTTAATTATGTATGGCTAATCATCTAAATACTTGTTAAATTCAAAATGGAGGAAATATTGGGTAAAGGAAAAATCATAGCCCACTATTAGAGAATACTAGTAATGAATTGAAGTCCCTTCACATGCCGACCCACCTCACAAACCCCATTTTTATGCTGTTCTGTATGACACAAGTGTGATACAGAAACACAGACTTTCTGAGGAGAATTTTGTGGGGGAATGGTTTATAGTTCTGCCCCTTTTGTTTTGGAGCAATTATTAAAGGTCTAGTCTTCACATTGACTTTTCTGCTTGTCGTTCTACAGATAAACTGATGGAGGAGACAGAGGAGTTGTGTTCTCAGCGAGAGCAGAAAGAGGTGACGTATGAGGCAGATGCGCTGCTTATTTCCCCCCACACATACACAAACTCCGGGATCTACTTTCAGATGCTGAAAAGAAATGCAGACCTTTACATACAGTGTTCCTGCATGCATGCCATTCACTGTTCATCCTTTTCCAATGACAATCTATTCACCTGTAAAAAAGCAAGTTCCTTTATGTCAAAAGTGGCCACGGCTATTTGTGACGGATTGATCGGAAGGTAGGTTGAGAAAGTTACTGCTTATTTTAAAGCAGGGATGTCAAATTCAAATAGACAGCGGGCCAAAATTAAAAAATGAACAGTCACAGGCTAACCTTGATATTGCCTGAAAAAATGTCTAACCAGCAGCGCATGTACGCAATCCTCACACTTGGCATCAATCCGCCATACTTAGCTGTCTTTTGTTAGTGTTAGCCGACGAGAGCTCTTGTTGGCTGACGGCCCCATCCCCTGCTATGACAAGCTGGGGTCATGCCCATGCTGGCCATTCACAAGTGCCTGGTGTGGGCATGCGTCCGGCTAAAGGTCTAGTGGAGCGCAGCCACAGCCTATGCATGCACTGTTGGATCAGTGGTCAGGTGAGTTTTACTGGGGATCCTGGGAGGTTTCAAGAAGTGATTTGGGATGCCCTGGGTAGTGAGGACCAGGTGACCCTGGAATCATTTAGATTCCTGAGCCATCCAGTACATGGTTGGTCCTCTTTAATGCATCATGCCACTTTCCATGATGGGATGGGATAGGGTTCTCTGCCTTCTTTTACCTCACGCTGTCACTTTTCACAGTCACTGGCGAGCTGAGCCTGCTTGACGTCATCCTAAACATCCTGCTCAGCCTGGCTGGCAGTTGCATTTGCCAACCCCTGGGGGAAGTATTTCCCTACTACATCATCATAGGGACAGCGTTCTACATCAAACCCCATCCAGCAATCTCGCCGCAGCCAGGCTGCAATCTGGCAGTGCAATCTGGGCGTCGAAGGCCGGACCCAGCCCTGTCACGCATTGATAACAGCGTAGGAAGGGGGGAGACAGTCTCGTAGGCCAAATCGGCTGACATTGCAGGCCAGAGTTTGACTTGTGTGGTATGAAGTATTAGCCTTAGGTCCAATTATATAAATACTATATAATTATATAAATAATGTACTATACTGTTTAAACAGTAATTTAGCAGTCATCTATCTAGGCCACTAGATGGAAATGCGGGATTAAAAATAGGTTGAGTCTTTCTTTAATGCAATCTTTTATTGTGGGGATAGTGTGAAATCAAGAACAAGAGAAAACAACTCTTCTCAGTGGAAGGCGCAGATATACATTATCAAGATACACTCATGTACATGGATGTGTGTAACATGTATACTAATGCATCTGATACAAACTGTAAAAATAAATACAGTACATATGCAGAAATGAGTACATACAATATATGTGAGGGCAGGGCATGGCTGACTTCACAGCAGGTTGAGGATATAGGAGGAAGGTGAGGTGGAAGGAGCAGCAAATACTCATACAACACGCCACCCCTGGCCTTGGCCCACGCCCGGTGCCAGGCGCCCCGCCCAAGTTCGAAATACCGACCATTAACATGGCAGGTGAAAATAAAATACCTGTACCAGCCAGGGGGCAAGAAATACCAGCTGTGCCAGTAAAATACCAGCTGGGTGGCCACCCTACATGGCTGCTACTGACAGATGGCTTCTTAATATTACTGGAATCAAGGGTAGATTACAGTGGGTCTTATAGGACAAACGTAAAGATCACGCCAGCCCAGGTTTACCGATTTTGACCCCCCCCCCCCCCCCCCCCACCCTGACACCCTCTCCTAGCACTGAAGCAGGGTTAGGGGTTAATTCAGTGGCAAAGTGGGCAGTGCCGCAGATTATGTCACCCGCGAGCCCTACTTCTGTGCTAAGGGAGGGTGGCAGGGCGGGATATTTAAAAATCAGTAAACCTGGGCTGAAGTGGCCCTTTAATAATGCTGTGAACCTGTATTCTAGAAAATGGGCAGTGATAATAATTGAACATTATGGAACAAAGAGAAACATTAAAAAAAGACTCATATAAAATCCATAATGAATAATCAGCAATTGGCTGAAAGGATTTATTGGGGGCATATCATGCACAGACAGGAAGCTGGCAAAATGTGTAGAAAATAGGCAGGGTTGGACTGGACATAGGGAGACCCGGGAGAATTTATGTTGGGCTGCACTGCTTTTATCACCCCTCCAATTCTTGCTCCTCCACTTTCCCCATTGCCCCCCCCCCGTACACCTAACAATCAAATGTAAAACAATTCCTGTCTTTTCACGTTGAATTCCTGTCTTTTCATTGGTTCCAAAACAAGCGGCAAAGTGATGTATTTTTTAAGATTACATGCAGTTCACTGCCCTACAGTGGCCCTCGTGGTCACTGCATCCTCCACCGCCCAGGAATCCTGATTTGGGATGCCCATCCGGAAGAAGTACCTTAAAATTGGGCAATTGTTGCACTGTCTGCGCACCAATGCTACACACGTCTCTCATATGTCGGACTTTAAAGAGGACTGAAACCTGTCCCTAGAGCTTAAAAGATGTGGAAGGCACCATAGTGTAAAAAACCCCAGGGTCCCAGTATACTCACCTCATTCCAGGATCCCAGGATGGCAACATCCTGCGGCATCCCTGCTCTCTGTGGCCTGTCCACCCCCCCAGCAGATATTCAGGTCTAACAGACACACACAGTGAGGATGACGCTATAGAGTGTGGGTACAAAACAGGGGCAGGGGGGAACAAGATGTTTGATTCCTCTCTATTTTGGATTATTTGTCTTCAGGAGCTGGAAAGACTAAATCAGATATTGGAAACTGAAAAGAGCCATTTTGAGGACCTTGTACAGGAGCTCAGGTTGGAGCAAGAGCATATTAAAAGGTAAGTCCCACAGGTCCCATTTTCCCCTGGCTAATATAAACAACACAGGTTCTATGCTAAACAGCACACAGGGCTCGGAGAGAAAAATGAACAGATCAGGCTTGGGTTAGATATAGAAGGCAGCAGATCATGTTGGGGTGCCTGTCACCTTACCGAGTATCACCTGCAGTGTTGGACTAGCCCTGTAGGGTACCAAAGGATCCTCTGGTGGACCCCAGGCACTGACACAGGACCAACATGAGGGCAGTACAGGAGAGCCTGGAGTGTTCTGTGAGTCAGTTTAGTAACATTTGGTTAATAAATAACAGAAGGGTGGGCTCAAGAACAATTTAATCTAGTGGGCTCAAGGTGCTTTAGTCCGGCACTAACCACTTGATAGGATCTTGCATACTCCTGGTAGGAAACCTCTGATTTACAGTCATCCATATACTAAATTGTAAGCAGCTAATGCTAAATTACACATGTATATATCTATAGAAGTTCACAGTTCCATTTCTAGCAAACAAATGGACCCTTGGATCCTCCAGTAGAGGAAACTGAATTACCTATGGCGGAAACTGAATTACCTATGGAATAAAGTGCTATACATTGTTTAGGTATGGGTGGAACATAACTACCACAGATACAAAATGATTCTATCCACTAAAACCAACCATAGCCCATTTTCTATACTATCTTGAGAAGTTAAAAGTAATGAATTATTAACATGTACAATTTCCTATGTACTTGCCAAAAGGTTTGGTGGTTTTCCTCTCCAGTGATAAAATCAGGTTCCAGGACACACAGCACAAATCCTTGGATGTCTTCTAAGATTGTCAGCTACATTTTAAAAAAAAATTAAATAAATTGGGTCCTTCCTTTAAAGGTTTCAAAGAGTAGAAAAGCAGTGTGTAAAATCTGAATGCCATTGAAAAAATACAATATTTGTAACTTAGGTAGGGTCAGCTCGGGCTGTCAGATGTTGGAGGCCTCTTGGCTTAGGAACAAATGCATAAAGATAACTAGATTTGAGCTGTTCCCAGCTTAGTAAGAAGCCCTGTCTGCAGTGTTGCCTTGTTATGCCCTAGGAGTGTTTAACAACCTTCTTAGAGTCCTGTTGGTACTGTTACATAGCAGCTCCCCAATTTGTCTATAAGGCAACCTAAAAAAAAAAAGCGGTCCACCATATGTTTTCAGAAATGCGATGTGCTGATTTAGAATAACTGCCCACTGTCTTTAAAAAGCAGGTCCAAGCATTATGTAACCTCCCCTCTCTACCCTTGCTAAGCCACAGTTTGTCAATACCATAAAGAAAACAACTCACAGAGACAGGTTGGGCAATTTGCATAGAAGGTGAAAGTAGACCTTGAGTGAAACGTCATTTTCATTTGGCCCCCTTTTCTGTCAGTAAGGACTGCCAGAAATGTCTGCCATTAGTGGAGCCAGGAGGGAGGGTGGATTTGTGGGGCTTGTAGGGACAACTGAACGTAGATCCTGGCCAAGGGGGAGGGGGGTTGAGTGACAGGGTGCAGCTGTGAGACTGTACTAGTCGTCAGTCAAGTGCAAGTGTCGCTCAAGCCCATGGCTGACATGCAGAGATGCAAGCCCTGCCGGTATCAGGGGTTGAATTGTCCTTGGGAGAGGGAGGGGTTATAAATAGCTTGGACTTCCCCTTTAAGTGCTTATAGCTCTATAGAAGTGTATGGTCCAGCAACTTTGGCTAAGCAGATAGCCCTAAAGCTTTTGATGAACTTCCCCATGCAAGGTTTTTATTTTCCCCTAATACACCCTTTATTATATACTGACTAATATACTGACTTAAAAGACTAATTCAGGTTGTGTCCTCACCTACAGTATACTGATATGTCCCACATTTTGGTAGATACGGTGCTGCAATATCCCTAAATAAACATGCACACATTTTTATCAGGGGTCTTTAAAACTAGGACGAAGCACTAGTTGATCATATATCTAATATTACCAAACCGTAGTCATTTATTTCCTTTCTTTCTTCATCTCTCCTTGTTATCTCAGAGAGCTTGCGTTGACTGTTCATTCCCTTAAGGGACTAGGAGAAGAAAAACAAGAACTTTGCAGCCTCACAAAACACCTAGAGAGGACAATGGAGGTGAGTACTTGGTTTGAACAGAGACCCTGGTCAATGGGATTTTTGATACAGGGCAGACTGCTATCCTATAGATCAGTGTTTCTCAACCAGGTCCTTGCGTACCCCCCATGGGCCTTGTTTTGTGGATCTCAACATAGATACGCAGGAGTGGCAATAAGCACTTCATTTTTACAGGTGAGGTACATTATTTTCCAATGAGTTAAGGTTCTTTTTTCAACGTTTGCAAACAGCACCCCATAGGCCATGCAGAACAATTTGAAAAAACAGTTTACCATAGACCATATGGTGCTGCTTTATCCAAAATAAAAAAAAAAAATCCTCACACCTTTGGAAAAATTATTTACCTCCCCTGTAAAAATCCTGATCTCAGGGGAGGGTGATTTTTTGGTAAAATTGAAACAACTTTTCTACATAATTTATTAGTGTGTTGAAGTTGAAAAGCTCACTCAGATGTAAGCCCCAGTTCAAACATGAAATCACACCCAAAGGTTTCACCTAATCTTTAGCATGACCCCAAATGTGATTGTGTTTACCAAGTGATTAAGGATGGTCTTGCATTATTTTTAAATAGCTGAAGGGTGGGCCCCAAGATTGATTTCCTCTGATAGTTTGACACTCCCTATACATATGCATTGCAGGAGCTGTCTGTAGAGAAGCAGAGAACCATTGCCATTATGGAAGCCAGCAAGAACCATACCCAGTCCTCGGACATCTTCAATGATCCTCCCAAGCAGGCTCTTCACGGAAATCTGCAGCAGATCGAGAGCAAGATGCAAATGTTACTTGAGGAGAAGCTTCAGGCTGAAAACAGGTCACTAGGGGGTTTCTTGTTTAATTTGTAAGACTCACAAAAAAGCAGATCTTCAAACAGGGAAAAACTCAGGAAAATCTGGAATATGGGATTGCAAAGTTTTTGGAAATTGAAACATTCTACACAGGGACAACCTTAGGTTAAGAGGTCCCCCTGCTCATTTACCCTAAGACAATGATAGAGACAGATAGAATGCGAAGAAGGATGAAGGAAAAAAGAAAGGAGGGAGATTAACTTCATGTGAAAAAAGGAAGCAAGAGAGATAAAGAGAAAGACAGAGGAAAAACTGGGAAAGGAGAGAGATGGAAGTGTTACAGGACGCTGTCCCAAATTAACATTCAAATAGTGGTCCCACATCCTGCCATGCCTATAAGAACAATAGACACTTAATCACACCTAGCTGCCAGAAAGCTGCCTCCAACTGCTGGGGTGTTTTGCCTTGAAAAGTCCAGACGGCCAATATACATTGGACACCTGAGCATTGGCTGTTGTTTCTGGGAAGTATTGTAACTCTTGTAATATGTCACTCATGCCGATATTAATGAGAGATTCTCATTCAGAACTATTAGACCTTTCATTTGATATCAAACATGGCATACATATATTGTCCAGGGCCTGACAATCCACATAGTATTGGACCCTGGATGTTATACATTTGGTGTTTGGGCTCATTTAACTAAGAAATTTATGGGGATCATGAATTTCTTGGTTACAAGTTGATAACATCCATATTGTAGGAGTTATAGCCTTTATGAAATATACATCTAATTAGTAAGAGTCCTGATGGGGGCCGAGCTTGGCAGACACTCCCACGAGGCGGCGAATGCTGGCCACTCCCTCTATTGTTCATACATTAGTAAGCTTTGTGCCGGGGGACCGGGCAGTCGATGGATGGAGGGGGCGATGAATGGATGGACACCTGGACTGCCTGTAATATAAGGTTATCTGGGGGACTCTAGGAACATATTGGGTTAGTAAGGTTAATTACTGTGCTGCTAATTAAACCCGTTTTATAAATTCATCTTACTGTGTGTGTAGTGGATAATTTCTCACACAATAGTTTGTAGGTGCAAAGTATTTAAGGTATTAATATATTTCTTTCTTAGGACAGTTCGCTGCTTGTGTTGGGAGAGCCTTAGCGGCCGTTGTTGTGAAACAGATTAGTGGCCGCTGGGCTGATATGATTGTTAGTATTTGCAACATTTATAGCATTGATCTCTAATAGAGATATTGGAGGTTAATGGGAAGCAAATATTAATATTAAATCATTAATTCTCCTTTTTCACTGGCATGGATAAGAGAGAGACATGAAACAGATAGAGGTGGGGGGAATATGAAAATGAAAAAAATGCATAAATAGAAAGAGGGAGAAAATGTAATGGTGAAACAAATACACGGAGGGAATAAGGAAAGAGGGACATTTGAAAGTTAAAGTGGACCAACACCCAGGATTTTGACTATCCTGGGTTTTGGTCCACTTCGGCGGGGCACCCCGATCGGGGGTGCCCCGCTGTGTGAAACCCCCCAGAAACCCCAAAAAACTCACCTCTCAGCACTCCCACGTGAGCGCCGCAGCCAATCCCCGCCAACGTCCAGGCGGGGATCAGGAACGTCCAAGACGCTTCCGCCGCCGCCGCCTCCCGCGCGTCACTCTCGGCGCGCGCGCGCCCCCGCCGGCCATTCACAGAGGGCCGGCGCGGGCGCGCGCACGTCTGGAGGGGCGCGCGGGAGGCGGCGGAAGCGGTGGCGGATCAGGTAAGGTGTTTTTGGGGTTTCTGGGGGGTTTCACCCCGCGGGACATCCCGATCTCGGATGTCCCGCGGGGTGGGAGGTGATCGGCCCGGGAATCTTATAGATTTCCGGGCCGATCACCCCTGGGTGTTGGTCCTCTTTAAGTAAAATTTGAGCAGATAAGGGGAATGTGGAAAAGAGGAAAGTGGAAAGGAATGTGGAAAATTGAGCAAGGAAGGGAATATGGAAAAAAGAGAAAGATAAAGGGAATGTGGAAAAAAGGAAGATGGAGGGGATGTGAAAAAAGATGGAGACTGCAGAAATATGGAACAGAAAGAAAGGAGGGAATGTGGAGAAGAGAAACTAATGGAGGGACTGTAGAATAAAAGGCAGGTGAAGAGAAGGTGAAAACAGGGGGCATAGGCAAAGTGGAATAGAGAGGCAAATGGAAAGAACATGTGATAGAGATGAAACAGAGATTACAGTTAAAGATGGTGCCCTGTGCAATCGTATGAGTAAACACAGATGAATAATCAATGATGAGCAAACACAGACGGTAACAGGAATGAACTATGATTCAAAATTGCACACCTCAGTTGCCTGTTGGCACCATTATTAGTAATCAAACGGTAAATTATCTGCACCAGCACACATCTTAAAGCAGACCTTCACCCTAAATAAGAGCATATCTTATATGTTTCCCACACCCTGTACATACAGATTGCTCACATTAGAAATCATCCTACCTGCATCTACTGCATGTTATGAGCCTTTAAACATCCAAGATGGAGCATCAGGCAGCCTGCAAACAGGAAGTGTCTTCTGACTGTGTTGCTCTGCATTCTGGGATTGCTGTCCTTTCCCTGATTCCAGCTCTGCTCTGTCTGTGCAAGGCACAGCTATAACCGGTCCCCCCTGTACTTTATTCCGCTCTCCTCTCCTCAGTATGTGATGCTTCTGAGTCAAGATGGTGGGGACCGTATCCTACGGGGTTCTACAGGATATGGGATTGAACAGAGTTGAAGCCCAGTTTGGGAAAGATTAATAAGCGACTAAAAACTTAAAATATATTAATTTTAGATGCTGGGGAATAGTTTTTTAAGGGTTTTGGCTTTTCATTAAATCATGCTGAAGGTCCGGTTTAATGTGTTTGGATTCCACTTTGCTATCATCCAAATGTTCCCGCCTTTTGGGCCACTCTGGACTTTTCATTAGGGCACAAGATTGCCCATTTGTAGCTTGTGCCTTGATAAAGGGGTCCAGTGTGTCCTCGAAACAGGGACAGACTGGCCAAAGGTATCACACAGAGAACCCCAGGTGACCGCATTGCTTTGGGGTTTAATGGACTGGCACCTCAACCAGACCAGCGGTGAACCTAGCCTCTCTGCTGCCTGCGGCAAACTATAGAAAGACGCCCCTCAACTCCTCAACAGAGCAACGGGGGGGGGGGGGGGGGGGGGGCGGTTGAGGAAGTGGAGATGGGGCCATGGATGCTGAGCCAACATTAATTGACTTATAGACATGACAGCATGCAGCAGCGCTGCAATCTCCACTGAATCACTAATGAGATGAGAGAGAAATATTAAAAGTAAATAAATATAAAAATCGAGGTCCAACTATTGCCCCCTCTGCAGTGCTGCCTGAGTTGGTCGCCTCACATGGCCTCATTACAGCTGCACCCCTAATCCGAACCCTTTGCTACAATTGACTCAATCCTTTTATAACACCCCCTTTTAGCTCCCTGCCTCTCAAGTTGCCCTCCAACCTTTCACCCATGACTGACCTCATTGTATCCCCAGAAATGTTTGGCCTCTGCAATGCTATAGCCTCATCTAATGAAGACACTTGTTGACTGGCTGACTGAGAAGCACCCTTTGGAGTAGGGCTCATCAGCTCATGGACTAATTATAGGCTGGTTGGGGGCTGATGTTTGGCCCCAGCCTGCTCCTGTCTTTGAAGCATTGGAAAATTTGGATTATATAATGAACGAATCCATACAGACGAAGACATGTGCTGGTGCAGACCAAATAGGTTATGATGCTCTAAAGGATATTAAGGGGTCATTGACATGTGGATTGGATTAAGCCTAGAAAATTCTCATGGTGACCCTTGATACCAGAGGCTGGGAACTGGCACAGACATCCAGTAATACATTTTAATACATGTGGTAAAGTGTATAAGAATGTCATAAATGGTGTGTATTTCTCCCCTGTTAGGCTGTATCAGGCATGAACCATGCTGGGTTTTCAGGACCCAGGTCACTTTCCCCAATCCTTTTCAGGTTTGTTCCCTGGTCTCAGGCCGTGCACAGGTGATCAGGCTGATTGCAGGAGAAAGCCTGAATAAAAAGCTGCCACTGAGCCTGTCAGTTGTCTGTTGACCAGCCTGAAGGAGGGAGCCCGGGCTGAATTGCACATGTGGTGAACAAAAGGACTGTACGCAAGCCGAAGGACTTGGCTTCTGCGCCCCTAACCGTGGACTTGTGGGGGATGAGCAGCGGAGGGCTTGTATGCCCTGCAAAGTGGACTTAACTTACCTTGGAGTATCCAGCCCTGGACTTACATTTGATTGGTGAAGTAACCACTTTTGATTTATTGCATTGATGCTGCAATCCCTGAAGTGAGTGATAATTTGCGTTTGAACCCTTAATTTGCTCAATAAAGCCGTTTTGCTGTTGAAAGACTGTTGTCCGTGTCACTGCTGTTCGCCCAACCACTCACAATTGGTGAAGGATGCGAGGGGCACAGTGACTGTTGCTAGGGGCAACGGAGTGACAAAAACAAGCTGCATTTTGGATGTCGAGGGTGAAAGCGGCGACTGAGATCTCACCAAATGCAAATGGAGGAGGTGATTAAGCAGCTAATCCAGGCTAACCTCCAGCATGCGCAGGCACTGGAACAACAGCAGAAAGCCCTGGCACAACAGCAGCAAACACAGCAACAAGCCATGGCACAGCAGCAGAAAGCCCTGGCACAACAGCAGCAAACATGGCAGCAAGCCATGGCACAGCAGCAGCAAGCACAACAGCAGGCCATGGTACAGCAGCAGCAGGCCCTGGCACAGCAGCACCAAGCGCAGCAGGCGACAAATCGCCTGTTGATAGAACAGATTGCTGCGCTGAAAGAGACTGTTGTGGCTCAAGTTTTACATCCGGAGAGAAGCCCGGTTGAGACAGGTGGTGCGAGGAGAGCCGTTCAGCGGGTCCTACAAAAGATGACCCCTGAGGATGATGTTGAGGCCTACCTCATGGTGTTCGAACGCATGGCTGAGAAAGAGCAGCTGCCAGTAGCCGAGTGGGCAGACGTGATTGCACCGTTTCTGGCAGGTGAGCCCCAAAAAGCTTACTTTGACCTTAGGGAGCAAGATGTACGGGACTATGCCAAACTCAAAATGGAGATTCTTGCTCGCCTGGGAGTCACGCCAGCGGTTCGGGCCCGGAGGGTGCATAACTGGACTTTTGCTGTGGATAAGCCTGCCCGGTCGCAGATGTTTGATTTAGTTCATCTTGTGCAAAAATGGTTCCACACCGGCGCAGATCGTCGAGAAGGTCGTGGTGGACCATTTTTTTCGGACCCTGCTGCCGAAGATACAGCTGTGGGCTGAACAAGGCGACCCTCAGACTGCTGATCAGTTGGTCAATGTCGTTGAGAGATACGTTGCGACCCAGGACCATGTTCGGGATGCCCCTGCAGCACCAGCAACCACTAAGACCAGCAGACCGGTGGGTAAGCAAGTGCCCCTTGGAGGTGTGTGGAGGGGCGTAAGAGGGCAAAAGACTGACCCTGACCCCCAGAGGCCCCCTAATCCTAGGGAAGACGCCCGGGCAAGGAGGTTCCGGGGTCCCCAGTGTTGGAGGTGCCGTGAGTGGGAACACATAGCCATGGATTACCCCCTCTCCCCTGAGCCCATGGAATGTGACGCTGCCCGCAGAAGGTATCTGTTAGCAGAACCGGGTTGTGCCGCCAGTCAGCGGTCAGAGACTGAGACACAGGTTGTGACTGTGAAAATTAATGGTCGCCCAGTAAAGGCACTATTGGACTCAGGTAGCCGGGTAACTTTGGTCCGGGCCAACCTGGTGTGTGGTGGTTGTAAACCAAAGAAAAAGCTTAGTGTGCTTGGCATCCATGGGGATATTGTGGCTTACCCCCATGGAGACCCCCTGCGGGAACATTGACCCATGAAGTTGGCGTGGTAAAACACCTTGTGTATGATGCTGTAATTGGGCGTGATTTTCCCTTGTTCTGGCCCTTGTGGGAAAGGCATAGCACTTCTGCCGACAGCGAAGTACCTCCAGCAGAACCGGTAACCCTCCCCGTCGTCAAGTCCGTTAAACATGTGTCCCCGTGCAGGTTATACAATAGGGCGACCAGGGGGAGGGCCGTTAATCCTGGGGAACGAGTTCGGGGAATAGTACCCACGGGTGAAAGTAGAGAGAAGTTTAAAGTGGAACATAAGCCGGGGAATGTAGATGCTGTGTCCTGAACCGACTGTATGGTCGCTGAAGAGTGTCAGACCGCGGGTCTGATAAAGAGGGTGGGGGAATATGTGGTAAAGTGTATAAGAATGTCATAAATGGTGTGTATTTCTCCCCTGCTAGGCTGTATCAGGCACGATCTGTGCCGGGTTTTCAGGACCCAGGTCATTTTCCCCAATCCTTTTCAGGTTTGTTCCCTGGTCTCAGGCCGTGCACAGGTGATCAGGCTCATTGCAGGAGGAAGCCTGAATAAAAAGTTGCCACTGAGCCTGTCAGTTGTCTCTTGACCAGCCTGAAGGAGGGAGCCCAGGCTGAGGTGCACAAGTGGTGAACAAAAGGACTGTATGCAGGCTGAAGGACTAACCGTGGACTTCTGGGGATGAGCAGCGGAGGGCTTGTATGCCAAAGTGGACATAACTTACCTTGGAGTTACAGCTTGCTGAAGTACCCAGCCCTGGACTTACATTTGATTGGTGAAGTAACCACTTTTGATTTATTGCATTGATGCTGCAATCCATGACGTGAGTGATAATTTGAGTTTGAACACTTTATTTGCTCAATAAAGCCGTTTTGCTGTTGAAAGACTGTTGTCCGTGTCACTGCCATTCGCCCAACCGCTCACATACATTAAACAAGAAAGAATTTGTGAAGAATAAAACTTTCTTATACAGCGCCAGTCACAAGTAATAATGTATTTAAATACAAATTTTACATCTCTATCTAAAATAATCGTCTTCTGTATTGTCAGGATAAAAGAAAATCAGGAGCGATTCAGACTCCTGGAGGAAGAACGGGCATACTTTGTATCTGAGTCTCAGGCCCTGCAAAACTCTCTAGCCGAGCTTACTGTTGAAAAGGAACAAACAGAGAAAGAGCTGAAGGTAGAGTATGAACTAGACTCCCAACTCAACTCTTGCAGTACTTTTGTACAACTGTATATTTTTCTATACGGATAAAATCTTACTCCAAGCAAATCTTTTTAGTGTTCAATATCTTTTATTGAGAAACAAGTTGGAACAATATATATGTCAGTTATCAACATTTACAAATGTATCCTTTGCAAAAGAAGTACAAATAGGTGGAATGTGACATATAACATATCAAAATAGGGGCTTCAGGGCCCGATTGTCACCCCGCTGTCCGCTTAGCCGCCTGTTAATGACAATCCCAGCCTTAGCAATGCTAGTCAATGTCCCACAGCGATCTTGCAGCTCAGCAAAGTCTCACAGGATTTCAGGCGTCCCCATTGCATGCCATTCATGGACATCAATGCCTGATGGGATGCAAGATGGCGCCACCCGTCGGAAGGTCGCTCGGAAACCGAGGGAACTAGAAGAATGAATCCCTTGGTGAGGTGAGTAAATAAAGCCATAAGGTAAAACCGGATGGGTGGGCAGCAGATCGGTGAGGCTTGGGGGAGGTTTTAACCTCCCCCGATGTTCCTCTTTAAGTAGGGAAGAGGGGGGTACAGCCCAACTCATATACAAGGTTGTATTTTTATTAAATTGTGATAGTAATAAACTCAAGTTTATACCCAAAGTCTCCCTTATTGCTCAGTTTTGTTCAAGATCACACATCTAGAATCCAACTCCCCTTGGGCCAGGCAAATCTTTTTATATTTCTATATTTTTATTGATTTTAAACACAATAAAATATACAGAACCCCAGGAGGAGGAGCTGACTGGCTTTACATAGTCCTTGGACACTGGACTGAATCTCACTAATCTCCTAGCAGTACACTGGGGTCTCTATTCTCTGGGCACCCACTGGTGCAGAAAAAGTTCCCTCCTCGTTCGAGACAGGAACCCTCCTTCTTTCACCCTCTCTGTCGCCGGACTCCTTGGAAGTCGGCACTGCCTTATATATAAGAGACTCAGGTCTCCCCTCACAAGACCTTGGGTTTTATATTCATAACACCAGTATGAATGTGGACCCTTATGATATTATGCCGTAGCCTATGTTCCTATGTGATATACTGTTCTTACTCCTGCAGCTGCAGCTAAAGGTGCAGTTAGACCTTGAGCAAAAGTTGCGAGAAGCAGAGTACGCTTTGCATAGACTGGAAGCTGGACTGAATTCTACCGTCTTAAACCAGGACAAGGAGGAGAAAATGAGGGCAGACGTCAGTCATCTAAAAAGTAAGTATCTGCATTGCTCCTCAAGCTAAAACAAGAGAGTTTGTTTCTCCCTTATCATGCAAGGCCACTTACACTATTCCGCCCATTTCTCACTGCCACCAACGGTTGATTTTATAAAGAGAAAATACAGGCTAGTGGTGCCATAGCGTGTGGAGGGGAGACATCTTGGTACAGAAGCAAGTGGTGCTGCATACTGCTGAGCTTCATGACAGTCCAGCATCTGGAATGTGTGTGTGGTCTGCTATGGTGTTGTGTGGCCTGGACTATGGTGTGATCCAATGTGGAAGTAGTATTGTCTGGTGTGGTCTGCTATGGTGTGTTGTGGTCAGGGGTAGTGTGGTCTGATAGGGTGTAGTGTGGTCTGGGTTATATTGGCCCGCTGTCGTGTGGTTTAGAGTGGTCTATTGTGATCTAGTGTTGTGTGGTGTGTTGTAATGTGCTCTAGTGTGGCCTGGTGTAATTTGGTTTAGTGTTAGTAGCATGTACCGTATTTGTGAAATGTAAAGAAAATAATACATGCTTTTCCACATACATATTTTTTTTTATTTATCTGACACTGTAGTATCCCGATGTTACATTATGTTTTGCAAATCTGTTAGATACTTTTGCAATATTTATAATGTTTTCATAGTTACATCTGCAAGGAGGCTTCAAAGACGACATGAAACGTTAATATGAAACAAGTAGCGTATAAGTAACAAATTCTATTTGAAGTGAAGAACACGATGCTTAGGGGAGCAGAAGCAAGTAAGGCCTTTAGGTCATGTATTAGGAAAGTGAGCTTGGGAGCTGTACTCAGATGACTTCTGGGAAATGTTAGCTGCTACTTATTGCCAGCAACGTCCCAGGGCCCATCCTCAAAGGGTAACTATTGCTTACCTCACCCAGATCCCATGTCGCCACTGAAATTTCTCGGGTCACTTTACACTGCACTAGTGGCAAGTGGATAGACTCCATTCAGCTTTCTAAGCCTCTCATACCTATGAGTGGCTTAAAAAGCTAATTGGAGGCGATCCAGCACATACCCCATGGGATCACTGGGGAGGTAAGCAAAATGAGGGATACACATGGCGGGGCATCTGAAATCAGAATGCTGGAGAGGAACAGTCACTGGGATAGTGAATTTATAATATTAAAGTTTATTTGATTGTGTCTTGCTTTTTCTGGTACAGTGGTAAGGGGTCCAGGAGACCCCCAATACCAGTTGAGAGGGTTGGGGCCACCATGTCAGCTGGCGGAACTGACAGGTGACATAGCAGTAGCGCTGCTCGATTACCCCCATCAGTATGGCCCAGGGGTTTCTTCCAGGGATGGTCGGCCTCTGAGCCCTAGATCACCAGCCCATATGCCTAGTAGAGGGAGGGGGGCACATTTTTTTTTAAACATAAACTTGCCTGCAATTGCAGCATGCCTTTTTCCAATGAAAAAACATGCCAATTATACCCTGAATCACAGGAGTTTACACTTTTTTAGAGAATTTTCATACGATTTCTCGCACAAAACAAAAAAATCTAGCTCCACAAAAAATGCTGAATTGTGAGAAAGGGGAAGATAAACAACAGCGGGTTTTTCTCATCTGAAACTGTGCGAGAATACATTCTCACGTGGTGCTCAATTGATGCTGATGTCTCCCTTTTCTAGTCTACTTTAGTTTGGGGGGGTATTCTCCGGGTCATCTTTCTGATAAGGGGCAATGTAATGCCTCCCGAGTGACCTTATCTCAACATTGAAACTGTCAGTTTTGTATGTGAGTATGAGTAGTACATACAGTTTTTAAGGGGTAATGTAATGCTTCCAGACTGGCCACACTGAGTGATCTTATCTCAGCATTGCTGGGGCCTGCGCGTTGTCAGTTTGGAACTGTTTACAACAAGGACAATTCCCGCACAACCAGTAGTAACAATTATATATAATTCTGGATGCTGGCTAGGGGTGGGTCAACCCTTCAGGGTCAGAAACATCTAAGAAAGACAAATAGTGAGCAACCAGCCCAGCTCACCAAAGCCCCCCCAAGTATCTATACAGATGGGCCGCTCAACAGAAAGGGATAGCTTCAAAGTACAAAATTCATATTTTATTAAGAGCCATATTTTATTGGAACTGGATGTCTTGTCTGTGGGTAAGACCAGTACATACTGTTTTTTGCTCATAGATAAGCTTTGATATTTAACATGTGGGGGTTGTGTTGGTTACCGAATGATGACTTATTATCCCTCCAGAGTTCTTTGAAGAATGTATCAGAAGTGCAGAGATCGAAGCGATGAAACCTGCTATTATGAAAAACTCTGTCTACGTGCCAAGAGCTGCAACCCGGCGAATCAAAAGTTGTCGCTTCCATCACCAAAGACCCAGCTTTTCCCGACGTAAGGACTTAGGGTCTCTGTTTGATTGTAGCAGTCCTGGGTCTAATTGTATTCAACTTATAGGTGACTAGATGCCAGCACAGATAAATTCCCTTGTGCTGTGTCACAGGTCCCTTCCTATTATTCCAGTAATTGTATGTACCCTGGCAGTTCTTAAAGGGGATCTATCTGTGTTACATATTTACCTATGTGAAAAAATCTGTGCCTGTGGTGGGACAGTGGGATGAGCAGGTATAACTCCTGCAGCATTGCATGACAGGGTAGAAGCATCTATTCTCCTCAACAGTATCCAGCACAGGCAGATTCAGTTACTCCAGATCTCAAGTAAAAAATGACTGAAGGTCCGATCACCAATGCAATTGGGGAATCCCAATGTGGGACACCCCACAATCATGAGACTACCATGATGCCTGAGACCATTATTTCCTACCAACCCACTTCCTTGCTCCCTTTCTGTCTATTACCCCACATGACTGCAGTCAATCAGGTTGGCTGGATAGAATTTCACACAGTGGAGGTGGGTTGACACATGGGCAGGAAAGAGCAGCTGGCAATGGAACACTGAAACAGATGAGTGGTGAATCCTGGAATCCTGTTAGTGTTAAAGAGAGTGTATTGTGAAATTGTGTAATATTAAAAATCCATATAGACATGTTGGCTAATGAGAGTCACTAATACACCCGAAATCAATAAAACGCACACCAAGCTCCCACCATCCAGCATATTTATGTGGATTTTTATAATTGGGTCAATTTTTGGTGATAGTCCTCCTTTAATGTAAAGGTGCATTCTTGTTGGCAGCGGATTGTACACAACACTCTTCCAGCGTGCAGGAACAACGTGTGTTTATTTAGCAACAATCAGGAACATAAATGTGAACAGAATACATCAGCAACACATCTCAACATCGAGCAATAGCAAACAGCTCCTTTCTGTTAGCAGGCTAAACACACTATGCATACTGTCACATGGTCTGCCAAAAACTTCCTGTAATTTTCTTTAAATTAACTTTACTAATAGCATAACAAGCAGACAGTCACATACAGGATGTAGTTGTTGTATTAAAACCAATCCAACAATCTTGAACCCCTCCACTTCATTTCTACAGTCATCTATAACTAGAAGTATGTTGTAAGCAGACCAAAACCCTGGATTTTTACTCTCCTTATAGTTTTAGTCTGCTTTACGGGGCAACCTGATTTGGGATGTGTGAACCCCCACCCCACCCGGTTCGAACTTTCATCCAGTGATCCCACAATGAATTTATGGGGCTCTCCTCTATTCATGATTTATTAATAGGCACGTCTGGCACGGGATGGAGGGAGGCTGGGGATTCCGCCAGAGACCCATGCATGCACCATGGGAGCGACGCTTGAGGTGATGGACCAACCAAGGGATGTCCCAATCAAGATGCCCAAATGTTTAGTCTGCTTTAAAGCATACCAAAATCTGTTAGTCAAGGCTCTTGATTCTAAAAGCCTCCAGGGCCAGATGGCCTAGTAAACCGGGGAAGTTTTTGTCCGCTTTAAGCAGTACTCCCCTGTACTGGTAGAATGGTGCAACCCAGCTGATCACATTCTGTTATTCCCTCTTCTAGTAAAAAAATAAAACATATCTTATTACACTGCCTGGATACCGCTCTGCATACCATCCAGCATGTTTTTACATATTTTGATTGTTATACCATGTTTGTAATAGGTCTCCTTTAAATACAGTTTTACAGTTTCTCCTGCAAGGCTAGGAACTCCTGTGGGCAAAATAGTATAGATGGTTACAGAACTAACATATTAGGCCAAGCAGGTTTTCAGCTATCAGCTCATGTTCTGACAGTGGTGCGCTCCCCCCTTTAGGAGGAAGAGGAAGCACCACTTGACCTGACCACACTGAGATGCTTATGTCAGCAGTGATTGGTCTCTGGGAGTAAGAACTGGCTGGGGCATGAACTCCTGTGAAGACCTGCTCAGTTCAAGGCTGTTGGTGGTTAGGTATGTGAATATACTGTATATACAGAGGCGGACTTGCTATAGGGAGCCCTGAGACAATGGCCCATGGGCTGCACTGCTTTGGGACCAGTTGGGCTGCTGATTTTAACACCCACATTCAATTTCTGATTCTTTAGTCTCCCTCTCAGCCCATTGTACCCACAAGCCAAGGAAGCCCCAGCCCTCAATGCTATAGCTCAGGCATGATGGATTTTTTCTCATGCCCAAAGTCCTTTAAAACAAAGCAAGCACATGGTGTCTCTTGGAGAACATTTCACTTTTCTAGGGAACTTGTGTAGAATTTAGTAAAGCAGAGACTGAATCTATGGAATTACTGTGACCTCTCTCTCTCTCTCTTGCTTGACAGCAGAAGGCAGTGACCCTGACAGGTGGGTGTCCAACAGACTCCAGGCAAGAGAGTCTTCAGATGATATCATGGAACCCATGGCAGGGTTTGTCTGATTGCATCCAGGGACTCCACTACTGCCACCATGCTTCATTTTAAGCAGACCCATACCCATAAAGCCCATTTGACAAATCACCCTACAATAGAGAATTATACCCTCTTGCACCTCTTCCTCAAACTGTCACCCTACAACCCTTTGTAGTCATACCTGTGTACTAGCATCACAATGCTCCTCATAGAGAGATAAAGGGAAGGACAGAAAAACCTTTAGCCACTGTGACACTACAGCGCCCAGAAACAGCAACCACCACATCTGTGTGACTTTCCTGGTGCCTCTATGGTGTCATACCAAGAGTTCAGTGTGCCCCTGCTTGACCCTGATAGAACGCCATAGCTAATTTTTGCTCCCAACCCCCTACCAGCATTCATTTTTTTTTGTCCTCACCCTGCAAAGTTCCCCATGTAGCTCTCCTGGATAGATAGGAGGGCGATAAGGTAAGACAAGATTAGAGGCTTGTTTGGCATAGCTGTCTTTCTTTAATTTTCCGCTAGCATGGAAAAGGCCATTAAAAAAAGACATATACAGTTTTCTATTACATACAATTGAGCGTGCATGTCCATAGTGTATCCCCCGGGATCAGATGCGCTAGGCGATCTAAAGGGCAAAACACAGGGGATAATTCCCGGCCTGAGGTGCCCAAAATAAACTGCAGAGCAATCCAGCAGCAGCCGGATTTAATTGCGGATGGAAGACAGTGTCTCCTTTAAGGATCCGATAGATTGGAAAATTGTGGCAGACCTTAAGAAGGTCTATTCACTATTGGGCCTTTCCTGTAAACCAGCATTGTCCCTCTCCTCAGTGGCAAATGCCCAGAAGAAGTGGCTTGAAAACGTGGAGGAAGCAATAAAATCTGACTTAGAGCCAGAGGCAATTATTACAGCACTACAGGAACTTAAATAGGCGGGGGATTTCATAAGAGAAGCATCAGTGGATAGTGTTAGGAGTATCTCCAGAGCAATGTGGGCATCTGCATCAGCAAGGCTCTCTTTGTGGTTGAAATCATGGTCTGATCCTGCCTCTTAAATTACCTGGTTCAAAATTCCCTATGATGGCCTAATACTTTTTGGTGACAAAATGGACAGTGCTATATCTAGGGTTACAGGGGGAAAAGCTGGGCTAATTCCCCAGGAACCTAAGAAAATACCCTTTAGATCTACGGAAGCAAGAATAGGAGACACAAGAGCAACGGAAGCAAGAATAGGAGACACAAGAGCAACGGATGCAAGAGCCTATAGATCAGGAAGGTCTTTCCAAATAAACTGGAAGGGAACACAAGCCACTTTCCTTAAGGGTGCTAAAAGCACCCCAGAATTTAACCAACAAGACCATTAAAAGTCTTTTTTGACTGGAGGGACACCCAAGTGGAGACGGTAGGAGTAAGGCTCCATGTGTTTCCCACATTTGGGCAGATCAGATAGAGGACAGTTGGGTCACAAACACAATAGCCCATGGGCACCGTTGGACCTTCAAAAACTCCAGGACATGAAAGAATTTTTTAGAGACTCCCAAGGCTTGAAAAGCAAAAATCATTTTGGATTACATACAGACTTTTCAGCAGCAAGGGGCAGTTGGTCCAGTACCATTAGAAGAAAGATTTTTCTGCATGGTATTTAAAGGCCTTTAAAAGACTTAAGACTTAAATTGTTTAATAAAAATCCCAAAGTTCTGGATGGAGTCACTGCAGACTATTATCCCGGCAGTGAATCATCATGGCTGGCTCCTAACAATAGACCTTAGGGTTGCGTACATCCATATCCCAATATATCCAGAGTTTCAGAGGTTCCTCAGGTTTACAGTAGAGGATGTTCATCTTTAATTCTGCACCCTTCCTTTTGGTCTTTCAACCTCTCCCAGGACCTTTTCAAAGATTCTGGTGGCCCTAGTAGCCTTAAACTATCATTACCTGGATGATATAGTTCTGGCTCGCAGCAGGGAACAATTGTTGTGCCACAGACAGGAAGTCATCAACACCTTACATTGATTTGGTTGGCTAATAAATTGGCAAAAGAGCGAGCTGAACCCATTCCAGAATATAGTCTTCTTGGGGGCCAATTTTGATACAGTAGCAGGGACAGTATCCCTCACTCAAGAAAAGGTACCGGTAACTCATTCCGAACAGAACTACACATGCGCTCAGTCAGACCCATATCTCGGCTCGCCACTGCATGAGATTGTTAGGGACAATGTCCTCAACAATCCCAATGGCAAAATAGACACATTGGCACATCCGTATGATATAGTGGGGGTTTCTGTAACAATGGGATGGAGTGTTGATGTCCCAAACGATAAAACTATTGTGGCGGATGAAGGAAGCTTTGACGAGGTAGAAACCACAAGAAAATTTGAAAATCTGTCACTCAATCCTTCCCCCACAGTGGATCATGGTGACGTCAGATGCCAGCAGCCTTGGCAAAAGGGTGGGGCTTCATTACGTATTAGGTCTGCTTTAAAAAGAACTGTCATGAATGTATGTGCAATATTTATATCAACAAACATACCATACATATTGCAGACTTACATACATGTTGAGTGCATACCATCTGCTCCCATACTCCAACTACCTGCCTTTAAATGTTACTTCACCTCCCTGCCTTTAAATTTACCAAACAGGTAGCACCACATGACACGTGACCAATTGTGGCCAATTGCTGTGAGCACCCCTTTCCTTTCAGGTGTTAGATGGAGGTCTGGGAAAGATGATTATCCTTCTAATCCTGGGCTCTTTGATGATGTGAGGGGGTAGGTTAGGTTTGCAGTTTCAGTGGTGAAAGTCTTACATGATGCAGTGGAATGCCTCACCCCACTAACACTTAGGATGTCTGGAACTGGGAAAAGGTACTCACCAGGTTCCCCGTTCCCAGCATGAAATCCCACAGCCAATGGGGTTTGCTGGACATTCTCACGCACCCGATTGACAATCCTCAGTTAAATGGAGAGACAAAGTGTGGGTTTGCGGAAGCAGTAAGTACCGGTTAGGAGTCAGCGTGGTAGACCCTGATGTGTGTGTTTGGGGGCATCCAGTTATTTTTGGGGTCAGCTTAAAGCGAAACAAAACCCAGGATTTTGACTTTCCCGGGTTTTGTTCCTTGCCCCGATTAGAATTATTCTCTTTTCTAGGAAGAGACAAGAAGGGCTTGAATGTCTAGTATGGTACTAAGGCGTGGGTCCCACCTGTTACAATGGATATTTTACTAGAGAGGTGCCTGAACCCGTGCCTTAAAAAATATGGGATACAAGGTTATGGTGTTATCTAGTATTATATTTGTCTCCAGGTATTGTTATTCATACCATGGTGGTTACAGTTTTTATAAACAGTTTCTCAAAGAAATACAGATTTTGCAGCTTAATGATATATAGCGTAGAGAGGAATGTTCTGGGGGAAAGTCTCCTTCATGTAGATGCAATCTCGATGCATTTCACCATGGGAGGCGGCTTCATCAGGAGATGCTTTATTTGAGTAAAAAGGGAAGATCCATTTGGGCATTTGTAGTTTCACCTGGTGGGTTTACAGTTTTTTACTGTAGGTAAGAATAAGCTGTCTTTCCTTGGGTTCCCCAGGCTGAAGGATGTACGGAATTAGTAGGTAGCGATGTTGCAGAGTAAGGGAACAGTGTTCCTCCTAGATGAGGAGTGCGGCGGGATCAGCTGGGCAGGTGGTGGAGCTAGCGGTGATTTTTGTTCTTTGCCCCCCAGGCACCTATTTTTGGGAATGCCGCGCCAGTAAAGCTCACCTCGCGTGGGGCATGTGTGGGCTCTCGTCCAATCAGAGCCCTACAATTGTTTACAGCAACTGGGATCTCAAGTGTCTGCATCTCCAGCTTATCTGAATGGGTGGGGCCAGAAGCATGCTTACAGCTGAAAGATGTGGGGGTGCAGCCATTTTGTTTTGCTTTAAATTGTGACCGCCTTGCAATATTTCTTAACTGCCCTTGAGGACCATGCAATATTGCCACAGGTCTGAGGACTGCTGCACGACCTTGGCCAAGTAAACCTATTGTTTAAATAGGTTGAAAACTGCATAAGGGTAGTGTTGCCAGAACTGCTAGGTGTCTTCAGTGCCATTTATGTATCCGGGGCTCCTTGGGACAGTCAGGTAACATACTCTGCAGGCTTATATTCAGCCAGGTGATAGCAGGTATATTAAGGCACCTGCAGTATATCTTACCTGACCCTGAGGAGTCTGGAATATTGACAGAGGTCTGAAGACTGCTGCATAGCCAAAGCCAAGCAAACCTATGGTTGAAAAGAGTACAGTTTCCAGAGCTCCTTGGGCGGTCACAGGGGTGTAGCTGGGGGGGGGGGGCAGGTGGGGTGGCGCATGCTACGGGTGCAAAAGGTCAGGGGGGCGCCAAAGGGGGGCCTGAGCCTGAGCACAGGTGGGGGGCACCATTTTGAATCTTTGCCCCGGGTGCCAGAAAGCTTAGAGGCCGATTCATTAATAGCGCCGGGTAGCGAAAGATGAGCGACAGTAACGTTATTTTCACAGCGCCTGCTAGTATTCGCTGTGCTTGGCCGTTGTTCGGCTGTTGACAGCGACTCAGTCGGTGTGCGGTAATGTTGAATACGGGGTTAGGAGTTGCTGTTTGACAGGTTCCGCGCTGTATGGGAGCGCATGACAGCGAATGGCCATAGCGAACGGCTCCCAGCATATTCATTAACAAATCACGCTCAAAAAATTCTTGCGCTGTGAAATGCTTGTTTAAACCCCAGAGCGCTGGCGGCGATGGGTTAAAAGTAGTTTTTTAACCCCCAAACAACCATATTTTTGGAAAAAAAACAAAACATGTTTTTACAAACATTTTGTAATATGAATACATTAATATCAGACCTGTAATATCAATTCTGCACAAATTTTTTTTTTTTACCTTAAAAAAAATATCTAACATTGCAGAAGTGGTCACAGAATTTTTGCCATTTAAAAAAAACAAAAAAAAACATTAATAGCAATTAATTAAGAATATTTAAAGATTGCTCCATTGAAATGCATTGGAGAGCGCCAGGTAGCGAGAGGTCATACCTGTCGCTGTTCAAGGTCGCTCGCTGGCGCTGTGGGGTGAGGCTGGAATAATGATGAATGATTCGCTATCTGGCGCTCTGTCAGTCGCTAAGCAGGATCGGCTTGATAAATGTGTGATTGCGGAGGGGAGCCGGCGTTCTCGTGGCGGTGAGCGTCATTACCGTTCGTTCACCATTCGCTACCTGGCGCTATCCCTTGTTAAATAAGGGCCTTAGCTACACATCTGGGCGGTCACATACATGTAACATGCTCATGAGGCCTTGCATTCAGCCACCGCATGGAAACCGCACTGTTATGAATGCATCCAGTAATAGCAAATATAATGAGCACCATATCATAAATAGCTGGACTTTTTTTTCTCTTGCAGTGAGGCACTCACAATCCTTCTTGATGTCTCCATCTCCAGAGACGAGTGACATTCAGAGTTTAAAAGAAGCTGCCAGAAATTTAACCAGAGATAAACACTTCCGAGAAACCCTCTATCAGATCATCACAAAGAAGGAACCTCCTCCGGAACATGAGAAATAACTACTGACTTCCCAGCATGGCTGCTCCAGGACCATGGTCTCGTCTACTTCATGCTTTAAATTAGTGTTTCCATTGGCCACACCCCAGTGATCCCTATAAAGGCATGTGGTTATTGACCTCCCTCCTGTGTAACAGGTCTCCTCCACCAGTATAGTCATTTCCAGCCATTCATACAATTTTCAAACTTTTTAGTGAAAGAAATGTATACAAACTTGTAAAACAATCTGAGACTAGTTTTTAAACCAGACCTTCAACGTCATTAATTAAAAGCCTAAATCCTTAAAACCTATTCCCCAGTATCTAAAGTTAATATATTTTACGTATTTAATCTTACCCCCCACTGGGCTGCAGCTCTCTTCAGGATTCTAGGATACGGGCGCTGCCATCTTGCCTCAGAAGCATCACATAATGAGGAGATGAGAGGGGGAGGCATGTTATAGCTGTGCTTTGCACAGATAGAGCAGAAATGGGGTCGCGAAAAGGACAGCAATCCCAGAATGCAGAGCGGTACAGTCACTTCCGGTTTACAGGCAGCCTGAGACTCCATCTTGGATGTTTAAAGGCTCATAAAATGCACTAGATGCAGGTAGGATGATTTTTAATGTGGGCAATCTGTATGTACAGGGTGTGGGAAACATATAACATATGCTCTAATTCAGGGTGAAGGTCTGGTTTACGTTGCAATGCACATCTACACATTTGGGTGTTACACTTCCTCAGGGGTGTGCTGTGCTGGCATAGATCGCACAGAAGACAGAGTAGTATTTACTAACCTATTTTTGCTTTGGTGCACACAAAGGGATTCCATAATCACTACACAGTACGGATCACCCCCTTAGAACAAAACTGAACGGTTCTAAGGCATCTAATTCAATCTGCAGGTTATCCATTTTAAGTTATAACACATTATTTTACAGTGTGCAGATTTCTTTTTGTTAGAGCTTCCGATATTATAAATGTTTATTTTTGGTGTGTCTGACTATGCCTGACTGTACAAATTAGTAAATCTGAGGCTTTGCTGGGCAGCTTAGCAGGCAGGTTGTGGCATAGGGGGACACAGCTATGCTCAATCCATTGGAAAGCTTTTAACACACACCGATCACATAGACAAGCAATATTTGGTATGGTTGTTTTTAGTTGATCTTTTTTAACATATATGTGATTATTACAGATTTATGTATACCCAGGGGCAGGCTAATCATTTCTGGGGCCCCATGCAAAGCTGTGTCTGAGGGCCCTAATCAAAGACATATTTTGTGTAGCAATATACAATATTAATGCACCTTGGGGGGAGGGGGAGTGCTGGCAAACCCAGGGGGTTTCACACAGAGGGGCATCCTGGGAATTTTGTCCATGACATAAGGAATTGTATAGGCATAGCCCATATGGCCGGCCAATTTCCATTCCCTGTGGCATCCCGTACTGGGATGCCCCACTTTGCGAAACCCCATTAAACCACCACATCCACTCACCTAACCTCATTCCTATGTCGTATGCATGGGCTGCGACCATGTGTGGCCCTGCACATGTGCTGTGGGAACACTGAAAAGTGCGTTTTCTTGCCGATCTGACAGTGTGCTCACTCACGGGGCATCTTATTGTAGCTATCGTGGAATCAAAAATGCCGGCTCAGGTAAGTGTACGGTTGACAAAGGGGGAGTGGCAGCTGCTCAGACCATTTTATAACTAACCTGGGAGGTGCAAGTCAGCAGGACAATTAGGTTACTAAAGACTTATAGGAGCCGCAGCACTCAACCCTGTTAGCTTGCAGACCAACCTATAATCTGTCTCTAAATCTGGTAAAAACAGAGACTCGGTCACACACATCTGCAGAAGTATGCTTAAGCTGCACCACAAAGCGCCAAGGTGCCTCTATGGGTGTAGTCCTAAGTCTAATCTATGAGAGCCCCATTTGGGACATACAATGCAATATATAAAATGGGAGCAGCTTACCTGAGGTTGCCCTAAACCTCATGTGCAAGCCATGGGGTGGAAGAGTCAAGACCTTGCAATACAGCCTAGACCCCACACCCCATGTGCTTGCAAAAATTCCTCCTTTAAATCTTTAGTAACCTAATTGCCCTGCTAACGTGCACCTCCCAGGTTAGTTATAAAATGGTCTGAGCAGCTGCCACCCCTCCTTTGTGCACTTTGAATTTGTGCAAGCACATGGAGTGGAGTGGGGTCTAGGCTGTACTGCAAGGTATTGACCCTTCCACCCCATTGCTTGCACATGAGGTTTAGGGTAACCTCAGGTAAGCTGCTCCCTTTTTACCTCTTGCATTGTATGTCCCAAATGGGGCTCTCATACATTAGAGTTAGGACTGCACCCATAGAGGCACCTTGGCGCTCGGTGGTGCAGCTTAAGCATACTTCTGTAGATGTGTGTGACCGAGCCTCTGTTTTTACCAGATTTAGAGACAGATTATAGGTTGGTCTGCAAGCTAACAGGGTTAAGTGCTGCGGCTCCTTTAAGTCTTAAGTGTACGGTTGCTTCACACTCACTGCGGCTGCTATTATTTAAAAAAAAAAAAGCATTAGCCATTGATCTGACCCTGGCTCTGGAGGCCCCCTGGCAGATGGGGGCCCCATGCATTTGTGCGGTGGCTAAGCATGCCACTGTATGAGCCTATATCTTTTTATTATATTGGCAATATTCTGAGGCTCATGATATATATACCAGAATAAAATGACATAGAGGGAACACATGAAAATAGCCTTTACCTCAGCACAGGACGGCTAGCTAGCCAGAGGCTTTATCCTCTATGCTGCCACAATTAGTAAATCAGGCTTTTCATTTTCTTGGGGATGCTACCTGTGAATATATGACAGCGCTGGATTATGAGCAAAGTAACTGTCCTGTCTCAGTGTTAAGTGAGGGAGGCAGGGAGGAGATTTATAAGGGTTACATTTGGCTGGACATTCGAGTCTATAAGACTATTGCGGGAGGTTGGGCTCTATGGGGCATCCTGAATTGAGATGACCTTTCTCTGATCCACTCACCTCTTCCATGAGGCCATGAGATAAGTTTGTAGTGTAAGGCTTGTATTTTGAATTTTTGTAGTAGCATGTGAATATTCTTGTCTTGTTCTCCCTTTTAATAATAAAAAATAAAGATTGAACGTTATATTAATGACTATGCCCTTACTATACTGGTGAAATATGTGTTGAAGAGTAGCATAGGAGTCTATAAGGCAAATGACTCCTCTATTAGGGGCATCCAGATTTGTAAAACCCAAGGGATCACCATGATTACTTATTGCTGGCAATCCTACAGTGCATAAGGTGGCATCTCCAGCATCCAGGAGCAGATTAAGGGTGTCCATGGTACAGAGCAGTTCTTTATGCAAATTTTTTAGGGGGTGTCTGACTGGTATGGTATATTATTTTATAAGTGAAACCTAATCCCTCCTTGCTTCAAAAGTGCCACTAGGCCTATGGCTTACTTAATTTGGGACTATTTAAAATGAATCACCCTCTTTGGGGTACTTGTCTGGAACTTCTTGTCGCTAGGGGCAGGGCTGGATTATAGGTGGGGCTCACGGGGCGCGCGCCCCGGCTCCTCTACCCCCCACCATTTGCCCTTCAACCCTGCCCGCTAATTTCTTGGAAGGGTCATTCATCACTATGAGCACTGTTGTGGGGCAGAGGTGCTGGTAACAAAGTTCCGACTCCAGCAGCGGGCAGCTCTGCGGCTTCTGTCACATGACATCACATAGAGGACGCAAAGCTGGAGTCAGGCGGGAGATTTAGGCAGAGCATGGTTGAAAGGGGTTTATTCTGCTCAGTCTGTATTGCCCCTCTCCCCCCCTCCTGCAGCCCTCTGCCCTCCTTACGCTCGCCTCCTCTCCTGCCTCCTGTGCTGATGATGTCGGCATGTGAAAACCTGGGCCGCCGGACTAAACAGCAGCTCTTCATGCTGCTTCTCCTCCCCTCCTGTGCCCGAGCCGGGGATCATGTTGCCTGCTTATAAGAAGACATTGATGAGCTGCAGATGACCTTTAAAGCAGGTTCAAACCAAAATCTGCTCAATAGAGTGGGCCCAAACTAGCCCTAGAGTCTGAAAGACTCTAAGGCCACCAGATTTCCTACCCATGGAGCATTCTGATTTGGGATGCCCTAATGCATACAAACTTCAAGTCCCTTTGCTCACTTACCTCACCGGAGATCACACAACACATGTGTGGGCCACAAGTGCAGAACACTTCTGTGCCAGGGCAGCAGCCTCCTAGCCATTCAGTCATATGTACGGCTAGGAAACCTGTTTGGAGATGGGTCTGCACATGTGCTGTGGGATCATCAGCAAGGGAAGGACACTGGTGATCCATGGCATTTCATACAGTGAGGCTTCCCAAATCAGTATTACCCAGGGGTACAAATCAAAACCCAGGATAGGTGGCTAAATCTCAAATTTTGGTCCACTTTCAAGAGGAACACTTGGAAGAGTGAAAATCCTAGGTGTTGTTCCTCTTGAAAGTTCACCAAAACTTGGGATTCTGGCAGGGCATATGGATACCTCACTGTGTGTATATCTTTCTGGATCACCAAGAGAACTCACCATTCCAGCAATCCCACAGCACAGACACGAGCCGGTGGGCAGCCAATCCGTGTGCTCTGTTCCATTCAGCTCCGGCTAGCCGCTCTGATGTCCGTTTTTACTGCCTGCTCACCCACCTACCTACCTACCTATCAATTGGGGGGGGGGGCAGCCGATAATCACAGAGGCTGCTTTGTGGCAGGTGATACAACCTGGATGGCACAGGGGACTTCTGATCTGATGTGTGAGCTCCAGACTACCACTGATCAGCTGCAGTGGGACAAAATGTAAGCATCCATTTTGTTAAACCGGACCTTCACCATGATTTTTTTAAAAAGCCCAAACCCTTAAAAAAACCAATCCCTAGCATCTAAAATTAATATATTTTAAGTTTTTAGTCACTTCTTATTCTTTGCCCCACTGGGCTGCAACTCTTTTCAGGACTTTAGGATATGGGCGCCGCCATCTTGAATCAGAAGCATCACACTTACTGAGGAGAAGAGAGTGGGATAACGTACAGGGGAGTGAGTTATAGCTGTGCTTTGCTCAGACAGAGCAGAGCTGGGGTCAGGAAAAGGTCAGCAGTCCCAGAATGCAGAGCAGCACAGTCAGAAGGCACTTCCTGTTTGCAGGCTGCCTGATGTTCCATGGGCCGCCATCTTGGATGTTCAAAGGCTCATAACATGCAGTAGATGCAGGTAGGATGATTTTTAATGTGAGCAATCTGTATGTACAGGGTGGGGGAAACATATAAGATAGACTCTTATTCAGAGTGAAGGACCACTTTAAGTTACTTTGCTGGACTAATCATTTAAAGAAAAAAAATACTATACAGGGGGCCTCCACCAGATTTTGTGCCCAGGGCCCTCCACCGCTCTTAATCCGGTACTTGGCGGGAAAAGGCTGTGAACCTCTGCTCTACACCTCATGTCCTCCATGCTATTACTTACTCAGCTTTCCTCAGGAGAGCCCAGGAGACACAGGTAGCAGAGTGGTGTTTGTGTGTCGATCAGCCTCCCTGCCTATGTGGCCCAGTGTTCGACCCCACAAGTAAGAACCCAGCCTGCAACCAGTCCTTATGCCTCATGGTGACTGTGGTCCTGGAAGCCAGAGGCCTCTGAGCTGCAGATGCCTGGAGCAGCTGCACCATTGTGCCACTGATAATCCAGCCCTGCCGGCATCCCTATTGCTAATCTGAAGGGCCAGTGTGGGCACAAGGATGTCTGCCACTCATTCCCCCATTCAGCTTTCTATGCCGCTCCTCAATATGTATGACATAGAAGGCCAATTGGATAAGAACTGGGGGCCTCACACAGTTGGGGACATCCCTGAGGAATGGGAAACAAAACCCAGGAGAGTGAAACTCCCAGGGAGGGAGCTCAAGGACTCACAGTGAATAAATGGAACCCCCATAATAGGTATAACCAGTAAAACAGTGGTGGACACAACCAAGGAAAAGCTGAAAAAGATCCCTTTTCTTCCCCAGTGGCAGCCATCAGTCTGTTAATTGCCGTGTTTGCACACAGCTGACTTACCAGCTCTGGTACATCCTCCAGATCAGTGTCTGTGGCCACACCTATGTATATATAATAGTGACTGTGTGCCTGGGATTCAAATGTATAACCACAAGCAAAGCCATTACGTGGTGCTGTGCATGCTGCACACATTTATATTCTTGCTAATTGTCTAATACTATTCAAATATGTAAAAACTATATTAATAGATTGTACTACTTGTTCTACTTATTTGGGTCAGTTATAAAATATGTTTTCCCCAGTCTCTGTGCCCCCCATGTTTTCCCCCAGTCTCTATGCCCCCCATGTTTTCCTCCATCTCTGTGCCCCCCATGTTTTCCCCCGTCTCTGTGCCCCCCATGTTTTCCCCCAGTCTCTGTGCCCCCCATGTTTTCCCCCAGTCTCTGTGCCCCCCATGTTTTCCCCAGTCTCTATGCCCCCCAAGTTTTCCCCCAGTCTCTGTGCCCCCCCGTGTTTTCCCCCAGTCTCTGTGCCCCCCATGTTTTCCCCCAGTCTCTATGCCCCCCATGTTTTCCCCCAGTCTCTATGCCCCCCATGTTTTCCCCCAGTCTCTATGCCCCCCATGTTTTCCCCCGTCTCTGTGCCCCCCATGTTTTCCCCCAGTCTCTGTGCCCCCCATGTTTTCCCTCAGTCTCTGTGCCCCCCATGTTTTCCCCCAGTCTCTGTGCCCCCCATGTTTGCCCCCAGTCTCTGTGCCCCCCATGTTTGCCCCCAGTCTCTGTGCCCCCCATGTTTGCCCCCAGTCTCTATGCCCCCCATGTTTTCCCGCAGTCTCTATGCCCCCCATGTTTTCCCCCAGTCTCTGTGTCCCCCACGTTTTCCCCCAGTCTCTATGCCCCTCATGTTTTCCCCCAGTCTCTATGCCCCCCATGTTTCCCCCCAGTCTCTGTGCCCCCCATGTTTTCCCTCAGTCTCTGTGCCCCCCATGTTTGCCCCCAGTCTCTGTGCCCCCTATGTTTCCCCCCAGTCTCTGTGCCCCCCATGTTTGCCCCCAGTCTCTGTGCCCCCTATGTTTCCCCCCAGTCTCTGTGCCCTTCATGTTTTCCCGCAGTCTCTGTGCCCCCCATGTTTTCCCGCAGTCTCTATGCCCCCCATGTTTTCCCCCAGTCTCTGTGCCCCCCATGTTTTCCCCCAGTCTCTGTGCCCCCCATGTTTTCCCCCAGTCTCTGTGCCCCCCATGTTTTCCCTCAGTCTCTGTGCCCCCCATGTTTTCCCCCAGTCTCTGTGCCCCCCATGTTTGCCCCCAGTCTCTGTGACCCCCATGTTTGCCCCCAGTCTCTATGCCCCCCATGTTTTCCCCCAGTCTCTATGCCCCCCATGTTTTCCCCCAGTCTCTGTGCCCCCCATGTTTTCCCCCACTCTATGTGCCCCCCATGTTTTCCCCCAGTCTCTGAGCCCCCCACGTTTTCCCCCAGTCTCTATGCCCCTCATGTTTTCCCCCAGTCTCTATGCCCCCCATGTTTCCCCCCAGTCTCTGTGCCCCCCATGTTTTCCCTCAGTCTCTGTGCCCCCCATGTTTGCCCCCAGTCTCTGTGCCCCCTATGTTTCCCCCCAGTCTCTGTGCCCCCCATGTTTGCCCCCAGTCTCTGTGCCCCCCATGTTTTCCCCCAGTCTCTGTGCCCCCATGTTTTCCCCAGTCTCTGAGCCCCCCATGTTTTCCCCCACTCTATGTGCCCCCCAAGTTTTCCCCCAGTCTCTATGCCCCCCATGTTTTCCCCCAGTCTCTATGCCCCCCATGTTTTCCCCCAGTCTCTATGCCCCCCATGTTTTCCCCCAGTCTCTATGCCCCCCATGTTTTCCCCCAGTCTCTGTGCCCCCCATGTTTTCCCCCAGTCTCTGTGCTCCCTATGTTTCCCCCCAGTCTCTGTGCCCCCCAAGTTTTCCCCCAGTCTCTATGCCCCCCATGTTTTCCCCCAGTCTCTATGCCCCCCATGTTTCCCCCCAGTCTCTGTGCCCCCCATGTTTTCCCCCAGTCTCTGTGCCCCCCATGTTTGCCCCCAGTCTCTGTGCCCCCCATGTTTTCCCCAATCTCTGAGCCCCCCATGTTTTCCCCCAGTCTCTGTGCCCCTCATGTTTTCCCCCAGTCTCTGAGCCCCCCATGTTTTCCCCCAGTCTCTGTGCCCCTCATGTTTTCCCCCAGTCTCTGAGCCCCCATGTTTCCCCCAGTCTCTGTGCCCCCCATCTTTTCCCCCCGTCTTTGAGCCCCCATGTTTTCCCCCAGTCTCTGTGCCCCCCATGTTTTCCCCCAGTCTCTGTGCCCCCCATGTTTTCCCCCAGTCTCTATGCCCCCCATGTTTTCCCCCAGTCTCTGTGCCCCCCATGTTTTCCCCCAGTCTCTATGCCCCCCATGTTTTCCCCAGTCTCTATGCCCCCCCATGTTTTCCCCCAGTCTCTATGCCCCACATGTTTTCCCCCAGTCTCTATGCCCCACATGTTTTCCCCCAGTCTCTGTGCCCCCCATGTTTTCCCCCAGTCTCTGTGCCCCCCATGTTTTCCCCCAGTCTCTATGCCCTCCATGTTTTCCCCAGTCTCTATGCCCCCCATGTTTTCCCCCAGTCTCTATGCCCCACATGTTTTCCCCCAGTCTCTGTGCCCCCATGTTTTCCCCCAGTCTCTGTGCCCCCATGTTTTCCCCCAGTCTCTGTGCCCCCCATGCTTTCCCCCAGTCTCTGTGCCCCCATGTTTCCCCCCAGTCTCTGTGCCCCCCAAGTTTTCCCCCAGTCTCTATGCCCCCATGCTTTCCCCCAGTCTCTGAGCCCCCCATGTTTTCCCCCAGTCTCTATGCCCCCATGTTTTCCCCCAGTCTCTATGCCCCCCATGTTTTCCCCCAGTCTCTGTGCCCCCCATGTTTTCCCCCAGTCTCTGTGCCCCCATGTTTTCCCCCAGTCTCTGTGCCCCCCATGTTTTCCCCCAGTCTCTGTGCCCCCATGTTTTCCCCAATCTCTGAGCCCCCCATGTTTCCCCCCAGTCTCTGAGCCCCCCATGTTTTCCCCCAGTCTCTATGCCCCCCATGTTTTCCCCAATCTCTGAGCCCCCCATGTTTTCCCCCAGTCTTTATGCCCCCCATGTTTTCCCCCAGTCTCTATGCCCCCCATGTTTTCCCCAATCTCTGAGCCCCCCGTGTTTTCCCCCAGTCTCTATGCCCCCCATGTTTTCCCCAGTCTCTATGCCCCCATGTTTTCCCCCAGTCTCTATGCCCCACATGTTTTCCCCCAGTCTCTGTGCCCCCATGTTTTCCCCCAGTCTCTGTGCCCCCATGTTTTCCCCCAGTCTCTGTGCCCCCATGTTTTCCCCCAGTCTCTGTGCCCCCCATGTTTTCCCCCAGTCTCTGTGCCCCCATGTTTCCCCCCAGTCTCTGTGCCCCCCAAGTTTTCCCCCAGTCTCTATGCCCCCATGTTTTCCCCCAGTCTCTGAGCCCCCCATGTTTTCCCCCAGTCTCTATGCCCCCATGTTTTCCCCCAGTCTCTATGCCCCCCATGTTTTCCCCCAGTCTCTGTGCCCCCCATGTTTTCCCCCAGTCTCTGTGCCCCCATGTTTCCCCCCAGTCTCTGTGCCCCCCATGTTTTCCCCCAGTCTCTGTGCCCCCATGTTTTCCCCAATCTCTGAGCCCCCCATGTTTCCCCCCAGTCTCTGAGCCCCCCATGTTTTCCCCCAGTCTCTGTGCCCCCCATGTTTTCCCCCAGTCTCTGTGCCCCCATGTTTTCCCTAATCTCTGAGCCCCCCATGTTTCCCCCCAGTCTCTGAGCCCCCCATGTTTTCCCCCAGTCTCTATGCCCCCCATGTTTTGCCATCATACTAACCCCATCTGGGGCTCCTCAGTGCTGCTCTCGGTGCTCCATGACTCACACAAGCGGCATAAGCTGTCATTTGATGCCAGAGCCTCAGAGGACGGGAAGAGAAATGCAGAAAATACTGTGTAGGTGAGTAGGTAGGTGAGTATGATGGCAATACGGCTCCTCGCACAGTTTTAATTTTGAGGCTGATTTAAGACTAGCGCCACATATTGCCATTTGAGCGTCTATCTAGTGGTGCTTAGAGCGCCTGCTAGTGGACGTTGCAAACGGGTGTCTGGCGCTATAATCTAGCTAAGTGGCAGGACAAGTGGCACTGTAGTATCCTGTCCAGCATTGATAAATGTGAAGTCTGGAGGGCGCTGTAGAAGCGCTCGCCCTGAATCAATACATATGTAGCGTCCCGAGAAAAAGCCACCCAAAGCCATGCCACATGTAACAACAGGACAACGCTGCAGTGAGCGATAGGTAGCGCTCAGCACTGAAGCCCATATTTATAAAAATCAAACACAAAACCAGCGCTGGCGCTCTAGCGTCGGGCCCGGAATGCTATATGAAAACAATCTGTTTCTCCACACATATACACCAGCACCAGAAAACATATGGGATGACATTATTTTAACACTGTAACAATGACACTGCAATGGCTGACCTGCACATACAATTCTGCAAAAAGAAATTCAAAATATAACAATATAAGTGTTTGGCTGCTGGGCAGGAGAGGTCACACAATGATTTGATCCTAAAATTGAGAAAATAATTCATGAAAACACTATACACAAGCAAAAAACACCATTGAAATGTATGGGATAATGCTGGTAAGCGACAGGCGCTACATGGGGCTGCTGAACATACAGCACCGGCGCTATACACTGAGCCACCGCTAGTGATACATGTGACGCTACATGACTATTAGAGGCGCTCACCAGATTGACTTTCATATATATATATGGTTTTCACATACTGCGGCTTGCGTTCACCTGACGCTTTGTGCTACTACGTGGCATTAGCGTTTCTTAAATAACGTGGCATTAGCGTTTCTTAAATAACCCTCTTTATGATGAGGGGGGGGATTAGCTCCACCCTAACACTTTGCATTATTACAAGGGGGGTGACCATGAGAGATCTGCTTGTTATTAGGTCTGGGGGGGCAGTACCTGTTACTGTCATCTATCATCCCATCCTCACTCACCCAACCTGCTCCTGTCAACCATCTGCACATATCCCCACCACCAGGCCCCTTTGGATACAAATATCAAGGATTCAGTTTAAAGAGGACCAATACATTTGATTTGCACTTTCCGGAGTGTTGTTCTTCTCATTGGGGGCATCCTGAATTGGGATGCCCCTCTGTGTGTACCCCTCCAGGTTGCTTCATTCAGGCACCTTTCTGTTGCTCCCACGGCGCAGACCGAGCATGCTGATTGGCTGAGTGGCCTGCTCAACCAATCATCACACTCACTTTCAATCGGCATCTACAGCAGCCCTACAGAGGTTATAAGTGGAAAATCCTAAATCAGGTTATATACTTGTCTGAAATTGGCTTCAAGGGATTCCTGGGATTCAAGGGCAATTTTAAAAAATTTGGAGGTTTGGGGAGTGATGAACTGGGTGGAGGGGATTCCAAAGAAGTGGAGAGGCACATGAGAACTCCTAGAGATGGGAGTAAAATGAAGTTACCACAATGAAAATAGAAGGTAGAAGATCATTGGATCAGTTATTACCTGCTACAGCCTGGCTGAAAAAACCAGATGCAGATTTGCAGATTAGAGTTTAAACTAATTCTTTGAAACTGGCAGCCAGTAGAGATCCTGGCAGAGAGGAGCAGGACTAAAAGAATGAGAGGAAAGATAGATGGGAAGCGCAGCAGAGTTCTGAAGATACTGGATATTTGCCAGTCTGTTCGTAGACAGAAAATGAGAATGTTACAGTAGTCTAGTTGGGACATGATCAGAGCATGCAATAATATCACAATGGCATCAGACGTGAAGGGGCGGAACCCTGAGTCTTTTAAGTATGGTTGAGTGAGGAAAGCCCATTTTTTTTGTCATCGTTTGCTGGAAAAATTATATGTATAAAATATATAAAAAGGCAGACATTTCCATCTGTTCTTAGATATGGCCTTGAGACTTACATTGTGTTTGTTCCCTAAGCAACAGATTTTATAGGCACAAAACAGCATTGTATTGCTTAGCTAGAACAGCCAACAATGCCAGAGATGTGACCCCCAGCATGAAACATTTCCATTAGATAAGAGAATTTATTGTATTCTTTATGGAAGCCAAACACCTGCTTTGGGATATTATTTGTAAATGGCAAATAAACAACTGCACGCTGCCAGCTTAATTCAGCAACTCTTTCCACATTGAGTTTTTATTTATTGCATATACCTTTACAAAAAAAATATATTCAGTACATTTGCCCACCAAGCTAGGCGAGGCACCACCCAGAGCTCAGTCCATATTAGATATGGGATCTACAACTTGTAGCCAGGGACCTTTGCCACATTTTGTTCCTTGTTCCACAAGTTCCTGTGTCATTTTATAATATTCCACCCCCTTTTCAGGTGGGCAAGGAAGGGCAAGCAGAAGGCTTTGAGTTTAAGAGTAAGCACTTCCTGGCGTAAAACATGAGAACCAAAGAAGAATATTCCCCCAGAAAGTATATGGAGGCAAATTTCCTAATCAGGGTGCTCAGGTGTGTCGTAATAAAGTTAGTGACCTTATCTCAAAAGTCTAGCACTGTCAGATCATGGCATGTGGGGTCAGCAAGTGGGAACCAACCATGGGTTTCATGATCCTATAAAGATCTGCCCTGCCTGACAGGCAAGAAAGGCATCCAGGCCACTTTTGAACTCTTTCAGTGTTTTCTTTATAACTACCTCCTCTGGCAGAGAGTTCCATAGTCTCGCTGCTGAAGAATCCCCTCCTGGTTACACAGAATAAATAGATTGTGGGAAAGTTCTTTGTATTGACCCCAGACATATTTATACATAGATATGTGATCACCCCTTAGGCGTCTCTTTTCCAAACAAAATAAACCTAACTTTGACAATTTTTCAGGGTATTCTGCTCGCCTTTGAATGCGTTCAAGTTCGGATATGTCTTTCTTATGCACTGGTGCCCAGAATACTCAATACACACAATATTCCATATGGGGTCTGACCTGGGGGTGAAATGATGCTCTGGTCATGGGTACCTATGTCCCTCTTGATGCACCCCATGGTCCTGTTGGCCTTGGCAGCTGCTGCCTGGCATTGATCACTACAGTTTAGTTTATTATTTACTAAAATCCTTAGGTTTTTTTTCCATTGTTGCTTTACCCAGTGTTTCCTTATTTAGTATGTAATCATGGCACCAATTACTCCTGCCCATTTGCATAACCTTACATTTATCTGTGTTAAACGTCCTTTGCCATTTTTCTGCCCAAACTTCTAATTTATTTAAATCCGTTTGTAGCTGCCTGCTGTCCTCTTTTCTGTTAATTACTTCACACAGCTTAGCATCACCCGCAAAGATTGAGGTTTTACTTTTTAATCCATTACCTACTGACCCCTTTGGTACTCTGCTAGTATGTACCATTTATAACCACCCTTTGTTTCCTATCATTAAACCGATTACTCACCCAAGTACACACATTTTCTCCCATTTCATGATGTGTAGATTTATGCATGAAGGGTGTCATGGGTCCACCAAAGAATGCATTGTGTGTGCACAGACTTCTGCACATAAAGCTCATGTGCAAATGTTTGTGCATAGCGCGCATTCTGCAAACAATGCATGGAAAATGGCGCATGTGCAAAGATCTTTAAAGGTAAATTCCCTTTTTGTCATGTTGTTGGTGTTGTGCCTTATTTACTCTTTTATAATGTAAAATAAACATGTGTGCTAGGATTGTTCCCCCATACTTGATGATTTACTTATCAGGATGTAGTTTCCAAGTTTCTATTATTCCCGAGGCTCTGTTACTAAAGTGGGAGAGGTTTCCCTGGCCTTGAGTAAAAGCTACTGAACTACAAGTCCCAGAATGCTTCCATTGTAACAGGTGATCTCATCAGCAGCACTGGCAAAATCAAGTAGCATTAATTACCTCCCCATGTGAGAACACTGCCAGTAACCATTTAGCTACTGTAACACAAGACTGTGATCCCCTAATCTAAAAATGCTGAATTAGAGAAGAACAGGTTAAACCTGGCCTTTCTGCCTGAGCTAATCAATGATTAGCGAGTCAGAGGTCTCTGCTACGTCCCCTAAACACACCACTTTAGTGTACATTGCTAACCAACACATCGTTGCTAGCGAAAACTGTTTTCATTTATAGTACAGAGTTGCAACCAAACAAAAAAAAGAAACAAAATAACAGATAAGCTCAGGATATTGAGGACATCATTTTGGCACACAGTAATGGAAACTTTTAATAATGCCATTGAAAGTGGAATTACTCTTTAAATAGGCACCAAGATGGGGCTGGAAGATCTTCTGATGATTCTATATAGTTGTACATTCATCCTTTGTTCCAGAAATCTTTTCCATTGACCCAAGTTACCCTTTGCGGACCTTAGACTGAATTTTTGGCTATACGTCTTGCTTCCTGCCACAAACATTGCTACAGACTCTTGCATTTGAACTCTTCTGCCAGTCTGCAACATCTTATTATGGACTTCAACCACAATTACAGCCTGCTGCCTGCTTATGACTTAAGGGTTTCGTCTGATCCTCTTCTATCATCCAACTGCTGTCAGTCTATTGTGCCAGGAAATCACGGCTTGTCTGCCCAGACCCTCGATTCCTCGATGGAATGACCCAATGCTCCCCACACAGCCCAGCCTGTCCTCCCGTGCTGAGGCTCTCGTGAAGATCTGGGATGACCTTAAATTACAGACTGCTGAGATGGGTTCTGGGTAGTAGTCTTCTGTGCCAACCTTGCTCACAACGTGACCTGGGTGCCCTGCAATCAGAACCCTGATTGTGATACAGGGTAATTAGATGATATGGGTAGGTCACAGTGTGCCATGAGTTCCCCTAAACTGTATAGGGTACTAGCTGGCATGGTTGAGTCACAATATGGTATGTAGAAAGTGTTACTATCCATCAGTGCCAGGGAATCAGTTCTTCCTGGCCCAGACCATTGATTTCCCTGGTAGAATGATTTGGGGCTTCCCTGGGTGCACCACAAGGAGAACCCAACCCTGAATGTGAGACATAGTTGTAAGGAGGTTGATAGATGATATGGGTAGGTCACCCTAAAAGGCACTGGATGCTATGGTTGAATCACAAATTGGTATGTAGACATTTTCAATGGAATTGTAAAGTTAAAGGTTATATAAGGGGTCATAAATCATATGAGTTGTCCCAAAGTTGTACTGGTGCAATGAATGTAGGTATGGAGGGGTTGGAGAAATATAAAGGGCTTTTGAGTGGTATGTGATCATTTTGAATGGCTTGGGGGTAAGCGGGGGTGGGGGTGCAGAAAGGGAATTTGGGCCAATCTCTGATAAGATAGAATTTGGCTTTCTTTATGTCTGAAAGACTGAGGTGTAGAAGAAGACTAGAAGAGATATTAGAAGCAGACAGGCCAGGGAGAATCAGCTGTATTGTATCTATTCAATTTTGAATGACTACAAAAGTATACTTGCCCCATAGTATCATGATAAATCAATGTCTATTTATAATTCTAATTAAGATTTTTT
Source organism: Gastrophryne carolinensis (assembly GCA_027917425.1). Lineage (NCBI taxonomy): Eukaryota > Metazoa > Chordata > Amphibia > Anura > Microhylidae > Gastrophryne > Gastrophryne carolinensis. The sequence continues at coordinate 116,077,595 of CM051244.1, read as the reverse complement.
TTTGTAGTTGCTGTAAAAGAAGATGCCCCAGGCCCAATGTTTCTCATATCCAGGATCTGTTTTTTTTTCTTTTTCTTTCTTTCCTATTCAGTATTAGTCTTGGATACTTAGTTTGATAATCATTTATCATACATTTTCCAAGTTTAGGTAAGTATAAACATCATTATGGGAAAAAAGCTCTGCGGATCCGTGCGAAGTAGCAAATAAGCAGGGTGAAAGAGAAAAGTATATCTGTGGCTACGTGCAGAGAGATATATCTCTGTGGTTAAATGCGAAGTAACAAATAAGAAAAGTGAGAAAGAAAGAAGAAAAAAGAAAGGCATCACAAGAAAGAGATAGAAATGAGAGAGAGAAAGAAAGAGAAGCCAAGAAAGAAGAGAAAAGAAAAGAAAAAAAAAAAGAAAGAAAGATATTGGGTCAGCAGCCTAGTACCACTAACACCTTCCCTTCCCTACCCTTCCTCCCGTATAGAGCATTATATAAGTGGGGGAAAAAGAGGGTCTACAACTTAATTGACTGGGTAGAACTAGTATTTGGGGGGTTCAGGGCCTCTAGAAAGGCTTGAATTTGTCTTTTGGTTATACCGGGTTTTAATGGGGATAGTTCGTTTCCCAGCACATTTTTTATTTTAGTCTTCCAGGGTCTAAAAGTAGGAGGGGTAGTTTTCCCCCAATAGTGGCTAATGAATAGCTTAGTGCCTATTATTATAAGATGTGTTAGGTAGTCCTTTGCCTGCTCTTGGTCTGTCTCTTGTGGAATTAGAAGTATTTTATTGGTGTTAAAAGAAATAGTAATCCCTTCAGAGTTTGAGAAATGTATTACTTCTTCCCAAAGCTTTTTAACGTGTACACAGTTCCTCCAAAGGTGGCTTACAGTTGCTGGTTGATCCATGCACCACCAGCAGGGGAAGGAGGGCATCTTTCTGTTGTAGTCAGATGTTAAATAAAATCTTGTTAAGTATTTAAAATGAAAGATCCTTAACAATGTCGATCTTAAGCCTCTATTGGATTTGTAGATCTTTGCCCAATCTATTTTCTCCAATGATTTGCCCAGGTCTAAATCCCATTTCTTTTTATAGGAGTTGGGTTGATTATTTTTATTATTGGTATATTCTTTAAGTATGTTATAGTATATGGATAGTTTTTTGGGGGAGTGTCTGGTGCAAAAAACTGTTTCTGAAAGCTTGTTAAGGGGTCGAGTGGAGCTGGCTTAGTAGAGGAATTAATAATGTTTCTATCCTTGCTATATTTTAGGAGGATATTCAGGTCCTTTTCTATCTTTTCTTTAGGGTACATCTTTAATAGCTCAGCTTCTCCAGTCCAGATGTCTTGTACTCGGATATATTTCCTGTTAAAGGCATGGGGGCTGTTCAGCCTACGTAATTCGTCTCTTTTAACCAATATTTTGAAACGTTGTGGGTGAGGAGAAATTTCGGGATTGGTTATCAGTTTTATTAGTTAAACTAATTGTTTAATTGATTGTTGAGCGAGTGATTGGGTGTGATGTACCTCCTGCTATTTTTCTTAGTTTGTCTACTTCTAATGAGAAAACCTCATCTATTTTTCTAGGTCCTAGTTCCATACGATTCCAGTTTCTATTATATATTTGGTAATTCCAATTAAAAATTCTTTGTATGTGTATCGCATTATAGTATGATCTATAATCTGGTGCATTCAGGCCTCCAAGTTCAAATGGACGGTTTACATAGCTGTATTTAGATCTATGTTTCCTACCTCTCCAGATGAACTTTGATGTTAACCTTGAGATTTCGTGGAAGCAATTTTCAGGTAGTGTGAGTGGCAAGACTTGCAACACGAACATTAATTTGGGAAGAAAGGAGATTTTGATGAGTGTTATTCTACCTATGATATTTAAGGGGATCTTATTCTATTTTTTTGTTACCTCCCTAAGCCATGGGAGAAAAGGGTTGTAATCGAGTTCGAAGAGAGCTTCGGGATTTTCGGCTATTTTGATTCCTAGATTTTTAATGTGATCCTTTGCAATCTTATAGTTTATCAGTTGGTTAAGTTCTTTACATTAATTTTCGGTTAGATTAAAGGGTAGCATGATAGATTTCATTATATTTAGCTTAAAGTTGGAGTAGTGACTAAATAGTTTGATTGCTTCTAGGCTGTGTTGGAGAGAGTCTATAGGATTTTCTAAGATCAGGAGTATGTCATCGGCGTATGCTAGTAGTTTTGGGGTTGCCCTATCATTTCCGATTCCTTCAATCTGCGGGTTGTTATTAATCACCCTTATAAGTGTTTCTAGTTGGAGATTGAATAGCGTAGGCGAAAGGGGGCCGTCTTGTCTGCTGCCATTCTTTAGGAGTATTGTATTTGTTAGTGCTCCATTAATGTTTAGTCCGGCATTTTGATTTTTATACAGACTCATGATCTTATTTGTTATTATTGGTCCCAAGCCAATCCTTTTTAAGACGGCATCGATTGAGCCCCAAGAGACTCAGTCAAACGCCTTCTCGGCGTCTAAAGCAACTATAATCGCCTTGCTTTTCCTTGCCCTTATTCTGTCAATTTGCGAAATTGTCATTGAGATATTTTCGTAGATACCTCTGGATGGTTGGAAGCCTGTCTGATTTGGAGAAATGACATATGGCAATACTTTGTCCAGTCTGCTGCTAATTACTGTTCCGAAGATTTTTACGTTGATTAGAGATATCGGTCTGTAGTGGGTGCAGTCACTCAAGTTTTTATCCTGTTTGGGGATCAACTTTATAATAGCAGTATTCATGTTTGGGCTTAACGGGTGGGTATTGTCAATTGAGTTAAATAAGTCAGCTAGGTGTGGGGCCAGTTCAGAGACGAAGGCTTTGTAATATTCCGCTGGGAATCCGTCACTACCGGCTGATTTCCCTGGTCTTAATTTTTCTATTGCCACCTTGATTTCCTTGAAGTCGAAGGGTTTTTCGAGCACTAAAATGAGGTCTTTTGGTATCTTGGGAGTATCTATGTTTCCTAGGATCGGATCATAGTTCTCTATGCTTGGTTCAGGAATAGAGTATAAGTCTTTATAAAATTAAAAAAATATATTTTTGATTTCATCCAAAGTAAATTTTTCGATCCCTTTTTCATCTTTAATTTTTTCCATAAAGTTTTCGGCTCGTCTATCAGTTATCATAGAAGCGATATGTTTACCATTGTTATTTAGCTCATTCCTTTTTTTAGTGTTTCTTCTCTATTTTCTGCCGGGGTTAGAGTCTCTTTCAGAGCCCTCCTGGCTTTGCATAACTCGGCATATATAGTTTAATTTTTTTTTAGTTTGTGGCTCTTTTCCAACCTTTCTATTGTTTCCATTAGAGTTTTAATCTTTTGTTGGGACTCCTTCTTATTTTTAGCTGATATTGCTATAAATGAGCCTCTAATAAAGCATTTGTGTGTTTCCCAAATGGACCCCGCTGTTACGTCGTGCGTGTTGTTTATATGAAAAAATTCTTCTAGGTCTTTACCTATTTTTATTTTGTGTTCTTGCTTTTCTTAGTTGTCAAGCATAGGGGATAATAGGAGTATTTCCCCATTCTAGGGTCATAGTAATTGGGGCATGGTCGGAGATGGTTATACTTCCTACTGAGCATTCCTTTATCATATGAAGGGTTTCCTGTCTGATAAAAAAGTAGTCCAATCTAGAGTATGATTTTTGGGCCCTATTATAGCATGTGAAGTCTTTTTCATTTAGATGCAAGATGCGCCAGGTGTCGACCAAATTCAGTTTCAGTGTTCCCAAATGAAGTGATTGGAAATTATTTCAGAGGGCCTCCTTTTTGAACTGGTTGTATCTTTCTCGAGATCATTAATCATATTAAAGTCACCTGCCCATATTACAGTGCCCATTTTTAGATTATCTATTTTCCTCGCTGTAGTTGCGACATACTTTGATTGGCCTTGGTTAGGTGCATATGAGTTTATCAAGGTGCAGACTTGGCCTCAGATTTTAGCGTTTATTATAATCGTTCGTGCATGTTTTTCTAGGTGCTGGTTAATAATTTCAAATTGACATCTCTTATTAATCAGTATGGCCACCCCTCTTGCCTTCTTTTCCTTAAATGGGTTTGATATCATATGTCCAAATTCTCTAAACGCATTATATGGTTCCTTGTTTGTCTTGAAGTGTGTTTCTTGCAACAGTGCTATGTCTATCCGTAGTCTGTCTAGCTCTTTCATTATCCATTTCCTTTTTTGCAGGCAGTTTGCTCCTCTCACATTTAAGGAGCACAGTTTTATAGTTCTATTCTGCATAGTTCTTTTTGGCGGTTGATTTGCCCGTTATTTGGATTATTAGTTGGTGCCTTATCCCCTCCCTGTTGTAGAAGTTTAAAGCAGTGTTTACCTATATTCCTGTTTGTATGCGTGTACCCGTACCCGTTGTATGTTTTTTTTTCTTATAACCCTCATGGAAATTTTTGACCATCGCTCTATACAGGAATTTCCCCTCCCTAACAGTGTGTCACCAATAGCTCGACTACCAGAGAAGAAAAACATCTCTGGATTTCCTGTATCCCCTTTCACAATTAGGGATACCTATCAGCCTGAGCATTCCTAGCTGCCCGCCCTGGCTTTCTGTGGTGATTTTTTTATTTATATATATATTTTTTTATATATATATATATATGTTAGGGCGAGCACTGCACGCCCGTCTCACAGCATTTCACCTACCTCCATGGCTGCATGCAGCCGTCATCCATCTTCCCTCAGGGCTGCTTCCAGCTGCCGCCCTTCCCCCAATGCTTCCTCCTTGCATGGTCAGGTGCGCACACGTCTCCGTCCACTAGAGGGCGAGCGCACAGGATCCCTGAGATTTAAAGGGCCTGTACAGCACTGATTGGTGTTTATGTCATCCAATCCTGCATCATCTTCCCCTATTTAAACAGGCACTTCCTTCCTTCAGTGCCGGATCTTGGTCTCTCCATGCTTGTTGAAAGTCAGACATACTTGGATTGCTCACCTGTGTACCGACCTCTGCCTGTCCCCGACTCTGAACCTTTGCTGCCTGCCCTGACCTCGGCTACTCACCTTTTCTGTAAACCTGTGCTGCCAGCCCCGACCTCTGCCTGTACTTACTACGCCTTTTGCCTGCCACTTGTGTACCTCGCTGAACCTCCGCTGACTGTGGGACTGGGCCGCTGTTGGGGGGTAGCGACCTGGGGGTCAATCGCCACACAAGACCAACCTGCCTTGCGGTGGGCTCTGGTGAATACCGGTGGCCCCTTAGACTCCGCTCCCCTGACACGGTACCCGCCATCGGTTCCACAGTAAAAGCAGATCCCCACCCGAGTCCGCTCTATCCGGTCCGTGACAATATATATATTTTTTATGTATTTATTTGCATATATATATATATATATATATATATATATATATATATATATATACACATATACACATTTTTATTTATTATTTATTTATTTATTTTTTCCTCTTCCTCAAGTCAGCCCCTTCTCGTATCTACCGTTATATATATTGTAATTAGTGGTATCCTTTTCCTCCTTCTAGAAATCATGTTTTTGACCAATCTTCCACCAGCAGTGTCGCGGGGAGACTGCTCTTTTCCTTGGTTAAGTCCCAATCAGGCATTTCCAGTGGTGGTAAGGACAGGTCTTTTAGAAGGGGTTCAATTGAGTCGCCGTCCTTAAGTAGATACGTTCGACCCGATTTGGAAATAGAGAGTTTTAGGGGACCAATCCATTTAAATTTAATCTGGGCTGAGTCCAGTAAATCTAGTAGTGGTTTCAGTAAAAAGCGTCAGTATCTAGTGCGCTTAGAGAGGTCTTGAAAGATTTGAATGTTTATTGAGCCTACTTGGAAAGATCTCGCTTTTCGCGCCTTAACTAGGATTTCTTCTTTTTCCATAAAATCTGGAAAGTAACATAACACATCCTGGGTTAATCCGTCCGCGGTGTGTCTTTTAGTGCCATCGCGGGGACACCTATCTATTTTTACTTTTTTGTCTGATTTAGTCAGGGTTTTAATTGTCTCAGCTATAAAGGGTTGCAGTTCCTCATGTCTGAGGTCTATCGGAATACCCCGGAATCTGAGATTGTTTCTCCTGGATCTGTTTTCTAGATCATCAGTTTTAATTTCAATTTCTTTCATGTCCTGATTTATGGCAGTTAAGGCCTGGCTGTTTTGCTTCCTCTATTTTGCCAAGATTAACAGATCTGCTTCTAGTAAGTCTATGCGTTCCGTGATTGCATGGATTGCAGATTTGAATTCTGCTAGTTCTATTGTGATTGTTTCTCTAACCACCGTAGTGATTTCTGAGGAAACGGAGTGTGAAAGTCTGTAAGCATTTGTGACATGTTAGTTTTTAATTCATTAAGATCTTTTTCTTTAATGGTTTCTTTCAAATGGGTAGATGTGACACTTTTAAGGTCTGTTATCATTTCCATAACTGATGTTTTAAATTGAGCTAGTTCGGATGAGAAGCCCTGTCTTAAATCTTGTAGCCCTAAATTCTGCTTTTCCTCTGTCAGTGCCGCCTAAGGTAGGGGTCTGTTTACCAGCTAGTTCCTGCTGGCCTGTCGCATAAATCATTTGCGCATCTCTTGCATCTATCTGTGTATCCTGACCGCCTGGTGCCTCACTATTATTTTATATGTTGTCTTTTTTGTTGTCAAATAATTCTTTTTTGGGTGTAATTTACGTGGGCTCTTGTTATCTGATGGTAATATTTAGAGAGATCGGTGGGGGTCGGAGTGCCTGGACCTATGTTTGTCATGCCGCTCTTTGCTGCCGGGGTGAACGGGTGTTCAGGATACTGGTCGGGTATATCTGTTAGGCTACCTCCTTTTGAGCGTGTCATTAGGCCGGTGTTATAGCTGAGGATTGTGGTTTATTTACGCATATTTTTTTATTATAAAATAATATAATAAAAATTTTATTATAATATAATTTTATTATAAAATTATAGACTTGAAGACAAGTACCTCTGTTGCACCACTGAAGTTTTAACAGAGGTGGCGCGACCTCGAAGAGATACCTTAAAGATGGTTTTCAGAGGAGAAGAAGGAGTTCCCGGCAGTGTAACGTGGTAGCCTGGAGGATTAGGTACCAGGCGTATAGATCATACAGCAAGCTGGTCAGTGTAGGTGCTGTTGTCCTGTTGATGTTGTCCTTTTGCTAGTAGCAGATAAGAAGCTGTGGATCCCGCAGCAGCCTATAGTGTCAAAAAAATTGTTGTGCTGCCTCTATAGTACAGACGCTGGTGCTGGGAGCGCTGACCAGCAGGGGGCGCTGAAACCAGCAGACTGTACAGTTAGGCGTACTAAGACGCTGGTGACGCGGCCTTGATGTGACTGCACACGTGGAGGCCGCTTACGGTAGATGCCCGTGGAGGGCTTGGTGCGGCGGAGGAAGCCGCTGAAGGAAGCGGCAGTGACGGTGGTGGCGAAATAGATCCGCGGCAGCGAGCAGGGGAGCGTCTGGCGGCGGCGGCAGTGTTTTCAGTGGAGACGGAGCCAAGGGTGAGGATCAAAGGAGCAAACTACATGTGAGGAAGCGGTGTGGCAGCGTGCGAGCGGGCGGCCGGGGCGAATCTTTGTTTCGAAAGGATGAAAGCCATTGCCTGTCAACTATACATCTGAAACTCTGACTTTGCAAGACATTAAACATGAATAGAAAACCATGACCAAATTGTGAAAAGTACAATACATTTTTTTACACAATATAGTCATAGTTTTTCAATGTTTATGATGCTTGACCTAAAGGGATTGTCCAGAATACCAGTAATCGTGGATGTGCTGCTGAATAAAACTTTTGTTGAAACGCAATCCCTTTCTTATAGACCAATCCCTGGACTTTATTTATGTCTGACCACCTTTTTTTCTGCTTTGAAGTGTAGATATATCTCTACCTTGCATCACACTGATGCTTGTGTGTGCAGGGGAGGATAGCTGCTCTCTGCTTTGCATAGCTGTCTTTTTTCTGCTTTTGCTGTATAGGCAGACCTTTCAGTGCTAAAAAAGGTCGAATAAAACAACCAGCCTTAGGTTTAGAGACGACGTGTGCCATAACCTAGGATGGCGCCCCATAAATAAACGCACACATTGACTCTCGGACAACAATAGAGATGGATAGAGAAAAGGTATGAGAAGAAGGAGAGAGGGAAAGCAAAGGAAAGATTAGGATAATGATATACAGGGATAAAGGGAGCTTTATGTGTAGTGCATGCTTGCGCAGAAGTGCCTATCACTGTCCCATCACTGTCACTGTCTAAAGGGTCTACAGCCTTTATTTTGATTTGCTTCCAAGAAACTTTGGTAGAGATGCTGCATAATAATGTTGATGATCATCAGTGCAGATAACTAGAGGCATTCCTAATTATCAAAGTCTATACATGCTCTACTTGGGTAGTCCAGGCACACATGCACACAATATGTGTGAAACTGCACACACCCCCTATGGAAAGCTGCATTTAAAAGACAGTCTGATTCATGCTTACCTCAGTGCTGAAGTCACCACCGGGCCGCTGAAGACTGAGCCAGAAAGCAGCTGACAAGCTCCTCCTATAGTATGCACTGCACTCCACTGTGCATTCTATTGAAGCTTTCCCTATAGAACTCCGTTTCCCAATACAATCACAGCAGAAGTGCCAGAAGAAGCCTTTCAACAGGCCTGATCTTCAGCAGTGTAGGATCCCACAAGGTAATTATAAATCCCTCAGACTGACTACATTGGGGGAACATCAATAGTCGAATAAACCTTTTAAGAACCATCAATATACCATATTCCGTAAATCTGTGATGCCTTCATAGCAAAACTTTATTTTTTTTCTAAAGGTGAGTCCATCAAAGATCATAAATTCCAATAAACATTGGGTACAATTGAAATGTCCAATGCTTGTGAGTCAGTGGTCCAGGAAACTTCTTCTGACTTCAAATCTCCTTCTGATGGTCCTGTTGGGTATCTGGTACATTTGTTCCGTCATCGCCGTGTAAACAAAAGCTTTAGATAAAACAATGCTTTAAAATTTACTTAAACTGATCTAGCTTTAGGCATACATCCAGCACCTAAACCCATACTTGTGCTTTGGTTTCACGTAAAAGTAGACAACTTGTTTGGCTAGATTGTTACGCTACCTGCCTCAAAACATGGGGCTATACAATCACTTAGCTTGCTAGAACTTTCATTTTAAAATCAGAGATATCAATAATGTGGAGCTTTCATTTTCAAATGATCTTCTTAGAGGGATTTCCTACTGATATTGATATGGGTTTGGAGCATTGGCTACCATTCAAACAAAAAAGCAATAAAAAGTTTTAGTGTTTTGTGATTGTTGACAAGTCCCAGTTTCTTAAGGAATTTTTGACCAGTGGGATTTTCCTGCTAAGAAAAGTGCCAAACTTTTGCCAATTGCGCAACTAAATAAAGGGGCATCATCTATGCAAAATGCAGGCCAAAATCATTATTGCTCCACCACCAAATCATATATTAAATGCATGTGGACTGGTAGTGTTTTGCTGGTACCCACCACCCTAAGAATCATAAAGTCAAATAGTTAAGAGTGATCAATTCAGCGACATCAGAACCTCTGCAGAATTGGGTCCAGAAATTTGAGCTGTATGGGGGCTCAGAAATTCCTAATGGCAGTCCTTGCTGTATACTTCAATTGGAGGAGTTGACTATGCACTTATATAAAACTGTTTCCCATCCCTTGTTGGATGAAGCTCCGAACATCAAAGGTGATTGTCTTTCTAATGCAGGGCTCGGTATTGATGGCCTTTGGGTTGTGAGACCTGTATGGTTGCCATCTTAAAATCTCTTCTCTATTCCTTTCACAGTCATTTTAAATCTTTCCATTACACACTTTCCAAAACCCCCTTTATTATCTATTTTGCCTATCTCCTCCATTACACGTTCCACATTTCCATCCCCCCTTCTTTTGCACCTTCTCTTCATCTTTTTTTCACAGTCCCTCTATAACTCTCTCTCATGTCACTTTCCATCCATTTCTCACTTCTTTGCAACATATGTCCATCTTTCTTGCTTTTCTTAAAGTGGACCAACACCCACCCCTGATCGGCCCGGGAATCTATAAGATTCCCAGGCCGATCAGCTCCCTCCCCGCGGGGCATCCGAAATCGGGATGTACCGCGGGGGGTGAAACCCAGCAGAAAGCCCCTAAAATCTTACCTTTTAGGCAACGGATAAGCCGCCGCCGCCGCCTCCCGCGTGTCCCTCTAGCAGGGCACGTTCACAAACGGCCGGCGCGGGCGCGCGCCCTGTAAGGGGGACGCGCAAGAGGCGGCGGCGGCTTATCCGTCGCCTAAAAGGTAAGATTTTAAGGGCTTTCTGGGGGGTTTCACACAGCGGGGCCTATCGGGGTGCCCCGCGGAAGTGGACCAACACCCAGGATAGTGAAAATCCTGGGTGTTGGTCCACTTTAATCCCCTTCTTTGTTTTCTCCTCTTTTACGTGCTCCATCTATCTCTAACTCCCTCTTTATAGTGCACCTTCTATGTACATTTCCTTTATCTCTCTCTCTTTCTAGTCCATGTTCATTCTGTTTTGCTCAGCTCCTCTCTGCCTCCTTTTCGTTCCTGCTTTTTAGATTCTGTAAATCTCTCTTCCTTTTTCGCATCCATCAATCTTCTCTGTCACTTTTCTCTCACTTTCTCTTCACCTGTCTTCATCATTGCTTACATGTAAATAGAGATATGTGAGTGTATGTGGGGGAACTGTTCTTAAATTTTTCAGGGTGACATTTACCCTAAAGCCATCCCTGGGGCTCAGTAAGGAGTAGGTTATATTAATTTATTGTCTTAGTGGAATAGGGCTTTCCTGGCATTGGAATGGCAAACTTAGATCAAAATCCATGGCTATCATAAAAAAACAAAAAGCTGGTAACCAGCACAGGTCTTGGGTTCCTGTCACACAGTGGCAGGAGAACTTCCTTGTAGTGACCACCACCTCTGTGGCTAAAGACTAAAATGAGGTCACAAGTGCTACTCACAACTCCAGAACTATAGACTTTAGATTTAAATATTAGAAAATAGGCCTCTACAATATACATTTCCTTACTAGGTAAGTTTTATGCACTAGCAACATAAGTTTGCTATTAAATATTAGCTTTTATTTAGTGTGTTTAACACTAATTGCTGCTCTTTTGTAGCCTGTTTGTTACAGGATCAACCACCTCATGGGAGGCCAGGCATGCTGTCACTCCCACGACCTATGCCATTAATATGCACGGCACACAGCCCAATGCACGGTGGGAATTTGGGAAAGGTTTTAGGGGTATTCTGGGGGGGGGGGGGGTTAACACAGCGGGTTATCTCAGGGACAAGACCCAAACCTGGGAAAGAAGTCCAATGTCCAATGTTTGCACTGGAGTATGTGGTGGGCCAAACCCAGCTGCAGCCTACACCTGGCTTACCTACTTCTCACTTCTTTTTTTTAAAGAGAAAACATTCTATTTCATTGTCTACCTTGGGAATGATTCAGAGCCAGGTGAAAATGTACATCTGGTACACAATGAAAGTGAATGGCAGTTTTCTCTACTAAAAAAGGAGTGTGTTTTCTTACCAGGCTCTGAATCAACCCCATTATGGAAACATGACTAGTTGATGCTCTCTACTGTGTTTTCTCTTAAAGTGGACCAAAGGACACAGGATTTTGACTACCCTGGGTTTTGGTCCTTACCCCCGGGGCACCAGTAATGACCCACTGTGTGAAACCAATCTGACTCACCGTTCCCCGATCCTACGGCGCATACGCAGCCACTCATCCCGCCTCTTTGTCTAAGTGATCCGTGCACGTTGACAGCTCCATCCCCCGCTACCCTCTAACAGGGAGCATGCCCGCGCCGGCCATTCACAAATGCCTGGCGTCAGCACGCGTCCTGCTAAAGGGATAGCGGGGATCCGGCTGCTGCTTGGCATGGGCCATTGGACCAGGAAAGAAGGTGAGTTTCCCATTGGCCTGGGGGACATCTCAATTCTGGATAATGCCCTGCATTAGGAAGATACTCACCTTTTCCAAGTGGTGCCTTCTTCAAGTAGGGCACAGGATGCATCTCCAGAATGTTACCTGGTCATTGTCATACAGAGCTCAATGATGAAAAAGTGGCTAATTCATGGTGCTCAGGCAGCAGGAACAGATGGGGTAGGGAACAGAGTTGTCAAGAAGGTTCACACCTTTGTCACTCAGGCAAAAGCTCTCCATCTCCATCACAAAGCTCTAAATTACAAAATGTAGGCAACAAACATAAGGAACAAGTCTTGATTGCTCTTGCTGTCCACTGACTTATGCAAGTGTTCTTGCACTTTAATTTAATTGCATGGTCCAGTTAGGACAAATAGTCCATGAACAATGCATCAAGTGGCGCTGGCATCGATTCGTAAAGTGTGTAACGGCTGTTTATTTTTTGTCTATGTTGGCATAGAATTCAGCCTCACGAGCCATTTTATCAAAAGTGCGTGTATTTGTCTCAGCTCTCACTTTCTCCCGGATATTGAAGGAAGCTCTAGCCACTGACCGAGCATTGTCTAGCACAGTCTGCTTTTCCTTAAATATTTGTTGACTGCGTTCAAGTTTCTTTTCGATTGACAATAACAGTTCCTGTCTTTTCAAATCCTCATTTTGTAACACCTTTTTACGATTTTCCCTCTGGATCTTCTCCTTTTCCAAGCGACTTTCTACAGCTTTCTTTGCTTTGTGTTGCACCACTTCATCTGCTATCTGAGAGGCATGCTGTAGTTTCTTTTCAGCAGTCCTTGCTAGCTCCTTCAAATGTTCTGCACGCTCTCGTTCTCTACGTTCTGCAGCCTGTCTGGCCCTTTGAATTTGCATTTCCTCCCTTTGTGCTTTGCTTTTCAGCTCTTTAAGCCTTTTCTCTTGCAGTAGTTCGGCATTCTCTTGTGCTTTGAGTAGGTTTTTTTCAAGGTTTCGCTTAAGTTCTTCATTATCAGACTCCTCTTTTTGGGATAAATCCTGAAGAAGTGCCTGGTGTTTAATTTTCTCCATTTTGTTTTGTAGTATTTTATTAACTTGTTGCTGTATTGCTTTTTCTTGTTTCTTCTGTTGTGCAATAATAAACTTGTCTTCCATTAAACCTGTATTTGGTTCTGTGGGGGTCATACTTTTCTCTCTAACTTTTTTCTTTTCTTTTTCTGGCACCTCACATCTGTGCTTTTCCACCCCTGGAACCTGGTTTGTCAAATGCGCTTCACAGTTCAAAGTTGCAGTCTTAATCTCCCCCACTGAGATTCTGCTACGCCTACTCTTGATTTGAGACTCCAACATTTTTTGTCCTAGATACAGGGCCCTTTGTCTCTCTTTTTCCTCTTGCTCCTTTCGCAGATCTGATGTTCGTCTTTGTGTTTCCCACTGTAAGTGAGCCCAATAGCGCTGCTCATTTCTAATATTTTCTTCTTCATGTCTGGCAATCATAATTGCTGCAATCTTCTTGTCTCTTGAAGGTAGCTCTTGGATTCCTTTCTTCTTCACGTCCTTGACCATTTTCTCAACTTTCTTTGTTGTTTGTGGTGAGTGGCTTAGATCTCCAAGACTGAAACTTCGACCAAGAAGAGAATTAACTGCATCAAGTGTTCTAGATTTGGGAATGAATTGTGTTGTTCTACCTTGGAAGCTGTCACCACTATAGGAAGAGGTCATGGAATCAGAAGAAGTCCTTCCAGAGAAACTACCCTTCATCTTCTGAAGGGAGTCCAAAGACTGACTTTTATTCTTTTTTGGAACAGAGCTTGATAGCTCCCTTCCTGAGTCACCACTATCACAGGTTTTGGACTGAGATACATTGCTTTTCTTTGCCTTGGACACAGGGGCTTGCTGCTTTTTGGAAGGAGGAGGTTTAGCTTTCGAGGAGCTTTTAGAAGGAAGGGATCTGGACCTTTCAGAATCAGATATTTGAGTATGACTTCGTCGTGTACTTACATTGGGGGGGGAGTCATACCTCCTAGGCACTACAGATGATGGTTCAGCTCTAGAGGGAGCTTTTGAGCTTGTTGGGGAACCTAAATTGCTGCTCATTACCAAAGGTAGAATTCTTCTCTTTTCCTGACGTATAATTCGTTCCCTCTCCTCCCTGCACATCTTTATCTTTCTCTGTCTTTCTATTTCATAAACCTCACAAAGGCCAGTAGCAACCCTCATGGATCGTCCTGGAGCTTCTCTGATTAAATCAGAAAGGCTTCTAGATAATAGCTCTACTGGCTTCACCATACACCGAGCACAGGCCTCCAGGGAGCGGGGACTTGTCAACACATAGCGACTTCCTTCTGCTTCCTGGCACTCAAAGTTATATAGGTCCAGGTGCAGCATAGGAGAATGCTCCCTCTGACGAACAGACGCCCCTCCTGAGGCATCCTCCCCGCCTGGATCATCTGTTGTTTCAGCCATCATTATATCTAAAAGAAAAGAAGTTGAAAAGCATTTATTTATGCAAGAGATCTGAAATCAGGTAATATCTTACATAAGAATATATATATTGTCTGTTTTCCATTTTTACTTAAAGAGGAACATCGGAGGCTGTCCGAATCCTCCTCCATGGGGCATCCTGAATTGTGTGAAATCCCCCATATTGCCTGATTTTCATATGTCTTCCTGGAGCCCTTGTTATATCAGGGAAGCCGCATCCCCAGCATACCTCTATCAGGGGCACGTACCCACACCATACTTTTCTGAATGACCAGCGCAGGCACGCCCACAGATAGAGATGGGGATGTGGCTGGCGGTGAGCCCTTCTCCACTTGGCTCTATTCGGCTCACTAGCCACTGTAATGCCACAGCGGCTTGTAGAGCTGGATGGAGCTGAGGGCAACTCAGCATGCTGATTGATTGAGTAGCCCATGCCTGAGTCGTGGGAGCACCAGAAAGGTGAGTTTCCTGGCTGATCTGTGGGGATGAATACAGCGGGGATTCCCAAAAAGGGATGCCCCACCTAAGAGGAAAAGCACCTGGGAGAGTTAAATTTTCAGGAGTTGTTCATTCATTAAACATTCAGTGTCAACTTGACTTTGCTGTTACATTTTCATTTAAAGTGAAGAAAACACACATTTGTATCACCTTTCAGTGCCAGTTAGAGTAAATTAGTTTTGGCTAAAGTACAAATGGCAGCAGATCGGGTTGGGTACAAGCCAGTCTGCAGACTTCTCCAGAACCCCCTGATAGGATCTTGAGTACCACCTGTGGTACTAGTAACCAGTGGTTGGGAACCCCCTGCCCAAGATGATTGTCTTTGCCTAGGAGTCAAAAACAACCAACTTTCCTATTTTACAGGTGGGCCTTAGCTGCATGCGTCATAGGTGACAATGGTCATACTTCAACCCCTTACCAAGGACAAATGTTGACCCGAACTGGTAAATTGGGACTCCTTTTATAATATTATTAATCTCTACTAGTTTCACCCCATTTCATTGCTCTCTGGTTTTATGGTTCTCTCTCCAGATCTTTCTGTCTATCTTGCATCTTTCCTTCAGCACTTTCTGAATCCACACTTAGGTTTCCAAAAAATAAAATACATGATTAACGGATGTAGTTATTGATCCAGTACCTCCAGAACCAATAAATAGTGGTTAAATCGCAAGACAGTAAACACACAAATCCAAATGTTATCAATACCAAGATACTAATATTAGCCTGATAGGTTTCCTTTATTTATTTGCATGCTCTATTTTTGTCTGCACCAAGAGTATGTTTTCCACATAGTTTTTTCAGTATGTCAGATGATTGTTATATTTTATAATGATATAAAATATTATATAGAATATCATATTTATCACCTCGTTATTTACAGTATGTGGGTATTTATTAATACACAAATATGTAATATAAAGTCTTGTAAGTAATAACTTTGCCTCTTGGAAGCTTGGAAAGTTCCTCCACTTTCAGTGTCTGTGCAGTCCAATCTTTTTTACTTTTCTCCTAATTCTGAGAGCAAACCTGATTGCCACCTGCACCAGCCTGGCCTGTTTCTGACCTTCTGGATACTGTGATCCTTTAGATCCTGACCGTTAATTTTCTATTATGAGTTCTGCCAAGATCTTTTGTTGAGACTCTATATTCCCTGACCACGTTAGTGTCATTTCAGCTCCAGTCTTGCCCTTTTGACTATCCCGGGTTTTGTTCCATGCTCCGCTGTGTGAAATTCCCTAGTTCAGCCAGTAAATCTCTCCCCGGTCCAATGGCGCATGTGCATGCTCTTGTCCAATCAGAGAGAACAGCATGTGCCCTCCTGCCCCAACCTATCTAAATGGCTGGGATGGGGATGCACGCCCAGCCCGAGTATGCAGGGAATGCGGCTGCACGTGCTCCCCATTGAAAACAATTAGATCTGTTTGCCGAATGGCAAACGGTTCTGATTGGATGAGAGCCTGCACATGCGTCATTGGACCGGGGAAAAGTGAGTGATTACCAGGAGGGCTTCACACAGAGGGAGATACCAATTCCACGTGCCCTGGGGGAAGGCCAGCAGCCAACCTTGGAATCTTTTAGATTCCAGGGCCAGCCACGTCAGGCGCTGTTCCTTTTTAAAGTAATTGCTACTTGTCACCCCATTTGGGATATTGTGAACATTTAACAGAAAATCCTTGAATGACCCCTTTAAAGTGGATCAAAACCCACGGCAATAGGCCTCGGAATCTATAAGATTCCCGGGCCAATTGATTCCCCTGGGTTTTGGTCCACTTTAAGGAAACTCCGTACACTGTGCTGATCAGCAGCATATGGTAAATGATATATCCTGTTTCCCTTCGTATTACCCTGGAAACACTCATGGCCTAAAACCAAAGGTCTGAGGCAGGCAGCAGCTAAGAGGACATGTACATTGAGCCTGGGTGAAGATAACAGAAAGAAGGAGGTGATTTATGCAGAAAACTTTGCACTGGAGAAGATGTGGGGAGTGGAAAAAGTGAGTACGGCATAATTAAAATGAAAGTAGTAAAGCCCTCTACTTTAGACAGAGAAATAGAACTAGAATAACAAAAAACACCAGTAGAAGTGGCTGCTGTAGCTTAAAAAAGGTTGAATGCATAAACCCCTCATTAAAGGATTGAAACAGAATGGTTCCATAATTAAGGAAAGAGGAGGAGAATGTTTATTATACCTCCTACTGCCTTTTAGTTATTAGATGTTTTTCCTTTTAATATACTAGTATATATTTGCTATATACTATAAAATAATAACATTAATATTAATATATTTACTGATGTGATATGAAAATGATTTTCTAGTTTATATGACTTTTCGTCTTGTGTCCTCAATCCCAGATCTATTTCCGCGCTATTTTCCGGGTCTATCTATTTTCCGGGTCAGATGCTTGAATAATCCGCCCTGGCTCAGTGAAAGTATGAAATCAGAGCTGAGTGGATATGGGGAACAAGGAGAAGGACACAGGGCGCTCATGACCAGTGGGCAAAGTAAACCAACATTACGTGCAATGATACAAATATCACCAATACAACATAACAAATACCTATATGGAAATTGCTAATGACATAATTTTACCTTATTCTTACAAGATCTTACATCATACATCTCAGTGCACAAGACAAAATACATATATGGTCGGAATCAGGTTAAACAATGCAGCAGCATCTATACAAATGATAGAATATGGTAATATGATACAGCAACACAATAAGCGATCATAGTTACCTTCATCCCCCAACGTAAGATGGATCGGGTGTGTTTAGGAGAGCAAGAGATATTTCAGCACCCCGGCGATGGACAGCGACCAAATACTATGCTAGGGAGGGGCGGCAGCAAAGGAGAGGAACAGCCACAGGAAGGAGGGGGGAGGTAGCTGCTGGAATGGCTGAAGCAGGAATGGAGGCTCGCAAGGGAAAAATGCATCATGCTACTGCAAAGCCGGAAATCACAGCGATGATCCGTAATAGTCATCTTTGGCTTTTGTCATATGGGCTAAGCCTGAGCTGCTCGGTTAATCCAGCTGAGCCGCTGCTAGTGAGATCTACTAGAATCAATTTTAGAAGATTACACAAAAAAGGGGGAAAGATCCTCAGTAGCTTCTTTCGGTCATCAGTAGTTGAGTTGTTTGGGATCAGCCACTAAAACAAACCACATAGGATCTGTTTTTACAGTGTATCAAAACCACCCAATTATGTAAAACCAAATTAGCCAATCTCCCCTTAGTCCTCTCCATGAAATTAGACAAATAAATCACTACTTTGACTTGCCCTGATATTTAGTAAATATCCCAATTTCTGGCCTTCTATTCCCAGGTTTCTACATCATCAGATCTCGATATCGGGAGGGGAGGGGTATGGCAGACATTATAAAAATAATGAAAAAGGACCTAGGATCCAGGGTGCTGGTCCTGCCACTCAAATCCCCGGCAATCTGGAACTTTATGTTGAGAAAGGAGACAATACAGGATGGTGAAACTGCCTGTGGGGTGAGGGATGCAGGATTAGTAAAAAAAAGATTGACTTTAAAGTGGAACAAGCAGTTCCTTGCGTCGTGGCAACACGATTTGGGATGCCCCACTGTGTAAACCCCCAAATCGCTTGTAAAAACTTTCCTTTCCCACTACGTATACACTGGTTCTCATCCAATCAGCGATGTATGGTGTGGGTAGTAATGCCTAGCATATCACTGTGTTTAGTCACAGAGCCCGGCAATAGGAAGCAGGTACATCCCTAGTTTCCTTTTAGATGAGGAAGTACTCCTGTGTCCAGCTTATCTGTATGGCTGGCTATGGGAGTGGGCCTCAGCCCAGAGATTCCTGGGATGCGGCCGATGCTAATTACATTGCTGTGGGAGCCAGGGCAAAGGTGAGTTTTGAGGCGACCCAAGGCATCCCGATTTGCCTTTCCCCTGGGGTTTTATTATGCTTTAAAGGAATATATTATTGGAATCAGAGTCGGAGCCACTTATATTTAATAAGTAACAAATTATATATAGCACAGGCGGGGTGGAAACCCCTAATTTGCAGCCACAAAGAGAAAGTAAACAAGAGCTGATTACCCGCTACAGGGAATGCACACCCAAAGGCGTCATAATAAAAAATCTAAAGTTTTTTGTTACAAGTTCACCAAAATATAAAGCACATGAAAATCACAATGACCGACATACTCCCGACAGCAATTGGACCAATTAATCTGATCTCTAGCTGACTGTGAGGTCAGTACTAAAGTATATATAATGCACACCCAGCGGACCAATAAATCAAAAAGAAAGCCAGTGCATACAACAATATAAATATGAATAAATGCTATACAGCTGAGAGTGTGTATAGTGGCGCTCAAAGTGACCACTAGTAGACGATGTGTGATTAAAGTCTGTTTTTGAACACATATACACCTGTAACAAAGCGAAAACACATTGTTTTAACAATTACATTGTTTTAACACTGTGACATTAACACTTTAGTGCCAGACCTGTAATGACAATTCTGCATAAAAATATAAAAAGTCAAAAAGGTATCTAAAAATGTTTTTAGCCAGGAGAGGTCACACAATGATTTGAGCAAGAAAAAAATAAATAAAAATGTGAAACACGCTGTTTAAACACAAGCAAATTAACGCCCATTTAAATGTATGGGAGAGTGACAGTGAGCGAAAGGTAATACCTGGCGCTCTGGAAGCTAGAGCGCTGGCGCTATACGCTGAGCCGACTGTAATAATACATCGAACGCTACATGGCGATGTTAGAGTCCCTCACCTTTCATAAATGTGGTTTTGCCTACAGCGCCCAGCGTTCATCAGACGCTGCCTGCCGCTACGAGGCACTACCTGGCGCTATCCCTTCATGAATAACCCCCAAAGTATGCTGATATAAACACGCTGCCTGCTATTTTTACTGGAGAGCGACCACACCCACTGGCAGAAAATTTCAAAAATGAATGAAAACTTCAAAACAAAATTTACTCTACTTTGGGGGGTTGTTTTGAAAAAAAAAAAGGAAAAAAATTATTATATCCCAGCCTTGAGGAAGAGCCCTTGTGGCTCGGAACGCGTGGGCTGCTGCATGGCTGCCTTCCTGTCAGGAGAACAGTAAGGACTTGATTTTTGTGTGGCGTATGTCTCTTGTTGTATACCTTGCACTTTATTGCTTTAACTGGGCTCAGATTTATTTAGAGGTCCGTGTCTTGATAATTGATGCACACTTGCTTTAGCACATAGCACTTTATTGTAATATATATATGTTTTAGGTTTTATCATTAATCACAATTTTCCTATGCACATTGTAATATACTGTTCCTGGCAGGATGGCTCCCCCATGTGGCTGGACTTGTAACAGCACTGGGAAAATGTAGTTTTTTAAAGTTTTTTTAGATGTGATTACCTTGAATAAAGACTACTTATTTTTACCTTTTTGAGAGTGCAATTGTTAGTCCCCGGGGACCTATTGTGGGGGGTTTGTGGAGGGTACCCTCAATTCTTGGGAAAAAAAGAAATGGGCAACATTAGGAGCTTTAGGGCTCTGTGATTATGTAGTTGCCTAGACAATCGCTTTAAGTAGCCTCAAGAAGGGTGTTGGCCTGGGTGAGATGGGACAGGGGCATGTTATTTCAGCATATGAAAGAATACGTTCCAATTTTAGGTGTAGGTTTGCTTTAATGCACTTCGTTCTTTTCTAGTGTGAAGTCTACTATGTGTAATTCATTAAACATTTTGGCACAATAGTTCAAAGTGTAAAAATCATAGAGTGCAGCATTGTAATACCGTTATGCCTTAATGAGGTGGTGCCATTCTGGCATGCAGGATGAGGAGATGGATTTCGGAGTGTAGGTCTGTTTTGATGGAGTTTTTTCGCGGGTGTGAAAGTTTATGTGAAATTCATTAAATGTTTTAGCACAATTCTCTTAGTTCATAGTGTGAAAATGGTGAAATGCAGCAATAGGTTGTGTTACCTCTCAGAGGTGCCAGCATATGTAATGCTGTGTATTAGCATTTGTCTGTGACTGCACAGAATGGAGAACATTAAAAAACAGAAAAATGTTAACCATTGATTTACACAATCTATGGAACTGTAACTAAGCCCCTACCCTATTGTAAGTGCATTTATCACTGGAGATTCAACACAGAGAAAATTACTTATGATGTTACTATACAATCTGCATAGTAACACTAACAGAGAACTGCAAATAATAACATTAACATTAAGGTGTTGCTCATGCATGTCTAATAACAAAGCCCGATTCCAAACTGAATTCAGCAATTACTTCTCAGTGGACGCAGGCATCTGTTATTCCTCACTTCAAAAATGTGGGATGCCCCTGTGTATGAAATCCCATGGAACCTCTGATTTCTGAATCCACACTCCCACAGTGCATGTGCAGGAGCTCGCCCATTCAGTATAGATTGCTGTGCATATTAATGCCCCGCAAACTATTCTGAATAAATGGATTGCCAGGGCACCTCCTGCTATTTGGAAAGCTGGAATGAAATAAAATAATTAATATGGGCATATAAACAGCAATATATCTTATATCCAATATTATTAAAGGGCCATTCTAGTCTAGGATGCCCGTTTAAAAAATTCCTGCCATCCACCCTCCTAGTACTAAAGCGGGGTTACATAAATAAAAAAAACACTTACCTGGCCTAGAATCCAGTGGTGAAAGTCATTGGATTGGGAGTGCGGGGACCATGTGCTCCCAACTGCAATCATCGTCAGTCCGGCCAATAAAAAAGATGGTGGCGAGCAGCGCCGCACCGACCTTCAATGCTAGATGCTAGAAAGGTCAGCGTCCGACCTTCAATGCTAGATTCTGGGGCAGGTACGAGTTTTTTATTTTTTTTACACACATGCACTCCTGTCCTGCTTCAGCATTAGGGGATGGCAGCAGGCTGGGGGTTACAAAATCGGCATCCTGGGCTGGAGTGGCTCTTTAAAGGGATTGTAAACCCAAAATAAAAAACAGGTCCTTACCTTCTCCCCCCACAGCAGCTCTTGGCCGGTCCACCTCCCAGAAACCTCCTGGTTTCCAAGGACGAGGGGTGCAGCGAGCTGTAGGCCATGGCTCCACCGCTCCACCCAGTCACTGTGCCTTGGCACGTCCCCTCTATTACAAAGAATTAAGGACACAGAGAGCCCAATGCTCAGAAACTGGGAGGTTTCTGAGCAGCGGACCGTGTGGGCAATGGGTGAGAATGTGACTACCATTTTTCCTGGGTTCAGTGACCCTTTAACATAAGAGGTAGACCTTACCACACTGGGAGAAGATAGAAGCTACTAGGGCAATCGAGTGGGGGCTTTTGGTTTTCTCTCTAACTTGGTGTAAATAACCAAAGTAGAAAAGAATCTATATTTTCTTGGAAAATAAAATGGGGGAGTAAGAAATCTAGTTGGGGAAGGGCCGCTGCTCATACCAGCTCTGAGCTTCTCAGTTCTGAAAAATGTTAAGAAATCCATGGATGCCAGGTTTTTGGAATGTTGGATAACTTTTAATTATTTGGGATATATTTACATTTATGACGCACCCACTTTAAAAGGAACAATCATCATTATCTTCCAGAAGCTAGCTATTGTTATTCTTCTGCAAGGAGTGTGTTGTAAGCCTGTGTATCTGTCTTCACATGTAGGAGAGGTATCCAAGAGGCCAAAGACTCTTGACCAGACCAGACTTCTGGTGGGCAACTATAAGAGCATGATTGAAAATAGACTGATAAAGAGGCCAAATACCACTGTGTGAGCGCCTTCAATTCAGATTCCATAAACTGACCATTTATTTACTATTTTCCATATCACTTCCGACTCTGGTTTGCCTCGCAGTTAACAACTTACCGATGATTTATTGTAGATGGAAGTTCATTTAAAGATGCATATGGGGGGGGGGGGGGGGGGTAGAGCTTTAAAGACATTTGTGGTATAAAATAAAAAGAAGACAATCTAGCTTCTCAAATTGCAATGTTCGCTTTTCCAGGTTTTGTTGCTCTTTTCCATTGATTTTAGCACAACCAATCCGCCAATGCCGAAGATCCAACACTGTCATTGTGAGTGTGCTCTCTGTTTGGGGAAAGAAACACACATCAGGAGAACAGGCCTAGATCTACTCCAGCTACCCTAATATATATGTCACGCTCGGGGTAACTCCAGCCCTCTTAATAAGCTCACAACCCCCAATCTCCACAGCCAGCTTCACCTGTAGGAGCCCCCGCTTGCCGGGACGCAAGATACGCCTACCCGGGATCGGTTGCCCCCAGGACTTAATGGCTCAAAGGATGTAAGCTTATATGTGGGAGGACTGGAGAACCAATAGCAAGAGCGTGAGTGACGGAAGTCCAGAGACAGGCAATAGATCGATAACGGGAAGGCAGAGATCGTAGCGGCACCAGGGGTCAGGCAAGACGTAGTCGGGGTTCAGGCAGAGGTCAGCAACTGGGGATCAGGATCTAGAAGCGTCAGTTCAGGCAAAGGTCGGCAACAAGGATTCAGGATCGAGAGTCGTCAATTCAGGCAGAGGTCGGCAACAAGGATTCAGGATCGAGAATGGTCGTACAATCAAATCGGCAACAGGCTAGACTTCACAGGAGTAGGTAACACAGGGTTCTGAGCGCTATCACAGGCAATTCACAACTGAGAGGGAATTGCCTTTATAGGAACAGGTCTGAGGGAAGCAGTGTACTGATTGGAGCACATAGGATTCCAAGGGTAATTGGCTGCAGAGCAGAAGAGGGCGAAGCCCTCAATCCCCTAGGATTCATTAACCCTTTAATTGATCCTCCGGCGGGTGCGCGCCGCACAGCGCCGCCGGAGGGCATAACAGACACGTGCTCGCAGCCGCGCGCGAGCACGTCTCCTGGAGGAGGAAGCGGGGGGCGTGGCTGAGCTGGGCGCCGCTCGAGCCGGCGCTGCTGGAGCCGACGCCGCTCGGCGCGGTCGCCGCACAGTGACAGCTGCAGCTGGCCGCCTGGAGACGTCGCTGGAACGGGGATCAGGTAAGCGGTTCCTGACACTACCCCCCCCTTCACGAGGGGCCTCCGGACCCTCACCCGGTTTCCCTGGATTGTCACGATGGAACCTTCTTACAAGAGCCTTGGCATGAACATTCCTCGCTGCCACCCAGCATCTTTCCTCCGGACCATAGCCAACCCAATCCACCAAATACTGTAAAGAATTACGCACTTTACGTGAATCCAAGATCTTATTCACTTCATACTCGGGCTCATTATTAAGAAGAATTGGTGCAGGACCAGCAAGAGGAGCATTCTTCGCCGGTTTTAACAGTGAAACGTGAAAGGAATTAGGTATTTTCATAGTTGGCGGGAGTTGAACTTTAAAAGACACATTATTCAACTTCTTGACGATTGGAAAAGGACCAATAAATTTTGGACCTAATTTGCTAGATGGCTGACGGAGCGCAATATTTTTAGTGGAGACCCAAACTAGATCGCCTACTCGAAGAGTAGGTTCCTGTGATCTGCGGCGGTCGGCAAATTTCTTATACCTCAAACCAGTGGTCTTAAGAATCTCCTGAACGTGTGTCCAGTGTAGGGATCTTCCCGGGGGATGGTGTGTTTGGACACAGTTCACGACAGACTTAGGTGTTATAAAAGCAGGTCTTGGCGTTTATTCATGGCATAAACAGTCCAGTAAACAAAACATACAGCAGCAGCGTGCTTCTTTAGTGTACAAAACAAAATAAAGACCTAGCCCGTCTGGGCGCTTACTAGCAGGTTCTTCTCACCTAGCTGACACTTTCAAAATACAGCGTTCGCCTGGACATCGCAGGGTGAGTTTTTAGCTCCAGCAGTGGCTGCGTTCGCAGCTTCCTTCACACACACACACACAGGCTGTTCATTTCAGGCTGAGAGCAATAGCCTGCAGTCTCTGCAGAGCTTTTACCTCCCAGGCTAATTAGGACCAGAGCTCACCTGATTCAAAACCCAAACTGGATCGGGGAGGTGTGGAATGACAGGTCCCTCTACCAAACCTACCTGCCATTCCATATAAATCCAGGCCCGGCAAAATTAAACAACACCTCAGCAGCATATCACTGCTGGGAAACAAATCAATCCTGGACTTACCATCTCACCCAGTGTAGTAACCTAGGTGAAATGTACACCCCCTCGATCACTTCTCCAGTGACATGTCTACATATCCCCCCCCTCTTCTTCAGACCGGAGGGCTGAGCATTTTGTCCCCACAGACAATGTACCCTCGACAATGCGTCAGCATTTGCCTGTAATTTCCCTGGCCTGTGTTCCACAGTGAAATTAAAGTTTTGTAGGGACAGAAACCATCTAGTCACTCTTGCGTTTCTCTCCTTATTTAACTTCATCCATGTTAGGGGGGCATGGTCTGTCACTAACTTGAATTTCCTTCCTAGCAAGTAATATTTTAGGGAATCGAGGGCCCACTTCACTGCCAAACATTCTCGCTCCACGATGGCATAATTTTTTTCGGCCGGGGTTAGCTTTCTACTCAAGTACATCACCGGATGCTCCTCACCATTTACTACTTGTGAGAGTACTGCACCTAAGCCTGTGTTAGAAGCATCTGTCTGGACCAGAAATTCTCGCCTGAAATCGGGGGTAACTAACACAGGTTGTTGGCACAAGGCAGATTTAAGGCTTTGGAAAGCCTTCTCGGCCTCTGGAGTCCACGTGATCATGGCTCTCTTTCCGCCCTTGGTCAAGTCAGTTAGGGGAGCAGCAACTGAGGCAAAGTTCGGCACAAATCTACGGTAATAGCCCGTAATACCAAGGAAAGCTCTGACCTGTTTCTTTGTCAGGGGTTTTGGCCAATTCTGTATTGCCTCCACTTTATTTAGCTGTGGCTTAATCAACCCTCTTCCAATAATGTAGCCCAGATACTTGGCCTCTTCTAGGGCTACTGCACACTTCTCGGCATTTATGGTCAATCCTGCATCACTTATGGTATCCAATATGGCCTGTACCTTACAGAGGTGACTTTCCCAATCAGGGCTAAAAATGACCACATCATCGAGGTAGGCAGCTGAGTAATCACGATGTGGTCGCAAAATCAAGTCCATCAACCTCTGGAAAGTCGCAGGTGCTCCATGTAACCCGAACGGCATCACTACATACTGGAATAGCCCATCAGGGGTGGAGAATGCAGTTTTCTCTTTAGCCTCATTAGTAAGTGGAATCTGCCAGTAGCCCTTTGTGAGATCGAGGGTGGTTATGTACCTGGCATTACCCAACTTCTCAATCAACTCATCTACCCTGGGCATAGGATAGGCATCAAATTTTGAGATCTCATTCAACTTTCTGAAATCGTTACAGAACCTCCAAGTTCCATTAGGCTTTGGGATTAATACAATCGGGCTGGACCATTCACTCTGTGACACCTCAATTACTCCCAGATCAAGCATACGTTTTACCTCGGCAGATACGGCTTCCCTACGGGCCTCTGGGATCCTATAGGGCTTGAGGTTTACTCTGCTTCTAGGCTCAGTTTCAATGTGATGACAGATGAGGTGTGTACGCCCTGGAAGGTCAGAAAACTTGTCTTTGTTTTTCTGTAAAAATTCCTGAACCTCCTGTTTCTGTGACACTGATAGGGTATCACCAACCTTGACTGGAGGGATTGGTTGTGACAAATTATTAACAGTATTTGTCGCCCCCAAGGATTCCCTGTCTTTCCAGGGCTTAATCAAGTTTACGTGGTAAACTTGGAAAGGCTTCCTTCTACCTGGTTGGTGCACCTTGTAGTTCACCTCACTGACCTTTTCCACAATCTCATAGGGACCTTGCCACTTCGCCAGGAATTTACTCTCAACAGTGGGAACTAGTATAAGGACCCTATCGCCTGGGTTAAATGTCCTGATTCTTGCAGACCGGTTGTAGATTCTACTTTGGGCCTCTTGCGCCCTCTGGAGGTGTTCCCTTACTAGGGGCATTACAGCGGCTATACGGTCCTGCATTTGTGCTACATGTTCAATAACGCTCTTGTATGGGGTGGACTCGCTCTCCCATGTCTCTTTTGCAATGTCCAGTAGACCCCTAGGGTGACGGCCATAGACCAACTCGAATGGTGAGAACCCTGTGGACGCTTGGGGCACTTCCCTAATAGCAAACATGAGGTAGGGTAACAAATGATCCCAGTCACGGCCATCTTTTTCCACCACTTTTTTCAACATATGTTTCAAAGTTTTGTTAAATCTCTCCACCAATCCGTCCGTCTGGGGGTGGTATACAGAGGTACGGATGGGTGAGATTTTAAATAGTTTGCATAACTCCTTCATCACCTTTGACATAAAGGGTGTACCTTGGTCAGTCAGGATTTCTTTGGGGATTCCAGTCCTAGAGAACATATAAAACAACTCACGTGCAATTGTTTTAGATGCGGTGTTTCTTAAGGGCACAGCTTCAGGATAGCGGGTCGCATAATCCATGACCACCAGAATATACTGGTGTCCTCTAGCGGATTTTACAATGGGACCCACTAAATCCATGGCTATACGCTCAAAAGGCACCTCTATAATAGGGAGCGAAACCAAAGGACTGCGAAAATGTGACACTGGGGCACTAAGCTGACATGTGGGGCACGACTCGCAGTACTTTTTAATATCATTATATATCGCCGGCCAGTAGAACCTCTGGAGAACCCTCTCCTGCGTTTTGTCAGTCCCCAAGTGTCCCCCAAGAACATGGTTATGTGCCATGTCCAGCACCTGACGCCGGTACGGCTTAGGCACCAGAAGCTGTTCCACAATCTCATCCTTAATCTTAGTGACTCTATAGAAAAGATCATTAGTCACAGAAAAATGTGGAAATCTTTTCTCAGCATCTGGTTCCTGAGGTACCCCATTCATGACAGAAACCTGCTCTCTCGCATTTTTGAGAGTGGGGTCCTGTAACTGTGCAGTCCCAAAATTATCCCTAGACACCTCTAAGTCTGGTATATTTTGCTCAGTGGGAGGAGCCTCCTCCTCTCCAGCCAGGACCTGCAAAGGAAAACAATCATTCTCATCCTGCACACTTTTATCATTTACAGGGGGCAATGCAACAACCTTAGGAGTATCCTCACTCCTTTCGGGGGATTTTCTTTTTCCCCAGAGAGCCCAGAATAATGGAAAATCGCGCCCCAATATTACGTTATGCATGAGGTTTTTAACCACACCCACTTCATATTGTACGGTGCCTTGTTCAGTCCCGACTTCAGCCAGCACTATAGGGTACACTTTTGTATCCCCATGTATACAAACAACACTCATATGCTTCTTACACTCAAAGTCGCCAGCCACCAGGCTGGCATGCACCAAGGTTACGAGGCTTCCTGAGTCCAGCAACGCCTTAACAGGAAAATCATTAATTGTAACGTTGCAGATTTGCGGTTCAGTCTCTAGTCCAGGAACTGCAACACAAGATGGTTCCGCAAATAGCGACTGACGTCGATTAGCCTCACATTCCATGGGCTCAGTGGTAAGAGGGCAATGGGCAGACACGTGTCCCATCTCATGGCATCTCCAGCACTGGATAGAGCCTGGTCTCCTTGGCAAGGAGTCCTTTTTAGGGCCACTTAGCCACCCGGGACCATCCCCAGTCTTTTGCCCCTGAGACACCACTTGAGCCCTTTTTCCTCCCTCAGCACCCCTCCACACTCCCCCAATAGATGGAAGTCTCTTACCAGCTGATGGCACAGATCTGGCACTCCGGGGAGGTGAGGGGGCTGCAGAAACATCACGGAGGTAGTCCTCAGTCGCCTGGAACCTCTCCACAAGGTTGACAAGTTCGTTTGCATTCTTAGGGTCACCTTGTCCCACCCAGCGTTGCAGGTCAGCAGGAAGTGCTCGGTGGTAGCGATCCATCACAACCCTCTCTAGGATCTGTGCAGGAGTAGAAGTGTCTGGCTCCAACCACTTTCTCGCCAAATGGATCAGGTCATACATCTGGGACCTCGCCGATTTGTCCAAACTGTAGCTCCAGTTGCGTACCCTCCTGGCACGGACCGCAGTAGTAACGCCTATTCGGGCAAGTATCTCCGCTTTTAGCCGAGTATAGTCCTTAACCTCTTGCTCACTGAGGTCATAGTAGGCCTTTTGAGGTTCCCCTGTTAAATAGGGCGCAATTACCTCTGCCCACTCAGCGACTGGTAACTTCTCTCGCTCAGCCACACGCTCAAACACAGTTAGGAAGGCCTCAACATCGTCCTCAGCAGTCATCTTTTGCAGTGCTCGCTGCACAGCTCTTCTCACATCAAAAGTCTCTGGAGCGGCTCGCACCACTGACTGGGGGTTGGCAACCACAGGCGCCTCTTGTTTTGCTATCAGGTGTTCAATAAGTTGTTGTTGGGCAGCCATGGTCTGTTCATGTCGTCTATTGGCCTCTATCTGAGCCTGTTGTTGTTGCAAACTTACTTGCATAAACTGCTTCAGCATCTCCTCCATGTTGCCTGACTGTTCTTGGAGTGTAGTTGCAGCTTTCACCCAAGACATAAGCAGCTGTAGCCAAGTCTGTCCACACCGTTGCCCCTAGCAACCGTTTTGCCCGCTCCGCAGCACCAATTGTAGGGATCTTCCCGGGGGATGGTGTGTTTGGACACAGTTCACGACAGACTTAGGTGTTATAAAAGCAGGTCTTGGCGTTTATTCATGGCATAAACAGTCCAGTAAACAAAACATACAGCAGCAGCGTGCTTCTTTAGTGTACAAAACAAAATAAAGACCTAGCCCGTCTGGGCGCTTACTAGCAGGTTCTTCTCACCTAGCTGACACTTTCAAAATACAGCGTTCGCCTGGACATCGCAGGGTGAGTTTTTAGCTCCAGCAGTGGCTGCGTTCGCAGCTTCCTTCACACACACACACACAGGCTGTTCATTTCAGGCTGAGAGCAATAGCCTGCAGTCTCTGCAGAGCTTTTACCTCCCAGGCTAATTAGGACCAGAGCTCACCTGATTCAAAACCCAAACTGGATCGGGGAGGTGTGGAATGACAGGTCCCTCTACCAAACCTACCTGCCATTCCATATAAATCCAGGCCCGGCAAAATTAAACAACACCTCAGCAGCATATCACTGCTGGGAAACAAATCAATCCTGGACTTACCATCTCACCCAGTGTAGTAACCTAGGTGAAATGTACACCCCCTCGATCACTTCTCCAGTGACATGTCTACACCAGATATTCTTCCGTTCTTGAAGCCACTCCTCCAACGCCGGCAGATTGGAAGGTGACCCTGAAAGGGAAGAAGCTCTAGGATTTTTCCCTAAGTTACAATAAAAAGGAGATACCTTGGTACTCTCACTAGGCGCGTTATTGTAAGCAAACTCGGCGAAATCAATAAATTCCGCCCATTGTTCTTGGGCATCAGAAACATAACACCTTAAGTATTGTTCCAAAGTTTGATTAGTTCTTTCCGTCTGCCCATTAGTCTGGGGATGGTAGGCAGAAGAAAGAGAGATCTGTATTCCCAACCGCGAACAGAAGTGTTTCCAAAAACGGGAAGTAAATTGAACACCCCGATCAGAGACTATATTGGACGGAATACCATGAATACGAAAAATATGCGAAGTAAACAGCCGCGAAAGCTCAGGTGCAGAAGGAAGTTTGGCCAAAGGAACGAAATGTGCCATCTTACTGAAACGATCTACGACCACCCAAATGACAGTATTACCATGTGAGAGAGGCAAATCTACAATAAAATCCATAGAAATATGGGTCCATGGCTCAGCAGGAATTTCAAGAGGAACCAAACTGCCACTAGGAGCCTTGTGAACTCCTTTACTTCGAGCACAAATAGCACAAGCGTCGATAAAGGCAGTGATATCGCGTCTCATGGTAGGCCACCATACATGACGACGGGCAAGCATAAACGTCTTACGGTTACCCAAATGACCAGCAGTTTTGGCATCGTGAAATTCGCGAATTACATCCGAACGCAGGTGCGGCGGAACAAACTGGCATCCCAAGGGTACATCACTAGGAGATTCATCTTGAAACGGCGCCAAGGTATTGGAGAGATCAGGAAGTAACGCCCCCACCACACAACCTGTGGGTAAAATTGGTTCACCAGAATCACCCCGATCCTTACATTCACCGAACATGCGAGATAGAGCATCAGCTTTAGTATTTTTTACACCCGGCTTGAAAGTAATAATAAAATTGAAACGCGAGAAGAATAATGCCCAACGTGCCTGACGAGAGTTCAGCCTCTTGGCAGAACCTATGTATTCGAGATTTTTATGATCGGTATACACAGTTATAGGATGTAATGAACCCTCCAACCAGTGTCGCCATTCATCAAATGCCAGTTTAATAGCTAATAGTTCCCTATTGCCAACATCATCATTTTGTTCCGCGGTACTGAATTTACGCGAAAAATAAGCGCATGGATGGAGACGCTCAGGGTTACCAGAATATTGTGACAAAACTGCACCCACTCCCAGCTCAGAAGCATCCACTTCAATAATAAAAGCTTTATGAATATCTGGATGCACTAAGACAGGTGCCGAAGTAAAGGCCCGTTTCAAGGTTAGAAAGGCCTCACAGGCAGAGGGGGACCAGTTAGCAGTAAAAGCCCCCTTGCGGGTAAGGTTGGTAAGGGGTGCAACAACATGGGAAAAGCCTTTTATGAAACGCCGATAAAAATTTGCAAAACCTAGAAAACGTTGCAATTCCTTTAAAGTTTTGGGTTGGACCCAATCCTGAACTGCTGAAACCTTCCCCGCGTCCATCTCCAAACCCTGGTTGGTAATAACATACCCTAGGAAGGGAACTGTAGTGACTTCAAACACACACTTAGACAGTTTAGCAAATAAGTTGTTCTCTCTTAATTTTTGTAGCACCAACTTAACATGGTGTCTGTGCTCCGGTAAAGAATTAGAAAAAATGAGAATATCATCCAAGTAGATGACTACAAATCTACCGAGATATTCCCTGAATATATCATTAACAAAATCTTGGAAAACGGCTGGCGCATTACAAAGACCGAAGGGCATGACCAGGTACTCATAGTGCCCATCCTTCACATTAAATGCAGTTTTCCACTCGTCCCCCTGTCGGATGCGAATCAGATTGTAAGCCCCTCTCAAATCCAATTTGGAGAAAATTCGAGCTCCTGTGACTTGATTGAACAGATCCCCAATCAAGGGTAAGGGGTATCGGTTTTTTACAGTGATCTTATTCAAGGCTCGATAATCTATGCACGGTCTCAAGCCACCATCTTTTTTCTCTACAAAAAAGAACCCGGCCCCAGCAGGCGAGGTAGAGGGACGGATAAATCCTTTCCTAAGATTTTCGGTAATATACTCCCTCATTGCTTGCTCCTCGGGCAGGGTAAGGTTATAAATCTTTCCCCTCGGGGGAATTGTGCCAGGCAGCAAGTCAATGGGGCAGTCATAGGACCGATGTGGAGGAAGAGTTTCAGCAGAGCGTTCAGAGAATACATCGATCCAATCAGCGTATGGCTGAGGTAATTCCTGTGGTAAGACTTGAACGCTTCTGAGGCCTGTATTAAAACAGTGACCTTTACAGTGGTCACTCCACTTGACCAACTCCCCAGCCCGCCAATCTAACACCGGGTTATGGAGTTGCAACCAGGGGTATCCCAAAACCACTGGAGTTTCCAGACAATCAAAAATAAAGAATTCTAAGAATTCAGAGTGAGAAGAGCCGACAATTAGTCTGAGAGGTGGGGTCTTGGTATTTATAGGACCTCCCTGGATTGCCTTTCCATTGATAGCTAAAACTTGTAGGGATCTTTCAAGAGGAACTACAGGGATCCCTAAGGTGGAGATCATGCTCCTGTCCAAAAAGTTTCCAGCCGCACCACTGTCTATGAAGGCGGAAACTGTCTGCTTAGAGGACCCCCAAAACAAATCAATAGGTACAAGCATCTTATTCTGGCGAGAGTTACAAACTGACTCACCCAGATCAGTACTCTCTACCTGGTCTGGGTGCGGAAGTTTTCCGCCGGTTTCCCCTTGTTGGGACAGGACCCTGCAAAATGACCAGAATTCCCGCAATACAGGCATAACCCCTCGGATCGCCTACGCTGTTTCTCCTCTTGGGATAAGCGGGTTCTCCCTAATTGCATAGGTTCTTCCTGGGAAGATGATGAGGTATTTTCTCCACGGGGAACCGGGGATCTATGACTCTGGACTGGTCTAAAGGACGTGGGAGCCCCGACTCTCTCCCTGGCCCTTTCTCTAAGACGTCGGTCTATTTTAATGGAGACCTGCATTAATTGATCTAGGTCCGCTGGCGGGGGAAAATTGACTAAGGCATCCTTGATGCTATCCAACAGTCCGACCCTGAACTGACTACACAAAGCTGGATCGTTCCACCTAGCTTCGCTAGCCCAGTGGCGGAATTCAGCACAGTAGTCTTCAGCCGAATTCCGTCCTTG
Source organism: Gastrophryne carolinensis (assembly GCA_027917425.1). Taxonomy (NCBI): domain Eukaryota; kingdom Metazoa; phylum Chordata; class Amphibia; order Anura; family Microhylidae; genus Gastrophryne; species Gastrophryne carolinensis. The sequence goes on along the minus strand of CM051244.1, from coordinate 116,044,343 downwards.
TTTTAAGGCCCGAAGCCTATTCTCTGCGGTAGACTGTATATCTGGATCGGCGTATAAAACGCCCATAGCATTGAAGAAGGCAGTCACTGATTGTAGAGCAATGTCATGGGACGGTAAAGTAAAGGCCCAGGACTGTGGGTCTCCTTGAAGCAAGGAAATGACTAGGCCTACTCGTTGGACCTCTGTGCCAGAGGAGATAGGTCTTAACTTAAAATATAGTTCGCAGGCATTCTTGAAATTGGAAAATTTTGCTCGTTCTCCAAAAAATTTCTCAGGCAGTGGAATCTTAGGTTCGGAGAAATGAGGTGGTACAGAGGAAGTTGGCACTTGACGAGATTCTTGAGTGGCCACTCTTTGAGCGAGTTGGTTGATCGCTGTGGCCATAGCTTGCACCTGCTGTACCAGGTCATCCATTTTTGGGCCTGTGATAATGTCACGCTCGGGGTAACTCCAGCCCTCTTAATAAGCTCACAACCCCCAATCTCCACAGCCAGCTTCACCTGTAGGAGCCCCCGCTTGCCGGGACGCAAGATACGCCTACCCGGGATCGGTTGCCCCCAGGACTTAATGGCTCAAAGGATGTAAGCTTATATGTGGGAGGACTGGAGAACCAATAGCAAGAGCGTGAGTGACGGAAGTCCAGAGACAGGCAATAGATCGATAACGGGAAGGCAGAGATCGTAGCGGCACCAGGGGTCAGGCAAGACGTAGTCGGGGTTCAGGCAGAGGTCAGCAACTGGGGATCAGGATCTAGAAGCGTCAGTTCAGGCAAAGGTCGGCAACAAGGATTCAGGATCGAGAGTCGTCAATTCAGGCAGAGGTCGGCAACAAGGATTCAGGATCGAGAATGGTCGTACAATCAAATCGGCAACAGGCTAGACTTCACAGGAGTAGGTAACACAGGGTTCTGAGCGCTATCACAGGCAATTCACAACTGAGAGGGAATTGCCTTTATAGGAACAGGTCTGAGGGAAGCAGTGTACTGATTGGAGCACATAGGATTCCAAGGGTAATTGGCTGCAGAGCAGAAGAGGGCGAAGCCCTCAATCCCCTAGGATTCATTAACCCTTTAATTGATCCTCCGGCGGGTGCGCGCCACACAGCGCCGCCGGAGGGCATAACAGACACGTGCTCGCAGCCGCGCGCGAGCACGTCTCCTGGAGGAGGAAGCGGGGGGCGTGGCTGAGCTGGGCGCCGCTCGAGCCGACGCTGCTGGAGCCGACGCCGCTCGGCGCGGTCGCCGCACAGTGACAGCTGCAGCTGGCCGCCTGGAGACGTCGCTGGAACGGGGATCAGGTAAGCGGTTCCTGACAATATATTGATAAAGTAGTTACCCAATTATACTCATAATTTTGTCGTTATTTTGTACATTTCATGCAAAATAATTGAAACAAATTAATACATTTAAAGGCAGTGTTGTAACCCAAGTCTGTAACACTAATCCAAATGACTTGCTTATTTCATGTGATCAATAAAGAAAGTCCTCCTGGGTATATAATGAACATTATCCACTTAGCATAATCCGTTTGTGGACCATAATCCGATCACAGTATAAAAGGCTTCCTGGAGGCATTAGACCTATATACCTGACTGCAAGTGCCAAGGTACAGGGGTTAAACCGGAACAACACCCATTTTTTAAAAAACAGGTGTTGTTCTGAGCTCATGGGAGCATCCCAAATGACTCCTGCAGCCTCCTACAGATAATAATGGCTCATTTTCACAAATCCGCTGATATAAAATTTCCCATTACATGCATGACCGCTGACATGTGGACACAGAATTAGGACATGGCACGTGCAAAACAAGCGATTTTCCAAACCGACAAATCTTCCGCATCTGAATACAAATTGTCCACTCACATACTAGTTATATGTTTGTTAGCTCGCTCAATGAATGGTTGATTTATCTGTTCATGGAAATAGGCCATAAGGAGGGGTACTTGGATATGGCTTAACGCTGTGGCACCGCATGCCCCCACTGGTGTAGGTGCAGCTGTCATACGTCATAAGTCTTCATATGGAGCTTTGCTATTTTTTTTTAGTAAAGCAAGTGTCCAGTAACATCAAGTAGATTGCTAGTGCCACTGAATAGCACTTGTGCTGCTAAGGAGAGGCACTGACAGTGCCCAAGGCAGAACACTGCAGAAAGGCCAGTGGAGTTATTGCTGGTTAGAATTCCTGACTAAGTGGCGCTGCGTTTCTCAGTTCGACTCTGATAAAAGTCATGTACGCTGGGCGCTAATGAGGCAGACTCCCTGTGTTAAATCCTGTCTCTGCCTTTCAATGGTGCTGGTTGCCTATAGGCATTACACAGAATTCTCTACTACAACCACACAAAATACAGCTCACACACATTTTAGAGGTTTATCATTTAATTGGCATGTTTTTTAACATAAATGTTTTAACATTTCAGCAGCAAATTAAATTTAGAAATAAAATGCACAATTTTATCCACTTGCCTAACTTTATTGATGTTATTTTTGAACAGCTGTTGGCCACCTTTTGATTTCGGGCAAGTATGTTTTTAACAAATGTTTACTGACAACTTTTTAGGTCTGCATTAGCTGGATACACATATCTCCTTGCTGTTCCTACTTCAGCAATCCTAGGCCAGTTTGTGTCACTTACCTGAAAAGAGAAATTAATCATTTGTGCCCGCCGAGCTAAGCCAGTCTATCTTCTACACTGTCTTTAAGCATGTATGGGACTTCAGGCACCAGTTGTGTTTCCTCAAGCTCATCCAGTCGATGGAGTATGCAGAGATTGTGTAGCACACAGCAAGCAATGGATTATCTTGGACACCTTCTCTGGGCTGTACAGCATCTCCCCTACTGGTCGGGCCAAACATAGGAAGCGTGCTTTCAGCAGGCCGATGGTTCTTTCAACAATGCATCTGGTCTTGTGGTGAGATGGATTGTAGCACACTTCAGCTGCAGTATGTGGGTCCTGCAAGGGGGGTCATGAACCATGTCTTCTGCCCATATCCCTTGTCAGCTAAATACAAACATATGGGTTAATGTGGTTTATAACACAAATGCACACCCCTACCTAGTTTGCTGCATTTTGCCTGCCCCCCCTAGTTCTGCTGCCCACATACTTACCTAGTAGCCATCCTGGCGGCATTTTGTTCTTCTCAAATTTCCGGCACAGAGCGGATTGGTGCAACACATAGGATCCCAGAAAGCCCAACCTCACAGCACACAGCCACATCTCATTATATAGTTACATAGTTAATACGGTTGAAAAAAGATATATGTCCATCAAGTTCAACTAAAGGTGTTGGGCTAGGGGAAGATAACCGCTAATAGTAACTGTTAATGTGATTTTCTTCTAAAAAAGCATCTAATCCTTTTTTGAAGCTGTCAGCGATTGATGCTGTAACAAGCTTCTGTGGGAGGCTATTCCATAGATTTATAGTTCTTATGGTACAAAATGATTGTCGCCTCCGGAGACTAAATTTCTTTTTTTCCAATCGAAGGGAATGACCCCTAGTCTGGGGGGCCATTTGTATATTTATACAAGTTAATCATGTCCCCCCTCAGCCGTCTTCTCTCAAACTAAACAGATTTAATTATCGTAATCTTTCCTCATAACTAAGATCCTTCATTGATGGCTCTCCTCTGCACCCTTTCCATAGTCAGAGCGTCCTTTCTATGAACGGGTGCCCAGAACTGGATGGCATATTCTAGGTGAGGACGCACCGGTGCCTTGTAAAGAGGCAAAATGACATCCCTATCCCTTGATTCCATGCCCCTTTTGATGCATGATAGTATCTTGGTGGCCTTGGAAGCAGCTGCTTGCCATTGCATGCTGTTATTTAGCCTGTGATCTACCAGTACCCCCAGATCCTTCTCAACAAGTGACTCTCCCAGTTTTACTTCCCCGAGGACATATGTGGCCTTCAGGTTGTTAGACCCCAAGTGCATAACTTTACATTTCTCCACAATGAACTTAATTTGCCAAGTGGATGCCCAGACACTCAATGTGTCCAAGTCAGCCTGAAGCTTGTGAACATCTACAATAGACTGCATTATATATTTGTGTCATCTGCAAAAATAGAGACAGTGCTTTTAATTCCTTCTTCTATGTCGTTTATAAAAAAGTTGTTTAATAGTGGGCCAGCACTGAACCCTGGGGTACGCAACTTACAACCGGTAACCATTCAGAGTAGGTATCATTAACCACAACTCTCTGCACATGATCCTTCAGCCAGTTTTCAATCCAGTTACAAACTGTGTTTGTTCTAATCCTGAAGATCTCAATTTCCCCAATAAGCATCTATGGGGGACAGTGTCAAATGCTTTTGCAAAATCCAGAAAAACTATATCCACAGCCACCCCTCTGTCCAGGCTTCTACTCACCTCTTCATAGAAGCCAATCAGGTTAGTCTGGCAGCTTCTGTCCTTAGTAAAACCGTGTTGGTTGTCACTTAGAATATTATGGGTAGTTACATATTCGTGTATGTAGTCCCTTAAAAGCCCCTCAAGAAACTTCCCCAAAATGGATGTTAAGCTAACAGGTCTGTAACAGGTCTGTAATTGCCCAGAGAAGACCTTGAGCCCTTTTTAAAAATGGGCACCACATGTGCCTTGCGCCAGTCCTTTGGCACTATACCAGTTGCTAGTGAGTCTTAAAATATCAACAACAATCAATGCAGCCAAGCGCATAAGGGATTCCTGCCATCCGATAGAAAGCCAGCTTGATGTTTTGCACCTCTTCATCTCCGACCAGAAACCTGATTTAGTTAGGGGCGAGGTCACAGATGGCCAGGACCAGCTCATGAAAGATGCAGCACATGGTAGGCTGGCTAATGCAGCTTAATAGAGCAGCAGTGGCTTGAAATGTGCCCCTAGCAAGGATATTTAAGGAGGCACAGGTACTGTGTGACGGCGGCCAGTTGTGGGCTCAAATTTGTGGCAGATTTGGTGATACAGTTCCAGAAAGCGCATTCAGCCTGAACCGGCTGCAGATTTGCTCATCAATCAAATCAGCCACAGCCAACCAGGTGTTAAATACTCACACCACTGGTGCTTCCTCAGTCTCCTTCTTCTCCTCAGCAGCAGCCACACAACTGGTCCACACACCAAACATCAGACCAAAATCTGGCACTGCACTGCACTGCATACCACTGCAACCACGAATGCACAAACACCATCAAACACACACACACACACAAAATGCATACCTCCAATAAACCAGCTAACACACACACTCTGACACACACAAGTGAAAATCACATGCAGCTCACCACTAAACCAGACGCATTGTTGAAACAACCAACAGCCCGAGGAGAGCACATTTCTTAGGTTAGGCCTGGCCAACATGGGAGATGCTAGTGAGCCCAGATAAATCCAATACAATCTTTCCTTTCAGTGTGCTACACAATCTCTGCTTACTCCAGCAGATGGAAGGGCACCCGGAAATGCAACTGACTTGTCTGCAGACACTGCACAACAAACACAGACTGGCTCTGTCTGGGGTACAACAGTAGTGGTCACCCCCCCCCCCCCCCACACACACAGTGCCACTGCCAATGCAATAGCAAAATAAGCCACTTTTCACATCACAAAGTGTTTCTTTTATACTTAGCAGTTAATATATTTGGATTGCAGCACTGCCCCATATTCCTCCTCCACGCTAGCTCAACAAGGTAAAACGCTACAAAGGTGTGCAGGAAGAGGCATGTGCGTTGTTGGACGTTTCCTGTTTAATAAGCATTTGCCCCCTCCATGCTTTCAGCCTAAGAGAAACACCAATGATTTAAAAAAAAATGTTAGAAAAATGTTAGTGCTCTGCACTAGTGGGCATTTTCTGTTGTTTACACACAGTATGCACCTTAATGCTTCTTGACATTGATGAACCCTATCCTTAGGGTTTTTTTAAACACCGTTACAGCATGCATCTGTTACTTATTGGTCGTTTGCAGGGTTCACATCATCCAGACAACCCCCTAGCATTTTGTTGGTTAGCGTCTCATGGGGCAACCACCACCATCTTGCTGCTTTGGCCTAGAGTGAGGGCACATCTGCTTATTGCTCAGGCGTCGGTATCTTGAAATGATGGCGTCACACATGTCCACTTGTCCATTCCCCTGTGGGGCACGAACCCAGAGTTTTGGCTTGTAGCTGTGGCCTAGGTAATACTTGCTCTAGTTAGAGGGCGTGGCACCAGAAGTAGCCCACAACAGGGCTTTATTGAGTTCAGTGGCTGCTGGCGATGTTTCCCAAAATACTACTGGACTATCTAGTGGGTGTGGTCAGCATGCCTACCACCCCACAGTTGCTGAGCATGAGCCACATATGTCCGACATCCCTGATGTTGCCACAGGTGTGTTGGAGGGACGCATGAAACCGTTCACCAAGCGTGAGTACATTCTTGCAGATAACATCAAGCTGGTTGAGCTCACCCATGCTAAATGGTCACACTTGTATGGGCCACAGAGTTGTTGCCTCAGCAAGACTGAGCGGGACCATCTGGGCTGGAATAGCTGAGAACCTCAATAGCACCGGTGCACACAGCAGCAATGAAAAAATGATTCAACACGCTGCATAGGGCCCTCACCAGAAAAATGGAGTCGGATCTGCTCATTGAGTGTGGAGAACAGGAAGGACCCATGAATAGCTATCATGAATATGAGGTCATGTTGAAGCAAAAGATACCTTTATGTCACCTGCAGGGTGTGGATGTAATGTATGACACAACAGCCTTGGTTTAAGGTAACTGTTTAGATTGTTGCTTCAAAAGTTTTACATTCGTTGTTTAATGTTCTTGCTCCAACTGTTGCTTTGTTGTCCGGCACAGCTGCAGATGCAGGATCAGATTCGGCGGGGCAAGAAGATTCAGAATTACAACCTGACAACAGCCAACAGAGCCAGTCACAACGTCAACACATCCACAGAAAGCTGTTCCTCAAGCCAACCAGAGCCTGTCTGTAAGTGGACTGGTCATTCCTTGTGGTCCTTTTCCCTTGCAAATTGGCTTTTTCTCCGTTTTCATCTGTTGCAATGTATTTGTCTTACCATTGTTTTCCTATACTCTGGTTGTTAGGCCACAGTGTCCCACACTCAATATCCACAGTCAGCTGTTCCTCAAGCCAACCGGAGCTGGTCTGTAAGTTGACTCTTCATTGTCTAAACACAAATTATCTGCTGACATTTACTGGTACCATGGCTGCAGACTGCTTCAGTTGTGTATCCTGATATTGATGTTTAGGCATTGTGTTTTTTGGACACACTGGTCCACGCTAAACCCGCAGCATAATCTTCTGGTTTGGTCAGCCTGACCCTGGTTGTGATCAGCTTATTAGGCTCGATTCAGAGACACATTCGTCTGCACTTCCGTAGCTGTCTGTGAAAGTTTTAGTGGGTGTTTGTCATTTTTTTGCTTTTTTTCGTTCATTTTCCATTCGTACGCACGTTCGGGAGAATGTGTATATGCGATGAACGAAAGCAAATCGGAAACTTTCCGTTAGTTCGGATCATTTTCCAAACAAAATCTGATATTTTTCGTTCGTTCAGATAACTTACGTTGTTGGGATGGGCTTGCGTCTGATTCAGAGAGCTGATTTCCGGTGGACCACCACCCTATAAATCCGTTTAATTTCCGATCCACTTACAGGACCTTTGAAGGCTCGGATTGCTATTGGTGAACATGTTTTGCGCCTTTAGCACCAAGGCATTGTATGTATCAGCATGACCGAGGCCATAAATTGTATAGCAATGCATACCTGAATCAATACATTTCATGTATGCCTTATAGAAGCATTTTAATGCTGACCTTAATTAGTCCTTAGCATGTAAACCTTTATTTTCCCACACATCCATATAATTGCTATATTTTTTTAGACTTATGTCCTTTGTGAATTATATTTGGATTGTTGAACTTGAATCTTAATTTGATGTAGGAGTTCTTGTTTTAGTTGGTTACCTTTGCTTTTTGTAATTATTTTATATTTGGTTGCAGGAACCGCAAGATGTGCCACTCGCACAACATACAAGCAGTGTTTGGTCCAGCTATGCGATTCCTCTTTTTGGAATCGCATAGCAGGGCATCCAGGGTCGTCCCATGATGCTTATATATTGCAGAGCTCCGGCTTATTTCGTCAGTTTGAGTCAGGAGAATTATCTGGTGGATGGCTCCTGGGTAAGTTTGCTCACATTCCATCAATCCATATTCACTGTATGGCAATGAATATAGTTGATGACTCTTGTCTTAACCTATGGCTGTTTTTAGCCCTTGATGACACGTTAAACAATATTGTAGCTTAGAATGTGTATTTTATGTTAGTATTTTGAAATTCTTTCAGGGGATTCTGGATATCCACTCCTGCCCTTGCTCCTGATGCCCGTTCTTTGCCTGCAGAATGCGGGCCAGGGGTTCTCTAATTGGGCACTATGCAAAACCCGGCCATGGTGGCGAGGGCCCTCTGGCTTTTGAAGTCCAGATTTAGGTGTTTGGACCATACGGGGGGGGGGGGGGGGCACTGCAGTATGACCCCCAACAAGGTTATACCAATATTTTAATTTACGTTTTTAAACAGGGACCACACGTGCCAGAGTGAGTGTCACTGAGTGTCAGGGTGAGTGTCACTGAGTGTCAGGGTGAGTGTCACTGAGTGTCAGGGTCCTTCAGTTGGTGGGCGAGATGCAGGAGCTGCATGACTCGTTGGGGACCACAGATGAAGAATAGTGTTCTGTGGCCTATCATTGCTATGTATTTTGTTTTTTAGAGTTGTAAAAATTTGAAATTTTCACATTTTTTTAAGATTTGATATTTTATGATGGCATAAAAAAAAATGTTTCAGTGTCATTTCATTTACAACATACATTAACACAAAACTAATGGGCCCAGAAATATTTAAAGATGAATATTCACATGACCGAGAAGTGATTTGGGTAAGTTTTAGGGGGCTAAAATGGAAGAAGAACCTAACCGTGAAGTGGTTTGGGTGAGCTTTAAGGGTCCAAAAGGGAAGATGGAGGATAAGTGATTTAGCTAAACATTGTAGTAGAAGTTAGGGTGGCAAATATGTAGGCGAGCACTTTAATGAGTTAAGTTTGTAGTGCGCAGGCGCAAGATCGTAAGGATTTCCATCTCGACGATTATTTATTGAAAAAGGGAAACAGAATCTATCGGGAAACGTAAAGGATTCGTGGGAGGATACGATGGGAAAAGGGCAAAAACAAAAGCCTACGTTGTAACATGTGAAAATGAAACGGAAAAGTCACGCTGGGAAATGACATCCTCGTATTTGTAATCTGCCGTACGAACGGACGGAAACTTTACAGAAGGATTGCAATGCATGCATAGAATCGCTCGCACACTCATACGAGAACGGAAACATTTTAAAAAAAAAAACAGATCGGCACTAAAACGAAAGTATTTTTTTGTCTCTCTGAATCTAGCCTATTGTGTGGTTGTTGGCATTGTTGTTTTTCCTAGACAATGGTCCACATTTACTTTAGCTAGCTGATATTGGTCATTTGCCACATAGCTTTCTTGTTCCCCTACTCGGTCATGTATTTGGTTGTTTTTATCTAGAAGAATTGCTAGGTGTACCCTTGGGAATACAAATTATGTTACATGGAGTATGGAGGAGATTGTCGTTATGTGATTCAACACACCTGTCTGGAGCATTTCCATTTTGTTTTGTTTTGTTTTTTTTCAAGGTATTGTTATATATTATGAACACCTGACAACATGACGATGCTTCATAGGTAGCTTTTAATACTCAAGTGTAACAAATAATGCAAAAAATAGCTCACTAAAGACATACATAGGCATAATACACAGATAAAATGCCAGTGTTAACCACTAGATGGTGTTGTACTACGAGTCTAAGGAACTGGGATCCTGGCAATAAGTAAATAGTACAGTAAAAAGTCAAACCCAACTGCTCAGTAGCAGTGGATCGGGTATATACCATGTATGAAAGCCAGAATGTCAGTTCCTTGTATCAAGAATCAATTATATAATGCATTAATCTCAGAGTTATATGGTGACATCAATATCAGTACATCAATCACTTATACTGCAAACAGGCAGTATACCTGGTGGAATGACAATATAACCCTCAACGTTTTGATTTGTAATAAGGGTAAAGCAGTACCATAGCTGCTCTCAGTCAGCCTTAAATAGTGTCCGAGAATATGCAGGCTCCAGCAAAGATGGCGTCAGCAGGGGCGTATGTTGAGGCACCAGGTGATTATGTCATCGACGTTCGTACAGCTTGATCCCTGTCATCCCAAATCTGGGAGGCATATTAGCCAACCAGTAAGGGAATGACATGTGGGGTTGTGTAGTCACTGCTGTGTGAGGGCAACAACATACCCACAAATGTCCCTGATTTGGAGGGACTATCCCTCTTTTGAGTCCATGTACCTCCTGCCCCTCGTTGTTCTCCTTTGCCCTTCTTTAAGGTTTAACATGCAGGTTTGCATCAATAAATGATTCATTTGCCTATTTAAAGTGTTTATATTGTTTTAACGGTTACATTATATCTCCTGTCCATCCCTCAATAAGGGGGGCGTGGCCTAATTTAACAAATGTCCCTCATTCCCACCCTGAAAAGTTGGTAGGTATGCAATAAGAATGAGAGGCACAGCAGAAAGTATTTGTGTCTGTCTTGTCCACCAAAAAGATGGCCGCTACCAGTTAAGGGACTGAAGTGTGAATAAGACTGGGGAATCCAACCAAAAAGATGGCCGCTACCAGTTAAGGGACTGAAGTGTGAATAAGACTGGGGAATCTAACCAAAAAGATGGCCGCTGCCAGTTAAGGGACTGAAGTGTGAATAAGACTGGGGAATCCAACCAAAAAGATGGCCGCTACCAGTTAAGGGACTGAAGTGTGAATAAGACTGGGGAATCCAACCAAAAAGATGGCCGGTGCCAGTTAAGGGACTGAAGTGTGAATAAGACTGGGGAATCCAACCAAAAAGATGGCCGGTGCCAGTTAAGGGACTGAAGTGTGAATAAGACTGGGGAATCCAACCAAAAAGATGGCCGGTGCCAGTTAAGGGACTGAAGTGTGAATAAGACTGGGGAATCCAACCAAAAAGATGGCCGCTGCCAGTTAAGGGACTGAAGTGTGAATAAGACTGGGGAATCCAACCAAAAAGATGGCCGCTGCCAGCTTTGAGATGGAAGTTATGTATGTGATTCCAACCCACAAGATGGCTGCCACCAGCTTAGAGAGGTTGCCCGATCGCACTCACTAGTCCTCGTCCTACGGCGCCTGCGCAGCCTCTCGTCCAATCAGCACGCTCAGATCTGCTCATGTCAGCTTGTCTAACGTGAGGGGATCCGAGAGTGCTGCCAGGCCCATCCCCTGTTAACTTCTAACAGGGAGTGTGCCATTCACAAATGCCTGGCGCGGGCACACGGCCTGCTAGAGGGATAGCCGGGATGCGGCCGCTGCTCACACATGCTCCGTTGGACCGGGAATGAAGGTGAGTGACTCCAGGGCCTCCCTAGTTCCAGTCCTTGGGGCATCTCGAATTCTGATGCCCCGCTGTGTGAAACCCCCCAGAACACTCACCCTCTCCCGGAGCTCTCGCCGCGTCTGTGCATTCCAGCCACATTCCCGATCACCCCTATCCGCGCTCGTGCCCCACTTTCCTGAATGGGCGAGTGGCGTGATCACGCCATGTCTGCCAGGTGGGCGGGGGATGTGGCTGGCGGTGCCGCTCAGCTCCCATTGGTGCCACTTGGCTGCTTAGCCGCTCAGGCAGCTTAGTCATTTTCTTCGCCAAAGAGTGCCAAGTGACAGTGATCCCTCTGATTGGCTGAGCGAGCCACTCAGTCTATCAGCGCACTCGCTCTTGCCCGAGTCTATGCCGTGAGAGCGGAAGGAAGGTGAGTGAAATGGGGCAACCTGGGGGGTACATACAGCGGAGCATCGCAATGCCATCGCAGAGAGAACAACACACAGGAAAGTCAAATTCATGTGTGTTGTTCCTCTTTAAAGGAGGATGAAAACTGTTAGCTTGGAGACAAGTGACTCTGTCAGTAGTTTTTCTTTTTAATAGACATCAGTTGAAATGTGGCCCTGAGACAGTGATACCTGTACAATGGGACTAGTGCAAAATCAGTCATGAGAAATGTCTTAGTTTTTTCATCAATAGCGGAAGACTGGAATGCATCATTGATTGTTGTGTCTATTATAGTTTTTATCTCAAGTGTAGGGTCATAGGAAATGGCCGTATAAACTGTATTGTCATTCATTTGTGGCAGGATCTCATTCTGGTAATCAATGGTGTTCATGACCACAATGACTCCCCCTTTATCTGCTGGCTTAATCGTAATGTTAGGGTTTTTGCTCAACACATTTTGACTATCCTGGGTTTTGGTCACACAGCAGGGATGCCCCGTTGTGTGTAACCCCCAGGTCACCTGATCTCACTCACCCTTTCTCAGTCCTATGGTGCATGTGCAGTCCTCTCATCCAATCAGCACGCTCGGATCTTCGTCTAATAGCTGAGTGGATCCAAGCATGCTGGCGGCCGCATCCCCCACTACCCTCTAACAGGAAGCGTGCCCGTGCCGGCCATTCACAAACTCCTGACACCAGCACACGCCCTGCTAAAGGGATAGCAGGGATGCGGCCACAGCTCAGGTGAGTTTCTGGGTGACCTGGGGGGCTTCGCACAGCAGGGCATCCTGATTCTGGATGCCCCAAAGGAGGGGGAATTTAGCGGCCCTGGAATCTTATAGATTTCAGCGCCATTGGGGCGTGGGTTTTGGTCCACTTTATTACTAAAATTATTGATTTTTGTTGTTTTTGGTATTTTAATTTACAAAAAAATCCCTTTCAACTAGGTTTATGGGGCAACTGGGGCCCATTTACTTTTTGCTTTATACATAGTGAATTGAAATTGAATTGGAATCAAAGGTCTGGTAGATAAAAAATGATTTAATCCTGATATTGCAAAATAAGTGCTGAAGGCTAACTTTATTATCAAAGAGATTGCCCTTATTAGTAGGGACAAATGTAGGACCTTTAGACAGTACCTTATAGGGCAAGTCCAGACAAACTTTATCACCTTAAAAAAAAAAGAAATACACAAACAGGATGTCCTTGCAAAGACCTTAAAAAAATGGAAACCATTCAGTTTTGCTTAAGTTGACTACACTGTTTGGTTTTATGGGGCCCCCACTCTCCCAGATGCCGTCTGATGCCTCATCATTCACTTGCATGTTACCCATGTGATTCACAGCTTGCTGAGCTAAGCTGCCAAATCTACTTATTGCCCTGCACCTCACCCCCTGCCTTCCATCAGAGCATTCAGTGACAGGCCATTGGGGAGGGTTCCAGTACACAATGGGCTTCAGGACTCTGCCCAGAGGAATTAACCCTTTCTCAGATTTCTCAAAATCACAAAAATCAAAATAGAACCAACCGACATGTCTAAACATTTAGGGTCAGCCTGTCCGTACTAGCAGGTAGTGTATTGAGATAACATTATCTAAGCACGAGCAAGGGGGACCAATAAACAACTTAAAAGATAACCCTAAAACAGTGGTTTTCAACATTTCTAATGCCGTGACCCCGCAATACAGTTCTTCATGTTGCGGTGACCCCAAACCAAAAAATAATTTTGGTGGCTACTTCAAAACTGTAATTTTGCTACAGTTATGATTCGAAATGTAAATACCTGATATGCATTATGTATTCTCATTGCTACAAATCAAACATAATTTAAACATAGTGATTAATCACAAAAACAATAATTAATTATATGTTGAGAAATATTTATTACTAATTCCAATAAATAACATTGCATCATGGCATAGCATGTTTTGGAAACTGTCATTTCTCCGCCTCTTATTGAAATTAATAGGAGGCTGCGGCGGATTGTGTGGTAACTGGAGATTCTCGGGAGCCACAAAGTCCGCCGCACTCACAATGAAATCAGTACGAGGCGGATTCAATGACGGAAACAGCTGATTTCAGCAGTTTCCTCATTCAGAATATGGGAAAATAGTGGGAGATATGGGAGATAATTATACATTGGGTAACAGTGTGAACTACATCTTATAGTGGTCTCTTATAGTATAAGACCGATGTAGTTCACACTGTGTAAATGTATGGTGCTTTGTGTAAGTGTAAGCTGCTTTGTGTACTGTGTAATGATTACACACAAAGCACCTTACACTTACACAGTATTGTGTTTATGGTGTGTGTACTGTTTTTTACACCAGCAGGCTGTCTCGCAGGCTCTCTTGCCTCTCTGCCTCTTAGGCTTCTGTCCTCCGGCGCTTGCTGTGTCCGCCCACTGATGACGCCAGCAAGTGCCGGACACACGTAATGCGCTGCTATGGACTGTGGAGCGTTTCCCCCGCATTCCCCGCCCCTTAGGCCCCGGACGGATGATGCAATCACGTCTGCGCAATAAACAAATGAAGAACACCAAAATGTGGATTGGAGGAAACACACACTATCTGAGGGACTTCACACAGGGTCAGGTGTAAATGGTGGAGTGGCTGTGCAATAAGTTTTGTGGTACCATGTCCACAACTACCTACATTCATGAAATAACATAGGACAGAGAGAAGCATTATTCTACCCCAAAAATATTTTAAAAAATTAAAAATCTGTTGTAAGACCAAGAAAAGGTTTATTTGTTGTTTCACTAGAGAGGGCTGAAGAAATCTGCAAGGCAGCTCCAGTTGCCACCCTGGGTCTATGTTACTCACCATCAGAGCCTTGGCTTTGGCCCATGCTGCTTACCTGTGGGAATAGGAGGATCTGTGAGAAAGAATACAAAAAAGAACAACGTTTTTACTATTTTTTTCTTGCACAGGAAAAACATTTGCTATTTTTAGGTGTGTGTTTTGTCATGCCACAATTACCCAACATCGGCTCCGGGGAAAATACCGGAAGGGGTGTGTTGGAGCTCACCGGCCTATGATGCCCTAAAACAACATGAAAGCAAAAACAAAAAACACATGAGCCACACACTTGTCACTTCCACAATAGTTAGCCACATTACTACATTACAAAGGCTACTCACCAGGTGCTGGCCTTAAACCAGGGAGGGCTGCGAGGGGAGGAAGTGTGGGCTTTGCTCCTCCAATTTTGGACCATCAGAACCCTAATCCAAAGGGCCAGACTCCTCCACTCCCCCTCCTGCACCCTTATGGAGTGGTGAGGAGTCAAACACCACCTCCTCCACCTCGGGACTCCCCATCTGAGACTTGCCCAAACGGTAGCCAGACTCTGGTGTCGCCTCATCGGAGGTGACAAAGATCAAACCACTAACCAAAATATGTTAGTATTTAAATAACAACGCATTTCTGTACGCTAATTGATGAGAGTGGGAAAACACGCATATCAAGATAGTAAATATGCATGCAAAAATGTCAAGAACAACGCTCAAAACTCCGTATTTACAAAAACCGATATGGCTTAAAAACACGTTACAGTTGGCAAAAGAGGCCAAAAGTAGAAGTGACAACATGGTAACAAATGCACATGGCAAGATTACACATGTCTAATATAATGTAGCTCTGCAGGACAGACAGTGCCGGCTCGCTGATAACACCTGATGCTATGAGACGCGGTAAACATTTTGACTGTCAGACATATGGCTTTCTGCAGAAGTGCTGCAAAAACACCTGTCACTATGCAGTCCTATATGGCGCTAGCATTTCGTAACTCCTTAGACAGGACCGGTTTGGCCCTAGGCAAAATTTGAAGTGGGAGCCCCACATTACATTAAAGCGGAACAAAACCCAGCATAAGCTGCCCTAGAATCGATTCCAGGGCTGGCCTTCCCCTGGGGCATCCCAAATCAGGCTGTGTGAACCCCCCAGCCAGCCTTCCATCCATATATCCTGTCACTGCCCCCCCATCCAGCTTTCTATCCATCTATCCTGTCACTGCCCCCCATCCAGCCTTCCATCCAACCAGTCACTGCCTCTCATCCATCCGTCCTGTCAATGCCCCTTAACCCAGCCTTTCATCCTGTCACTGCCCCCCCATTCAGCCTTCCATCCATCCATTCTGTCACTGCCCCTCATCCAACCTTCTATTCGTCCTGTCACTGCTCCCCCATCCAGCCTTCCATCCATGCTGTCACTGCCCCCCCCCATCCATCTGTCCTGTCACTGCCCCCCATCCAGCCTTCTATTCATCCAGTCACTGCCCCCCATCTAGCCTTCTATTCATCCAGTCACTGCCCCATCCATGCTTTGGCCCATCCATCCTGTTATTGCTCCCCCACCATCCATCCATCCAACCTGTCACTGCCCCCCATCCATCCTTCCATCCATCCATCCTGTCACTGCCCCCCATCCATCCGTCCTGTCACTGCCCCATCCAGCATTCCATCCATCCATCCATTCTGTCACTGCTTCCCATCCAGACTTCCATCCATCCGTCCTGTCACTGCCCCCCATCCATCCATCCTGTCACTGCCCCCCATCCATCCATTCTGTCACTGCCCCCCATCCAGCCTTCCATCCATCCTGTCACTGCCTCCCATCCATCCATCCTGTCACTGCCCCCATCCATCCATCCTGTCACTGCCCCCCATCCATCCATTCTGTCACTGCCCCCCATCCAGCCTTCCATCCATCCTGTCACTGCCTCCCATCCATCCACTGGCCTGTCACTGCCCCCCATCCAGCCTTCCATCCATCCTGTCACTGCCTCCCATCCAGCCTTCTATCCATCCACTGGCCTGTCACTGCCCCCCATCCATCCATTCGGTCACTGCCCCCCATCTAGCCTTCCATCCATCCATTCTGTCACTGCCGCCCATCCATCCATTCTGTCACTGCCCCCCATCTAGCCTTCCATCCATCCATTCTGACAGGGAATAAGTCAGATAGGGCAGCTCCTGTTTTCCAGGCCGGCAAGAAGGGTCAACTCATGGCAAAGCCGTCAAGCTAAGTGGGGATATGTCACTTTCAAGAGTGACCCAATGTTTCCTTTCCTTATGGTGAAACCAATCAGTAAGACGCACCATGACTGCCGTGGTACGGTATGTCTTAAGGTCAGGGTCACCAGTCCCCCCTCCCCCTTAGGTCTATACAACGTCGCCCTCCTCACCCTGGGTTTCTTATTAACCAAAACAAAGCTGAAAAGGCTGCCTGTAATGTTTTAAAGAACCCCCGCTCTGGGTTCAGCAGGAGGGCCTGGAACACGTAAAGGAATCGGGGTACTATGTCCATTTTCAGGATATTGATGCGTCCCAACCAGGAGTACTGCTTCTTACCATAAGATCTTAAGTTGCTTACAGTATTTTTCAGGAGCGGTACATAGTTAAGTTTGTATAGCTTCCCCAGGTCTGTGGAGAGTTGGACCCCCAAATACTTGACTAATTCCTTCTGCCATTTGAAAGGAAAGTTTGCCTGCAGTAGTTGCTAGGTTTGTGTGTCTAGGGAGATATTCAGAGCTTCCATTTTGGAAAGGTTAACCTTAAAGTTCCCCAAATGTGAAGAGATAGTGGTCAGCCGAACACTGCGGTCCAAAGCGCATGCACATTGACCAGACATACACCAGTGTCCTTCACCAAGAAGTTTGGACTCTTACCAGACTTCAGCAAACATTAAGCCCATCTTTCAACTGGTGATTTCCCTTATAATGACTCCAATCAGCAATTCCATATGTCACTTTCGTAGGTTCTCCCAAATGTTCAAAGGCCGTATAAGCATATAAGGGAAGAAAATAAATAACGCACCTAGCATAATACTGTAAAGATAACTGGAGCTTTAATCCTGATAAAAATGCACTTACAATAACAATGTGCATGTACAGCTTTAAAAAGTGTAGGCGGCTCTCACCAACCCAAATGATAGACCTGGCCTGATCCAAATGTGTCCATATAGTTCAAAAGGAGAAGAAAGCATGGCGGCGGCAGGCGGCATAATCAGGACATTATCCATTGCTTCCCTCCCTGTCACAAACCCCACCTGGTCGTTATGGATGAGGGCAGGGAGAGGGGGCTGCATCCTTGTGGCAATCATTTTGGCATAGAGATATCTATATTAATTAATGAGATCGGTCTACAATTACCTGGTAAGGTTCCGTCTTTACCAATCTTCGGAATAACTGCTATGTGGGCTTCTAAGGCCTGTCTGGGGAAAGAGCAACTACTGGATATCGAATTGAATACCCTTGTCAGGAAGGGGGCAATTTGGTCTCCCAGTATTTTATGAAACCTGGGGTAAATCCACCGGGTCCTGGGCTTTTCCCAGCTGGGGTCCCCTTGATGGCCATGGTCACCTCTTGCAACTTAAAAGGGGCTTCCACTGAGTCCTTCTTCCTTGAGGGTATGTGCGGTAGGGCTGTCTCCTCCATATAGTCATCAATTAGACCGACCTTATCCTGTAGCGAACCATGTTCAAGGGGTCCCTTAAAGTGGACCAACACCCAGGATTTTGACTATCCTGGGTATTGGTCCACTTCCGCGGGGCACCCCGATCGTGGGTGCCCTGCTGTGTGAAACCCCCCAGAAAGCCCTGAAAACTCACCTGACCCCGCTCCCACGTGACTCGCTCGTCCAATCGCCGCCTCCCGCGTGTCCCTCTTACAGGGAGCGCGCCCGTGCCGGGCCATTCACAAACGGCCGGCGCGGGTGCGCGCCCTGCTAGAGGGACGCATGGGAGGCAGCGGCGGCCCGCGCATGCGCCCCGCTGGAACGAGGATCAGGTAGGATTTTCGGGGATCTGGGGGGGTTTCACACAGGGGTGCCCCGCAGTCAGGGAGCTGATCGGTCCGGGCATCTTATAGATTCCCGGCCCGATCAGGGGAGGGTGTTGGTCCACTTTAACCACACCATTTTTTTTTTAATGTAACACTTTATAGTGTGGATAGTAGTATTTTATTTGTAAATGTTATAAAGTGCTTTTTTTCAGTTTTGGGGGTCTCCTAGGCAGGAACGGGGGGCTACTGATAAATATGTGGTACTGTTGTACCAGGAGAAATGGGACATGCACATTTTTTTCTTTAATAAAATTAATGCTTTACTTCAAATAAACACATTTATTTAAAAATGTATTTATTTTTTACTTTAGTTTACTTTAGTTAAAGTTACAAGAACTCCAGTAGGCTGGCAGTTAAAAGGGTTAAAACTAGCTATGCATGTTGGGTATTGTTCTGTTCGGGGGACCTTGTGTTTTCAGATTTAGCTTGTTCTTCTTGTTTGCATATTGAGATTTTAGGAAAATGTGTTTCTTTACTCAGCTAATTTATACATAACCCTGTGCAACCAAAGAATTCTTTGAGGGATTATTCCAGAAGGATGAGCCCATTACAACAAGCTGGATATGCCTAGAAAGCTTAACGTGTGTAGTTTCAGGGAATATATGGTTTGTGGGAGGTATTTTAAATGTAAAGGGTTGTATTGGTTGAAAATGTGCAAGGTGCACACTTTGTCTGCAGAGCTAATTTCAGATTTAACTTGCTTTTCCTTGTTTGCATATATTTTTTTGTTAGTTGTATTTAGTCTGAAAATCTCCTAAAGCGCTGTTTCAGTTTGGCGAAGTCTGCAGGAAAGGATGTCTACCAATACATATGTGGTACCGTTGTAACTGAGAGGAATGGAGCTTTTACAAACATAATTTTATTGAACATTTTTTATTACAAAACGCTGTACAAATTGTAAAAAAAAGCAAATATTTCACCCGAAAACATTGAGAATACGCTACAAAACAAGACTTTTTATGTTAAAGCACAGACACTGCTGAAGAAAAACAATATGTAATGTTCCTGGGAAATCCCTTCATAAAACACACCTGAACATGTATAGTGCAAAATAGTGAAAATGGTCTGGCAACAGGGTGACAGAATCTCTAGGTAGGATGGCAGTTAAAAGGTTAAGGATAGCATTTTTAAAGTTGTGTCCTTAATGGGTTCAAAAGGGGTAACGTTAGTCCTTGAAGAACTAAATACAAATCCCAACTGGGAAATATTTTGTCCCTAAAGGGTTGTTTCCTAGAAAATGCCATGAAAAATCTACCCACCAAAGTATCATCTCTAAGATGCTCCTCCGGAAAGACTAAAAAGGGCCAAAGTCTGAAAGTTAAGGGTGCTTAAGGCTAGGCCTAACTCATAATCTTCCTGTAAAAATTCTAAAACTGAAAATACATCTTCTGTCCTTAAGGACCGAATTGAAGGAGGATCGGCATCTTTTCGATACCTTACAGTCACAAGCCACTAACTTGATCTGCTAACTTAAACCGGACCTTCACCATGATTTATTGAAAAGCCCAAACCCCTAAAAAACTATTCCCCAGCATCTAAAATTAATATATTTTAAGTTTTTAGTCACTTACTTATTCTTTCCCCCACTGGGCTGCAACTCTGTTCAGGACTTTAGGATATGAGCGCCCCCATCTTGACTCATCACAGACTAAGGAGAAGAGAGAGGGATAAAGTGCAGGGGGCGGGGTTATAGCTGTGCTTTGCTCAGACAGAGCAGAGCTGGGGTCAGGAAAAGGTCAGCAATCCCAGAATGCAGAGCAGCACAGTCAGAAGGCACTTCCTGTTTGGAGGCTGCCTGATGTTTCATGAGCCGCCATCTTGGATGTTTAAAGGCTCATAACATGCAGTAGATGCAGGTAGGATGATTTTTAATGTGAGCAATCTGTATGTACAGGGTGTGGGAAACATATAAGATAGACTCTTATTCAGGGTGAAGGACTGTTTTAATCTACTTTTCAACAGGCTGGAAATAATTCATTTTTTTTCTTAGTAAGCCCCATTCAAGGTCCATACTGCTAATTTTAGGGACTGGACCTGTGGATGGAAAATTGGGTCCTGGTAAATGGCATCTGGAATTTCCAGTAGAAGCCATGGGAGCTCTACTGACACATGGGACAGAAGAGAAAACCACTGTCTCCTGGGCCAGTGTGGCACAATCAGGAGAACCCTGGCTTGCTCTCGTTTGATCTTCCTCAGGACTAAATGTAACCGCCACATCGGGGGGAATATATAACAAAGGCTGAATTCTCCCCACTGATTGCTGAATGCATCCAGACCCCTAGCCACAGGATCCCTCCTGAGGGAGAAATACTTCCGGCACTTGAGTACTGGTTGTTGGCAAACAAATCTATATCTGGCTGCCCCCACCGAGTCACTATCTGGGCAAACACCTGCTGATGTAGCACTTATTCTCCCTGGTCTATTCCAACTCTGCTCAAGAAGTCTGCCTCTACATTTAGGTCTTTTTTATGTGGATTGCCTGGATGGACCTGACATTCCCCTTCAGGCTCTCCAACAGGGAATTGGTATATCTGAAAAGTTCCCGAGATCTTGATCCTCCCTGGTGGTTTAGAAAGGCAACTACTGTGACATTGTCAGACAATCTGGATGTCTCTGCCAAGTACTTCCAACTCTAGTTCCCTCAGGGCTTCTTTTACAGCTAGAAATTCGCTGAACTTTCGGGCTGTGGCTCTTGTCCTTGGCAAGGAGCTTCCCAGCTAAAGGAATCTTTACCACTATGGGTTCTATCTGGTGCCAGGGCTTCCCGCCTGCCACATTCTCTGACAAGTCCACCATACCACACTTTCCCTTACCTGCTCTGGTAAGGCGACTAACCGATCCAGGGAGGCTTGATCATTGCCCCATGCATCCAGAAAGAAGGCATGCAAGGGAACTGCTGGTATGGAGGAGGTCATTAGACCGAGTATGGTCAGAATCTGCCTCAGAGAGATTGACTGGTGGGAGAAAACTTGTTTCACATACCCTTTTCCGTTTTGGTCCTGGGAAGAAGGATATGCTGGGTCAGGGTATCCATCTCATATCCAAGGTATGTGCATCTGCTTTTGGGGAGAGGCTGGACTTTTCCAGAGTCAATATCGAACCTAACTCTTAGAGACAAAGTATGGTTTTCTGCAAGGCTGCCAGAAGGGAGGACCTGACCCTCACTAAAAGAAAGAGGTCGTCTAAATAGGCTATGATGTTCGCCTGATGAAGTCTCAGGTGAGCAATTGCTTCTGATAGAATCTTTGTAAAGATTCAGGGTGCCGAAGAAAGGCCAAATGGCAGAGCCCGAAACTGCAAATGCTTCACCTTCTACCAGAATTGCAAACCTCATAAACCTTTCTGTGAGCAGGATGGATAAGAATGTGGAGGTAGGCATCCTGTAAGTTGACTGACACCAACCTGTAAAATTTCTCTTATGGAATAGATTACATACAGAATTTTTAGGTTTTTCACATTTAAAATCATGCTGCATTTTCCTGAAGGGTTTTGAACCAGGAAAACACACTGCCTTGCTCGGTAATGATGGATGGGAAGGCACCTGTCTTGACCCTGTCCTTGGGAGACTGGATCAACAGAAAATGGTCCTGGGGCCATCAAGAAAATTCCAGGCGGTAACCCTCCTGAATAGTTCTTAAAATAAAGGGGTTTTGGGAAATCTCCTTCCAGCAGGAACAAAATGGAGGAGTTTTCCCCTCACTGGGATGCCAGGACTAAGGCTTGGGTACTTGACAGGAACTAAATGAAGGCATCCCCCTTCACCCTGGAGGTCTGCCAAGGTTTTCTGATTTCAGGTCTTATGATCTTTTGCTGAAAATACCTTGGTTTCTTGTTATCTACCCTCTGAGAGGGCCCTGGTGCCCTTCTTTTTCCGAAGAATGGGAATTGAATCTAACTCTGTGCCCACAAAGGTGTGACTTAGATGGTCTCCCTGCCATGTTTTGGGCCACAGACCATGCCTGGCACTGTTAGAGAGTGCCATGCTTTTCATGTTTGATTTGATTGCTTCAGCAGAAGTGTCTACAAAAAAAAAAAAATATGGCTTTAGAGACAAAAGGTAAGGCATCAAAATCTCCTCCCCGGGGGCCCCACAAATAAGGTCACTCCTGAGACTGTCAACCCACGTCTCTAAGAAACGGCCCACACAGTCCATGGCAATTAAAGGCTTTAAGAGAAAGGCATCAGTGTCCCAGACTCTTTTAAGAAGAGTATCTGCTCGTTTATTCATAGGGTCTTTTAAAGACCCTGCCACACATGAAAGTGCCGCACATGTACGCACCCGGGTGCACCCTGACGTAGAGGTACTTAGATGCACCCTGAAAAGACTCACTTGGGTGCACGCTGGAGGAGAATACATTTGGTGCACACTGAAAAACACAGGCATTAGGAGACACACTCAAGCTGGAGGAGTCAGACTTGGGTGCACCCTGGAGGATACACACTTAGGCAAGTGCTGGAGGAGATGCTCTAGGGCGCATCCTAAAGACGGACCTGGGCGCACACCAGAGGAAACGCCTTTGGGTGCACCATGAAGGAGGTGTATACAGGTGCATGCTAGAGGAGAAGCACACAGGCACACCCTGGAGGAGATACACACAGATGTACCCTGAGGGAGATGAAGTTGGGTGCAGGCTGGAGGAGACAGAGCTGGGAGTGCCCTGGAGGATACACACTCAGGCAAACGCTGGAGGAGATGCTCTAGGATGCACCCTGAAGAAGATGGACCTGGGGGCACCCCAAAGGAGACGCCTTTGGGAGCATGCTGGAGGAGATGGACCTGGGCACACAATGAGGGAGATGGACCTGGGCTAAACTGACCATTTTTTGCAGTCCTCAAATTGGGACAGTTTAAACCAGTTTGTGGCTGCGGATAAAGAGCCACTCCAGCCCCTTTGTTTAAAAAAACACGACATACCACGCCACCATGCCCCTCCTATTAGCGATCCTGCAAATGTAATATTAGAAGAAAACAAAGACACTCACCTTCACTCGGAATCCAGCCGGCGGTGCTGCAGCTGTGGCACCTATCGCCTCCCATCTTCCTGAAGTTCTGGGTGCCGCTCTCTGCATTGCATACACCCCTGTCCGCTCATTCACGGGAGTGAGCAGACAAGAGCACGCGATGCAGAGCACCAGCTCCAATGGCAGACTTCAGGAAGTTGGAGGCGTGCTGCACTGCCGGCTGGATTTGGGGTAAAGGTGTCCTTTATTTTTCTCTAATTACATGTGCATTATTGCTAAGGAGGGGGCAGGCTGGGGGTAATTTTTTTTTTTTTTTTAACAAAGGGGCTGGTTTACAGTTGCCAGCTGGCCAATAAATAAACAAAAAAATACTGGCCAGGTGGCATCCCTAGGCTGGGGTGGCCCTTAAAGTGGACTATCCTGGGTTTTGGTCCTTTCCCCAGGACAATCGGGGGTGCCCCACTGTGTGAACCCCCCCCCAGATCACCGGAGCCAACTCACCTCTTCCTGGTCCTAGGGCGCATGTGCGACAGCTCATCCAATCAGCGCGCTCAGAGCGAGAGGACAGCTGCATCCCCGATACCCTCTAAAGGGGGGGGGGGTTACCCAGTAGGGCATCCCAATTTTGGATGCCCCAGGGGAGGGAATCTCCAGGGTCGATCGTGGTGGGTTTTGGTCCAAATTTGGATCACATGCTCTAGGAATATTTTGGTCCATAAAAGATATTGGTGATTAAGCCATTTCTCGGATGTCCATGCATTCCTCCACCACCATGCAATCGATTCAGAGCAGCTGTAAACCATCCAGCATTCTGCAGTTGGTGGGACAGTCTTCCTGAAGTGGGACATTTAGGTGTTTCCATAGATTTCGAAAGGACAGGGGGCCTCAAAGTGGGACTGTCCCCCCGAAAATAGGACATCTGGTCAATGTAACCTGGGCGCACCGTGCTGGAGATGAATGTATGCCTCGTCGTTGTGGCGTGCGGTTTAGGTCCACTTCGACAGTAAACTCCCCACCCTCCATAGCAGAAGCCTCACTCCCCGACATTCCCACGCTAGTAGCGGAGACCGCTTCCCCTCCAACCCGCTCCCGCCTCCCCTGACGTCACTTCCTCCCTCCGGTTCCTGGATTCTGGGCTCTACCGATTACGCCAGGGGAAAGCAGCGACGGGGCAGCGCTGTGACGTGTGAGGGGAGCCCCGGGAGCAGCTGGTGAGTTGGGGGGCTTTTATGGGCAGTAGATGAGGAAGGGGCAGGATACCGGGGAGGGGGGAATCGCGACTCCCTAACAGGAAGCTCTGCTGCATTGTTTGGACTGCCAGGGTCGGCCTGTGTATTGTTCCCGGGCCTCTGCTTCCTGTGTACACACCGATAGCTCTGGATATTTTTCTGTCATCTGATCCAACTAACAGCCACATTTCCTTTACTTGTCACAGATATTTATTACTAAGCATTTTCCCTGACCGGTACCTGTTACTAGTTTCATTATTCTGCTGGCTGGTTGCCCATAGCAACCAGTATTCCCCCTGGCCGGTTACATGTTACAAGCTAGGTGTCATCATTCCCCTGGCTGGTTACCTGTTACAAGCTGGGTTTCATAATTCTCCTCAACCAGCATTCCCCCTGACCGGGTTACCTGTTACAAACTAGGTGTCATCATTCCCCTGGCTGGTTACCTTCTACAAGCTAGGTTTCATCATTCCCCTGGCTGGTTGCCCATAGCAACCAACATTTCCCTCTGGCCCATTACCTGTTACAAGCTAGGTTTCATCATTCCCCTGGCTGGTTGCCCATAGCAACCAACATTTCCCTCTGGCCCATTACCTGTTACAAGCTAGGTTTCATCATTCCCCTGGCTGGTTGCCCATAGCAACCAACATTTCCCTCTGGCCCATTACCTGTTACAAGCTAGGTTTCATCATTCCCCTGGCTGGTTGCCCATAGCAACCAACATTTCCCTCTGGCCCATTACCTGTTACAAGCTGGGTTTCATCATTCCCTTGGTTGGTTGCCCATAGCAACCAGCAGTGTCCCGTCAGCCTCCTTCTCAGGGAACTGACTGTATGCTTGTATTTATTTGGTACATGGAGCTGACAATCTATAAATATATAAATAGGAAATGGCCTGGTGGGGAATTGTTCAATCCGATCTTTAAGGATCAGACTGCCCAATTTTTCCACTAGCCCCCACCCCTGGGGCATCTTGATATGGCATGTCCCAGCTAACCCCTAGAAAACCCAGTGTTTTCAGACAGGCAACATTGACCTGAAAGGGTTTAGCATCACCATTCAGGGCATGTGCTCCTTCAATCAAGAAGGGGGAACCCTGCTGCAGTAAGTGAGGAAAGGTGCTCTTCTTGAATGTTGCTGAGGCTGGTCAGGGGGGCGCTTAAAGTGCACCAAAGGCTAACTGGGTTTTGGTCTTTGCTCCCAGGGCACCCTGATTTGGGATGCCCAGCTGTGTGACACTTGCCCAGCAAAACTCACCTTTCCCCGGGCCTACGGCGCATGCGCAGGCTCTCGTCCAATCAGTGGACTCGGCTGTGCTCGTCAATATTGGGTAAGGGCTGACTTTAGCCGATAGGAACCAAGTGTTCCGGCGACCATATTCCCGCTTCCGTCTAACCGGGTGTGTGTCTGCGCCAGCCATTTACCAATGTCTAGAGTGGCTGGTGGCCATGGCTTGCGCATGCACCACTGGATCAGGGAAAAGGTAGGTTTTTAGGCTTTTGATCTTTTCCCGATTTGACAGAAATTTTGAAAGTTGATTAAAAAACAATAAAACGTATCTGAAGGCTGTTTGAATAAAATGGTGCTGTGTTCACATCTATGGGCTTTATCTACCTAGAGGTATGGTGACAGCACCTTGCAAAACACTTAAACATAATCTGTTCATATTTAACTGTTTATAATGTAATTGTAAAAACAGTCTGTTAGATCCACAATTGCAATGCCCCCTATGCTACAGAGGGACTCTTGAATGATTGTTTGGTGTGTTTTAGGTGACTGACACAACCCTTTACCTACCACCCAGGTGGTATTTGAAATAACTAGAAAATCAATATTGTACACAGCTTGTGTGGTCTGTACACATTGTGTACAAGGCTTCTATAGTGTATATGGTCTGTGCTTTATGGCGTACACAGCTTGTGTTGTATTCGGTTTCCAGCTTTGTATAGTCTGTACTGCCATTGTTGTGTGTGTGGTTCGCAGCCTCTCTGCTGTGTACTGTCAGCTCTGTATGGTCTCAAAAGCCCCACTGGGCGGTTTTGTGGTACTTTAAAGTGGACCAAAACCCATGCCCGGGAATCTTATAGATCGATTCCCTTCCCCGGGGCATCCAAAATCGGGATGCCCCACTGTGGGAAATTCCCTAGGTCACCCCATACACTTACCTTGCTTCCTGGTTCAACGATGCATGCTCGAGGCACGGCCGCATCCCCACTAACCCTCTAGCAGGGCACGTCCCTGCGCCAGGCATTTGTGAATGGCCAGCACGGGCATGCTCCCTGTTAGAGGGTAGAGGGGGGATGCAACCGCCAGCGCGCTCGGAGTCGCTTGCCTTAGCCGATGTGACTTCAGCAGCTCCAAGCGTGCTGATTGGACGAGCGGCTGCGCATGCGCCAGAGGACCAGGAAGAGGTGAGTTGGTGATCTGGGAGGTTTCACACATCGGGGCACTCCTGATCGAGGTGCCCTGGGGGAAAGGACCAAAACCCAGGATAGTCAAAATCCTGGGTTTTGGTCCACTTTAATGGCTTGTAGAGACTTTACTGTAGGGTTCTAGCTCGTTTACGTTCTTGCCCTTACTGATTATTTATGAGCATTTTATGTTTTGTGTTATCGTCAAGGTGGCACTTGAGAGAGTTAGAAAGTGGTACTTTATAACTAAAAAAAGTTGGGGACTCCTTCTTTATAGGGCATACTTCTTGTATGGTATTTCCATTCCATGCCATATGCGGTGCACAGACTGTATGGACTGTACTGTCTGTGTTTTATATTGTTTAATACTGTTGGTGTTTAGTGTAAACCTTGTACTGTCCTTGCTTCTGTTGTGTGCAGCTGTATATAGTCTGATCAGTGTTGTATAGTGTACAAAGCTGTATGATGTGTCTTGCCATGGTGTACAGTGTAAATATTGCTTGGTTCCTTCTGTTCCATACAGTGTATATCTCATACTCATTGGTGTGGTTGTTTTTCCTGCAGTGATCATTGTGTAATCTGTGTAGCCTGCAATGACTGTATTGTCTCTAGTATCTATGTATGTACAGTGTACATGTAAGTACTCTCTGTCATACAATGTACATACAATTTATGCTGCACACTGTAGATGCCTGCATTGCCCATGCTGTACAATTAACAACACACACTGCCACAATTGTGTTTCCTGTTGTGTCAGTTGTATTGTCTACAGTGTCTGTTATACACCACTGTGGTGTTTTGTCTATTCACATTCATTGGTACAGTTTGTGCATGCCTGTATAGTGTGTACTTACAGTGTAGAACTATATAGTACGGTGTAGTTTCTGTGTTGTATAATCACCATACTGTATAGTGTACATTTTTACGATAATATAGTCTTTTCTGTAATAGTGTTATGGCTTTTTTTTCTATATTGTCTGTTACAATGTACATTGTGTTGTCCACCCACGGTGTATATGTATACAGTTACACACAGTACAGTTTATGCTGTGTGCACTGCACTGTGATGCTTTTTAGCATTGGTGCTGTATTGTGTACATGACTGGGCTATGTTGTGGGTCCTGTCTGTGCTGTGTGTACAGTGTGTGCTGGTATATGTTGTATAGTATACAATGCTGTGGATGTTCCCTGCTTAGCTAGCAGTGGCACACAATGCCTGGCTCTTGATGTCGGGCTGGGGGCACATTCTGTTGCTCCCATTTGGCAGTGCGCACAGCCTCGTTATGCATGTGCGCAATGTGGTCCCCCAACAGAAACACAGCAAGTAATAGCCTGCCTTAGCGTCTGGCTGTGTTGCTACCTGGAGGAGCAGCAATACCCCCCCCCCCCCCCAGCCAGCCCTGGGTGAGATGTCACTTCCTGGAGTTGATCAAAGACTGAAAAGGTATAAAAAATTGCATCCCTGGCACCCCTTTAGATGTGCTTGATATGTACTTGCTCAGTGGCTTTACTACTTCCTCATTACTGTTTCTGCTTTGTAATTCATCCACCCTTTACTCCCCTTGTCTATCAAGTAGAACTGTGGTTCAGTCTTTATTTTAAAGCTACTTTAATGCACCCAGCACTTTAGTTTCATTTTACAGCGGCATCCCTATTATGCATGCCCCTGTGTGTGAAACCCTTGAAATCAACCGGTTTTCTCCCCAAACTCCCACAGCGCATGAGCTATGGGAGCGACTCCCGAGGCGAGTATCTGGCGAAACCTGGGGTGTTCAGACAGCGGCGCATCCCATGTTTACCTCCCTCGCTGACTGGCAGCAGGATGCTGCTCAAAAGCTGATGTGAATTCACATGATGCTAAAAGCCAGGACAGAAGCACGCTATCGGCTTCAGAAAACGGAGGGCAGTACAGACATAAAGGGCACATACCTGCCAGCCTGCAGGCGCCTTTAAAGTGGACCGAAACCTAGGATTTTGACTATCCTGGGTTTTGGTCCTTTCCCCCAGGGCACCCCGATCGGGCGTGCCCCACTGTGTGGAACCCTCCAAATCGCCAGAAGAATTCCCGGTTCTACGGCGCATGCGCGGCTGCTCATGCACTCGGCGCACACAGAGGTGCTGATGTCACGCCGTCTAAGATGGCAGCTAAGGCCAGCAGCTCTGAGTGCGCTGGCGGCTGCATCCTGCGCTTCCCTCTAACGGGGAGCGTGCCCACGCTGGCCGTACACAAATGACTGGTGCGGGCATACGTTATGCTAGTGGGATAGCGGGGATGCGGCCATTGCTCTGCATGTGCCATTGAACCAGAAAGTACAGTAAGTGAACAGGGCGACCTGGGGGGGTTCACACAGTGGGGCATCCCGATTTTGGATGCCCTGGGGGGGAGAAATCGATCGGCCCGGGAATGTATAAGGTGAGGATAGAGCTGGGTCTTGGTCCACCTTAACTTCCTGTTGTGAGCCACTATTGCCGGAAGAATAGAAGGTTGTATTAGATAGGTAATAACAGTATAGTTGATTGGCAGCTGCAGCATCCTATGGCTGGAGGCCCCCTTTAATTTTTCTCCAGCCATCAGTTGCCTGTGTGCTCTGTGGGATTCTCTGTGCTTATGATCATACAGATCTTCCTTTCCAGCCTCTCTATGTCCTTTAACAGCAAGCTGCAGTGTGTCTTGCCTTCTGCCTCCCCTGATGATGGGGGGGTGCTGTGTGAGGGTCCAATTCTGGGGGGGCACAGAATGTAGCCCTTGCCTTCTGCCTCCCCTGATGATGGGGGGGGGGGGGGGGGTTGCTGTGTGAGGGTCCAATTCTGGGGGGCACAGAATGTAGCCCTTGCCTTCTTGTTACACTGGAACGACAAGAACCAGCATGCTTTTTTCTCCCATGTCCTGTCACCATCACATTGCAGTAAGGGGGTGTAAATGAGCCATCTGCTGGACTTGAATAAATGATGAGGAAATATATAATATATATATAGTAAATCTCCACCCCCCTCCCCTACCCACTAACCCCAGTTTGGATTTTTTATAGGAAACTGACGCATCTAATCCATGCAAGCTGTCTGTTTAGACACCCACACACCCAGTCATTGCAGCAGCTGTGGGCACTGAGACTACCAAGATACCAGAGACCGGGCAATGGCTCTCGCCCGCTTTTGTGTTCCCTCACCAGCAGCTGCCTTCTTGCCGGCCATGGGGCACCCAATTGCTAGACAGCGAGAGCTTTGTCTGATCTTGGGCTTTTGGTTAGTCTTGGTGCTGCCTGGTTTGGGGTGGGGGTTGATTTTTGACTGGAGGTCCATTTAAACATACAATAACAATGAAAGAGACTCAAATACACCCGCTCTATCCTTTGTACTGAGGTACGGTAACATAGTGACATAGTATGTAAGGCTGAATAAAGACTTTAGTCCATCCAGTTCAGCCTGTTTAACTCCTTCCAGTGGTCTAGTAGCCATAGCCGGAAATGTTATTACAAGCCAGGAAGGCATCAAGGCCACTTCTGAACATTTTTAATGTATCCCTCATTACTACCTCCTCTGGCAGCGAGTTCCATAGTCTCACTGCTCTTACAGAGAAGAATCCCCTCCTATGTCGGTGGAGAAAGCACCTTTCCTCTAACCTTAGTGGATGCCCCCGGGTTATGGTTACACTCCGGGGTATAAATTGATTGTGGGACAGATCCTTGTATTGACCCCGAATATATTTATACATAGTTATTAGATCACCCCTCAATCGTCTTTTTTTCTAGACTAAATAAGCCTAACTTGGACAATCTTTCCGGGTACTCTAGCCCCCGCACTCCTTTTATTAACTTATGACTTCCCTATTGCTATGAATAGAGTGGGTGTGCAGAGGGGTGTAATTCCATCTTGATAAGGGCTGCCATGTGTGGTTTACAGCATTTGATAAGCTTTAATACACCGGAGATGGGGAAAGTATGTTTTGGGGTTTTATCTGGACACTTTAAAGTGGACCTATACCCAGGTTTCTCCCTTACCTGGGTTTTAGCTTGCGTCTCATATTAAGACACCCCTGTATGTGAAACCTTTGATCACCCGTTTGCTTTCCTCGATCCACACTCCCTCAGTGCATGCACAGGGTCTTATACAATCCCAACTCAGCGGCGGCCATATACAGCAATGAGTTCCGAATAGAATGATTGACGGGCCGGACGCTCCTCTCTGCTGCCTGTCATTCAGTTATGGCTGGGATGCCACCGGCTCATGTGCTGTGCAGTATCTCACTTTATACGGGATGCCCTGGGACCCCGTCCTGGAGTCTTTTTGAGCTTGGTAATAATAATAATAACCCAAATCTGCCATGCTCTGGATTTGAGCCCCTGACCACTGTCTTCATAGTTCCATCATAGTGAGCTATACACTGCTGGCTCTTTCTTCTAAAGGGATACTGGTTGTTCGTCTTGTTTATCTTGCGCCTGTTGGTTTGCAGGGAAATCAGATCTTTTTGGCCAAACTAGCTGGTTCTTTTGGGTTGTAGTTCTTTTGTATTGTAATGAATATAAAAAAAAGTATTGTAAAATATAATATGTTATTTCAATGCCTGTAAATCAATGACAGCCGTCATTCTCCTATCCTCAGCGACTTGTCTGCAGGAAGCAGGCCTGTCTAAAGGGATGCAGGGGGTGCGTGTTAGTGTCAGGCGAGGGGGCAGGCAGGAAGAGGCTGGGGGTGGGGGGAGGCTAGCAGCTGGGAATGAAGCTGGGGCTGGCATTGTAGCAGCAAGAGGGAGCGGAGGAGAACCCTGAGACCAGCTGGTGAGTAGGGTCCCCCGGTTGTCCCACCAAGTGTGTGTCTTCTGTAGAGCGTGTGCCGGGTTGTGTGTGCGACTCTGTAACAGGAAGTGCAGCTCCATCCTGCTCAGCCGGATTGTCTGGGTGGTATTGTCTGTACAAAGCCGTGGAGGACATATGTACTAACTAACCCCTTCTCGAAATAACAACAAAGGTGACGTCAGGCCACACATTTTACTTTCAGAGAACTGTTATAGTAACTGAATGATAAAGCCTATTTGATTTAAAGGGGAGGGAGGCTAAAGTAAAAAATGACGATGGATAGTTTTTTCGAAGGCAATCCTGATTTGGTGTGCCCCTCCAATAAGGAGCTCTAGGAAACCCCAAAATACTTACCTTTATACACAGTGGCGTCACTAAATTTTACGGGTCCTGGCGCAAACCTTAAATGGGAACATTTTAATTCTCATACAGTTGGATGCAACTTAAGACTGAACCAAAAGAGACAAATGGTGCTTCCTCCTAAATGATGCCAAGTGAGCACAAATATGATAAGTAAGGTGGAGGAGCAACAATGATGGAGCCTCCTGGGCCCCGGTGCGTTTGTACCCCCTATAGTTACGCTTCTACTTCCACCTTTCAGTGGAAGTCGAGAAATCGCAACAATGCGCTCCCCTCTTTCTGCCGGCGATCAGTCCGGTTTGTGAAGCGTGCATTCACTCTGTAAACATACCCAGCATAACCTATTGGACACCGGCAGTCACATGGGGCACAGAGGCTTCCTATTTATGATTGGGGATGCCCGTGTGTGCCCTGTAACTCGCATAGTAAATCCATACTCCTGTGGCAAATGTGCCTTTGGCTGCTCCTTCTAGTTGCACGCACCCGCCTCCAGTTATTCAATTATGCCTGGGAGGGGGGTGCCTGGGCTGCCAGTGGGGATTAACTCTCAAGAGTAAGTATACTGGCTAACCAGGGGGTTTCCCCAGCAGGGCATCCCATAGCATGCTGTAACCCAGCCCTGAAATCTTTAAGACTCCTGTACCAGTTTAAATGGATTTTGGTCTGTTTTAAATAAGAGCATCCCTTTCCCTGGGGGAGGGGGGTTAAATGTTAAAGAGAAACAGCCACCCCCCTAGACTCTAGGGGCAGTGGTCTCCCTCTTTATGGGGTATCTTGGCAGTCACCCAATCCACTCACCTTCATCTGGAAAAAGATCCCTATTCAGCAGCAAAGAAAATCTGAATGAAATGCATGCCGCTGATTGGCTGAGCACCCCGCTCATGTGCCGTGGGAACAAGGAATAGGTGAGTTTATGGGCGATCCCGGGGAATACACACAGCAGGGCAACCTAAATCAGGATGCCCCAGACAGGAGAAAAAAACCCAAGATACTGAAAATTTTGGTTTTAGTTACTCTTTAAAGAGGACAGGCAAAGCAAACCAGGGTATATTAGCTTCACTGAGACAGACTTCCAACTTGCAGTGTAGGTCCACTTTAACTATGTTGCCATGCGAAGGAAAAATCATGCTGGTTAGATAGATCTAAACAGCCTCTTACCCTGTTAATGTAGCAGAGACCTGGGGCAATGGAGTGATCCGGTGACATGCTTTCACTAGTTTTGGGCATATACCCCCCCTCCCCCCTGAGGATATCTTGCTCATGAGAGTGGTTTGATCACATAGAAAAAGGATCAGCCTGTCATCTGCCTGGGATCTGTCCAGGCTTGCCCAAAGAATGGAGTTCACATGTGCTTTATACATTCACAATGTAAAAAAAAAAGGGTGTTCTGCATAGAGCATTGCAGTACGTGTAGAATTTCTTGTGGGGCAACCTGCTGGCACCTTGGTGAATGACTTATGTCATTAGAGGGTGCCTTAGGTGCTGACCGTGGCAGTTGTTGAATTCTGAACATCCCTCCTCTCCAAGAATGCCTACCGCTTCCTGACTGACAGCAATAAGAGCTTTGGTTGTGTCTGTGATCATTCGCTGAAAGGTGAAGGGCCTGCTCGATGGATTTTGAATGCACTGTAGTTGAACCTTGGATTACCCACCCATCTGTTTGGCTGATGGGCACAATACAATACCTATCTATACAGCTAATGGACACAAAGCTATACCAAACTACAAAATCCTTTATATTTGTCCCTGTGTCCTGATTGCAGGACATTCATGTTGGTTCTGGATATTCTTTTCTGAATAGACCCTTGGGCAGGCATGAAGGCCAACAGGGAATGTCGCGAATCATTAGGACCAGCAATATTAAAGTGGACCAAAACACAAGACAATCAGCCCGGGAATCTATAAGATCGTATCCCTCCCCCTTAGGCATCCAAAATCGGGATGCCCCCCCGTGTGAACCCCCCCAGGTCACCCATACACTTACCGTCTTTCCTGGTCCAATGGTGCGTGCATGATCCGCGGCCGCATCCCTGCTATCCCTGTGGCAGGGCACGTGCCCGCACCAGGCATTTGTAAATGCCCGGCGCAGACACACTCCCTGTTAGAGGGTAGCGGGGGGATGCGGCCGTTAGCGTGCTCGGAGCCATTCGCCTTAGACAGCGTGAGGTCAGCGGATCCGAGTGCGGGTATTGGATGAGCGGCTGCACATGCGCCGTAGGACCGGGAAGAGGTGAGTTGCTTTCTGTAACCGGAGGGGGGGGGGGGGTTCACACAGCGGGGTACGGACCAAAACCTAGGATAGTCAAATTCCCAGGTTTTGGCCTACTTTAAAGATGAACATCGGAGGCCATGCAGTCTAAAAGTTCCTGTCTTTAGGGCATCCTGAAATGGGATGCCCCACAGTGTGAATCCCCCCCAGATGACCAGATCCACTGACACTCTACCGAGCCCTTTCTGTGTCTTTGCGCTGCAGACACATCCCCGTTCACCTCTAGCCATGCCCGCTCCCGGCTTTTCTGAGTGA
This sequence comes from Gastrophryne carolinensis, assembly GCA_027917425.1. NCBI lineage: Eukaryota > Metazoa > Chordata > Amphibia > Anura > Microhylidae > Gastrophryne > Gastrophryne carolinensis. Next base: position 116,009,353 of record CM051244.1, on the reverse strand, counting down.
GTGGCGCGGGCATGCAACACCAACAAGGGATGCGGCTGGTGGCGCAATAGTCTCTCTTTGGCGCCACTCGAGTGCTTAGCTGTCAGCGGCGCCAAAGGGAGCTGAGTGACAGCGACCGCTCAGCCAGTCAGTGCACTCGCTCCCGTCTGTGTCTGCGCCACGGGAGTGGAAGGAAGGTGAGTGTATGGGAAGACCTGGGGGGGGGTACAAACAGCGGGGCATCCCAATCCAGAGGAGCAACTCACGGGAAAGTGAAAATCCTGTGTGGTGTTCCTCTTTAAATGTTGCCAGTTGCATCTATTGATGTTGTTGCTTTGCAGTATGATTTAGGAATGGTCTCTCAAGGACAATCCACAAAACTATTAAAGAGAGCCTAAAGCCTCCAGCTCTACAACCTAGTTCCCTAGGGGGTCATTTCGATTCCCACAGTTTTAAACTAAAATGAATGCCTGGAATAACACTAAAACACTTACCTGCTTTGACGTTCCGATGATGCTGTAACGCGGCATCCCCTGCTACTAAGTTTGAGCCTGGTAACAGGTTTCCTTTGAGTGTTTAGAGAACCAACTGTCATTTTTGACTGTTTAACCTCTAAACCTGGATGCACCCTTTTCTCATACTGACAGGGAAAGTGATCTGCAGCTCCCTGTGACAGCTAGTGCGCAATCTTGGGATCAAGAAGTTCACGTGGGGCCACGATCTATCAGCCAGGTCGAGAGACTGCACATGTAAGTAAGTATTAGGGCCAGGGTTTGATGATGCTTCTGCTCTGCAGGGCTCAGAGGAACAACGGTGAAAAATGACTGTTGGCCCCCTTTAAAACGGACCCAAACCCAGTAACTTAATTCTAAAAGATTCCTGTGCCGGGGTTACGGTTTGTTTGCCCACTGTGTGAAATATCCGGGATCGCCTGTATACTCCCCTCGGCAGGCCTCCAGTGGCATCTGCAGCTCTCATCTATCTGATAAGCGCATGCGCTGCCAGCCGTTCCTGTATGTTGGTGAGGTAAAGGATGTAGCCATTATTCCATGCAGAACTTATTGCCGGCATGAATTTTCACAGTGGTGGGTTCTGATTGGACAAAATCCCACACATGTGTCATGGGAGCTTCAGTCCATGTAAGCTGGATATCTCTCAAATTTGGATGCCCTGCTGTAATTCAAACCAAACCTAGTGATCTAACTGTAGAGGCATTCCCAGGGATGATTGTTAAAAGTAACATAAAAGTTATTTTGACTGGAGGTCTGCTTTAAAGTGGACCTTCACCGTGGAGCCCATTTTGGGCCCTGATAGGGAAGCAGTGGCCCTTGAATGGGTATAGTTCAGTTTTTGCAGAGACTCAAAAATTCAACCGGAGCACACTCGGTGCTAATTTATTCATAAGAATAAGCATGGCGAGTTGGGTGAGTAGTTCTGACAAGCGGTGAAGCTGGATGATCATCAGGGTTCCTAGAAAGTGTTTTCCTTTCCACATGTGGGTGTTTTAGAGCAATGAAAAATGAAGCAAACACTAAGCGCTGGGTGCTTATCTGTGTCCAAACAGCTGGCCTTAAAGCTGGTTGCAGCTTGCTCCTAAAACGCGCGGCCTCTATAGATTTCCGGACTATCAGGATTAAACGCTAAAATGACTGAGCGGAGGAGGTGGTTAGGTTTCAATAGCTGCTTGTGACCTCATGGAGGAGATTCCACATCACCTTCTGCCCCTTTACAATCCCTGTCCAGGCTCCTGAAAAAAACAGAGCACCTACCTCCCAGCCCGAAGACCTCGATCCTGCGGGCTGCAGCCCTCCAGTTTCAGCGCTGATACAACCTCTCTGCGCGCCCCTGCTGATGGTCATGGCCGGTTGAGTGTTAGCAGTGGGCAAGTCACATGGCTGCTTACAAGCGTCCCTCACTAAATTCTATTCAGCCTGAGACCCTTGGGTCCAGATGGGAAGCACACTGTTGGCGGACTGGGAGGTAAGTACCCCATGAACTGTCCCTGTCCAGGCTGGGCTGAAAAAAGAGATCTTCTCCCTCGCAGCTGCTTTGGCTATGTCTGGCTTTTAAATATTTAAAGGAATCTAAGTGTGCCCTTCCACCGCTTCATACAGAGAGGGCCATGCTGCTGAAATGAATGGAGTGCAGGGAGCAGTGTGTCTTAAACTGGACCTTCACCCTGAATAAGAGCCTATGTTATATGTTTCCCCTGCCCTGTACATACAGATTATACACAGGAAATGTCTTCTGACTGTGCTGCTCTGCATTCCCGGGATTGCTGTGTGTTTCCTGACCCCAGCCTTGCTCTGTCTGTGCAAAGCACAGCTATAGCCTGACCCCCACTTCATGTCACGCATACTAATGCACAGCATAAAGCACTGGTTATAAAAGCGCGCAGTCTCCTTGAAGTCTGCTGCACGCTCCCGCCTCCAGCCTACCTGAATGGCTGGGTGCAAGATCATGCCTCAGCTGTAGGGATGCGACCGCAGCATTAGAGCATAGGTGAGGTAGGTTATTGCAGGCCTGCACGGGGCTTATGGCATCCCATATCTTTTAGACTCCAGGAGGTCTACTTTAGAAGACGAGCGACATCAACATCTTTTGACTTTAAAATGGTGGATGGGCGCCTAAGGACAGCAGTGTGTCCACTTTGGGACCTGGTTTATTTACATTGGGGTAGAAGAGGTAATATTTTCTCTTTTTTTTATGTTTGGGACCGTCCCCAAAACTAGGTAGGGCTGTAAGCAGATCCTTAGTCATTTTCCCCTGACGAACCATAGACCTCATCGGTATAAGAAGAATTACTACAGCAACTTTGGTAACATTCTTTTCCATTCCCGGTGACACCTAACACTTAACATTGTAAATCTGCACATTAAAACCTGACCCTTGCCCACGTTATGTAAGACTGGAGTTATACTTGGGGTTGGGGGGGTCTACAGAGGAACAGGCATGCCAGACATGGCAGCCACTGTGACGGAGGAGGTATGGCCTTTTCTTTTTTTATATATTTTATTACAGTGCAGCATGCATTTCACGTGTATGCAGAAGGACTTCATTCATTAGTCATTACAAGGAGCAGTATAGGTGCACTGTAGTAGCAGGTTTCATTTATTCACAGATAAAATCCTAGCTATACAAGGAGACTTTTTGTTTTTGGCCTTTTCTGACAGATTTTTGGGGCCTGCCTATTTACATCTCACCAGTCTGCACTTATGCACCTGCTCGGGATCATGGTACCTTGGAACATCTGGTTTCCGTACACCACTTACCTGAACTGTATTCCACCCCATGGCGATACTTCCAGTCGGCTGTGTAGGTTTCCTTACACCACTTACCTGAACTGTATTCCACCCCATGGCGATACTTCCAGTCGGCTGTGTAGGTTTCCGTACACCACTTACCTGAACTGTATTCCACCCCATGGCGATACCTCCAGTCGGCTGTGTAGGTTTCGGTACACCACTTACCTGAACTGTATTCCACCCCATGGAGATACCTCCAGTCAGCTGGGTAGGTTTCCGTACACCACTTACCTGAACTGTATTCCACCCCATGGCGATACCTCCAGTCGGCTGTGTAGGTTTCCTTACACCACTTACCTGAACTGTATTCCACCCCATGGCGATACTTCCAGTCGGCTGTGTAGGTTTCCGTACACCACTTACCTGAACTGTATTCCACCCCATGGCGATACCTCCAGTCGGCTGTGTAGGTTTCCGTACACCACTTACCTGAACTGTATTCCGCCCCATGGCGATACCTCCAGTCGGCTGTGTAGGTTTCCGTACACCACTTACCTGAACTGTATTCCGCCCCATGGCGATACCTCCAGTCGGCTGTGTAGGTTTTCGTACACCACTTACCTGAACTGTATTCCACCCCATGGCGATACTTCCAGTCGGCTGTGTAGGTTTCGGTATACCACTTACCTGAACTGTATTCCACCCTATGGAGATACCTCCAGTCGGCTGTGTAGGTTTCCGTACACCACTTACCTGAACTGTATTCCGCCCCATGGCGATACCTCCAGTCGGCTGTGTAGGTTTTCGTACACCACTTACCTGAACTGTATTCCACCCCATGGCGATACCTCCAGTCGGCTGTGTAGGTTTTCGTACACCACTTACCTGAACTGTATTCCACCCCATGGCGATACTTCCAGTCGGCTGTGTAGGTTTCGGTACACCACTTACCTGAACTGTATTCCACCCCATGGAGATACCTCCAGTCAGCTGGGTAGGTTTCCAAAGGCCCCAACAGGCTTCTAATGGTGTAGGTTGATGATTGTGCAGGTTAGGGTGGATGATCTGAGTTCTGAAGGTGCACTCTTTTAAATTTAGGTGATTACACAGTTGCCCTTTAAGAATTAATCAAAGATGCCCTTTAATAAAACAGTGTTTAATCTCATAGACTAAAAACTTTACTCTCGATACAATTCTTGGCATGTGTAACAAATGATTGGCCAAATGCTCCTTTCACAGTGAGAAACTGTCCTGTCTGAATATTCTCCTCCAGCACTTCAGCCACTATTTCCTTTTTTTCCTTCCTGTCCTATTTTTAAAAAATGAACGCCATCCTTAAAAGGAAAAAAGGTTCTGTATATACACATTTAGTGTCCTTTCAAATGACTGGAAGATGTGCGCAATGTGGGAATAGCTACAGCCACCCTATATGGTGACCATTCCATGTCTGCAGAGAGATCACCAGAACTGCTGCTGGCTGTACATTTACCATCACAAATATTAAGTGTCTCCCTTCTATTCAGTGTTAGAAAATAAAAAATCCTCAGACAAAAACAATCTCATATTTCATAGCAATACTAAGAGCCGCCGGGGCTTGACATTCCTCCAGCATTCTGATATGTGAACCCTTTCACGAATGTTAGTATTTAATTTTTTTCTTAATTCTTGCTGTTTAGTTTCTTAAAGGGACATTATTGTTCAAAAAAACACCCCCGTGGTATCCAATTTGGGATGGGTGGCTCCTTGGAAAACCCAACGACTGGTTAAAGTAAAGTTAGGTCAAACAAGCTGTATTCTTTGTTAAAGGAATTCTATTGTGAAGTTGTCTTATATTTATGTGTGTGGAACAAAACCCAAACCGGCCTTCCCCTCTGGGGCATCCCAAAACAATTTAAGGTGCGCTCCTGTGCCCATCCATTCAAATAGGCTGGGGGCAGGAGCGTGCCTCAATCTAAAGGGAACTGGGGATGTGGATCAATAATGTGTTGGCACGTGGTAAGGTAAGATTTCCTGGGGGTTCAGGGGGCATTTCACATAGCGGATGCCCCCTGGGGGAGAAAGAAAACCTGGTATAGTCAAAATACTTTTGTTCCAGATAAACATTGTGAGAGGAGGACTTGCATATACACCCCAATTGAAACTAAATCCCACCAAACTTGTGGGTTTATTCTACGGATGGGAACAACATCCAAAGGGAGGTGTTTTTAAACCTACCATTCTATTTTTACAGGGGAGAACCTCCAACTTCATGACTTTTGATCCAGGCCTTAGTATCAACTATTCTAATATCCCCCCAAAGCATTGCATTATAGTCCAAAGTCTATCTACACACCGGGACAACTGCAGTAGCAATAAGTAGCTACTCCAGCACAGGTTGGCGCAGGAGAAGGGCAGTTATAGGTGAGCAGTCCAACCTCTTCTTGCCCACTTAGCTTATTTATGTACATTCTTATCATTCTGGAGCTCATTTAACTGAAAGTACATTTTCAGGCAAAAAAAAGCTATACTCGCCCTTTCTCCTACGCAGACCATCGCTCCTAGCCCGGGGCGGCAGCGCTTACCTGAAAGGTTGGATGCAGGTCCACCGCCGCCTGGCTCCCCGCTCTCTCGCCGAGCTTCTCTACCTGTCCGGCTGTGACATGGCGACATCAGTCACGGTGAGCTGCCATGCTCCCCTCCATTGTAGTGTCTCCACGTTGGAGGGAGGCGGGAAGAGAAGCCAATAAGCAGCGCTGCATGAGGTGACGGGAGGTGAGGGACCTGCATCCAGCCTTTCAGGTAAGCACCGCTGCCTTGGACTAGAAGCGATGGTCTGTGCAGGAGAAGGTTGAGTATAGATTTTTTTTCTTTGCCTGAAAATTGTCTTTAACCTTTGAGCTTTCTGCTATCCCACATTGACAGACCTCTAAAAACCTTTCAAATTGTGTTTGGAACATCTCCTTTCAGTTTCCTAACCAGTGTATTCTTCTCTCTTGAACAGGTGCTGGTGGTCATACCTGCCCCTTGGCTTACCTAAATCCAGGACCAGGAAGATGTGCCACCAAGTCACAGCGGGGAGAATTCAGTGTTGTAAATTCTGGTCCTCAGGAAGAAACGGGCTTCTAGTATTGCTGCTATCTTATCTACCTTATACGTTCAGCTCAGGTAAGGGGCCCCATAATATACTCACTAATTAATAAAATTATTAGCGTTAGGACAGTTTGGCCCATACAACTTGGGTTCTTTATTTTCAGACCTGTGTGAAAGCTCAGCCTCTAAAAAAAACCTGTTTGGAAAGTTTAGCCCTCATTGTTCAGAGTGAGTGAAATGAGCAGCTGATGCCTATGCTGAAGATTGGCTGAATGTGAGATCATACGGGATGTGGTAAAGGAAACCCCCACCAAAGATGACTGGAGGTCCTCTCACCCCTGCAGCAGGGGGGCATCCTCATATGAGATGCTTGGCCTTTCTGACAGTAACTGGCTTCTGCATTGCCTCGCTGGCAGCTGCTGCTTTGCAGCTCCATGTGGATGATTTTGGCAGCTATGGTTTGCCATGCATGCTTAAAGCCTCTTCGAGAACCTGATTGACCCCTGGGCAGTCACTGCCTCCGTATGTACGAAGTTACCACAATCCGCGTGTGCCCAATGGATCACCGGAAAGGTAGGTTTCCTCAAAAAACTGGCAGGGCAGTTCACATGGTGAGACATCCTGATTTGGGATGCCTCACTATGTGAACTGCCCTGCCAGTTTGTTGGGCATCTTACCCAACAAACTGGCAGGGCAGAGCACTGACACTAGGATCTTACAGACTCTAGGCCAGTTCCTGCAGTGACCCCTGGGCATCTTGATTTGGAATGTTGGTCCACTTGAACCCCTAGCGAAAACTTGGGGATCTGGCATAATACTCACCTGGTTTGCTCTCCAGTGCTGTGCATGAACCCTACTAGTTGCCAGCAATGGTTCGAACACACTGGTGCGGCTGCCAGCTATCCAGGAAAGCAGAACAATAAGGGTTATACCTGATTTTCACCTTCCTGTGAGTCTTCCATCAGACAGGAGTTACAAGGGAGAAAGAGGCATGAGTTCTGCTTTGGCCATAGGTTTGTTTAAAAAAGTTGGTATCTTGTCTGTGTGTTAAGCTCACATTGAAACAGGCACACCCTCCTTTTTCTGTGGAGATGAAAAGATGAAGGTGAGGGTGTTGCTGCTGACACCACAGGAACACAATAGTAACTGGTTGAGGTTTTTCAGGCACCTCTGAGCAACCTTATTTGACGTCATATTGTCCATTGAGTAGTTGAACCTTTTGGAAGTTGTTACTTTGTTTAAACTATAATTCTTATTGCGGTTTTTCTGTATTAAAATCTGCATCTAGAGCCACGTCAGAATCTCTGTTAACTCTCCAATGCCAGTGAGACAATGGAAGTGCCAGTGAAATCTCAGCAGCAATATGAGCCCGCCCAGCATCCCCCCCAATAGGACAACGGCTTGCCCTGGGTACCAACTGGATGTGGGATGCCATCTCCTTTACCCTGATCAATGGATCATGGTAAAGGTGCAGGTGCCCAGGGCAAGCCGCTGTCCTACTGGGTTGAACGCCGGACGGGCTCAAATTGCTGTTTGATTCCTGTGTTAACCATTTCTAGTCCAGCTCTGCTTTAAAGAATCCTAAAACAGTAAAGTGTAAGGTGTGTCATTGCCTTGCCTCTGACAGGTTAAACCAGTTAGCCTTCTGTTTCTACTCGGGAGTCTGGGTGGTTTTCTTTATTATGACACTAGTCCATGCCCTGTCATGGGACTGAAAAAAGTGTTAAATGTCAGCAATTGATTTTGCTGTCCTGGGTCCACTATGGTGAGCAGAGGGGGGTGAGGAAGCACCGTCTATAGGCAGTAACAAGGTTTGCTCACATGCTTTTCTTGGCATCTCTCGTAGCCTTTCTCATGTTGCTCAAAGGTCACAGTGTGGTAGGCTGGCCATTTCCTTGTTATTCTGACCCAGCAAGCTAAGGTGCAGCCACTGGGTACAGAATGGGGCTGAGATCAGACTAATTGTATCTCTTCTGCCGGGTCTTATACACCACACTGTTCAAAGAACACAGCACTAGATGGTCCCGTGTCACTGTTGCACAACTACAAAAATGCTAGGAAGCATAAAATAGGGCTTTAAAGCCTCTCAAAAGCTGCAGTGGCCAGTCTTGTAGTCTAAAAGACTCCAGGGCTGGCAGCTAGCCTGCCCCCGGAGCATCCTAAACCTACTGTGTGAAACTCCTGGGGTCACCTGTAAACTTACCTTTATGGGGGCTCCCATGATTCTGTGTTGGCTGGTGTCTGCTTCCCTGTAGCTGTGGCGTGCTCCTATGCGCAGCTATTCAGATTTCTAGGGAAACCTGGTGTAAGTCACCTTGCACTCATGAGATCAGCCAATCGGTGATATTAAAAGCACTGTAGAAAAAAAAAATTATTAAACCACCACCAAGCTGACTGCATCACTTGAGGTACGTGCGCGGGGATGAGGTTTGTTTCTCATCCTACTGTTAGCCCACTTGTCCCCTTTGGCCACTGGCCAGTCAGGTGGCATGCAAGAGCGGCATAGTTGTGTGGGCCAGGCCTTTTAACAAGTTGGCTATCCAGGATCTGGGTACCCTGGGGGAGGGGCTCTATATCATAGTAAAAAAAAATGAGTGCATTGTTGTGCCTCTAGTTATTATTGCCAGCACATGGTGTGATCACATAATTGGGGCGAGAGGAGATCAGAGAGGAGGGCGGGCTTTCATAGCTGCCACTCAGGACGTCTGGGCAGGGAGTGGGGGGTGTTTCTGTTCTTAGTCCCCTGAAGGTTGATTGGTGGACCACATCAGCGGGGCGGGAAGGTAAAACAGAATGAGGTCGTGATTTTCCTCACTAAGGAGGCAGGCGGGAGAGAGAGGACAGCACTGGAGCCACTCAAAGAAAGGTAAGATACTCGTTGCCAATCACTTAAAGTTATTTGTTTACTTTAGGGACATGACTAGCACAGACAAAATAAAAAGCCCTATCCTGGTAAAGGCAATGCTGGGGAGGGGCTCGCATTGTTCCTGGAATGAAGGGTTAGATCCTTAGTGGATGGCCAGCTTTTTTAGGTCTGAAGCATATTTCTGCTGTAAGCAGTTGATGTGTGGTCACCAGTGGCTGTGAGATAATTTCCTGTCAGCAGTCACACAGAGAAGGCCTTTATGGTGTCCCTCGTGCATATTGTGTGTCACTATTGTCACCACGGCCTCAGTCTGGACTCCCCCCATCTGTGTGAAAGCCTGATGAATGCTAAGGGTGCCCCGCCATCTGTCTGCACATGACGCTTCTGTATCAGGGATTGCTATGGAAGTCAATTAGCATTTCAATGGGGGTGGGGGGATCTCTGAGGTGACGAGAGGGAGCGTGTGGCCATTGTTCTTTCATTGTCCTCTTCCTCTGTTTAATATCAGACATAACTTGTAGCGTTGATGCTGGATTTTAGTACTGGGACAGATTCACTTTGGGCAGCAATTTGCTTTGTTAGAAAAGTTATGTGGAATGTTCCGGACAGCTGTAAAAACGCAACTCTTTGGTGAAAGCATACACAGGCTTTCCTCCAATCAGTGGCTCCTACTCCATTCAACTTCCTCCCTCACATACCTGCGTCAGCCATTCAGAAATGCCTGCCGTGAGTAGGGGGTATCAGCGGGGGAAAGCCTGGGATGCGGCCCACACATGTCATGTGGGATTACCAGCGATGTGAGTATACATGGTGACCTGGGAGATTTCACACATTGGGGATACCCTATGGAGAGCGGATAGGGCAGCACTGAAGACTTTAAAGTGGACCAAAACCCACGGCGATTGGCCTGGGAATCTGTAAGTATCCCGGGCTGATCGATCCCCCCCCCTCCGGGGCATCCAAAATCGGGATGCCCAGCTTTGTGAAACACCCCAGGGCACCCAAACACTTACCTTCTTTTCCGGTCCAGCGTTGCATGCGCAAGATACGGCCACATCCCCACTATCCCTCTAGCAGGGTGCGGCATTTGTGAATGGCCAGCACGGGCACGCTCCCTGTTAGAGGGAAGCGGGGGATGTGGCTATTGGCACGCGCGGGTGCTCTGGGGGCAAGGACCTAAACCCAGGATAGTCAAAATCCCGGGTTTTAGTCCGCTTTAAGACTCCTGGTCCCACCAAGTCCTGCTTGTTACCCTTCAACAATTTCCCCCCAGGGCATCTGATTTGCTACGCCCCCACAGTAAACAAAGGAAGCCTTGCACTAAAGCGCATGGAAGGCTGCAGCTGCTGAATGTGTATGCAGCTGTTTGCTGTCCCTGTAAGATGGTAGGAAAGCTGGGTATCTCTCAAATGTGGGGCTCACTGTTGGTGTGTGGGCTGGGCTAGATTAGTGTCCCTGTGGACCAATACCCTCCCTGGCTCAGAGTTGCAAGGGATAGTTTAGGTCTGCTTTAATGCAGAGGGGGATGATTTTTAGCTACATTTTTGGAATAACTCTGATCATCAATGCATGCTGCACAGCAGCTGTGTAACTTGAGGGGGTGCAACTACACTGGGGCCCAGAAGGTTAGGGGACCCCATCAATGTTGCTTATTTATCATATTTCTGGTCACTTTGCAACATTTTAGTCTTTAGTTGTCTAACTGCATCCAACTAAGTTGAAAGACAGAAAAAAGTTTACTGTATGAGCCATGAAAGGGCCCCATTTAATGTTTGTACTAAGACCTCATCACATATAGTTATGCCACCACTGCACAGGGGGCAAGGAGTCTAGATTCCAGGCCACAACATGAGTCTGGGAGCTAAGGAAGAAGGTAGGCCCAGGGCCGGCTCCAGGTTTATGCGGGCCCCTGGGCCATAAGAGTCTCAGGAGGCCTGTTTGTGATATGACTCCATACATGGCGATAATGCTGCACGTATGGTGAATATTGGCAAAGAATAGAAAGAGAAAATAAACAATAGGAATGCCAGAAAGAAAGTATAGAAGAAATAAAAAACAGAGAATGAACAAAAGAAAGAAAGAATGAAGCGAAAGAAAACAACATAAAGTATAAATTAAAGACATTAACATATAATAGATGGAAATAAATATATATCCAAATAAAATGAAACATAGAAAGTAAGTAAGTAAGAAAGAAAAACAATGGCGTCGAATAAATGTCAGAATGAATTAGAACAAAACGCAATGACAGAATAAAAAGCAGGATTTGTAGAGATGGAATGGGAAGCAAGGGAAAGAAAGAAATTAAAGCGGACCTTCACCCTGAAAAAGAGCTTATCTTATATGTTTCCCCCACCCCCTACATACAGATTACCTACATCAAAAATCATCCTACCTGCATCTACTGCATGTTATGAGCCTTTAAACATCCAAGATGGCGGCTCTTGGAGCATCAGGCAGCCTGCAAACAGGAAGTGTATCCTGAGTGTCCCACCCTGCTTTCTGGGATTGCTGACCTTTTCCTGACCCCAGCTCTGCTCTGTCTGTGCAAAGCACAGCTCTAACCCCACCTCCTGCACTTTTGCCCCCCTCTTTTCTCCTCAGTATGTGATGCTTCTGATGCAATATGGCGGCGCCCGTATCCTAGAGTCCTGAACAGAGTTGCAGCCCAGTGGGGGAAAGAATAATAATTAAGTGACTAAAAACATAATATGTATTAATTTTAGATGCTGGGGAATAGTTTTTAAGTGTTTGGGCTTTTCATTAAATCATGCTGAAGGTCCGGTTTAAGAGAAAGAAGGAAGGAATAAAGAAAGAAAGAAAAAGAGAATACTAGAAGATAGTAGAAGGAACGAAAAGAATAGAGGGGAAGAGACAAAGATTAGAAGGACTGTCAGAAAAATAGGAAAAAACAAAGAATAGATGGAAAGAAAAAAATGAAAGGAAAAAAAAATAGAAGGAAAGAAACAAAGGATAGAAAAAGTTAGGCTGACAGAAAGTCTCTCCCAATGGCCAATCTGCTCCTGGCTGACCTGCGTCCTGCATAGGGGGCCCTCCCAAGGTGCAGGGGCCCTGGCAGTTGCCCAGGTACGCCCAGTACTGACGCCTGCCCTGGGGGTAAGTGTGGTAGGGGGTGGGGCTGTGGAAGTGAAGGACCGCTGCCTGTGCGCTGTACTATCTGCATTAGATGACAACAGAGCTCTGTGCTCAGTGACCATTCGGTTCATGCCAGCCAAACAGCCTTGTCTATATTATGTCAGCATTTCCATACTGTAATACAGCAGAACCAGCTTTAGACAGGCTCACCAAATGCTCAATAAGGACTATCAAACTGGTTATTCCAGCCATTGGGACCAGTCACATTCTGAGGGGCTGACCCAGATTTTCCTATCAGTGTCTCGTTCGTTACAAGGCTTCCTGGCTTCAACAGAATGGAGAACTGATTCCCACTGGTTCCAGACTCTTAATATTTCATAACCCTTCGTCCTTATTGCAGCACTTCGCTTTTCAGCAGAAGCCGATGAGGTCACGTCCCCGGCATTTCTTGCTAATGTTTGTTCTCCTGCCTTCCGTGATGTCGCATTTGTGCTGTAACGCAGGCAGATGTTAGAAGGAGCTGCAGCTTCTGAGTGTGCTCCATTGCAGCCATTCTTACATTGTGTTCATAAGGGCTGCAATGCTTTGCATGTCAGGTTTGAATCACAACAGTTAAAGGAGCAGTATCGCGAAATTTGCATTAAAAAAGATAAATAATTAAATAGCCAAACAATAGCTTATAACATGTGTATAAATAATCTGGCGATAGAAAAAGAAAAAAATATATGCCTCTCTTTTAAATGGTATAATGACAATGGCTCAGTCCATTTGCTGAATAGGGGGATCTGCTGGGTTGTATTTAGTGAGCTGCTTCATTTAGCCCACTGGTCTCCTAGCAACACTTTACCTCAGAGGCTGACACTGTAATCAGTGGTAACGGCTGTGTGTGTGTGAGGTGCTGCTTTTGTTAGGAGACCAGGTGACTCAAATGTGTAAAATCTATACAAAATAAACTAAACTGACTGAAAACGACTGAAATTCTTCTTTGAATAACTGTGCAGGAAAATCTAAAGGTATTAAAGTGGAACAAAACACTGAGTGGCCGACCCTGAAGTGAATAAGACCCGGCCATTGACCTTCCCCCTTGGGCATCCTAAATCGGGATGCCCCACTGTGTGAAATGACCCCTGGATAACCACAGATCCCCCCATTTTTCTGGCGCGCTCACGCAGATAGTCATTTAGACAGGCCGGGTGGCCAGGAAGGTTACTGCTCAGGCTCCCCATCTGCGTGCAAGCAGAGCTGATTGGATGAGAGCCCGCGCATGCGCTGTGGGACAGGGAAAGGTACGTTTTCACAGGCGAACTTGGGTATTTCACATATCAGGGCATCCCAAGTCGGGATGCCCCTAGGGGCACAAAACTCCAGATAGTGAAAATCCTGGGTTGGGCTTTGCTCAAAACACACAAAGCTGAAAGAAAGATCATATGGAAAAATAAGAATATGAAAGAGAAAATGGTAAACTGAAAGATTCTGCAGCAGAGCCAACATGAAGGGAAAACTGTCAAAATCAGCTAAATGACTTCTAGAGCTTTTCTCTCTGTTTTAGTAGTAAGTAGTTGTAAATGGTAAATGGTATTACCTTAACCTTGGATTTCCTGCTCTCTCTGTTTTAGATATATAAGTTCTGGCCAGGCAGTGTTGCAATGTTGTTATCTTATGCTGGACGGCTGCCAGCACTGAACAGCTGAGACTTTGATACATTGTTTCCCCCTCTTCTCTGCATGGAACAGGCCAGAGTGTCCCGACACTCACAAGACATAAACATGAGCTATTAGTCTCCAGCTGCTCAACACACACATCATTTTTTTCTACATTTGTAATTCTTACTCCAACACTTACCTACATTCAAAGTACCATTTAAATATGTCACCAAGAAAAATTCGCGATACTGCTCCTTTAACATGTAAAATAAACGCGACACAACACAATGCCAGGGTGTTCATATCAGGCTCTTGGGTCCAGGCAGAAAAAGTATCCGTGTTGTGTGGACTATTCAAGAAAAGCTTCTGTTATAAAGCTCGAAAAGCCCTGGCAGAAAACGTACCCTGTACACAATTGCCTCATTTATCACCAGTGACCTATCCCATGTAAATACCGGCTTCCAGGGGCACTTTCAAGAGGTTGGCACCACCCACATTGGCCTTGATTCATCAAAGGTTGGAATTGTTTTTATGAGAAAAATGGGTTTTTTTTTTTTTCACGCAAACATTTTTCTTTCGATTCAACAACTTTCGAGTGCAAAATAATTCTAGTGATTCAGGTGCTACTGACTGGCTTCACACATGAGTTAAATGTTAAAGCAGACCTTCACCCTGAATAAGAGATAGATAGATAGATAGATAGAAGGTTGACGGCAGAAGGAGACCATACGGTCCATCTAGTCTGCCCTTATGTGTATACTGTATGGTCTCTTTATCTTAGGATAGATGTGTACTTATCCCAGGCATGTTTAAATTCAGTGACTGTTGATTTTTCAACTACCTCTGCTGGAAGTTTGTTCCAAGCATCTACTACTCTTTCTGTAAAATAATATTTTCTAACATTGCTCCTGATCTTCCCCCCTACTAGCTTCAGGTTGTGCTCTTATATGTTTCCCCCACCCTGTACATACAGATTTTCCACATTAAAGATCATCCTACCTGCACCTACTGCATGATATGAGCCTTTAAACATCCAAGATGGCGGCCCATGGAGTCTCAGGCCGCCTTCCAAAACCCACGATGCCCCATGGGTGAATTATTTTCGTCCATTGAGAGCCGTCTGCCATGACTATGTTATTTGGCAGGTGGCTCTTATTCAGTAGTGGAGCGCATGCTTATGCATTCCCAGTGGTGCTCCCGCCTCGGCTTTTATGAATGGCTAGGGCGGGAGCAAACACACACTACCAAGGGGATGCGCATTTTTCTTTTTCATTAGCCTTGCCTGTCCCAAAAAAAAAGAGGACCAGAACATATTTTGGCTGGCCCTGGAGGCTAAACACTCCAGGGACATTTGATTCCTTATGACTGAGGCATTTATGGCTATGGATTATGGATTTATGGACCGCAGTTATACTGACCTCTGAGGGTCCCACAATATATGCATGGGTCACGCCCACATTCCCAGCTTCCTTCGGCTGATGATGAGGATCCGGTGGCCAGCCATTCAGATGTTGGGTGGGGGGAGCGTATATCGGCCAAAGGGAAACCGAGACACCACAGTGACACATAGTTGCAATGGAATGTGTAGGTCTGCTTTAAAGCAGATTCACCACCAGGAAGGCTCAGGGTGAAAGTTGAAGGCGTAAGCGAATGCGGCAACATGTAGCCTGCTATTGGAATAAATGGTTCTGTAGCACAGAGCTGATGTTTGATTGTGCTCACCATCAGCCAGGGGATAACAGACAGATTTTAGGGTTCAGTTAAAGCAGACCTACGCTCTCTTTCCCAGAAAAGGTGTAGGTCTGCCCATAGTGAGTTTTTAGCTTGAGTCACTTGCCGGCTCCCATCTTGTCGAAAGTGGAATTTAGTTTCGGTTGTCCTGGCCAGCGTGCTCGCTGATAAAGCCCGGGTAGCCTTTGTTTTCAGGGTTAGCATACAGATTAATAGCTGTGTGTTCTGCTTTCTTTAGAGCTTTTACACCTCTCCTTATTTACAGACAACATTCCCTGGCGGGAAGTCAGTTGGCGCACACCTTATTTCTGGGACCATCTCCCTTGATCAGGACATGCCTTGTGCGGCCGCTCAGGAGATCAAGGCACCCGAGTCACCTACAGTGGCCTTCACATACCCGCATGTTCTTTTTGGCTCGTGCCCAGGCGCAGCATGTCTAAAACAAGCGTATGTAAAGTTTCAAAACCGCCTGCTGCGCATTTCTGAGAATTTACCGGCATTCTGTGACGCCATTTGTCTCTCCTTGCCAGCACATGTTCTGTATTCTCGGTTGATTTTATCTCGTGCTAAGTGATCTGGGCGGCACTACCCGCTATCTGTCCCCAAGAGGGCTCCGACTATGCAAACTAGGAGGAGAAGCCAGAAATGTGGTATGGTTTCCTCAGTGGGAAAATCCGCCACAGGCCGACATTTCTCAGATTTCTTCATGTGAACACGCTGTCACCGGGCAGACTTTGAAGCCTTGCCAAGCAGGGGGGATAAAGCTGCTCTTTGCTCCCCCTGGATAGTGAATAAATATATTAACCAAAATGAAATTTCACAATCTTGCTGCTGTTCCTTGTTCTTAAAAGTGACCAGTGTCAAACCTACTGCTCTATACTGGATAGAAGCATTGAAAGGGAACATAAACCTCCCTGACTACTGTGCCAGGAAGGGGACACTAAGTGTGTGGGGGGGGGGGAGGGAATGGGCTATTTTCCCTGTTGACAGCAATTCAGATATTCTTGGCGGTGGTGCATAAATTGGGTGCCAGAGGCCTGCACTATGGGAGTGGAGTTTAAGAAAGATTAGAGGCAATTCCAGTAGTTTCACACTTCGAGGCATCCCAATTTGGAAAGGTCTTTAACCCAGCCCTGGGTGTTGGGGATTTTGGTTCGCTGTAGGCTGTTGGTTTGCTAAAATCTAGTACTGAGATGCAGCCTCCCCTTTATATGTCTATTTGGTGGAACAACGGCGTGGTCTGTGTGGATGTTCACAAAGCATATAGTGATCTGTTCCACTATGCCACCAGTGGTATTGGGAAATTATCGGACCCTAATGGCTGAATGTTGGAAATCTAAGGCTCTGTGGAAACTGCAGTATAGCTGTTAGAACAGTTAAAGTGGACCCACACCCTCCCTATGTGCCTCCCATTAAGCAGACTTTTTCTGGCTTCCTAGGAATCTTTAACAGCAGGGGCATCCCAAATGAGGCAATTGTTTAAATGGACATACAGTTATTTAAATGTCTGCTTCCCTTCCTATTTGTTCTTTACTGTTACAATGTATATTTTTGTCGTTTTCTCCTACCAATGTGTACCGTTGGCCTCCTTGTGGTTTTTCTGTCTTGTGATATTGCGTATCTCGCAACTGTTTCCTGTGTAGGTGAAACAATGACAAGAATCGCACTGATATTGCGGTTGGAGCGAGTCAGTCAAGTGTCACCATTTTTTTCACTCACCCTCAGTTTGCTGGTTATGTATGTACTCTTGAATTTCCCGACATCTGATATTTGAATTAAAATAGAAATGATATACTCACCTGACTATACATAGGTTGTATCCCACTCCCTGTTAGCTGCAACAGTCCCAGTTTCTGTGCAAAAACCCCAATAACTATAGACTACATATAATAAAGCATATGTTTATTAAAGCGTACCAGTACCCAGAGATTTCACTTACCTGGGGTTTGGTCTACTTTATATGGCATTCTCATTTGGGATGCCCCTGTGTGTAAAACCCCCAGGAAAGCCTGTTCTAATCTCAACCCCCTGCATTTGCTGGCTCTGGTCCATTGAGTACTCATTGGCCTGAATATTCCAGCAATACGTTCTGTATAGAATAATTTCCAGGTTCCTTTTTCACTCACCTGGATTTGGGTCCACTTTACTGGGGTATTGCAATTAGGGATGTTCTTTTGTGTGATTTCCCATGGACAAGCCAAGGATTCATACCTCTTCGTTGTTCCCACAGTGCATGCGCTGGCTTTCCTCCAATCAGAATAGATAGCTGTGTGTACCAGACGATCAGAATAGCTGGTGATACCTAGCAGTCTATTCTGTATAAATAGAGTGCTGACATTCCTGCTGGGTGCTTTTCTCCAGCTAATTCAGGGAAGCTGAATTAGTCAATTTACTGAGCCCCCTTGGTTTGGTCCTCTTGTGTGTGAAGCCCCTGGGATCTCCATTTTTCTTACTAGCAATTGGGCAATTTTCCCCAGCAGCCAGGGGGACTTTTTGGGAAAAAAGCTGGAACCAAGTTTTATTTTGGTTCTGTGTATCCTATTAGGCTTTGGGAGATGGAACGTGAGGGAGGTCATTACTTTTTTTTGATGAAAGGGTTGTTTTAAATGGAACCTATACCCAGGACTATCCTGCAGTGGCTTATTCTTCCACTTTGCATGCAGACAGGTACTCTCTTGGCATCCAAACCCTAGTTCTTCTATCACAATGCCAATAAAGCGTGATTCATCATCTCAAGAGTCCTGCGTTGGTGTGTAATCACATCTTATCAGCCACAGCTTGGCACCACAAGTACTGTACTTAGACATGCCTACAGCTTCTGCAGAAACCCAGCTCATGTAGGTCAGAAAGAATAGTTTTCCTTTAGCTGACGTCATTTTCAGAGGCTGTCAGGTACTTGGTAGTGAGAGTTTCAACCAAAGACAGACTATTTTATTTTCTTACTTTCAACATACATCAGCACTTCACCTTCTTGTTTTGTGAGCGTGTGCACTCTACCGTGTTGTGGCTGAGCTGCTGCTGTTTCTAAACTTTTATACTTCACATTATTGGCAGCAGGGAGCATGCCACGTCACAGTCCGCTGCTGCTCATCAGTGGTGGATGCTTCAATGTTTGTTGGGATCTGTACAGAGCATTGTCTGTATCGAGCTGTGGAGATAGGTTGTGAGATTGCGAGGAATCAATCCTGCAGAAAGGAGGGAAGTATAGAGCTTTTAGTTTTTTTTATATTAGAAACCCTCTAAAGGCTCTGTCCAGGCAAGTTACAAAACATTACCCTTACTACTACTTTTTGTTTCCTGCAGCTGATCTATTCTAGTCTGTAATGCTTACCTGTTCCTAAGATGCAGTCCCATTCTCCATTCACTGGCCAACTTGGTACAGAAGCCTGACATGTCCATTCCATTGCAATGAATAGTGTGTGTGTGTGCCAGACACTTTGACTGACATGGGAGGGGGCCATCAGTAAAGGAGATTACCTGTGATTAGCTGCTGGGAAAGCAGTACGTTTTATAGTGCCGGCCTAGGGTGGATCAGCACTGGGAAATAAAAGGTGAGTAAGGTGCCAGTTGCAGTCTGGCTCTGCAAGGCTTCTTTTCCTATTGCATGGCACGGCCTGCTTCAAGAAGTCCTTACGTATGGGATATTCCTCCACAAGGTGGCGCAGTGTACTGCAGAAGAGTTGTGGCTCCTCCCGGCCCAATATAAAAACAGGAATCGCCATAGACTTCTCCAGTTTTTCCTCTGCAGTGACATTGCGAAGATAGAAGATGGCTCTTATATTGCGCAGGTGAGCGGGGCAAACAAGCCTGCGGTCCTGCATGTCTATTTCCAACCGTTTACGGACCCTCTGTGCCTCCCAGCCTCGGCTGTCGGATCGGGTGAGGGTAGAGGAGCACCAGGGTCAGGTGCTCAAGGAGCGCTGCTCCAAGCCGCAGATCCTGTGCCACAAAGGGTAGCCGGCCATAGGCTTTATGGTGAGCCTACTAGGGATGCAGAGTTCCTGTCCTGGCTTCTGAGGGGGTGAGTGTTTTGGGGACTATGTGCCTTGTTTCTGGTGTTTCGGGTTGGTAGCGGCGAGTGTTTTTAGCTGTTTTAAACAGTTTTTTAAACTTTTTTTCACCACCGTCGCCGCTTTGTACCAGGGCTGTGGAGTCGGTAGAAATGTGCCAACTCCAGCATAAGAAAATCTCTAAATAGTATTTTATAATTAATGAAGCTTTCATAAGAAGCATAAAATGTTATTTATAGATATATTTTATATTCTATCAATCTAAGACCCATGTTAGACGGACCATTGGCTTACCAACTCCACAGCCCTGCTTTGTAATATGCTCCGCGGCGGGCGGCGCTATAGCTTTGAGCCGTTTTTGCTGTGTGGTGATGACGCCGGCGCGGTCACTTGAGCGCCACTTTCGCGCTCTTCGGGGGGGCGGGGCCAGAGGATGACGCGCATCACGTCGTCCTCCCGCGGCCCGCCCCTCAAGGTTCCTCTGCCGGTGCCATTTTGATTCTGCTGCGCGTCTGGGGCCCCTCTTCCTCCCTGAGCTGCGGCGGTGATCTCTGCCTGTGTCGCTTCCTCCTGTGGTCTGGCGGCTTGGTGACTGCTTGGTCCATGAGTCCCCTTTGGGGGTTTTGTTTCCTTGGGGCATGGGCTGCGGGATGCTTATGTGTTTTGCTTATGTCTTTCAGGCGGGACACCTGTGGTTGTGGTTTCTCCCGGTCCTGCTCCTTACCCTCCCTCATCTCCCCTTTACTAAATTCTGGGGGCATCCCGGGTGGCCTTTTATTAGCCCTTACCCTGTGCTGGCCTATTGCACCTGTGTTAATCACCATATAGAGGCTACTGGGGATAGCGTGCTCGGGAGTCCTTCGGGGCAATCCCGGCTGTGGTCCAAGTGCGGGGTATCCCCTGTGGGTAACAGTGTCACGGTGTGCGTGCCGTGCGCCCAAGGTATCATTGCAGCCCAGGCTGGGCTGCCCACTTCTCTCCCCAGTTCTGTGCCCCCTTCGGCATCGCCTACCCCTCCGCGCCTGCATTTAACCCCCAGTGAGGGGGATACCAGCAGGGGGTCACAATCTGATCTGGCACTTCGGGTGGCCAGCAATGAAAGGCAGCTTGCCAGGCCTGTTCCACGTAAGGCCTCTGGCAAGAAGCGGCACCTGGCTCCCACACCCTCCCTCTTTACTGAGGAGTATGAGGAAATTGATGCTTCTGGTGACCGTTTCTCCCTAGAGGAGGGGGGGCTTTTCCCCGGCCC
Organism: Gastrophryne carolinensis; assembly: GCA_027917425.1. NCBI lineage: Eukaryota > Metazoa > Chordata > Amphibia > Anura > Microhylidae > Gastrophryne > Gastrophryne carolinensis. The sequence goes on along the minus strand of CM051244.1, from coordinate 115,988,465 downwards.
TCTGGGGACCAGCAGTTGGGCTGCGACAGTGACCCTGGGTCTGAGTCTGGGGAGGATTCATGGTTCCCTGATGACACTGATAGTCTCACATTTTTGAAATCTTGCACATTGTCCCCCCTGAGGTGGCTAAGAGGAAGCAGGGTGGGCTCTTGCGTCATGATAAACAGCGTCTGGAGTTACCTGGGCAGAGCCATTTCACTAATATGGTGCTCAAGGAGTGGGAACGTCCTAGTAGATTGCCTGCGGTGCCCAAAGGGTTGGATAAGAACCTTCCCCAACACCTCAGTCATGCCTTCCCCTGACACTACTACACTGTGGGACAGCAAGGACCGGCGTATGGATCAGCTGGCCTGCCATGCCTTTACATTTGTGGGGCTGGGCTGCGTCCAGTCTGCGCCACTGCCATTACAGCTATTGCCCTTAAGAAACAGTTCAGGCGTCTCCTTGATGGCGCTACGGCTGGTAGGAGGGGGGAGGATTATAGGGCCTTCTTGCTTTGCTCTGATTTTGTTGCCTTTGTCCTTACTGCCATGGATGATGCGGTACGGCTGAGTGGTAGGGCCTCTGCCCTCTTGGTGGCTATGGGCCGCTCTGTTTGGTTGCGTCAGTGGGCAGCTGATGCTGATGCTAAGAAGGCTCTCACTGGGCTCCCCTTTGCGGGGCTGCGGCTCTTTAGTGAGCGTCTGGATGTTCTAGCCAAGGATGGTAGGCTGCCTCAGCGTAGGAGGCAGCGCTAGCCCTTTCAGGGGCCCTCCGCTTCCCTCCCCTTCTTCCGTGCTCCCAGAGGAGGCCGTGGCTCCCTCCTCTCGGGTAGCTGCAGAGATTCTTGGGGTCGTGGCAGATCCCATGGTCGTCCCGGTCTCTCCTGGGGTCCCAAGCCCAAACCTCCTCCCAAGCCCTCTCAGGCATGAGGTGGCACCCTTACCCATCCGGGTGAGGGGAAGGCTTCGGCTCTTTGCTCATGTCTGGAGGCTCCACGTCGCAGACTGGTGGATTCAGGAGGTGGTGTCCTCCGGTTACAAGATAGAGTTTGCAGCCTGGCCGCCCCCAAGATTCCTCAGATCCCGGATGTCTCAAAACCCTCTGTCAGCTCAAGGTTTGCGCCTCGCAGTTCAATGTCTGTTGGAGTCAGGAGTCATTAGTCTGGTGCCTCCCCAATTACAGGGTCAGGGGTGTTATTCCAATCTTTTCACGGTCCCCAAAAAGGGTCTTTGAGGCCCATCCTGGACTTGAAGGGTCTCAACAAGTTTGTCAGGTTCAAGCGCTTTCGCATGGAGACGCTACGCTCGGCTGTCAGTACCCTTCGCCTGGGCGACTTCATGACCACGTGGACATCAAGGATGCCTATCTTCACGTGCCAATCTTTCCAGGTCATCAGAGATTCCTGAGGTTCGCTCTAGAGGATCAGCATTACCAGTTTGTGGCTTTACCGTTCGGTATCACCTCGGCACTTCGGGTGTTCACCAAGGTGCTGGCGGGCTTGATGGCTCTGCTGAGGAACCAGGGCATTCACATCCTCCCTTACCTAGACGACATTCTGATTGCGGCTCAATCTCTTTGTCAGGCCGAGAAGGATACTCGTGTGGCGACCTCCACTCTCGAGTCATTCGGCTGGGTGATCAACTTTCCCAAGTCTTCACTGTCTCTGTCTTTGGTGAGGTCCTTTCTGGGCATGACTCTGGATACCTCTCGGGTCAAGGTATTCCTGCCTCAGCAGAAAGTGGAGGGCCTTCAGAAGCAGGCACGGGCTCTGCTCTTGTGTCCCCATCCCTCCATCCGACGGGGGATGCAGCTTGTGGGCCTGATGGTGTCCTGCTTCGAGGCAGTCCCCTTTGCTCAGTTTCACATGAGACCTCTTCAGTTGCACCTCTTGTCAGTTTGGGATCAGGACCCTGTGTCCCTGGATCAGGAATTTGCTCTGTCCCCACTGGCCAGACAGTCCCTCTCGTGGTGGCTGGACTCAAGGAACCTTCTAGTGGGCAGGACCTTTCTGCCTCAATGCTGGGAGACTGTCACAACAGATGCCAGTCTGACCGGTTGGGGGGGCATTTGGAAGTGTCTGCAGTTCCAGGGTCGGTGGGGCCTCCAGGAGGCCCATGCTCCCATCAATGTCCTGGAACGGAGGGCGATCTGGTTGGTTCTTTCCAGCTGACCACACACCTTCGGGGTCGGGCTGTTCAGATCCGCTCGGACAACCAGACGGCGGTTGCCTACATCAATCATCAGGGAGGGACTCGGAGCAAGCGTGCCCTCGAGGAAGTGTGTCTGATACTGTCTTGGGCGGAAGAGGATGTCCCTTGCATCTCGGCGGTCTACATTCCGGGGGTGGAGAACCAGGAGGCAGACTCCCTGAGCAGGGGGACGTCTCGGCCGGGGGAATGGTCCCTCAGCAACAAGGTATTTCACTCCCTGTGTCTCCGCTGGGGTCAGCCGGATGTGGACCTGTTTGCGTCCTGCCACAATCACAAGCTTCCCAGATTTGTCTCCCTGTCACAGGATCCTCTGGCCTTCGCCACGGATGCGCTAGCAATGCCTTGGACGGAGTTTCGGCTCCTCTATGTGTTCCCTCCTTTTCCTCTGCTGGGCAGGGTGCTGCGCAAGATAGCCCAGGAGGGGGTACCAGCCATCCTGGTGGCCCCCTGTTGGCCAAGGAGGGTGTGGTTCGCAGACGTTGTGCAGTTGGCAGTAGATCGGTATGTCTTGCCTGAGGATCTAGATCTTCTCACTCAGGGACAGCTGCGCCATCCCAATTTACAAACACTGGCTTTAACGGCTTGGCTGCTGAAACCTCCATTTTAATGGATAAGGGATTGCCGGCCTCTGTTGTTGATACTATGATTCGGGCTAGGAAGAAGTCCTCGTTCTTTATCTACTACAGGGTCTGGCATACTTACATTGCCTGGGGTGAGTCCAAGTCTTTTCCTTGTCAGGTGTTTTCTATCCCCAGGATTATGGAATTTTTGCAACATGGTTTGGATTCGGGCCTTCAACTTAGTATCCTCAAGGGACAGGTGTCACCTCTGGCAATTTTTTACCAAAGATCCTTTGCCAATCACCGGTTGGTTAAGACTTTTTTTCCAGGGAGTTACCCATGTGTGTCCGCCACGTAAGCCTTTGCTACCGGTTTGGGACTTGAATCTGGTGTTGTCTGCTCTGCAGGGTCCTCCCTTTGAGCCTATCCGTTGGGCTGCATTGCCCATTGTGACTGTTAAGGTGGCCTTTTTGGTGGCTATTACTTCGGTCAGGCGAGTTTCTGAGCTGGCGGCGGTTTCCATCAAACCTCCTTATTTTGAGAGGCATCAGGATAAGGTGGTGTTTCAGCTTAAGCCAGATTTTTTGACTAAGGTTGTGTCTGCTATTCATCTCAATCAGGACATTGTTTTGCCTTCTTTGTGTCCTAACCCTGCTAATTCCAAAGAGCGGACCCTTCATTCCTTGGATGTTGTCAGGGCTCTGAAGTTTTATTTGGTTGCTACTGAGCCTTTCAGGAAATCTGATGCTCTTTTTGTTCTTCCTGCTGGACCTAGGAAGGGTTTGCCTAAAGGGAAGGTTCCTCCCTTCCAGATTACTGCTCATTCCACTCGTGCTATTGGTGCATCTTGGGCTTTTCAGCACCAAGCTTCTGTTGAACAAGTTTGTAAGGCCGCGACTTGGTCTTCTGTTCATACCTTTTCCAAGTTTTCCAAGGTTGATGTTAAGGCCTCGGCTGATGCTGCCTTTGGTCGCAAAGTACTTCAGGCGGTGGTGGTTTGAACTGCCTGCTGCTACTTTTTGGGGATCCCACCCTACCTTACGGACACTGCTGTTGGACGTCCCATACGTAAGGACTTTTTGAAGCAGGCCGTGCCATGCAATAGGAAAAAGACAATTTTGTGAGTACTCACCTGTAGAATTGCTTTTACTTTGCATGGCACGGCCTGCTTCACGCTGCCCTTGTTATCGTTATTCTTGGTTGCCTCTTTATGGTGATTGTTCCAAGTTAGTTGGTGTTTGTTACCTTTTTTACATTTATTACCTCCCGGCTTCTTGTATAACTGCTTGTCAACACTGGAGAAGTCTATGGTGATTCCTGTTTTTTTATGGGGCCGGGAGGAGCCACAACTCTTTTGCAGTGCACTGCGCCACCTTGTGGCGGAATATCCCATACGTAAGGACTTCTTGAAGCAGGCCGTGCCATGCAAAGTAAAAGCAATTCTACAGGTGAGTACTCACAGAATTGTCTTTTTCCACCTACTCCTACTGCCCATGACCACATTTCAGGAGATGCCTTTTTCTTGTGGATTTTTGTATGATGGGGAACCAGTAAACAGTTCTACACAGCAGTGAAGCATTGGAAGAGTGGATGAGTGTTTAGCAGTTTTCAGTCGCCTGTTTTATGAAGTTCTTCTAGGAAAAGGTTACAACTCTTAATGCAAGGCTAACTGATTGCATGAGAGAGTATTTTAGGTTTGTGTCCCTGTAAGTGAGGACCATCCCTGGCAGATCCCTGAAATCTATCTGGTGAGGACTACAAGGCATCCTATCTGAACACGTCTCTCCCCTTTAAGCGGAATAAAACCTTGCAACAAAAGCCCATGCCCAGGCTCTTGTCCAATCAGAACTGCTTGCAGTGCTTATGCTATTCAGTAAATGGCTCTAATAGTCTGCAATGGGGAGTGCAAGTGGACACATCCCCAGCAGTGTGTGTACAGCCGAAAATTCAGGGGATGCGCCCACTTGTGCTCTCCATCGCAAACAATAATCACTGAATTACATAGATACGGCAAATGGTTCTGATTGAATGAGAGCCCTTCCATGCGCCGTTGGACTAGGCAAAGGTGAGCTGTTACTGCTGTTCTATAGGGTTTCATACAGCAGGGCTTCCCAAATCGGGATTCCCTGGGGAGAAGGCCATCCCCCAGGCCTGGAGTCTTTGCAGGATTTTGTTCCACTTTAAGGAAGTTGTATAATGTTGCTCTGATGCAGCCCTCATTTACTTTAATGTCACTAAAGCTAATATCTCAAGATACCCTTCTGTTTTCTATTTATTGTGATGCGCAAAGATCATTTGAAAGCCCATAATCATGGACGACGTGGATCTCGCTAGCTAGGGATATAAATTACAATAAATAAGGACATTTGCAGGCAACATGCGGCTTATTGTATTGAGCCTAATCAACTGAGATAATGTTAGAGCATTTCAGGAAGGCTGATATAACCTTGTTTACTGTGCACGAAGCTCACGCTCTTTCAGAATATTTGTATAACATCCTTACCCACACACCAATCTGTCGCAGCCTGAGACAGAGGTACTTGGTTACCATCCAGGTATTGACTTGGCATCTCCATTCAATACGCCATATGCTTCAGGATGACATAGTCACTTGCTGGACATACGCTGGCAGTCTGGAGGGGTTTTTACAAGGAACTGATGTCATGTTCTAAGTAACAGGAGCCTGCTTCTGATAACACACATTGAACTCTTATGATGCATCACTACAGGAACTTTTTTTTAACATAAATTTTCCTGTAATATCTAATGTCCAGGTTCAATGTAAAGCTTAGTTTTTTTCCCCTGTTCTGCTTTAAGATGATCTTCCAATGCACCCACTCAAAACTCATATGGCCAGACATGTTCTGTTTATCTGATTGTGATATGCAACCATCTCCCCTCCCTCAAGGCCTCAATTCCCCCTCATCTATGCGTATGAGCGACACTCCCTGCCCCCTCCACTGCGTGTTTTTCTGTGTGTGGTTTCCTGCAGTTATTGATGTTTTGCCTCAGCTGCTGGAACCACATAAATGGCGTCCTCAGATGCTCAGCCCTTCCATGAAATCCCCCTGTGTGTTCTCAGCTGTTCAGGCCACGTGGACAGCTCCTCTAAATATGGGTTCAGGACATCTGCCGTATGAGACTTGAGAAAGATCTGTTGCAACTTTCCTGCCCCAACTTGCTTATAGCGTCGTTATACCGCCTCACCGTCCTACTCACTCGTTTTGCCCCTGGTTTTGCAATCATAACTGTGTTCAGTTGTTTACTTCATGTTAATACATTTTCTGTATATTGGTATGTATATATATATATATATATATATATATATATATATATATATATATATATATTATATGTTCAAAAATAACTCCTCTTCTAATACAGACATGCTACAGCAGAATCCCATATTTATATATTTATTATTATATCCTCATGATCAGCACGATTATCCCTGGTCCTATTTTCCTATTTCCTTAAAATACCAAACCAGAATTAGAAAGTTTAGGCCAGCGTGTTGTTAGACTTGGACCTCTATTCACTAAGGGTTGAAAAAAAGTCTCATGGTAGTAAAAAATTCAATTCATGAGAAAAAAGCATAGTAAGAGCTAAAAAAAAAAGAGTAAAATGTTCAGTAATTTTTTCAGGAGTAAAATAGTGCCATTTATCATTGTCTTGCTATCTGGTGATTCATCCATAGTGGAATTTCCATGGTTTCTTTCTCATGAGTTGAATTTTTTTTTTCAACTCTTAGTGAATCAAGCCCTTAGTTTTTAAGTTCACCGCCATCATCACTAAAAGGCCGTACAAACTTCATAACAAAAGGAGCCACATGGAGCCAGCTGCCCTTGTGTAACTTGAAGCTTCTGGTCTCTGAGAGGTGACTCCTAAGATCAGGAGCACTTCTGATACCCTGCTATAGTTGCGCAGTGGCTCCCCCCTTTAAGAGGGCCAAAGCCCATATGATCCAGCCCTAGATATTAGATGCTTCCACTGTGGAATATACACTATAAGTGTTTGGCCAATGCTTTTTGAAAAGTGTTTCTCTGTAAAATGTGTGCACTGTGCACTGAGATGAAGGTGTGCACACCAGGAAATTAATAACTGCAGATACACTTAAACTTTGCTCTTGCACTATCTTCTGAATAACAGGGAAGCAGAGCAGCCATGCCTTTACTGTTTATACCAAGCTTTATTTATTGTTTGTCTCCCTTCCAGTGTGTCCACCGCCGCCAGAACCAGAGAATGGGGGCTTCATGTGTCACCCCCCACACTGTGAAAAACCCTTCACCTCCGGGAGTGTAATAGAATATTTTTGTGCAGAAGGATATATGCTAAAAGGAGACTACAAGTTTCTTACATGCAAGAATGGTGCTTGGAGCCCACCAATGGGTGTTAGCTGTAGACTGAGCCAAGGTAAGTGTGGCCATTGCTGTGGTCCTTTCCTAAGGTTTGTTTCATGAGGTAGAACACTTTTACCTAGCCCAGGGGCTGTTCCTATTTTAGGGGTCTTGCAGCTACAAAATGATACAAAAAAATACTCACTTTACACCTCCTGCAGCTCCGAATTTTCAAAACATAAATAATGAGAAAATCTGGCCCCTGCTGGCTCATAAAGTGGAACACTGCTCCCTGTCTACATCACAGTATTGGAACGTGCAACACCATACATTCATAATAACAGATTAGTGGACATGCACCTTGTGTCGCTTCCCCTGTTCGAGGCAACAACAGACATGTGCATGAAGTCTAGGAGGTCAAATCTACTCTATGGTTAAGCTCTGGTGGAAGTAGCCTATAACCCACAAGTGAAGAATTAAAACATCTAAAATGAGGCCTACTTACCTTTACTTTCAGATTGCTTCAAGAGTCTACACTCACATTTGGTGTGTATAGGGAGGGGACCATTTCCGTCTACCTGTTTGTGGCCTTCAGTTTCCTGCTCAGCATCTTCCATGTAACAACAGCATTCCTTATTTTGCTGGCGGTAAATGATACATTGTACTAAAAGAAACAGACAGAAGAAGTGCTGGAGTTCAGTCCACCTTTTGTGGTCAGACTACAAAAAAGCTGGTGTTGTGGCAATAACAAGGGGGCTAGAAATCCACAACAGCAGGCTTATGTTACAACACCACTGCAGGGATCAACTGTAAGGGTTTCACAGCATTTAAAGGGCCGTGGGGAGTGAGTGTGTGTTTCTGCATGTCTTTCTTATATGTATTTGAATAAACTTGCATTACATTCTAAATTCTCAATTTGTTTTCCAGAACCCAACAAAAATACCAGCCTTGGCATTCCCACACTCTCCATTGTTGCCTCAACAGCCAGTTCTGTGGCCCTAATTTTACTGCTAATAGTTTTATTTGTGCTATTACAGCCCAAAATCAAATCCTTTCACCACAGCAGGTAAGTGTTGGAAGCATCGATTTCTGGAGGCATAAGAACTAATCTTTTTTATTTTTATTTTAGAGAATAGGTCTGTGGTTTAATACCTAGCATGTTTAAACTTTTACAGTTGACTAGCTTACCACCTTAGTTCCAGACCCTTCATCTCTGATATCGGAAATCCCGATTTGAGATGCCTCACCAGTTCAAAAGTAAAAAGTGTAGGGCAAAATATTTCACCTGGTCCATGCTCCTGTGCCACTAAATGTCTGGTGGCTAATAGGGTTTGTCAAGTGGTTGTGCGCAATGGCACAGGCACATCTGCAAAACCCTATTGATCACATGAGAAGTGGGGAACACATGAGCAGAGCACTGACCCATAGTGATTTATTCTAAGTATGTTACACACCCCGCTTCAGAATAGTCATTACAATTTGGTTATGGCCAGTAGAGGGCGAACTTTGCAGAGATGACAGGAAAAAAAGAAGCCCCTCCCGGTCCATAAATACCCGGGACCTCCCACACATTCCCCAGTAATCGTCTCTGCAGATGGCGAGCAAGTCAGAAGATGGCTCCTCCTTGCAGGTAAGCCGGGTTTACACCCGGCCATTTTAATTCCCCTATTTCTGCCCGGACCTTTTTTAAAATTAGTCCCTATGCCTCCACAGCCCGGCTGTAGGTCTGGGCGAGGGTAGGGTAACACCTTAGTGGTGTACTAACTGGGAGCCATGCTCCTCCGTGAGACCCCCTCTAAGGGGTAGGCGGACGCCAGGTTTGTGATCCTGGGACGGGATGCCCTGTCCGTTTTATATTCCCTGCGCTACTTTAGGTTGCTTGGGACCCCCACCCATTGCTCCCCGTGCCTGGATTATAGGGGGGGGGGCATCCCTCCATTTTGTGACTTTATTATCGAATTTGCTTTTCACTTGCTGGCTGGGGCAGCGTGTGTGGAACGAGTGTGTGTATATGGTGTGTTTTGCGCGTTTAGATGCTGTTGCCAGGCCCGCACTGCGTAGTTAGAGGCTGTGGGCTGGTTTTCCGGGCCGGCTCCGCAGCATTGCTGTTAGCGCGGCCATTCTTTTCCTTCTGTCAGGAGAGGGGGCGGGGCCGGGCGCACGGACTGCGGCCCGCCCTCCCTCTTTTGGCGCCCTTTGCGGTTCTTGGCTGAGAATCGCTGTCTCTGGAGGGGGCAGGGCCACGCGCGGCGCGCGATCCGCGCTGGTCCGTCCTCCCTCTTCACTCTGGTGTCTGGTCGGTCGCCATTCCTCCGGTGTTCTGTAAGTGCCCTGCGGGGCCTGTTTGTTTCTATGTGTCTCATTGCCTTAACCTGTCTAGTTCTGCGCTCTTGGAAGTAAATATTTTGACACATGTATATATAGTTTTTGAATGTATGCGTGCTGTGTTTAGCGCTTTTTTATGATTTTTATGGTGCCATTATTATTGGGTCTTTCAGGGGGAATACCTTGCCTGATATAAATGGGGGTTCTCTCGATCCTTAGGTCCCTTGATCATATTGGGTTTTTTTCCTTGTCATTCATAAATCCTCCCACTAACGGACATTAAGGGGCATCCCAGGTAGCTTTGTCGCGTAATTCCCACTGGTCATTGCGACTACCATAAAAAATGACCATATGGAGGCTTCCCAGGATACCGGGCTCGGGATCCCTTCGGGGCAACCCCCGGCAGTGTGTGGATTGTGGGGCATCCCTTGTGGGGGATAATGTGTTTGATTGTATTCCATGTGCACAGCAGGCCATTACGCGGCAGTCGGGGTCCCAGGCGTCTGGGTCCGGGCCGCCGGCCTCATCACCTACCCCACCCCGCCTTATCCGTACCCCAAGTGACACTGTCATTAGCGGGGAGTCGCAAGTTGATGTTTGTGCTAGGCTGGCCAACATCGAAAAGTTGATTTCTAGCTCTGCGGCCAGAAAGGCCCCAGCTAAGAGAAGGCATCTGTCGCCGGCCGCACCGGTACTGGATTTTGCTGACTATTATTCCCTTGACTGGTCTGATTATTCCCCACTCAAGGAGGGGGAATTGTTTGAGGAATTTGATGCTGAGGATCAGCAGTTTTTTGGATACTGATACTGGGCAGGCGCTGGGGGATGCCGTGGATCCCCCCTAGTTCCTGGCTCATCTATTGAGGTTCTGTATATTTCTCCGCCAGCGGAGACCCCCCCCGCAGAAAGGGGACATTTTTGGGGTACTTCTAAGCCCTGCTTGGAGTTCCCAAATTAGAATCATATTGATTGCACGATTCTTTAGGAATGGGAGAGGCCTAGCCGGCTCCCCGGTGTTCCTCAGGGATGGGACAGGAAGTATCCCTTCCCGGTGGACGCGGTGAAGCGCTGGTCGTCCCCTCCTGAGGTCGATGCGTCCGTTCTGGGATTGTCCAACACCTCCGGTGTACATTCTCCAGACGCCGCCATTCTTAAAGATGGTGAGGACAAACGCTTTGATTAGATGGCAGGCCATGCCTTTGCCAGTGTGGGTTCAGCCTTGCGGCCTGTTTGTGCCTCGGCGCTCGCGACTGTGGCTACCAGTTCTGGGGTTAGGGGCCCGTTGTGTGGTTCCCAGCTTAACCTGGCCAGTGATGATTTCACACCCCTTAAGTGGTGTAAATTATTTGTGACCTTGTTTGATCTCCTAAGGATGACGTGATTATTATGTGTAGTAGAACCTCTGCATTTCTGGTGGTTATTCGCCGATAGGTCTACGCCAGTGGGCGGCTGACATTGTGGCTAAGAAATCACTTGCAGCGCTACCCTTCCTGGGTATGAGGCTGCTCGGAGATAATTGGATTCAGTGGCGAAAGGTGGAAAGTTACCTCAGCGTAAGTAGCAGCGCCGCCCCTTTCGGGGGGGCAGGGTCCTTCGATCCTTCCTTTTGCGGTGCCAGAGCAGGCAGAGGCTTTGCCTACTCTAATTTCAGAGGGGATTTCTGGAACGGAGGCAGAGGACGCGCTCGTCCAGGCCTTAACTGGGGTTCCATGCTCAAGCCTGCTGCCAAGACAGCTCAGCAATGTGGGGACGCCCTCACCCTTGCGGGTGGAGGGACAGCTGCGGCACTTCTTCCTCGTCTGGGCCCAGGAGGTCACAGACGAATGAATCTTGGATGTGGTCTCTTCCGGGTACAGCCTGGAGTTCGAGGGCCGGCCTCCTCCCAGATTCCTAAGGTCTCGGGTACCCTCGGATCCCCGGGCTGCGCAGGGGCTCCTGTTGCCTGTAAAGAATTTTCTGGTCATGGATGTCACATGCCCGGTGCCTTTCTCGGAGAGAGACCGGGCCTATTATTCCAACCTCTTCACGGTTCCCAAACAGGATGGACCCATAAGATCCATTCTGGATTTGAAGCTTCTCAACAGGTTCATCAGAACCAAGGAGTTCTGCATGGAGACTCAAATCCCTTCGTCAGGGGGTTTTCATGACGTCTATAGACATCATGGATGCTTACATTCATGTACCAATCTACCCAGCACACCAGAGATTTCTCAGGTTTGTGGTGGGAGATCAGCATTTTCAGTTTGTGGTCCTCCCTTTCGGGTTGGCTTCGGCACCAAGGGTGTTCACTAAGGTGCTGGCAGGCATAATGGCCCTTCTCAGAGCCCAGGGCATTCACATCGTTCCGTATTTGGACGACCTCCTCATTACAGCGTCCTCTCCCAGTCAGGCGGAGCTGGACACCAGGTATGGTGGTGGCGACGCTGGAGAGGTTTGGCTGGGTGATCAACCATCCCAAGTCTTCTCTCTCCACCTCAAGGGAGATCTCGTTTCTGGGCATGATTCTGGATACCATTCGGACCAGGGTTTTCCTTTCTCAGTCCAAGGTGCAGATGGTTCAGGATCTGATACGTCTTCTCCTGTCCAATCCTCGTCCTTCTATCCGGCTAGGGATGGGACTGGGGGGGGATTGATGGTGGTTTTCTTCGAGGCAGTTCCCTCTGTCCAGTTCCACATGAGGTCGCTCCAGCTCCATCTATTGTTGGCCTGGGACAGATGTCCGCAGTCATTGGATCAGTCATTCATGATTCTCCCCGGGTTCGGTAGTTCCTTCAGTGGTGGCTGGAACCAAGCAATCTGATGAGGGGCAGATCCTTTCTGATCCCTTGTTGGGAGACGGTTGCCACGGATGCCAGCCTGTCGGGTTGGGGAGGTGTTGGTAGACGCATCTGTTCAAGGGGCTGTGGGGTCCTCTGGAGGCTCACACCCCCATCAATGTCTTGGAGCTGAGAGCTATTTGGTTGGTTCTGTCATGCTTAACGCTTCACCTACGCGGCTCACCGGTTCAGGTTCAATCAGACAATTGAACTGCGGTAGCTTACATCAATCACCAAGGTGGGGCTTGCAGCAGGAGTGCCCTCAGGGTAGTTTCTCTGATTCTTGCATGGGCGGAGAGCAATGTTCCATGCATCTCAGCAGGGTACTTTCCGGGAGTGGAAAACATGGAGGCGGACTCCCTGAGCAGGGGATCCTATCGCCGAGGGGAATGGTCTCTCATCCACATGGTATTCCGGTCCCTCTGTCACACGTGGGGGTTTCCGGAGGTGGATCTCTGTCTCACATCACAATCGCAAGCTCCCAATGTTTGTGTGTCTCTGTCTCAGGTTCCTCTGGCCCTGGCAGCGGACGTCATGTCTCTTGCCTGGAGGGATCTGGGGTTCTTGTACCTGTTTTCCCCCTTCTCCATGGTGGGCAAGGTGGTGCGCAAGCTGGCTCAAGAGGGTGCGCCAGCAATTCTGGTGGCCCCAAGGTGGCCAAGACAGGTTTGGTTCGCGGACGTCGTACGGCTGGCGGTATATCAGTACAGGTTGCTCCTGTTTCCGGATCTGATCACTCAAGGTCAACTTGTTACCCCATTTTACAAACGCTGGCTTTGACGGCGTGGCTGCTGAAACCTCTGGTTTAAAAGAAGAAGGTTTGTCTGATGCTGTGATTCAGACACTTGTTGGGGCTAGGAAGTGATCTTCCTCTACCATCTACTACAGGACGTGGAGGTCCTATATTGATTGGTGTGAGGCTAGGGCCTTGCCTTGCTTCGATCCCTAGGATTCTGGATTTTCTTCATCACGGTCTGGACCTGGGGCTCCAGCTTAGTACCTTGAAAGGGCAGGTCTCTGCCCTGGTGGTCTTTTTTCAAAGGTCCTTTGCTCTTCATCCTTTTGGTTAAACTTTTTTTTTTTCCAGGGGGTCACTCATGTGCGGCCCCCTCGAAAGCCTTTGTTGCCTGTTTGGGATTTGAATTTGGTTCTGTCGGCCCTCCAGGGGCCTCCTTTTGAGCCGGAGCAGGAGGTTGCACTTTCTATGCTTACACCAAAGGTTGCCTTTTTGAAGGCTATTGCCTCTGTTAGACGTGTCTCTGAGTTGGAGCTCTGTCTTTTCAGGCCCCTTACTTTGAGAGACACCAGGACAAGGTGGTTTTTAGTTTTAAGCCAGATTTCCTTCCTAAGGTGGTTTCTGCCTTCCATCTCATTCAGGATGTGGTTCTCCCTTCCTTGTGTCATAAGCCTAGCAATGACAAGGAGAGGGTCCTGCACTCTTTGGATGTGGATCGTTGTGTGGAGTACTTTTTGGTTGCTACTTCTCCCTTTCGTAAGACGGATGCCTTTTTCGTGGTGCCCTCCGGGCCCCGGAAAGGTTTGGCACCTGCCAAGTCTACCATTAGTGAATGGATACGTCAGGCCTTTGTTTGGGCCTATTCTGCCAAGGGGAGGACTCCCCCTTTTTAAGTTCACTGCTCATACTACTTGTGCTGTTGGTGCTTCTTGGGCTTTTCAGCACCAGGCTTCAGTTGAACAGGTTGTAAGGCTGCTACTTGGTCTTCCGTTCATACTTTTTCCAAGTTTTACATGGTTGGTGTGCGGACTTCAGCGGATGCTGTTTTTGGCCGCGAGATTCTTTTACAAAGGTTTTATTAAGGTTTTCAAGTACAAAAGACAGCATATCAAAAATCACATGCTATGACATTGTCTAACAGATGTGTCTTAAACTGTTGTCAATTGAAATAATGCTTATAGTCTCTCTGCTGACTATTATGGATCTCGTTGTCTGATTTCGTGCGTTAGTGTCCTGGATTTGACGGATAAAAGGATATAAAAGAATATTTAACTGAAATTTAGTTGAACTGGTTGCTGATTAAACCTTCTAAGGTAAACCTTGATCTTAATCTTTGCTTTGGTCCAAAGTGCTATCTTTGCTGATATCAAACATTATAGACATAGATTTTAAGAATAACACAAACAAATTAGAGTTGGAAGAAATAGGTTTGGAGCAGGTGGGGGGGGGGGGGGGAAGGCGGGGAAGTGGCTTGAGTAAGATTACCAGGGATGGTGTATTGCTGTTCTTCAGGATAGTCCAGAGGAGGAGAATTAATTACACCGGGAAGACCGGGTCAACCCGGGAGTTCTGCAGGCCTATATATTCCACCCATGGGTCCCACACTTTCCTGAACTTCATAGGAATCATTTACTATTGCCGTTATTTTTTCATTGCAAAGGGTGTCAGATATTCTATTTTGTATCTCTGACCAAGGGATGGAGGGCGTTTTCCAACACCTGGCTATCGTGGCTTTCACTGCTGCGAAAATATGGAGGGCTAAATGCCATCCTGCTTTGGAGAATGTGTCCATTTTCAGAGACAGAAGGGCTTCCCAGGGGTCTTTTTCAATGGTGTATGGAGGACTTCTGATATAACTTTATAGGCCCTATGCCATATGTCTCTAGTAACCGGGCAGTCCCACCAGACATGCATCATGTCACCTCTGACGTTACAGCCTCTGAAGCAGCAAGGGGATTCTGAAGGGGAGAATTTATTGATACGATCAGGGGTGTAGTACCATCTGAACATCACTTTGTATGCATTTTCCAGCACTAGAGCGTTACTGGATACTTTCTTAGTTTGGCCCCAAATGCTTTGCCAAGCTTCTGGGTGGCCAGAACTGAGTATATACCAGAGATTAGTCCGCCACTGAAATGATCGCTTATGCATCTATGTTCAAAGTCTGTTCTCCTATAAGGAGGGGAGGATTGTTTTAGTAAGCATTTAATAAAGTGTTGTATTTGAAATAGTCTGAACATCTCATGTGGCGGGAATGGATCTCTGGGTGACAGCTCTTGCATAGATTTAATTCTTGTCGGTATACATAAATTGTCCACTATCATAAGATTTTTCTGTGTCCACCAGTTAAAGCTGGTTGGATGTGTGATTCCCGGAGGAAACATAGGGTTGCCTAACAACGGAGCGGCTGGTGTGTGGGGTGAAGTGAACTGGTGCTTCATTTTGTCCCATATTGATAAAGAGAATGAGAGTATGGAGGGGAGAAGTTTGGGCCTGCGTGCTTTGGGTGTCCATAATAGAGCAGCTGGCGACGTCATACCACATTGCATTCTGTCAATGGAGACCCAAGTGGGAGCATAGTTAGAGGTGTGCAGTAGAACTAGTGGAGCTATTTGGGCAGCATGGAAATACTTATGTAGGGATGGGAAGGCAAGGCCGCCGTGTTCCTTTTTGCAGAATAGTGTGGCTTTTTTAACCCTATGTTTAGCTTTGTTCCAGGTGTATGCTAGAATTTTCCATTGTGCTATATCTAGCTCCTTTTTCGGGATTAGTATTGGGAGGACCCTGAATAAGTACAAGATCTTAGGAAGGAATACCATTTTCAACGCCGCTATTCATCCTAGCCAGGATAGCCTCACCATTTGCCATGATGTTAGAAATTTATCAAGAGTTTTGAAAAGTTCTCGGTAGTTTGCGTTGTAGAGCTTATCATAGCTGTTTGTAAGTTTGATTCCTAAATAGGGTAGTTTCTGGGTCCAGGTCCAGGCAAAGTTATTAGTTAATGTTTGTCTGGTATTGCTTGTTAAGGAGATATCTAAGGCTGTTGATTTTGAAGCATTTAGTTTTAGGCCTGAGATGTGTCCGAAGTCTGAGAGGAGTTTAATGGCATTGGGTGCTGAGATGTGGGGGGATGTCAACATGAGGAGCATGTCATCCGCAAATAGAGATATCTTATGGTCTTGATTAGCTAGTGGGATTCCTTTAATGGAGGGGTTTTGCCTCATTTTCATTGCTAGAGGCTCCAAGGCTAAAATAAATAATATGGGAGATAGGGGGCAGCCCTGCCTGGTGCCTCGCTGTATGGGAAAATTTGAGGAGTTAAAGCCAGCATATTTAATGTGGGCGGATGGTTGGGTGTAGATGGCTGAGATCCAGGAGAGGAAGCCGGGGGCCAAAACCCCATTTTTCCAAAGTGAAGTGGAGGTATTGCCAGGAGAGGGAGTCTAAGGCTTTTTCTACGTCAAGAGAGAGTAGCATGGCTTCAAGGTTAAGACCCTTTATGCCTTCTATTAGTTGTAATATTCTTCTGACTCCGTCTCCAGCTTGTCTCCTGGGCACAAAGCCTACTTGGTCCCTGTGTATTATGTCCCCAAGAAACTCATTAATTCTATTAGCTAATATTTTAGTTAGTATTTTTAAATCTATATTCAGTAGTGATATTGGCCTAAAGTTTGTCCAATTTTGATGGTCCTTGTCCGGTTTGGGTATCATGACTATTGCTGCTCTCAGCATATCTGGGTCCATGTGATGGCCTTGTCTTATATAATTGTACACTTCAGCCAAACGTGGGGCCATGATGGGGGCCAGTTTTTTATAGAAGAGAGCTGAGAATCCGTCAGGCCCAGGCCTTTTATTGGTTTTTAATGTTTTAATTGCTTTTAGTACCTCTTCAACTTTAATATTATCATCCACCATTTCCTCTGGCCGCGAGATTCTGCAAGCTGCAGTGGTTTAAGTTTGTGCATTATCGCCTTGTTTTGTGGACACTGCTATTGGATGTCCCAAGTGTAATGACTATTCTGAAGCGGTGTGTGTGACATACTTAGAATAATACCATTTTGTGATTACTCACCTGTAAAATGGGTATTATAAGTATGTCACACACCCCGCTTCATCCCGCCCTTATTGGTAGTTTGGATCTTTTATATGGTGAACCTTTTAGTGTTATGATTGTTTGTTTATATTTGGTTCTTCCTGGTCCCCTTACTGCTGTCCTATACTGGGGAATGTGTGGGAGGTCCCGGGTATTTATGGACCGGGAGGGGCTTCTTTTTTTCCTGTCATCTCTGCAAAGATCGCCCTCTACTGGCCATAACCCAAGTGTAATGACTATTCTGAAGCGGGGTGTGTGACATACTTATACTGTATACCATACCTCATGTTGTGTGTGTTTCACCCAATGGTGAAAATTTGGACTTATTTAAGATTCTGGAACAGCTGGAGCAGATCCTCCTCTTTGATTCTCCAGCCTTCCACCTTGATCAGCCAGATTAGGATAAGGCATAACCTAGTCCCAGTTTTTGCCCGCTTGCATGCTGCATTCTCAGTTTCTGGTTTTTGGGGGCCGCTGCAGACCATGATGCTCAAGATAGTTCAACCCCATGGTGGAAGCTGGGCTATCAGCCATGGCCAGGCAAGTGTTTTTTTTATCTCTTAATTATAAAAGAGGGTCTTGATTTAGGATGCCCCTTTATGTAAAACACTTAGGAACACCCTTTCTAGCGTTTCAACAATGCATGTGCTGTTTCTCCTCCAATCAATGCATATAAATGAGTGGGATAGAATGCTGAAATTAAGGGAAACAGTAAGCATCCCCACAGCTGCATCTCTCTGCCCGTCATTCAGATAGGCCTGGTCCACGTATGCACTGTGGGGTGTGGAAAGTTTTTACAGCAATCTTGTGGGTTTCTCACATCGAGGCATCACAAATTGGAATGCCCCACGAAGAAGGAAACCACAATACCCAGAGCTTTATAGACTCTAGGCTGGTGGTTTCTCCACTTTACATGTAATATTTGACCCTTTATTGCTTGATGCATGCTGTACTTCACAATTTGACCTCCAATGATGTGGAGACCAGCACATACATATGTGAGATATTATGCTTTTAAAACTTATCCTGTGTTGGTTTGTTGAGCAGGCATGTTTTCTTCCTGGGGCTGCTTCTACCGGTTTTACACCATGTTTCAGGCAGACGCACATTTATACCTGTTTGGATAATTATTGG
This sequence comes from Gastrophryne carolinensis, assembly GCA_027917425.1. Lineage (NCBI taxonomy): Eukaryota > Metazoa > Chordata > Amphibia > Anura > Microhylidae > Gastrophryne > Gastrophryne carolinensis. The sequence goes on along the minus strand of CM051244.1, from coordinate 115,970,272 downwards.
TTTCTGTCAAACCTGAAAAACTGAGTTGTATGGACAGGTAGGGGAGTTTTGGAATTGGCTTTCACTCTTTAGTCACTTAATTCCACGTAGATCAGAATTATTGTTACAGATCAGAAGTTTCTTGCGTACGGAGGCACCCACCTGTTGATCTCAATGGCAGTGTGCCGTGCTGCGGCTATGCCGGCTTCTCATACTGTTTCCCTTTCAGATTTGTATATGGCATACATGGCAAAGGCCAACTGAACACAACTGAAGGTGACAGTTAGAGGCCATTCATTGATTACAATATTTTGATCTCCTGATTCGCTTTTGAATCTTATAGATAATTAAATACATATTACAAATATTAAGTAGAACTCTATACCTATATGATCAGCACGTGGAGCTAATGAAAATATTCACTAGGTTTTTTATGTTTCCGCTTTTAAATGTCCTTGAGGTTGAACCACACACATCATGTGTACTGTCTATATTCCATTTTCTCCCACAGACAGTAGATCTTCTAAATGTTAGACACACAGCGGTGTATCTGATGTTCCCACGTTCCTAAGCACTTTGATTTGGGGTCCGTGAGTGTTAATAAAATGAAAGAAAAACCCACACCCCTGGTTGCCCTCAGCATGAATATATACAAGGAATGTGATGTATTAAACAGAGTGTGTTTGCAATAAACAGATCAAGTTTTTTCAATTCTTTACCTTTACCTGTAAAGGACAAGTTTTAATTTTCCTATTGCATGGCACGGCCTGCTTCAAGAAGTCCTTACCTATGGGATATTCCGCCACAAGGTGGCGCAGTGTACTGCAGAAGAGTTGTGGCTCCTCCCGGGACCATATAAAAACAGAATCACCAATATACCTCTCCAGTGTTTTCTCTGCAGTGATTCTGCGAAGATAGAAGATGGCTCTTTATATTGCGCAGGTGAGCGGGGCAACCAAGCCTGCGGCCCTGCATGTCTATTTCCACCCGTATCCTGACCCTCTGTGCCTCCCAGCCTCGGCTGACGGATCGGATAAAGGTAGAGGAGCACTAGGGTCAGGTGCTCAAGGAGCGCTGCTCCAAGCCGCAGACCCTGTCCCACAAAGGGTAGCCGGCCATAGGCTTTATGGTGAGCCTACTGAGGGATGCGGAGTTCCTGTCCTGGCTTCTGAGGGGGTGAGTGTTTTGGGGACTGTGTGCCTTGTTTCTCTGGTGTCTCGGGTCCTCCCCCCATCCATGGCCTGGCTCTCGCCGCTGCCTGCTCGCTCTCCTCCCCCCCTCTCCCCGACGTGTTTTCGGGGGGGAGGGGGGGCGGGGCGAGTGGTAGAGGCGAGTGTTCTAACTGTGTTTTTCGCCACTGTTGCCGCCTTGTACTTCGCTTGCGGCGGGCGGCGCTATAACTTGAGGCGTTTGTTGTATTGCGATGGCGCGGTCACGGGAGCGCCGTTTTCGCGCTCTTCGGGGAGGGGAGGGGATGATGCGTATTGCGTCGTCCCCCCGTGGCACGCCCCTCGAGGCTCTTCTGCCGGCGCCATTTTGAGTCTTCTGCACGTCTGGGGCCCTTCTTCCTCCCTGGGCTGCGGCGGTGATTTTTCCTGTGTCGCTTCCTCCTGTGGTCTGGCGGCTTGGTGATCCTTCGGTCTACTTGGTCCGTGAGTCCCCTTTGGGAGTTTTGTTTCCTTGGGGCATGGGCTGCGGGATGTTTATGTGCTTTTTACTTATGTCATTCAAGCGGCACAACTGGGACAACTGGGGGTTGTGTTTTCTCCCGGTTCTGCTCCTTACCATCCCTCATCTCCCCCTTACTGGTTCTGGGGGCATCCCTTGGGGGGGCATCCTGGGTGGCTTTTTATTAGCCCTTACCCTGTGCTGGCCTATTGCGCCTGTGTTAATCACCATATGGAGGCTTCTGGGGATAGCGTGCTCGGGGGTCCTTCGGGGCAATCCCGACTGTGTGCCATGTGCGGGGTATCCCCTTTGAGTAACAGCTCCGCGGTGTGCGCGCCGTGCGCCCAAGGTATCATTGTGGCCGAGACTGGGCTGCCCGCTTCTCTTCCCAGTTATGCGCCCCCTTCGGCATCGCCTACCCCTCCGCGCCTGCATTTAGCCCCCAGTGAGGGGGATACTAGCATGGTGTCACAATCTGATCTGGCACTTCGTGTGGCCAGCATTGAAAGGCAGCTTGCCAGGCCTGTTCCAGGTAAGGCCTCTGGCAAGAAACGGCACCTGGCTCCCACGCCCTCCCTCTTTGCTGAGGAGGAAGAGGGAATTGGTGCCTTTCGTGGCCGTTACTCCCTAGGGGAGGGGGAGCTTTTTCAGGACTCTAACTCCTCTGGGGACCAGCAGGAGGGGTACGACAGTGAGCCTGGGTCTGCGTCTGCGCCAGCTGATGCTGCTGCTAAGAAGGCTCTCACTGGGCTCCCCTTTGCGGGGCTGCGGCTCTTTGGTGAGCGTCTGGATGTTCTAGCCAAGGATGGTAGGCTGCCTCAGTGTAGGAAGCAGCCTCGGCCCTTTCGGGGGCCCTCCGCTTCCCTCCCCTCCTTTCGTGCTCCCAGAGGAGGTCGTGGCTCCCTCTTCTCGGGTAGCCACAGAGATTCTTGGGGCTGTGGCAGATCCCGTGGTCGTCCCGGTCTCTCATGGGGTTCCAAGCCCAAACCCCCTCCCAAGACCCCTCAGGCATGAGGAGGCGCCCTCGCCCATCCGGGTGGGGTGACGGCTTCGGCTCTTTGCTCACGTCTGAAGGCTCCACGTCTCAGACCGGTGGATTCAGGAGGTGGTGTCCTCCGGTTACAAAATAGAGTTTGCAGCCTGGCCGCCCCCAAGATTCCTCAGATCCCGGATGTCTCAAAACCCTCTGTCAGCTCAGGGTTTGCACCTTGCAGTTCAACATCTGTTGGAGTCATTTGCCTGGTGCCTTCCTCAGGGGTTCTACTCCAATCTTTTCACGGTTCCCAAAAAGGACGGGTCTTGTAGGCTCATCCTGGACTTGAAGGGTCTCGACAAGTTTGTCAGGTTTAAGCACTTTCGCATGGAGACGCTACACTCGGCTGTCGGTACCCTTCGCCCGGGCGACTTCATGACCTCCGTGGAGGATGCCTATCTTCACGTGCCAATCTTTCCGGGTCATCAGAGATTCCTGAGGTTCGCTCTAGAGGATCAGCATTACCAGTTTGTGGCTTTACCGTTCGATATCACCTCGGCGCCTCGGGTGTTCACCAAGGTGCTGGCGGGCGTGATGGCTTTGCTGCGGAATCAGGGCATTCACAGCCTCCCTTACCTGGACGACATTCTGATTGTGGCTCAGTCTCTTCATCAGGCCGAGAAGGACACTCAGGTGGTGACCTCCACTCTAGAGTCCTTCGGCTGGGTGATCAACTTTCCCAAGTCTTCACTGTCTCCGTCTTTGGTGAGGGCCTTTCTGGGCATGACTCTGGATACCTCTCAGGTCAAGGTGTTCCTGCCTCAGCAGAAAGTGGAGGGCCTTCGGAAGCAGGCACGGGCTCTGCTCTTGTGTCCCCATCCCTCCATCCGGCAAGGGATGCAGTTAGTGGGCCTGATGGTGTCCTGCTTCGAGGCGGTCCCCTTTGCTCAGTTGAACATGAGACCTCTTCAGTTGCACCTCTTGTCAGTTTGGGATCTGGACCCTATGTCCCTGGATCAGGAATTTGCTCTGTCCCCACTGGTCAGACGGTCCCTCTCGTGGTGGCTGGACTCGAGGAACCTTCTAGTGGGCAGGACCTTTCTGCCTCCATGCTGGGAGACTGTTACCACAGATGCCAGTCTGACCGGTTGGGGGGGCTTTGGAAGTCTCTGAAGTTCCAGGGTCGGTGGGGGCCCCCCAGGAGGCCCATGCTCCCATCAATGTCCTGGAACTGTGGGCGATCAGGTTGGTTCTTTCTCACCACACACCTTCGGGGTCGGGCTGTTCAGATCCGCTTGGACAACCAGACGGCGGTTGCCTACATCAGTCATCAGGGAGGGACTCAGAGCAAGCGAGCTCTCAAGGAAGTGTCCCTGATACTGTATGAATGGTCCCTCAGCAACGAGGTATTTCACTCCCTGTGTGACCGCTGGGGTCAGCCAGATGTGGACCTGTTTGCATCCCGCCACAATTACAAGCTTCCCAGATTTGTCTCCCTGTCACAGGATCCTCTGGCCTTCACCACGGATGCGCTAGCAATGCCTTGGACGGAGTTTCGGCTTCTCTATGTGTTCCCTTCTTTTCCTTGGCTGGGCAGGGTGCTGCGCAAGATAGCCCAGGAGAGGGTACCAGCCATCCTGGTGGCCCCCTGTTGGGCAAGGAGGGTGTGGTTCGCAGACGGCGTGCAGTTGGCAGTAGATTGGTATGTCTTGCCCAAGGATCCAGATCTTCTCTCTCAGGGACAACTGCGCCATCCCAATTTACAAACACTGGCTTTAACGGCTTGGCTGCTGAAACCTCCATCTTGATGGATAAGGGATTGCCGGCTTCTGTTGTTGATACCATGATTTAGGCTAGGAAGAATTCCTCATCCTTTATCTACTACAGGATCTGGCATGCTTACATTGCCTGGTGTGAGTCCAAGTCTCTTCCTTGTCGGGTGTTTTCTATCCCCAGGATTTTGGAATTTTTGCAACATGGTTTGGATTTGGGCCTTCAACTTAGTACCCTCAAGGGACAGGTGTCAGCTCTGGCAATTTTTTCCAAAGATCCTTTGCCAATCACCGGTTGGTTAAGACTTTTTTCCAGGGAGTTACTCATGTGCGTCCGCCACGTAAGCCTATGCTACCGGTTTGGGACTTGAATCTGGTGTTGTCTGCTCTGCAGGGTCCTCACTTTGAGCCTATCCGTGGGGCTGCGTTGCCCATTGTGACTCTTAAGGTGGCCTTTTTGGTGGCTATTACTTCGGTCAGGCGAGTTTCTGAGCTGGCGGCGCTTTCCGTCAAATCTGTTGGTGCTTCTTGGGCTTTTCAGCACCAGGCTTCTGTTAAACAAGTTTGTAAGGCCGCAACTTGGTCTTCTGTTCATACCTTTTCCAAGTTTTACAAGGTTGATGTAAAGGCCTCTGGTGATGCTGCCTTTGGTCGCAAAGTACTTCAGCCGGTAGTGGTTTGAATTGCCTGCTGCTACTTTTTTGGGGATCCCACCCCACCTTACGGACACTGTTGTTGGACGTCCCATACGTAAGGACTTCTTGAAGCAGGCCATGCCATGCAATAGGAAAAAGACAATTCTGTGAGTACTCACCTGTAGAATTGCTTTTACTATGCATGGCACGGCCTGCTTCACCCCACCCTTGTTAGCGTTATTCTTGGTTGCCTCTTTATGGTGATTAGAAAAACGATCAGCCAGCACTCCAAAAGATATTGTATTCAAATCCAACAGGTCGATATCACAGCAAAGACCAAAAAGATCCAACAAAATCCAACGTTTCGGGACGTCTAGCGCCCCTTCATCAGGGAGCAACAACAAGCAAGCAGAGATTCCCCTCCACTGAGGATTAAATGTCCTCAGAGGGCCCGGGATTACCACCTGATGTCAGTGGGCGTGTCCCACGTGACATCAGAGCTGATGCAGTCAATCAGAGCAACACCAGCAAAACAAATGCATTTACAAACCGTATACATAATACAATCATGTGAATTAAGTAAAATAAGTAAATATAGCGCAGCAGAGACATGATGCGGTCGTTAAACAGGGGCTAAGGAGGGTAGGTCGTACCCCGCAGCACCACATGCCAACAGAGCAGCAGGCCGCCGCGATTGATAGGCGGCACTGCCAGGGCTGCTCCTCGTAGTCGAGGAGCTGCCAGTCCCGCAACAGGTGTATACACACCCACGCCGGTTGCTGTCAGCGCGCCGGCGCATGCGGGGAACGGCGGCAAACCAAACGCTACCGGGGGAACCTCTCCACCTCAGGCCTCCCGGCAACCCATTCGGTTCAGGTTGCATATGGAAATAAACAATATCAATGGGAGGGTAGGTCTGCCCATAGCGCCCAAGTCATGCTGACACCACACCGCGACACCCGCGTCGTGGCAAGCTCCCACGCAGGGTAGTGGCGGCGCACCGGCCGCCCACATCCGAACTAGCGAATCATGGGATCCGCCTGTGGCAACACGGATCGAGCACCCACCCTGATACCTCTTCCGTGCTGTGATACACAACAGCCAATGGCTGTCCAGTGTGCACAGCTGCTAGGTGAACCTGGCTGCTTGTGGTCACTTGGGGCAGCAAGGCCCGATCTTGGCTGTGTGGTGGTGATGATCAGTTGGGCATCTGGAATGCGATTGCCCCATCCTATTATAGCGAGAAGACCTCCAGTCAGTTTTGATTGACTCTGGGTGTCATCAAAGCATAAAAGTTGGTCTCCGTTCCAGTGATACCCATCTGATCCTGGTTACGTCTATGACCTTTCTGTCAGATGAACTCCTGTTTGTTCACCACAGACTAATGGGGTTGCAGAGAGCAAATTGAAACCCGTCACAACTATAAAAAATGTATTTTGATTATTGATAAAGTAGCATAATATGCACCCTTCAATTTACTGAATCAGCATACCACCTCTCAGCTGTCACGAGGGCTCCATAGGTCTCTGGGGGCTGAATAATACACTGTAAGACAATAAATCAGTTGTAGTAAACAGCAGAGTAAGCTCACTGTAACAAGCTAACAAAACATTGGTAACATGCTTTATATAAAACCTCAGTGGTCTGTTGTTCCTTTTTGTTTTTATCATATATTCATATAGATTAACATTTGCATAATATAAACTTTCTCTATCTTTTGTAGGCGGGAAGCCCATGTGACAGGTGAGCCAGTTTCTATCATGGTTGATGGAGTGCAGGTAGCCCTTCCTTCCTATGAAGAAGCAGTTTATGGCAGTGCAGGAAACTGCATCCCTTCGGCAAGCTCTCGTGTGCAGATTGTGTTGTCTGAAGGAGCAGGAGAGGAGCAAGACATACAGCAGGAGGTACCTGGCTCCAGCAACCCAGGACAATCAATGTCGAGTACTCATGACACTGGCCGAGCAATGGCACAAACGTCTCTGTGCGCGGCCGGCAGCTCACAGCGATCAGAGACTGTGCTGGTTCATCAGACTTCATCCCAATGGGCGTCTGGAGCACATAGCAGGACACCAAGAAGGGAGGGAGCCGACTCAGAAGGCAGCGATGACAGGAGTCTCCTGTCACTTTCCTCTGAGGAATACACAGATGGTAAGTAGATCAAAATCGATCTAGAATAATTGATATCTTCAATTTTTTATTGCACACAAATCTCAACATTTACCATACCCTGTGTATGTACTCCAATTAAAATGCTTTATATGCTTACACATGCCCGGCCCTGATGTTGCTTCTGTAGTATAGAAACATAAGACTGATGGCTGGAACAGGCTAAATGGGCATTTAAAGGGCCACTATGGTATATTTTGGCTTTGGATTTTTTTAATTGATAGTCCTTAGGTAGCACTGCAAGGCACCTTTTTTTCTTTTTTTTTTTTTTTAAACCCCAAATTCTGAACACAGTCAATACAGATCTTCACCATATGTTGTAGCTTACTTGTATCACAGGTCCACTGTGCAAATGTCACATTATCCAGTATATTTAGGATATCCATCTAAGAATAAAAAAGAAAAGGAAAAAACTTAACAAGATTAACTACATATGGTACACCATCACCAATATTGCAGATGCTGCTCATATCTTATCCCTTAAAGCGAAACAAAACCCAGGATTTTTACCCAGTTTTTTCTCCTTGCCCCTGCCCCCTGATCTTGTGTGAAACCCCCCAGATCGCCCAGTAAAACTCAGCCTTCCCAGGTCCTATGGCACATGTGTGGCCTCTCATGCAATCATAACCATTTTCTGTGCATATATAATGTTCGGCAAATGGCTCTGTTTGTGGCAATCGGGAGGTCGAGTGGTTGCAGCAGTGCTCCTGCCCCCAGCCTATATGGGAGCGTGCAGCACAATGATGCAGGGGATGCAGTCACCGTGTTTACATTGGCGAGGGAGCCAGGAAGAAAGTGACTTTTGCAGAGCCTTGGTGGGTGGGTGGGTTCTCACAGCGGGGATTTGGGGTGCTCCAGAAGGAAGGCCAGCATCCAGCACTGGAATCTTTTAGATTCCAGGACCAGCCCGGTTTTATTCCATTTTAAGTATCCGTTTGGCAGTGTAGTTCAACCTAGTATCACTGTGAATCATACACATAGCTTTTCCCTTTCCCCAAAAGTCCTCCAGGTAGGCGAGTAGCTCCTCCCACCTAAAAGGGGAAACACAAACTGGACATTGTTAAATATCCTGCCCCTTTTTCCCAGACCTCAGTGTCTTTGTGTTTTCTCTCAGGAAACAAGCTGGAGTCTGCGTCCCTATTTTTTGTTTTTCAGCTTTGGGGAAGATGGCAGGCTTGGGTGATGCTCCGGGTGACCCACTGCTGCCGGTGTCAGGGGGTCCCCCTCTCCTTATGCACTGCGCTGGAAATGTCCTTCCCTGGAACTAGTCCCGGTTGCAGTCTCCAGGGTAGCATCCAGAACATTTTGCTGGGCTTGGATCCCACCATTTTCTACTAACTATGGGAATTGAGGAGGTGAGTTGGACAACCCCCCCTTTTTTTGCAGGTTGGGGGCAGGTAAGTATAGGACTCTCATCCAGGCAGGGTGAGCCTTTGCTTCAGCGAATCCCAGCAGGTCTGGAACTAGGGCATGCTCTGGCGCAAGGCACAGGGTGGTGGGCCTTAGTTTCAGGGGTTCTGGCGACCCATGGCTCTAGGGCTGGTATGCTTATGTGCACACAGTACTGTTTCCGAGTCGGGCAGCGTGCGTTCGCGCATGTTGGGTCTAAAAGAGCAGGCCTCGCCCCTCCAGGAAGCGTTAAAGGGCTCTTGCGTTTGGTGTAGTGACAGCGGTAACAAAGAGGACAGCAGCCCCAGGAAGAATGCTGCGGCTGCACTTTCCTTTGCAATTACATCTCAGACTGACCAACCTTGTACCAGTCGGATTCCTGCCTGCGGCAGTGTCATCACCACAACTAAAGGTAATGGTGGTCATAGAATTTCTGTGGCACCTGAAACAGACAGGCTTTTATTGCCATGTGTTTTTGGTCAAAAACCGTCAGGAAAGTTTTGGTTAATTCTGAATCTAAAGCAGTTAAATTTGGGGATCAGATACAAGAAATTCTGTATGGAATCAATCTTTACCATCAAAGATATCCTGTTTTGGGGTGTCTGGATGCCCCCTATAGATCTCCAGGAAGCTGCACCTCAGATCTTTACCAAGTTTCTTGCAGAGGCAATGGCGTATCTGAGACTAAGTCAGATCGGCTTTGTGGCATACCTGCATGATGTCCTTCCCTTTGCTCAGTCTAAGGAGTGAAGATAATGTTGTCTCTCCTTTCCAATCTGGGGTGGGTCATAAACTGGGATAAGTCTAATCTTTCTCCTCAGACTTCCTGCATTTATCTAGGGTATCAAATCGGCCATTCCCTAGAGAGATCCTTTCTTCTGCAGACAAAAAAAAAAACAAATGGTCTCCCTGTCCTCTTGCGTCCAGGACCATCTCAGAATCTCCCGAAGGCAGATTCTGGTACTCTTGGGGCTTATGGGCCCTCCCAGCAGTCATTTGGACCCAGCTACATTTAACGACCCTTCAGACCTTCTTTTTGCGCGCCTGGAACGCAGACGCTGGACTCTCTGATTACACTTTCAGATCATGTTTTCAGTCCCTTCAATGGTGGTCGGATCCAGAGAATCACATTTTTGAAGCACTAAAGATTGGATCTTACTTCCAACAAGATTATTTCCACACTCTGAGGTAGGACTCAGTATTCCGCACTTATAATCGGCTATCTGTCCTGGAGGACGTTTGGGAAAAGCCCCAATTAGCTTACCTGTAATGGCATTTCCAGTAGTCCTCCATGACTCTGTCCTACATCCGTCGTACATCCCACCCATATTTTTGATATAATGGTTTAGACATGTTTTTTCTTGGTTAAAACCAAGAAAATGGTGGTCGGATCCAGATTCTCTGGATCCGACCACCATTGAAGGGACTGAAAACATGATCTGAAAGTGTAAATGAGTACGCAGGGTTGGGGGGCCCATACCCTGCCAGATTCAGGGAATCTGGTCTAGTGCCATGGCCCAAAAATCTTGAGATTTTCAGGATTTAAAAGCAGTTTAACTAGCCTTGAACCATTTTGAGCAGGTAGTAAGGAATCGAGATGTTCTGATCATCTCAGACAAGGCAACATTTGGTGCTTATCTCAATCATCAGGGAGGCACAAGGTCCGTCAAGTTGATGTCTCTCTTTCCAAGACAATCAGTGCCAAGATGGAAAAGTCAATAGCCTCCTTGCGAGCAGTCCACATCAAGGGGTAACTAAATGTTCTGGAGGACCTCCTCAGCCAAGTCCAGCTCAGACAGACACGGTGGGAGTTAAGCTAGAGCATCTTCAAGCAACAAGGAGACTGGGGCTCCCTCGAGGTGGATCTCTTTGCCACCAGGACAAATTCCAAGTGCCTTTTTCTCACTTCATAGGAGCCAGGGAGCCCTGGGGGGGCCCTGTGTCAGAATTAGGAAGTGTTCGATCTGTGTTATGCCTTTCCTCCATTCCAGATACTCTCCCTGGTTATAGGGAAGATCAGGTTAGACCAGGCAAGGGTGATTCTGATTGCCCCCTGGCAGAAAGATTGTAACCTGTAAGATTTATGGTAAGTTTTGGAAGAAATTTTGTTCTGCCTCTAATCTGATTCACTCAGGTCTTAGGGCAGTTTGGGAGTTTTTACAGGAGGGGGCAGAAATGAGCCTAGTCATCAGTACTTTAAAGGTACAGGTGGCAGCCCTGTCTGTATTCCTAGATTTATGAGGGTCTGATTGAAAGGGATTTTGTTTCTCTGTCTAGAGAGAGACCATTGGATGCTAAGGCCTTCCCTCTCTGGGACTTTTCCATCGTCCTTAACGGTCTTATACTGCTATCCTTCAAGCCCCTGAAGGAGGCAGCAATTTCATTTCTGGCTCCCAAGGTGGTTTTTATATTAGCCATTTATTTCGGCCAGGATTAGTGATATGCATGCCTTGTCCATCAAGGAACCATATCTTAGGTTTTTTTTCAGATCATCTCACCATCATACCTGACCCACTTTACCTGCCAAAGATTTCTTTGGAATTCCACAGGTCCCAGGAGGTCTGTCTACCAGGTCTCAAGCCAGAGGACCGTAAAGACCAGGAAAGGATGCATCTGTTCAGGCCTTTAAGGCCTCCATCGCCAGGTGGATTAGGGAAGCCATTCAGTTAGCCTATGAGGGTTCTGGGGGGTAGAGCGGTTTCTGCTTTCTGGGTGAATTGGTCAGGAGTTTCTCTGCAGGATATTTCCAAAGCAGCAACTTGGGCTTCCCCGCACACATTTTTGAAGCACTAAAGATTGGATCTTACTTCCAACAAGATTATTTCCCCACTCTGAGGTAGGACTCAGTATTCCTCGCTTATAATCGGCTATCTGTCCTGGAGGACGTTTGGGAAAAGCCCCAGTTAGCTCACCTGTAATGGCATTTCCAGTAGTCCTCCATGACTCTGTCCTACATCCGTCGTACATCCCACCCATATTTTTGATATAATGGTTTAGACATGTTTTTTCTTGGTTAAAACGCTGAGTCCTGGGATGATGGGGGTATTTAATGATGTCCAGTTTGTGTTTCCCCTTTTTGGTGGGAGGAGCTACTCGGCTAACCGCCCTGGAGGACTTCCAGAAATGCCATTATCGCTAAGCTAATTGCTGTTTTCCTACACATAGCACCCTTAAATCTGCAAGGCATCTTTACGTACACTTAGTGTCCTGCCACTCAAACCACCAGCAATCTGGTACTTGGGGGAAATTGCACCAAAAGGAATGGTGAATCCTTTCAAATGGTACTGCCTGTGGGGCAAGATGAGCAGGCAAATGTTAAAGCAGATCAAATCCTTTTTTTTTTCCCAACTACCACAGCCCTTGGATTTGAAGGAAGGTTCAGCACTTGAAGCTTTTGGCTCAACTGAGGTGTACGGTGGATTGAGAAGTGGAGGATCCCTATGCCCTTATAGCGACGTTGATCCGTGGTCTAAGGAAAAGTCCATGAACCTGGAGTTTCCCCTTAAAGTGGACCAACACCGAGAGGTGATCGGCCTGGAAATCTATAAGATTCCCGGGCCGATCACCTCCCACCCCGCGGGACATCCGAGATCGGGATGTCCCGCTGGGTGAAACCCCCCCAAACACCCCAAATCACCTACCTTATCTTCCGCCGCGGCCACCTGCCTCGCGCCCCTCTAGGCGTGCGCGCGCCCGCGCCGGCCGTCTGTGAATGGCCGGCACGGGCGCGCGCGCGCCGAAAGTGACGCGAGGCAGGCGGCGGCGGCGGTGGAAGCCGCTTGGACGTTCCTGTTCCCCGCCTGGACGTTGGCGGGGATTGGACCGGGCAGTCACGTGGGAGCGGGGAGAGGTGAGTTTATTGGGGTTTCTGGGGGGTTTCACACAGCGGGGCACCCCCGATCGGGGTGCCCCGCCGAAGTGGACCAAAACCCAGGATAGTCAAAATCCTGGGTGTTGGTCCACTTTAAGATTCAGATGTCCACAAGCAGCTCCTTGAGCTTTAGATCATCAGCAGGATAGAGGAGGCTAATACAGATCATATTTATATAGTAAATGACCTCCACTGTCTTACAGGTTATACAGGACCACTTTAGATAGACCTTCTCAAGTGTCCCCTTAAATGTAGGCAATGTATCCTCGTATGTTGCATTTGCGGTGTGTATACTTAATTTATTCTAATAATGGTTCTCTTTCCTCCACAGATATCCCTCTGTTGAAAGAAGCTTGAATATGTGACCCTTCCCTAACCCTGCAGGATCCCTACAATCTTCCTGCTCTGCACTTCCTGTACTGACAGGAGCTGACATGTGCCTCCCTCGTCTTTACCAGCCCCCTAAGTGAAGACTATTTGCTCCCCAACTGCAGAGTTCCAGGGGGCAGATTGTCCGAGCCTTGCTTGCAGAGGTGTACAACTCTATTTAATACATATGCATTATGCTATATTCTCTATATATAAATACTCCTTTTGATATGGGCTGGATGATGCATTGCCTGCCACTTCCTCCCATCCAGATTCTATCCATGCCTCTTGGCCTTCCTGGTGATTTCAGCACATAATTATATATATATATGTGAATTACCATAAGGCACTGTCCGGCATATGTATTCCATTGACATGGTTCCTCAGAGAAGACCCTCTCTCCTGTTAGGTCATTTGATTCAGGGTGCATCTAATGTCCAATGCAGCACTCGCTGTCCTGTTAATACTGCAAAAGGATTATTCCAACCCACCCTATGGGGAGGACCACTGCTCGGGCTGGCTCCAGCTTTCTGTGAAGCTGCTTCCCTATTCTGCGTGCAATGTCACTGATCCTTGAGCAACAGCGAGCAATTCTGTGTGCTGAGCTAAAGCAACCAAAGAGGTTTCATCTTTTTTTGTTGCCTGGTGATTGCTGAGTGATCCTGTGGGCATAATAAGGATTATTAAGACATGATTGTATTAAACCATATCAACACCCTTACAAGAAACAGTGCTTCTATGCATCCCACCCCAGGGCAATTCAGATTACTGAACATAAAAATAATTTATCGTTTTGTAACTCCTGCTGTGGTCAATTTTACCCCCAAAATGGACCTGCAGTTAGCCTGCAAAGAGGATTTCCTGCTACTGTGCTTTGTGGCTTATTTCCGTTAATTCCAGCCTCAGGGGGCTTCAAGATGGCTGCTACAATGAGTAAATTGTTGGGGTGGCATTTTGAGTGGGTGCAGGAGCAAATGTAAGTGCTGACAATGGTTGTTGGTCCAGTTTAAACCTTGAAATGCACCCTTTTAAATAATTTAAAGGGGTCCTAATGTCTAAAAAGTCTTAAGGTTTGTTGAACAGCCACTATCCTGGGCATCTTGTTGTGGGTTGCTCCTCACTAAATGGGAAATATAAGAATGAGCTTCTGTACTTACCGCTTCCGCATTCCAGCCATGTGCACCAGTGTTGTAGATAAATGCAGCCTCCCTGTGCCTTTCTCTGCACTACCATGCACCGCACCTAATGAACCAGATTGGTCGCCTGCAGTCACATGCAGCAAGGGGGCACGTGGGCCACTCCTATGTGTAGTATAAACTCCTTAAGCGGAAAGTACTTCAGCTTTTCTATGTTACAGTGATGGAGGCTGTTTGACTGACCTAAATTCTTTAAGCAGCAGAAGAGTTGCCCAGTGAGGTGGTACATCTATCCCAGTAAGATAGTCCATGACCAGTACATAAAGGTTCTGTCCAGACCCCAGACAACCAAACCAAAAACAGACTTGCATTTTGCCCCCCACAGCTGTCTTGTCATACTCAGAAAAGCGCTGAGATCGGGTCCCACGGTGTGCAGGCCCATTCCTCTGTTTACCAGCAGACTTCAGGACTTCACATTCCATTCACTGCAATGGAAGGGGCATGCCAGGCCTCAAGTCAAAATGACGGTCTTGCTGGTGAGCATGCTTTTCTGCTGTTTGGTGAAAGACATCCAAGCTGAGACCGGCAATGCTGGATCCTTTTTGAAGGAGGGACACCTGAAGAAGTCTGATAAGCCGACAGATTTATCAGGCTATGATGAGCTTGATCAGATATCTTGGTGTGTAGGTTGGCCTCTACCCTTGGTCACACCTCTCTGTCAGCTCTAGAGGCCCACTTGACCTTGAAGAGATACTAGGCCGACTGGTGGGCCTATAGCACCTATCCTGGAAGTGCTGAAGGTAACTGAGATATCACTGTGGCCAATTTTTAAATCCTTTATTTCCCTATGTAGATTTGCTTCAAAATGGAATTGGGGGGGGGGGGGGGGGGGGTTCCAGTCAGTAGAATATTCCCATGCTGCAGCTCCAGATCTTACTTATGTTGGGACTGTGGAAGAGACAACCTGGTTATCTTTTTTTTCGAATACTCAATGCTCTTATCATGTTTGTGAACCTGGCTCTGGGGGCTCCATGAAATAAAATACTTGACAGGATCCAGTTTTACAGGAAGAGGGTGCTGAGGATGTGGGAGCTGCTGACAGGAGATGATGTGGAGATGAGAAGGTGGTTTAGTTAGTGTGTGTATTTGTTTTACTAAGACTAATGTTGTACGCACACCTACACAACTCAGTATGTGTATATGTGTGTATGCCTTTTAAATGTTAGCGTCTGTGTGTGTACCTGTTTTTATGTTGCAGTTTGTATGCTTTTGGGTCATTTTTAAAATAAAAAAAACTACAAAAAAAGCTCAGTGACAACACTGTAGAAGTGGGGTTTACAAACCAGATATTGAGCAGTAGCGTTGAAGGCTACATTTCACCATCAAGATGTATCTGACACAGATTACAGTATAGCAATTCTGTGATCCTCTTCTTGTGACATTGCAGCCTAACTAGGGCTGGATTTAAGCTCTATATGGCATAGAAGAACTATAAGATATTCACTCCATAGTTTTTATGTTCTTTAAACATTGGATCACAGAATTGAATCTCTGCGATGTTATTAAATTATTGTCACATGAAGATCCCAGAATACCCAAACATATAGGTAACACCCCCTTCATTGCAGGCAGTGAGTGGCAATCAAAGCTTTGAACCTCTATCTTGTCTACATACCAAAAGCTTTATATCCCCAGTGACACTGTAAAGGGTCTGGATTGTGTGGCGCTTTATATCGATGATGTCTAATGGCTCCTGTTTTCCAGTGTACAAAGAAAATGTTTAAAATGTAATGGGGCACATGGTTAACATACACCCCCCCCCCCCCATTCCTACTTAAATGGATTTTTCTGACAAAAGACCAAAAAAATACTATACTTTTCCACCACGGACTTGATCCTACACAGCCCTGGAGGCTGCAGTGGTCTTGTTTCAAAGCTGTCAACCGCCAAACCAAGCGCATGCTCCAATCCCCCCCCCCCCCCCCCCCCCACAGTCACTACTGATAGCCGAGCAGAGAACACAGAACAGTGCGGCCTGCTGGTCTATGTTTGATCGAGCCTGCGTGTGGGGAAGTTGGTGTAGTTTTTCCGTTTTAAGTGCTTGAACTTCCCACTCATCATAGTTCTAGAAGATGACCTGGCCATTGTGTATATCTTGTGTTGAAATGATTGCTTTCATCAACACACTGCTTTATTTAAAGTTGTATAACATTTAGTACTCTATGAAGAGTATAAAAGAAAAAAATGGCCTCCAGAAGATCTATGTAACACATACTCCCATTTTATTTGAAGCAGACCTGAGTTCTCCTTTAACAGTTAGTTTGTGTGTTATCTGAGATGATATGCTTACGGTTGTCTTCTTCTTCCTTTAGAGCAATAGTGAGATAAGTGCAGAGGCTTCCATTGCTGATCTCCTTATTACAAAATGTGATTCCTTATAATGCTATTGCAGCACCAATCCTAAGAATGAGAGGCATAAAATTACTTCGAGAGTATTTTTCTAAAATGCAGAAAGCTCTTCATTTTGTGTTGGAGAACTCCTCACTATATGTAGCCATCTGATATGGAAAGCTCTCCATACATTAGCCACTACCCTATAGTGGGTAATTATTTCCTAATTGGTGCTAAATGTATTTAACGCACTGAAAAAACTTCTCCTCAAAACCCAATTGGCTGTACAGGATAAAAAAGTAAAAAGAAGTGTACCTTGACTGTTGTGCTGTTTTAATAGGAGCATGCTTTTCCATAATGTGGAGTGGAGGTCTGTCTATACGAATTGGACTTCCCCCTTGGGCACCACTAAGCGCCCCCATTTGGCCTAATCACCCTATCTAAGTCTTGGGGAGACGGGAAGTCCACAGCTTCCGTCTCCTCAAAGCGTTCCTGTCACCAAACGCAAACCTCTAAAATAACAGGACGCAAATAAACGTCCTAATACCTACTTACTATTGCTGCTTTTATTGTTTTCAGATGTTCCACATTTGCAAAAATAGCCCAGCATTTCTCACACCAGTTTACTGATTTTAGTAGGGGCCTCATGCACTGAAGCCTCTTATCCTGGCCTTCCTGGTGACAAGTATGTTGTGTCTTAATAGTTGTCAGACCAGCAGCTGCTTTGAGCTATAGGCACTACAAGGTACCTTTAGAATAATTATAAAGCATGGCTATGCAAAGAAACTGGCTATTGCTCAAGCACCTATGACTACTTACTTAGATGTTACATCAAGGCATCTCAAAAGCGATGTGGCCTCACAAATCTTCCTCATGCATGCCTACAGGGGTAAATGGTCCTATTCCTGCTTTTCCATCCTTAGCTACCTTGAGGAGCCAAGAGCTGGAAGGTGGAGGAATGTAAGATCCGTACTTAATCAGTGCCTAAAGCTCCATGCAGTTCATCCATTTGATGGCTAGAAAGTTGTCACAATGGCACTTTAAGAAATGCAGGTAGATAAACAACATCTTAGCAAGACAACTGCAGTTGTCAGCAATGACAGCCTCTACATTTTTTCATTACAGGTTCCATCTGTTAGTCTCTGAAAAGAATTAAAGACATGACTGTTACTGGGGCTCATGGATAAGAATGGGATATTGGTGATGTAAACAGTGCCACATTAACTTTTCTATATGAGGGGGTGTGTGCCACAAGCTTTAGAGGCTCTAAAACTACCAGTGTGCCCTGCTAACCACTACCTAAGAATGGGTTAGGTCCTTTCCACAAACCCGGGGGGTTACCATTATTTGCTATAAACCGCTTGCTTCTTCTTTTTTTAATCTGAAGTGCAATATTGCTTGTGTGACCTGTACACTCATTCATTCATTTGTAAATACTTTTATTCAAACCTCTTCTGCGAGCATAACTAAGACTTGGCTTTACATTTTTGGGTCGTTCCATGATTTCCTTTTGTTTCGTGTTTATTACTCATGAGGTTGGAACACTGACCTCTAATATATATCAGGTAATTCCAGTTTACACCCAATTGTTAGCGTGATGGTCACTGCCCCCTGGGCAGGACAAGAGAGATGGTGGAGAAATCCCCTGGTGGTGATCTAACCCTTGTCCGGTCTTCCTGGTGTCTCATGAAGCGTGGCAGTCGTTGCGTGTTGGGGAACCTATGGGGCATTGCATGCCTGTGTGCAGGGCCGAGCAGCCCTTCTGGTGCCAGAATGATTACTATAAATATATCACAGCTTTATTTCCTCTGCTCTGACTGTCGACTTTGGACATTGCTGTGGGGCTGAAGATAATATTTTAATATTTGTACAAAGTAATTTAATTTTAATTGTTTTATGTATATAACTGCATTTCTAAATAATAAAAAAAGTCTTTTAAAGTTTAAATTGCTTGATTTGTGTTTTGTCATTTTCATGTTTAGTAAGTTTAAAGTAAATTTGTGAAAAATGTGACGATCTCTTTTGAAACCAATGGACACCAACAGTTTAGAGAAAAGTTCCCCTTTCGTGGATATTTCCAAGACTCCAGGGCTAGTAGTGCCAGAGGTAACTAGAAGGTAAAGTGACCTGACTGGTAGAAGGTAAGGGGAACTGACCGGGTTCCAGGTGGATGGGCGTGGCCCTCTGTGTGGCTGACTCCTAATAAAAACAATGGAATACAGCAAGATTTATGGCGTTCCCAAGGGTTTCACACATCGGGGCATTCCAAATGGGGGTCCCCCACAAAGCGCAAGACCACTGGCCCTAGAGTCTTATAGACCCTAGGACAGTGGTTGAGCCTGTTTAAAATGGGTCTAAAATGAGACTGGTAAGTAAAAGGTTTTATTGTATGGTCAAGCAGGCGGTGGGTTACTCCAGGAAAGGAATGTGGTTTTAAAAATGGACAGCGCTTTTCACTTACCTCTAGCACTGTTGGAATCTCTCACATATTGCTTTGCTGAGATTACTCCCCAAAAGTACTAGTAAAATATAAAGACTGCGCCCCCATTAGCAGGGACAAGGCACGCAGGATGAAGGGGGCAGTGTCTTCATGCAAAACTGAGATCTTATTCCAAGTATGCATCACACCCTGCTTCGGAATAGTAATAACATATGGGTTATAGTCCACTAGAGACGAACTTCTGCAGAGATGGCAAAAAAGTTGCCCCTCCCAGTCCATAAATACATGGGACCTCCCAAACATCTCCCAGATTAGTCTCTGCAGAGGCGACGACGAGTCAAGATGATGGCTATCTCTTTCCTTTTCAGGTAAGCCAGGTGTACACCCTGCCCAATTTTTTTCTATTTCCACCCGGACTCCCTTATTAACTTCACTATGCCTCCCAGCTATGGCTGCAGAGTCTGGGTGAGGGTAGGACACACCTTAGAGGTGTTTGTGACTAGGAGCTATGCTCCACCTCAAATCCCCCACCAAGGGGTAGGCGGTCGTCAGGTTACAGTGATCCTGACATGGGATGCCCTGTCCATCATAAAGCCCTCGCTACATACCCAAATGTAGCTATCGGCTTCCCCCCCATTACTCCCCGTTCCCGGTTAGTGGGGGGGGGGGGGGTCTGTGACTCCATTGTTTAATCCCCCCCTGTAGTGTTTGTGTGTGTGTTTGATCAGCATGCTTGGTGCTATACACTTTGCTATTATTGTTAGGCGCTGGCTTCTGCCAGTGCTCCTTTATTGTTGTTTGTTTTTTTGTTGCGGCCCACACGCTCGCTCTCGGGCGGCGGCGGGCCGGTTTCGCCTATGCCGGCTCCTCAGCCTGGCCGGGGAGCGCGTCTCGATGTCGTTCAGTCAGGGGAAGGGGGCGGTGCCAGGCGCTCCTCGTGCCTGTGACGGCCTGCCCCTATTGTTTTGGCGCTCGGCCAGCCTGCGACCCATTGGCTGGAGCGCGTCTGTTAGGTGCGATTCCCACGTCGGGAGGGGGCGGGCCTTACGCGGTGCGCGATCCGCATTGGCCCGCCTCCTTCCTTCTCCTGGCTCTGCGTCGCCATCTTCCCGGGCATCTGTGAGTGCCTCTCGGGGCCTTTTTTTCCTTATACTTTTAATGTATTGCGTTGCAACTATTATGTAGGCGCCCTTGCATTGCTTGGCGCATACCTTCTGGGAAGGCCCTGTAGGCATGTGTGTATATATATTCTTATGTATTTGTATTCTATATATTTTTTATATATATTTGCCCTTATGTATTTTTTATACATTCTGGATGGCCGTATGCTTGTTGCTAATGGGGCCCCCACCCAGTGTGTCTTGAAGGTGGGACTATCGAGGCCTTTAGGGGTGTCTCCCGGTCCTAGGTCCCTTGGTCAAATTGGGGTTCTCTCTTATCTTTACAAAAAATCCTCCCACTTACAGACTTTAAGGGGCATCCCGGGTAGCTTCATAGTGTAATTCCCATTGGTCATTGCGACTACCAAAAAATCACCATATGGAGGCTTCTCAGGATACCGGGCTCGGGATCCCTTCGGGGCAACCCCGGCAGTGTGTAGTATGTGGGGTATCCCTTGTGGGAGACGATGTGCAATTTTGTGTACCATGTGCACAGCAGGCTATTGCGCGGCAGTCCGGGTCCCGTGCGGCCGGGTCGGCCCCGCTGGCCTCATCACCTACACCCCCACTCCTGGTCTTGACCCCAAGTGACGTTGTCATTAGCGGGGAGTCGCAATCCGATGTCTGTGCTAGATTGGCCAACATTGGTAAAATGATTGCTAGCTCTGTGGCCAAGAAAGCCCCGGCTAAGAGACGGCATTTGGCGCCTGCTGCGCCGGCCATTGATTATGATGATTATGATTCTTTTGACTGGTCTGATTTTCCCCACTTGAGGAAGGGGAGTTGTTTTGGACTCTGATGGTTCTGATGATCAGCAATTCCTGGATGCTGATGCCGGTACAGAGCGCGGGGATACCATGGATACCCCCAGGCTCCTTACCCATATTTTGAAGTAGGCGTGCAAAGAACACACCAATCTCCCAAAGGAAGCACCACTACAATCAACAGTATATATTAATGATTTTATTAGTACAAAAAAACAAAAAAATTAAAATACATACACCACAAGACAAATTTAAAAACAACCAGTATGGACAAATTTATCTATATCAATGTGTATGGCCCCTAAGGGCCTCTTAAATAACTGCCCTATGGGTGAATAATATTAATTATCCTAGAATAGTAATAACCCATCCTTTTTGTGCCGGCACAAAAAATCCTAACCACGTGTGAATATATGTGCAATTTCATAAAACCAATACTACAAAAATATTAATATATATGGCAAAAATATGTGCAAAAAAAGTCTATATACAATAATCCAATATAAACAAAAATATCAATATATAAAGTGCAAATGCATGAAAAACACATAAACCTAAAACACTACCTAATATTGCACAGGGAAACCCATTCCAATAAGACTTTAAAGTGCAGACAATAACAGTATATGATATAAATGCAAGTGCCAGCAGAGAGAAAATAAATGGTTAAATCTCACATCATAAGATAACACCCAGGGCAACAGTCAGGCCAACCTCAATGAAAAATGTCGCACGCAGCCCCCATGCTGCTTCAAGGACAAGGGTAATGTGTGTGGAAGCAGCTCTCCCTTAAAGTGGACCAACACCCTGAGGTGATCGGCCCGGGAATCTATAAGATTCCCGGGCTGATCACCTCACACACCGCGGGACATCCAAGATCGGGATGTCCCGCGGGGTGTAAACCCCCCAAAACCCCCGAAAAACCTTACCTCTCCAGCCGCTGCTTCCGCCGCCGCCGCCTCACTCGCGTTCCTCTAGACGTGCGCGCGCCCGCGCCGGCCGTCTCTGAATGGCCGGCGCGGGCGCGCACACGTCAAGAGTGACGCGCGGGAGGCGCCGACGGGCAAGCTGCTTGTCCGTCGCTGTCAATCAGCTTGTCCGTCGGCGGTGAGGTACGTTTTTTGGGGCTTTCTGGGGGGTTTCACACACCGGGGCACCCGGGGAAGTGGACCAATACCCAGGATAGTCAAAATCCTGGGTGTTGGTCCACTTTAAGTAGTGAACACCCACTAATTTGTCCCGCCCTCCAAATACATCCATACACAGTAATTGGCCAAATCATGCCCTCAATCTCTACTCTGAAATATTTTGAAGTACTTGCCTTTTCCCCTCCTGCGGAGGCCCATCCGCAACGGGGGGGGGGGGGGGGGGGATTTTTTTTTTTGGGACCGCCAAACCTCGTTTGGAGTTTCCAGATCAGAAGCATTTTTACAATCAGATACTTAAGGAATAGGAAAAGCCTAACCGGCTCCCTGGTACTTCTCAAGGGTGGGATAGTAAGTATCCCTTCCCTGTTGATGTGGTTAAGCGTTGGTCTACACCCCCAGAAGTCGACGCTCCCGTCCTGGGATTGTCCTATATGTGGGTCGGGCATTCCCCGGATTCCACTACCTTGAAGGATAACGAGGACCGACGTCTCGACCTAATGGCTTTGCATGCCTTTGCTTGTGTGGGTTCGGCCTTATGCCCGGTTGTGCTTTGCTCTCACTGCCGTGGCTACTAGAGCCTTAATTAGGGGCCTTTTGGATGGTCCCCAATTGAATCCTTCCATTGAGGAGTTTACAGCCTTGACTCGATGTGAGATTTTCATTGCCTTTGCCTTATCATCCTTGGATGATGCTATCCGTATGTGTAGCAGGACCTCTGCATTGCTGTTGCTATATGCCGTTCGGACTGGTTGCGCCAGTGGGCGGCTGATAACGCTGCTAAGAAGGCGCTCACAGGTCTTCCCTTCGCGGGTCTGCGCCTGTTTGGTGATCGATTAGACTCTGTTGCCAAAGGAGGTAAGGTACCTCAACGCAAGAAGCAGCGCCGGCCCTTTCGGGGTTCAGGCTCATTCAACCCCTCCTTTCGTGGCTCCTGGACGAGCAGGGGAATGTCTTTCACTGAATTCAGAGGAGATTTCTGGGGTAGGGGCAGAGGACGTGCCCAACCCGGGGCTTCCTGGGGTGCTAAACCCAAAGCCGCTGCCAAGCCCGCTCAGCAATGAGGGGGCGCCCTCACCCTTGTGGGTGGAGGGACGGCCGCGGTTCTTCGCTCAGGTCTGGCCTCTGGAGGTCACAGACAACTGGATCCTGGAGGTGGTGTCCTCTGGGTACAAGCTGGAGTTCCCATACCGGCCTCCTCCCAGATTCCTCAGGTTTCAGGTTCCTACGGACCCACGGGCAGCACTGGGACTGGGTTTTCTGGCGGTGCAAAACTTTCGGGATATGGGGGTCGTTTGTCCGGTTCCCCCCATTGAGAGAGGTCAGGGTTACTACTCCAACCTCTTTACGGTGCCCAAAAAGGATGGCTCCATAAGACCCTTTTTGGACTTAAAAAAAATAAATAAATAAAAATTCTCAACCGGTTCATCAGAACCAGAAAGTTTCGCATGGAGACTCTGCGCTCTGCTGTCAAATTCCTACGTCCGGGGGACTTTATGACTTCGATAGACATCAGGGTTGCTTACCTTCATGTGCTGGTCTTCCCGGGACACCAGCGGTTTCTCAGGTTTGCGGTAGGCGACCAGCTCTACCAGTTTGTGGCTCTCCCCTTCGGGCTGACTTCGGCGCCCAGGGTGTTCACCAAGGTACTGGCGGGCGTGGTGACCCTTCTCAGAGCCCAGAGCATTCGCATTTTGCCTTATCTGGACGACCTTCTCATTACGTCATCCTCTCTTCTCCAGGCGAGGCTGGACACCCAGACGGTGGCGACGACGCTGGAGAGGTTTGGGTGGGTAATCAATTACCCCAAGTCCTCTCTCCATTAAGGGTGGCTTCGTTCCTGGGCATGACTCTGGATACCATTCAGACCAGGGTGTTCCTACCCCAGCCGAAGGCGGATGTTTTTCAAACACTAATTTGTCTTCTTCTGTCCAGCCCTCGTCCGTCTTTCTGACAAGGGATGAGGCTGGTAGGATTGATGGTGACTTGTTTCGAGGCAGTGCCTTTTGCTTAATTTCACATGAGACTTCTTCAGCTCCATCTTTTATGGCTTGGGACAAATGTCCTCTGTCTCTGGATCAGACTTGTGTTCTGTCCCCTCTGGTACGGTGGTCTTTTCAATGGTGGCTGGACCCGAAGAATCTTCTGGGGGGCAGATCCTTTCTGGCGCCCCGCTGGGAGACGGTCACCACAGATGCCAGTCTGTCGGGCTGGGGGGGGCTTCTGGAGGGAACATCAGTTCCAGGGGCTGGGGGGTCCTCAGGCTCACATCTCCATCAATATTCTGGAGCTGAGGGCGTTTCGGTTAGTGCCTTCGCACCTGACTCATCGCCTCCAGGGCTTACTGATTCAGGTTCGATCCGACAATCGAACAGCGGTCGCTTACATCAATCACCAAGGAGGGAATCGCAGCAGGAGTGCCCTCCGGGAGGTGTCTCTGATTCTTTCATGGGCCGAGAGCAATGTTCCGTGCATCTCGGCAGTTTACATTCCAGGGGTGGAGAACCTGGAAGCCGACTCCCTGAGCAGGGGGACCCCTCGCCGGGGGGAATGGTCCCTCAGCAACAAGGTCTTTCTATTCCTCTGTCGCAGGTGGGGGATGCCGGAGGTGGATCTGTTTGCCTCTCGTCACAATCACAAGCTTCCTGCGTTTGTGTCTCTGTCCCAGGACCTTCTGGCTCTGGCAGTGGATGCCATGTCTCTGTCCTGGCGGGAGCTCGGTCTCCTGTATCTGTTTCCCCCCTTTCCAATGGTGGGCAAGGTGGTTTGCAGCTGGTGTGCCAGCAATTCTGGTGGCCCCAGGGTGGCCAAGACAGGTGTGGTTCGCAGATGTTGTGCGGCTGGCGGTTGATCAGTACAGGCTGCCTCTGGTTCCGGATCTGATCACACAAGGTCAGCTTGTTACACCAATTTGCAATCGCTGGCTTGGACGGCGTGGCTGCTGTAACTTCCATCCTAAAAGTAAAAAGGTTTGTCTGGCGCTGTTGTCCAGACTCTTGTCAAGGCCAGGACTGGGCTGGGGCCTTTCCTTGTTGGGTGTTTTCCATCCCTCGAATTCTGGAGTTCCTTCAGTAGGATCTGGACTTGGGTTTTCAACCTAGCACTCTGAAGGGGCATATTTCCGCTCTGGCGGTTTTCTTTCTGAGGTCTTTCGCTCTTCATACTTTGGTTAAGACCTTTTTCCAGGGGGTCACTCATGTGCACCCTCCTCGCGAATCCCATGTTGCCGGTTTTGGGATTTAAATTTGGTATTGTCTGCCCTTCAGGGTCCTCCTTTTGAACCAGGGTAGGATGCTGCGCTATCCTTTTTTTCACTCTAAAGGTTGCCTTTTTGGTGGCTATCACCTTTGTTCGACGTGTTTCTGAGTTGGCGGCTCTGTCTATTCAGGCCCCCTACTTTGAGAGACACCAGGACAAGGTGGTTTTCCGTTTTAAACCTGAATTCCTGCCAAGGGTTGTCTCTGCCTTTCTCCTCAATCAGGACATTGTGTTTCCTTACTTGTGTCCTAGGCCTAGCAACGACAAGGAGAGGGCCTTGCACTTTAGATGCGTAAAGTACTATCTGGTGGCTACCTCACCATTCAGGAAGACGGACGCATTGTTTGTGGTGCCCTCTGGCTCCAAGAAAGGTTGGGCGCCTGTCAAGTCTACCATTAGCAAATGGATTCGTCAGGCCGTCATTAGGGCCTATTCTGTCAAGGGGAGGGATCCCCCTTTCCGGATCACTGCTCATTCTACTCATGCTGTTGGGGCTTCTTGGGCTTTTCAGCACCAGGCCTCTGTTGAACAAGTTTGTAAGGCTGCTTCTTGGTCTTCTGTTCATACTTTTTCCAAGTTTTACAGGGTTGTTAGTTCATTTTTGCCTTTGGGATCCCCACCCATGTTGGACACTGCTACTGGATGTCCCATATGTTATTACTATTCCAAAGCAGGTTGTGATGCATACTTGGAATAATACCATTCTGTGATTACTCACCTGTAGAATGGATATTATAAGTATGCATCACACCCTGCTTCGTCCCGCCCTGAGTTGTATCTTGGATCCTCTATGTTGTGAAACTTTTCCTCGTTACTTTTTATTTGCTCTTCCTGGTCCCCTTACTGCTTTCATAATCCTGGGAGATGTGTGGGAGGTCCCAGGTATTTATGGACTGGGAGGGGCAACTTTTTTGCCATCTCTGCAGAAGTTCGCCCTTTAGTGGACTATAATCCATATGTTATTACTAATTCGAAGCAGGGTGTGATGCATACTTATAATATCCATTCTACAGGTGAGTAATCACAGAATGGTATTTTTCTTAGGCACAGTTCAGATGAAAATGTTAGGAAGTTAATAGGCAAAACCCACTCTATTGCTAGAGTGACCATAAATACTATAGAAGCTGATGCTGGCTGCTGTCAATTTATGGTGGGCAATATGCAGCAATTGTTCAGCAACAGTCCAATAAAAAATCTTCTTTATTCAAAATCAATTCAGTCAACCAACCCATTACATTATTTAAAAAAACATGGTCGTAGCTTTTACACATTTTGGGCTCCAGGCCAACAAAACTCACCTCAATCTAAAAGCATCATTGATATAGAATATCATCACTCCACACACCATACTGCTTCCACTGCGCCCCTACGGATACAAATAATGGTGGCCACTTTTTCCCAGGCATTGGATTGACACTTCAAAATGCACTACAGGCTTGCTATACCCACCTCAGCACCTTCAGAATTGGCCTAGCCCTGAGATTCCCACCACTTTCCAACTTTACTGCAAAAATCCATTCCCATTATATTCTTAGTATACAGTACGTCCTGCTCCAAATCTAATACTTACAGTTGGGATATACTCCGCCAGATGGCGCTGGACTGTAGAGACATCGAAAATCGGCTCCTCCCGGCCCCTCAAATACCCAGGGACCTCCCACAAATCCCCAGAATTTCTCTGCAGTCTGGCTGCGAAGGACGAGAAATTGGCTCTCTACTCGCAGGTGAGCGGGGTTATTAATCTGCGGCCCTGTAGGACTATTCCCACCCGTTCCACTAGTAATATGCCTCCCAGCCTTGGCTGCGCTGGTCGGGTGAAGGTAGGCAGCACCGCTGTTGGTGCTTAGGAGCGCTGCTCCACCGCAATCCCCCACCAAAGGGTAGGTGGTTCAGGCTTATGGTGAGCCTCTATGGGATGCTCCTCCCGCACTATTGTCCCTTGCCCCTACCTATCGGTGGGCCCTCTTTAAGTGGCCGCCGTCCTCCCTCATCCCCCTTGTAGTCTTCGGGGGAAAAGAGGGGGGGGCGTATGTGTATAGATATGTATGTTATGTAGTCTGTGCTTTCACTTTTCACATGTCTTTATTCTTGTGTCAGCCGCCGCGCTGACTTGTCTTTTAAAATTACCACCGCCGCCGCTGACTTTGTTCCGCGCTTGGCGGCGGCATTACCTCAGGCGCTGGTGCGCCATCATTGGCTGTTGGCCTTTCTGTCTTCGCGCTCTTCGGGGGGTGGGGCCCGTCTTTGGCCCGTTCCACGTCATCGCTATTATTGGCCCGCCCCTCGAGGTATACCGACGCCATCTTTTCTGACTTGGTTGGCCTATGCGCGATGGACTCCTACCTACCGCGTATGTCTTTGTCTGCTTATGTCTTTCAAGCGGGACGAACCCTTCTTGGCTTCTCCCGGCCCTGTTTTAGTATATTGCTTGTAGGCCTTGTAAAAATTATACTCCCACGTCCCTAGCGGGTTATTGGGGCATCCAGGGTTGCTATATAGCGTTATTCCCTATCAGCGTATAGCGCCGCTATAATCACCATATGGAGGCATCCCAGGATAATGTTACCGTGGTCCCTTTGGGTCAAGACCGGCTGTGTGTAGCGTGTGGGCAGCCTCATGCTGACGCTGACAAGGTGCGGGTCTGTGTACCCTGTGCTCAGCAGGTGCTTGCACTGCAATCTGGCCTGCCAGTGGCTGCACCTCGTTTCACTTCACCTACTCCCCCAAGCTTAAATCTCACTCCTGTTGAGTTGCATACTAGTGGGGATTCTCAGCCTGATGTGTCTTCTAGACTGGCTACTGTTGAACAGATTATTGCAAAGTCTTTAGCGCGTAAGGCCCCTGCTAAGAAGCGGTACTTGACGCCTAATGTTACTATTTTCCCTATGGGAACTGAGGAGTTTTGGAATCTGTGTGGCTGTACACCGTCTGATGAAGGGGAGCTCTTTTCTAATTCAGGCTCATCTGATGAGAGACCAAGGGGTCATGACGATTCTGGCTCTGACCCCTGGGCCCCGGATGACACTGACAGATTATTGACCCAGATTTTTGAGGTTCTGTCTATCTCTCTCCCTGTTGAGGCTCCCAGGCAAAGAGGGGAGCTTTTCCATACAGCAAGATCACATTTGGAATTTCCAGAGCAGGCACATTTCCATAACCTTGTGCTCAAGGAATGGGAACACCCCGGTAAACTTCCCGGGGTTCCAAAGAGTTGGGATAGGAAGTATCCCTTTCCTGCTGAGGTGGTTAAATGTTGGTCATCCCCCCCCCCCCCCCCGAGGTGGATGCCCCGATCCTAGGGCTATCTAACCCCTCTGTCATGCATTTCCCTGATTCTACTACCCTGCGGGATGCCGAAGACCGGCGTATTGATCAGCTGGCATCCCACGCCTTTGCATGTGCAGGGACGGCGCTGCGCCCGGTCTGTGCCTCTGCCATTACTGCTGTGGCCACTAGAACCCTTATCAGAAATATGCTTGATAGTGCCCCTGATGAATTGCCTTGTGAGGTGTTTAATGCACTCTCCAGTTGTGATGTTTTTGTAAACTTTGTACTATCAGCATTGGATGACACCATCAATGTTTGCCAGAACTTCTGCCCTCGTGGTGGCTATACGCCGATCGGTTTGGCTGCGCCAGTGGGCTGCTGACAACGCTGCCAAGAAGGCCCTCACTGGTTTTCCCTTTAAAGGACTGCGTCTGTTTGGAGACCGCCTGGACCTTTTTGCTAAGGGAGGCAGGTTACCCCAGCGCAGACGGCAACCTCGGCCCTTTCGGGGTCAGGGTTCCTTCTCCTCTCCTTACCGTGGTGCAAGACAGGGACGGGGGATCTCTTTCCCTGGGGCCCGGGGAGATTTCTGGGGTAGAGGCAGAGGACGTGGACGTCCTGGCTCCTCCTGGGGTCCCAAAGCTAAATCCTCTCCCAAGCCCCCTCAGGCATGATGGGGCGCCCTCACCCATCCGGGTGGGGGGACGGCTGCAGCACTTCGCTCACGTCTGGAGGCTTCATGTCTCAGACCGGTGGATTCAGGAGGTAGTGTCCTCCGGTTACAAGTTGGAGTTTGCTGCCGATCCCCCTCCAAGATTCATCAGATCCCGGATTCCTCAGGACCCTGTGTCAGCTCAGGAGCTAGTACAAGCAGTGCAAGGCCTCCTGGAGCTGGGGGTCATCTGCCAGGTCCCTTTAAGAGAAAAAGGCAAGGGCTTTTATTCCAACCTATTCACAGTACCCAAAAAGGATGGTTCTGTCAGGCCCATCCTGGACTTCTGTTTGTCAGGGGCAGGCGCTTTCGCATGGAGACTCTGCGCTCTGCCATCAGTTCCCTGCGCCAAGGGGATTTCATGACTTCTGTGGACATCAAAGATGCTTACCTTCATATTCCTGTGTTCCCAGGTCATCAAAGGTTCCTCAGGTTCGCTCTGATGGATCAACACTACCAATTTGTGGCCTTGCCCTTCGGCCTCACTTCAGCTCCCAGGGTGTTCACCAAGGTGCTGGCTGGCGTGATGTCTCTGCTCAGATGTCAGGGCGTCCGCGTGCTTCCCTATCTGGACAACATCCTCATCACTTCCCAGTCTCTACATCAGGCAGAGTTGAATACTCAGCTGGTGGTGTCCACTCTGGAGTCATTTGGATGGGTGATCAACCACCCCAAGTCCTCACTGTCCCCTTCCTTGGTAACTCCATTCCTAGGAATGAATCTGGATACAGTTCAGGAAAGGATCTTCCTTCCTCAGCAGAAGGTGGACAGTCTGATTGCACAGGCTCAGTCCCTCCTAGCTTGTCCCCATCCCTCTATCAGGCAGGGGATGCAGCTGGTGGGCCTGATGGTGGCGTGCTTCGAAGCGGTCCCTTATGCTCAGTTCCACTTGAGGCCTCTGCAACTTCACCTATTGTCTGTATGGGACAAGGACCCAGCGTCCCTGGACAGGGTCTGTGTGCTCTCCCCCCTGGTCAGGAGGTCCCTCTTGTGGTGGATGGACTCCAGGAACCTGTTGGGGGGCAGTTCCTTTCTTGCCCCTTCCTGGGAGACGGTCACCACGGATGCCAGTCTGTCAGGTTGGGGGGGGGGGGGTTTCTGGAAGTCCCTGCGGTTTCAGGGGAGGTTGGGCCTCAGGAGGCCCACACACCTATCAATGTCTTGGAGCTGCGAGCGATCAGGTTAGTTCTGGCTCGCTTGACTATTCATCTTCAGGGCCTGCCTGTTCAGGTGCGTTCAGACAACCAGACGGCAGTTGCCTACATCAATCATCAGGGAGGGACCCGGAGCAAGGGGGCCCTCCAGGAAGCATCTCTGATCCTGACTTGGGCGGAGGCCAATGTCCCCTGCATTTCAGCTGTGTACATCCCGGGGGTGGAAAATCACCTGGCGGACTCTCTGAGCAGGGGGACCTCTCGCCAGGGAGAATGGTCCCTATGCAGCAGGGTGTTTCAATCTCTGTGTCACCGTTGGGGCCAACCAGATGTGGATCTGTTTGCGTCCCGCCACAATCACAAGCTTCCAGCTTTTGTCTCTCTATCCAGGGATCCTCTGGCCCTGACCTCGGATGCGCTAGCAATGTCATGGAAGGACTTTCAGTTCCTGTATGTCTTCCCCCCCCAATTCCCCTGCTGGGCAGGGTTCTGCGCAAGATTGCTCTGGAAGGGGTGCCAGCAATTCTGGTGGCCCCCAGGTGGCCAAGAAGAGTGTGTTCGCAGATGTGGTACAGCTGGCAGTAGATCAGTACGCTCTGCCCTTGGTGCCAGATCTGATCACTCAGGGCTCACTACGCCATCCCAATTTACAAACTCTGGCTTTTTGACGGCTTGGCTGCTGAAACCTCCATGTTGATGGAGAAGGGGCTGTCTTCCTCAGTTGTGGATACTTTGATTAAAGCTAGGAAGAAGTCTTTCTCTTCCATTTATTACAGGGTTTGGCGTGCCTACATTGACTGGTGTGAGTCTAAGTCTCTTCCCTGTCGTGTCTTCTCTATTCCCAGGATTCTGGAGTTCCTGCAGCATGGGTTGGAGATGGGACTCCAACTCAGTACTCTGAAGGATCAGGTTTCTGCCCTGGCTATTTTTTTTCCAGAAGTCCTTTGCTCAGCACCCTCTGATCAGGACTTTTTTCCAGGGGGTCACTCATGTGCGTCCCCCACGTAAACCTATGGAGCCTGTTTGGGATTTGAACTTGGTTCTGTCAGCCTTGCAGGGTGCTCCCTTTGAACCCGTGCAGGATGCTGCCTTGGCCATTCTTACGCTCAAGGTTGTGTTTCTGGTGGCTATCACTTCTGTCAGGCATGTGTCTGAGTTGGCGGCGCTGTCCATTCAGCCCCCCTACTATGAGAGACACCAGGACAAGGTGGTGTTTCATTTCAAACCTGATTTTCTTCCTAAGGTAGTGTTTGCCTTTCATTTGAATCAGGATATTGTTCTTCCTTCTTTGTGCCCTAATCCTAGCAATGCTAAGGAGAGAGTTTTGCACTCTTTGGATGTGGTTAGGTGTCTGAAGTAATATCTGGTGGCTACTGCACCTTTCAGGAAAACTGATGCTCTTTTTGTGGTCCCTTATGGTCCTAGGAAGGGTTTGGCTCCTGCCAAGTCTACTATCAGCAAGTGGATTCGTCAGGCTGTGATTCAGGCCTACTCTGCTAAGGGGAAGAATCCTCCCTTCCGCCTTACTGCTCATTCCACTCGTGCTATTGGTGCCTCTTGGGCTTTTTAGCACCAGGCTTCTGTTGAACAAGTTTGCAAGGCTGGTACTTGGTCTTCTGTTCATACCTTTTCAAAGTTTTACAAGCTTGATGTTAGGGCCTCAGCTGACGCTGTTTTTGGCCGAAAGGTTCTGCAGGCGGCAGTGGTTTAAACTGCCTGCTGCAGATTTTTCTTGGGGATCCCACCCTACTTTATGGACACTGCTATTGGATGTCCCAACTGTAAGTATTAGATTTAGAGCAGGATGTACTGTATACTAAGAATAATACAATTCTGTGATTACTCACCTGTAGAATTGGTATTATGAGTATACAGTACGTCCTGCTCCACCCACCCTTGGTTTGCATTTTCTCGGATCCCCTGTATGGTGATTGTTATCATTGTTATAGTTGATAGTTTGGATTGTTTAATTCTCCCAGCTTCTCCTTAACTGCTTTTCAATGCTGGGGATTTGTGGGAGGTCCCTGGGTATTTGAGGGGCCGGGAGGAGCCTATTTTCGATGTCTCTGCAGTCCAGCGCCATTTGGCGGAGTATATCCCAACTGTAAGTATTAGATTTGGAGCAGGGCGTACTGTATACTCATAATACCAATTCTACAGGTGAGTAATCACAGAATTGTATTTTTTAAAACAATCACTTAAAAGGACAGTCTGCTTTCATGGACTTTCTCATCAGACCTCAGAGCGGGGGTGTCAAAAGCTGCCCTGCTTACCTTTTGCCATGTTGATCAAGCTCCAGAAGCCACAGTATTTGAAGCCGGGTATCAAAACTTGGTGGGAACACCCATAAAGAATAAAGGGTGCCTTGTACTCTGCACACATACCATTGAGACTGAAAGGTAGAAGTACGGCACCCGGCTTTGGATACCAGGGCTGC
Source organism: Gastrophryne carolinensis (assembly GCA_027917425.1). NCBI lineage: Eukaryota > Metazoa > Chordata > Amphibia > Anura > Microhylidae > Gastrophryne > Gastrophryne carolinensis. The sequence goes on along the minus strand of CM051244.1, from coordinate 115,937,586 downwards.
AGAAATCCGACTTTGCAGGAGCAGCAAAGGGTAAGCAGGGGGCCTTGTATGGAACCCCAGATCTAAAGTCTGATCAGAAAGTCCATGAAGGTAACTTCAAGATTCTAGAGTTTTATATGTCAAGAACTACATTAAAGAATTTGCATCACTCTTATCTTCTGCTACAAATAAGCCAGGTGCAAGTCAATATGATTAGTTATATGGCATAACTTCTACTAGAGTTTTATAGAGCCTGCCTAGAGAAAGAATGAATTGGCTCCAGGTTGTGGGCATTTAGGGAAATCATCTGAGCCTTCCTAGTGTTATTATAGAGCCTGCCTAGAGGAAGACTAAAGCAACATTTACAGAGATAGTTGGCTCTAGGTTGTGGGAATTTAGGGAAAGCATCTGTCACACAAACTGCAATGAGGGGTACGGGCCAAGGGATACGATGTGCACTCCTTAGGCCTAGGGTAAGAAGCGGGAGTTGGGGTCCATCAGGAATGTAGTTAGTGATCAAAGTTAACTGCCTCCAACTTTGGTTAGGTCCACCTGTGCTACGGTCAGTTGGGGAGCAGACAGGCCTGTATGGGCTATTTCACCCCGAGTAGTAGCATTTTTAACACTGTATCTGTTGGCTGTAGTGTCACACATGGCCCAGGACCATCAGTAATCCATTGAAATATGCTTGTCTTACAAGGTTTCATCTGTTGTGGTACATACACAATTATGGGTGGGGACTTGATGTGTTAGTCTTGGGTTGCTGTGGCCATGACCTACAGTGCAGTGCATCTTTGACTCACGTGGCCTTCCTTTATTGCTTAAACATTAATCAGATTGTGAAGGAGAAGCCCTAGCCAGATAGGATTGCTAATGTTTCTAAGAACTGTAGTGTTTGGTATCCTTCTGAAGATGACCTTGTTTTTTCTTGTCTTTTACTGGGGCACTATGCTTCTTGCAGTTGGCAAGCTTATGGAATCCTTCCCCACGTGCCTTCACCTGCCTTGGCTTGTTGGGTGTCTTTTCCCCATATGTTTCTTCAGAATTCTGGGCTAGGGAAATGAATGTGACTGGTGACAGTCACCCCACTGTTACATGGCTCATAAAATACATCTGTCTCTGTGTCTCACATCTTTTGTGATGCTCCTAACTAGGCCAGGGCACAGGTGTTACAATGTGGTTTTAGGGAGCAATTGAGCATAGTGTAACCAAAACATGATCACATCAACAAATAGTTTCCGCCACAGCACAGATGGGTTTTACCTTTTACTGAAAAAAAAGCACAATTGCAAGTAGTCTCTACAACCTTTGGGAAACAATCTGTCATTCATACAGTTTTTTCTTTATTGCATGGCACGGCCTGCTTCGGTTGGGTTATTCCGCCACAAGGTGGTGCAGTGGTACTGCAGAAAGCTGTGGCATCTCCCGGCCCCCTATAAAAATGGGATTAACCATAGAGTTCCCAGTGTTTCCTCTGCAGTGAAACTGCAAAGTTAGAAGATGGCTCTCTCTCTTGCGCAGGTGAGCGTGGCAACCAAGCCTGCGGCCCTGCAAGTCTATTTCCACCCGTTTCTGGACCCTCACTGCCTCCCAGCCTTGGCTGACAGATCGGGTGAGGGTAGAAGAGTACTAGGGTCAAGGGCTCCTGGAGCGCTGCTCCAAGCCGCAGACCCTGTTCCACAAAGGGTAGCCAGCCATAGGATTTATGGTGAGCCTACTAGGGATGCGGAGTTCCTGTCCTGGCTTCTGAGGGGGTGAGTGTTTTTGGAGACTGTGTCCCCCTCTTTTCCTTCAGGGGTCCCCCCCCCCTCCTGGCCTGGATACTCGCCGCTGCCTTCTCGTCTCTCCTTCTCCCCCTCTCTGAATTTGTTCGGGGGGGTAGCGGCGAGTGGTGTTAGTTGTGGTGTTTTGGCGTTTACAGTGTGTTTTTTGCCCGGCGTGACGCTTTGTACTGAGCTCCGCGGCTGTGGGCGCTATAACCTGTGGCGTTTTTGCTTAGTCATGGCGCCGGTGGGGTCATGTGGGCGCCGTATTCGCGCTCTTGGGGGGCGGGGCATCCCAGGTGGCTTTTGTATTAGCCTTTACCCAGCGCTGGCCTATTGCGCCTGCGTTAATCTCCATATGGAGGCTTCTGGGGATAGCGTGCTCGGGGGTCCTTCGGGGCAATCCCGGCTGTGTTCCATGTCAGGGTATCCCCTAACAGCAATGATCTAAAGGTGTGCGTGCCGTGCGCTCAAAGTGTCCTTGCGCTCTAGCTTGGTTTGCCTGCATCGCTTCCCAGCTCTGCGCCCCCTTCGGCATCACCATTCCCCCCTCTGCTACAATTAGCTCCCAGTGAGGGGGATGCTAGCAGGGGGTCACAGTCTGATCTGGCACTTCGTGTGGCCGGGCCTATTCCTAAGAAGGCCTTGGGTAAGAAGCGGCATCCGACTTCCACACCCTCCCGCTCAACTGAGGAGTATGAGGAATCTGATGCCACTGGGGGACTTTATTCCCTAGAGGAAGGGGAAAGGTTCCAGGACTCTGACTCCTCTGGGGACCAGCAGGAGGGTTGCATTAGTGACCCTGGGTCTGCGTCCGGGGAGGAATCTTGGTACCCTGAGGACACTGACAATCTGCTGTCACAAATTTTTGAAATCTTGCACATTGCTCCCCCTGAGGTGGCTGAGAGAAAGCAAGGTGAGCTTTTTCATCCTGGTAAACAGCGTCTGGAGTTCCCCGAGCAGGGCCATTTCACTTCTATGTTGCTTAGGGAGTGGGAACGTCCTAACAGGCTGCCCGCTGTGCCCAAGGGATTGGATAAGAGGTATCCCTTTCCTGCTGATCTAGTAAAGTGTTGGTCCTGTCCCCCTGAGGCGGACACTCCCGTGCTAGGCCTGTCTAATACTTCGGTCATGCCTTCCCCTGACACTACCACTCTGAAGGACAGCGAGGACCGGCGCATGGATCAGCTGGCCTGCCATGCTTTTACTTGTGTGGGGGCTGGACTGCACCCCGGCCTGTGCTGCTGCCATTACTGCTATTGCCCTTAAGACACTGCTCAATCATCTCTGTGCTGGCGCTGTGGCTGGTAGGAGGAGGGAGGATTATAGGGCCCTCTTGCTTTGCTCTGATTTTGTTGTATTTATCCTTACTGCCATGGATGATGCTGTGAGGCTGGGCGGTAGGGCCTCTGAACTTTTGGTGGCTATGTGCCGCTCTGTTTGGTTACGTCAGTGGGCACCTGATGCTGCTGCTAAGAAGGCTCTCACTGGGCTCCCCTTTGCGGGGCTGCAGCTCTTTGGTGAGCGTCTTGATGTTTTGGGCAAGGATGGCAGGCTGCCTCAGATTAGGAGGCAGCCCCGGCCTTTTCGGTGGACCTCCGTCTCCCTCCCCTCCCCTCCCTTCGTTCTTCCAGAGGAGGTCGTGGCTCCCTCTTCTGCAGAGAGTCTTGGGGCCGTGGCAGATCCCGTGGACGTCCCGGTCTCTCCTGGGGTTTCAAGCCCAAACCTCCTCCCAAGGCCCCCCAGGCATGAGGGGGCGCCCTCACCCATCCGGGTGTGGGGGCGGCTTCGGTTCTTTGTTTACGTCTGGAGGCTCCATGTTTCAGACCGGTGAATTCAGGAGGTGGTGTCCTCCGGTTACAAGATAGTTTGCAGCCTGGTCGCCCCTAAGATTCATCAGATCCCGGATGTCTTTAAACCCCCTGTCAGCTCAAGGGTTAATTTCGGCGGTTCAATGCCTGCTGGAGTCAGGGGTCATTTGTCCGGTGCCCCATCAAAAACAGGGTCAGGGGTACTATTCCAATCTCTTCACGGTCCCCAAAAAGGACAGCTCTCTGAGGCCCATTCTGGACTTGAAGGGTCTCAACAAGTTTGTCAGATTCAAACATTTTCGCATGGAGACGCTACGCTCTGCTGTCGGTACCCTTCACCCGGGCGACTTTATGACCACCGTGGACATCAAGGATGCTTATCTTCATGTGTCTATCTTCCTAGGTCATCAGAGATTTCTGAGGTTCGTGCTGGAGGATCAGCATTACCAGTTTGTGGCCTTACCATTCGGTATCACCTCGGGTGTTCACCAAGGTGCTGGCGGGAGTGATGGCTCTGCTATGAACCCGGGGCATTCGCATCCTTCCCTACCTGGACGACATCCTCATTGTGGCTCAGTCCTTTCATCAGGCCGAACAGGACACCCAGATGGTGATCTCCACTCTGGAGTCCTTCTGCTGGGTGATCAATTTTCCCCAAGTCTTCACTGTCCCCGTCCTTGGTAAGGTCCTTTCTGGGCATGACACTGGATACCTCTCAGGTCAAGGTGTTCCTTCCTCAGCAGAAGGTGGAGGGCCTTCAGAAGCAGGCACTGGCTCTGCTCTTGTGTCCTCATCCTTCCATCTGTCTGGGGATGCAGTTGGTGGGCCTGATGGTGTCCTGCTTCAAGGCGGTCCCCTTTGCTCAGTTTCACATGAGACCTCTTCAGTTGCACCTCTTGTAAGTTTGGGATCGGGACCCTGTGTCCCTGGATCTGGAATTTGCTCTGTCTCCTCTGGCCAGGCAGTTCCTTTCGTGGTGGCTGGACTCAAGGAGTCTCCTGGTGGGCAGGACCTTCCTGCCCCCATGCTGGGAGACTGTCACCACGGATGCCAGTCTGATGGGCTGGGGAGGCTTTTGGAAGTCCCTACGGTTCCAGGGTCGTTGGGCCCCCCAGGAGGCCCATGCTCCCATCAATGTCCTGGAACTGAGGGCGATCAGGTTGCTTCTGTCCCACCTGACCACACATCTTCGGGGTCTGGCTGTTCAGATCCGCTCAGACAACCAGACGGCGGTTGCCTACATCAACCATCAGGGAGGGAGCAAGCGAGCCTTCAAGGAAATGTCTCTGATACTGTCTTGGGCGGAACAAAATGTCCCCTGCATCTCAGCGGTATACATTCCTGGGGTGGAGAACCAGGTGGCAGACTCCCTGAGCAGGGGGACGTCTCATCTGGGGGAATGGTCCCTCAACTACCAGGTGTTTCTCTCCCTGTTTCACCGCTGGGGTCAGCCAGATGTGGACCTGTTTGCGTCCCGTCACAATCACAAACTTCCCAGGTTTGTCTTCCTGTCACAGGATCCTCTGGCCTTCGCCATGGATGCACTGGCAATGCCTTGGACGGAGTTTCGGTTTCCCTATGTATTCCCTCCGTTCCCTCTACTGGGCAGGGTCATGCGCAAGATTGCCCAGGAGGGGGTGTCAGCCATCCTGGTGGCCCCCTGTGGCCAAGAAGGGTGTGGTTCGCAGATGTTGTGCAGTTGTCTTGCCCAGGGATCCAGATCTCCTCACTCAGGGGCAGCTACGCCATCCCAATTTACAAATGCTGGCTTTAATGGCTTGACTACTGAAACCTACATCTTGACAGAGAAGGGGTTGCCTGCCTCTGTTGTGGATACCATGATTCGGGCTAGGAAGAAATCCTCGTCCTTCATCTATTAAAGGGTCTGGCATGCTTACATTGCCTGGTGTGAGTCCAAGTCTCTTCCCTGTCGGGTTTTTTCCATTCCCAGGATTCTGGAATTTTTGCAACATGGTTTGGAGTCTGGCCTTCAACTAAGTACCCTCAAAGGCCATGTTTCAGCTCTGGCAATTTATTTCCAAAGATCTTTTGCCAACCACCGGTTGGTTAAAAAAAATTTCCAGGGTGTTACTCATGTGCGTCCACCTGGTGATCTGGTGTTGTCTGCTCTGCAGGGTCCTCCCTTTGAGCCTATCCGTGGGGCTGCTTTGCCGATTCTGACTCTTAAGGTAGCCTTTTTGGTGGCTATCACTTCTGTAAGGCGAGTTTCTGAGCTGGCAGCTTTCCATCAAACCTCCTTATTTTGGGAGGCATCAGGATAAGATGGTGTTTCGGCTTAAGCCGGATTTCTTGCCTAAGGTTGTGTCTGCCTTTCATCTCAATCAGGACATTGTCTTGCCTTCATTGTGTCCTAATCCTGCTAATTCCAAGGAGCGGGAACTGCATTCTCTGGATGTGGTCAGGGCTCTGAAGTTTTATTTGGTCGCTACTGAGCCTTTCAGGAAATCTGATGCTCTTTTTGTTCTCACTTCTGGCCCTAGGAAGGGTTTGCCTCCAGCTAAATCCACTATCAGCAAGTGGATCCGTCAGGCGGTGGTTCAAGCCTATTCTGCTAAGGGGAAGGAAGCTCCCTTTAGAATTACTGCTCATTCCACTCGTGCTATTGGTGCTTCTTGGGCTTTTCAGCACCAAGCTTCTGTTGAACAAGTTTGCAAGGCCGCTACTTGGTCTTCTGTTCATACTTTTTCCAAGTTTTACAAGGTTGATGTTAAGGCCTCAGCGGATGCTGCTTTTGGCCGCAAGGTGCTTCAGGTGGTAGTGACTTGAACTGACGGCTGTTACTCACTGGGGATCCCGCCCTACTTTTGGACACTGCTTTTGGATGTCCCAACTGTTATGAATACCGAAGCAGGCCGTGCCATGCAATAGAGAAAGAAGGAAAAAAGCAATTCTGTGAGAACTCACCTGTAGAATTTTTTGTTCTTGCATGGCATGGTCTGCTTCGACCCACCCTTGTTATCGTTATTTTTTTTATCGTTATCATTATCGTAAATTTTTTATCTTTATTCTCTCCCGGCTTCTTGTCTCACTGCTTGTCTACGCCGGGAACTCTATGGTTAATCCCGTTTTTATAGGGGGCCTGGAGATGCCACAGCTTTCTGCAGTACCAGTGCGCCACCTTGTGGCGGAATAAACCAACTGTTATGAATACCGAAGCAGGCCGTGCCATGCAAGAACAAAAACAATTCTACAGGTGAGTACTCACAGAATTGCTTTTTTTCTGCAAGTGCAAATCCTGGTCTAGCCACCCTCCTGACTCACCGCATTCCTACCCTACAATGGTCTGCAGACTTCAGATGATTAAATTAAACATAAACCCTAAGGGAAAAGCTGACCCGGTGTCAGACACTTTCCCTACACTTTACACACTTTTCTTCACAATATAGTGATACAGCTACTTTATAAAGATGAAGATCAGCAGAGAGTAAAGCTTAAATATACAGTTCAGGCAAAACCCACAAACATTCACCTATTGTTCTAGTAGTATACATTTTACTGGTCCTGAGATTCAGTCTGGGATGTGGGTGTTTGTTTTGCCTAGATAGGGATTTTAATCTCCACAGCAGCAAAAATAAATCTAAGTGGCTTTTAGCCACTAGAGAGAAATACCTGATCACTGCAATCCTCCACCAATCATGGAAGCAGAACACTATATTCCAGTTCTTGTGTAGTTCAAAGGACCATTAGTGACACATCAGTCACCCAGTTACATCAGTAGCATGGCTGCTGCTGCTGGGATTGACTGGCTGTTGAGATTCTCTAATTCTTAGCTCTATGGCAGCGATAGGAGAGAGTCTGGCTTCCACCATGTTCAGCAAAGGATTGTAGCAATCAGGTTAGTATTGTTTATAATCTTACTGCCCAAACAGGCATCAGGCTTTAAGTCTTCTTTAGAGCTTGCACTCTAAACCAGGAATCCAGGTAACTATAAACTTTAGACAAGATTTTTGCTTTAGATGCAAAAGGTTCTCCTACAAATGCAATGGAGAACAATAGTGTTGCTTCGAGATCCCACATACCACCTCTTCGAGGCTGAGCCTCCACATTTGGGATGCCCATCCACTAATGGTTTCCTTAAAATGCCACCACATAAATGTCCCGCCTAACCACCCATGGAGTCTGTGGATGATGACATAGAGGACTAATTTCAGCCGCAACAAACCCAGGAACTCAGAAGTTCAGGAGTATATAATGTCTGATTTGTAGGTGTCATTACAGTGTATGGGTATCCATTATCAACATGGGTGTGGGGAAAGGTATGTTTTGTGAGGTTCCCAGGGGAGAACTCCATGCTCAATTGGTGGACCTTAAAGGAGCGATATTGCGAAAAGTGGCCCAATGATAAAAATCCATATAAATATGCTGAATGGTTGGAGGAGGGGTCACTAATACATCCAACATCAAGAAATATCCAGCCAAACTTGTTTCATTTATTTTAATGGATGGAAGAGAAAATCAGGTGTGACAGGCTCTGTCACCCCTCATAGACCAAACCTGTCCCCCCTGGATTTTGTTCCTACCATGTGAGAGTAAACCACAAGCGTGGTGGGAGTAGTAGTAGTTTTACTTTTTTGTTATTATTCTAAGCATACAGTACGTCCTGCTCCATATATAATACTTACACGTGGGTAATCCTCCGCCAGAGGGCGCTGTTCACTGCAGACATGCAAAAACAGGCTCCTCCCGGCCCTTCATATACCCAGGGACCTCCCACAAATCCGCAGATTTCTCTGCAGTGCTGACTGCGAAGACATGAAGTATCACTCTCTCGCAGGTGAGCGGGGCTTTTACAGCCTGCGGCCCTGCAGGACTATTACCACCGTCCTCTTCGATGATGTGCCTCCCAGCCTGGGCTGCGCTGGTCGGGTGAAGGTAGGCAGCACCATGTGTGATCATGGAGCTACGCTCCACCGCAGTCCCCCACCATAGGGTAGGCGGTTTAGGCTGATGGTGAGCCTCTAATAGATGCCCCTCCCGCATTATTGCCCCGTGTAGCGATGAACCCTGGGTGAAGGGTTGCCTTCCTCCCTCGTTTCCCCCTGTAGCCCGGGGGAAAAGAAAGGGGGGGGGTATGCGTGTGGCGGTGTCAGTCTAATGTTGTACACGCTTATGGCCGTTGTTTTGTCTTGAACTGGGTGTCAGAGCCGCGCTTCTTGAACCACATGTATTTTTCATTACTGAAGTGTGCTGCCCGGGCGGCAGTGTCATTCAGTAGTTACGGATTTTCCCTTAGCTAAATTCTAACTTGTGTCTTATCCACTGCTTGACAAGCTGATCAGTAGCGGGATCGCGCCTGTGAATAGCCTGTGCAGACAGCCTGGACAATACAGCGAGACGCTGACTTTAATGAACGATTACGCTGGTTGCAGCTTCGCGCTCTTTGGGGGAGGCGGGGACTTGGCATGACGCGCCCCGCGTCACGGCCAGATCAGGCCCGCCCCTCGAGGTTCGCTGGGCGCCATTTTGATGGTCTTCGCGCGCGCGCGCGTGGTTGCGATCCTCCTCCTCCCTTGGTCATGTAAGTGCCCTCCTGGGCGATTTTTGTTTCTATGATCTTTCGTTCAGCTGCGCATGGCTCTGACACCCCCCCTTATCCTCTTTATGTCTTTCAGACGCCAAGATTTCGGTGGCTTCTCCCGGCCTGACATGTATTATAGAGGGTTCACATAAAAAATTCTCCCACATTCCTAGCGGGTCTTGGGGCATCCAGGGTTGCCTATTGCTTAAATCCCTGCGGGCATATTGCTCAGATAATCACCATATGGAGGCATCTCAGAATTATGTACCCGGGGTCCCTATGGGACAAGACCGGCTGTGTACAGCGTGTGGTCAGCCCCATGCTGATGCTGACAGGACCGTGTGTTGAACAGGCACTGGCCCTGCAACCAGGTTTGCCAGTGGCTGCACCTCGCTTCAATACACCTGTCTCCCCGTGCTAAAATCTCACTCCTGATGAGTCGCACTCGAGCGGGGATGACCAGCAAGTCGTGCCGCGCAGGCTGCCTACGGCGGAGCAGGTGCTATCTAGTTTGGCGCTTGGGCCCTGGAAAGAAGCGGTCCCTGACGCCTCCTGGTTCTCTGGTTCCTACTGAAACTGAAGAGTCTGCTGCTATGCAGGACCTTGCTCCTTCTGATGAAGGTGACCTATTCTCCGATTCGGGCTCCTCGGACGAGATGCCCTGGAGCCGTGATGATTCTGGACCCGGTTCTTGGGGTCTGTGTGACACTGATGAACTACTTATAAAGATCTTTGAGGTTTTGTCAATCTCCCCTCCTGGAGAGGCTCCCAAGCCTAAGAGGGAGAGTTTCCACACGGCGACACCGCGCTTGGAATTTCTGGAACAGGAGCATTTCCAGGCTCTTATATCCAAAGAATGGGAATCGCCTTCAAAACTTAAAGGGGTTCCAGGGGTCTGGGATTGGAAGTACCCTTTTCTCCCTGATGTAGTTAACTTTTGGTCAGCACCTCCTGTGGTGGATGCACCGATTATAGGGGTTACTAACCCCCCCTTCATGACTGCTCCTAATTACCGTACCCTTCGGGATGCTGAGGACCGGCGCATTGACAGACTGGCTTCCCACGCCTTTTCGTGTGCAGGGACGGCTCTGCACCCGGTCTGTGCCGCGGCCATCACTGCGGTGGCCGCCAGGACCCTCATTAGAAAGCTACTTGATCACCAACCTGAGGATCTTCCCTGGGAGGTTTTTAATGCACTCTCAGATTGTGATGTGTTTGTGAGGTTTATCCTCTCATTGCTGGATGACACCATTAAGATGTGTGCTAGAACCTCTGCCCTTGTGGTAGTTATTCGCCGCCTGGTCTGGCTGCGACAGTGGGGTGCTGACGATGATACGAAAAAGGCTCTCACTGGCCTTCCCTTCAGAGGCGCCTATTTGGGGCCCGTTTGGACCTTTTTGGGAAAAAACGGTAAGGCACCCCTACGCAGAAGGCCGTCTCGGCCTCCTCGGGGCAGGGTCACCCCTCCCTACGTTAGTGTCAAACACGAACCGGGCGGTGTGCTTCCAACTATTCGGCGTAGATTACCACTCCAGGGTGGGCAGGCAACGTCCTGGGCCCTCTGGCAGGGCTAAGTCCAAATCTGCCAAGACCTCCCAAGCATGAAGGGGCGCCCTCGCCCTTATAGGCGAGGGGACTGCCGCAGCACCTGACTCCTATCTGGGAGCGTCTCGTCTCCTTCTGGTGGATCCAGGAGGTAGTTCCCCTGGATACAGGATAGAGTTTGCTGGGCAGTCCCTTTCCGAGGTTGTCAGGGTACTTCTAGTCCCTGTTTTCTCTTCAGGAGTTGGTGCAGGCCGTACTCGGAATCTGGGCTCACTTGCAGGTTGCCCTTAACAGGCTGGGGAGATGGCCTCTATGTTAACCTTCCTCTCTCCCTCAAAAGGATGAGGCAGTCTGGGCCATGCTGGCCTATGGGGGGCTTGGCAATTCTACACTCACAGGTAGTCCCTGCATGATATCTCTGTGTTGGCCACAGGCGCCCTGTGCTTCTTGCCACCTGTGGAGATCTAAGATCCTTTTAGTTTCCCCTGTGTCTTCTGGACACCGAGACCTTTACAGGTCAGTGTTGAAGGACCAACTCTGCGGATTGGGGCCTTGTTTTTGGCCTCTCTTCTGCTCCCAGGCTGCTCGCCAAGGCAAGGATGGGGGAAATGTATCTGACATGCCCGTGGGGCGTCCGCACTAGGACCTACCGGATTGTCCTTCTTTACTTCCCAATCTCTACGTCAGGCCGAGTGGGTTAGTCGGCCGGCGGTGTCCTCTGGGAGTTATTTGGATGGGTGCTCAGTCACCTCAATCCCTCATTGTCCCTTATTTGCTATCTCCATTCCTTGGATTCGGTTCAGGCTTGAACCTTCTTCCTTGGCAATAAGTGGACTCCTGGTTACATGGGCTCTGTCCCTCTTTGCTGTCACCTTACTTTCACCAGGCAGGATTGCAGCTGGTGGGCCCATTGGGGGCAGATCAGATGATGTCCCTTATATTCAGAGCCCTTGGGCTCTTCGGCACAGTAGGTTATTAATCCTGAATGGGGTTCCAGCACCCCTGGAGCTAGGTCTGTGCTCATTCCCCCTTGGACGGTGGTTCCTCTTGGGCTGATTAAATTCAAGGACCCTGTCAGGGGGCACCCCCTCCTTTTCTTGCATCTTCCTGTAGATGGTCACCTTGGGTACCAAGTCTCGCAGGTTGGTGGGGGGGGGGGGGGATTTTCTTCTAAAATCCCCCGCGCTTCCTGGGTAGGGGCCCTTAGAGGGTCCATTTTCCCACTGATTTTGTTAAGACAGTGAGCCTTCAGTTGGCTCTATCTTGCTGGACTACTCCTCTTCAGGACCTGTCTATTTGGGGACTCTTGGCCTGTCGGAGGACAGTGGCCTGTATTTATTATCAGTCTGGAAGTTGGAACAGGATGATTCTCCTGGAAGGTTTCTGATCCTGATCTAGGTGGGGGTCAACGTTCCCTGCATCTCAGTGGTATTCGCTCCAATGGATGTCCTTCAGTGGCAGGTTGTGCTATCCTGGTGTTCCTCTGAGAGCCAACTAGGGTGGCTCTGTTGGGTCCCGTTAATATCACAGGGGCTCTGCCCTTGTTTTTACTGCCCCAGAATATTCTGACTCATGGGGGCTTAGTAATTCTATGTCTGGACATTCTGTTTTATATGTTTTTTCTTCCTTCACCCTGCTAGGCGGGGTTCTGTGCAAGACCCGTGATACTGATGGCCCCTGGGTGGCCTAGTGGACTGTGGTTCGCAGATGTTTCTGCTGAGGACAGCGGACCTGTACGCTCTCTCAGGAGTGCGGTTCTGCCCTTTTCAGGCTCCTTCTTATGTCGCCCCAATCTACAGGCTCTAGTCTGATGCCTTGACAGTTGATTCCTTCACCCTTTTGGAGACGGGTTTATCTTCTGGGTGACTTTGTCTATGGGGGGCTAGGAGCAAGCTTCTTCTTCTTCTTCCTCCGTCTATTATAGGGTATGGTGTAACCATATTGATTGGCGTGAGTCTTGGTCTCTCCCCTGTTGGACGTTCTCTGTTCCCAGGGTTCTAGAGTTATTACAGCATGGGTTGGGGTTGGCTCCTCATCTCGGTACTCTGAAGGTTCAGGTTCTGCCCTGTCCGCCTTCCCGTAGAAGTCTTGTTCAGTCTTCCTTGTTAAGTGTTCTTTTGGGGATTGCTCAGGTGCATCCCCCAAGTAGTTCTATGGTCCCTGTTGGGATTAATTTTTATTCTGTTTGCCTTGCGGGTTGTTCCCTTTGGACCTATTCCGAAAGCTGTCTGAACTGTTCTTACTTCAAGTTGCCCTTCCGGGGGCTGTTGCTTCAGTCAGACGTGTGCCTGAGAAGGTGGCTCTGTGTAGTTAGCCCTCTTTCATTATATATACACCATGATGTGGTGGTATTCCGCCTTACGCCGGACCTTATGCCCAAGGTGGTGTCTTATGCTCATTTTATTCAAGTCCCTTTGTCTGCCTCTGGGCCTTATTCTTAGTAATGCTGAGGTAAGGGGGTCTACATTCCCTCAACAGGTGTTGAAGTTTTCCTGGTTGTTTCTTGTCCCTTAGGGGGACTGATGCCCCTTGGGGTTTGCGGGCGCCTCCATACGTATGCGCCTGATCTCATCTGCTTCCAGGGGTTATGCGTCCTTTGGACTGGTCTTGCTTGGACGGATTGTCCTTTCTAGTCCCAGGTCAGGGTGTTGGCTTCTTGCTGATCCTTATTAGTGTAGTGGTCAGTATCCCCCCCTGTCATGCGGGAGACCGGGTTTCAATTTCCCCAATGGGGAGAGCTCTGAGTTTTACCGAGGCTACTGTTGCCTTTGGACTGGTCAGGATGTTACTCTGGTCTATTCCTTTAAGGGGAAGAATCTTCTTCTCTTTTTATTCTGTTTCTACTTGTGCTTGGGTACCTTGGGCCTTTCAGCACCAGTTTTCTGTTAATCAGGTTTTGCTAGACTGCTGCCTGTTTTCTGTTCATACCTTTCAAAGGTTTTTATGAGGTTGACGTTTGCTCATGTCGCTCTTGGTAGCAAGGTTTGCAAGTGACAGCGCCTTTACTGTCTGCTGTGCCTTTTTTGATGGGGATCCCACCCTGCTTTATGGACACTGCTACTGGATGTCCCACGTGTAAGTATTATATATGGAGCAGGACGTACTGTATGCTTAGAATAATACAATTCTGTGAAATACTCACCTGTAGAATTGGTATTATACGCATACAGTACGTCCTGCTCCACCCCACCCTGGTTTTACATTTTTCTGGATCCCCTGTATGGTGATTGTTATCATTGTTATTGTTACCAGTTTGGTGGTTGGTTTCTCCCGGCTTCTTTTCTCACTGCTTTTCAATGCTGGGGATTTGTGGGAGGTCCCTGGGTATATGAAGGGCCGGGAGGAGCCTGTTTTTGCATGTCTGCAGTGAACAGCGCCCTCTGGCGGAGGATTACCCACGTGTAAGTATTATATATGGAGCAGGACGTACTGTATGCGTATAATACCAATTCTACAGGTGAGTATTTCACAGAATTGTATTTTTGGAGCAATTCAGAGTTATTTGCTTTTTTTCTGGCTTTTTTTTCCCACAAAAAGGGCAAAGAATGTGCGATTCTATTGCCTCCATGGTTTTTGGTATGTGTATAAAATTTGCATGATTTAGGTCAAATTAAATATAGCAGCTCTTTGGAGGAAAAACTGCAACAGACACCAGCAATGGAGCCTTTCTACCTTCTGTGACTGGAATTTGAGTTTATGGAAGGCATGCCAACAACACAATCTAACTTTGTGTTAAAGCGGACCAAACCCACTGAATATGGGAAATACATTTGGCCAAAGCCCCTGCAGATACTCCCTTATTGGGGTGTAGAAATACAAATTGATATTTTCGCTAACTACGATTCATCATCCGACTTCTATTGAATCTGAAGCAGGGGTTGCGTCTGTGATAACTGCTGAGACACATCTGTCTTTGCCTAGACTTTATTCTTATTTTCCAAGTATACAGCACGTCCTGTTTCACTAATATTCTTTACGCTTGGGATATCCGCCACAAGCTGGCGCAGTGGACTGCAGAAGAAACTTGTGACGTCTCCCGGCCCTTTAACCCTTTCAGTGCCAAGCACGTAGAATCTACGTGCCTGACTTTCCCCCCCTGCTAGTTAAAAAAATAAAAAATACTCACCTGACCCCTTCGTTGGATCCGGCTGGGTCTCCTCTTTAATTTGTTGCCATCCGATCCCCCGTGGGGGCCCGGATGGCTCCAGGAGAGCCCCCGAAATAGCTCCCCCCCCCGGTTCAGCAGCAGCAGCTGCTTACTGTAAAAAGTGAAGATAACATTTACTTACCTGCGGTCACGTTGCCTCCTGACGGGTCTCCTCTTTACTGAGGGGGCCTCCGATCGCCCCCCCAGGCTCTTCCGTGGCGAGGAGAGGGCAGAAATTGCCCTCCCCCCTACTTCCTGGATCACGACTGCTAGGTGACATCATTGTGTGTCTGCTCGGGTGCTTGGAGGAGAGAGGTGGGGAGGGGGATAGGGCTGTGATTGCCCCCCCCCAGGCTCTCTCCTCCAAACACCCGAGCAGACTGTCAGCTGTCATCGGAGATCGCCCGGGGACAGAGGATCGGAGGTGAGTAAAGTAAAAAAAAAAAAAAAAAAAAAAGATCATTTTTTTCTCTTTGTGTCTGTGTCTTTCTTTTTTACTTTTTACCCCTTGTGAACTGGTAAGGGGTCCATGAGATCCCTATACCAGTTCACAAGGCTGGGGGATGGCAAGTCACCTGCGGCTAGTTGGTGACTTGCCATTAACCCTCGGCACCCCCATTACCTGCCTCCCCAAAGCCCAGGGGGGGGGCCAGAAGACCCCGTGGCCATGGGCTATGCGGGCTTGTAGCCTGCAGGGCCAGGGGCCACAAAAGCTGGCCCCTGCGCCCTGTTCCTACAAGCCCTGCATAGCTGGTCCCGGACTGGTTACTTCGGGTAAGGGGGACCCCATGTCATTTTATTTTGGATTTTTAAGGGTTTATAACCCTTAAAAATCCCCCCCCAAAAAAATGCCATTTTTGTTCTTGATTTAACCCTTTGTAGTGTGGATGGTAGTTGTATTCTATTTGTAAATGTTATAAAGTACTTGTTTCAGTTTGGGGGGTCTCCTGGGCAGGAACGGGGGGCTACTGATAAATATGTGGTATCGTTCTAATCGGTAGAAATGGGGCTTTCACATGCAATATGGTTTTCTTTAATAAAATACATTTTTTATTTAAAATAAAAGGAAACAATTTTCTAAAAAAAATGTATTTTTTTATTCAGCTATTTTATACATTTTTTAGGGAAAACCAAAGAATTTTTTGAGGGATTAATTCCAGAAAGATGAGCCCACTACAACAAGCTGGGTACGCTTAGAAAGCTTAACATGTGTACTTTCAGGAAATATATGGTTTGTGGGGGATATTCCAAATGTAAAGAGTTGTTTTGGTTGAAAAATTGCAAGGTGCGCACTTTCAAGTAAAATTACTGTTACGCACATGCTTTACTTTGGGGTGTTTGGCAACTCTTCCCTTGACAGTAGCTATGCATGTTGGGCATCGTTCTGTTCGGGGGATGTTGCTTTTTCAGATTAAACTTGTTTTTTCTTGTTTGTATATAGTTTTTTTTAGGAAAATGTGGCTTTGATTCTGCTTTTTTATCCTTTTTTTAGGGAAACTCTTTGCAACCAAAGATTACATTGAGGGATTACTTCCAGAAAACTGTGGCCACATCAACAAGCCTGGTACGCCTAGAAAGCTTGAGGTGTGTACTTCCAGAGAATAGTTAGTTTGTTGGGGGTATTTCAAATGTAAAGGGTTGTTTTTCTGGAAAAACTGCAAGGTGCGCATATCGCAGTTGTATTTTATTTGAAAATCCCCTAAAGCGCTGTTTCAGTTTGGGGGAGTCTCCTGGGCAGGAAAGGGTGTCTACCAATACATATGTGGTACCGCTGTAACCGGCAGAAATTTGGATTTCACACGCAATAAGATTTTATTGACAAACTTACATTTTTTATTACAAAAAAAACTACAAATTGTAAAAAATAGATTTTTTTTATTTTTTTTCACATATTTCACCCAAAAATATTGAGAATACACCTAAAAAATAAACAACGTAAAAAAACAAGACATTTCATGTTAAAGCCCAGACTATGATGAAAAAAACAATATATCATTTTCCTGGGAAATCCCTGGAAATCCCTTCAAAAATAACATTTGAACATGGGGAGCGTAAAATAGTGCAAAATGGCAACAAAGGGTGACAAAAACTCCAGGTAGGCTGGCACTTAAAGGGATAAAAGGACAGGAACCTCCCACAAATTCCCAGTTCTTATCTGCAGTCTGGACTGCGAAGATAGAAGATGAACAAAAAACAAAATAAAACGGCACAGAGCTAATATAAACTAGTTAGGGTCCTCTTTAAAGTCCTTCAAATATTTCTTCAAATTCCACCATGTGCATCCACAATCCACTCGTGCTCCACCACCACCGATTTGGTACTCTTACCACAAATAAATGGTGTAATCAGCAATTATAATGATCCCCAGAACGATCTCTCCAACGGGATCCACCTCTCAGGGTCCAGTTTCACAGAGGGTTAGACACGCTCAATTTTAGACCAATATTATTTCCACCTCTCTGTTTCACCTCATTTAAATTGGATCTCCCAATATGTTATACAATCCCCGACCACGATTTCCAACATGAAGTCATAGGGAAGAGAACAAAAGGACCATTGCGCAATATTGCAAAACTTTAAATGCACATTTATTCAGGCCAATAAAACACTCACATGATAAAAGATTAAAACTCGCATGTCAATTCAGGCTCTGGGCCAACTCACGCTGCTAAATTCCAAATGTGTTGCCGCCGGCTCCCAACGCGTTTCGTCGCTCAGCGCGACTTTCACTAGGTCAGCCGGCGCGACGGCAAGCAGCGATTAAATAAAGAAAAGGCGGGACAAGAGGGGACAAAGCTTCCTCCCTCTTTGTCCCCTCTTGTCCCAGCGTGACATGCGAGTTTTAATCTTTTATCATGTGAGTGTTTTATTGGCCTGAATAAATGTGCATTTAAAGTTTTGCAATATTGCGCAATGGTCCTTTTGTTCTCTTCCCTATGACTTCATGTTGGAAATCGTGGTCAGGGATTGTATAACATATTGGGAGATCCAATTTAAATGAGGTGAAACAGAGAGGTGGAAATAATATTGGTCTAAAATTGAGCGTGTCTAACCCTCTGTGAAACTGGACCCTGAGAGGTGGATCCCGTTGGAGAGATCGTTCTGGGGATCATTATAATTGCTGATTACACCATTTATTTGTGGTAAGAGTACCAAATCAGTGGTGGTGGAGCACGAGTGGATTGTGGATGCACATGGTGGAATTTGAAGAAATATTTGAAGGACTTTAAAGAGGACCCTAACTAGTTTATATTAGCTCTGTGCCGTTTTATTTTGTTTTTTGCACATACTTACTGTGGAGATTTAAGTATAGCACGTGGAGCTGGAGTTAATAACTATTACATTACACCATTATTATTTAATAGTTGATTAATTATTATATGTTAATTGTTTTTAGCGCGGTATTCACTTATTCATTTTTGAAGATAGAAGATGGCTCTCTATATTATGCAGGCGAGCGGGGTATACCAGCCTGCGGCTCTGCAGGACTATTTCCAGCCGTTCTGGACCCACTGCCTCCCAGCCTCGGCTGCCTGGTTTGAGTGAAGGTAGGACAGCGCCAAGGTCAGGTGCTGGAGGAGCACTGCTCCAACCGCAATCCCTGTACCTACAAGGGTAGGCGGTTCAGGCTTATGGTGAGCCTTGTGGGATATTGTCTGCGCTCGCCGCTGCACCGTTTTGTACGGTGCTCCGCGGCTGGTGGCGACATTCTCCTCTTCGGGGGGGGCGGGTCCCGAGGATGACGCTTTTTGCGTCATACCTCCGCGGCTCGCCCCTCAAGATCCTTGCTGGCACCATTTTGTTTGGAGTTTGTCTTCTCCTGACCTGCGGTACTGCGGCGCGCTGCTGGCCTGCCTGGATGTGCGATTGGCTTCTTGGTCCGTGAGTCCCCTTCGGGGTTGTATTGTGCTTGTCACCACATTATGGGAATGTTATGTGTGGTTTTCTTTGAGGCAGGATAAACGTGACTGTGGTTTCTCCCGGCTCTCTTCCCTTCCTTCTCCCACCTTCCCTAGGGGTTTTTTGGGGCATCCCGGGTGGCTCTTGTTAGCCTTAAACCTATACTTGCCAGTGTGCCCACTCTAATCACCATATGGAGGCTTCTGGGGATAATGTGCTTGGGGTTTCTTCGGGACAAGCCCAGCTGTGTTCCGGGTGTGGGTATCCCCTGTGAGTGTCGAGAAGGTACTTGCGCTGCAGACTGGGTTGCCTGCTACGCTGCCCAGCTCTGCGCCCCCTTCTACATCACCTACTCCCCCGCGCCTGCATTTGACCCCTAGTGAGGGACATGCAAGTGGGGAATCAAACTATGACTTGGCCTTGCGGGTGGCCAGCCTGGAAAGGCATATGGCGGGGCTGGTCCCTCGTAAGGCTTCTGCCGAGAAGCGTCATTCTATTCCCGCTGTTTCCCTTTTTCCTGAGGAGGATGAGGGACAGTTTTTGTTCCCTGGCCTGTACCCCCTAGAAGAGGGGGAACTTTTCTCTGATTCTGATTCCTCCGAGGAGCAGCAGGAGGTTTATGGTGGTACTGGGTCACCTTTTGGAGAGGACTCATGGTCTCCTGAGGATACTGACAGGCTGTTGGCTAAAATTTTTGAAGTACTGTGTATTACACCTCCTGTCCCGGCTAAAAGGCAGCAGGGTGAGCTTTTTCACACTGTTAAACAACGCTTGGAGTTCCCTGAGCAGATCCACTTCAATAATTTGGTGCTCAAGGAGTGGGAACGTCCTAGCAGATTGCCCTCGGTGCCTAAGAGTTGGGACAGGAGGTATCCATTTCCTGCTGGTCGCCCCCCCCCCCCCCCCCCCAGGTGGATGCTCCCATGCTTGGGTTGTCCAATACCTCGGTCATGCATTCCCCTGACACCTCTACTCTAAGGGATGGTGAGGACCGGCGTGTGGATCAGCTGGCCTGTCATGCATTTGCTTGTGCAGGGACTGCGCTGCGCCCTGTGTGCGCTTCTGCCATCACGGCTCTTGCTATTACAGGGCTACTCAAGGGCCTTCTGGATAATGCCTCGGATGCCAATAGGGGGGAGGAGTATAGATCCCTCCTGCTTTGCTATGAATTTGTGGCATTTATTCTTTCTGCTATGGATGATGCTGTCAGGATGTGTGGTAGGACTTCTGCCCTTTTGGTGGCTATACGCCGCTCTGTTTGGCTGCGTCAGTGGGCGGCTGATAATGCTGCTAAAAAGGCTCTCACTGGCTTCCTCTTTGCTGGGCTACGGCTCTTTGGGGAGCATCTGGATCTGTTTGTCAAGGATGGTAGGCTGCCTCAACGCAGGAGGCAGCCGCGGACCTTTCGGGGGGGCTGGTTCTTCCCTCCTTCCGTGCTCCCAGGTCCGGTCGGGGTGCACCATTTGCGGGGGCACGTAGAGACCCTTGGGGCCGGGGTAGAGGCCGTGGTCGCCCTGGTCTCTCATGGGGTCCCAAGTCCAAATCTTCCCCCAAGCCCCCTCAGGCATGAGGAGGCGCCCTCACCCATCTGGGTGGGGGGGGGGGGCGGTTGCAGCTCTTTGCTCACGTTTGGAGACTGCGCGTCTCAGACCGGTGGATTCAGGAGGTGGTGTCCTCCGGGTACAAGATAGAGTTTCCAGCCTGGCCGCCCCCAAGTTTCATCAGATCCCAGATGTCTCAAAATCCCTTGTCAGCTCAGGGCTTGCGGTCCAAAGCCTTTTGGATTTGGGGGTCATTTGCCTGGTGCCCTTCCAGGAAAGGGGCAGAGGTTTCTATTCCAATCTGTTCACTATTCCCAAAAAGGATGGGTCCCTGAGGCCCATCCTGGATTTGAAGCGCCTCAACAAATTTGTCAGGTTAAAGCATTTTCGCATGGAGACTCTGCGCTCGGCGGTCAGTACCTTGCGCCCGGGCGACTTCATGACTCATGTGGACATCATAGATGCTTACCTTCATGTTCCTATCTTTCCAAAGGCTCTTGGGCCTTTCAGCACCAGGCTTCTGTTGAACAGGTTTGTAAGGCCGCAACTTGGTCTTCTGTTCATACTTTTTCCAAGTTTTACAAGGTTGATGTTAGGGCCTCAGCTAATGCTGCTTTTGGCCGCAAAGTTCTTCAGGCGGCAGTGGTTTAAACTGCCCACTGTTGTTCTTGGGGATCCCACCCTACTTTACGGACACTGCTTTTGGACGTTCCAAGCGCAAAGAATATTCGTGAAACAGGACGTGCGTACTCACAGAATTGTATTTTTCCAGGTGTACAGCACGGCTTGCTTTATTTCATTTCTTTACATGTGGGTAATCTGCCACAGGTGGCGCAATCGACTGCAGGAAGACTTGTGGCCCCTCCCGGCCCATAAAAGGGCCAGAATTACCCAGAAGACCCCAGTCTTCTCCTGCAGTCTAACTGCGAAGATGGTCTCTTTCTCTCTCTCCATGGACTTCGCAGATAAGCGGGGCATTACTAGCTCGTCGGCTGCTGCAAGCCCTATTCCCACCTGCTTCCGGGACCCTTCTTGCCTCCCAGCCATGGCTGCGGGTCAGGTGCAGGTAGGGGAACGCCGAGGGTCAGGCATTCGGCAGAGATGCGCTCTGGGCCGCAGACTCTTTCCTCAAAGTAAGCCGGCCATAGGCTATGATGAGCCTATAGGCGGGGGGAGGGGGGAACCACCCTTTTTCCCTTTTCATTATGTGTCCCACATGCTTTATTGTTGTGCATTTTATGTTGTGTGTTTTTTCTCACGTTTTTTACCTCACAATATACTCACCTTCCCCGCTCCTGCTCCTCTTGCCTCCTCTACGTTATGGCGTTGGGGGGGCGCGCTGCGGGGCCAAGCAATGACGCGATCCGCGTCATCGCGGTGCGGCCCGCCCCTTGAGGTGCTGCTTTGGCCGGCCGGCGCCATTCTCCTCACAAAGTTTCCTGAGGTAAAGTTCCCGTTTTTACCTCACGCCGTCGCTCCTTGGTCTGCTGACAGGCTGCGCAGGCTCTTCCCAGGCTCTTCAACTGGCTCCCTTTTGGTCCGTGAGTCCGGTCTTTTCTTGTTAGTACCTTTATTATTGTGTTTTCTATTGGCTGTGCATGCGCTGTGGGACGCTTATCTTTGTACGGTTCTGGGCCGTCTTAGTGCCTTGAGACCCGTCTTTCTTATTATAATCACCATAATGGAGGCTTCTGGGAATAGCGGGCTTGGGACCCCCTCGGGACTTGCTAAGCTTTGTCTTGTGTGTGGTACATGCCCGCCGAGCGGTCGCAATGTGGTTTGTGTGCCCTGCGCCCAGAGTGTTATTGCGGATCAGGATGGGGCTAGTGTTGCCGGCCCCAGTCCCATTGCTTCTCCGGCTTTGCTGACTCCCCCGTGCCTGCTTCTGACCCCTAGTGAGGGGGTGGCCAGCAGGGACTCGCGTAGTAATTTTCAGCTCAGACTGGCTAGCATTGAGCGTTAGTTGGCGTGTTTGGCCGCTGGCAAAGCCAAGATTAAGAAGCGGCATTTGAAGCCGGCTCGCGCCATCTTTGCCGATGACGTTGAGGATTATGAGGCCTTCGTTGGCCAACTCCAGGGGTCCGACTCCTCCTGGGGTTGTCGGGGGGACCTTGACAGTTGCCCGGGGTCATCATCTGTCGAGGATGAGTGGCCCCAGGATGATACTGAGCAGCTGTTGTCGGCTGTACTTGATACTCTACACATTGTTCCTCCTAAGGAAGCCAAGAAGAAACAGGAGGACCTTTTTCGGCCGGAGAGACAGCACCTTGTCTTCCTGAACAAGGCCACTTCTCTAAGATGGTTTTTAAGGAATGGGAGAAGCCTAATAGGTTGCCGTCGGTGCCTAGGGGTCTGGACAGATGGTATCCCTTTTCGGAGGATTTGGTTCGCCTATGGTACCATCCCCCGGAAGTGGATACTCCTGTTCTGGGGCTCTCCAATACCTCCGTTATGCTGTCTCCTGAGACTTCCTCCTTGCGTGATCATGTTGACAGGCGCATGGATCAGCTAGCCTTCACGCCTTCACTTCTGTGGGAACTGGTCTGCGCCCTGTCTGTGCTGCGGCCATTGTTTCCATGGCCATTAAGAAGAAGGTAAGGCGTCTCGCGGATATTGCCAAATCTCACAAGCGAGCGGAGGAGTATAGGGAGCTTTTGGCTTGTATGGACTTCCTTGCCTTTGTTATATCGGCCATCGATGACGCCGTCCGTTTTGGTGGTAGGGCTTCGGCTGCGATGGTCGCACTGCGTCGCTCTATCTGGTTACGACCGTGGGCAGCGGATGCTGCCGCCAAAAAAGCTCTCACAGGTATTCCCTTCCTGGGACTTTGGCTGTTCGGGGAACAGTTGGACCTCCTGGCTAAGGACGGGAAGCTTCCTCAGCGTCGGAAGCAGGTACGGCCTTTTTGGGGCTCTTCTTCCTTTCGCCCCTCTTGGGGAGGATGAGGATCTTCCTTCTCTGGTTGCCGCAGAGACTCATGGGGGCGAGGTAGAGCCCGAGGTCGTCCCGTCCTTGCCTGGGGATCCAAGCCTAAGCCCCCTTCCAAGGCTCCTCAGGCATGAGGGGATGCCCTCACCCATCCGGGTGGAGGGGACGGCTTTGGCTCTTTGCTCACGTCTGGAGGCAACACGTCTTGGACCGGTGGATTCAGGAGGTGGTGTCCACCGGATACAAGATAGAGCTGGCAGCTTGGCCGCCACCAAGATTCATTCGGTCCCGGATCTCCCAAAATCCTGTGACGGCGCAGGGCCTGAGGCTGGCCCTTCAACATCTTCTGTCATCAGGAGTGGTTTGCCATGTGCCTCTTCAAGAACGGAGGCGGGGGTTCAACTCCAACCTGTTCACGGTGCCCAAGAAGGACGGTTCCCTGAGACCCATCCTGGATCTAAAGGGTCTCAACAGATTTGTCAGGTTCAAACACTTCCGCATGGAGACCTTACAGTCGGCGGTGAGCTCTCTTCGGCCAGGCTATTTTATGACCACTCTGGACATCAAGGATGCCTATCTGTTCCTGTCTTCATGGGACACCAGAGGTTCCTGAGGTTCGCTCTGGGGGATCAACACTACCAGTTTGTGGCCTTGCCGTTCGGCATCACCTCGGCCCCCCGGGTGTTCACCAAGGTGCTGGCGGGTGTCATGGCCCTTCTGAGGATCCAGGGCATTGGCGTTCTTCCTTACTTGGACGACCTTTTGATTACAGCTCCATCTTTGCATCAGGCAGAGAGGGATACTCGGATGGTAGTGTCCACCCTCGAGGCCTTAGGTTGGGTGATCAATCATCCCAAGTCTTCACTCTCTCCCACATCGGTAAGATCCTTCCTGGGAATGACGCTGGATACTTCTCAGGTCAAGGTGTTTCTTCCTCAGCAGAAGGTGGAGGGCCTTCAGATGCAGGCGCGAGCCTTGTTTGCTTCCCCTTATCCCTCCATCCGTCTGGGGATGCAGTTGGTGGGTCTCATGGTGTCTTGCTTCAAGGCTGTGCCTTTCGCTCAGTTCCACATGAGACCTCTTCAGTTGAATCTCTTGACTGCCTGGGATCGGAGTCAGGAGTCCTTGGAGCAGGAATTCGCTCTGTCCCCTCTGGCCAGACAGTCCCTCTCGTGGTGGCTGGACTCGAGGAATCTTCTAGTGCGCAGTTCCTTTTTGCCTCCGTGCTGGGAGATTGTCACCACAGACGCTAGTCTGACTGGTTGGGGAGGGGTTTGGCAATCGCTGAAGTTCCAGGGCCAGTGGAGCCCTCAAGAGGCCCACAAGCCTATCAACCTCTTGGAGTTGAGAGCAATCAGGTTGGTTCTCTTCCAGTTGACTCCCCACCTTCGGGGTCGTGCCGTCCAGGTCTGCTCGGACAATCAGACGGCGGTCGCCTACATCAATCATCAGGGAGGGACTCGGAGCAAACAAGCCCTCAAGGAAGTGTCCCTGATATTGTCTTGGGTGGAGGAGACGGTTCCCTCCATCTCGGCGGTTTACATCCCCGGGGTGGAGAACCAGGAGGCAGATGCCCTGAGCAGGGGGACGTCTCGCCTAGGGGAATGGTCTCTCGACAACAAGATCTTTCATGCCCTGTGTCGCCGCTGGGGTCAGCCGGATGTGGACCTGTTTGCGTCCCGTCACAATCACAAGCTTCCGAGATTCGTCTCCCTGTCAAGAGATCCTCTGGCCTTCGCCACAGACGCGCTGGCATTTCCTTGGAAGGAGTTTCGACTCCTTTATGTCTTTTCTCCCTTCTCTCTGTTGGGTCGTGTGCTGCGCAAGATAGCCCAGGAGGGGGTACCGACCATTCTAGTGACCCCCCGCTGGCCTAGGAGGGTATGGTTTGCAGACGTCGTCCAGATGGCGGTGGATCAGTACGTCCTGCCCGACGTTCCAGAGCTCCTCACTCAGGGACAGCTGCGCCACCCCAATTTACAAACGCTGGCTTTGACGGCTTGGCTGCTGAAACCTCCATCCTGATGGATAAGGGTTTGCCGGCTTCGGTCGTCAGTATTATGATTCAGGCTCAGAAAAAATCCTCTTCTATGATTTATTATAGGGTCTGGCACACTTACATTGCCTGGTGTGAGTCTAAGGCCTTCCCTTGCTGCACCTTCTCCCTTTCCAGGATTCTGGAGTTTCTTCAACACGGTCTAGAGTCGGATCTACAACTGAGTACTCTCAAGGGACAAGTTTCTGCCTTGGCAATTTTTTTCCAAAGATCTTTCGCTAATCATAGTCTTGTCAAAACCTTTTTCCAGGGAGTCACTCATGTACGTCCACCGCGTAAGCCTCTGCTACCGGTGTGGGATTTGAACTTGGTGCTTTCTGCTTTTCAGGGTCCCCCCTTCGAGCCCCTGTGCAATGCTGCTCTTTCTATTCTGTCTATTAAGGTGGCCTTTTTGGTTGCTATCACTTCGGTGCGTCGCGTCTCTGAGCTGGCGGCGTTTTCCATGAAACCTCCTTATTTTGAGCGGCATCAGGATAAGGTGGTGTTCCGTCTTAAGCCGGAATTCTTGCCCAAGGTTGTATCTGCCTTTTATCTCAATGAGGACATTGTCTTACCTTCCTATTGTCCTGCCCCTGCTAATTCCAAGGAACGGAACCTTCATTCTCTGGATGTGGTCAGGGCACTCAAGTATTATTTGGTTGCCACTGAGTCATTTCGGAAGTCTGATTCTCTTTTTGTCCTTCCTTCTGGACCTAGGAAGGGCTTGCCTCCAGCCAAATCCACTATCAGTAAATGGATTAGACAGGTGGTGCAAGCATACTCTGCCAAGGGGAAGGAACCCCCTTTCCGTGTTACAGCTCACTCCACTGGGGCTATTGGTGCCTCTTGGGCCTTCCACCAGGCTTCAGTTGAACAGGTTTGTAAGGCCGCTACTTGGTCTTCGGTTCATACTTTTTTCCAAGTTTTACAAAGTTGATGTTAGGGCCTCAGCTGACGCTGTTTTTGGCCGCAAGGTGCTTCAGGCGGTAGTGGCTTGAACTGCCTGCCATTGCTCTCTGGGGATCCCACCCTTCTTTTTTGGACACTGCTGTTGGATGTCCCACATGAAAAGAATTGAAATGAAGCAAGCCGTGCTGTACACCTGGAAAAATACAATTATGTGATTACTCACCTGTAGAATTGTTTTTTACGGTGTACAGCACGGCTTGCTTCATCCCACCCTTGTTATCGTTGTTCTCTTTTGCCTTGTTATGGTGATTTTTGTTGAGAGAGTTTCCTTTTAGTGGGCTGTGTTTTACTAACATGGTCCTTGCCTCCCGGCTTCTTGCATTACTGCTTTCAAACACTGGGGTCTTCTGGGTAATTCTGGCCCTTTTATGGGCCGGTAGGGGCCACAAGTCTTCCTGCAGTCAACTGCGCCACCTGTGGCGGATTACCCACATGTAAAGAATTGAAATGAAGCAAGCTGTGCTGTACACCGTAAAAACAATTCTACAGAATTGTATTTTCTTTTTCTGTATATGTATACTTGTGATATTGAAAATAAAGTTAAAAAAAAAGAAATTAAGAAAGGTAACTAGCCCTGATTAAAGGCATTCTGCAGGCAGTCGAAAAAGAAAATACTATACTCCCCTTTAATCCCCCACAGGAGATCGCTGATAGTCCGGTGCTCAGACACTTACCGGATCACCTGGTTGAATCCTGTGGTGCCGCTGTCTTCAAGCTATTTGCATCCATTGAACACCTGATGGACCTCTCTACGCCATTGTCATAGGAACTATGGCTCATCCCCTCCATTCATGGCAAAGCGGCCATCCCTGGGTTTTGGTCCTGCCTTAACAAAACTCCCCCCCCCCAATATGCAGCTTTGGTCCACTTTAACACCCCCTGCCTTGGGTATGCCGTTTTGGTCTACTTTCAACATCCCCTACCTTGGATATGCAGTTTTGGTCCACTTTAACACCCCCCCAGTATGCAGTTTTGGTCCACTTTTACACCCCCCTCCTGCCTTGGACACATTTCAAAACAACCCCCCCCCCAGTATGCAGTTTTGGTCTACTTTAACACCTCCCTCTCCTGGATATGCAGCTTTGGTCCACTTTAAAAAACCCTGCCTTGGGTATGCAGTTTTGGTCCACTTTAACACCCCCCGCCTTGGACACATTTCAACACAGCTCCCCCACACCACTCCCCTGTATAGAAAATGCGACACCACAGTGAACGACCACAGCTTTGGACTACACCTGCTTGGCTGCTCCTCAATACTGGGCGGCCCAGAATGTTGCCCCCTGACCCTGCTGCTG
The DNA here is from genome assembly GCA_027917425.1 of Gastrophryne carolinensis. Classification (NCBI taxonomy): domain Eukaryota; kingdom Metazoa; phylum Chordata; class Amphibia; order Anura; family Microhylidae; genus Gastrophryne; species Gastrophryne carolinensis. The sequence goes on along the minus strand of CM051244.1, from coordinate 115,910,134 downwards.
CCCACACTCTCACGTGTGAGACGTTGATGTCATTCCCAGCCAGTGCTCTTCCTGCTCGACTTCCTCGATCCTTTTTCTAACGCCTACTGAGATGAATTTTAAAAACAAGATGGCTGCTCATGGGCTTACAAGTCACCTGCAAACAGGAAGTGCTGCTGTGCTTACTGTTAATGTGAATTGTCAGTTATGTCACTTGAATCCAGGCAGCAGCATGGCTAAGATGCTGGGAGACGAAGCGCCAAAGGGAAGAGGTGGGAAGACTAGGAAGAGGTGAGTTTCTTCAGGTGATCTGGGGGGTTTTACACAGTGGGGCACCCTCGATCGGTTTGCCCCGGGGGAAAGGACCAGAACCCAGGATAGTCAAAATCCTAGGTTTTGGTTCACTTTAAACATAACACATATCCATAGGTTACCCAGAAATCTGCCAGTACTACATTTGCATAAACATGTTCCCGAACAAAGTGAATGAGGAAATTCCATACATTTCTAATTTTCTTCTACTAAATTCATCATCCTTTTTTTGAGTGTTTTATGCCTTTTTGTATGTCACCCCCAAAAAATTAGCATTCCTTTTCACAGACAGGACAAATTAACCGGGTATGAACCGACCCAGTGGTTAGTGGAGAACTTCAAGGGTGACCCCGCCCCAAAAACGCAATCAGTGCTCATATACATGTAAAAATACAAATTGCTTTTATTAGTTTTCACAATTTTAAAATTGGCATATATAATTTACATAATAATATACTCATGGCCACACATAGGCCTTTCATCCCTTGTTCCAAGAAAAATGCCTCCGCTTATTGCAATTAGCAATCTGTGCATAAAATACTTGATTGATACAAAGGCTAACACAATTAACATAAAGATTGTTTGATATACACATTACAGCTGGTGATATCCCAGTACAATTGAATTAATAAAATCCTATACAGCAATAATTCGAGTATATTCCACTATTCCTGTGGTTAAAGGTTCAAGTAGATATACATATCTGGTAACTGTGTGGTAACGGTGAACTAGTTTCTCCCCAACATAAGGGGCTTCATCTGCACCAATCCACTTCTCATACTCCTATGATCCATAATGCTGGTTTCTCCTGCCTGGGATCCATACACAGGACCCAAATCAGAAGCTAGTGCACACACAAAAGAAACACAAAAGCATGTAAGGACTGTAATATGTCTGATGCACTGGCCCAAAATCAACTGGCTACAACATAAGTACTTATATGTATGGGTACCTGAATAATACAAGGGAGCCAAGTATCCCATAAACTTCACAGAAAATTTCAGGCGCCTCAGCCAGAGAAAGCCTCCAGTCCCCAGCTTTAGATTAATTCATTGACCTGTGATAGAATATGTTTAGTATTACTACAGGTCCCATAAACCATACTATGATCTGTCCATATTCCTTAATTAGAAACCAACATTCCTTTTCACACCTATTCGCATGAGAAAATTTTGTTCACAGCACTTGCTTAATCACACGAACGATCAAATGATTTTACATGCGAATGCTTTTTCCCACACCATCACATTTTTTAAAAAACTTAACTGAATCAAGGTCAAAAAGACTAAAATTCTGAATGGAAGTGCCGATCTTTTTTATTTTAAAATATACTCTATATAGCTTGTGCAATATATGAAAAATATTGTATTCTAAAAGGTGAACACTAGAGGGCAGCCAACCAACATTTCTGATATTACTATTTGCTTATGTAACCTTGCATTGTTAGGGCAAGGAGCGAGTAAAATAGGAAAATGTAATCCATAATTAATGAGCTTCCTGGAGCGCAACTGTCTAACAAAAGATAACACTAACACTGTTCACTTGCACCCTGGCCTGTCCATAAGCTGCTCTCATTACTACTTTTGCTGGAAAGTTATGACTAACCTTTGGAAGTTTCAGCTACCAGACCCCCAGTGAGGGACCATTTAAGTGGTGGGAGGGGGAGTGACCAACCAAGAGTTTAACTCTTCATGGGGGGGGGGGGGGGGGGGGCAGTAGCAAGTGTTTATATATTGGGGTCATACCATGTATTGTGCTGGAGGGAGCCTAAAACTCACACCACACACCTCACATATGGCTTCCCTGCACCAAGGCCTAACATCTAACCGGTTACTGACATTCGCATTATCTGCTAATTTTGGTTGTACTACCACCTGTATTTGCTTATCTGACTATTATATATATAGATCCATTGTGTATATAGTGTTTGCCTAGTGTGCCCTTAAGGCGAATAAATATCAAACTTAATCTTGGGCTACTCTTTTATCTTGATCAATGAATTGCTTGCCTGTATTCTCGGCTTTAAAGCTACCTGGGTTGCTTTCTAGCCCAATCTGGGCCCATTAACGCAGTGGTCCTCAACCCTGTCCTCAAGGCCCACCAACATGTCATGTTTTTTGGATCTCCAAATAGCCAGCTCTATTGCTCTGCAGCTGCACTAATTACTCCACCTGTGCATCTTTGTGGAGATCTGCAAAACCTGGCCTGTTGGTGGGCCTTGAGGACAGGGTTGGGGACCACTGCATTAACGGACTGGCCTTATATCTAACGAGAAACTGGTGACAGTCATACTGGGCTGGCAGGGTCCTGTTCACCAATGTTAGTAAAAGGGCCCCTCATATTGTCGCGGTGTGAAGGAAGGTGGTACCACTCTAGCAGCCACAAGGACCACTCTCTCTCTCTCTCTCTCACGCCTTGTGCCTCCCTGTGCCCATGTAGATAAGGGGGTGTCTGTGTATGTTGGGACAACCCAGAAGATGCACTGGCCCACTACGTGTGCAAAGAACACCTGCAAAGCGAGCCCAGACTGAGGCAGATTTGTGTAGGCAAACCAACAGATTCCCGGCAACACAAAGGGGCTTCCATTTATTATTGCACAGACAACTCCTCCAGCTCCACAAGGATCTCCAACTACTCATCAGCCTGGCGACAACCATGCAAGAATCCCTCTGCGAACAACACATGCACAACAGACGGCTGGAGGAGTTGGGGCAATTTATTATTGGTTTGGAAAACCCCAAAGCTCACGATATCGAGCCACCGCCTGACAGTGACGGCTTCAGAACTGTTCTACCAACTGCTAAATTTTTTTACTTAAAGTGGTCCTTCACTCTGAATAAGAGCATATCTTATATGTTTCCCACACCCTGTACATACAGATTGCCCACATTAAAATTCATCCTACCTGCATCTACTGCATGTTATGAGCCTTTAAACATCCAAGATGGCGGCTCATGGAACATCAGGCAGCCTGCAAACAGGAAGTGCCTTCTGAGTGTGCTGCTCTGCATTCTGGGATTGCTGACCTTTTCCTGACCCCAGCTCTGCTTTGCCTGAGCAAACCACAGCTATAACCCCACCCTTGTACTTTATCCTACTCTCCTCTCCTCAGTAAGTTTGATGCTTCTGAGTCAAGATGGCGGTGCCCTTATCCTAAAATCCTTAACAGAGTTGCAGCCCAGTGGGGGAAAGAATAATAAGTAAGTGACTAAAAACTTAAAATATATTAATTTTAGATGCTGGGGAATAGTTTAAAGGTTTGGGCTTTTCAATAAATCATGATGAAGGCCCGCTTTAGGTTAGGTGCTTGTTTCCCCAAATGTATGATTTACTTTAGAGGGGTGTGTCCCCCTTTTTTGCACTATTGTTGCGTGATGTGGAACATCAACAATAATAACAGTAAACCGTTTTCAAATGGATCATGAGTTTGATGCCTTGACCATGTGGTTGCCAAGTCCGCCAAGACGAAGAACACACACTCAATTACATAATTAATATATATAAAAAAAATATATAGAAAAATATATATGTCTTAGTAAACTTCAAGGCACAGATTACAAAAAAAATAACACATATCAATCTGAATAATTCCTCACAATTTGGCTCCGCAGACCATGGCGAGCATGACTACGAGTGCCAGAATAAGTCACTGGGGCATCTCGTCTGGGATATCTGGGGCATCCTCAGCCTGACACGTGAAGCAGGGCCAGGTTATACAGCAATGCACACAACAGAATCATTTCCATCACCTTGGCAGGGGAATATTGGAGAGCCCACCCGGTGGCATCCAGGCAGTGAAAACGTCATGTCCAAAGTCCAAATGCACACTGGATGTTGGCCCGGGTCTTGCAATGATCCGCATTGTACATCGTCATTAGCAATGGAAGGCATGGATAGCCCGAAACACCGTTCACAACCTTACCCCTAAGAAAATTAGACACAGCAAAAACACACAAAGCACATAGGAGGACATGCAGAGCAAAAACGCAAAGAACCAATCCATCATGGAAATATTAGCCACTAGGCAAAGCCAGCGCACAAAAGTCAAAAGTTATAAATATTATGAGGACAAGATACAGCACTTACATAAAGGCAGAAGGCAAATGAGGACCTAATCAATAGGGGACCATACAGATGGTAACACACAGGACACACTGCCAGGACCAGAGAAGATCATTATAAGGGCAGGGGGAATTAACACTCACTGGCCAAAACATTACTGGGAGCCAGATTGAGCTGTGAGATGTACACATACAGTTTGAGCCCAGGAGAGAAGTCTAGGGAGATGGAGCCAACCAGAGATGCGGAACAAGCTGCGGGACAACAGCAGACTAAAATGGAAGGGCAAAGGGACCACACACAATGCTGAGGGAGGAACACACAACAACCAGAAAACATGTACATGGAAACACTCATCAAGTAGCCAGCCAGCCAGTAAAGACTGATCAGAAGATGGCCAAATTCCAGAAGATGACCCAACGCTGGGAACCTGGCAGCAACACTGGCAACAACACTCATGAAACGAAGCCTGCTGTCACATATACATTGGACATTAAATGAATGTCCCAGCTTATGATTCCTGTGTGGGGGAAAGACATACATGAGCAAATAAACATGGGTGGAACAACGTAAAATAATGCAGACGAGGCCCAACGGAGCCCAATACACAAAGCTAGTGCACCGATTGGGAAAGGAGGATGTAAGATACAAAGAAGCACACTAATAAATATTTGAAGCACACCTAACAAAGGAAACCGTTTAGATCCACTTGCATAAACCAAATACAGGGCCCAAACAACACAAATGGGGCACAAAAGGAAGAAGATGGAGCCGATTAGTCTGGGATATGAAGCACATACACTCACCGATACTTGTCAGCTACAGGCGGCCATATGTGCAGTCAATAGCTCAGAGTAGGGTTGCCATCTGGCCAGTATTTTTTTATTTACTTGTTTTTGTGCTGGTTATTGAGGATCGGAAAAGTATATCTGCAATTACAAATACCAGTAAAAAACAAAATACAGTCACCACCAGACCAGAGGCCAGTAAATTAAAAAAATATACCAACCAGGTGGCAACTCTAGCTCTGAGCTCATTCAGAAAATAAGCCCACGCAGCAGAGCCCAACTTCAGGGCATTCCACTCACTTAGGGTGGTGGGTGGTAAATGAAAGTATTTGGGGAAAAAAGCGCATCAGGAAAACAGAACATCCTAACTGAGGAGACTCCCAGTCTCTGGAAAGAGCCATTCGCTAAAATTAGCAGGCAGCCAACCAGTTTGGTCATACCGGCAATTGACTGCCCCATACTGGTGGTGGGGGCCAACCATGGCTGCCCACTCGTCTAAGAATTGTCTAAGACTCGGCTCCAGCAGTCTAGCTGAGTAGACCCAAGTCCACCAGCGTCTGCGTGCCCGAACTGGCTATTCACAAATGCCTGGCGTGGGTGCGCGTCCTGCTAAAGATATAGCTTAGATTGGGTGCTGCGCGCACATGCGCTGGTGGATCAGGGTAGAATTTGAGTTTACCGGGTGACCTGCGGGGTTCCACATCCCGATTCTGGATGCCCCGGGGGGAGTAAATCAAGCATCCCTGGAATCTTATAGATTTCAGGTCTGTTGAACCTGGGTTTTGTTCGACCTTATTATGTGTCAAAGACAAAGCACGGACGCCAATAAGAAAGATGTCGAAATGGCCTCAGCAGACCTCATGTTTAGGTGCATTATAAAGTTACACAAAGCCCAGGTGTACAATTCCTGCTCCACAAAACAGAACAAAGACTGACCAACAGCAGGCTGCAGTAGGTGAGAAAACATGGCTGCCATCAGAGCACACAGATGTGCCCCTACATGAGCAACTGTGTTCCATGATGCCTCTACTGCTTTGATAGAAGCTCTGGGCTCACTAATGATGTGACGGGGGAGAGTGGGGGTTAGGTTAGCACATCGTTACCAGGGATGGTTTAGGTCTGCTTTAAGGGTAGGTAGAGCACCGCTCTTGAGCCCCTCTCTCCTAATTATTGCAAACTGACGAGAGAGACTCTCCTCTGCTGAAAGATGCCACTGATGCTGTTAAGAGACACTTCAAAGTGATGATGTGCAAAAGTACCCTTATCCATTCCTCCAACTGCTTAATATTCTCGACTGTCGTCTTCTGCTGCTCCTCTCTCATTTTCTTTCTTTAGGATCATCTCATATCTGTGGTATACCCGGCTAGAGCAGACGCTTTTCGAAATGCTTTGATGACTTGCCAGGTGACGTCCCCTCTCCGCACCTTCATACTGCCCCGTCTTGTCACCGGAAGGTCATCCAGTCGAGTGCAATGTACTAGGGCTGATGACATTTATTGACTGTTGACATGTTCACAGCGCGACGTCTGCATCTATTTCCATGAATTGCCAGAACAGCCTGTTTCTATCTTTTATTAGCTTCACATTGCTGTTTAATGTTTATTACATTTAATTGCAATATTGTTATATGATATCTATCAGGGTATTTAACTGAATATGTTCCCAGCAATGCCTGAAAAAAAGCCAGTTTATCCAAAGAGTGCACACTGTTCCCTTGGAGGTGCTCACTAGCAGCCTTCATTTATTTAATAATAGATCAAGGCATATAGAGTTATAGGCAATACAGACCCTTCTTTGTGCGTGTACCCACAAAAGTATTACAATAAATCGCTTCTAAAGTTAGATTTGGACGGGCGAAAAGCGCCAGGCTGATCACTCATAAGGGACCATTGATACCTGCAATATATTGTGATGTCTGTAAAGAGTGTGTCCTGCTAGTAGTGCTCTAGTATGTTATGATTAGAGGTATTTAAATAATGAGACTGATTGCTTAATATCAGCAATTAGAGGAGCAGTGGTTTTTGGCCGCTGTCCTATTAATGACTAAGCTGTGTGCTATTACGCATTATCCACGCCGGTTTTGTTCTCCCATGCTCCCATAGTGCGGGCTCGCCTTCAATCAGCTCCAACCATTGGCCAACACAGGATTTTTGGTATGGACTCTGAGGCACATGAGAGGCCTGGCACATTTAGACAACCCCTTCAGATAAGATGGGTGCATAGTGCCAAGCCAAATTGGTTTTCTTTTTTGCCCTTCTTGTCACTGTCTGAAATAATAAGTCAGCTTGTCCTTCCTGTTCAAACCCTCACTCCCCTGGTCCCTCACATCACAGGTGGCTGCAGTGGTGGCACACTATTTATTACTACCCTTTAAATTGATCCTGGGAAGGATGGTATTGATGGATTCACCAATTTTTATATCAGTGTCAGCGGAGTAGGTTATTATATTATTATACTTGAGCCCTTTGGTCAGAGCCTATATGTTATATTTTTGTAGGTATTTATTTTTATTCATTCTTCTTTTTCTTCTTTGATGTATAATATTATATTTTGAATATATAGCCTGAGGCTCTGGCCTTCAAAGGTAATATGCATTTTTACGTGAGAGTTGGAATGTACCTAATAGATCCATTTCAATTGGCTACAGCTTTGCTGGTTAATGTTAATTGAATGGAACTCCACCTACTGATATTTAAACCTCGCTTACTCTATCCATTGTTTGTCATGAATAAGGACTCATAGTCCGAAACGCGTTGGCGTTGGGGCCCTTCATGGATTATTCATTATGTGCTTTATACCTGCTGGATTATTGCTTTTAAAATGAAGAAAATAAATATTTGAAGATTTTAATCACCAATTGCTGACTGGCTACATTTTCTTTGCAGTGGTGGTACAGCCAGCCCTGGCCCTTGCCTGCAGTGACAGTGTCTCGATAAAGAGGAAGCCAAGTCAAAAATGACTACTTCCTCTTAAGTTTGCAGCACAGGGGCATCCTGACATTGGAATGCCCACTGCATATTGTCTCTCAGTAGCACAGGGGATGGGGACGCTGATACCTACCTATTCCACAATTGTTCCACTGCACCCACTCACGTGACAGACAGCTGCCTATCAGTCCCCATGGGGTATGTGCATGACCACTGGGTGATCCCAATAGGCTGCTCATAATCATGTAGGGTGAAACATACAAGCACTGATGCATAGTGGGATATTCAGATTCAAGATACCTCCATGTTGCATATTTAAAGTAGACCAAAACCCAGAATTTTTGTATCCTGGGTTTTGGTTCTTGTCTCAGGGACATTCATTTGTGCACAGCAGTGCAGCACAGCCTGTTAGTATGCAGCCAGAGCCTGTCAGCCAGTGATCTTCCCCAGCCTCACTAAAAGAGCAACTGACGATTAAATGATGGGGGATTGGAAAGTATGGCTGCTATACTCGAGCGTAATGCCACTGTAACATGTCAAACAGCACACAGCCGGACAAACCCAGCCAAAGGCTTGCACGTGCTTCTGTGAGGCTTGAAAGGTGGCAGGACGAGTGGCTATACTGCGCTGCACATTGAAGCACATCAGTAGGACACTTGTAGAACTATAGAAGAATTAGAGGTGTGTTCCCCTTTAAGAAGATAGTTTAGAAATAAGGTAGATAGTGTTGATCAGTAACCTTTACTCACAGGGCACTGCTTTACAACTAGTAGTTAATTTTCATAGGTTAGTCCCAGTATAGCAATAAGGAACAAGACGTATTTATGCCCCTGTAACCAAGGGCAGTAGGCCACCCTATTTTGTCCCTCCTAAGGGGATATTCACACATGGTGACACCAGATGACCCCCTAGGATTGGGGGTCACTGTAGCCTTTCAGAATCGGTAATTTTGTGCAGGAGTAATAAAGACGTAGCCATTTAGCTGTCTGTCCATTTGGGGAGGTGAGTCTCACTAAGATGGTTCTGGGTTCCCAAACCGTTCTCTACTCACCTCTTGATTTACCAAATGCCTGCGCTCCAGAGGGCATTTGGGACACAACACGTGTTCTCACACTGACCTCTTTCTCTGGCCGTGACTTGCCCCTCCCCTCTCGCCCCCCCTTTTATACCACCGATAGTGGTGATCCCATTCTCTGGAGACCTCGAAAGACCACCAGTCCTGGTATTATAGGGCCTCTTAGACTAGAGGAACCTGCCAAAGCCCAAGATGAACACCTCTGCAACTTCTGCCAAGGACTTAAAAGAACATCAGGCCAAGATGCTGGCCGGTATTGCACGCTATATCCAGCACCCATCCGTCTATGACCACCCTACATGGACCTGACAAGCCATTCTGCGGTGATGCTCCACCCAAGACCTCCCAAGATAGGTAAGTACCACTCTGCCCTGTCCAATGCCTGTTTCTGATGCTTTTCTACCTACAGGATGACCACCCATCACAAGGAGCCACCCTGTCCCCTGGACCTACCTGTTCAGACTGCTTAGCCTTATACCTAGCTTCCTGACCTGACAATCCCTACCTACTCCGCTGAGGTACCCTGAAGTAAAATCCTCACCCTTTAGGAGGGTGCCATTTATAAAATCATACGTATTTATTAAGGAACAAGAGCAATGACAAAAGCAATAATCATCCACCCTTCTGTGCCTCCTTCATGATTCTCTCAATGTGTGTCACCAAGGCTCAACCCAAGAAGATTCCAAAATTATGGTAACCCAGCTAAAAGACTTCATGGCCGGGTTCAGGAATCGATCCCTCGGCATATCCCCAGCACTCCTATAAATGATGAACACACTCCTGATTGTGCACACAGCAGAGGGGAGAGTTCATTTGACGGAAAACATCTTTTCCATTCAGAACTCATTGACGGCATGAATATTTATATCATTGTGACGAGAGCTGGTGCATGCACCTTGGGAACGTAGATCAAGGTGAGTAAATAGGCAATCCTGGGTGTTTCACATACAGTGGTATCCCAAATCAGGATAACTCTGCAAAGCGGACCAAAACCCAGGTGAGAGGAAAACCTGGGTTTTGGTCTGCTTTAATAGGCAGAACACAGAAGTGTACTCATTCCTAGCCAAAACCAAGGACTTTCACCCTCCTAGCACTGGTTTACTTTTGTGTGTGAAACCTGTGGAATGACGACCAATTTAATGCTTCTATAGCATGATGCACGGGCTCTCCTCCAATCAGAATAGATTGGTGTGCAAATTATTGCCCTGTAATCTATCCTTTATGCCTAGCCGGGGTGTGCGGATCTGAGTTGATCCATGGAAGTGAGGAATGAGGTTAGATTTGAAGCAATCCTGGAGGTTTCACACATCATAGGGTTTGGACCCTCTTACAAGTACATAAGAACCTCCTGTAGATACTATAAGTTGACTCACACACTACTAGGTACCAAGGGGTAGCTTTGTCAAGAGGGGCATCTCTAAATGTGACCGGGCCCTGGTGCGGGCATTAAATGAGCCCCTGTCAAGTTTGTACAGTACACAATAATCTACAACATCAGAGAAAATGCCTACTTTCTGTACATGAGCACACATCTGACAGGTAAGGTGGAGGATCCACACTGATGGAATGTAGGTCAACTAATTTGGAACAAAAAATAAAGTCACTTCATTGTATTGCTTTGCATAACTACATATCTACTGAAGTAGACCAAGTCCTATTTTGGCTGGCCCTAGTGTCTGAAGAACCCTAGGTCCAGCTGATTTTCTGTCCTTGTGCCTGCCCAGGATGCTCTGCTGCATGAAACCCCAGAGTCCCCATAACCTCACTTTGGCTATCAAGCCCACGGTGCATAGGCAGACCTAAATGGCTGCAAACAGGGCTGGCGGAGCAGAGATGCTATTGCCCCTTATTATTATTATTTTATAACAGGTTGTAGTAAAGACAGTATTATGGCACAACATTAATTCCCCATTTCATAGACAATAGTGACAACTGCAAGGGCCTATCACCCTACTTCAATGCCTTAATACCTTGAAGTGTCTTTAGTGTGCTCACAGTATCTCCACATTCTCTATTACTCAGCCCTATCAGGCCTCTCAGGCTTTCTGAGTGCAAGCTCCTCAGTTTGGGAGGTGTTGGGATTCCTGAGGGTGCCTGAGCCATAGGTGGGGTGGTTCACCTGCATGGACGTTGGCTCCAGGGACCCACAGAATCACCCGGGGGGATACAACGTCCCCGGATGCCAAGGACCCCAAGGATGCTGCAAGGTGGGATCAAGTAGTGGGATCTCGGCAACAATCTACACTATGCTGACAGAATGAGGGATTGGACAGATGTTCCACTGGGGGTGGGGGGATGTTAGGGGGCTGAATAGGGAAGCTAATTCGGGGTGAATCCCACAGGGAACCCCCAGCAGTATAATACCTGCAGTGAAATGCAGGCACTGCGGCCTTGGTTTGTGAGTACAGCAATTAGCACGAGGGGATTGTAGTTCTAGGTAGGCTAAGACAATGCAATCGACACAATATATATGGTGTTGAAGTAATAACCATAATATAAAGCAAGAATGCTATATTAAAAGGAAATTACTGTGTATTTATTATTTATTTAAAATTTAAAAAATATTATTTATTAATTTGAAAATGTATCTTTTTTTTTTTTTTTAAATACACCCACCTGGAAACGCTCCCATCCTTCTAAACAGGTGCGTGTGTGTTGGGTGTGAGACCCAAAGCGATCTAATGTGCATAGTGAACCCATGATATGGACCAAGATATGGGGAGTAAGAAGAGTACTTCTGCAAAGAGTAAGAATAACATTTTTAACTAGTATCCCCCACATTGCTCCCCCCATGAATAGCAACTTTTGCCAATTTTAGGTGCTCCTGCTAATCCCAGATAATGGCACTTGTTTTATCTGTAAAGTTCCGCCTCCTCCAATCATTGCCATTGTTGTATGTGACAATAATGTCAAGCGACCATAAGATGGAAGTAGTAGCAGGGGCTTTTGCCAAATGTATTTCACAAGTTTGGTGGGCCTTGGTCCGCTTTAACTTACTGCATGTTCAAATGGAGCTTCCTGCAATGTGTTAATTCCTGTGAAGCACCTAAAGGGTTAATAAACTTCCTGAACCTAGTTTTGCATATGTTGAAGGGTGCAGTTTTAAAGTAAGGTCTTGTTCGGGGTTTTTCTGACATATAGTCCTCTTAGAGTCATTCAAATTAACATGACCCCAAATCTTACTGTGGCAGTAAGGGACAGTCCTGGCAAACCACAAACGTAAGCATGACCCCCCTCCAATAATCCTGTGAGCTGGGCTTGTCTAGTTGCAGTGCTGTCAGCTTTGAAGCCTAGAGTGCGCTCTGGACAAATCCGCACACATGCGAATGTCTGATTCTAGAAATACATATATCAGCTGTGGACTCTCCAAGCTGCCAATCAATGATGTAGTCTCCTCACACATGACTGGCAGCAGGGACACGCACCAAAGCAGACAGCACTGAATCTAGTACTGCTGAAGCCCGTAGGACTACGAAGCCTTGAGTCTGCAGGTAAGTGAGGTTTATTTTTTTCTGTTTCCCTGGACAAGGACACCAGGATGCTCTGCTGTGTGAAACCCCTAGGGTCCCCATGGTGAGATAATGTGACAGTCTTGTTCTTCTATCTAAGAGATCGCAACCCAACATTTACTAAGAGGTTATTAAGAGGTTTTGTATGAAAAACATTTACAATGAAGCTGTTTTTTTTTTTACGTGCAATTTTTTTAAGCGTCAAATTGCACACAAGCCCAGGCACAAGCGAGTATGTAAGTTGTCCCGTTTGCAAAACTTTCTTGCAAATGCAATCGTGCATACTACAATTAACCTTAGAGACAAGCTATTAAGACGAGAAATTGGGAGAAACTCCTTCATATTGTTGCTGGCAGGAATAGTGCTTTTGGTGTGTCTCAGTCATCTTTTTGGAGAGGTAGAGCCTTTTGATGAATAACGTGCTGAGAGATTGATAAATCTTGACTCTTGCTCTTAATCTCCTGTGATTCTAGTGTGTTCGATATTACTATAAACTAATAAAATATAATGGGATGAGGTGGGATAATGTGACAGTCTTATGCAGGGGTGGGCAATTATTTTTTCCATGAGAAACTAAAAATATTGTGGAGGGCCGGGCCAAAAGGCTGAACTCAATTCTGCATAATATTAATTTTATTTCTTCATAAAAAGCAGCAAATTCTTTTGGAAAACCCTGCATTCCGCATCTACCTTTCTTTTTTTAGCGGACATTTTGAGTGCTAAAGTCCTCTTGTGACAAGGATCATGTGCACTTGAGCTGATAACTGGAGGGGAGGGTGATACCGGTTGGTAGGATCCACAGAAAGGGGGGATATCACCCCACAGATGTCAGTAGCTCACTCTTCCACCGCACTGGGCAGAGTAAATGCAGCCCCACTTCCCTTACTCTCCTTCCCCTTAAAGTGGACCAACACCCAGGATTTTGACTATCCTGGGTTTTGGTCCACTTCGGCGGGGCACCCCGATCGGGGGTGTCCCGCTCTCTGAAACCCCCCAGAAACCCCAAAAAACGCACCTCTCCCCACTCCCACGTGACCGCGCCGTCCAATCCCCGCCGCCGTCCAAGCGGGTGACAGCGGCGTCCAAGTTAGCGTGTCCGCCGCCGCCTCCCGCGCGTCACTCTCGGCGTGCACGCGCCCGCGCCGGCCATTCACAGACGGCCGGCGCGGGCGCGCGCACGTCTAGAGGGGCGTGCGGAAGCGGCGGCGGAAGCGGCGGCGGATCAGGTAAGGAGTTTGGGTTTTTTTTGGGGGGTTTCACCCCGCGGGACATCCCCATCTCGGATGTCCCGCGGTGAGTGAGGTGATCGGCCCGGGAATCTTATAGATTCCCAGGCCGATCACCCCTGGGTGTTGGTCCACTTTAAGCTTAGCAGCAGCCCGAAGATGGCTTCCAGTCAGGGCACTTATGAGTCCTGCCCCTTCACCCAGGCAAGATGGCGCCAGAGCCTACCTCCTTCTCCTCCCCTGGTTGAGCTCTTCTTCACTGTCGGGCGCCCGCCCGTCCCTCTCTGCAGCGGGTCGGCGCCTCCCGCACTCCTACACAGGCGATCACTTAAGCAGCAGCCGATTGGCCGCTCGGCTCGTCAGGTCTGGCACGTTCTTCCTTCCTGAGTGAGGAAGGGAGAACGCGCCAGGCCAGACAAGCCGAGCATTCGATTGGCTGCTGCTTAAGTGATCGCCTGTGTACGAGGTAGGAGGCGCCGACCCCCTGCGAAGAGGGACGGGCGGGCACCTCGCAGGCAGCATGAGCGGAGGGACGCCGAATCACGAGCGGAGGGACTCCGCCAGCCAGCTCAGCCTGGGCCGGTCAGCAAAAAAGTAAAGAGGGGTGACCCTGGAGAAGCCGTAGCGGAGCGGCGGAACACATGGGGTCTCCTGCCTTCAATCCACTGCCTGATGATTAGTCACGTTTGACCACAAGGACAGTATGATCTTTACTTTCTCTTTCCAGTGATTGCTTACTACCTCAGCTCCCTTAAACGGCCCTCTGCACTAACAGCACTTTTGTGTATTGGGTTTACATTGAGGGTCTCATCCCCGGCTTTACTTGGTGAATATAGCCTTCTTATCTAGCATTTGCACTTTAGATTTGATTGATTGCACAGGTTTATGGTTTTGATGAATTATTTCTAGTAATTACCTTTTTATACTTGTATTTTTTTGTACAAAGTGGAATAATTGAACACTCACTTGAGTAATTAGAAATATATAAAAAAAAAAAAATATATATATATATATATATATATATATATATTCCTTGGGCTATTTGTGGAGCTATTTAATACTGATTTCTATTTGTACTTTTTGATACCTTGTGGTCTTCTATAATATGGATTGATAAGTATTTTAGCATCACAGGAATAGTGGATGAATTGATTTTAACAGTGTCTTTTATTGTTATTATTGTTTTATGGTATTTGTGGAGTTGTGCCCCTTTCTTATGACCCTTGTCAATTTGGTTTGGCCCAAGCAATATTTTAGAATTGAGCTCTAACACGAATACAAACACCAGCACTAAAGTAACATGCATGGTTGTTATGCAATCATCCCCTGAACCCTTGTTGACGGTGTTGGGGATTACAGATCGGATGGATTGTGTGACATGGATGAGGGTAGAGGATGCAGCCACCTGCCAGCAACTCAGCAGCTGAGTAGCCTGTGCTGTGTGAGCATCTGTGCATTTGCAGGCTAGGTGAAGGAGACATTTCATATCAAGGCTTCTCCCTACGTATTCCCCAGCATCAGGCGTCGTGACTGATCACGCTTTTTTTTTCCAATCAGGATCAGTGACCATATCAAGTCGAGAGAGGAGGAGAGAGCGAGTCTGCGCCGGAGATTCACACAGAGGGACCAGAGGAGAGATGAGACTGAGGGTCAGCAGCTTCTCCCCCCCTCCTCTTTCCCTGGCATCTGACATGATCTTATTTTGGAGATCTCTGCTGGGGGTGAAAAGCAGAGAGAGGGGCTTCTGTTCTTGCCATACAAAGACTGGCTGAAGGCAAGATGCAAGCTATGAGGACATGTCAGGTAATTACTCCGAGATGGGCGCACAAAGCCAGGGAATGTCTGATGATGTGGGCTTTAGAGCCATGATGCTGAGGCCAGCAGCCGGAGACACCAAGGCCGTGCACTGTGGGAAATAGTGGGGGTGGGAGGGGGCAGAAGAACCGCCATGGGTTACAATGGCAGCCTGATCTTCAGAAACAGAAGTGAGATCGCCTTCTCCCAGACTGGGCCTCAGGAAATCAGAAATGTGTCGCAAGTTCTATGGAGCAATCTCAGCGGTGGCAACAGCGATGGGCTGAGCTACAGACATTTCACCACTAGCGTTCAAGTTGTTATATTCATCGTCTCCCTCTTGGGTAAGTTTAGGATTTTGCAGCTTTAGAGAAAGATAATGACATTTTGCGCATTTGTATGCCATTAGTTTTGCATGTTTACTAATTTATGACATTGCTACTAACCATCTACTAATCATAGCAATCTCTGCCGACTATTTGCTTGTCTTTGAGATCCCAGCTAACTATTTGCTGCTCTAAGTGATCTCTACTAGCTATCTACTAAACTCGGAGATTGCAACTAACCATCTACTAATCTACGAGATCTCTACTAACATCTACTAAACCACTGATTCTCAACCTATGGTGCACGTACAACATGGGTTTAGGGCCACAGGCTAAAGGGGTACTCAGTGATGTTCATGGGTGCATCAACGGTTGGGGGGGGGGGGGGGGGGCTCTGGTATAATATTTTAAAATTGGAATATCTTTCTCTTTTGCTTTAAAAATACCATGAGGTCTGTGACCTTATTTTGGTAACAATTATAATTAATACTCTACTTTGAGGTTCTTGGTTGAAACTTGCTAGGGGTACCTTGATGTAAACATGTTGATAACCACAGTACTAATCTACAAGATCCTTTCTAAATATCTACTCATCTACAGTAAGAGAGCTCAACTAATCATCTACTAATATACAAGACCATTACTAGCCATCTACTAATCTACTGTAGCTCAACCATGTACTAATCTAAGAAATATTTACTAACCATTTGCTAATGTTCTATATCCCAACTAACATCTACTCTTCTACTATTAGATCTAGGACTAAATTTCTAAACTACGAGATCCTAGCTCACATCTGTCAGATCTCTATTAACTATTTACTAATCTACGAGTGCTCAGCTAATAATCAGCTAATAATCTACTAGATAGCTACTAAGCATCTACTAATCTACAAGAGTGCTGAGATCCCTAACAACATCTAATCTACAAGAGTGCTGAGATCCCTAATAACATCTACTAATCTACGAGATCTATAACTATGTCCTCAATTCAATAAGAGATGCAAAAAAAAAGCATAAGAATGTCACTGTTGCTGAATCACCAGCTAGCAAAAAAGTCAGTGGTACTTTTTTACTCCTAAAAAAAAAAGATTTTTTTTTCTAATCTACGAGATCTCTTCTAAACATCTACTAATCAACAAGCTCGTTACTAATCTTCTACTATTCTATGAGATCTCAACCAAACATTTTCTAATCTGAGGTCTTGTATTAAAAACACGGGCAGGCCGATTCATCGCTAATTCCAGGTAGCGACAGATGAGCGTCTGTAGCAGGCATTTCAGAGCGCCCGTTAGTAGTCGCTGTGCTCGGCCGTGGGTCGCTAGTTCATAGTCGCTGTGCAGCAATGATGAATACATTGTGAGGAGTCGCTATTTGACCAGTACAGCTCTGTATGGGAGCGCATTTTAGCGACTGGTCAGCGCGACCGACTCGCAACATATTCATTAAAAAACATCCCCACAAAACTCCGGCACTGAAAAATGCTTCTCTGAAGCCCAGAGCGCCGGAGGCTGTGTTTAAAGTCTGTTTTTCAGAATGTATCCACCAGTAACAAAGCGAACACATACGGAATTACATTGTAATAACATTGTAACATGAA
This sequence comes from Gastrophryne carolinensis, assembly GCA_027917425.1. Classification (NCBI taxonomy): domain Eukaryota; kingdom Metazoa; phylum Chordata; class Amphibia; order Anura; family Microhylidae; genus Gastrophryne; species Gastrophryne carolinensis. The sequence continues at coordinate 115,892,540 of CM051244.1, read as the reverse complement.
CACTTTAATGCCAGACCTGTAATGCCATTTCTGCAGAAATATATAAAACATGAAAAATATTTGAAAAAAAGGCTTTTTCAATGCCAGAAGATGTCACAACATTATTTGAGATTTAAAAAAAAAATTAAAAAAAACAAAAACCCTGTTTAAATAGAAGAAAAGGTTGGTCCATTGAAATGTATGGGAGAGCGACAGGTAGCGAGAGGTAATACCTGGCGCTGTGCAAGGCTGAGCGCCGGCGCTGTTCGCTGAGGCTGGGATAATGATGAATCGGACGCTACATGGTGTTATCCCAGTCGCTCAACAGATTCTGCTTGATAAATGTGTAACTGCGTGCCATGTCCGGTGTTCACCTGTCGCTACCTGTCATTTACAAGGCACTATGTGATGCTATCCCTTCATGATGCTATGCCCTAATCGTGGGAATAATGTACGATGAATCTGGCTTTTTTTACGTGCAATTTTCTTAACGCGTCATTTGTGCACAACCCCAGGCACAAGCAGGTACTTACGGCCTTATTTATCAAGGGATAGCGCCAGGTAGTGTCTCACTAGCGCCAGGTAGCGCCAGCTATCGGCGGCTACCGACTCCAGAACGCCAGGCGGCGGTCACAATGACGCATTTATCACGCTAAATGAGGCTAGCGCCGGCGAGAGCGTCAGCTAGCGCGGGATTCATCATGTAGCGGACTGCAACGAACAGCGCCGCTGCTAATCCCATCACAGCGCCAGGTATGACCTCTCGCTACCTGGCGCTCTCCAATGCATTTCAATGGAGCAATCTTTAAATATTCATAATTCAGATATGAATCTTTTTTTTTTTTTTTTAACTGTCAAAAATTCTGTGACCACTTCGGCAATGTTAGATATTTTTTTTAAGGTAAAAAAAAAAAAAACAATTTGTGCAGAATTGATATTACAGGTCTGATATTAATGTATTCATATTACAAAATGTTTAGAAAAACTTGTTTAATTTTTTAATCAAAAAATATGGTTGTTTGGGGGTTAAAAACTACTTTTAAGCCATCGCCGCCAGCGCTCTGGGGTTTAAACAAGCATTTCACAGCGCGAGAATTTTTTGAGCGTGAATTGTTAATGAATATGCTGGGAGCCGTTCGCTCTGGCCATTCGCTGTCAGGCGCACCCATACAGCGCGGAACCTGTGAAACAGCGACTCCTAACATTACCGCACACCGACTGAGTCGCTGTCAACAAGCGAACAACGGCCAAGCACAGCGAATACTAGCGGGCGCTGTGAAAAGCACGCTACTGGCGCTATTAATGAATCGGCCTCCCATTTTAGGTTGTCCTGTTTGCTAAATTTTCTTGCAAATGCAGTCGTGCTCGCATGATTCAGGGACTACAATTAACCTTAGTGACAAGCTATTAAGATGAGAAATTGGGAGAAACTCCTCCATATTTTTGCTGGCGGGAATAGTGCTTTTGGTATGTTTCAATCACCTATTTGGAGAAATAGAGCCTTTTCATGAATAATGTGCTGGGAGATGGATAAATCTTGACTGCTCTTAATCGCAGGTGATTCTAGTGGGTTCGATATTATTTATAGTACACAGTGAAAAACTAAAAAGTAAACTAATTAAATATATAAATTATGGTATTGTGTGATTGTTTAAAGTGGACCGACACCCAGGATTTTCACTATCCTGGGTGTTGGTCCACTTCAGTGGGGCATCCGAGATCAGGATGCCCTGCTGTGTGAGACCCCCCAAAAGCCCCAAAAAACGTACCTTTTCGGCGACGGACAAGCGAGGGACAAGCCACCGCCGCCTCCCGTGCGTCCCTCTTACAGTGCGCCCGCGCCAGCCATTCACAAACGGCGGGCACGCGCACTGCTAGAGGGGCGCACACACTGCTAGAGGGGCGCGCGAGAGGCGGCGGCGGCTGATCCGTTGCCGATAAGGTAAGGTTTTTTGGGGCTTTTGGGGGGGGGTTTCACCCCGCGGGACATCCCGATCTTGGATGCCCCGCGGTGAGGCCGATCACCCCTGGGTGTTGGTCCACTTTAAATAAGAAAAGGGAAAAAATAAACATGATTATAGAGGTATTAGATTCAAGTCATAACATACATATTAAGCCCAAATACTAAAATACATAAATCAATATTATTTTTTGACAAATTTGAGGTATAGTATTGAAATGAGGGACAGCCAGCTGAACCTTTGGAGCTGCAGAAGTCATGCGAGCATGCTTTGGAATCAGGAAGCTCATGCGACAGTGCTGTCACTCAAATAGGGTTGCTGGCTATCATTTCCTTCTTAAAGAGTACCAAAATCCCTGCCCCATTGGCCATGAAATCTATAAGATACGAGGCCGCTGGATACCCTCCAGAATCAGGATGCCCCCGGTGTGAAACCCCCCAGGTCGCCTGGAAACTCACCTTCTTTCCCGGCCCAATGGTGCTAGTGCTGTAGCCACATCCTCGCTATGCCTTTAGCAGGGCACGTGCCTGCGCCAAGCATTTGTGAATGGCCGGCACATTCCCTGTTACAGGGTAGCGGGGGATGCAGCCACCAGCGCACTCAGATCCGCTCGCATTAGACAAGCTCCTGGATGAAGGGGCTCTAGCTGATCCGAGAGAGCTGATTGGATGAGCGGCTGCAAGGGTAGCAGAGGAAGCCAATAACTGCTGAGGCATAGAGTAAGCTCCACTGTTTACTGTATCACCTTCTATCCTTGCTGTACTTGCTTGTTCTTACAGATATTCAAGTCTAGAAGCACAGCATGTGGGACTGAGCCCAGAGGCAAAGGATTATTAGGCCCTTATTCATGAAGGGATAGCGTCAGGTAGTGCCTTGTAAATGACAGGTAGCGACAGGTGAACGCCGGACACGGCACGCAATTACACATTTATCAAGCAGATTCTGTTGAGCGACTGGGATAACGCCATGTAGCGTCCGATTCATCATTATCCCAGCCTCAGCAAACAGCGTTGCAGAGTGCCACGTATTACCTCTCGCAACCTGTCGCTCTCCCATACATTTCAATGGACGTTCTTTTATTTCACTTTAATCAGGGGGTTTTTATTTTTTTTATTTCTTTTTAAATCTCAAATAATGTTGTGACCTCTCCTGGCATAGAAAAAGCCATTTTTGAAAATATTTTCTCATGTTTTATATATTTATGCAGAATTGACATTACAGGTCTGGCATTAATGTGTTCATGTTATTACAATGTAATTCCATATGTTTTCGCTTTGTTACTGGTGGACACATGTTAAAAAACAACCTTTAATCACACAGCCTCCGCCGCTCTGGGCTATAGCGAAGCATTTTTGAGTGCCGGTGGTGTGTGAGGCTGTTTTTTTGATGAATATGAGGTGAGGCGGTCACACTGACCAGTCGCTAACATGCGCTCCCATACAGCGCTGTACTGGTCAAATAGTGACTCATCACAATGTATTTATCATTGCTGCACAGCGACTGAGTCGCTAAGAACTAGCGACCCACGGCCGAGCACAGCGACTCCTAGCGGGGGCTCTGAAATGCCTGCTACAGACGCTCATCTGTCGCTACCTGGCGTTAGTGATGAATCAGCCTGCCCGTTGTAATAAACCCCTTGAAACTTTCTGTTTAGAATAAGAAAGTTACATTTTGTTTCCTTTTTGTTCTTTTCTTAAACCGGACCTTCACCATGATTCATTGAAAAAAAACAAACCCTGAAAAAACGATTCCCCAGCATCTAAAGTTAATATATTTTAAGTTTTTAGTCACTTACTTATTATTCTTTCCCCCACTGGGCTGCAACTCTGTTTAGGACTTTAGGATACGGGCGCCGCCATCTTGACTCAGAAGCATCACACTTACTGAGGAGAGGAGAGTGGGATAAAGTACAGGGGGCAGGTTATAGCTGTGCTTTGCTCAGACAGAGCAGAGCTGGGGTCAGGAAAAGGTCAGCAGTCCCAGAATGCAGAGATGCACAGTCAGAAGGCACTTCCTGTTTGCAGGCTGCCTGATGTTCCATGAGCCGCCATCTTGGATGTTTAAAGGCTCATAACATGCAGTAGATGCAGGTAGGATGATTTTTAATGTGAGCAATCTGTATGTACAGGGTGTGGGAAACATATAAGATAGACTCTTATTCAGAGTGAAGGACGCTTTAATAATCTCGCCTACTGCTCCCCCTAGTGGCCAAAATCAGTCCACAGCTGCAGTGTAGCCTAGTTTCAGTCTCGAATGGTTCAGAAGCCTCCCTTAAAACCACAAAGCATAGTAGAAACTTATTTCTTATTTATTATGTTTAGATTATTGTTATTATTAGGATTTTATTTTTTAGGATTCATATTATTACTAATACAATAGTACCTTACTGAGCACTTTCATTTTAATCCACAATCTCTATGTGAAACATAAAAATAAATAGGTTAAAATTATTATTAGTTGTAGAGGGGCCTGTTAAAGGTGACCTAAATGATCAGGTACCTTTAGATAATTATCCTTAGGGCATCTGCTTTTAGGATGCACCTACATTTAGCTACTGGAGCTCTGTATGATAGGGGGCAGGAAATAGCTGCACACTACACTGAAGCATCTCTGACATGTGAGTGCAGATTTTTGTTTCAGAAAATGTGACTATTCAGATAATGGGGGCGGGGGGCTTACGAACAATATGATGGGGTAGGTTAGGCCCTTTTTGGTACAGAGTTGCCAGAGAGCGTTTAGGTCTGCTTTAAATGCAGGATTTTCATTGTTGCCTACAATTATCTTTTAAAAGGCATTTTTAAAGACTTCTATTTTTGTGTGCCAAAATGATGTGCTCAAGGTGCTGAACTGATCTGTTATTTTTTTCTTTGCGATTTGTTTGCAACTCTATGTTAATAAGAAAACAGATTTCTCTAGCATCAATGTGTTTACCTTAGCAATGTACATCATCTAGGGTGTACAGAGCAGAGACTTCCTGATTCTGGCCTGCAAATCATTTCATTGGCCGAGGCAGTGATGACACTTTAAATTCCTGAGCTCGTTGTTTACCCCCTCCTGTTCTAATTCGACTTCTTCATATGGAGGGATCGCAGTCTTGTTTTCCAGTAGCTAAAGAGTTACTGGTACAATCACACCTAGGGAGGTCAGTACTGCTGCTTGATTTAGCCAAAGCTGCTGGTAATCTTACCCGTTACAGTGGAAGTGTTCTGGGACTTATAGTCTGTAGTTTTGACTCAAGGCCAGAAAAATACCATTTTGTGATTCCTCACCTGTAAAATGGTTATTACAAGTATGTCACACACCCCGCTTCCGAATATTCATGACACTTGGGTAACTGTCCTGTAGAGGGCGATCTTGCAGAAAAAAAAAGGGAGGGATGAAGCGGGGTGTGTGACATACTTGTAATAACCATTTTACTGGTGAGTAATCACAAAATGGTATTATTCCCAGTATGTCACACACCCCGCTTCTGAATATTCATGACACTTGGGACATCCAATAGCAGTGCCCATAATGGGTGGGGATCCCAAAAAGGCAATAATGCAAAACTTAAACTACTGCAGCTTGCAGAACTTTGCGGCCAAACACAGCATCCGCTGAGGCCCGCACATCAACCTTATAAAACTTGGAAAAAGTGTGAACGGAAGACCAAGTAGCAGCCTTACAAACTTGCTCAACAGAGGCCTGATGCTGGGAGGCCCAGGACTCCCCAACAGCACGAGTAGAATGAGCAGTAACACAAAAGGGGGAACCTTCCCCTTGGCAGAATAGGCCCCAACAATGGCCTGTCGAATGGAAAACTTGTCGGGCGCCAGACCTTTTCTCGGCCCGGAGGGCACCACGAAAAAGGCGTCTGTCTTACGAAAAGGAGAAGTAGCCACCAAATAAAATTTCACACATCGAACCACATCCAAAGAATGTAAGGTCCTCTCTTTGTCATTACTAGGCTTAGGACACAAGGAAGGGAGAACTACATCCTGATTGAGGTGGAAGGCCGAAACCACCTTAGGAAGGAAATCCGGCTTAAAGCGGAAAATTACCTTGTCCAGGTGCCTCTCAAATTAAGGGGCCTGAATAGACAAGGCCGCCAACTCAGAGACACGCCGAACAGAGGTAATAGCCACCAAAAAGGCAACTTTCTGAGTGAGCAGAGAGAGCAATATCATGCACCAGCTCAAAAGGGGGCCCCTGGAGAGCCAACAGAACCAAGTTTAAATCCCAAACCGGCAGCAAGGGCTTTCTAGGAGGCCGCACATGAGTAACCCCCTGGAAAAATGTCTTAACCAGGGGATGAAGGGCAAAAGTGCTTTGAAAGAAAACCGTCAGGGCAGAAACCCTTCAAAGTACTAAGCTGGAACCCCGAGTCCAGACCATGTTGAAGAAACTCCAGAATTCTGGGAATAGAAAACACCCTACAAGGCAAGGCCCTAGCCTCGCACCAGTTAATATAAGACCTCCAAGTCCTATAGTAGACGTTAGAGGAAGATCTCTTCCTAGCTCTAACAAGAGTCTGAACCACCGCATCAGAAAGACCTTCCTCTTTTAAGATGGAGGTTTCAGCAGCCACGCCGTCAAAGCCAGCGTTGGTAAATTGGGGTAGCGTAGCTGACCCTGGGTGATAAGATCCGGAAGAAGAGGCAGATAAAACTGATCTACTGCCAGCCGCACAATGTCTGCGAACCTCGTCTTGGCCACCTTGGAGCCACCAGAATTGCTGGTGCCCCTTCTAGAGTTAGCTTGCGCACCACCTTGCCCACCATGGAGAAGGGGGGGAACAGGTACAGAAACCCCAGTTCCCTCCAAGCCAGGGACATGACATCCACTGCCAGGGCCAGAAGATCCTGAGACAGAGACACAAAGGCAGGAAGCTTTTGATTGGGACGAGAGGCAAAAAGATCCACCTCCGGAGTCCCCCACTTGTGACAAAGGGACTGGAATACCTTGGAACTGAGAGACCATTCTCCTCGGCGAGAGGATCTCCTGCTCAGGGAATCCGCCTTCGTGTTCTCCACTCCCGGGATGTAAATGGCTGAGATGCATGGGACATTGCTCTCTGCCCAAACAAGGATCAGCGATACCTCCCTGAGGGCACTCCTGCTGCGAGTCCCTCCTTGGTGATTGATGTAAGCGACCACCGTCCGATTGTCCAATCGGACTTGAACTGGCAATCCCTGCAATAGAAGAGTCAAGTGAGACAGAACCAACCAAATGGTCCGTAGCTCCAAAGCGTTGATAGGGGTATGAGCCTCCCGAGGCCCCCATAACCCCTGGAACTGGTGTTCCCTCCAGAAGCCCCCCAGCCCGACAGGCTGGCGTCCGTGGTGACCGTTTCCCAACAAGGGGTCAGAAAGGATCTGCCCTTCAACAGATTGCTTGACACTAGCCACCACTGAAGGGACTGCTGAGCCCGGGGAGATAGCAGACAAGACTGATCCAATGACAGCGGACACTTGTCCCAAGTCGCTAGAAGATGGAGCTGAAGCGTCCTCATGTGAAACTGGGCAAAAGGGACTGCCTCGAAGGAAGCCACCATCAGACCTACCAATCTCATCCCTAGCCGAATAGATGGGTGAGGATTGGAAAGCAGAAGCCGAACCAAATCTTGGATCAGAAGAATCTTGGGCTGAGGAAGGAACACCCTGGCCTGAAAGGCATCCAGAGTCATGCCCAGAAACGAAACCTCCCTGGACGGGGAGAGGGAGGACTTGGAATAGTTGATCACCCAACCGAACCTCTCCAGCGTGGATACCACCACCACTCTGCTGTCTAGCTCCGCTTGGCTGAGAGAGGAAGCCAAAATGAGAAGGTCATCCAGGTATGGTACAATGTGAATGCCCTGGACTCTGAGGAGGGCCATCACCCCCTTCAATACCTTGGTGAACACCCTCGGTGCTGAGGTAAGCCCGGATGGAAGGGCCACAAACTGAAAATGCTGATCTTCCACCACGAACCTGAGGAATCTCTGGTGTGCCAGGAAGATAGGTACATGCAGATAAGCATCCCTGATGTCTATGGACGTCATGAAGTCCCCCTGATGAAGAGAATCAACGGCTGACCGCAAGGTTTCCATGCAAAACTTCCTGAAGCGGATAAACCGATTGAGGAGCTTCAGATCCAAAATGGGTCGAACTGAGCCGTCCTTCTTGGGCACCGTGAATAGATCGGAATAGAATACCAAGCCCCTTTCCGCGAAAGGCACTGGGCCGGAGCCCCTGTGCGGCCAGTGGATCCGAAGGCACTCGAGACCTGAAGAATCTGGGAGGAGGCCGGATCTCGAATTCCAGCTTGTAACCGGAAGACACCACTTCCAGAATCCATTTGTCTGAGACCTCCTGGTCCCAGACCTGGAAGAAGTGCCGCAGCTGTCCTCCCACCCGCAAGGGTGAGGGCGCCCCCTCATTGCTGAGCTGGCTTATCAGCGGGCTTGGGTTTGGAACTCCAATTGTGACCTGGACGGGCACGACCTCTGCCTCTACTCCAGGAATTACGAAAGGAAGGGTTAAAGGAGGCCGCCCCCCGAAAGGGACGACGTTGCCTCTTACGCTGAGATAACTTCCCTCCTTTCGTGACAGAATCTAATCTTTCTCCAAAGAGCCGCAATCCCACAAAGGGAAGTGCTGTAAGCGACTTTTTGGCCACAAAATCAGCCGCCCACTGGCGCAACCATACCGACCGCCGAATAGCTACAAGCAAGGGCGAGGTTCTACCACACATGACCATGGTGTCATCCAAGGCGGCAAGCACAAAGGAACATGAACAATTCACACCGCTTAAGGGCGGGGAACTCATCACTAGCCGGGTCAATTCTGGAGGTACTCAACAGGTCTCTAACCACAGACCTGGTAGCCACTGCCAAAAGCGCCGAAGCACAAACAGGCCGCAAGGTTGAACCGACACTAGCAAAAGTGTGGCAAGCCATCTGATCAATGCGTTTATCCTCACGATCTTTGAGAGTGGTGGAGTCAGGAGAATGCAAAATAGAAGTATTGGATAACCCGAGCACCAGGGCATCCACCTCGGGAGGGGACGACCATCGTTTTACCACGTCCACCGGAAAGGGATACTTTTTATCCCAACCTTGAGGAATACCTGGAAGCCGAGTAGGCTTCTCCCATTCCTTAAGAATAATGCCATCAAAATGCTTTTGATTTGGGAACACCAAGCGCGGCTTGGAAGTCCCAAAGAATTCCCCTTTTTGAGGAGCGGCCTCCTCAGGAGGAGAAATTGCCAGAACCTCAAAAAGGTGAGCCAAGACCTTCGGGGTATCCACAGCATCCCTCTGCCCTTGCTCAGTATCGGCACCAACAAACTGCTGATTGTCAGAACCCTCAGAATCCTCAAATAATTCCCCCTCTTCTAGCAGGGAATAATCAGACCAGTCAAGAAAATCATAATCAAACTCAAAGGCCGGTGCGGCTGGAGACAAATGCTTTCGCTTAGCCGAGGCCTTTCTGGCACCAGAGCCAGAAATAAATTTCTCAATATTAGCCAATCTGGCACATACATCAGATTGCAACTCCCCACCTGTGACAACATCACTAGGGGTACGGATAAGGCAGGGTGGGGAAGGAGATGAGGCCGGGACCCCGAACCCAGATGCCTGGGCCCCCGACTGCTGCGTTATGGTCTGCTGAGCACAAAGTATGCAAAGTACATTATCCACTGCAAGGGATGCCCCACAACCCGCACACTGCCGAGGTTGCCCCGAGGGGAGCCCAAGCCCGGTATCCTGAGAAGCCTCCATATGGTGATTTTAATGTAGTCACAATGACCAGAGGGATTTACGCTATTAAGCTACCTGGGATGCCCCTTCAGGTCCCAAGTGGGAGGATTTTTTTTTTTTTTTTGGAAACTCTAAATTAAACTCTAAGGGACCCTAGGACCGGGAGAACTCCCTCTTTAAACTTCAAAAGAAGGGATCCCACCTAGAAGACATGAGAACAGACATAAGTGCCAACATGCACATCACCCACCATATAAGACAGTTAAAAATGGTGAAATAAATAAAATCCACTCACCGCAGCAAAGCAGCGACCGTCAACCCTCACAGCAGCAAGGGAATGAGAGGGAGAGCAGCAAAGCAGGCAGCGAGGCCGGAAAGAATGCTTGAGAAAAACCGGCCTCGAGGGGGGGTGTGGGGTGGGGGTGGATGGGCCACAACGAGCACGGCGAGCACCAGGCCCCGCCCCCTCCTTAACTGCACCTGTTGAAAGGGAAACGGGCCCAGCAACAATGGGCGCAAAAACACACACACACAATCCACACACCTTTTCCCCCAAATAAAGTAAAACAACCCACAGGAGAAAAGGCCTCCCCCCCACACCAACAGGTGAAAGGGTAAGAGGGACGGGGCATCCCAAGCCGGGATCACCAACCCGGACACCGCCTACCCCTTTGTATGGGGTCTCACGGGGGAGCAAGCTCCCATATACACCATAAGGTGCAGCCTACCATTGCCTGGACCTTCAGCCTAGTCTGGGAGGCATACTGCTATAGTTTAAATTAAAAAAGGTTCAGGCAGCAATAGAAACAAAAGGCCGGGGGGTTACCCCGGCTACCTGCAAGGAGGAGACAACCATCTTCTGACTTGCTCGACGACTGCAGAGACGAAAGACTGGGGAATGGTGGGAGGTCCCAGGTATTTATGGACTGGGAGGGGTTCCTTTTTTTCATGTCATCTCTGCAAGATCGCCCTCTACAGGACAGTTACCGAAGTGTCATGAATATTCGGAAGCGGGGTGTGTGACATACTGGGAATAGCCTGTCAGCTCGGCCGGCTGACGCAGCCCCACCTTTTATTGGAGGAGCGACATGATGTCATCCCTATTCTTCGATAGGGGATGCCGGCTGGTGATCAGTGGAGAGAGTGGATGAAGAGGCAGGGGACTCACCACTCACCAACCGGATGTCAGTGACAGTGGTGATCAGCGCAGGATAGAGGATCGGGGGTAAGTAAAGAGAATAAATGACATTTAATAAATTACATTTCTGTGTGTGTGTTTTGTTACAGTTTGTGAACTGTTAAAGGGTCCACAACACTCCTTAGCACCCTCCTTTACAGCCGCGATGTGTCCTCACGCTCCTTTACAGCTGCGATGTGTCCTCACCCTCCTTTACAGCCGCGATGTGTCCTCACCCTCCTTTACAGCCGCGATGTGTCCTCACCCTCCTTTACAGCCGCGATGTGTCCTCACCCTCCTTTACAGCCGCGATGTGTCCTCACCCTCCTTTACAGCCGCGATGTGTCCTCACCCTCCTTTACAGCCGCGATGTGTCCTCACCCTCCTTTACAGCCGCGATGTGTCCTCACCCTCCTTTACAGCCGCGATGTGTCCTCACCCTCCTTTACAGCCGCGATGTGTCCTCACCCTCCTTTACAGCCGCGATGTGTCCTCACCCTCCTATTACTAGGGCTAATTTTCAGGATAGGTCTTATTTTTAGGAAGACAAGGTAGAACAGCAGAGCTGTGGCCTGTATGCTGCCCCCTGCTGACTGCACATGCAGTTTCATTCACTGTATGAAGAGGGGGCTGCCAGGCACTATGTTGGGGGGGGGTGAATGTAAGAGCCCAGCAATTTCTTTTGTCAGGCAATGGCAGAGGCCCCCTTTAGCCAGCCGTATCTAATACAGTAAAGCAATAGTAAATTTCAGTAACATTTTTTGGTAGACTACTTTCACTTTTGAAAAGTGAAAGTATTGTAGTATGAAAGCAAAATGGTTAAGCTTTTTCATACAGATGCGATAAAGAGGACCAAAACCCATGTATCCCATGTATCTATAGAGTCTAAAATACTCCAAGGCCGGGTAACAGCTTTTCCCTGGGGCATCCTGGTTCGGAATGCCCCGTAGTATGAAACCCCACTGGTCCCCTGCTGAAAACCCACCATGGAGACTCCAGGGCAGGCATCCAGATTCGGAACGCCCCGCTGTGTAAAACCACCCAAGATCGCCCAGTAAACTCACTTTCTCCCAGATCCAATGGCGCTCGCACGAGCAGCGACTGCTGCCTGCTATTCCTTTAGCAGGATGCGTGCCCACGCCAGGCATTGTGAAATAGTGGGGATGTAGCCGCTGGCACACTAGGCTGTGCTCGGCTCCGCTTGGCTAGACTCGGCTGGAGCAGGGTGCATAAACCCTAGACAATTTAACGTCAGCGCAGATGAATGCACCGATTGGACGGGAGGCTGCACATGCGCTGTAGGACCAGGGAAAGGGCAGTTTGAGTGGGTGACATGGAGGGTTTCGCACGGCAGGGCATTCCTCATGGGGTGCCTCAGAGGCAAGGACCAAAACCTAGGATAGTCATAATCCTGGGTTTTGGTCCACTTTAATATGCACAGCTGGGAAAAGCTGTGTGGAGGGGAGCTTGCTTTAACACCATGGGATCTCTGGAGAGGTAAGCATAGCAGATGACTTGCAGAGTTTTACACAGCGGAGCACCCAAAATTGCAATGCCCTGGGGAGGAGGAAACAAACCCAGGATAGCAAAAAAGCACAGGTTTTGTTCCTCTTTAAGGTATTGTCCAGCCTAATACAATATAAATCCATACTCACCATTTAGTCCTCACAGAAGTTTGCTCCTGCTCCAGGGTCCCACACTGTCTGGGGCAGTGCAGTTACCAGTGTAAGACCGCTTTCACATGGTGGGACATACCAAATCAGGATACCCCTGTAAAAGGGACCAAAAAACAGGCTTTTCACTCACATGAATTCTGGGCCATTAAATGGGATGCCTCACTATGTGAAACCCTGAGATCTCCCAGGGTCTCCTGCTGGTGAATCATCCGCGGCCCAGATGATGGCCATTTCATTAAGTATACTGGTCTATCTGGGGAGGTGGTCCGGGGGCAGGAAACCATCCGCCAGCCACATTGTCTGACTAAGTGTAAAAACAAATCATTGTTTTCTTACCTGCAATGCAGAGGATTAATTCTGGTGTGATGCTGAACACAGCTGTTTTTTAGCCCCTTTTTCTGTAGCCCAGCCCTTGGATTTTTATGCATGACCACCGTATTCTAAGCATTGAAAGGCATCCCTCTTGCATCAAACTGTGTTAGACACCCTGTTATAATAAATATAATCCAGAAGCTTTGCTACAGAAAAGGTCTGAATCTCAGAAACCACAGTTTCATTCAGCAGCTCATCATGATCAATATTTGCAGGCAGGTAATGAGACCAGGGGGGAACCTAAGGGGGGGGGGTACTGGGTCTGGACCCCCCACCCCAGAAGGGCAGGGAAGTGTAGGAACTTTTTTTGTAAAAAAAAAAAAAAATGAAAAATAATTTGTGCCATTGAACACCCCCCGGTCCAATATTTTGATAAACTAGTAGATATATACAACAAAAAGGGATCACAGATGCACACCACACAAGTGAAAATATGTAAAAAGTGAACTGTATTTATGCTTTAAAGTGGACCAAAATGAGAGGATCTGAGCGCACTGGGGGCCGCATCCCCCGCTATCCTCTAACAGGGAGCGTACCCACGCTGGCCATTCACGCACCCTGCTAGAGGGATAGCATGGATACGGCCACTGCTCACGCATGCACCCTGGGGTGTGGGTTTTGGTCCATAAGGAATAGAATCAGGACATTCAGATACATAATACAAAGGTGATCACTATGACAAAATTGTAACACTTTGCAAATTATCTTATACAGGCAGCAGTGTGTCACATGTGTAACAAGACATAGCAAGACGATGGTAACAAAATAAAGATATGTCATATGTACACTTGGAAAGCTGCCAGCAGATTATTTTGACAGTGACTGTTTCAAATTTTATGCAATGAAAACTACTTGTAAATATAATGAGAAAGAAAGAAAATACATTTATTTACAACTGCACCATCTGACCCCATCAGGGTTAAATAAAGGACAATATACAGGGGTAGGCTAATGCAGGGATAGACTGCCTATTTACATACATTATTCCTGTCACTTACTATGCCCGATTAGAGGATGATAATTAGATACATGGGCTGAGATCTACCTTTTCATTTAGGCCCAATCGCCGTAAAAACGTACCTTTCTAGCAGTCCCATGGCACATGCACGGGTTCCTGTTCAATCAATGCTGTATGCTGTGCCGTGTAACCACTCATCTATCCCCTCCACTTTCTGCCTCTGTCCTCTAACACTTACCTAACCCGTCCACCCCTTGCCGCTGTCCTCTATAACTTATCTAACCCTTGCCACTGCCCTCCACCTTTCACCTAACCCCTCCCCCCCCACTGTCCTCCACCACTTACCTAACCCCTCCATCCCCTGCCAGTGTCCTCCACCATTCGCCTAACCTCTCCACCCTATTGTCGCTGTCCTCTACCACTCGCCTACCCACTCCACCCCCTGCCACTGTCCTCTACTGCTCACCTAAGCTCTCCACCCCCTGCTAATATCCTCTACTACTCACCTACCCCCTGGGGGTGAGGGTTGAAGAGGAACAATCACCAAATCTCACTATCCTTGTGATTGTTCCTCTCCAGAAGGGCATCACAATTTGTGAAACCCCCTCGGAATGCCAGTAATTCTTACCTTGCTGTGTTCCCATGGAACTTGCACATGCTCCCCTCCAATCAGTGCCTAAGGCTTTGTTCAGCTTTACTAAGCCAATATGACATCAGAGCTGATTCAGAAAGGCTCAATAGAGCATGAGCAGCTGCTCCCTTTTGGCTGTGTGTACCCATGCCAACCATTCAGAAATGCCTGGTGTGGGTGTGTATCAACCAGAAGGAAGCCAGAGATGGCAGCATTCTTGAGCATTTCACACAAAGGGACATCACGATTTGGAAAAAGGATTCAGTGGGCCAATCAATTCCCTCCCCCCCGGGGCATACAAAATTGGGATGCCCCACTGTGTGAAACCTCCCAGGTCGCCCCATACGCTTTGTTTCCCGGTCCAACAGTGCATGCGAGAGCCGCATCCCCCACACCAGGCATTTCCTGTTAGAGGGTAGCGGGGGATACGGCCGTCAGTGTGCTCCGATCGGGGTGCTTTGGGGGAAAGGACCAAAACTCAGGATAGTCAAAATCCTTTTAAGCTCCCTGCCAACCAGGAACCCTCCCTCACCCAGAGGTCTGACCTGTAGGAATGTAAAATGCTACTTGCCCCCTGCTCCCGCCTTTTATGATCTTGATATTGAGTAGATAGTTTTAATTGTTATGCTCTGTCTACAATGGGACTATGAATTACATAGTGTGCAGCCATTTCAAGGTCATCTCAGAGTTAGAGGTGTGGCATGGGCATGCCCAGGGACGTGGCTTAATTGCAAAAAAATGTTGGGACACTGCGCACACCAATCCTCCTCTTCCTCCTCTTTCCCAGGTATGAGGGGCCACACCTCTTCTGGGATACACCAAGGCCCTTATTTATGAAGGAATAGCGACAGGTAGCGACTGGTGAGCGGCCGGTAATGATGGGCCCCGCCACGAGAACGCCGGCTCCCCACCACAATCACACATTTATCAAGCCAATCCTGCTTAGCGACTGAGATAGCGCCATATAGCGACTCATTCATCATTATTCCAGCCTCAGCCCACAGCGCCAGCGTCCGACCTTGAACAGCGACAGGTATGACCTCTCTCTACCTGAACAATCTTTAAATATTCATAATTAATTGTTAATTGTTTTTTTTTTTTTTTTTTTTTTTAATGTGAAAAATTCTGTGACCACTTCTGCCATTTTTAAGGTAAAAAAAAAAATTGTACAGAATTGATATTACAGGTCTGATATTAATGTATTCATATTACTAAATTATTTCAAAAAACTTGTTTTTTTTGGTTTCCAAAAATATGGTTGTTTGGGGGTTAAAAAACTACTTTTAATCCATCGCCGCCAGCGCTCTGGGGTTTAAACATGCATTTTACAGCGCGAGAATTTTTGAGCGTGATTTTTTAATGAATATGGTGGGAGCCGGTCGCTAGGGCCAGCCGCTATCATGCGCTCCCATACAGCGCGGAACCTGTCAAATAGCGACTCCTCACCCAATATTCAACATTACGGCAAACCGACTGAGTCGCTATCAACTACCGAACAACGGCCAAGCACAGCGACTACTAGCGGGCGCTCTGAAAATGCCGCTACAGTCGCTCAACTGTTGCTACCTGTCGCTATTAATGAATCGGCCTCCTAATCTGAACCCTAACTTCCAACCTAACCTTAAACATAACCTTAACTCCAAAGCAATACCATAACCTTAAAGCAGATCAAAAGCTGCACAGGAGTCTTAAAGTATCAGAAAGGGGCAGGGGAGACCTCAAAACTGTTTTGTGTGGCTTTAAAGTGGGTCTAATGCTCCCCCTAATAAAACAAGAAAATATAATTTCAGCACAACAATGAGAAAAAAGCATCTGTACAAAAAATGCCAGTTGCTGCCATGTGTGCAATTCCATGATAAGGAAGACTTTAAGCAGCGGATAACCTTTCCTTTTTATTGATGAGTGAATCGTTAGGGAGAGTCTGATTATCTCCATAGCGACTACCAATGAGGTTTGTTTTCTTTATCGCCCTTAATGAAAACAACAGACCCTTCCAACAAGGGCATCAATACCACAGCAATGCATATACTATAGGGTCGATTCAAAGAAACATGTAACAGCTTGGATTTGGGTGCCGATCATCCTATTTTTCACGTCCGCTCGTGCGTTCGTATGAACTTGCGAGTGATTCTATAAGCAAATACGTTTCTATCCTAAAATATACGTCCGTTCGTATGGCAGTTCGGGAATCAGACCTATGTCAGTTTCCATCCTGAATTTTCCGTTTCATTTCTCAGGTTGCAACATTGGTTTTGCCCTTTTTCCTTTTTTGTCTGGACGTAAATCCTTCTGATCTTGCGGCTGCGCACTACAAACTTACCTCATTAAAGTGCATTCTAAATATTTGGTCTTTTATTTTTCTTTATTTCATTCATTTTGTAGTAACCAACCATTAATGAATGCATTTGCATAAGTAAATCTTACTTTGTTTAATTTTTAGTTAACTTGCATTTTTTACTTGTGGATTTAATTTTAATATTTTGGCTTCAAATGGTACAACTTTACATTTTTTGTGTGGTTACCCACACCCTCTACATACAGATTGCTCTCAAATATAAAAAAACACCCAGCAACTTCTGCATGTTATGAGCCTAGAAACAGCCAAGATGGCGGCTCAGGTATTATCGGGCAGCCTGCAAACAGAAAGGGCCTTGTGACTGTGTTGCTCTGGATTCTTTGATTTCTGACCTTTCCGTGCCCCCAGCTCTGCTGTGTCTGTGCAAAATACAGCAGTAACCCACATCATGCACTTTATCCCGCTCTCCTCTCCTCAGTAAGTGTGATGCATCTGACCAAAGATGTGCTTAAATAATTAAACAAAGCAAAGGTAAACAACTACACCAATAAATGCAATCTAAAAATATTATTCTAGTACATCAATTTAAAAATAAATACCAAAGGACATAAGTTTCTTTAATTAACGCAAATATATTTGCAAATAAAGGTTTACATGCAAAGGACTAATTAAGGTCCACATTAAAATGCTTTTATAAGGCATACATGAATCAGGTATGCATTGCCATACAATTTATGGCCTCGGCCATGCTGATACATGCAGTTCATTGGAGCTCAAGACGCGCAGACTCCTCCACATAGCCAAAAAACCTGTTCAAGAACAGCAATCCGACTGCTAAAAGGTGTCGGCAGTGGCTTTCTTTTAAAACGTATTTAGAGGTTTGAAAACTGTTCTCTGAATCACACCTAAACACATCCAATTATCCTAAGTTTTACGTTTTCATCCTAAGTTTTAGGATTTGATCCTAAGTTTTACGTTTTCATCCTAAAATTTAGGAACGAACTTGCGATGATCGTAAGAGCATATACGCATTCGAACGTAGGCTCGTGCGAGTCGTAAATGGCCAAAAAAACAGGAAAAAATGACTAACACCCACCCAAACTTACGATTCTCGATCCGAAATCAATTAACTTTTGCTCTTTGAATCGAGGGGTATGTCTGCAAAAGTGCTCATTCATCCAGGTCATGAATTTATGTTAAACAGTTTCGTCTAAAATTTCTGTATTTTTCACGAAGGATTTTGTTCGCCAATAGACCTTTAACCTATTGAAGTACTAAATCTGCAGTGAAGTATACAGTTTGTATACACTAAGGCCCTTATTTATGAAGGAATAGCGACAGGTAGCGACTGGTGAGCGGCCGGTAATGACGGGCCCCACCACGAGAACGCCGGCTCCCCACCACAATCACACATTTATCAAGCCGATCCTGCTTAGCGACTGAGATAGCGCCATATAGCGACTCATTCATCATTATTCCAGCCTCAGCCCACAGCGCCAGCGTCCGACCAGGTGTGACCTCTCGCTACCTGGCGCGCTCCAATGCATTTCAATGGAACAATCTTTAAATATTAATAATTAATTGGGTTTTTTTTTTTTAAATGTGAAAAATTCTGTGACCACTTTAGATAATTTTTTAAGGGAAAAAAGAAAAAAAAAATTGTACAGAATTGATATTACAGGTCTGATATTAATGTATTCATATTACTAAATTATTTAAAAAACTTGTTTTTTTGGTTTCCAAAAATATGGTGGTTTGGGGGTTAAAAAACTACTTTTAACCCATCGCCGCCAGCGCTCTGGGGTTTAAACATGCATTTTACAGCGCAAGAATTTTTTGAGCGTGATTTTTTAATGAATATGGTGGGAGCCGGTCGCTAGGGCCAGTCGCTATCATGCACTCCCATACATCACGGAACCTGTCAAATAGCGACTCCTCACCCAATATTACGGCAAACCGACTGAGTCGCTATCAACTACCGAACAACGCCCAAGCACAGCGACTACTAGCGGGCGCTCTGAAAATGCTGCTACAGTCGCTCAACTGTCGCTACCTGCCGCTATTAATGAATCGGCCTCTATGTGTTCAGCAGCACCACGTAGCACCTGTCACTCACTTGCGTTCTCTCATACAATTCAATGGTATTTCATTTGTTTGTGTATAAATAGAGTTTGGATCCACTTTTTTTCCCCACTATTTTATCATATGATGATTGTTTTGGCTCCCCTGGCCAGCAACCAAAGACTTGTTGTCTTTTTGCTCAATAAATGTGGCAAACTCACGAAAACATGGCGAATACGCGCAAGTTGGTTAGTAAATCACCCCGATAATATAACTTATAAAGCTTCTTAATAGCTGCAGCATGTCTAGTCTCCAGCCACTTTGCCACTAGCAGCTTGTGACAACAAATCACTATATACTCTTAGTAATTTTTATTTCTTAGTAATTCTGCTCACAGTCTGGATGTGGAAAGCCTTAATTGTTGTCCGATAGTTTATCTCTACTTTTGTTCTTATTCAAAACCCTGTACATATGAACATCCCCCCCTTTTTGTGCAAAAGCCAGTGGCGTCTAATATCAAGAAAATGTCCATATATGTAATAAACATGGCAACAATAAACCAATTACTGATCTTCAAAACCATTATTACTTACTGATAATATTATCGCTGTCTTATGTGCTCTGTGTGTTGACCTAAGCCTTGCTATGCCTGAACTAGGATATTTGAAAAGTTATGTTGGCACTAGGTGAGTATTGATGGACCATTGCCAAGATTGTCTGAGAGTTTAGCTAAGCCTTGTCTCTCCCACCAATTAACATAATAATTTTCAGTTGGTTTGAAAGAGTGGCCTGGATTAGACCGGGCACAAAAGTGATGCTTCATTTATTATATAGTGATTTTAAAATACATGTTAATAAATTAACAGATTTACAGTAAGAGTAAAGGGGTGGGAGTTGCTCCATCACTAATATTTATACAACGATAGTCAGGGCCTGGGAACCAATTTACAGCCCAGTTTAACCCTCTCATCACTATATAATATTCAGCAAACAGGCATGTGAATCCTCTACAGAAACTAGGGGCCTTAGTTTGCATACAATTGCAATCACATGTACTAAACCCCATGCCACAGCGTGGAGCAACTCCCACCCTGTTTGCTCAGATTTACAGTAACGATGTTTGTATGCAAGAACTGAAACAGTTCTATTTGCCAAAAAACAAACCGACTGTTTTAAATGATGATTTTTGCCAGTAGTATAACGTGACGTGTTTCACTCTAATAAACTGGCCTCCTTCAGGAGTTGTTGGTAAGGTGTCACCAAATAAAAAGTTAAAATCTTGTGAAACAAAATGCTCCAGTTTTAAAGCGGGTCCAATTACAGTTTGTAGCAAGGATGGTCCTGATTCAGGTCCGCATTAAGTTTGTAGCAAGGTGGACCCAGCTGGTAGCTGGGTAAGTCCCCAGTTTGTAGCCATCGGGATACTTGGTCCACAGGGGGTGGAGGTGAGTGCACTCTGGCTCACTGCATATCTTAGGGGTCCCTCTTATTTTGTGACACCTTACTAATTCAACTACTCCAGAAAAAGCCTTGTATTTTTACGCCGAAACGCATTCAGTTATAGTACATCGTGCAGGTGTGAAAAAACATGGTTTGGTTATTTTGTAAATATGTGTTAACTTCTGTTCTTGCATATAAACATTGTTACTGTAAATATGTTAATTTAATCACATTTATTATAAAATTACTATGGGCATGTTTTATGAAGCAATCTGCCACACTACGATGCAGTGATGTAAAATATCACACCATGAGGAAGCTAAGCGGTGACGTCACGGAACGCGTCGGCGGTAAGGAGTGTGTGGGGGTGTGGGGGGCACCATCCTGTTAGACTGCTCTAGATATGTGAGTTTTTTCTTTTGTGAATATCCTTGGGTTTATATTTATTGTTGGCTCGTTTTCACTCGGTGGGTCCTCAGTTTATTGTTGTGCACATTCACGTTAGGTTGTAGCATATTTTGCACAGGTTTTTTCAAAGATATATTGTATTCAGATAGACATTAGTTTGCATGGGCGCCATATATATAGTACATTTATATTAATTATCACAGTTTTGATTGACAGCAGTGGTTTAAGTAGGTAGTTTTGATAGGAGATTATCCATTTTTGAGGTGATTATGGGTTGTCATTTAATTGGTTCTTAATTGTTTTTTTCATAGTTGAGAGCAGCGTGCTATGTCCCTCCCTACTCCCCCCCCCCATATGTATTAATAAAATTTGATGTTCATTTGTATCTTCATAGTGGTGCCACCGTTTTTGTAGGAGTTTTGGGGGTGGTGTGGTATATGATATTTTAAACCCCCCCCCCCCGCTTTGTTTAAAATATCATTTACATCGATTTTTTTACATTGGCACATGTCATTTGCGTAGTATAGTGTTTGATAGGCCCTATGTAATAAACAGTTCTAGTCCTGGCCACTTCAAACCAATCAATGATTATTATGTCTAAACTAGACCTAATTCTTCTTTCTTTCTATTTCTTCTGCTATTTACTATGGTATTCTTTTGTACTCCAGATCTCCTAGGAGGGAACACCACCACAACAGGATTCTTTTTATTTATGGGGGGTGTGCAGGTCATGCCCATATGCAGATATCAGTTTCTGCATTGCTTCTGCCTACCATCATCTTTTATATTATGATATCATTACATTATGTACGGTATGCCCTTGTATTTGTTATAAAAATTTTTTTTTTACTATTTTAGTAATTTTATGTTAATGCACTTGTGCAGATTTTTCACAAGTACTTAAAGTGGACCAACAGTCGAAAATAAATCAGACGGGGAGGCCGATTCATTAATAGCGCCAGGTAGCGCCAGATGAGCGCCAGTAGCGTGATTTTCACAGCGCCAGCTAGTATTCGCTGTGCTTGGCCGGGGTTTGCTTGTTGACAGCGACTCAGTCGGTGTGCGGTAATGTTGAATACGGGGTTAGGGGTCGCTGTTTCACAGGTTCCGCGTTGTATGGGTGCGCCTGACAGCGAATGGCCAGAGCGAACGGCTTGCTGCAGATTCATTAACAAATCACGCTCAAAAATTTCTCGCGCTGTGAATTCTTGTTTAAACCCCAGAGCGCTGGCGGCGATGTGTGTAAAGTAGTTTTTAACCCCCAAACAACCTTTTTTTTTTATGTAAAAATTATACAAGTTTTTCTAAACATTTTGTAATATGAATACATGAATATCAGACCTGTAATATCAATTCTGCACAATTTTTTTTTTTTTTTTTACTTAAAAAAAAAACCTAACATTGCAGAAGTGGTCACAGAATTTTTGACATTAAAAAAAAAAAAAAAAATACATTAATAGCAATTAATTATGATTATTTAAAGATTGCTCCATTGAAATGCATTGGACAACGCCAGGGAGCGCCAGGTCATACCTGTCGCTGTGATGGGATTAGCAGCGGAGCTGTTCGTTGCAGTCGGCTACATGATGAATCCCGCGCTAGCTGGCGCTAGCCTCATTTAGCGTGATAAATGCGTCATTGTGACCGCCGCCGGGCGTACTTGATTCGGTAGCCGCCGTTAGCTGGCGGTACCTGGCGCTCGTCAGACACTACCTGGCGCTAGCCCTTGATAAATAAGGCCGCAAGACAACAAACAGTGTTCATATGCATCACTCCCCCGAGCAATTTAGATTGCTGCACATAAAAAATATTTTTCCTTTTCCTTACGTCTGCTGGGGTAAATTTTAAAAACAAGATGGCCACTCATAGGCTTGCAGGCCACCTGCAAACAGGAAGTCGTGCTGGGCTTTCTGTTACTGTGCATTTAAGTTATGTCAGTTGGGAGAGGAATCTCCAAAATGGCCGCTACCTTTCTTTTCCAACTGTGCCAGGCTGGTCCGGTTTAAAGTAGACCAAGACCTGCTCTGGAGTCTCATAGACCTTAGACTTATTCTCTTTCCCCAGGGCATCCCAGCTCTGGGAAACCTCTCCATTCGCCCAATAGGCTTACCTTTCCAATGAGGTCATGGCACATGCCTGGCCCGGGGCGGCATCACACTGACATCCTATTCGGCTGTGCGCGGCCATACCCCTGCCCCACTGACTGGTTGCACTTGGCATGCACAGCTGAAGGATGAATGTGATGCCGTGCATGACCGATGTGTGCGGCTGGGATACCATTCAGCTTCCCCAGCACAGCCAGAGAAGATGATTGGACGAGAGCGGAGTCTCCGCTGTGGGCTTTAGGAAAGGTAAGAAAGACCAGCAAAAGTCGCGATTTAACACATCATGGCATCCAAAACAGACCAAAACCCAGGATAGTGAAAATCCCAGGTTTGGTTCCACTTTAAAAACTAATTTTAGGTTTTTTAAAAATGAAAAATTCCTAACAATGCCCTGCATTATAATTAATTAATTAATATTGCCTGTGTATGGCCATTGCAGTCATTTGTGCATTTTAAAATATTGACATACATGGACTTAACATGGATGCTCCACACTATGCCACACTGTGGCTGCTAGCCAGCAAAGTCTATGCGGTTTATTCATCAACAGATAAAGGCAGGTAGTGCCTCGTAGCGACAGGTAGCGTCTGGTGAACGCCGGGCGCTGTACGCAATACCACATTTATGAAGATGATTCTGGAGAGCTACAGCACCATGTAGCGTCCGATTCATCATTACAGGTGGCTCAGCGTATAGCCCCGTGCTCTAACTTCCAGAGCACCAGGTATTACCTGTTGCTACCTGTCGCTCTCCCATACATTTCAATGGACGTTCCTTTTCTTCTGTTTATACAGGGTTTTTTTGTTTTTAATATTTTTTCTCTCAAATCATTTTGTGACCTCTCCGGGCCTAGAAAAAGTCATTTTTGAAAACATTTTAGATTTTTTATATTTTTATGCAGAATTGTCATTACGGGTCTGGTATTAAAGTGTTAATGTCACAATATTATAACAATGTAATTCCATGTGTTTTTGCTTTGTTACTGGTGAATATGTGTTCAAAAACAGACTTTAATCACACAGCGTCTGGCGCTCTATGCTATAGCGACCAGATCCAGAGCGCCTACACTGTGCGAGTCTGTTTTTTTGTTGAATATGGAGTCGCTGAGAGTCGATTGCAATTTTGCTCCCT
Source organism: Gastrophryne carolinensis (assembly GCA_027917425.1). Classification (NCBI taxonomy): domain Eukaryota; kingdom Metazoa; phylum Chordata; class Amphibia; order Anura; family Microhylidae; genus Gastrophryne; species Gastrophryne carolinensis. The sequence continues at coordinate 115,868,622 of CM051244.1, read as the reverse complement.
GCAACGCTGTACTGGTGTTAGAATGCCCAACATTCATCTCATTCATCAATACCGGCCAGGTTACTAGAACGACTGAGGTGCTACTACAGCGCCCGATAGCCGATCACAGCGTCTACTAGCGGTAGCTCTTAGCGCCACTGTACAGACTCTCATCTGACGACTGCTGCCGCTAGTAATGAATCAGCCTGCCCGTATATATAAGTGTGTGACTAATTCTCAGATTTACAAGTAAATAAAATAGATCATGTTAAAAATGTATAGATATATAGTAAAAAATGTGTGTTTTTTTTATTAAAAAATATGTCTTTTTGTAAGCTCTAACAAAAGATCTGCATACTGTAAAATAATGTGCTGTACCTTCAAAATGATTTATGCTTCGCAATTGTTTTCTATGAGGGTGAATCTCCCTGCCAACAAAAGGAGGCGAACCCTCTGACCTGTGCTCAGAGCTCAGCACAGTAGTAAATATGGAATTCTTCAGCGAGTGCATTGAGACAAAAAAATAAAATAGAACATTATTTTGCTGTGCATGCTTTGCCGACCTATGCTGGAAACCAGGGTCTTTATACAAAGATGTTGAGGCTGGTATATGTAAGATAGAAGAAACATAAGTCATTTGAGTTCAGCAACAGCAAGCCAAAACTAATGAGTTATTATATTTCCAGAGAGCATGAATACGTGTGGAACTGCAGGGACTGTTTCAATAGGGCTTTACTATTGGAACATAACTGAGGTGTGAGTTTGATTTTTTTAGTTCATGCACATGTAATGATTATATATATATATATATATATATATATATATATATATATATATATATACAGGGGCGGACTAGGGCTAAAAAACGGCCCTGGACATTTTGGGGCACACCGGCCCTGCTGCCCTGTTTCTGGCCCGGTATAGTATCTTAATGTCACTATATATGCAACACCTTATTTTCGCTCCATAAGACACACCCAGGGTTTAAAGGACAAAAATAAGAAAGAAAATATTCTGACCCAAATGGTGTACTTAAATCCCCCCATTACAGGCAGAATCCCCAATTACAGGCAGTAATTGGTATCCCTCATTAAAGCAAGTGAGGGGCATCCCACAGAGGCACGTTGCAGCATCTTCCATTACGGGCAGTGCGGGGCATCCCTCAGTGCAGCCAGTGCGGGGCATCCCTCAGTGCAGCCAGTGCGGGGCATCCCTCAGTGCAGCCAGTGCGGGGCATCCCTCTGTGCAGCCAGTGCGGGGCATCCCTCTGTGCAGCCAGTGCGGGGCATCCCTCTGTGCAGCCAGTGCGGGGCATCCCTCTGTGCAGCCAGTGCGGGGCATCCCTCCGTGCAGCCAGTGCGGGGCATCCCTCTGTGCAGCCAGTGCGGGGCATCCCTCTGTGCAGCCAGTGCGGGGCATCCCTCAGTGCAGCCAGTGCGGGGCATCCCTCAGTGCAGCCAGTGCGGAGCATCCCTCAGTGCAGCCAGTGAGAGGCATCCCTCAGTGCAGCCAGTGCGGGGCATCCCTCAGTGCAGCCAGTGCGGGGCATCCCTCAGTGCAGCCACATAGGGGCACCCCTCAGTACAGCCAATGAGCGGCATCTCCCCTCCCCCGCCGCGCCTTGTGACGCCACTCACACGCCCACACATGCTTACCTTTGGTTTCGGATAGTCGGAGGGCCTGCCTGCCTGACCCGCTGTTCCTGCCGCTGCTCTCAGACACACAAACACATATGCTTACAAGCACTTCCTGGGTGTTGCGCGCTAGTCGGTGAGCGTGCCCCATATGGCCGGCATCCATTGTTTTCATTGGACGCCGGGACATTGGACGCCAATGAGAGAGCAGGGTGGGGTAAACATATTTAAATTAAAAGTGAACAAATATCCCAGGTTTTGTTCTGTGCCTTGGGGAATCCAAATTGGTATGCTCCGCTATGTGAAACCCTCCAACTGCCATGTAAAACTCACCTCTTCCTGATCCATGGCACATGTGCAAACTCTTGTCCAATCAGAAGCAGATAGAAGTGCATAGGTAACAAGGCATAGAATAGCAGTAAATGTTCGAGGCTACAATTAATAGGCACCAAATAAATATAAGCACTGTAAAATATAAGAAGAACACATAACACTGAGATCTGCTGCAAGGGATCCTAGTCTGTAATTAATGTGTTTAATTGGTGCAAAAGATGCCAGGGAGACAAGCTTTCGGGCAGTGCCCTTCGTCAGGTTAGCATCTCATACAGAGCCATTTGCTGTACATATGTAATGTTCGGCAAATGGCTGTTTTTGTGGCAATTGGGAGCGCAAATGGGCGCATTCCTAGCAGCGAGCCCCTTCACAACATAAAGGTGCAGGGATACATCACCGAGCGTGCAAGGAAACAAGTACGTTTTGTCGCCCCAGGGCGGCTTCACACAGTGGGGCATTCTAATTTTAGATGCCCTGGGGGAAGGCCAGTGGTCGGCCATGGAATCTTTTAGTTTCTAGGGCTGGCTACAGTGGGTTTTGTTTCACTCTAATTTAATTAAATGCTTGTTTTGTGTGGTGTATTTATTTTTCCAAGGGAAAAGAGGTGGCATACCACATATCCGACATGCGGGGGGTGGGTGGTATTTTACAAAACATGGGTGTTGGTCCGCTGTGGGGGGGGGGGGCTGATTGCTGCCCCCCTGATCGAGCGCTGTAAGCCCTGTGACAGCAGCCCTGTGACAGCTGCCAGCCAATCACAGTGCCCCCCCCGGAGCAGATCAACACCCATGTTTTGTAAAATGGGTGTTGGTCTGGTTTAAGTCTAAGGGTTGATATTTAATTCTTAGCTCAACTCTGATTGGCTGTTTCTGGGAGTGGAAACACGTCCTGAAGCTTTTGGGACGCCAGGTGCAGTAGCAATGGGCATTAGGAGGCATGTGCCACTAGATTAGTGTTGATGTCAGCTTCATTTTAATGAGATGCAAGCAAGATTAAAAGAGCAGGGAATCCTTTTATATTACATGGCGTAGGAGCAAAGCTCCCACCGGGGTCATTCATTTTTTACGAGGAACCTCTGTTACAGGCCAAGTACTGCTGCAAAGCTGCCACTGTAAATCTGGCCCGAATGTTGTCACATAAAAAGGCCTTGTCACAGGCAACGTGACGCGGCGAGTGGGAGTGCGTCTCTGGATGGACTGTTGAATGAGCCTTCAGGGGAGTCATTGTAACAAGATACACTAAAGGAAAATGCTTGTGATACATGCAGGCAGGGGGATGTGGGAAATAGCATGGTTACCATGGCAACAGAGCCAGGGATAGTGACATACTCCAGGGAAAGGCGTGCTAGGCGAGAGGAAGAGAGAATTTATATTTAGCAGCCAGAATACACAGTAATTACACACAAGTGGGGGTTATATTTAGAAATGGACGATTACAGGAAATGAAGAAAGGAAGTAGAAACATTATCATAATGATCCTAAAACCGTATTACTTCAGGACCTCAGCTGTTTGAGTTCCATGGTTTGTTAAAGGTGAGTTTCCATCATGATCAAAAAGTTGCATTGTAGTGTGCAAAACATCACAGGATAGGTTCATTAGTTATGTCCTTAAAGGGACAGCCCAGGCAATGACAATAATGAGGCGGCAAGGAGTTCACCTGAAGCCTGTCCCAAGTGCTTCTCCATTTCCTGCAGTGTGCTGTAGAGGTTGTAAAAGTTTGTTCCTCCTTACTATTCCATTCATCAATGTCCACGCTCATGCTCCACATTGTTTGCACTTCAGACTCGCTCCTGCTAGGAGAGTTGAGGACAGGGGCAGCTGTGTGACCACATTTGTGCGTGGTCATGGAGGACTGGAATGGAAAGAAGGGGCAAGCTTTGGAGCACTGCAGCATCTACAGAGCTCTGCAGGAAATGGAGGAGAGGCACATGTGACAGTTATCGACCTCTTTGCTGCCTTATTATTCACGTTGCCTGGACCATTCCTTCATTGTTTGATTCTCCTTATATGGGTCCTTCTCAAAAAATTAGCATACAGTGCTAAAGTTCATTATTTTCCATAATGAAATGATAAAAATTAAACTTTCATATATTTGAGATTCATTGCACACCAACTGAAATTTTTCAGGTCTTTTTTTGTTTTAATACTGATGATTTTGCCATACAGCTCATGAAAACCCCAAAATCCTATCAAAAAATTAGCATATTTCATCCGACCAAAAAAAGAAAAGTGTTTTTAATAAAAAAAAAGTCAACCTTCAAATAATTATGTTCAGTTATGCACTCAATACTTGGTCGGGAATCCTTTTGCAGAAATGACTGCTTCAATGTGGCGTGGCATGGAGGCAATCAGCCTGTGGAACTGCTGAGGTGTGGAGGCCCATGATGCTTCGATAGCGGCCTTAAAGTGGACCATCACCCTCCGGTGATCGGCCCGGGAATATATAAGATTCCCTGGCCAATCACCTCCCTCCCCGCGGGACATCCGAGATCGGGATGTCCCGCGAGGTGAAACCCCCCCAAACACCCCAAATCACCTTACCTTGTCTTCGGCGGCGGCCGGCCGCCGCCTCCCTCGCGCCCCTCTAGACGTGCGCGCGCCCGCGCCGGCCGTCTGTGAATGGCCGGCGCGGGCGCACGCGCGTCAAGGGTGACGCGCGGGAGGCGGCGGCGGAGGAGCCGCTTGTCCGCGGCTGTCAAACGGCTTGTCCGTCGGCGCTGGGAGCGGGGAGAGGTGAGTTCTTCGGGTGATCGGGGGGGTTTCACACAGCGGGGCACCCCGATCGGGGGTGCCCCACCGAAGTGGACCAAGACCCAGGATAGTCAAAATCCTGGGTGTTGGTCCACTTTAAGCTCAGGGTCCGGTCACCTCTTCTCGTTGTGCAGCGTTTTCTGCCACATTTTTTCCTTCCCACAGACTTCCCATTGAGGTGCCTTGATACAGCACTCTGGGAACAGCCTATTTGTTCAGAAATTTCTTTCTGGGTCTTACCCTCTTGCTTGAGGGTGTCAATGATGGCCTTCTGGACAGCAGTCAGGTCGGCAGTCTTACCCATGATGGCGGTTGTGAGTAATGAACCAGGCTGGGCTTTTTTAAAAGCCTCAGGAATCTTTTGCAGGTGTTTAGAGTTAATTAGTTGATTCAGATGATTAGGTTAATAGCTCGTTTAGAGAACCTTTTCATGATATGCTAATTTTTTGAGATAAAATTTGGGGGTTTTCATGAGCTGAATGGCAAAATCATCAGTATTAAAACAAAAAAAGACCTGAAAATTTTCAGTTGGTGTGCAATGAATCTCAAATATATGAAAGTTTAATTTTTATCATTTCATTATGGAAAATAATGAACTTTAGCACTATATGCTAATTTTTTGAGAAGGACCTGTATATGTAAAAACATCTCTCTCCTCTGCTACAATAAAGATCGAGGAAGAGAGCCAGAGGTCACAACTCCTTTCCTCATTGGACTACATTGTATGATGTGGCTGGACTTTCTGAAAAAAAGTGGACCAATAGTGTGAAAAGATTTTTGGTGCATTTAATAGTACCCAGGGAGCATCCCCATTTAGTTTTTTGGGGCCTTGTAGTTGGTACTGCTACCTAAAGCCCAAATCCCAGCAGCATACTCAAAGTTAGGAACTAGATGAGTAAGTAGCCCAGATTCAGGCTTTAGGTAATGGCAACGCTTAACAAAGGGGGTGTTAGGGCGAGCGCCGCACGCCCATCTAGCAGCACTTCACTTACCTCCATGGCTGCATCCAGCCGTCATCCATTTTGCATCTCTCTCCCTTCCCCCAATGCTTCCTTCTCACATGCTCAGGTGCGCGCACGTCTCCATCCACTAGAGGGCGAGCGCACTAGATTCCTGAGATTTAAAGGGCCTGTACAGCACTGATTGGTGCCTGGACATCCAATCCTGCATCCACTTCCCCTATTTAAAGAGGCACTTCCTTTCCTTCAGTGCCGGATCTTGGTCTCTCCATGCTTGTTGAAAGTCAGACATTCTTGGATTGCTCACCCGTGTACCGACCTCTGTCTGTCCCAACCTCGGCTACTCACCTTTACCGCGAACCTGTGCTGCCAGCCCTGATCCCTGCCTGTACTTACTATGCCTTTTGCCTGCCACTTGTGTACCTCGCTGAACCTCGGCTGACTGTGGGACTGTAGCGACCTGGGGGCCACTTGCCGCACAAGACCAACCTGCCTTGCGGTGGGCTCTGGTGAATACCGGTGGCCGCTCCCCTGACACGGTTCCCGCCATCGGTCCCACAGTTAAAGCGGATCCACACCCGAGTCTGCTCCACCCGGCCCGTGACAGGGGGAACCCGCTGAAAAGCGTTTTAGTTGTGGGGTACGGGAAACTGGACCCTGTGTCCTCATGTAAGCACTTTATTTACAGATTTTCTGGATTTTCTTAGGAATGCCATTTAACTTACCAAGCCACCTTGCATATAACAGAGAGCGGCAAGTAGAAGTGGTACGAAAATGAAAAGTATGATGCACAGAAATAAATGCTCATTGGAGGAGGCTGCAGCTGCACCGTGGGAGTGATAATCAAGGTAAGTTAACGGATGAACCTTGAGATTTCAGACACAAAGACATCTCAAACATAAATACTTCTGATCCTAGTCAGTATATTCTTTGTCCTTAAAAAAAGAACATGTTATTTGTATCGGTGCCTGTGGTATTTGAAAGAAGTGAGAAGCTATCTGGCTAGAAGCCAGGCCTGGAGGCTGATTCATTACTAACGCCAGGTATTGGCAGATGAGCGCCTGTATAGCGGCGCTTAGAGCTGGCTGGCATTGATGAATGTGATGTATGTTGGGCGCTGTATACATCAGTATAGTGCTGCGGCGAACAAAAGGTAGCGCCAGCTTAGTACATCGTAGCACTCGTCACTCCACACCATACTTATCAAAAAAGGATACACACCCAGCATTAACGTTCTAAATCTGGTCGCTATAGCATAGAGCGCCAGACGCTGTGTGATTAAAGTCTGTTTTTGAACACATACACCAGTAACAAAGCAAAAACACATGGAATGACATTGTTTTATCACTGACATTAACACTTTGGTACTAGACCTGTAATGACAATTCTGCATAAAAATATAAAAATAAAATAAATTATAAAAGTGTTTGTTTGCAGCCAGGAGAGGTAAAAAAAAAAAAAAAAAAGACCAAACACGCTGTTTAAACAAGCAAATGAATGGCCATTGAAATGTATGGAAGAACGACACTGAGCGAAAGGTAATACCTGACTCTCTGGAAGCTAGAGCGGCGGCGCTATACCCTGAGCCGCCTGTAATAATACATCGGACACTTCATGGCGCTGTTAGAGTCGCTCACCAGATTTGCTTTCATAAATGTAGTTTTCGTACAGCGCCCGGCGTTCACCTGACGCTGCCAGTCGCTACGAGGCACTGCCTGGCACTATTCCTTCTTAAATAACCCACCCAAAAGGTAAATACAGCATACATACACACTTACTGGGACAGTAATTAATTTACTATGTAGATCACCCTACTGTATGTCATTAAAGTGGACCAACACCCAGGATTTTGACTATCCTGGGTTTTGGTCCACTTTGGTGGGGCACCCCGATCGGGGGTGCCCCGCTGTGTGAAACCCCCCAGAAAGCCCCAAAAACTCACCTCTCCCCGCTCCCACGTGACCGCTGCTGCCAATCCCCGCCGACGTACAAGCGGGAGGCAGCGACGGACAAGAGAGTGCGCCCGCCACCGCCTCCCGCGCGTCACTCTTACAGGGCGCGTGGCCGCGCCGGCCTTTCACAAACGGCCGGCGCGGGTGCGAGTCCTGCTAGAGGGACGCGCGGGAGGCGGCAGCAGGCGCCGCTGGATCGAGGAGCAGGTAGGGATTTAGGGGTTTCTGGGGGGTTTCACACAGCGGGGCACCCCCGATCGGGGTGCCCAGCAGTCAGGGGACTGATCAGTCCGGGAATCTTATAGATTCCCGGGCAGATCAGTGGAGGGTGTTGGTCCACTTTAAAGGCAATGTCGACTTTTGATAGAATATTTGAAAGTGTAATTTTTTTTTTTCAAAAATGAAGCCCTCAGGGTGCTGAGCTCATCTAGTATTTTTTCGTTCCATGTTAGAAATGTGTGTTTTATGGAAGCAGTTTTCACTACGTGCAATCTGTTGCCATCGGCAACGTACACCAAGAATTGGTGCTATGCCTGCTGCAGTGGTGAGGGAGCTCACTCAACCTTAAACATATCTAGCACTAGTGTCTGTGACTACAGGACTCGCATCTCTCTTCTTGGTGTACAGATTTGGTGTAAGTTGCCAATTGCAACAGACTGCAGATAGTGAAAACTGCTTCCATAAAACACACATTTTCTAACATAAGAAAAACATTTAAAAAATACTAAATCAGCTCAGCACCTTGAGGGCATCATTTTGGCACACAAAAATACCCTTTAAACTTCAGTGGTTTTACTATTAGCCATCTAGACCGTCCAGTAGCATCTGCTTTCACCCATGGCTGGCCTTCAGGTGTTCAGAGCAGTCCCCATCCTCCTAGGGGAGCCATACTTTTTTTTTTTTTAAAAGAACATCTTTGTGGGGTCCGGGTGGGGGCAAGGAGACACCTCCTCAGCTAAAGGCTATATGGGGGGAAAGGGGGTAAGAAGCAAGGTCAATCTGTTTTATCGCCTAAGGGGACAGGGAGCTACCGGCCAAAATATATGTTTTAGGTGGGGGGTGTACGTTTTAGGTGGGGGGGGGGTACGTTTTAGGCGGGGGGGGTACACTGAAGGGCACATAGTCTTTTTTTCCCATCCTGCATGGCTTGCACGGGCTCATATTCTAACATAAGCATGGCCTTGCATCCACCCTCCCAGCCATGCAGATCCCCTCATTTCACTTAAGGACTTTATTCCCAGTTGGTCCTATTTTCATTCCCTTTGTAGCCGAGATCATATATATGGGCCCCAGACTGATGCCTGCATCGCCCTGCTGCAATCAATGTTTAGGGTTTGTTTATTTTTTCCTGTAGGTCAGTTTATAGGTCCCTTAGGACTGTTGTTACAAATTTTTGTCACCAGAAGCATATTTCCAACATTGAGCCGCCATCAAGAGAGGTGGGTGGGTCCTAACTGTAAAATGGTATCCCAACCACCCACCCCAGCTACATGGGATTGTGGCTTTGGGGGGCCCAGCATAGACTTTCTTCATTGGTTGTGGGTTGGGCCAGGACTATCCATGTAGGTGTAAACCCTGAGGGGGGTACTGACATTGAGATTATATTGGATCAAAAAATTCTTATGCCGGCCGTTTTCCAAAATACAAGATTTAGAAATAAACATGTTTTATTTATGTTTCATTTTTTTGAGTATCCACTATATTATTCATACCCAGTGACTGTGATGAACTTTAAAAGGATCTTATTTCGTAATAACCATGCTTTTTGAACTAGCTTTCACTAGTTTAGAAGACTGGGCATACAGATATTCCAGATCATAGGGGATAGGTCTATCTCTGTGTCCGGAATGACAGATGTGGCTCTGCATTTATTTCAGCGCTCTTCAGTTCAGGGAACAGCTGTCATCAGACATGAAGCGCCATATACTGAAGCCCAGGCAGAGAAGGTTTTTAACACTGTTGACATTTTATTCATCTTCTGTAAGAGTCTCTTGGGCGCTGGCAGCCATCGGCTTGTAGATAGCATTGCTAATTAAAAGTACAAAGTTAAGGATGAGGCTTTGGGTTTTGAAAGACATTTCTCAAACTAAAAGCACTAGGGCTTTTGCCAACAGCAATAAGTCAGAGCAAGTAAATATGTAGTGTTATTTTTAAAGCAGACCTCTCTAAAGATAAACCCTACCCACCAGCTCCACACAGAAAGTGCTTTCTACCACCGGAAGTCGGGTCCTGCATGTACCGTATTTTTCACCCTATAAGACACACCTGCGTATAAGACGCACCCTGGATTTGAAAGAAAAATTAGAAAAAAATATTCTGAACCAAATAATGTGCAGAATTCCCCCCGATCACACCATTACAGACCCCCCAATACAGGCAGGCAGTGTGCGGGCTGCCCCCAATACAGGCAGGCAGTGTGCGGGCCGCCCCCAATACAGGCAGGCAGTGTGCGGGCCGCCCCCAATACAGGCAGGCAGTGTGCGGGCCGCCCCCAATACAGGCAGGCAGTGTGCGGGCCGCCCCCAATACAGGCAGGCAGTGTGCGGGCCGCCCCCAATACAGGCAGGCAGTGTGCGGGCCGCCCCCAATACAGGCAGGCAGTGTGCGGGCCGCCCCCAATACGGGCAGTGTGCGGGCCGCCCCCAATACGGGCAGTGTGCGGGCCGCCCCCAATACGGGCAGTGTGCGGGCCGCCCCCAATACGGGCAGTGTGCGGGCCGCCCCCAATACGGGCAGTGTGCGGGCTGCCCCCAATACGGGCAGTGTGCGGGCTGCCCCCAATACGGGCAGTGTGCGGGCTGCCCCCAATACGGGCAGTGTGTGGGCCGCCCCCAATACAGGCAGTGTGCGGGCCGCCCCCAATACAGGCAGTGTGCGGGCCGCCCCCAATACAGGCAGTGTGCGGGCCGCCCCCAATACAGGCAGTGTGCGGGCCGCCCCCAATACAGGCAGTGTGCGGGCCGCCCCCAATACAGGCAGTGTGCGGGCCGCCCCCAATACAGGCAGTGTGCGGGCCGCCCCCAATACAGGCAGTGTGCGGGCCGCCCCCAATACAGGCAGTGTGCGGGCCGCCCCCAATACAGGCAGTGTGCGGGCCGCCCCAATACAGGCAGTGTGCAGACATCCCCAATAGTGTGCAATACAAATGAATAAAGGGGGGTGGGAGCAGCTCAATCACTATTTATACAAAATTATTATTGTTCAGGACCTGGGAACTAATTTTCCGCCCAGTTTAACCCTCTCATCGGGGCAGTGTGGCTTCCACATGTATCTGCAGATATGTGCAACCAAATCTCTGTATTTCCACATAGCTAGACATGTTTGGTGCTTAATACTTAGATGATGAGAGGGTTAATCTGGGCGGTAAATTGGTTCCCAAGCCCTGAATAATGATGATAATTTTGTATAAATAGTGATGGAGCGACTCCCACCCCTTTTGCTCATCCCCAATGCAGGCAGTGGGCCGGCATCCCCAATGCAGGCAGTGCGCCGGCATCCCCAATACAAATAAATAAAGGGGGGTGGGAGCAGCTCAATCACTATTTATACAAAATTATTATTATTATTCAGGGCCTGCAAACTAATTTACCGCCCAGTTTAACCCCCTCATCTAAATATCAAGCAACAAACATGTCTAGCTATGTGGAAAGACAGAGATTTGGTTGCATATATCTGCAGATACATGTGGAAGCCACACCGCCCCGCCAAGGCACTCTGTGTTTAGTGTAGTCCCTACTCTTATTTCTGAGTCCCCAAAGTTGGGACATGTAATGCAGACAAATATTTGAGAGCTACTCACCTGGGAAGCTGCCAGCCTCCCTTTAGAACACTTCACAGGAAGAAATCATATTGACTGAATGCCCCCCTGCTTGTGCTCAAGGCAATTCAAATGAATAAAGGGGGGTGGGAGCAGCTCAATCACTATTATTTATACAAAATTATTATTATTATTCAGGGCCTGGGAACTAATTTACCGCCCAGTTTAACCCTCTCATCGGGGCAGTGTGGCTTCCACATGTATCTGCAGATATGTGCAACCAAATCTCTGTCTTTCCACATAGCTAGACATGTTTGGTGCTTAATACTTAGATGATGAGAGGGTTAAACTGGGCGGTAAATTGGTTCCCAGGCTCTGAATAATGATGATAATTTTGTATAAATAATAGTGATGGAGCTACTTCCACCCCTTTTGCTCATCCCCAATACAGGCAGTGTGCGGGCATCCCCAATACAGGCAGTGTGCTGGCATCCCCAATGCAGGCAGTGTGCGGGCCGCCCCCAATACAGGCAGTGTGCTGGCATCCCCAATACAGGCAGTGTGTGGGCATCCCCAATACAGGCAGTGTGCTGGCCGCCCCCAATACAGGCAGTGTGCTGGCATCCCCAATACAGGCAGTGTGTGGGCATCCCCAATACATGCAGTGTGCTGGCATCCCCAATACAGACAGTGTGCGGGCATCCCCAATACAGGCAGTGTGCTGGCATCCCCAATACAGGCAGTGTGCAGGCATCCCCAATACAGGCAGTGTGCGGGCATCTCCAATACAGACAGTGTGCGGGCATCCCCAATACAGGCAGTGTGCGGGCATCTCCAATACAGACAGTGTGCGGGTATCTTCAATACAGGCAGTGTGCGGGCATCTCCAATACAGACAGTGTGCGGGCATCCCCAATACAGGCAGTGTGCGGGCATCTCCAATACAGGCAGTGTGCGGGCATCCCCAATACAGGCAGTGTGCGGGCATCCCCAATACAGGCAGTGTGCGGGCATCCCCAATACAGGCAGTGTGCGGGCATCCCCAATACAGGCAGTGTGCGGGCATCTCCAATACAGGCAGTGTGCGGGCATCCCCAATACAGGCAGTGTGCGGGCATCTCCAATACAGACAGTGTGCGGGTATCTTCAATACAGGCAGTGTGCGGGCATCTCCAATACAGACAGTGTGCGGGCATCTCCAATACAGACAGTGTGCGGGCATCCCCAATACAGGCAGTGTGCGGGCATCTCCAATACAGGCAGTGTGCGGGCATCCCCAATACAGGCAGTGTGCTGGCATCCCCAATACAGGCAGTGTGCGGGCATCCCCAATACAGGCAGTGTGCTGGCATCTCCAATACAGGCCGTGTGCGGGCATCCCCAATACAGGCCGTGTGCGGGCATCCCCAATACAGGCAGTGTGCGGGCATCCCCAATACAGGCAGTGTGTGGGCATCCCCAATACAGGCAGTGTGCGGGCATCCCCAATACAGGCAGTGTGCGGGCATCTCCAATACAGGCAGTGTGCGGGCATCTCCAATACAGGCAGTGTGCGGGCATCCCCAATACAGGCAGTGTGCGGGCATCCCCAATACAGGCAGTGTGCGGGCATCTCCAATACAGACAGTGTGCGGGCATCTCCAATACAGGCAGTGTGCGGGAATCCCCAATACAGGCAGTGTGCAGGCATCCCCAATACCGGCAGTGTGCAGGCATCCCCAATACAGGCAGTGTGCGGGCATCCCCAATACAGGCAGTGTGCAGACATTCCCAATACAGGCAGTGTGCGGGCATCTCCAATACAGGCAGTGTGCGGGCATCCCCAATACAGGCAGTGTGCGGGCATCTCCAATACAGGCAGTGTGCGGGCATCTCCAATACAGGCAGTGTGTGGGCATCTCCAATACAGGCAGTGTGCGGGCATCTCCAATACAGGCAGTGTGCGGGAATCCCCAATACAGGCAGTGTGCGGGCATCTCCAATACAGGCAGTGTGCGGGCATCCCCAATACAGGCAGTGTGCGGGCATCCCCAATACAGGCAGTGTGCAGGCATCCCCAATACAGGCAGTGTGCGGGCATCCCCAATACAGGCAGTGTGCGGGCATCTCCAATACAGGCAGTGTGCGGGAATCCCCAATACAGGCAGCGTGCAGGCATCCCCAATACAGGCAGTATGCGGGCATCCCCAATACAGTGTGCAGGCGTCCCCAAGGGGCACATTGTGTGGGCATCCCCAAGGGGGGCATTGTGCGGGCATCCCCAAGGGGGGAATTGTGCCGGCATCCCCAAGGTGCACGTTGTGCAGGCATCCCAAGGGGGGCATTGTGCAGGCATCCCAAGGGGGGCATTGTGCCGGCATCCCCAAGGTGCACATTGTGCAGGCATCCCAAGGGGGGCATTGTGCAGGCATCCCAAGGGGGGCATTGTGCCGGCATCCCCAAGGTGCACATTGTGCAGGCATCCCAAGGTGCACATTGTGCAGGCATCCCAAGGTGCACATTGTGCAGGCATCCCAAGGGGGGCATTGTGCTGGCATCCCCAAGGTGCACATTGTGCAGGCATCCCAAAGGGGGCATTGTGCTGGCATCCCCAAGGTGCACATTGTGCAGGCATCCCAAGGGGGGCATTGTGCAGGCATCCCCAAGGGGGGCATTGTACAGTTTAAAAAAAAAAAACTTACCGAGTACTCTCTGGCTTTCTTGCCACTCCCCGAAGCAAGTTCAGAAGGGCCAATTCCCGCCGGGGGGCCGTGGCTTGTGACTCCTGCCAGCATCACAGGCCACGCCCACCCGGGGCCAGAATTGGCTTGCTGTCAACATGCGTCTGCTTCCCGCCGCCGCTCCCCACCGACCCTGTAAGAGGCGGTGGGGAGCGGCAGTCAGCCATATGTTCACAGCGAGCCGGCCTGGGGTGGGCATGGCCTGTGACTCCTGCCAGCGGGACGTTACAGGCCATGCCCTACCCAGGGGCGGAGGAGGCAGACAGCGGCGACCACCGAGGCTGCAGGGATTGACGGAATGTACGTTTTTTTTTTTTTACATTCGCCCGTTAAGACGCACGGACATCCCCCCCCCCCCCCCCCCCACACACACACACACTTTTGGGGAAAATTAAGTGCGTCTTATAGGGCGGAAAATACGGTATCTCTTTCATTACATCAGTTACTACTGCAACTATGGGCTGGATGTACCCAGTATTCACTGGAGCTTGGTGTGACCAGGTGCTCACATGTGCCTGACTTGTGGCTGTTAGAGGGGTTGCTGCCGCACTTGAGGCCTCTGAGAAAGTCGGGAGAAGAACCCACAGAAGTAGATAAGTGATGGCAGGGTTGAGAATGAAGCTACAGTAGGCTGAGGTTACTAAAGGCAGTTCAGAATCATAAAAGAAAATAGAGCAAAGTCAGTCCAGGTAAATCAATATCATGGATAGCAAGAGAGGCTGAGGCTGGTGCATGCAGGCCAGGATAATAAACAATCAAACAAGCTGACGTTAGCAAAAGCAGCAAAACATGAAATCCAGGGACCTGCACATGGAAGCAAACCAGAATAAGATTCACAAGAGAGTTTGAAAAGGTCAGAAATACAGAAGCAGGATAGTTAATGGATATTATTCACACCCCAGAGACTCCAGCACCACAAAACATAAGCAATGCAGTACTTACATGGAACCTTCAGGCCTAATATTGGACCCCCCCCCCCCCAACACCACACTGAAAGCTACCCCTGAAAGTGCACTGTTAGCTATGAAACCACTCAGATACACCAGAAACCAATATGTATTGTTATTCCCCATTTTGTGAAATAACCTCCTGCATCAATAGATGCTTATCTTGTAGATAGCTTTACTAATTAAAAGTACAAAGAAATGTCTCAAAATCAATGCACCAGGGTTTATCACTAAAACATGACGTCTACAGAACCAACAGTAATAAGTCAATGCAACTAGATTGGTGGTGTTATTTTTAAAGCAGATCTCTCTAGCAGCTGGGTCTTGCATGTGCAGTGCTGCAGGACCCAGTTACTACAGCAGCCATAGGCTGGACCTACTAGTAGCTTTAATGAGGCAGGTTGAGACAGTTGTCTCGGGTGATGCTGTATAGAGGAAAGCAATGGGGCAGCGATCAGGCTCAGCCTGGGCCAGCGGGTGGAGAATTTGTGCTCCGTGTGGTTTTGTTGTAGGTTTTTGATGAGAGGAGCGCTACTACCTGATTAGTCACTTGCACATCCTGGGTGATAACCTCGGCTGAGGGCTCAGCTTCTTATCAGAAGCAGCATCCAGCATCATGTCTGGTCTTGGGATTCACAGACTGGAATATTTCAGTAGTGCTTAACTATAGGGGGTGTAAACTGGCAAGGGAAGTGCGGAGGTCTGTGAGTAGATCTGCCCTAGCAGGAGGGTATATATGGTGGCAGGCTGGGCATACCCGGGCAGGAGCCCCTATGCAGGATGCAGGGCCGTGCAGAAATCAGGACTAAGGACTTTCTTTTCTTCTGTCAGTCTTTCTGTTCTTTGTTCCTTCCTTCTATTTTCTTCTTTTTTTTTATTTCCATCTATTCTGTTTCTTTTTTGGTCTGGTTGTTCTGCCATTCCTGATCTTTCTTTCTTATTTACTTCTATTCTTTCTCATTCCCCTCTACTCTGGGCAGCCCCTATGCAGGATGCAGGGCTATGCAGTAATCAGGACTAAGGTCTGTTAGCCAGGGGTAGATTGGCCATTGGAAAAGCCTTTCTTTTCTTCTGTCAGTCCTTCTATTCTATGAGGCCGATTCATTAATAGCGCCAGGTAGCGACAGATGAGCGACAGTAGCGTTATTTTCACAGCGCCCGCTAGTATTCGCTGTGCTTGGCCGTTGTTCGGCTGTTGACAGCGACTCAGTCGGTGTGCGGTAATGTTGAATACGGGGTTAGGAGTCGCTGTTTGACAGGTTCCGCGCTGTATGGGAGCGCATGACAGCGAACGGCCATAGCGAACGGCTCCCAGCATATTCATTAACAAATCACGCTCCAAAAATTCTCGCGCTGTGAAATGCATGTTTAAACCCCAGA
This sequence comes from Gastrophryne carolinensis, assembly GCA_027917425.1. Lineage (NCBI taxonomy): Eukaryota > Metazoa > Chordata > Amphibia > Anura > Microhylidae > Gastrophryne > Gastrophryne carolinensis. The sequence goes on along the minus strand of CM051244.1, from coordinate 115,852,210 downwards.
GCGCTGGCGGCAATGGGTTAAAAGTAGTTTTTTAACCCCCAAACAACCATATTTTTAGATATAAAAAAAAACATGTTTTTCAAAACATTTTGTAATATGAATACATTAATATCAGACCTGTAATATCAATTCTGCACAAATTTTTTTTTTTTTTTTTTTTCCTTAAAAAAAAAAATCTAACATTGCAGAAGTGGTCACAGAATTTTTGACATTTAAAAAAAAAAAAAAAAATTAATAGCAATTAATTATGAATATTTAAAGATTGCTCCATTGAAATGCATTGGAGAGCGCCAGGTAGCGAGAGGTCATACCTGTCGCTGTTCAAGGTCGCTCGCTGGCGCTGTGGGGTGAGGCTGGAATAATGATGAATGATTCGCTATCTGGCGCTCTGTCAGTCGCTAAGCAGGATCGGCTTGATAAATGTGTGATTGCGGAGGGGAGCCGGCGTTCTCGTGGCGGTGAGCGTCATTACCGTTCGCTCACCATTCGCTACCTGGCGCTATCCCTTGTTAAATTAGGGCCTATGCTTCTTTCCTTCTATTGTGTTCTTTCTGTCCATCTAGTCTAGTCTGTGTTTCTTTCTTTCATCTGTTCGTTCTGCCATTCCTGTTCTTTCTTCCTTCTTTCCTTCTGTTATATTTCTCCTGTCATTCCTTCTCTTTCTTTTTATCTGTCATTCTTTCTTTCCTTTCACCTCTTTTTTCTACCATTCCATTTCTACTGCTTTTTTCTGTCATTCCTTTTCTCCTACTCTTTTTCTAGCATTCCTTTTATTCTTTCTCAGTTTCCGTCATTCATTCATTTTCTTGCTGTGCTTCTGTCATTTATTCTATGCTTTTGTTTTTTCTCTGTTTCTTTCCATTTAAGTTTTATATTTCTTTATTGCATTCCCTTTCTTTCTTTTCTGCTTCTTTTCTGTCATTTCTTCTATTTTTTCTATACTTTGTCATTCCTTATATTATTATTTCTTTCAATTTTTGGGAGTATTCACCATACATGCAACTTTATCACAATGTATGATAAAGTATCATACTACACTGAGACCCTATCACCCAGGTGCCTGCATAAACCTGGATTGCCCCCCCCCCCCCCACACTTGCTGCGGGATTAAACAGAGGAATAGTCATATCTGACTGTTGGTCTGGTTTGGAAGGCGGGGTCAGTGTTTGGGATCAGGGAGCTGTCCCTCTATGATAATGAAGTTCTGGATGGGGGTGATAAAGCCACACGAGGGAAGGTGAGACACTCAGGTAGACAATGCTGCAGCAACCTAAGAGGAGGCTGCCCTTGTCACCACTGTCCCAGCCAGGGACTGAACTTACAGGCACACAGTTTGTCTGTGACCAGTATGTTCACTTTTTACCCCTATCTGCCCTTCCTGTCCCTTGCCTATACATTGTACCATTTACATACGTGTAATCATGTGTCCACACAAAAGTGGTCCATGTACAAATTGTTTTGTGTGAACCTATTGACTTCAAGTGTTCTGTGATCAGCATTTTGCAGACAATAAGTATGGATGTTTTATAGCCTGTGTGAAATGGACATACAGCTGTGGTAAGCACACAGAAGTCATCCGCTTTCCACATCTGTATATCTTTTTCAGCAAAAGATAGAATATGTCTTGTATGCAAAATGCAGAGTGTGGGAGTATTGAAGTTAATTGGTCCCACAAAAAATGTAGACCACGTCCATATCTGTTATGTGTGTGTTGGGGGGGGGGGGGGTGATAGGAGGGCACCTTTCTATAGTTCCCCTCAGGCAGCAAAGAGGCTAGATTAACCCCTGGGAACTACCCAGTATTCATTGGAGCTTGGTATCTGCTGGTGTCTAGAGCATGTACAGGAATTGCTGCTGCACTGGAGCTGCCTGAGAAGGCCAGAAACAGAACCCACAGTTAGATAAGCGATGGCACTGTAGAGTATGAAGAAAACAAAGGATTATAACTGTAAGCAGGTCAGGTCTAGGAAACTCAGAATCACCCATGGTGCATGCAGGTCATGATAATAAACAATAACACAAACTGAAGTTAGTACAAACAGTAAAAGGTCAATATCAGGGCCACACACACAGAAGCAAACCAGAATAAGATCCACAAGAGAGGTCAGCAAAGGTTAGAAAGCCTGATGCAGATGTCATTCAAATGCATACCTCCGAAGTGGATAACAATAGAAAAAAATCTGAACCAAATGTTGGGCTCAAACAAGCCCCCCACCAACAAGAACCAAATAGTAGGCAAGGGGCAGAATCCCCCACTTACAGGCAGAGTGGCATTCCCCCCATTCCCCATAGGCAGTGTAGCATCCCCTCTCCAATTCCCATAGGCAGTGTCGCATCCCCCCCTCCCATAGGCAGCGTGGCAGTTATACTTTAGACTGTGGCCCATAGTTTTTCGTGAATTTCTTGATGACATTCTCCCGGCCTGTGGTTGAACACCGACAGCATGCTAAGAAGGTGTTGCAAAAACTTGGGGAGAACAGTCTGTAAGCCAAATGTGTGTTTGAGGTCACCAAAGTCCCTTTCCTAGGGGAATCTGGTGTCCAATCAGGGGCTAGTTATGGATCCCTCCAAAGTGTCTTCAGTCTTGGAGTGGGAACAACCTAAAACCCTGAAAGCCCTACAGAGGTTTCGCAAATTTTTACAGGCGTTTCATCAAGTGATTATCTTCTATCGTGGCACCCTTAAAGTGGACCAACACCCAGGATTTTGACTATCCTGGGTCTTGGTCCACTTCGGTGGGGCACCCCCGATCGGCTAGATTCCCTGTAACTTTTACCCCTACCCCACCTTCTAACTTATACAGCTAGCTGCCTCATTATACTGCTTTTGCTGTCCTCCATACTATCACCCTCCCCTAACCCAGAGAGTGCCTGCTCAGTGAGAACTAGACTCTTTTCCATGATACCAATGCTTCTCTGTCTTGACAATTGCGCCTTTAGATTGTCAGCGTCCAAATGTGCAATGCTTACACATCCCGAACAGAAGTAGGCACCCTCAACCGATTGTTCAAGCAGTGCATTCATAGCACAATAGAGCATTGTTCGGCATGAAGTACATTATATCAATTTATTGGAACACAAGTCTCTTTATTAAGTGAAGAATTTACAAACACTCTAGATACTTACAGCTTCAGCGCTTCTGCTTGTAACTTCTGCTTTTAACTCCTTCTTTAACCCACACTTACCGAGTCAGCCTTGCAGAGCCAGGCTCCAAGAGTTTTGGCCTTCCTTATAAACCACCAGCTTCAAATTAAGCCTACTCAGAAGGGATCCAGGAGGGAAAGGGAAAAGGGTTTTTTATGGTTGGTTTAAATTTGTGCTAGCATTAATGCACACTGATTCACAAAAATAAACCTAAATCAAAGCTTTAGCCATACAAAGCATACATATAAATGATTGTTACTTTACATTACATACATGGTAGATAACTATTAACATTATAAGCTGCATGTAGCATATATATGAGAGGGAAGACTGGTAATATGGACAGTAGGCATGTTGTTCGCTGCTACAGCAGGGTAGAATACCTGAGGGCATGGTATCTAACTGCTACACAGATAACCATTGGAGCAAACATGCTTGCTGCATGTAAGCAAAATGACTCCTGTGACTGGACTTCCTACGGGGGCAACCCTGGCCTCAGAGGGCAAGTTACAAGAGTGCATATCCTCAGTAGAGACAATATAAAGCATTACAAATCAGTGTATATCACTGTATCACGTTTTGAACCTGATTTATCAAGCACTTCTGCCAGACTATGCCAGATCAGTGGTGTAAAATTTAATTTAACTTTTTACCCTGGTGCATGGTGCTGCACTGAAAAAAAAACACATTTACTAAAACATTAGCGGTACAGCAACATGCTGAAATTATAAATTACATTGAGCACTACTCTAATTTGTACTGATGTGGTGTAGTTTGGCAGAGGTGCTTGATATAGGCTCTGCATGTATGTACAGGACCTGCAGTACTGAAAAGCTTCAACAGATGGGGACGTAACCATGACATTCATTGGGACTAGACAACAGAGAATTCATAGATAGAATACATACAGGTATACAAACAATTAACTGGTGAAGCACCAGAAGGAATCTGGTGCCATTGCACACGCTGGCCTCAATTCAGTAAGAGTTGAAAAAAATTATCATGGTACTAAAAAATTCACTTTAGGTGAAAAAATCATGAGAATTTTACTGTTCCCGAATCACCAGGTCAATGGCACTTTTTACTACAGCGTAAAAGGAAGAAAAAAGTTCACTACTTTTCTTAGGCGTTAAATGTACCTTTGACTTTTATTGTCTTCCTAGCTGGTAATTCAGCAACAGTAAAATTCTCAGGCTTTTTTCACCTAATGTGAATTTCTTACTACTATGTGAAATGTGAAGTTTATAAGCACAGTTGTTGACGGTTTGAAGTCTATTAAGTGCATGATAGAGACGCTGGTGAGCCTTCACTGTGTTCTTAATTCAGTAGGACCATGAGAGGTCATGTGTGAGCTGCACGTCTAGGTACTTTACCTCATTCACTCTCTCTCTCTTTATTCTCGGGGGTGGAAGTTCCTCTTCTATGATTTGCCTAAAGTCCACTGTCATGTTGTTTTCCTGATGTTTAGGTGGAGGCATTGGCATAACTAAATGTGATGGGGCCCCGGTGCGAACAATAAAAATGTCAGTCTTTTAACTCATTTAGATATAACTAGACAAGTAACAGCCAATACAAATGGCACTTTTTATAAATGATGGTAAATGAGCACAATATCTGATAAATAAGGTGGAGGAACAACAATGATGGGGCCGCCTAACCTTCTGGGACTGTTGCGCTCACACCTCCTGTACCACCTATAGTTATTCCCCTGGGTGGAGGCTGTTTTCCTGATCCCAGTTTTCCACTCCCTTTATCTCATCCTCATTGCTGGAGATCAGGCATACCATTACTGTGTTGCCAACAAATTAACTAAAAATATTGGTGGAGTCTGAGGTGGCTACTTATAAGTATACAATGACTACAGCAATAGATGCAGTACACAGCCTTGGGATTCTCCTGTGCTGAGGGGATTTGATATGCAATTACCTAGTCTCACTATTTTGAAGGGAATTAATGTGTAGAATGTTGAGCTATAGTTAATAAACAGTGTCCTAACATAACTGCCCCCTTTGTAACAAACAAGATATGGCATAATCCGTTGAATGGTTTGTCTGGTAAGCAAACTTGAATGGTTCCAGAGTGGTGGAAAGTGAGGAGGATATGTGGTACTTTGCTTCTTTTAAAGCTCTTAATCATTACTGAGGTAAGGATGATAGTCATTAGGGCAGGTGGGTTGAGGTTTTTTGGGCACTGGCACAATGATCGACATTTTGAAGCATGCTGAAATCACCCACTACGCCAAGAAGAGACTGAATATTTGGCTGGCAGTAGCACAGTCTTTAAGCTTTAAGGATCCCACTCTTGGATACCATCTGCTCTAGCTGCTTTCCTCAGGTTTGCTCTTCTAAAGCCCCCCCAAACTCATCTAATAAAAAAATAACAATAATGGTGGTATTCTCTTCTCAGTCATGCTTTGAGTGCATCCAACTGCTGACGTTGGAGGGGCTTTGGGTTACATTAGCTCTTTTTGTAGGGATGTTTATGACTGCGCATAAAAGTGTTCAGCTCATCAGCCAAGGACCTGTCTGCAGTGGCCATTATGGGTGATGGAGCTTTCTGATCACTCACTATTCTCAAGCTCTGCTTAAATACATCAATCTAGGTATTTAATTAAAGGGGCCAGTGTCCGTTTCTATTATTTGTTACAGCAGCTGTTTTCAGCATGCCACAGATTTGCTCCACTGTGCTCATGGGACATAAATGTAATCCACTGCACTTATTTAAAGGAAAACTATACACCTCAGGACTACTGTATTCCCAACCCCTTAGAGATTTGTGTTCGTAACTAAGTGCCAGATAATGCTTAAAGTGGACCAACACCCAGGATTTTGACTATCCTGGGTTTTGGTCCACTTTGGGGGGGCACCCCGATTGGGGGTGCCCCGCTGTGTGAAACCCCCCAGAAAGCCCCAAAAACTCACCTCACCACGCTCCCACGTGACTGCGCCGTCCAATCCCCGCCGACGGACAAGCGGGTGACAGCGACGGACAAGACAGCGTGTCCGCCGCCGCCTCCCGCACGTCACTCTTACAGGGCGCGCGCCTGCGCCAGCCGTTTGTGAATGGCCGCCACCGATAAGGTAAGGTGTTTTGGGGGGGTTTCACCCCGCGGGACATCCCGATCTCGGATGTCCCACGGTGAGGGAGGTGATCGGCCTGTGAATCTTATAGATTCCCAGGCCGATCACCCCTGGGTGTTGGTCCACTTTAAATTAAGGCAATGGACTTACCTTAGTGTACCTTCAACTGTGTGACCCATTGGCAAAGTATTGTAGTGCGGTGTAGAGCCGTGACCCATTTAGTATTTGTTTACGCCAGGATTTTTTTCATTGTTCTTACAAACATTCATAATGCCAATTGGGTTGCATGGGGCTTTTAATTAAACTAACACAATTCTTCCTCCAGGTTTTTATTAATCATTTTAAATTCTTTAGATTTATTATGTATTTCTTATGTTTCTCTTTTCAGGCAATGTCATTGTTCTTTGGTCAACCTGTAGGACAACCTTCCTTAAATCTGTGACAAACAGATTCATGAAGAACCTTGCTTGCTCCGGGATCTGTGCCAGTTTGGTGTGTGTGCCTTTTGACATTGTACTCAGTGCCAACCCACAATGTTGTTGGTGGATTTACACCCTGCTCTTCTGTAAGACTATCAAATTTTTACATAAAGTCTTTTGCTCCGTGACCATCCTCAGCTTTGCTGCCATTGCCTTGGACAGGTAACAACATTTATCTGTAATATGGTTTCATTGATACATTAGGTTACCTTTGTAATACTATGTACAGTATAGCGTGGTTACAGTCAAGCAAACTGGTACAAGGAAACATTGAGCATACAACTTTTTCAAAACTACTAGTCTGGTAAATCTTCACACTGATTATAGTATTCACATAGAATTTGTGAATTCAAATTTAGAATGCCCACTCTGCACACCACTACATTTGGACCATGAGCTTATCAACAGAATAGAGGGAGCAGGGATACTGCTTCTGCGCAACAAGCTCTGATGAATGCAGCATTTCACTGCTGCAGAAACCTAGAAGAAGGTGATTATGTAGCTCAATCTCTGACCTTTCTGTAGCGGAATGCTCCCTAGAGACCTTTCATGAGGACCGTAAGTCTTTTCAGACTTTTGGTGCACTTTAAAAACTCATAAAAGTTATCTTATCTCTAATAGCACCTTTGAAAAAAATATTTAAAAGTACATTGCTGGAAAAGGGTTAAATTAGCCTGCTTGTCCCATGCTGGCTGTCCCATTCCAGCATGAGCAAACCTTTTTTTAAAGTTCAAAAACTCTAATATTGCCTAATTTATTATATGTTTTTTGTTATTGCAGGTATTACTCTGTACTTTACCCTCTGGAAAGAAAGATATCGGATGCAAAGGCCAGAGACCTATTGATCTACATTTGGACACATGCCATTGTGGCCAGTGTCCCTGTCTTTGCTGTGACTAATGTGACTGACATCTATGCCATGTCCTCTTGCTCCCAGTCATGGGGCTACTCTCTGGGACACTTGGTTTATGTTTTGGTGTACAACGTCACGACTGTTCTAGTACCAGTTGCTGTGGTTTTCCTATTTATGCTGCTAATTCGCAGAGCGCTAAGTGCCAGCCAGAAGAAAAAGGTGATAATAGCAGCACTGAGGACCCCACAGAACTCCATATCGATTCCCTACGTCTCCCAAAAGGAGGCCGAGTTACATGCTATGCTGCTCTCCATGGTCCTGATTTTTATTCTTTGCAGTGTCCCATACATAACACTTGTTGTTTATCGGACTGTACTCAATGTTTCTCATATTTCTGACTTTTTAGTACTCACTGCCATCTGGTTGCCCAAGGTGTCCCTTGTCACCAACCCCTTACTTTTCTTGACTGTTAACAAATCAATACGCAAATGTGTGGTGGGCACCATAGTGCAACTCCACCGAAGGTACAGCAGAAGAAACGTGGTGAACCTTGGATCAGTGGCAGAAGTCAACCTGGAGCCCAGTGTTCGCTCAGGAAGCCAGCTCCTGGAGATGTTTAATATTGGACAACAACAAATATTTAAGTCTGTTGAAGATGAAGACCCAAATGAGGTCAAAGCAGAAGCCTCCAGGAGCTACAGACTTAAAGAAACCATGCCTAGGACCAGCCTAGAGGTAGATCATACTCTGGTCCAAAAACTAATTCCACAGGGTGCTGAATCTGCAGCACAGGTGGCTCCTGTAATGCCTGGAGAGGCTGAATTGCTTAATGACAAATATTCCATGCAGTTTGGCTTTGGACCCTTTGAATTGCCCCCACAATGGCTGTCTGACAAAAGGAACAGCAAAAAGCGCCTTTTACCACCACTTGGAAACACACCAGAGGAGCTTATCCAGACTAAACAACCCAAATGTAAACCTGAGCGTAAACTAAGTAGGAACAATAAAGTTTGTATTATTCCTAAAGTAGACTCCTAGCCCAACCTAGATGAAATGAAAGATCCTGTGGATCTAAGCTACTGTCGTGTTCTAAATGCCAAATAACGTATACAGCAAGAGGGAAACCAACAATCAAAGTGTTCCTTATTACAATGGACAAGCAGGCATGCATGGGATTACGCTCATGCACGCTTTCTCTACTACTGTGATGTTACCTGACATACAAAGATCATTTCATTCTTGTATGGTGCTGGCAAAAAAAGCACCACTTTCTGCATTGAGAGAGGTCACAACAATGTATTTACGACAATCTTTACTGTTCTAAATTTGGGTTAGTAAAGTGAAATGTGATCCAAATTTTGCCAAATGGTTTACTTGAAATCTGACAAAATTCTGATAATTCTCAGCAATCTCTAATTTCAAGTAAAAAGAGCTTTCCTAAAATACCTGTAAAGTATTTATATGGCACATAAAGACCCAGAATAACAAGATTATCCATGATGCTTAATTAGTAGACTGTACCATATTGTTCACACTACATTGACACACCACACGTAGAGGAACACAATAAGAAAAACAAATATTCTGAACCAAATTGTGTGCTAAAATACCCCCTTCCAGGACCAAATAGCAGCAGGGTGGCAGAACAGCCCGTCCTCCGCTACACACAGACACATGGAAAGTTCACTCACATTACTGGCACTGCCATGGTGGTTCTGGTTGGTGGATGGGTGTGGCCTGCATACATTCAGCACTCATTGCTGGTAGCCAGCTGTAACCAGGGCTGGGGAGGACAATCAGATGCGGGATGATGATCAGTGGCACAGGAATGGTGGTAAGCAGCCCCATATTTGCTCCATAAGATGAACCCACATTTTCACACACAATGGGGGGGGGGGGAGCAGCGTAAAGCAGCACTATTGTCCAATAATACAAATCCAAATACATACACTAGATAGCAAGAGGAGGATGTTACTTATACACCCTGTATACATTTAAAGGGTATATTTGCAACTCTAATGGCCTTTATACTGAGCCAGTCTGTGCTGGAATAACAGGAGACAGCCATTGGAATAGAGTGGGATGTAACGCAGGATTTTATTTCTCCCAGGAGTAAACCACAAACATGGTGGGATTTTTTCAGTTGGGTTGTATAGGTAACTCCTCCTCTCACTATCTTACTACCATCACTTTTAAGAGTGTCCATATCTATTTGCTGACCAACACTGGGAGCAGGGCCCAGCAGCTCATGACTAGTCCATGAGCTACTGGACCCTGCTCCCAATGTTGGCCAGCAAATATATATGGACGCTCCAGTCCACCCCTGCTTTGTATCAGGTACTTCTCTTATTAGCAACCCCTAGCTCCAAATCCCAATCACTTATGGCCCATCTATCTATGTGGACTCATGACTAGTCCATTAGCTACTGGACCCTGCTCCCAATGTTGGCCAGCAAATATATATGGACGCTCCAGTCCACCCCTGCTTTGTATCAGGTACTTCTCTTATTAGCAACCCCTAGCTCCAAATCCCAATCACTTATGGCCCATCTATCTATACGGAACCCACTTATTCAGAGTTCACTGCAGGGGTCCCCCAATTCATTACCCATTCTGATACTAACATTCAGTACCCCCCGTTATTATCCAGGAAAAACATTCTTATCCTTAATATCTTACTTGATCCCCCATTAGGATCTTCTCATAAGTGCCCCTTACCCCAAAGCCATTGGCCTCCCTTAACCCTGGTGTTTCGCCCTCAACTGAAAAAAATGTGTCAGGTACAGGCCATTATCTAAGTTGTCTGTTGGCCTCTAAAGGCTGTCTGCCCTCTACAGTGCCCCTACAGGGACAGTGTGGTAAGAGTATCAGAGACTGGAGGGGTTTCAGAATTCCAAATCGGTATGCCCCAGGGGTGGTTGGTCCACTTAAAAAGAAGTCCAGGTATCTTCGTATACAAAAATAGAAAGTAAATAAGTACCAATAACCCCTGCTTCCTTTTGTGCTAGTGTATCTGTAAGCTTCAGATGAGCTTGCTAGGGGGGTTACTATCTGCTAGACCATTTCTATTATCTATTTACTGCTACATTTTATAATCTGTCCAGTCCAGATACACATTTAAAAGCACTTACGTGAAAATCCTTTTTTTTTACTCCTTAAAGACCAATGGTGATCTGGTCCCATATCTCCAGAGTGAATAATGCAATTTCAACTTGCATTGCTTTACTCAGCCGTAAATTAATAGCCAAATTTTAGAAGGCTTTGTCTTGATTTATTGTATTAATACCATTATGTAATGTTTTGTGCACATGTGAAAATAATCTTTTTTACTTTACATGTATATATTTTGTAACAGCGTGTACTATAGATCATATTTACACCGAGATACATTGTACTCCCAATGTGTAGGTTTTACTACAAACGCTTCCCAGTCCTATGGAAGGCCTAGAACCTGTGACAGATGTGGTTTAACAGTTGGAAACATTGAAGTGTCTATTACAGAATTCATCCTATATAAGCTAAGGTGAATAATGGCTTGCTTATCTCATTTATGCCATCTGATGCAAGGCAAGCCAGAGATCTGACAACATGCCTTTGAGGACACAGTCAGCAAATAAAGGCCTTTACCAATGCTTATTATCTGGAAATCAAACAATTAGATCCAAGGTGGATGACCAGCTAAAGTAGGTTCATCAAAAATTGCTTTTGGTTTATGGATTGCATTAGATCAAGCAATATTTTGAGAGATATACACTATTTGCTGAAGCTATCCTACTGATAGTGAGCTCTTTTACAGACTACAAAATATAGCACTTATAAGGCAATAATTATTAGACATTGTTTTTTTTTACTAGAAACTTTTTCTTTTCTGTATACATTAAAGTGGACCAAAACCCACCCTGGAGTCTATGCGACTTCATAGCAGGCTTATTAGCTCCCCACCAGGCATCCAGATTCGGGTAAAAACCCTCAGGTCGCCCTCTCCCTGATGCAACGCTGTATGCGCGAGTAGAGACCGCTCCCTGCTATACGTTTAAGCATTTGTGAATGGCCGCATGCTCCCTGTTAGAGGCTAGCAGGGATGCGGCCATCGGTGCACTTGGCAGCGCTTGTCTCTGTTCAGCTAGACTCAACTGGAGCCGAGTCTTAGATGAGTCCGAGATGATTTGACATCAGCACAGTCAAGCACGTTGATAGGCCAAGCATGACGAGAAGCTGCACATGCGCTCTAGGACCGAGGAAAGGTGAGTTTTCGCGGATGGCCTGGGGGGTTTCACACAGCGGTGCTTGCCAGATTGGGGTGCCCCAGGGGCAAAAACCAAAACCCGGGATGGTCAAAATCCCTGGCTTTGGTCCACTTTAAAGGAACCATACATCAGTACACAATAAGAGGTACTACTCTACTTTAACAACAACGGTATAGCCTATCTTGCCTATAGCCTATCTTTGCCTTAAAGTGGCCGAAAAGTCTTTTAATAAATGACAGGTATTAGTTTTTATTTATCACAGTGGCCCAGGTTCCACATGTGCCAGAAGTTACAAATTCAGTTAAAATCTGCTTTATTATTTTATAGATCTATAGATCTTTCCCCAGTGACTGACGTCACCTTTTCCCTGTCTGCAGCATCAGATCTTGCGCTGCTGCTGGCCCCTGGCCCCACTCTACTTACTTTGCAGGAAGATGAGAAGCTTTTGATTGAATATTCAATCACAGCTCTCTCTAGAGTTTGTCTATGGGTCATGGAAGCTACTCAAATATTGGTGGAGCTCCAGGGCTAGCCCACCATTATGTCCTCATAGACAAGGCTGCACATCATTTCATCATATAAATAATCAATTTATTAATCAAAAATTAATCCAGTAGTATGTGGATTACTGGATTAATTTTTGATTAATAAATTGATTATTTATATGATGAAATGGTGTGCAGCCTTGTCTATGAGGACATAATGGTGGGCTAGCCCTGGAGCTCCACCAATATTTGAGTTGTAGTATAGAGTTTTTGTCCCTGGAGCTAGCACCCGGTGTACTATTTGTGAGCAGTGCATACCTTATTGTATAGAAGTATGGGTCATGCAAGCAGCGCACCTGATTGGCTGTGAGTCCGCTTAGCACAGCCCATAGACAATCTCAAGTCCAGGTAACTTGCCATTAAAATTCAGTGCTGGATGATTCCAGCACTACATCCTCATACCTGATGTCAACATTTATTAATGTGGACATGGTTCCCCCGCCCTGCCAACTTAATTTGCATCAAAATTTGTGGGCAAGAGATTCCAGCACCTGGCGCTGCCATCCTAGACCCTTGAATAGGCAGGTGGGAATGTGCATACAGCAGGGAGGAGGGAGCGATCATCCCCACTCTGTATTATACTAATGCACATGTGCAAGATTTTCACTGCAACCAGCTCCCGACTGCACAAAAAATGGTGCCGCATGTTGCCTTTTTTCTTTCCCCCGTGGGAGGCTCAATATAATTTGTTTCCAAAGGGACATCCTTTTTTTCCTTTACATGTAATGGTTTTCTCTCTTACCTGTATGTTACAGAACAGCTTTTCTTTACATCAATATTAGATGAATAGCCGATTTATAGGAAATACATAATACATTGATTTTTTTTTCATATATCATGATCATCAACACGATAGATATACAGTAATTCATAAAGATTTGGGTTTGTTAATACAAAATATTGCTCAACCACTTTCTTACCACCCTTCCTACAATTTATGCAATCTGCTTATCCAACTGCAAATAATAATTTCATTTTTGAGTCAAACTACAAGTATTTTTATTCATATTTTCATGGCACACCTTAGACCTTTCTTTTGTGTCATTTAATTAACAAATTAAATTAACAAATCAACTACTTTAATTAACAAATATTGAGGAAAATTGTGAAAATGATCAAAACATGTACATTTTAATTTATTAGCAATTTAGTTTTAACTTACATAAGACATAACATGTCTAAAACCATTACTGTATGTTTGTGAAAATGGACGCTATTTGTGCAATTTACCTACAGGAAATGAGTAGTGCGCACTTCTATGGCACCATGCTGCCAGAACTGATGTTGTGCAGCGCCAAAACATAAAAACAAAAAATGTTAACCCCCCCTCAAGGTATTCATCTTTATTTCAACTTTTGTTTTTTAAAACAAAATTAAGAGGCCGATTCATTAATAGCGGCAGGTAGCGACAGTTGAGCGACTGTAGCGGCATTTTCAGAGCGCCCGCTAGTAGTCGCTGTGCTTGCCCGTCGTTCGGTAGCGACTCAGTCGGTTTGCCGTAATGTTGAATATTGGGTGAGGAGTCGTTATTTGACAGGTTCCGCGCTTTATGGGAGCGCATGATAGCGATTCATATTCATTAACAAATCATGCTCAAAAAATTCTCGCGCTGTAAAATGCATGTTTAAACCTCAGAGCGCTGGCGGCGATGGGTTAAAAGTAGTTTTTTAACCCCCAAACAACCATATTTTTGGAAACCAAAAAAAACAAGTTTTTTAAATAATTTTGTAATATGAATACATTAATATCAGACCTGTAATATCAATTCTGTACATTTTTTTTTACATTTTTTTTAACCTTAAAAAAATTATTTAAAATGGCAGAAGTGGTCACAGAATTTTTCACATTTAAAAAAAAAAAAAAAACAATAACAATTAATTATTAATATTTAAAGATTGTTCCATTGAAATGCATTGGAGAGCGCCAGGTAGAGAGAGGTCATACCTGTCGCTGTTCAAGGTCGGACGCTGGCGCTGTGGGCTGAGGCTGGAATAATGATGAATGAGTGGCTATCTGGCGCTATCTCAGTTGCTAAGCAGGATTGGCTTGATAAATGTGTGATTGTGGTGGGGAGCCGGCGTTCTCGTGGCGGGGCCCGTCATTACCAGCCGCTCACCAGTCGCTACCTGTCGCTATCCCTTGTTAAATAAGGGCCTAAATTAGTTGAGGAAAAAGGAAAAGTATGTATGTGTATAGTTCCCACAGTCAGGACAGGAAGGGGTTAAATGACTACTACAGCATTGTTTGCGCTGTGTCCCAAAGTAACTTGCAGAGAAAACGGAAAGGATATGTGCAGACAGAAAGGCTCTTATGGCCTTTCTTATAGATGTCATTTATTTACAATGTTTTGCTTGACATTGATAACTTTCACGGGCTGTACGAGTGATCAAAAGCCTGGGAACTATTTTAATTGGTTCACTGTGATTACAGCTGTATAGTGACAGCGCAATCACATCAATCTGTTTCGTTCTGGAAACTCATACCCATGTAATTTGACACATTTATACAGGTCAGGTTACCAGCCTACCAGTGGTTAAACGAGACAGTTGGATAAAGAACTCCCCAAAACTCACATGCCCCATCTGCATGCATGATACTGAATCATTGCCAGCATTGACATTCGCTCCTGCATACACTAAAGGCGGGCAGGCTGATTCATCATTAGCGGCAGGTAGCGACAGATGAGCGTCTGTAGCAGGCATTTTCAGAGCGCCCGCTAGTAGTCGCAGTGCTCTGCCGTGGGTCGCTACTTTATAGTGACTCAGTCGCTGTTCAGTAATGTTGAATACATTGTGAGGAGTCGCTATTTGACCAGTACAGCGATGTATGGGATCGCATGCTAGCGCATGTTAGCGACTGCTCATAGCGACCGACTCACACCATATTCAGCAAAAAAACAGCCTCACAAATCTCTGGCGCTGAAAAATAGTTGTTTGAAGCCCAGAGCGCAGGAGGCGGTGTGTTTAAAGTCTGTTTTCAAGCATCTAACAACTAGTAACAAAGCGAAAACATATGGAATTACATTGTAACAACATTATAACATGAACACTTTAATGGCAGACCTGTAATGTCATTTTTGAGGAAATATTTAAAAAATGAAATAATTATGAAAAAAATGCTATTTCAATGCCAGAAGAGGTCAAAGAATTATTTGTGATTTTTTTTTTTAAAAAAAAACCTGTTTAAAGAGAAGAAAAGGATCGTCCATTGAAATGTATGGGAGAGCGACAGGTAGCGAGAGGTTATACCTGGCGCTGTGCAAGGCTGAACGCTGGCGCTGTTCGCTGAGGCTGTGAAAATGATGAATCAGACGCTACATGGCGCTATCCCAATCGCTAAACAGATTCTGCTTGATAAATGTGTGATTGCGTGCCGTGTCCGGCGTTGACCAGTCGCTATCTGTCGCTACCTCTCATTAAACAGGCGCTACCTGACGCTATCCCTTCTTAAATTAGGGCCTGAGACACTGCCTCACTGATTTTCACTTTGTTGCAGGAGACTTCCTTTCTCAGCATCCCAGCTGTGCTGCTACCTAAAGTAAACTGACATAGCTCACAATGTACAGTGGCAGAAAGCCCAACAACACTGGCAGGTTCATAAGACACCATTAAAGGGGGCTATTGACCATGACAGGAATTACAAAATGATAAATTCATTTTTATGTGCAGCAATCTGAATTGTCCTGGAAAGAGATGCATATGAGCACTGTTTCTTGTAAGGATGTGGGTGCATGTCATTTACAACCACTAATATGTTAGTATTGGCATTTAGTTATATGGAGCCTAGGCATTTTAGATGGCAACCCTGGCTACTTCTCCTGTTGTCAGACACAAATACAAAGCCAAAAATCTCTTACACCAGATCCTCACAAATGCAGACACTAACAAACACAGAAAAAAAGAACATACCGCTACCATTGCCATCTGTGTGGTCACCCTGTATGGGCAAGGCCTGAGACTTATGTGAAGGAAAAAAAAATCACTGGTAGCTTGGAACCTATAATGTTTCAACATGAATAAAAGAAGGGGAGCTAAGCTATGGCAATATAGAATTTTTACAAGCACTGCCCCTACCAGGGACTAATCACCAACCTAGCCTGACAAAAAAAACACATATAAGACAAAGGTTTTTATGACTGCGACTTGAATTCAAGCCACAGTCATGAGAACCATTGTCTTGTGTGAATTTTCTTTGTATTTTTCTTAATTCTGCTAAAGTACTTTTTGCTTTGATCATATTTCTGGGATCAGAAATTCTGTTTCACATTTGACCTGTTTTCTGAACTTTACCTTAAGCTTTCAGGCAGAGGATATTGCATGTGGATGTCTCCTGTATACTATAGATTGCTCTCAATCACTGTGATTCATTCAGACAACGAGCATGAAGTATCAGGTCATTATGGATTGCCGAATAATGAAAGACTGACCCGTCCTTTAGTGCATGCATATAAAATAATAATAATAAAGGTTTGTTTTTACAACTAATATTTGATTTTTTTCTAATAATTCAGATAAAGCTAACCACCTCCGGTAAACATCTTATAATATGCACATTGATTAGTTGTTACACACTGTGTTTGCTGTACCTTGCAATAAACATAATCCATCTGTTGAATAAATAAGTACCATTGATGCCAAAAATGTGTCAACTGTTGTATCTCCGCTTTGGATTCAGCGACATAAACCTGTCTTTAGAGATAAAAGATACCGGTAATTATTTTCTATTAAAGAAAAATAAAGTCAACTTTCCTTAGGCACAGTAGGTACACGACTATAGTCATTACCTTGTAGGGCAGCCAAATCCGGCAAAGAGATAAAAACCTCCTACCAGATAACTTGGATCACAAGCTCCATGTTGGGCCCTGAACCTTATCATTTAAACATGACAAAAACAATACCCATATACAAGTGAATACCTTGAGCCCACCAGAGGAAATCATTCTTGGGACCCACCAGAGGAAATGATTTTGGGGCCATTATTATTCACAGGGCAAAACACTGTGTTAGATTTGAATCTCTTTTACTGGCTTCATGGTGGCCTTTGGTCAAGGTCATGTCAAGTTTACTCCCACCCTAGTCATTGCAATGGAGGGGGTGGGGTCATGCAGGCATGCCCCCTTCATTGCAATGAATGGAGTGGGTATATTACAGGGCATAAACCAGTCACATACATGGCCACCATCTTGGACTAGAGAAGCCTGATGGGGCGCTCATTTTCGGCTGTGGTAAGTTACACACCAGCGGATCCAGGTAGTGGATCTGCACTGGACAAAAGGTGAGTTGTGCCATTTTTATTTATTTTTGCCTGGGCAATCCCTTTACGTCTGCTTCTCCACTTATAAGATTGTTACTCCTGCTGTTTAAAGTGGACAGAAATGCTAAATTAAGTTTGAGTAGTATGGTCCCCCCAGGGGGCAGCCAGATTTATGATGTACTGCAGTGTGCCCCTCCAAATTCTGATCATGCAGCAGTGATCTCCACTCCACTGGCCAAATGTCACTGCTGCAGGATTCCAGAAGTAAGGAGTATGGGGCACTGGCAGCATGGTTTTGTAGCAGTGCACAATGTCGGGCAGGGACCATGTGTTATGTGGGACAAAACTTTGCTTGATTGTTGACCACAGTGCTGTTGGAGATACTGTTGAAGATACAACTTCCAGCTTAGTCTTTTCCTGGAGTGACTTTTGCTAGATTTCATGCACTTTACAGCTAGGACAATAGATGTTGCTGTTACTAATGCTTAACTGTACTCTCTATATGCATTTTTCTGATGTGTTGTATTTCCTGTATATTCAGCTGTACTTGCTTTTTTTATTCCTGTCTGTGTTGGCCACCATGTTAAGGTGGCATTATCTTACTGCATTCATGTTCCAGTAAAGTCAGTTATACCACTAATGTCTGTTCTGATTTGACTCTGCTGCACCCAGCTCCAAGACTATGGAACAGGTTATAGGCGCAGTGACCGAATGAAGCCACAGTGACAGGTCCAGTCCAGTGACCAAGCACAGCCCAGGCAGAGCAAAGCCGAGAATGGGAGACAGCACGGCTGGTGCGTGGATCCACATAAAGAAGCTCTTCAGATCTCCTGTATACAAGTAAGACTGTTCTATTATATAAAAGAGGGAGAATGGCCAGCAGCTCAGAGATTAAACTCTCAGCTGAACAATGACAATTATCAGCTATGGAAGTCTGAAGTGGAAATGCTATTATCCAGAGATGACTTGTGCAAGGTTACCACTACAGAGAGGCCACATGATAATTATCAGGACTGGAAAAACAGACCGGCAGGGGTCACCATAAGCTTCCTAGTAGAATACGATCAGCTTATTCACATACGCAGTGAGAATACAGCGAAAGGAATGTGGGATATACTGCGAAGACTGCATGAAAGATCCAGTTTAAACAGCAAGTTATTTCTGCTGAGGAAGCTTTACAAAATGAGGCTTAGCAGAGAGCAGGAAATGCAGGAGCATATAAGTGCCATGCTGGAAGTGATCACACAATTCAGATCATTCGGCGAGAATATAATCAGCAAAGAAAGGAACTTGTGCATTACTCCACAGAAGGTGACACAAGAAGGGAATCAGGGTGTGCTCTAGATTCAACAAACAGGAACACATAAAGAGAGACTGTAATGTATGGAACGTAGATGAGACAGTGCCCTTCTTATATTAAACAGTAAGTCAAAGACACAATTTCTGATCTATGTGAAGGGAACTGGAATGCCACATTTAAAGTGACAGACAACCATCCATTTTAAGGCTGTGGGAGCAACCAGTCACATGACAAGTGATAGAAGTTTTTTTCACAGAACTTGATCTGAGTAACAAAGAGATTATTTACTATGCAGATGGAAGTAAAATACATGCAGAGGTATATGGGCATGGAACCCTTGTATGCGCCAATGATGCGGGACACAACTTAGCCATGCCAGTGAAAGATGTGCTTTATGTTCCTGAACTTGAAGGTGGACTCTTATATGTGAAGCGTCTGACAGCCAAAGGGCTCACTGTAAATGTCCAAGGTGACAAGCGTTCTATTCTGGACAACAAGCAGACCATAGCAAGTGCCCATAAACACAAGAAATGTATACACATGTGGCACAGGTGTTTAGGTCACAGAGACCCAGAATGCATACAAGAACTACAAAAGATCGGACAGTATCCCTGTGAGGCTCACCAGTTAGCAGGTCCCGGTTAGTTGATATTGCCCAATCTCCACCGCTATCTTCACCTTTAGACAAGCCCCCATTTGCCAGGACGCAAGCAGACCTCGCAGTTGCCTCTAGGTCTTACAAGCACAAACAATATCGACTTCACATGGGCGAGCATAACTGGGGTTCATGGGAGGTCAGAAAAAGCAAGTGTCATACACGGGAACTCAGTCCAACAGGCGTTAATGGAGGTCAAAACCATAGCAGGAGCGAGGTACCGAAGGGAGCGGGAGCAGGCAGAGGCAAGGTCAAGGTCAGCAACAGGAGGTTCAGAGAATGCAAGTTCAAAGGTCAATCCGGGTCAAACACGAGAAACAAGAGAATGGAGTACTGCACAAAACCCTAAGAAATAGCTAACACGGGCATTGATGACAGGGGCTGGGACACTTTAATTATGGTATGGTGTGCAGGGGTAGGCTGAGAACAACTTAGACCTAATAGTGGGAATAAAAAACCCTGACCCGAGTCATCCATCTGAATTATGGGGCTCATTGGCCCATTTGAATCAGCCCCATAGACTCCAGGGCCGGCTTTGGTCCATCTTAAGGCTCATAAAGTAAACGTTTAAATTAATTGGATACAGCAAAGACAACTAAAGACTGAAACAGCTGAGATGAATAGTGCTTCCTTTCTCTAAATGAAGCCAAGAGAGCATAAATATGATAAATAAGGTGGAGGAGCAGCAATGATGGGGCCCCCCTGACCTCCTGCACCCCTATATTAACCCCCCCCCCAGCAATGGATTCAGTTTGCATCCACCCCAGGGTTCTAAAAGGTCACTCAGATGTGTGATTGCTGCTCCTCTTACTGATTTGTTTGACCTGTCTCTATTCAAGAGGACCAACCACGTCCTAGGGAAGGTTACATTAAAAATAAAACAAAACATGTATCAATTCCCCTTAGTGTCCTGGTAAAGAACTGGAGAAACTACTTGGCTTCAAAGGAAAAATTGAGGAAAATTTAAGGGAAATTTAAATTTTCTTTTGGCTCTTATCTTTCTTTTTATCATCTATAGACTGTAATTGCTCCCAGCATGAGATTGCGAGTAGGGGGCTTAAATAACTAGTTTAGAACAATGGTATCCTGTCAGAAACCAATGGCATACAATGGCATACCTGGGGAAAACGAAAAGTTTAAAATCACTATAACAGCATCGAGGGCAGAAAACATCCAAATGGTAATGTACCTGGGGTGAGGGAGCAAAATAGATTGAGTTGTTTTGGGGGGTTTCGGGGGTTCCAGAAGAATGGTAAATGTTGTACCTATCCATAGGAAGGGCAGGAAAGAAGTGTCTAATGAAGTGAAAATCAACAACTTGTTGGATCCCAAAGGGCAAGGGTTTACTAAGGGCAGATCATGTCAGACTTAGCTAATTATCAGCAATTAGGGCCAAGCATCAATATTAGCCCTGCATTGGCTAATGAGCCATGTTAATGGGATGGAGGCTACTTGCAACCCACTGACAAAACGATCCAAGAAGCAGCACTGCAATGGTGCATAATAAGAAATAGTCTGCATAGGGATGCCGGGGATGCACAGGGAGTTACAAGGATTGTACTAGCATGACAACCAGGTGAGTCTTCAATCCTTGCAATACAAATGTGTAATAGTGTAATGTGTTTATCCTGGATAAATGGTCAATGGAAACTAGCAACTCACCCATTCACTGAATTGCATCTGGTGCTTCCCGGGGCCCGAGCATCGGCGCTTCCATGTCGGGATTGTGCCTCCTGACATCAGTCACAGGATAGCTATCACGCCCTCCTCATTCTGTACAATAAAGGGGCGTGTCATGCACACGGCACCCCTCCTCCCACTGCAATGAATAAAGGGCATGGCAGCACTCCTCTGACTATCTGACACAGAATGGGCTCTGACTGCTGTACTGGCCCCGGGTGGCACGGGATGCTATCCAGAGATTGGGCGAGTTGCTGACTGCCAGATTTGGACCAATCAACTGCGGGGGACAAAATGTGAGCATCCTTTTGTTTTTTTTTTGTTTTTTTTTTTTTACATAAGTGATCAATCTCTGTAACAGAAAAACTTGAAGAACATAATTTGTACAACCTGGAGAAAAAAAGGGGGAAGAGGGGGCATAATTATAAAGGACAAACCACCAGCCTAGATTCTATAAATCTCTAGGGCCAGTGGCCTCTCTTTTGGAATACCCTGTGTGAAGTCCCCAAAATGCTCGTAAACTCATGGTGATCCCACAGCACATGCCCGCAAGCCTGACCTCCATGACCTCCAGTTGGGGTGTGTGCCTACACCAAGAACGTCTAAATGGCCAGCAGTGTGCTCTCTATTCAGCTCAGAGCGGCATCACTGAATCACTAGAGAGGTGAGATTACCAGTGATCTGGGGAATGTCCCATAGAGGGGCATCCCGAATCTGAATGTCCTGGGGAGGAGAAACAAAACCCAGGATAGTGAAAATCCTGTGTTTTGTTCCTCCTTAAATATGTTGAAGGTTTGAATAAGCAGAGAAGTGGTTTTAAGAAAAATTAAAGATAGAACAAGGGGCACAACCTAAAGCTGTGGAGGGAAGATTTAAAGAATGTTAGAAAATGCAATTTTAACGAAAGTAGTAGATTATGAAACAAATTTCCAGCAGAGCTGGTTGGAAAAAAACATGTCTTGGTTAAGCATCCATCTAGCCTAAGATGTCATCCCCGGGGGCATCCACTAAGGTTAGAGGAAAGGTGCTTTCTCCACCGACATAGGAGGGGATTCTTCTCTGTAAGAGCAGTGAGACTATGGAACTCGCTGCCAGAGGAGGTAGTAATGATGGATACAGTAAAAACGTTCAAAAGTGGCCTTGATGCCTTCCTGGCATGTAATAACATTTCCAGCTATGGCTACTAGACCACTGGAAGGAATTAAACAGACTGAACTGGATGGACTAAAGTCTTTATTCAGCCTTACATACTATGTTACTGTTACTATAGGCTCGATTCAGAGACACATTCGTCCGGACCTCCGTAGCTGTCTGTGAAAGTTTTGGTGGGTGTTTGTCATTTTTTGGCTTTTTTTCGTATATTTTTCACTCGCACGAACGTTCGAGAACATGCGTATATGCTCTTTCGATAATGGTGACAAAATCGGAAGATTTTCGTTACTTCGGGAGCTTTTTCCCACCAAATCGGAAATGTTTCGTCCGTTCAGAATTTTTTCGTTATTGCAATGGGCTTGCGATTAATTCAGAGAGCTGATTGCCGATGGTCCCACACCTCATAAATTCGTTTCAGGGCAAAAACATTCCCGGCACCTTTTTGACTACGGGAGCGCGAGCCAGCCATGGACGAGGCTACTGCCTTTGAGGAGCATGAGGATCTGCAACTCATGGGCATTGAGATCGTCCGGAGGGCAGAGACCAGATTGCACCGGCGGCGACGCATGGACATCAATAGCATGCATGACACTGAGCTGTTCGAGCTGACCAGGCTTAATCGCGCTTCCCTCCATAAATTATATAGTGAGCTGCGGCCATGGTTAGCCCGCGCCACAAGGAAGGGGCAAGCAATTTCAGGTATGACCAAGATGCTTGGCTGCCTGCAATTTTTGGCGAACGGCTTGTTCCAGAGGCTGGGTGCCCTCTCCGTGGGGATTTCACAGCCTACGCTGAGCCGCGCGCTATCCCAATTTTTGGAAGGCATGGCTACCATAACTCGGAAATATATTTGTTTCCCTGAGGATATGGTAGCCAGAAACGCCATTAAGCTGGCATTTTTTAATATCGCCGACATGCCCAATGTCATGGGTGCTATTGACTGCACCCACGTTGCCCTCGTCCCTCCGTCAAGCGACGAGTATATATACAGGCAAGTTTTGGCTTCCATTGTCTCTAAATATTTGTGTGTCCCTCCTTTGCTCAATCACATTATTCGTTTGCTTCATTGCCAATAGTCCCTCCTTTCCAGAAAAGCTTCCTTGTGACTAATCTCGCCATTTGTAGTAACTTTCATTGCCAATAGTCCCTCCTTTACAGAAAAGCTTCCTTGTGTCTAATCTCGCCATTTGTAGTAGCTTTCATTGCCAATAGTCCCTCCTTTACAGAAAAGCTTCCTTGTGTCTAATCTCGCCATTTGTAGTAGCTTTCATTGCCAATAGTCCCTCCTTTACAGAAAAGCTTCCTTGTGACTAATCTCGCCATTTGTATTAACTTTCATTGCCAATAGTCCCTCCTTTACAGAAAAGCTTCCTTGTGACTAATCTCGCCATTTGTATTAACTTTCATTGCCAATAGTCCCTCCTTTACAGAAAAGCTTCCTTGTGACTAATCTCGCCATTTGTATTAACTTTCATTGCCAATAGTCCCTCCTTTCCAGAAAAGCTTCCTTGGGACTAATCTCGCCATTTGTAGTAACTTTCATTGCCAATAGTCCCTCCTTTACAGAAAAGCTTCCTTGGGACTAATCTCGCCATTTGTATTAACTTTAATTGCCAATAGTCCCTCCTTTCCAGAAAAGCTTCCTTGGGACTAATCTCGCCATTTGTAGTAACTTTCATTGCCAATAGTCCCTCCTTTACAGAAAAGCTTCCTTGTGACTAATCTCGCCATTTGTATTAACTTTCATTGCCAATAGTCCCTCCTTTACAGAAAAGCTTCCTTGTGACTAATCTCGCCATTTGTATTAACTTTCATTGCCAATAGTCCCTCCTTTACAGAAAAGCTTCCTTGTGACTAATCTCGCCATTTGTAGTAACTTTCATTGCCAATAGTCCCTCCTTTACAGAAAGGCTTCCTTGTGACTAATCTCGCCATTTGTATTAACTTTCATTGCCAATAGTCCCTCCTTTTGTTTAGTCCCTCTAGGTTAATATACTCTCAGATTTTACATCTTCCCTCATTGCAATCACTCCCTCCTTGCTAATGCTCCCTCCTTGCCAAGAGTGTATGTGCACCAACGGCCCTTATTTATAAATTAGTCCCAAAGTTAGTTATTTCAAATTAAAACATTTGTAAGTGTCCTTTTAATAGAACAAGTAAGACTGTCAAGGCTTAAACATTGATCTTCTTTTACATGTTACATTTTGACATAGGCTGTTTGAAGTGTGCGTTGGATTTGTTTACTAAACGTAATTTTTTGGTGGTTTCTGTTTCCTTTTTCACCAGAAATCGCAAAATGGGCCATTCGCTGAATGTGCAAGCGGTGGTGGCCCAGGACCTGCGCTTTCTGAGCGTCCTGGCAGGCTACCCTGGCTCAGCCCATGATGCGTATATCCTGCGCAGATCTGGATTATTCCGCCGGTTTGAGTCAGGGGAATTTGCGGGTGCATGGCTCCTTGGTAAGTTGGCTCAAATTATCGATTTGGATTGTATATGTATGGCAAAGATTTAGGTTGGATTTACCTTTCATAAACGCTGCCTTGCCCATCACCTTGTGAACATGTGTAAGCACACTGTAACCATTAGATTAGACAAAGTCCATTGGCTGCAAATTTGTTTTGCCTGCATTGTTTTAATTAATAAGTGTAATGTGAGGCCAAGTCTGAAACAGCCTTCTAAACCATTTTCTTTCTAAATCTGTTATTGACTTTACCAGAGAGTCAGCGCCATCTTTGCTTACATGCATTTAACTTACTGAGTAGAGGTGAGCGGGATAAAGTGCAGGGGCCGGCTTACACCGGTTTTTGAGTAAGGCAAGAATTATAAAGGGGCAGGTCAAGTTAGACCATACTACATTGTTCTGCAGCACAGGCAGGAAACAATATCTGCTAACAGTCTGCCTGATTGCCCACCATCCCCAGTATTATTTGCCTACTTTTGACCCACATCTATCACATATGTTTAATTCTTGGTTTAGCATCTGCAATCTGTATGCTCATGTTTGTGTGACAATGTCACATACCTCTTTTATTTTTATTGCAGTAGTAATGTTGCGTGGCAATGTATGATTTACTGTTATTAATTTTTTGTTTTTTTTGGGCTTATTTAGGAGATTTGGGGTATCCACTACTGCCGTGGCTCATGACTCCGGTCCTCCGGCCACAGACTCCAGCACAAGAGGCCTATAACCGTGCACATAGAAAGACCAGGGCAGTGGTGGAGAGGGCCTTTGGACTCCTCAAGACCCGGTTTCGATGTTTGGACCACACTGGGGGCTCCCTGCAGTATGACCCGAAAAAGGTCATTGACATTATAATGGCATGTGCCGCGCTCCATAATTTAGCCATTATGCAAAGGGTCCCCCGATATCTGGATTGCCCACCCTCTCCACCCTCCGATGAGGCAGACGACGCCTATGTGGGCCAGCCAAGTGCGTCTGGGCAAGCCGTGCGGGCAAATTTAATAGCCACACATTTTTCCTAATTTAGTTTTTAGTTTAATTTGTGTTTTTTTTTTTTGGTTTGTTTGGCTATGTTTAATTTCATTATGAAGTAAACAATAATGAATTTGTGCAACCCAAAAAAAAATCTATGTTTGAGTATTTATTTGTAGACCTTGGTTATTGTTTGTTTTGGTGCCAACTTGAACTCATATTTCTATATCAAAACACCACACACATGAGCTTGTTCCAACCAAAATTTTTACTACTTAGTAAAAGGTATATGTGAGACAAACAGAATCGGAGGTGAGTGCCCCTCACATACTTTGGGCCAACACCTGTACATGCAATTATGTTCAATACATTTGTACACAAAATAAATAGCACAAAATTAATCCCTCTCCTGCTTGCCCACATTTTCCACCGACACAGGTTGAAAGCAAACCTAGCTATGCCACATCTACACCTGTAAGTCAGTGGCCCACCCAAACCAGAACACCCAGTCCCAATCCAAATCCAGTACAATCACAGCCAGGGTCCAAGGTCTTTGATGTTGAGGCCAGAATGTCACCCAATCATGCCGCCAAACATGAGGAGCCACCACAAATGTTATTGTGGCCATGGCAGCCGCGCAACACCTTAAGTGGCCGATTCACTGAGTCTTGGACTCTGGCATTGGCTACTGGGCTACCTCAGGCCTTGAATGAGCTATATGGTGGATAATCAAAAGCAACCGAGCAAGAACAGCGCAAAATCTGTGATTTTGAGCCCTCACCAGACAAGTCAATCCAGTGGGTAGGTTTCGCAAAGATATGGACCAGATTCATGCCTAACACACCTTAATATGTGTGATGCCCATAGAACCCAGGTTGGGGCCCTTGGTGGGGGGGGGCCATAACATGGGCCTGTGTGGCATTCAGAATCTGCAACTGTTCCAAAATGTGTCTTTGGTTAGTGTGCATTTCGGCCATGCCTGACCTAATTTCTGAAGTCAAGTTGGCCATGTGGCTGTTATGGGTCCTCAATTCAGTCAGCACGGCACTGAAGGTAGTATTTAGGGACTCTAATTGGCCCCTAATATGCTCCTGATTTTGTTGGTTTTGGCGGCGAAAAAGGCGCCTCTCATGGTGCCATGCTGACTCCATCATCTGCACGCCCCTCCCCTGGGAAACTGGGCGACGTTGCTGAGTACGCCGCCCAATTCCCCGGGTTGTGGGGCGTGCAGATGATGTTGCTCGAGGACCCCCAACAGCCACAGGTCTGCTCGCCAAATCCTCAGCAGCAGATCTGAAACTGGGGACTGGAGGGTCAGTCTCTGCATGCTGCCCACGATGTGCAGGCAGCATGCAGCCAGCTTCACTCTGCTGCTGTGGATTTGGCGGAGACACATTTTGGGACAGTTGCAGATTCTGTCCCAGGGGAAGATCTTCAGAATCTCCTATGAAGCTTCCATCTTCCTCCTGCTCCTGGATTTGCTCCATCAGTGTGTGGCTCTGTTGGGGACATGTAAAAAAAAACAGGTTCAGTGTGTGGAATACCTATAAAAACCACACAAGCCAAACATGGCAAGCTACATGCATACACAACAGCCTCAAACACTTACCGTAGACATCGGATCCTGGGTCCTATGCAGCGCGGAAGAAGACGGACGCGGTAACATGGCAGAGGAGTCCCCACTAGCTGAGGGATGATGCTGGCCTGCTTTGGAAGAAAAACAGCGATTAATACACACAACTATGCATAGTTTATGCTTAAGAACACATATGGTAATCCAAGAAACGTGGCAAAGCAGTAAGGGCCCCTCCCACAACGTGGCCACTTGGCATTCCCTAGGAATCCCATTACATTAGTGCATGGATTGTTAAACCAGACTAGACACATCACGTGTCTCAAACCAAACATGCAAAGAATGGCTGATGTGTGAGTTGCAACATCCCTTTAAGGGGAGGAAGTTACCACACTAAGGTGGGAAAAAACACTTACAATATGATTCTGGTGGGGAACATTTGTATGGCATAAAACCTTCCTAGAAAACCATCTTAATCAGTTGTGCAACTAAACCAGCTCCAACCAAATTGACCAACAGGCAAAGATGTTATTGGGGCGTGTGCTTCTCAATTAATACATAGCACCCATTCCTTTTCGACACTTCAAAGTGACATATTTGTCACACATTTCATTAAACATCATGTATGTGGATGTCAATTTGCACATTACCAGGCCACACCCATGACACTCCCTAGTCAAAGTGAGCACTCCTAACAAACCCACCCCCTAGAGCCATGTGCTTAGCTAGCCCTTGCTCCCACCCCCTAGAGCCATGTGTTTAGCTAGCCCTTGCTCCCACCCCCTAGAGCCATGTGCTTAGCTAGCCCTTGCTCCCACCCCCTACAGCCATGTGCTTAGCTAGCCCTTGCTCCCACCCCCTACAGCCATGTGCTTAGCTAGCCCTTGCTCCCACCCCCTACAGCCATGTGCTTAGCTAGCCCTTGCTCCCACCCCCTAGAGCCATGTGCTTAGCTAGCCCTTGCTCCCACCCCCTAGAGCCATGTGCTTAGCTAGCCCTTGCTCCCACCCCCTAGAGCCATGTGCTTAGCTAGCCCTTGCTCCCACCCCCTAGAGCCATGTGCTTAGCTAGCCCTTGCTCCCACCCCCTACAGCCATGTGCTTAGCTAGCCCTTGCTCCCACCCCCTACAGCCATGTGCTTAGCTAGCCCTTGCTCCCACCCCCTACAGCCATGTGCTTAGCTAGCCCTTGCTCCCACCCCCTAGAGCCATGTGCTTAGCTAGCCCTTGCTCCCACCCCCTACAGCCATGTGCTTAGCTAGCCCTTGCTCCCACCCCCTACAGCCATGTGCTTAGCTAGCCCTTGCTCCCACCCCCTACAGCCATGTGCTTAGCTAGCCCTTGCTCCCACCCCCTAGAGCCATGTGCTTAGCTAGCCCTTGCTCCCACCCCCTAGAGCCATGTGCTTAGCTAGCCCTTGCTCCCACCCCCTACAGCCATGTGCTTAGCTAGCCCTTGCTCCCACCCCCTACAGCCATGTGCTTAGCTAGCCCTTGCTCCCACCCCCTACAGCCATGTGCTTAGCTAGCCCTTGCTCCCACCCCCTACAGCCATGTGCTTAGCTAGCCCTTGCTCCCACCCCCTACAGCCATGTGCTTAGCTAGCCCTTGCTCCCACCCCCTACAGCCATGTGCTTAGCTAGCCCGTGCTGCGTATGTGTATGTTTCAATACATTTGTGTGATCATTCAGACATTACTAACCTGCAGGAATTGGTGGGTTGTCGGTGTCCTGCTGGCCCGAGTGTCCCTCTAAGGCCACGGGATGTAATAAGGACAGCACCATCTCCTCAGCCGGTGTAAAGCGCATTTTGGTTGGGAAACCTCCGCCAGTTGTTTCGCTGAAAAACATAGTAAGCATAATTAAGCGCACTGATGGACAGACAAGAATAATAAAAACCCAAACATTAGCTATGTACCTGTGCATCCGCCTTAGATTCTCTTTCTTCCGCACTGCATATTTCAGGTCCGAAATCTTCCGTTGAATCTGGTCCATATCTTTACGTTCCTCACCCGCTGCATTGACTTGCCTGGTGAGTTCTTCAAAAATCTCGGTTTTGCGCTGTTTACTGGTGTGTTTTGATCTTCTACCATATAGCTCATCAAAATGTAAGGTGAGCCCAGTAGCCAATGCCAGAGTTTGGGACTCAGCAAAACGGCCACCCAAGTGTCCTCTGCGCAAGTTGCGCCCTCTTCGGGGTGGTTGTGGCTCCTCACTGCTTGGTTGCAAATGGGGTGACATTCTGGCCTGGGGGGATGGAGGAGACCTCAAGGACTGGAGGCTGGCTGTTGATCTTACTGGACTTGGGAAGGGACTGGGTGTTCTTGGCTGGGTGGACCCTGAAGTTGCAGGTGTAGATGTGGCATAGGGTGAATGCATGCCAACCTGTGCCGGAGGATAATGTGGGCGAGCAAGAGAGGGTGTTGGCGACCTTGAGCTGCTGCTGTGGGTCTGTGGGGCCTTGGAGGTGGTTGGCTGGGTCTGTGGGCCCTTGGAGGTGGTTGGCTGGGTCTGTGGGGCCTTGGAGGTGGTTTGCTTGGCCTTAGTTTTTGAGCCACGTGCGGGGGGGGAGGGGGCCGTTGGCCTTTGGCGGCTTTTCGGGCTTCTGGAGCGTGTTCTGGTTTGGCCCCTGCGGCGCCTTGGGCCCCTGCTGCGGCTTCTGGACCGGGAGGTGGTTCGGCCCCTGCGGCGCCTTGGGCCCCTGCTGCGGCTTCTGGACCGGGAGGTGGTTCGCCCCCTGCTGCGCCTTGGGCCCCTGCTGCGGCTTCGGGACCGGGAGGTGGTTCGGCCCCTGCGGCGCCTTGGGCCCCTGCTGCGGCTTCTGGACCGGGAGGTGGTTCGGCCCCTGCTGCGCCTTGGGCCCCTGCTGCGGCTTCTGGACCGGGAGGTGGTTCGGCCCCTGCGGCGCCTTGGGCCCCTGCTGCGGCTTCTGGGCCGGGAGGTGGTTCGGCCCCTGCTGCGGCTTCGGGACCGGGAGGTGGTTCGGCCCCTGCTGCGGCTTCTGGCCCGGTGTTTTTGGCCTTTGCCTATGGCCTTGGTGCCACGTGGGGGGGGTGATGTGGGGCAGGGTGGGGTGGGGCTTCGTCCCCTCTTACCCATCTGTGGGCCAGGAGTTTTAGCAGCCTTGGTTACCTTGCTCCTTGGTTGTGGTGGTGCTGCAACCTCCTTTTTTGCCGCAGCCTTGGTGGTAGCCCTTAGTCGGGCTTTAGGCTCTTGCGACCTTGTTTGCGGACCCACGCCCTGCTCAGCCTGCTTGCTCTGCTTCTTAGCTGGAAGTTTTCTTTTTGGTGCCATTTTGTGTGGACTCTCAAAGAGAATGAGCTGTGTGTGCAGGGACCTTTAAATAAGGTCTCCGGCGTGTGACGCCTACGCGTTCGCTTACGCGCACGTCCGGCCGTTCGCACGGCCGTGCGAAACCCGGAAACCGCTGGGGCCGTGCTTATCTGCTGCCTAGAAGAAGAAGAAAGATGGCGCCCACTATCTTCACCCGCCAACAAGAAGAGATAATCATGCTTGTAAGTGTCTTTTAACGACTTTGGTTGGATTGTTAATTGTTGCTCTACATGTTAAGGATGCGCAAAAAGTTATCTTTTTGTTAAAGCTTTGGTTCGACTACATGCACAACCAAGCGCACGCCACACACGTGCCAAACGACAGTGCTGCCATATTTGAAAGTTAACTTAGCCTAAAAGTGTGTGTGTGTATGTGTTCATGTGATTGAACCAAATAATGTATTGTTGCCTCTTCTACATATGCATTTCTGAGTTCTTGCTATGTTTGTTTTTTGTTTTGCAGACCATGCTGGAGCGCAGGTACGACTACCTGCCCAACTCGTTTGCCAAACGAAACGTCGCCCTGGAGATCATCTCGGAGATACAACACCAGACCGACACCACCTTCACCCACACACAGATCATGCAGCATTGGTCGGACCTGAAGCGACTGCACATGCCCCGGGTGCGGAGGTTTTTTGGAATCCATTTCCCAAGTAAGTACATAGCGCTTGCATGCAAGATGTAACTAGGACAGAATTTAGGCCTTTTATTTATAATGCCTTCTCTTTTGTAGTGGTGGAAATGGATTACAGAATTCGCCGCACCCGGAGGCGCCCAGGCCGACCAGTGCTTCATGATTCTGCAGCTGGGAGTGAAGGTGGTGGATCTCCAGGGCGACGGGCCGACCCCTCCTCTGTGGCCTCCTCAGACCAGCCCCTGGACCTTACCACAGAGGAGGGGCGGCACAGCGTGGGCAGGCAGTCGTACCCTGCCACGCATGCGGGATCCTCTGGTATGTCACTCTTCATGTCTACACCCAAACATATAATTGCTAGCTCCTGATATCACCAAACTGAATCCTTTATTCTGTCTTTGTAGATGTTTCTGTTGCGGGTGAAGTAGTGGGTGAGGAGGCAGCAGATAGGAGCCCACAAGACCCTGGAGAAGGTGAGTGATGTGACCCAGACTTAGCTAAAAACATTTGAGGACTGCGGAATCAGACATCCAAACTAACCATTTGGCCCATGTTTCAACAGGCACTTCTTCACAGCAGAGCCAGGAACCAGGACCTCAGGGTGTTGTCCCCAACGAGCCATCTCTCGGCCACCAACCAAGTAAGTAGTCATTGCATTATAAAGATTTCTGTCTAAATTCCCATGAACACCAAAACACATAATGCACTAGTCAATGCCAATATAAGAGGGACCTGTGGCCACTGAATTAGCTTAATTAGTTGCCCAACTGTCCTGGGGCCACTGAATTAGCTGAATTAGTTGCCCAACTGTCCTGTGGCCACTGAATTAGCTTAATTAGTTGCCCAACTGTCCTGTGGCCACTGAATTAGCTTAATTAGTTGCCCAACTGTCCTGTGGCCACTGAATTTGCTTAATTAGTTGCCCAACTGTCCTGTGGCCACTGAATTAGCTTAATGACCTGTGGCCACTTCCTAACCTTAATTCCTGTCATTAATGACATCTGTGCATTATAGTTAATTTGTTTATTAAAATACTTTAAATCCACAGGTGATAAACATGTATTGTTCTCCGAATAATTTGTTTGTCTGATTTTTTGCCAGGGACCACAAGACAGCGACTTGCTGATATGAATCGGAGGGTCCTTGAGTTGGTGGCCGATCTGCAGGCGATGCGGGACACGTTGGGGACAACAGAAGAGGAAGACTAGTGTCCTGGTTCCTGGCCCTGTAGATTTGTAAATAGTTTGATTTGTACATAGTTTTATTGGTTAAACACCCAAGTTTTTTGTATATAGTTTTATTGTTTTAAAAAATGTTTTTATTGTATCTAGTTTTTAAAGTTTTTAACAAAAAATTAGGGTATATATTTTTAAGAACCAACCAACAATTTGTATATAGTTTTTAATTTTTTAGGGCCAAAGTTGGGCCAAACATTTTTACCACAAATGGCAATTGACCAATAAATTCCAAAAAAGCAAAAAAACATGTTGTCCCATTTATTTGCACACATACATTTAACAAAAACAAGGGGCCAATGACATATTTGAAAAGCAACATTGTGATGTCCCTGAAGTGATTTGGGTAAGTTTTAGGGACCTAAAATGGAAGAAGAAACTAGGCGCTAAGTGATTTGGGTAAGTTTTAGGGTGTGAAAATGGAAGAAGAAACAAGGCGCTAAGTGATTTGGGTAAGTTTTAGGGACCTAAAATGGAAGAAGAAACAAGGCGCTAAGTTATTTGGGTAAGTTTTAGGGACCTAAAATGGAAGAAGAAACAAGGCGCTAAGTGATTTGGGTAAGTTTTAGGGTGTGAAAATGGAAGAAGAAACAAGGCGCTAAGTGATTTGGGTAAGTTTTAGGGACCTAAAATGGAAGAAGAAACAAGGCGCTAAGTGATTTGGGTAAGTTTTAGGGACCTAAAATGGAAGAAGAAACAAGGCGCTAAGTGATTTGGGTAAGTTTTAGGGACCTAAAATGGAAGAAGAAACAAGGCGCTAAGTGATTTGGGTAAGTTTTAGGGACCTAAAATGGAAGAAGAAACAAGGCGCTAAGTGATTTGGGTAAGTTTTAGGGTGTGAAAATGGAAGAAGAAACAAGGCGCTAAGTGATTTGGGTAAGTTTTAGGGACCTAAAATGGAAGAAGAAACAAGGCGCTAAGTGATTTGGGTAAGTTTTAGGGACCTAAAATGGAAGAAGAAACAAGGCGCTAAGTGATTTGGGTAAGTTTTAGGGACCTAAAATGGAAGAAGAAACAAGGCGCTAAGTGATTTGGGTAAGTTTTAGGGACCTAAAATGGAAGAAGAAACAAGGCGCTAAGTGATTTGGGTAAGTTTTAGGGTGTGAAAATGGAAGAAGAAACAAGGCGCTAAGTGATTTGGGTAAGTTTTAGGGACCTAAAATGGAAGAAGAAACAAGGCGCTAAGTGATTTGGGTAAGTTTTAGGGACCTAAAATGGAAGAAGAAACAAGGCGCTAAGTGATTTGGGTAAGTTTTAGGGACCTAAAATGGAAGAAGAAACAAGGCGCTAAGTGATTTGGGTAAGTTTTAGGGACCTAAAATGGAAGAAGAAACAAGGCGCTAAGTGATTTGGGTAAGTTTTAGGGTGTGAAAATGGAAGAAGAAACAAGGCGCTAAGTGATTTGGGTAAGTTTTAGGGACCTAAAATGGAAGAAGAAACAAGGCGCTAAGTGATTTGGGTAAGTTTTAGGGACCTAAAATGGAAGAAGAAACAAGGCGCTAAGTGATTTGGGTAAGTTTTAGGGACCTAAAATGGAAGAAGAAACAAGGCGCTAAGTGATTTGGGTAAGTTTTAGGGTGTGAAAATGGAAGAAGAAACAAGGCGCTAAGTGATTTGGGTAAGTTTTAGGGACCTAAAATGGAAGAAGAAACAAGGCGCTAAGTGATTTGGGTAAGTTTTAGGGACCTAAAATGGAAGAAGAAACAAGGCGCTAAGTGATTTGGGTAAGTTTTAGGGACCTAAAATGGAAGAAGAAACAAGGCGCTAAGTGATTTGGGTAAGTTTTAGGGACCTAAAATGGAAGAAGAAACAAGGCGCTAAGTGATTTGGGTAAGTTTTAGGGTGTGAAAATGGAAGAAGAAACAAGGCGCTAAGTGATTTGGGTAAGTTTTAGGGACCTAAAATGGAAGAAGAAACAAGGCGCTAAGTGATTTGGGTAAGTTTTAGGGACCTAAAATGGAAGAAGAAACAAGGCGCTAAGTGATTTGGGTAAGTTTTAGGGACCTAAAATGGAAGAAGAAACAAGGCACTAAGTGATTTGGGTAAGTTTTAGGGTGTGAAAATGGAAGAAGAAACAAGGCGCTAAGTGATTTGGGTAAGTTTTAGGGACCTAAAATGGAAGAAGAAACAAGGCGCTAAGTGATTTGGGTAAGTTTTAGGGACCTAAAATGGAAGAAGAAACAAGGCGCTAAGTGATTTGGGTAAGTTTTAGGGACCTAAAATGGAAGAAGAAACAAGGCGCTAAGTGATTTGGGTAAGTTTTAGGGTGTGAAAATGGAAGAAGAAACAAGGCGCTAAGTGATTTGGGTAAGTTTTAGGGTGTGAAAATGGAAGAAGAAACAAAGCGCGAAGTGGTTAGGGTGAGCTTTAAGGGACCTCAAGGGAAAAGGCAGGATAGCGCGAAGTGGTTAGGGTGAGCTTTAAGGGACCTCAAGGGAAAAGGCAGGATAGCGCGAAGTGGTTAGGGTGAGCTTTAAGGGACCTCAAGGGAAAAGGCAGGATAGCGCGAAGTGGTTAGGGTGAGCTTTAAGGGACCTCAAGGGAAAAGGCAGGATAGCGCGAAGTGGTTAGGGTGAGCTTTAAGGGACCTCAAGGGAAAAGGCAGGATAGCGCGAAGTGGTTAGGGTGAGTTTAGTGATGGAAGTGAAATTATGTAGGCGAGCACTTTAATGAGAGAAGTTTGTAGTGCGCAGGCGCAATATCGTAAGAATTTCGTCTGGACAGATACTTTAGGAAAAAATGAAGCAGGATGTAGCGGGAAAATGATAGGATTCGTGTGAGGATACGATGGGAAAAGGGCAAAAACGAAAGGCTACGTTGGTAGTTGTGAAAAATGAATCTGAACATTTTCGATGGAAAATGACATCCTCGTCTGCGTACTCTGGCATACGAGCACACGGACGCGCTATGGAAGGTTTACGAAGCATGCATAGAATCGCTCGAACGTTCATGCGAGAGCGGGAAATTTTGAAAATCTTACGACGTCGGCACCAAAGCGAAAGTTTTTAGGTGTCTCTCTGAATCGAGCCTTATGTAAGATAAAGAGAACAAATACACATAAGGGGAGGTTAAATGGACTACATGGCCTATTTTTTAATCCATTATATTTTGCCTGACACATATTGTTAGAAAAATTATTTTAGAATGCTCTTGCTGCAATAAGGTTACATAAAGTACAGAGCAATTGAGGTGCAGACACATTAATTATCTGTATCTGTATGCCATCCTGTGGCCAGAGGAAGGAACCTGAAATGTATTTATGACTTATTAAAGTGGAACAAAAGAGGCCCTGGAGTCTATACACTTTCGATAGAATTTGTGAAATTTGTGTATATTTTTTTTGGCAAAATGATGTCTTAAGGGCACTTAGCTGATCTAGTATTTTTTTATGTTTTCTGATGTTAGCAAATGTGCGTTTAATGGAAGCAATTTTCATCTGTCGCCATTGGCAATGTACACCAAGGGGGATATTTAAGGGATAGCGCCTCGTGGCGGCAGGCAGCGACAGGCACTATACGCAAAACCACATTTATGAAAGCGAATCTGGTGAGCGACTCTAACAGCGCCATGTAGCGTCCATTGTATTATTACAGGTGGCTCAGCGTATATTTTTTGCTCAATTTTTTTTTGTGTGACTTTACCTAACTGCAAACAAACACTTTTAGAATTTTTTTTGACTTTTTATATTTTTATGCAGAATTGTCATTACAGGTCTGGCACTAAAGTGTTAATGTCACAGTGTTACAACAATGTCATTCCATGTGTTTGTCTTTTCTTTGTTACAAGTGTATATGTGTTCAAAAACAGACTTTAATCACACAGCGTCTGGCGCTCTATGCTATAGCGACCAGATTTAGAGCGCCGATGCTGTGTGTGTGTCCTTTTTTGATAAGTATGGTGTGGAGCGCTGAGAGTCGGTCACATTGAGCTGGCACTACCTCTCACTCCCTGCAGCGCTGTGCTGGTGTTGGAGTGCCCAACATACATCACATTCATCAATGTGGGCCTGGTTACTACAGCGACTGAGGCACTCTGTGACAGCGCCCGATACATGTTTACAGTGTCTACTAGCGGTCGCTCTAAGCGCCGCTATACAGACGCTCATCTGCCAATACCTTGCGTTAGCAATGAAGCAGTCTCCAAGTGTAGACTTGGGGCCTAATTCATGAAGGGATAGTGCCAGGTAGTGCCGGTACAGCGCCAGGCAGAGTCAGGTAGCGGCAGGTGAACGCCGGAGATGGCACGCAATTACACATTTATGAAGCCAAATCTGGTGAGTGACTAGAACAACGCTATGTAGTGTTCGATTCGTCATTATCCAGCCTCAGCATACAGCGCCGGCATTCAACCTTGCAGAGCGCCACGTCTAACCTGTCGTTACCTGGCGCTCTCCCAAACATTTCTATGGACGAACCTTAAATCCCTTTCCTGATCCCAATTTTTTTTTTCCCTAAAAAAAAAACACAAACCTTCTGACATGTATTCTGGGCAAGAAAATGACATTTTTGTACACTTTTTGGATTAATAATATTTTTATGCAGAATTGTCCTTACAGGTCTGGTATTAAAGTGTTCATGTTACAGTGTTAT
The DNA here is from genome assembly GCA_027917425.1 of Gastrophryne carolinensis. Lineage (NCBI taxonomy): Eukaryota > Metazoa > Chordata > Amphibia > Anura > Microhylidae > Gastrophryne > Gastrophryne carolinensis. The sequence goes on along the minus strand of CM051244.1, from coordinate 115,815,027 downwards.
AATAATGTAATTCCATATGTTTTTGCTTTGTTCCTAGTGGATACATGTTCAAAAACAGCCTTTAATCACACAGCCTCTGGTGCTATGGGCTACAATTACATGATTTTGAGCGCCGGCAATGTTTGTGGCAGTTTTTTTGATGAATGTGGTGTGAGCCAGTCGCACTGAGCTGTCATTACGGTTTGCTCACATACAGCGTAGTATAGTGACTCACATATCATATTCATCAATGCCGGCCAGCGACTGAGGCGCTCTGAAACAATGATCCATGGCTGAGCACAGCGACTACTAGAGGGCGCTCTGAAATTCGCTCTACAGACGGTCATCTGTCGCTACCTGGCGTTAGTAATGAATCAGCCTGCCCGCGTACATTGCCAACAGCAACAGATTGCAGATAATTGCACAAAACACTGCTGCTGGGCATGTGTAAGTGTGAGCGAGCTCCCTCACCCCGCAGCAGTGTTCTGTGTGTACAGGACTCACTCTTCTCTTCTTGGTGTACGTTGCTTATAGCAACAGATTGCAGATAGTGAAAACTGCTTCCATAAGACACACATTTTCTAACATAGGGAAAAAATAAAAATACTAGATCAGCTCAACACGCCGCGCACATCATTTTGGCATAAAATAATATACACTTTCAAAAATTAAAGCGGACCAACAGTCAAAAATGACTTAAATCAGACCAACACAACAAACAGTGCACATATGCATCCCTCCCGAGCAACTTAGATTGCTGCACATAAAAATGTATTTACCAGTGCGCATGAGTGCGGAGCGCGGATGGATGCCTGATTCCGCGCTCCGGTGAAACCTCCTGCCCCGGCCCCCCCCAAAGTGCTACGAGCGGCGGTTTTGAGGCGGCGAGGCTCGGGCGGACCCCAGGAGTCAGCATACCCATTTTGGTGCCGATCCGCGTCGGGCCCCGAAGTGCCTGTTCACAGCCTCACAGGACGGAGGTGAGCTGCGGGCGCCATATTGGATTCTGCTGCAGAGTGCGCAGCAGCCCCAGAGTTTCCTCCCCGCGGATCCTGTCTTTGTCCCATCATATAATTAAAGGGCAGCACTGCCCCTACTGTTATTAGCTGACCACCAGTCCTGAGGAAAGGGTGGGTGGCTGGGCGTCCATCTTCTCCTCTGACACAGCCTGGTGGAGAACTGTTCATTGCACCTCCTTCCTGCAGGGGATTCTTGGAGCCCCCATACGCTGGGTCATCATAAGCCCCTCTCCTTTCACCTCCTGTGGATTGGGGATCACACTGAGGGTCTGTAGCTCCCTGCATTTATAGCCACCAATCTTCTCTGCAGTCTCTCCCTATCAGTGTCTATTATAAGGTGCTCTCCATTGAGCTTTACTGCTCTCTTAAACGTGAAGTGCGCTTCCTTTTTTATGTTCTCTCCGCCTGACCCATATATCCACCCAAGCTGATAATAAGACCCCTCGGCCTGCCTTTTGGGGTTCAATCCCGACCTGGGTTGGCTCTCCCCCCCACCGCTTATTATTTATCTGTCCTGCCACATCCGTCAAGCCTTGGCTGTACTTCCAAGCCTTACGCAGAATGGAAACATCCACGCCACCCCAAAGTGATCCCCTAATTCCCGTGGACCTTCTTCCTGAGGATGAGTCATGGATGGATGATTCCTTGCACGGCTCACCACCTAAGTCACAACCACCATCTCTTGACAAATACTAAGCCCTAAATATTACATCCCAGATTTCCGCTAATCTCTCGGCTGAAATTAAAGAATTGGGCCAAAGAGTTGACGACCTTGAACAACAATCCACGGCACATGCTTCGGAGCTATCATCCTTCGGGACGGATCTAGAATCTTTAAAAGAGGAGAACCTCACCCTGCACCATAAGCTTGAGGACATGGAGAACCGTTCGCGTAGGGCTAACATCAGGATCAGAGGTATACCTGAAGCCGTCATTGATCTACAATCTACAGTTACTGCTCTCTTCCAAGAGCTCGCCCCCGCCATCCCTATTGAAAGATTGGAATTTGACCAAATACATCGTGCCTTACAGAAAAAAAGAGCGGATGGGCTACCGCGGGACGTGTTAGTTAAACTCCACTTCTACCGCACTAAGGAACAACTTATGCTGGCCGCCCGGGATCAAGGAACTCTCAAATTCCAGAACTTTGAGTACCGACCTGTCTCCCCAAACCATCATCAGAAGGCGTGCCATGAAACCCTCACTTGAAATCTTGCAGGCAAAAGGTATCAGGTACAAATGGGGGTTTCCCTTCAAAATTTCCTTCAGCTACCAGTATCAGCGGTATGAAGCGTTGACCCCACAAGACCTGGAGGCTGCTCTCACTGCGGCTGGCCTGAGGGCTCCCGTTGCCGCGCCAGCTGCTCCGTCGCAAAAGAAGAGGGCTCTTTCATTCTCTCCTGTACCTAAGGACAAGCGTGGTCCGCGTAGGAGCATTCAGTCATCGAGCAGAGTCGTCGGAGCACTGGCCCTTAGGCTTGGTAAGCCTGCTGTGGGGGAGGGATGATGCGTTGGATTCCCTGTGTATTATACAGGGGATCTTGCCCTTCATTCTCTCATTACAGCGAACCCATTGGGCTCAAGAAGGTTGTAGTTTTTGTCTTGTAATGTTGGGACTATCTTGTTTTCGCTGTGTGGTCTCATGTTCTATCTTACAGGTACTTCCTATGCACAAGCTCCCTTAGTACACAACAACTGGCTCCCTTGTTATTTGAGCCCTATTTGGTTTATTACCGGTTGTTTTATATGCATCCTCAGTAATATGTTATAGACAGTTATTTGGATTTTTTGCTTACTGCTGCTCTTTTACTTAGTTTTCAGGTTTAGTGGGCCGGGTGCTCGGGTTTCAAGGCCCTGCACACGCCCTGCTCCCTTTCTCGCCGGCAACCCGTCGAGTCAGGAAGTTTTTTTTTTCTGACCCTCCCCGTTGAGGGCCAGTTTCTACACTGGTTGGTCTTGGAAACCCCTCCAACCAGACCGCTTTTCCCAGTGTGGTGGAGGTCCTCTCTACCCCCCTGGGACATTACACTAAGGAAGGTTTTCAACTTTACTGTGTTGTTGATTTAGAATATTTTCTGTTGTTTCCTCCCTCTTCTTTTTCTTCCCCCCTCTTCCTTCCCTCCTTCCTTGGGTGTCCAGCCCCCCTAAACTAGCAGATAATTTGTGGTTTCTTGATGGCGGTTAAACTTGTTTCTCTGAACATTCAAGGCCTGAATGCCCCCCAGAAAAGAGTGAAGGCGTTCCGCCAGATGAGGGCCCTGCATGCTGATATTGTCTGCTTCCAAGAGACTCATTTTCCCAAGAAGAATACTCCTAAATTTCTCAGTTCAGACTATCCTCTCTACTTTACGGCATCGGCAGACACCAAGCAGAGAGGAGTCCTTATCGCTTTTAAGCACTCTCTCCCATTCTCTATGGAACAGACAATACGGGATCCTCAGGGTCGCTTCCTAATTGTCATTGGTATGGTGCAAGACCAACTAGTTACTATTGCTACCTATTACGCCCCCAATCAGAACCAGAACGCTTTTTTTGAGGACTTTCTTAGGACTCTGGACCCCCAGGTAAAGGGGCTCCTCATACTGGCGGGTGACTCAAATCAAGTCGTGCACCCCTCTCTGGACAGGCACATGGTGGGTCGATCCTTCTTCTGCCTTAGGGTGGGCTCCTCAGGAAAAGCGTTCCGTTCCCTTTAAAACCAATACCACGCATGGAGAGAATTCCATCCCACCAAGAGGGACTTCACTCACTACTCTTGCCCGCACAAGTCTTTACGAGAATAGACCACATCTTTTTGCAGCTGTCCTCCCTGCCGCACCTCTCCCACTCCTCTATAGTTCCGATTGTTTGGTTGGATCATGACCTTGTTGTTGTCGAGTTGGTCTCCCTAACCCAAAGATCCTCCCGGGGGTCTTGGAAGCTGTACGACCCCGTGTTGTCTGATGAGGAACTCCTCGAACACTTTAGCAAAGAGATTGAGAGCTTTTTCTTGCATAACACGGGGTCGGTGAGCTCTGAGGCCCTGCTCTGGGAGGCTCGGTAATGCGTGGGCAGTTCATCCAAGAATCTGCTCGACGCAAAGCCTCACATAAGGAAAAGCTTCAAAAGTTGCTTGATGCATACCACTTAGCAGGCGATCAACTTAATCTGTGCCTTACAGGTGAGGCCGAGCGTCAAATTAATCGGACTAGGTTCAAGTGGTATCGCATCAGCAACAAACCGAACACCCCTCTTGCTAGAAGACTTAGAGGTGTCACCCAGAGGGTTAAACCTGTGCGCATTAGAACCCTAGAGGGCACATTAACTAGTAACCCATCAAGGGTGGTATCAACTTTCGGTAAACATCTTGAGGACCTATATAGACCCAAGACTGCATTTGATGAACGCTTTGCAGAAAAATTGCTAGGACAACTTACCATTACCTTCCCTACCACTTGAGGCCAAAAGTTTCCTTGAAAAGCCAGTCAAACTCTCTGAGGTCCAGGAAGCCATTAACTCTTTAAGGACTGGGAAGCAACATGGCCCAGATGGGTTCCCCGCCCTTTACTATAAAAAGTTTTCCCATGTACTCTCTCCGCATCTTGTCCGGATGTTTAACTCGCTCACTACTGGCGATTCATGGAGTACAGAGGCGCTTACTGCAGCTGTCTGCATGATACCTAAACCCAATGCTGATACCACCCTCTGGTCCAACTATAGGCCCATTTCCCTACTAAATATAGATGTTAAATTGTTAGCAAAGGTTCAGCACGGCTCAATAGGTATATTGCATTTTTGATTTCTAAGGAGCAGGCGGGCTTGATCCCTCAACGCCAAGGGGGGATAACATCCGCAGGTCATTAATCTGGTCCATCATGTGAGGAAGGAGGGCCGTCACGCTATGCTACTAACCCTTGATATCCGTAAAGCATTTGATACGGTAGCTTGGGACTACCTCCAATTCATATTGAAAAAATGGGGGCTTGGTCCCTCCTTCATCACATGGATTTCCTCGCTATACTCTAAGCCTGGTGCATTCGTTAGGTATTCAGGCTACTCCTCCAAGCGGTTCATTTTGGGCAGAGGCACTTGGCAAGGTTGTCCTCTCTCTCCCCTACTCTTTGCTCTCGCCATTGAGCCACTTTCTAAGTTAATTCAAGCTAACATTAATATAGCGGGAGTCTCTATTGGGGGATATGAGCACAAGATTTGCTGATGACATCTTGATGCTCGTATCTAACCCTGTCACATCCCTCCCAAATCTCTTTCAAACTCTGAATGACTTTTCTAAGATCTCTGGTCTCCAGATTAACACCTCAAAATCCCAAGCCCTCAATGTCTCCCTTCCTGACAGTACGCTGTACTAAAGGCCTCCTTTAACTTCTCATGGCAAGAGCGACACATCAAATATCTAGGCGTCCACTTGACTGAAAATTATGATTCCCTCTATGCCGCTAACTATCCCGTTATACTTAGGGACCTCCGCTCCCTATTGTCTTCATGGGCCAAGCTGCATCTTTCGTGGTTTGGTAGGATAGCTGCCGTAAAAATGACATGGCTTCCCAAAATACTCCATGCATTCCGGGTCTTCCAGGTTCCGATTCCGGCCGCTTGCGTAAAAGGTCTCCAATCCACTTTAAACTCCTTCATCTGGGGTCAGCAAAACCATAGAGTTAACTGTATGACAATGTACAGATCTAAACAACAGGGAGGTCTTGGAGTCCCTAATATAGCACGTTATTATTCTGCATGTCAGATTGCGCAATTGGCTGCTATTCATGCTGGAGATGATAGACCATTATGGGTAGATATCGAGCAGGCCAGTTGTACCCCGACAGCCATTTCCAATGTCTTGTGGCTGCCCTCATCAGCTTACAAGGGCATTGACCACCCGGTTCTGAAGCACTCTCTTAGAGTCTGGAAAATTAACAGATCTAAAAGCCACCTCTCTTCCCCCCTGCCTCCCCTGCTATCGGTCTTGGGTAATCCTGAATTTCTCCCGGCCTTGCAGGAACCTGCAGCGTTTGGTTGGTGGAAATCACAAAACTTAACAAGGATTAAGGATCTCGTCTCTCATAGGGGAATTTTAACATTCCCCGAGCTTCAATCCCTTAGAGACATCCCGACCAGGGAATACTTACGCTACCTACAAATATCCCACTATATTGCTACTAAGTCTAGAGCAGAGGCTACCCCAAGATCATCTTCATCATTTGAGTTTGCTTGTGGATCACAACCTCTAGGAAAGGGGATGATCGCCATGGTGTATAGGAAGCTGAACGATTTCGAGGAGACGCCCCTCCCAGCCTACACGAACAGGTGGGAAGCTGATCTTGGTGTAAGTATATTGCCTAGGGAATGGAAAATAGCCCGGCGGAACTCATTCTCATGGTTTCTGAATACGGGCACCCAGGAGGTCAATACTAAAGTCTTACTCCGATGGTACTTAGTACCGGATAAGATCCACAGATTTTGCCCCTCCTATCCACCGGAGTGTTTTAGAGGTTGCCGCCTACAAGGATCATATATTCATATGTGGTGGGAGTGTAGGGTGGTCCGTCATTTCTGGGCTAAGGTTTATTATCTTTTAAGAAAAGCTACAGGATTACACTTGTCCCCCTCACCTCAACTCGCACTACTTAATTTGAAACCCTCCGGATGTACAAGGTCTCAATTTGAGCTAATTAGACACATTCTTACAGCTGCTAAACTTATCATAGCACACTCTTGGAAAAAGAAGACGATCCCTAAGGGTAGCCTGGTACCTCGCATCAATGAAGTTATGTTCTTTGAGAAGATGGCAGCCTCGATGCAAGGTGACCTTGCCCCCTTCCTGACCACCTGGGAGGGTTGGATCACACACTTCCAACCTAAAAGCTTCGACAGCTCCCTCCTCACAACTATGTGATGTGTTGTACACATCTCGCGCCAGACGGTTGCTGGACACCCACCCCCAAACCTTCCCCTTTCCCTCGCTTTGTCACCCTATCTTCCTCACTCTAGCCCCCCGATCCTAACCTTCCGCTCTCCCTTCTTAGGTACGTGGTAGTTTGCCACACGCACTTCATACCTTGCTTTTGGAGATATTGTTTCCAATTTGTGTATGTGTCGACACCCCTTTGGATGTAATTATTTGCCCCACAAAATGTAAAGTATGATGCATTGTACTGTACTTCTCTTATATTCTCAATAAAAATATTGATAGAAAAAGAAAAAATGTATTTACCATTTTATAACTCCTCCTGTAGTAAATTTTAGAAACAAAATGGCGGCTCATGCATTTGTAGGACACCTGCAAACAGGAAGTGCTGCTGGGCTTCATGTTACTGTGCATTGTCAGTTATGTTGAATCCAAGCAGCAGCATGGCTGAGATGCTGGCAGAGGAAGCTCTAAAATGGCCGCTACCTTTCTTTGCCAGGCTGTTTAACCTTCACATTTCTGTTCTCCATTGACCGCAGAAGAAAGAGGGGACCGCAGTAGACATACCTCTCAACTTTTGAAAGCCATAAAGAGGGACACGAGAAGACATTTCTAAACATTTAAGCCATGCCCAGCCACACCCCCGGTCACGCCCCCAGCCACACCCTTAAAGGGAAACACCACCTAAGAATTAAATAAATAATAATTATACAGACAAGGCCTCCGCAAACACATTACAGCGAAGGGATGTAGTGAGAGGGGCACCCCTCCATTCCAGGTGACTGGGGGGTGTTAACAGTGGGCTGCGGACGTAGCCATGTTAAAGAAGGTCTCGATTTGCCCCTAGCAGAGCCATCTCCCTTTGGCCGGGAGACAATAAATCCCCCCAATAAATCCCCTTTTTAACAGAATAAACACACAGACAAACACACACACACATATATACACAGACACACACAAACACAGACACACACATAGACACAAAAACTCACACACACACACACACACACACACACACATACACACAGACACACACAGACACGCACACACAGACACAGACACAGACACACACACATAGACACAAACACTCACACACACTCACACACACACACACACACACACACACACACACACACAGACACACAGACACGCACACACAGACACAGACACACACACACACACACACACATAGACACAAACACACACACACACACACACTTACACACACACAAACAGACACACACAAACACACAGAAATACACTCACCAGTGTGGCCATTCCCCCTCCTGTGCAATGCTCCTTCCTGTAGTCCCGCCCACCTGCAGTTCAGCGGCAGGGACAGGCTCTGGAGTCCCGTTCCCACCCACTGAACCACCATTGAAATAACAGAAGAGAAAAAAAAAAAACATGCCTCTCAGACTCCCGACTGCTGCGGCCTCTTGGACACCCCCCTGCCACCAGCCCAGAGTGTGCAGCTGAGCGCTTACACTCAGGGGGGCGTCTGAGAGGCTGCGGCAACCCCCCGGCGACAAAGTGGGACATGACAGCGCGGGACAAGAGCATGCGCCGTGGGACAAAATAATAATAATCGGGGCAGTACCAGGAAAATCAGGATGGTTGGGGGGTATGCAGTAGATTGCAGAAAACTACTGGCTGAATTTAATGTCAGTGCTGGCAATATGTTTTCTTCTCCCCAGTGATCATGGGGCCTGGATGTCACATTCCTCGGGTCGGACAGACAGAGAGCTGACTGAGCTGCTAACCGAATTAAATTGGTTTCTGTGGCTGGCATTGTAAGGAGGAAGCATGATGTGATATAAACCATTCTGTGAACTTCCAGCCCTGGGCTCCACTCCCTCTGTTCCCTATTACCACATTCTGTCTACATTGGTGTTATGGGCATTTAGAAAATATTTAACACTGCTTTCATTTGTTTAGGGAAACAATCCATACATTTTTAAGGGGGACCCACAAGCTTTTCCTTGGCACCTAAACATTCCTGCTGCCCCTCAGCCCACCATACTCAACTCTTCTGTTGGTCAATCGGGAACCAAAAGCCACAGAAGACAGAATATACAGTTAGAGGAGTTTGCCAGCCATCATAGTGTGTGCGCAGCGCGGGCCTCAGCCTAAAGATGATGAGTATGTGGTTGCCAAAGTTAACATCGCTGTGGGAGCCATGGCAAAGGTGAGTTTGTGTCAACCCGGGGGCTTTACACAGTGGGGCATCCTGATTTGGAATGCACCAGGAGAAAGCTAGCAATTGGCCCTGGAGCTCATATTCCCTAGCTCACTAGCTTTGGTTTAAATAGGAACCATCACCAGGATTTTCACTACCCTGAAGATTGTTCCTCTAACCTGGGAAATCCAGACTTGGGAAGCCACATTGTCTGAAACCCTACTGTTCACTGTAAAAACTCTCCGTTCTTGCTCTCCTATGGGGCATGCATGGACTCTCCTGTTTACTCACATCAGTCCATGCTCTCATGGTACATGAGTGGGTTCCCTTGCAACCAGAACTCACCACCATGCATATTAATGCCTGGCAATGAGTTTTGAAAGGAAGTTCTAGACCCAGTTCTAGAGCAGCGGGTGAAGAAATGGAGTATGGCCTGTTGAACCCAGCAACACTTCAGGGATTGCCGGGAACCATCGACTCACACATGTGTGCTGCTGCTGAAATAGGTAAGTTGTGGCATAGTTTGGGTAGTTGTGTTAACTTGGATGTCTGGCTCATTTCAATGAGACACAACATCTGCCTCAATAGCTGCCACTGCAGCAGCTGCTTCTACAGCTGCCACTGCAGCAGCATATGCCTCCCCCAATTTCTCTGCAGCGGATGCCTCCCCAAAACCCTCCAACAGCAGCAAATGCCTCCCCTAATCCCTCTGCTGCCACAGCTGGATTCACAGCTCCAGAATGACCAACAGCTGGCGCTTGAGGAGCAGCTGCCATCACCTCCATGGGTCAGCTCTGCTGCCGAGGAGTTTCCTTCACCCACATCAAACACAACACACGTGGAAAGGCCAAGTACAGATCCAGCTCCAAGTGTCCAGTTGATGGAGGCAGATTGGCAAGCAGATAGCAGAGCCTTCAAGCAAAACAGTACCCAGTTCTGCCAAACCATGAGGAGAAACATAATGCAGCTCCACCATGACCTCCAAGCAATGGTGGGGGAGCAGCATAACAACAACCGGCACATGGGGGCACTGATCTCACCATTGCTGTTGATTAATGACAACCTGGCACTCCTGGTGGCACTCTGACAACTTAGAGAACCACCAAATGCTCCAGCTCACCCACCCTACCAATAAGGAAAAACACTTTTTGTCTATATGGGCTCAAAGTGTTCTAAATATAGTAGTATGTGAGAGTTTGTGACAACAATAAATACAACAAGCAAACAAAACAAGCATATGCAATTTTGTAATTCAGTTTATTCTCACTGAAAACACGAAAAAGAGTGTTTCAAGCATACAGAACAAGCCTTAAAGGCTTGCCTCAAATCCAAATATATAGACATATATACATAGATACACCACAAAAACGACACTGGGAAACAAAATAAAAGAACAAAATGAACCAAAATGAGATAAGACAAGGTGGTTCTGCACAGACTGCCCTGAAGCAATCTGTGAACCTGATACAGCTCAGGAGGCAAATCCATCATAGCTGCAGAGGGGGACACATCAGCATAATGTGGAACCTACTCCAGGATAGGATAGCTTGCCTGACTCGAATAGACCAAAGGGGCTGGAATACCGCAGAATAAACGCATCATGCATGGAGCCTGGAAATCCAGCCAGAATGCCAAGGAACCTAAGATCAGGACCCACAACACACTGGATAGAATGGCCCATCTTACGGTCAATAGCTAAGCAGCATTAAAGCACACCTATACTGACAGAACAGATGCTAAGCAGAAAGGGACAACCACTTGTAAGACTGCCTTCTTTGGGTAAGAAAAAGAGACTTGGCAGATAGTGCTAAGTGGGAGGCCATAATTTGTGTGGACAAAAGGAAAATGAACATTAACGTTGTCTTACTTTAGAGTGAAGCAGCTACAGGGAACAAGGGGGCAACTACTTGAAAGGAGAGAAAGCCACAACGCTGCAGTCACTCAGACTCTGCAAGGTAGACTTCCGATGGCTCCATCATGCTTTCCCGCACAACACACCACTACACTTCCACCAGGAAAAAGAGCCCGTATGTAGAACGTGAAATAACACGTTTTATAGGGCTGTCCCTAAGGGCCAATCATGCCTAATCAAGGCTATGAATCATGCACAAGCCCATACGAATCACATATTATACGGTTAAACGTGAAAACAAAATGTAGGAAAATACGCGATAGATGTGATACTGAAAAGGCTTAAACGCACTTATGCCAACACTAATACGTCCACAAAAATACACCAGAAGCTCAAAAATGGAACAAAATATACAAAAAAGATATGCATAAGTGCATTTAAGAAAGGCTGTGAATCGACCTTATTGTCACACTATCTAACAAAGACACCTTCAAATGCTCTGTTTTGAAGTTTGGTTCATTTTTCTGGAATTTAGATTAACGTTTTGCACCTAAAAACTTTTAGATTCTGCTCTGGTGGGTATGGGTGTTTTGATGCTCTTTTCCATTCTGCTTTAAGTACTCCTGTATTTTATGTTCTGTGAATTCGCCTCCATCATCATTTCGAAATATGCTATGTTTCCTTTGAAATGTGTTGCTTGACTTTACTACATAATCCTGACATATTTCAAGAATTGAAATGTGTTGCATTGAGTAAGTGATTGTGTAACTTGAATAGTCATCTATGAAAGTCACTATGTGCCTGTTATTTCCAGGTAGGTGGCTTTAGGGGACCACATGCATCACTGTGAACTAGGTCAAGTGGTCTGGAAGCTCTATTCTGACTGACTTTCGGAAGTGTTGTAGCTTTGGATTTGATGGGAAATTCACACTTAACAGTAACTGGACAAGGGGATACTATTGGATTCCTCTTTTGTAGTATTGTATGCATTCCGGATGTCTGTAACCTAAGTGTCTGTGCCACGTGTGTATACAGCCATTGTGCATATATGTGCCTAGTCTCGCCTTTTCCTTCACTGTGTTGAAGTGATACAGATGGTCATCCAGCTTGGCACTTGCTATGGTCTACTTGCAATCCAGGACACTTGTCAACTTGGAATTTTACATTGAGTAGCATACATACCAATACCCATCTGTGCATATTTTACAGGAGAGGAGTCACTGTTGCACCTAGGCCAAGTGGTTGGCCAATTATCCACCCACTTGTGTATAAAAGTACACATATGACACCAGGCCTTTGATGGCAGTCGCAGATGTGACTATGCCCAAGAGCCGAAGACACTGAAGCCCCCAGAGCCCGGAAGATGTCCGAGGGAGCCGCAGCACTCGACCAAGGCACCACAGCACCAGACCAAGGGCCTGCTATTCATCCTGCAGGCATTCTCCTGCTGCCAGCCACACTACCCACTCTGAGCAGGTCCCCTGCACCAGTGTGTGCCGGCAGCAGTGGGAGACCCACACCCAGGGCTCCCAGCAGTCGGCTACTGGAGCCTAGTGCGGACGCCAGTGCGGTGCCCACAGCAGAGCCCCCTGTGGAGCACAAGGCGAGGGCTCCTTCCTCGGCCAGTAGCCTGCGAACCACCTCTTCCAGGCCTGGGAGTGGCCACAGTGGCTAGGCCTCCCCCCAACACACCACTCAGCAAAACCCCAGCATTGTCCCCCCAAACTGGGTGCAAGCTCACTAGGGGGAAGCTGAGTGGGCGGTTTAATGATGCCCAACTGGCGGTCCTGCTGGATGGCGTGTGGGACAATTATGACCGGCTGGCTGGCTGGCCCAGATTGCCCGCAGCATGATGGGCCGGAGCACAAGTATGGTGGCCAGGCCAAAAAGAAATGGTCTGGCAGAAAATCAACACGAAACAGGGATGTTTGGGTCTCGCATTGGACCACTATCAACCTCATCCATTTGTTTTTGTTTTTAGGATGCAAACTGGTGGAGGGCTGGCCAAGAGCCTACAGTTCACTCATGCAGAGGAGCGGGTGGCCGGGATGCTGCACCCCCACACCTACCAGGGGGTGTCAGGGACCTTTGACAAGACTCAGATGAGGTAAATGTGGGGCCACAATGGGCAAATAGCAATTGACAGGGGGAGGAGGAGGTTGAGGAAAATGAAATGAAGACATTTCTTTCCCAAAAAGGAACACTACTGTCCACACAGGCCACACCTCTCCTAGAAAATATTCATGACCTGGAGTACACACCCGCACAGGAGAGTGTGCAGCTCGCTCTGAATGTGGTGTGGACTCCACCACCACCACCACCAACTGCAGCCCCACCAGAGCCTGGCCCGCATCTCACCTCCTAGGCCCTGGAACATGGGCAGGAGTCTTGCAGCAAAAAAGAAATGTAACCCTCTGCACACTCATACTATTGAAAAACCTAGCTAACACTTGTTAAGAACATGGACTGTTAGTTAACATAGATTGCAATGAATGTAATAGCGAGGTAGCTGCGTCAAGGCTGTCCAATTTGTACCCCGTCCCTAACATTACTAAGTTTAAAAGTTTGTACAGACATTGCTACTTCTTTACTTGCACAAGCAATGCAATACACAAATCAGCCTGTCTAAAGACATTGCAATAACTTAACTTGCTTGCACACACACAATAAAAAACGCTTTACTTGCCTGCACAGTGTTACAGGTCAAGAAGGGGGTATTTCAGGTAGGGGCCAATTGGACTCCCTGTTACATTGGGAGAGCTACAATCCAGCAGATCTGGCCACTGACCTGCAAATGCAGCAACAAAAATGAAAGATAGGATGTGCTCATGCAGTCAATATATAGCAGTCAAGAGGTGCTAGAGGGGTGTGACCACACACTATAGGCAAAATAGAAATTTAACCCTCTGCAGGGAGTGTGTGTGTGCAGGGATTTGTCTGCCTGTATACATGTGTGGGGGGGAGGGCTTACCAGTATTATTATTAAGTGCCCTTTAGAGGCATGGCTGGGGCTTGTTAAATGTTTAAAGGTAAAAATAAATCTGTGGTGCGCTATGCATAACACCAAATGTGTCCCACTTTCCTGTTTTGAAAAGTTGGGAGGTATGCAAAGTGTGTGCATGTATGTTAAGGGGGATTAGAGGACAGTGGGATCCTCCTATGATTTAGATATTTCCTGAAGACGGAGAGTTTTTATTACTTATTACAGACAGGAAGAATTATGTCATATGATCAGTGCAAACTGAGCACATCAAGAGTACGAACTTTAATACAATCATTTTACAAGAGGATCTGCCTGCGTACACAAGTGCATGCGTAGCTGGTCATCTTTTATATGAACCCATGTGCCCCCTTTCTTCAGCAGCTCTTATTTAGATTTAGATTGTATTGTGGGCAGTACATGAATGACATCTCTCTAGATATGACTACATTACCTCACTATCATGTTGTATTGATTGTCGAGACTATTCAAAAATGCTACTCATTAACAAATATAGCATGACAAAAAAAAATCAAGTAACTGGATGTGAAGCGATCAATGCTTTACAAGGGCTCTTTAAATGAATCAATGAAAGTGGCTATATCTGCCTTCATCAGTTCAGAATCTATAGCTTTTTCTTTACCTTTCTCTCTCTAGTAGATTTTTCTTGCATTTTCTTTTCTAATTTAATTTATCTTTTCTTTGTTTGGATTAAATTTGTCCAATTTGGCTTACTGCCATATGTGAATATGATTATGACTTCATCCTAATGAGAACACAATATTAGAATAAGATATAATGGTGGCTTTCCTCGTTGAATTTAACATAATAGGCTCGATTCAGAGAGACAAAAAAAGACTTTCGTTTTTGTGCCGATCTGTTTTTTTCTTAAATTTTCCCGCTCTCGTATGAGTGTGCGAGTGATTCTATGCATGCATTGCTATCCTTCTGTAAAGTTTCTGTCCGTTCGTACGGCAGAGTACGAGTACGAGGATGTCATTTTCCAGCGTGACTTTTCCGTTTAATTTTCTCATGTTACAACGTAGGCTTTCGTTTTTGCCCTTTTCCCATCGTCTCCTCCCACGAATCCTTTACGTTTACCGTTAGATTCTGTTTCCCTTTTTCAATAAATAATCGTCCAGACGGAAATCCTTACGATCCTGCGCCTACGCACTACAAACTTAACTCATTAAAGTGCTCGCCTACATATTTGCCACCCTCCCTTCTACTACAATGTTTAGCTAAATCACTTAGCACTATCCTCCATCTTGCCTTTTGGACCCTTAAAACTTACCAAACCACTTAGCACTATCCTCCATCTTGCCTTTTGGACACTTAAAGCTCACCCCAACCACTTAGCACTATCCTCCATCTTCCCTTTTGGACCCTTAAAGCTCACCCCAACCACTTAGCACTATCCTCCATCTTCCCTTTTGGACCCTTAAAACTTACCCAAACCACTTCGTGGTTAGGTTCTTCTTCCCTTTTAGGCCCCTAAAACTTACCCAAACCACTTGGTGGTTAGGTTCTTCTTCCATTTTAGGCCCCTAAAACTTACCCAAACCACTTGGCGGTTAGGTTCTTCTTCCATTTTAGGCCCCTAAAACTTACCCAAATCACTTCGCGGTTAGGTTCTTCTTCCATTTTAGGCCCCTAAAACTTACCCAAATCACTTCGCGGTTAGGTTCTTCTTGCATTTTAGGCCCCTAAAACTTACCCAAATCACTTCACGGTTAGGTTCTTCTTCCATTTTAGGCCCCTAAAACTTACCCAAATCACTTCGCGGTTAGGTTCATCTTCCATTTTAGGCCCCTAAAACTTACCCAAATCACTTTGCGGTTAGGTTCTTCTTCCATTTTAGGCCCCTAAAACTTACCCAAATCACTTCGCGGTTAGGTTCTTCTTCCATTTTAGGCCCCTAAAACTTACCCAAATCACTTCGCTGTCATCTGAATCTTCATCTCTAAATATGTATTTTAGCCTTTGTTTGTTGGTAATGTATTTGTAGATAAAAATGACACTGAAATTGAAATATTAGAAGGCAATATTGTTTGGTTTTTAAAAAATTTTGTGGTTTCACAAATATACCAATTTTTTTTTGTTTGTTTTAAAAATGTAAAATATATAACAAATTTAAAATTCTAAAACTATTTACGTTAAAGAAATCCAGTGACAGGACCCAGGAGACTAGTCTTCTTCTGTTGTCCCCAACGAGTCAACCAGCTGCTGCATATCGGCCACCAACTCAAGGACTCTTCGATTCATTGCTTCCACTCTTGCACGTGTGGTCCCTGTATAAAATTAGAAATTAAAAATTAGTTTGAGCCAAATACATGTTTCTCACCTGTGGATGGAATGTTGGTTAGTTGTCAACTTAAATTATGACGACATATGTCAGTCTGCTAAGTAATTAATCTAAGGAAGTGGGCACAGGTCATTCTGCTAATGCCATTGACTATGGCTTGATGTATCTGGGTGATCATGTCAATTACCACATACTGCAAAGACATTACAACTTACTTGGTTGGTGGCCGACGGATGCCTCGTTGGGGACAACCCTACGTCCTGGGCCCTGCCACTGTTGTGAAGTAGAGGCTGTCGAGACATGGCAAATAGGGTCACTTATAATGTCCTAGTCAACAGTAATCAAATGTCAATTTCAATGTGTGTGTCACATCACTCACCTTCTCCCTGTGCCTCCTGGGCGAGATCTGCTGCATCCTCCACATCTTCACCCGCTCCAGAGGCATCTAGAAAAACAGATGAAGGGAATCAGCTTTGGTTTAAATAGCATGTATATGTGTGTGCGGTTACATGAAGAGTCACACACCAGAGGCTCCCGCCTGCGTCGCTGGGTACGACTCCCTGCCCACGCCGTGCCGCCCCTCCTCTGTGGAAAGGTCCAGGGGCTGGTCGGAGGACCCAACAGAGGAGGGGTAGGACCGTTGCCCTGGAGATCCACCACCTTCACTTCCAGCTGCAGATTCATGCAGCACTGGTCGGCCTGTGCGCCTCTGGGTGCGGCGGATTCGGTAATCCATTTCCAACACTAGAAAAGAAAAACAATTATAAATAAATTCCTACCTTCTGCATGAGTTACATCTGGCATGCAATCACTATGTACTTACTAGGGAAATGGAGGCCAAAAAAACGCTGCACCCGGGGCATGTGCAGCCGTTTCAGGTCCAACCAATGCTGCATGATCTGCGTGTGGGTGAAGGTGGTGTCCGTCTGCTGTTGGATTTGCCCAATGATCTCCAGGGCGACGGTGCGCTTCTCAAAAGAGTTGGGCAGGTAGTCGTACCTGCGCTCCAGCATGGTCTACAAAACACAACAGAAACATAGGATGTAGTTAAAACTGCATACAAATTTCTGTCACCAATCGATCTTTGGACTAAATGACATTAACAGACACAATTCTAGGCTAATCCAATCCTTGAAGCTGGGCTCAGTGTTGATTCGCACGTGTGGGCCCTCACGGCGGTTTGGCACGGAGTTTTAAACACTTTGCAAACCAACCGTTTTTTCATGCGCTTCCTTAAGGGTTAGGCATGCATTTAGATGGCAAATCAAAGGCATTAAAAGACACTTACAAGCATGATGATCTCTTCTTGTTGGCGGGTGAAGATTGTGGGCGCCATCTTGCCTCTTGTCTGCAGCAGATAAGTAATGCCCCTGCGGTTTCCGGGTTCCGCACGGCCGAACGAACGGCCGTACGCACGTCCGTATGCACGCGTATGCGTAGCGTGAGACCCCGCCAATCTTATTTAAAGTGTCCTGGACACACAGCTCATTCTCTTTCAGAGTCCATGAGCAATGGCAGCGAATAAATCTCAAGAAATAGCAGCAAAGGAGGTCACCAGCAAACAGCCATCAAAACGGCAGGAGCCTGCTGAAGGGCCAAAGACTCGGTCACAGATGCCCAAAACGAAGTTGCGGCCAACCCGAATTGCAAAGCCAAAGGCAACCACCACAACGACCAAAAAAAAAGGAGGCTGCGGGAAAAAGGAAGCCACAGGCCAGAAAGCCAACCCCATCGGAGGGGAAAAAAGGGACCAAGAGGGTGCGAAGCCCCAGCCCCCCCAGGTCACCATCACCCCACCTACGTGGCTACCATGGCAAGCCAACAAAAAGGAGACAGCAGGAAAGAAGCCCCAGCAGCTCAACCTCGCCATCAACACCACCCGCACGTGGCCACAAGGCTCATGCCAAGAGGGCAACGCACAGCCCCAGAAGTCCGAGTTCACCCTCCCCACCCGCACGGGTGTCAAAATCAGCGGCCAAGAGGGCAAGGCACAGGCCCAGAAGTCCGAGTTCGACCTCCCCACCCGCACGGGTGTCAAAATCAGCGGCCAAGAGGGCAAGGCACAGGCCTCGATGCCCAAGCTCGGGGGCGACTTCAGTGGCCACCCATCCACGCTCACCCAGTCCCTTTCCAAGTCCGGTTCAATCTGCAGCCAGCCAGCAGTCAGTAATTTCACACCCACACAGCCAGGCCAGAATGTCCCTTGATTTTGCGCCAAACACTGAGGAGCCAAAACCACAACCAACAGGGCGCACATTGCGCAGAGGCCAGTTGAGTGGCAGGTTTGGTGAGGCACAAACTCTGGCATTGGCTAGTGGCCTCACCTTGTATTATGATGAGCTATATGGGCGCAGATCCAAAACTACAAGCAAGCAGCGCAAAGCCGAGATTTTTGAGGAGCTCACCAGACAGGTCAATGCAGCGGGGGAAGAGCTCAAAGATGTGGAGCAGATACAAAGGAAAATATTGGACCTCAAGTATGCAGCACGGAAGAAAGAAAATAAACGGCGTCATTACAGGTACATATATACTTTGTGGATTTGTCTTCGTCTTGTATTGGCAACATTTAGCTAAATGTGTCACACTTTCTTTTTCAGCTTACAAACTGGCGGCGGATTCCCCACAAAACTGCAATTAACCCGAGCTGAGGAGATGGTGCTGGGCCTGCTACATCCTGTGGCCTTAGAGGGACACTTGGCACGACAGAACACAGACATTTCGACTATTCCTGCCGGTTAGTAATGTGTATGTGAAATGTGATCTACGTGTAAAATGAGGCACAAAGCCATATATTAACACATGCCCCTAGGGTGTAAAAATTTAAACTGTATTATGTGTGGCGACTCATCATTTGCTTATTTCCTTGGCCATACATGAGTTTGGAGAGTCTTGAGGAACACTACTGAGATTAGCAAATGACTGCCTGTTACATACAACACTTCCATCTTTATCTGTAGCCAATTTGGGTTTGAGCTGTGCTTTGCTCAGAAAGACTTGATCTGGGGTGCTTGAAAGTTTGACCTAGAAAGAATGGCAACCAGCATAATCTAATGGCAAATGATATTTGCAAGCTGAGTGTGGTCCCATAATGTGCTTTTAGGGATGTGTGAAGCCTCAGAACAGCCAGTACATGCATGTTTATTTTGGTTAAGGAGACCAATGTGTATGTACTTGTTGACTAATACATCTAACAGATAATGGCATTCATAGTCAAGTTAAACTTGGTCCGTTGTGGGAGTTGCCATTCATGCATGGGCCCGTGTTTTAGTGAACCATATGTGTTATTACACATCACCAATGCCTAGTTGTGTGTTAACATGCCTTCTTTTCCACAATGCAGCCCAGCATCATCCCTCAGCTAGTGGGGAATCCTCTGCCAGGTTTACCCTGCCATCTACTTCCGTGCTGCCTCGGACCCAGGATCCGATATATACAGTAAGTGTCTTTTTATGATGCTGCTTATGCATGTGCCTTGCCATGTTTCTTTGTGCTGAATTACATATGTATTCCCCAAATTGAACCTTTTTTATTTACATGTCCCAACAGACCCACACACTGATGGAGGAAATCCAGGAGCTGGAGGAGGATGGACCCTTCATTGGACCTTCTGAACAGCTCCCCCTGGGACAGAATCTGCAACTGTCCCAACATGTTTCTACACCAAATCCTCAGCAGCAGAGTGAAGCTGGCTGCATGCTGCCAGCCCATTGTGGGCAGCATGCAGAGACTGAGCCTACAGTCCCCAGTTTTCGCTCTGCTGCTGAGGATTTGCCAAGCAGACCTGTGGCTGTTGGTGGACCTAGAGGCATATCATCTGCAAGCCCCCCAACCCGGGGAATTGGGAGGCGTAGTCGACTACGTCACCCAGTTTCCCAGGGGAGGGGCGCGCCGATGATGGAGTCAGCATGGCACCATGAGAGGCGGCTATTTCGCCTCCAAAATCAACAAAACCACGAGCATCTTCATGGGCAATTAGAGACATTAAACAACACCTTAAACTCCATGCTGACTGAATTTAGGTCCAACAACAGCCACATGGCCACCTTATCCAATTATTACAGTGCCATGCTTGAGGAAGTTCGAAATAGCAACAGCCACATGGCCACCTTAACTAACAATCTCAGTGCCATGATAGCTGAATTTCGAACTTCAAATAGAAACATGTTGGAACAGTTGCAGATTCTGAATGCCACACAGGCCCAGGTGAGGGCCCACCTCCAAGGGCCCCAACCTGGGTTTTATGGGCATCCCCCATTTTAAGGCCTATTTTGCCTGTATCTGCTCCACATCTTTGCTCTACACCCCCACTGTATTGACCTGTCTGGTGAGCCCAACCAATATACCCTTTTGGTATGGCTTTGCTTGTTTGCGCCAATATAGCTCATTAGAGTGCTGAGGAAGCCCACTAGCCAATGCCGGAGGTGAAGCCTCAATGAAACTGCCACTCAAGCTGTTGCGCTGCATGCTTGTGGCGAATTACATTGGTTCTGGCTCCCCCTGTTTGTAGGCATGATTGGGGGACATTGTGGCCTGGCAAACTGCTACCTTGACCCCTGGCTGAGATGAACTGGACTTGACTTGTATGTATTATTAAAAACATAAATTACACATTACTCAATAAATGGAATCCTCAAAACGAGCCATCAACATGACTAAGAGGCTAGGTCACATTTGCTACACAGCATGAGCATACATATTGCCAGGGCCGGATTAACGTAGGGGCGGATGGAGCTGCCGCTCCAGGCCCCTACGTTAAGACAGGCCCAGCAGCCTGCAAACGTGGCCCGTATAGGCCGCGCCCGCGGCCGCCTGGTCTGTCACTGCAGTGTTCCCCCTAAGGTGCGCGGCCGTGCAGCCCCATCTGCCGTCCGCGCACAGGAAGCCCCCCTGTCCCGCCCCTTTAAGAAATGTCCCGGCTGCTGCTGGCTCCACGGTGGAGCGGTGTGCCCGGGTAATTTGCTGTGCGGCGGCGGCCGCATCAGAACTTCCGGCCAGCAGAGGTGCATTGTGGAGGCAGAGGGAAGCCCAATCACGGCTGGGACAATGATGGAGGAGTGGGCGGGGCATAATTACGCTGTGGCCGGGCAGCGGGATTTTGCTGAAGATAGGATGGCTCATGGCTGGAAAGGAAGGAGGACAATAAGGTAAAGGCTCCCGCTGCCCGCAGCTCTGTCACCAGCCCGGCGGGACTTTTATTTAATCACGTCAGGCTCAGGCTGTCCGGGAGCTGATTGACCTCTGCCTCCCCCTCCCCTCCCCTGACTGTCAGTTCCACATGACTGCACAGGGGAGGGGGCTTGCAGAGTGAGGCTGTTCTCGCGTCCCCCTCTCCTCCCCCACGCTGCGATCATCAGTGTAATGGAGGTGTCAGACTGGCAGGACACAACAATAAAGGAGAGAAAAGGCAAGTCCCACCCGTGATGAATTAGCTGTGGCCAGTCTGCCTCATTCACTTCTATGCTGTGTTTCCTTTCCATTCTCTGTCTTTTTCTCCCTCTCTCACTTCTTTATCACTGTCCTTTTTCTTTCTCCCTTACATCCCCATCTCTATCTCTCTCTTTCTCCCTGCTTTCCTTTTTTTGTCCTCTCTTGCTGCTTTTATTTGTCCATTCCTTCCTTCTTTTTCTCTTCCTCTTATCTTTCTCCCTCTGCACCTTTCTCACTGTGTTCTCTTTCTATTTTTCTCCCTTCTTCCGTCTCTCTCTCTTTCTCTCTCTCCACCACGCTTTATTCTACCTCTTTATCAACTTTCATTCTCTATTTATCTTTTGTGCTCTTCCTTCATCCTTTCCCTCACTCCTTCCTTTCACCCTTCCCTCTCTCCCCTCCTTCCTGCATTTCCTCTCTCTTTTTTCTTCCCCCACTCCTCCCTTCCCCCTCTCGTTTCCTTACCTTTTCTTTCCTCATTACATTCTTCCCTTTCCACCTCACTCTTTCTTTCTCCCTCACTCCCATACTGCCTTCTTCCTTCCTTTTGTTCTTTCACTCCCCTTCCTCTTTCTTATTCCCTGTTCTGGCTTTTCTCTCTCTCCCTTTCTTCAGTTCTCACTTCCTTGCCTTCCCTCCCTGTTTTTTTTCTTACTCCATTCCTCCTCTCCTCTTTTCATCCTGTCTTCTTCCTGTCTGTTTACTCTCTCTCTTTTTTATTTATTTCTTTCTCACTCCCCCTCTCCCTCCCCTCTTTCTTTTCCTTCTTCCTCCCTTTCTCTTTTCTTTCACTCACTTACCTCTCCCACTTCTGTTTTCCCTCTCTTCCTTGCTTCACTCACTTCCTTCTTTTTACTTTCCCTTCTCTCTATTTCTCACCTTTTTTTCTCTCCTTTTCTTTCTTTACTCTTCTTCCCACCCTCCTAACCTTCTCCTTTTTTTCTCTTACTTTCTTTTTCCCTCTCTCTTTCTTCCTCCATTTTCTCCTTTCTCTTGACTTTCTCCCTCTTCTCACACGATCACACTATTGTATGCATGTGTGCACGGGGGCTTGCCAGTTTTATTATCATTAGTCATTCTTAGGAGGTGTTTCCCTTTATGGCCGTGGCTAGGGGCGTGGCTAAATGTTAACAAAAATGCCACATTTGTCCCTCTTTCTTGGGTAAGTGTGTGCAGGCAATCACAGGGGTCACACAAGCCAGTAGGAGAAGGGGGACTGCAAACTGAAAGCCAGCATTCTCCTTGCCCTCTGATCAAAGGGAGATAGCGGGGCTGACAGGCGTCCTTGTGGCGGCCATTGCAATGTGTCTGGCTGGATGGCAGCTTCCCTGGATCAACTAGCTCATCATGCAGCATGTGGGGCTGTGTGTGGCAGGCTGGGGGGGCATCTAATTCAAATGCACAATTTCCAGCTCCAATCCCAACACCAGAAAGTGCAGCCTCATCAGTGGGCAGGTTACACCATAGTATGTATGTAATCCTATGCTCCTTCTATTTTCATCTCTGTTCTTTGCCTCTCAGCCCACACTTATCACCCCCCCCCCTCCCACATTTTCCTATTTTCCAACTTTTTCACATTCCCTTGTTCTTTCTCTCTTTTCCACATTCTCTCTATCTTTCTTTTTTCCCTCTTTCTCTGTCTCTTTCCCACATTCCCTCCCCCTCCATCATTTCCTCCTTCCCACATTCCCTCCATCTTTCTCTCTTTCCCACATTCCCTCCATCTTTCTCTCTTCCCCACATTCCCTCCATCTTTCTCTCTTTTTCCCACATTCCCTCCATCTTTCTCTCTTTCCCACATTCCCTCCATCTTTCTCTCTTCCCCACATTCCCTCCATCTTTCTCTCTTTCCCACATTCCCTCCATCTTTCTCTCTTTTCTACATTCCCTCGACCTTTTTCTCTTTTCTACATTCCCTCCATCTTTTTCTCTTTCCCACATTCCCTCCATCTTTCTCTCTTTCCCACATTCCCTCCAGTTGGTTCTTTTTTTTTTTTTTTTTAGCTAAAGAACAAACTCTATGAAGATATGCACATTTTTCATATACTAACATTTATTCAGCTATCCTGGTAATTTAATGTACATTAGACATGTGACAAATGCACTTTGTCTTAAACAAAATTGCTTTCTGTTGCGTTTTCATTTTATATACTTCGATAAATAGGCCCGTCAAAATCTACAGCACCAGGCCCAGGATGCTCTTAATCCGGCCCTGCATATTGCACAGGCAAAAAAAAAGCCAAAAAACATCAAATAGATGTGGGAACAAATTAAACATCCAAGATGGCGGATGAGGGCCAATCAGCCAGACTGCTAACAGGTATTGGTTTAGGACTGTGCTGCTCAGGACCCTGTATCTGCTTTGTGTGAGTCCAAAACAGCTCTAACCCGCCCCCTGCACTTTATCCCGCTCTCCTCTACTCAGTAAGTGTAATGCATCTAATCGATGGCGCAGACCCTATTATAAATTCAAGGACAGAATTTAAGCAGAGTGTGGGGAAGACTAATTCTTACTTTACTAAAACCTGTGGCCCAATACAAATAGCAATAAACAAGTACATAAGTATTTTGTTTAGCCAAAAAATAATATGTATGTTTGAAAAAGGAAAGATTAACTTTGAAGTGTCTATTTCAGGTACACATTAAAATGTTTCCTTGGTGAACACATGGGAAATTTTTATGCAACTAAATACGGTCCGTGGTTCCACAGGGACTCTTTACAAGGAGGGAATAATTAAAAGGAGGGATAAATTACAAGGAAGGATTAATTAAAGGAGGGATTAATTACAAGGAGGGATTAATTACAAGGAGGGAATAATTACAAGGAGGGAATCATTACAAGGAGGGATTATTTAAAAGGAGGGATTAATTACAAGGAGGGACATTTGACACAAAGGGACTTTTTTGAGTTTTTATTTCATAAAAAAAAATGTAATAAAAAAAAAATATGACAGATTGTACTTGCCTGTAGATATACTCGTCAGCTGCCGGAGGCACCAGGGCAACGTGGGTGCAGTCAATGTCACCCATGACTTTGGGCATGTCGGCGATGTTATAAAATGCCAGCTTAATCGCGTTTCTGGCTACCATGTCATCAGGAAAACAAATATATTTCCGAGTAATGGTAGCCATGCCTTCCAAAAACTTGGATAGCGCGCGGCTCAGCGTAGGCTGAGAGATCCCCACGGAGAGGGCACCCAGCCTCTGGAACGAGCCGTTCGCCAAAAATTGCAGGCAGCCAAGCATCTTGGTCATACCTGGTGCAGGCTAACCATGGCCGCAGCTCACTATACAATTTATGGAGGGAAGCGCGATTAAGTCTGGTGAGCTCGAACTGCTCAACGTCATGCATGCCATCGATGTGCATGCGTCGCCCTCAGCCCTACGGACAATTTCAATGCCCATGAGCTGCAGATCCTCATGCTTCTCAAATGCACTAGAGTCGTCCATAGCTGCTCCCCCGTAAGGGGATCGCAAAGGAAACAGCTTTATAGGGTGGTGGTCCGTCGGCAATCAGCTCTCTGAATGAGAAGCAAGCCCATAGCAATAACGTAAGTTATCTGAACGAACGAAAAATATCAGATTTGGTTGGGAAAATGACCCGAACTAACGCAAATGTTCCGATTTGCATTCGTTAATCGAAAGCGCATATTCGCATTTGCCCGAACGTTCGTACAAATGAAAAATGGACGAAAAAAACACCCACAAAAACTTTCACAGCTAATGAAGTCCAGACGAATGTGCCTCTGAATCGAGCCGAATATTAGTGCGTTTTGTCTTCAAGATTTAAAGTGGACCAAAACCGGATCTAGCATCTATTAGATAGTTTGCATTCCACCCCTGGGGCATCCTGAAATGTCAACAGTCCATGGAGCTTGTAGATCTTCTTAGTCCTAAAAGGATCTTTAAGGACCTCAACACAAATTAGATTCCAGTCTAATGCTTGGTCTTGGTTCCATGCCTGCTATATGTCCATTACAGCTTGTGTCAGACTATCAAGGAATACATCCCTGTATTATGCTTGTAGTTGATTAATTTCACAGCTGTTTTTACCTCTAACATGCACAGGTAATGAATAGTGGTGTCATTATCTCCCCCCCCCCCCCTAAAAACAGTGTGGTATTGTGGCCAAGTGGTAGAGCAGTGAGTGCCGGAATGTGGACATTTAATACATTAGCAGAGCCTTGCAGAATATGAAGAGGCTGTAATAGCATGACTCACTCACACTGCAGAAGATGTTGCCGCTGATATTCCCAGTGAGTCATGCGATTACAGCCACTTCTTATGATGCAAATGTATTAAATGACCCCCTTTCCAGTTCAGGCTACTCTTTGGGGGTCTCCTGCAGAGTGCTCCCCAGTCTCTCCCTGCTTAGGAGCAGGAGGGGCTCTGAGGCATGTGTGACAGCTGGCTGTCTCAGGAGAAGCACAGACACCTTCAGCATGTAAGACGTGGCCCCAGAGCTTCTCCTCAGTAGCTGTCAAGTGCAATAGGCTCAATTCTCGTTCCTTTTTAGGAGAGAAAACTATCATTGACTTTCGTTGTCTACTGGGTGTACATTTTCACCTAGCTCTGAATCAGCCCCAAGGTAGACATTGAAAGTCAATGGAACTTTTCTACCCTAAAATAGGAGTGAGAATTCTCACCTGGCTTTGAATCAACCCATCATGTTTAGAAAGTGTAGTGAAGGGAGAGAGTGGCCACAGAGAGAGGGAAGGAGGCACTGAACCACCAACAGTTTGTGTGTGTGTGGGGGGGGGGGCTCTCTATCATTGCATGTTTGTGTGTTGTGTGTGTATGTGTCGGTCTGCTATGTATGTGTGTGGCTTTCAGTGTGTGTGTGTGTGTGTGTGTGTGTGTGTGTGTGTGTGTGTTCAGTGTGTGTGTTTGTGTGTCTTTCTGTCAGTGTGTGTGTGTTCAGTGTGTGTGTTTGTGTGTCTTTCTATCTGTCAGTGTGTATGTGTGTGTGTGTGTGTTTGTGTGTCTTTCTATCTGTCAGTGTCTTTCTATCTGTCAGTGTGTATGTGTGTGTGTGTGTGTGTGTGTTTGTGTGTCTTTCTATCTGTCAGAGTGTGTGTGTGTGTGTGTGTGTGTGTGTGTGTGTGTGTGTGTGTGTGTGTGTGTCTTTCTATCTGTCAGTGTGTGTGTGTGTGTGTGTGTGTGTTTGTGTGTCTTTCTATCTGTCGATGTGTGTGTGTGTGTGTGTGTCTGTAGGGTGCAGGAGACGCAGGTATCTAAGGATGTCTCCATGCTGCAGGGGTCAGAGCAGCAAGTCTTTTTTGACTGTCAGTCCTCTTTGAAGTGGACCAAAACTTGTTTTTTTTTGTCCCTGTCCTCAGGGGCATCCCAATTTGCATCTTGCCCTCAGGGGCATTTCAACATTGGCCTGCACTGGCCTTGTTGGCGATTCTGTGGCTCATGAACCCCTGGAATGGGGTTTCCTTAGCTCCGGAGTCTTTAAAGTGACAGAAAAGAGGGTTCCTATAGTCTAAAAGACTGCAGGGCCGCCCCTAGCCACCCCTGGGGCATCCAAAATCAGGACGCCCCCTGCTTGAAACCCCAGGGTCACAGGAAATCGAATCTTTCCATTACGCTGTAGCTGCTGGCGGCCAAATACTGGCCTCCCTGTAGCTAAGGCTCACTCTTGCACCCATCCATTCTGATAGGCTGGGGGTAGAAGCGATCCCCAGCCTACAGGGAAACCAAGGATGCGGCAGGTGGGCAGGTCACGTCAGCCGGCTTTCTTAAGATCAGCCAATCAACAATCTCAAAAATGCTGTGTGGGTGTTGGCTGCATCACTGAAGGTACTCAGGAAAGGAGGGTGGGTAAGAACTCAGGGGCAGCCGAAATTAGTTTTGTGCCACTTTAAAGTTGAACAATTAGCAGCAGTGCTGGACATCCTACAAGGTGTCCCTGGGGCAACCTCATTTGGGATGTCACACAAATTGGGATGCCCCAGATACAGGACCAGGTACAGAAGCAATCACCAAGATAGTGAAAACCTCACTTTAAAGAAGACTATACTTGTCCCAGCACCTCAGCATTTTATTTATTTTCCTCTCAGCTCAGAGTGTCATGGAAAGCTGAATGCAGCTTCCCTGCACGCTATTTATTAGAGCCCCCAGAAATGATAAGCCTGCCCCGGTCATGAAAGCATGTCTCAACAACAGGAAACAGGATATTTTGCTGTGTATGCAGCTGACAAATATGTTTATTCCTATGCATGTTATAATCTTTGCATACTGTCAAGGTCACGTACCTGTAGGTGGTTCCTGGAACTGGAACTTGACCCCCACCAGCTGCACCCTCTGAGACTTTCCCAAATATGAATAACAGTCCCTACAGCAGGAGAAGCTGGGGTATCATGTGCGTATGAGCTAAACAGAATGTAGAAGAGGCATTTTTGTGACATAAAAACTGATTCTACAGACACTGCGAATCATCATTCAAGTCATAGAATACACTAACCCTTCTTGTCAAAACCATCCCCCAAGAAATTTCTCAAGTTTATTCAATGAAAATCTTGCCATGAAGCAATATATTAAAGAGGTTTGGAAAAGGGCTTTATACGCCCATCCACATCACCAGCAGGGGCAGGATTCTTTTTGTTGAGAAAAAAGATGGGAGTCTGCGGCTATGCATCAACTATAGAGGGTTAAATAAGATCACCATCAAGAATAAGTGCCCTCTTCCACTCGATGATCTGTTGAGTGAGGTGGTGGGGGCCAAGATTTTTACTAAATTGGACCTCCACGGGGCATACAATCTGTTCAGAATTTGACAGGTGATGAATGGAAGACTGAAGATGGTCATTACTAATATCGTGTGATGCCATTCAGCTTGTGTAATGCACCTGCGGCGTTTCAACATTTTGTCAATTATATATTCAGAGAGTTACTGGGGAAATTCATGGGGGTTTACCTTGATGATATTTTGATTTACTCCATGTCTTTGCCCCAGCATCGTAAATATGTGGCGATGTTCTCAGAGAGAACTACCTATATGCCAAGCTAGAGAAGTGTCAGTTTGAAGTCCAGAGTGTCCCTTTCCTTGGATTTATTGTGTCTGATCAGGGACTAACCATGGACCCAGCTAAGGTAGAGGCTGTTCTGAACTGGCCCCAACCCTCTAATCTGAAAGCCTTACATAGCTTCCTTGGCTTTGCAAAATTTTATAGAAAGTTCATTAAGAATTTCTCTTCAGTTGTATCTCCGCTTACTGATTTGACCCGAAAAGGGGCAGATCCTGCCCACTGGCCCCCTAAAGCTATTCAGGCCTTCCACCATCTTGAGGAAGCCTGTTCTGCTCCTATCATGGGGCATCCCAATGTCCAGCACCCCATTTTCATTGAGCTGGATGCCTCTGAGCTTGGTGTGGGGGCAGGTTCTCTCCCAGTATTCCGGTGCTCCTGAGCAGTTACATCCCTCCTACTGAGAGAAACTATGACATAGGCAATCTTTAACTATTAGTAGTCAAACTGGCATTCAAGGAGTGGAGGCACTGGCTGGAGGGTGGTCTTCACAGACCATAGGAATTTAGAATATATTGAAGGGGCCAAGCGGCCTAATTCAAGACAGGCAAGGTGGGCTCTCTTTTTCAGTCGGTTTCACTTCATCATTACCTATAAGCCTGGGTCAAAAAAAAAACGTTAAGGCTGATGCATAATCCAGAAGTTTTGGGGAGTCACTGCATCGCCCAGAACTGGTTAGGGAACCCATTTCGCCTTCCCACTGTATCATAGCTGCCCTCTCCCCAGACCCGCTCTCTCCAGACCTCTTGGCACAGTTATTACCTCATCATTTAGAGTCCCCGCCTGGTAAACCACAAGATTGCTTGTTTGTTCCTTTGCTGGTTGCAGTTCCATGACTCTAAGACCATCCAGGGGAGAAAAAAACTCTGTCCTTGTTGTCTCGTCTTGTCTGGTGGCCCTCTATGTTTGATGATGCCAAAGCCTATGTGAAAGCATTTTTCATCTGTGCCCACTGTAAGTCTCCACGTACCTCTCCAGCTGGTACCCTCTCACCACTCCTAGTTCCTGAGAAACCCTGGTCACACATAGCCTTCGACTTTGTTGTAGATTTGTCCAAGGCTCAAGGTGATCTGGGTAGTGGTTGACAGGTTTAGTAAGATGGCCCATTTTGTACCACTCAACAAACTCCCAAAGGAGGTCCTTTTGTGCATGGTTGGGTATCTCCCTGCCTTTTTCCTCTGCCTTCCATCCGCAGACCAACGGTCAGACAGAGAGAACCAACCAGACCTTGGAACAGTATCGTTGCTACATCTTAGATTGCCAACTTGATTGGGCAGAATTCTTACCATTTGCAGAGTTTACCTTTAATAACACCATACACTCTTCAACTGGGATGTCTCCCTTCCAGTGTGTCATTGGTCGAGATCCAAAATTCTCTCTCTCTGGTTCTGCCTCAAATCAACCTACCCTAGAAGGGTGGTTATCACACATATCTGGCATCTGGTCCAGGGTTCAGCAGAACCTCCTTCGGGCATCAGAACAACAGAAAAGGTTTGCTGACCGCCACCGCCCCAAGGAAACTGAGTTTAGCCCAGGAACTCCTGCCTGGGTTTCCACACATAATATTGCCCTAAGACAGACCCTGGCGAAGTGTCTTAGCGACACGCAACGCGTCGGTGGCGGCTGCGGCGGGGGATCCTCTGTGACACGGTGATGTAATTCAGTGTTTGTTATTTGTTTATGGTTGCTGCCGCTGTTACTTGCTACTTGTTACTTATGATTGATTGTCTGGCGGCTGCGCCCGGCTTTGTTTCATGTGTAGCCGGTTCCCGGCTCACACATCAGTACTACTCACTGCTGTTTTGACTCTTTTGCACATTTGTCACATTGCTATTTTGCACATTCTAATGCTGCTATTTTGTATATATTACACGGTTTGTACATATTTATGTATATATAGTATATGTTTTTAGTTTTTCTTCACATATGTTAGTTTTTCTCACATTATATCAGCACATTTATCACTATATTCCTTTGATCTTTGCAAGTACACACATACGCTGCCGGACCTTGGCACACTCCTTACATTTAGCTCTTTGCATCATACAAATATGGCAGCACCAGCTTAATTGTATATTTTGTAGTCACTGTATATTGGATCCCCTCAGCCTGTGTCTTTTATGTTTTTTAAGCTTGTATATGTGTAGATAAGTGTTCCCTTTTATTCATATTATTTCTATTAAAATTATACATACATTTTTTATAATTAGTGTGCGGCCTCTTTAAGGGTTTTTGGGGTTCAGTCTAGGATCCCCTCCTTTGTATACCTTAGGTTTCCAATTTCCCTTACGGCTGGCACCTTTACTTGTACAGTGTTGCGGTGTACCCTCCAAACCCATTTGTAGATTTTCTAAGACAGCCCTCTGACAAACTTGGTCCAAAGTTTATTAGGCCTTACCCAATTCTCAAAAACATCAATAGAGTCACAAACAAGGTAACCCTTCCAGAAACCCTCGAATGCTCGAATTCATTCCACGTCTCCTTGCTTAAGTCTGCTGCTAACTCTGCTCCTGCCACTTCACCTCCTCCACCAGTGTTAGTCCGGGGGAGCCTGAATACGAAATTAATGAAATCCTTGACTCCCGCTGGGTAAGGAATTCTCTTCAGCATCTAATTGACTGGATGGGATATGAGCCAGAGGAGAGGAGTTGGGTACCAGCACGCCGAGTTGTCATGCCAAGGCGTTAGTTAAGAAATTTCATATAGCTCATCCTGAGAAACCCAGAGTAGAGGGTCCAGAGGCCCCTCCTCAAGGGAGGGGTAATGTTAGATTCAAGCGTTTACCTGTCCGCACTCTTCAGAGTATCCAAACATAATTGCAGAAACACAGACTGACACGTTTAGGAGCTCATATGCCTTGCGGCTGCATTTTGCAGCTCGCTGTGGTCAGCGACGCTTAAGGTCCAGTTAAGGGTCCTGTCTGGCTCATTGAGATTGTCATTTAAGCAACTGCTGTGCAGCCTGGCCTTTCAACCTCCTATTGGTCAGTAGTCACATAAAGCTGTTCAGGCTTCAACACACACTGCCTACGATAGCGTCTAGCTTGTGGTGTGTTACTCTGCTTGTTTATCTGCTGCTGGCCTGACTACGCTTTTGCCTGACCCTTTAGATACTGCTACTCTCTGATTTATGGCTTTGACCTTTGGCCTTCCCTGAACTTCGGCTTTGTTTACTTCTTCTGTCAAGACAGTGGTAGGACTGATGATCTGTTCGGCTATCTCTGACTTCCCCTATGTTTTGTTATAATTTTGCCCTGTTGTACATTGGCCTTTTCAGCCTCAGATGCCATCCTTTGCGCCCTTAAGTCCTGAGGGCAACCTTGTTTGGGCAGGTGTGTAATGTCTCCCGGCAAATGGGGGCTTGAATATAGGTGAAGACAGTGGTGTTAGATTGGGGGTTGGCATCTGAACAAAGTCTGGTGATCAGCTGGGCATGACAGCTGCATTGCTGCTATTATTATTAATAAAATGCAAAAATGGCTGATATGTTTTCTATGTTCTTTTGTGAAAAAAGGTTATATTAGATTTCCAAATCATTGCACTTTTCTTTTGTTCCTAATTTTTTGGGAACTGGGATGTGTATGAAACATTGTAGTGAACAAATGTCCATTACGGTTTTAAATGGTCAAGAATTGAATACATATGTATATCAAAACACCAACCACAGAGTTACTATTTTTTCTGTTTGTATAAAAATCTAATGAGCAAGCAGGTTTAATTTCAAAAGACCAAGTGTTAAATTTCAAAAAGCCGTCAAGAACAAAAATGTTTCGAGTAGCTGCACCTGGAAGCTGGAGCTAATTAAGGCTGTTTATCTTGGTGGGGGGCAATGTTCAGTCAAATTTCAGACATCCACAGGCAATGGCAATGTTTTAGCAGTGCAGCTATGGCAGCTTCTCTTCCATTTTTTATTTTCAAATATTTTATTAAAGGTGTGATAAACATGAGCCACTTCAATCAGGAAAATTACAATACAGTGCCTGGCATAACAAATGTGTTAGTTCTCATGTTTCCCTCCAAGCTGAGGGTTAATGTTAGCATTCTCACACTAGCTCCCACTAATTATTGAGATTAAATTTACATACAGTAGTTGTGTTGCCTCTGCCCTGTTACTCAGATTAGTCTACAGCTACATAAAGCTCCTTTCCCAGTATCCCTTGCCTGTGATAGCATTCTGCCTGTTTTGTTGTTTTGTTTTGCATTGGTTGTGAATTAGCCGGACCTTCACCCTGAATAAGAGCCTATTTTGTAGGGGCCTCAGGCAGGGGCAGCTACAACTTACTACAGTCTCGGGCACAGCAGCATCCTCCTCGCAGCCTGAAGTCCCTTTGGATCCTCTCCTCCTAAGGGGCGCCTCCTCTGTCTCATCCAATGCCAGGACCCCCCTGGGCTTCTTCTCGCCTGGGCCCCCACACCTCAGTCTTCTCACTCTCTCTGCAACTCAGCGCGGCTCTGCTTCATGACAGCCATGTCCTCCTTCCCAACAGCACCTGAGCCTTGTCTCTGTAGTAGCCCCACCAGACATCTTACACATAAGGCTACACCAGTCTTCCCCTTAGCATGATTATGGACAATCTTCCTGTCTATCCCTCTGGCCTCTCCTTATAATATCTCAGCTCTATACAATGTTGCTTCTAGTTTTCCATCCAAAAAGCCAATCTAAACAGTTTCCTGTTGTCCACATGTATCTTATGCCCCCTGACATGTATCTTATGCCCCTATCTTGGAGTCCTGAATGGAGTTGCAGCCCATGAGGGGAAAGACCTTCACCCTGAATAAGAGTCTATCTTATATGTTTCCCACACTCTGTGCATACAGATTGCTCACATTAAAAATCATCCTGTCTGCATCTACTGCATTTTATGAGCATTTAAACATCCAAGATGGCGTCTCATGGAGCATCAGGCAGCCTGCAAACAGGAAGTGACTTATGACTGTGCGGCTCTGCATTCTGGGATTGCTGACCTTTCCCTGACCCCAGCTCAGCTCTGTCTGTGCAAAGCACAGCTCTAACCCCACCCCATGTACTTTATCCCGCTCTCCTCTCCTCAGTATGTGTGATGCTTCAAAGTCAAGATGGTGGCGCCCATATCCTGAGTCCTGAACAGAGTTGCAGCCCACTGGGGGAAAGAATAATAAGTAAGTGACTAAAAACTTAAAATATATTAATTTTAGATGCTGTGGAATAGTTTTTTTAAGGGTTTGGGCTTTTCATTAAATGATGCTGAAGGTCTGGCTTAAAGTACAAGTATCGTTAAATGCCTTTCCTTTTAAATGTGTAATATGTATATTTTCTCTCCATAGGTTGGGGTCTAGGTTTTCCCCTCCCCCTCACAATAAAAAGCTCTAAAATGTGTTTTTACTGCAGTTCAGTGACATCCAGAAGTGGAGCAGACAGTGAAGGCTTTTACCTAACTGATCCAATGCTGCCTCTACCTCCTAGGGAGCGATGGTCACTGTTTGAGCTTGCAGCAAATGCAGAAGGATAGTGGCATGCTGGACTGCAATAAAACGTCAGCACCCGCTGAGCAGAGAGCACAGCTATAAAGAGATGCCAGGTGCTAAAGATTTATTGCTGTCCAGCATGTTGCTCTCCTCCTGCTTTTGATGGAAGCTCAAACAAACCGCAGACAGACAGCTCTACATCTGGAAGTCAGTGGACTGCAGTAAAACTGTTCCGGGAGTTTAGAGGGGAGACCCAAACCCATGAATCACCAATGGAGAGAAAATGTACACATTACACACTTAAAAAGGAGGTAGTCATCTAATGATACTTGTCCTTTAATGTGTAGTGAAAGTCCCAGCGGTCAGTAACATGTTTGGGAAATTGCAGAACAAGCGTTCCACATTGCCAATGGGAAGCTGTGGACTACCTGCTTGGGGATGCCCCACTAAAAATGGTTAGAGTTCTTCGAATTGGACCCGGGGGGTTGGCCAGGGAAGGGGCATTGTACCCACCCAGTCCATGGAACGATGGTCACCATGATTCTCCAGAGCACAGCAGAAACAGTAAAGCACACAGTTTTCTTTACAGGATGCCCCTTCTTTATTAAACACTTCACTCTCCAGCTTGTTCTTATTCAACACAGTTCAACAAAAGAAAACGTTTTTTTTTCCCAAGTGCCTCTCAATGGAGTCTCATTCTGTTCTCTCTCCTTTCCGGGAATCCCCTCCTTAGATCCCAATGAGCCTCGCTCCAGGGGCACCTTCCCGTGACCCCTAACT
The DNA here is from genome assembly GCA_027917425.1 of Gastrophryne carolinensis. NCBI lineage: Eukaryota > Metazoa > Chordata > Amphibia > Anura > Microhylidae > Gastrophryne > Gastrophryne carolinensis. The sequence goes on along the minus strand of CM051244.1, from coordinate 115,780,132 downwards.
TCCAGGTCCCAAGTTGCCTCTCCTGTGAAGACTCAACAGGGGCACCAGATACTAGGGCATAAGTCTTCATCTATCCCACTCTCAGGGATCTCACCAAGCTACACTCCAGGGCCTCCTCTTCTTCTTTCCAAGATCCTAAGCTGGTTTCTCTTCCTCGCCCGTAACTCTACAGGAGTCTTGGACACTAGGGCTTATCTCACTGAGCATCCACTCCACAGGATATCCAGCAGCTATGCTTCAGGGGCACACTCCACCTGCCCCTCGCCTTCTCACAGGTCCAGCCGGATTTTGGCACACCACGGATCAGGAACTTAGCTTCACATAGTGGCTTCTCTGTGGGGTTCTATGCCCATGCCCTCTGGAACCGGAGCTCCCTAAAATCTCCCCAGCTCCTTACTTTTATAGTATATCCCTCTACTGCCCTCTGATGGCAAAACCTAGGTAGCTACACTACACTACACTACTTATTCTATTTCTTATCCTTTGGGGGCCTCTAGTTGCCTACTTAAGTATTTACATCTAAACTATAAACTTATTGATAAAGCCCCATTCTAACCCATTCTAACACAATCCACCTTGCCCAGAGCATCCCCCCATTCTCCGGGTGCACTCTTAGCCAGGAGACTATTCTGTTACATCCCCCACCCAATTAAATACATTTAGTCCTCTAAGTGGATCTAAAACACTATATATATATATATATATATATATATATATATATATATATATATTAGGGATGTCAGTAAAAAATTGATTTGCCTAAATATTGCAATATTTTATTAAGCAATATTGGATTGATTCAAAAAATGGCCGAATCGATCTTTTACACGCTCTCTAGCTCTCGTCCTCCTGGCGGCAGGCTGGCACTGAGAACTGAGCCCCGTCTAGAGTGTAAGCTTCGCAACACCGAGGCATCTATCAGAGGATGCCTGGTACACAAATCCCTTGTTACTGGGCAGATTTTCCGGGGCGGACAACGTTGGCCCCATCCACCCCTCTCCTGTGCGGGAGGGTGGCGGAGGTAGCGGCCGACATGTGGGAGGGTGGCAGAGGTAGTGACTGGCGTGCCGGAGGGAGTCAGGTGAGAGGCTAAAAGGCAGGAGCCGGGAGGGAGGCCGATGTGAGGGAGTGCGGCAGGCTCGTAGCTGCCAACGCGCGAGAGGGCGGCAAGTGATCATCTGAGGTGAGAGACGGTGGAGGGTGAACATATGAGGTGCGGGGGGGCGGCTGGGGTAGTGGCCGATGTGCAGGAGGGCGGGTGGTGGCAGCAAGATTGGTGTGGGGTTGGAAGCAGAGGCCAGTGCCCCGGCTAACTTTGCATCTCCAGGGTAAGATGTCTGGTGCATGGAGCTGGGCAGAGATGAGGTACAGTGTGGAGTGGGGCAGAGATGGGGTGCAGGGTGGAGCTGGGCAGAGATGGGGTACAGTGTGGAGTGGGGAAGAGATGGGATGCAGGGTGGAGCTGGGCAGAAATGGGGGGCAGCGTGGAGCTGGGCAGAGATGAGGTACAGTGTGGAGTGGGGCAGAGATGGGGTGCAGGGTGGAGCTGGGCAGAAATGGGGGGCAGCGTGGAGATTGGCAGAGATGGGGGCAGTGTGGAGCTGGGCAGAGATGGGGTACAGTGTGGAGTGGGGCAGAGATGGGATGCAGGGTGGAGCTGGGCAGAAATGGGGGGCAGCGTGGAGCTGGGCAGAGATGGGGGGCCGTGTGGAGCTGGGCAGAAATGGGGTACAGTGTGGAGTGGGGCAGAGATGGGGTGGAGGGGGGACCTGGGCAGAGATGGGGGCAGCTTGGACCTGGGCAGAGATGGGGGGCAGCTTGGAGCTGGGCAGAGATGGGGGCAGCTTGGAGCTGGGCGGAGATGGGGGCAGCTTGGAGCTGGTTAGAGATGGGATACAGTGTGTAGTGGAGCAGAGATGGGGTGCAGCGTGGAGCTGGGCAGAGATGGGGTGCAGCGTGGAGCTGGGCAGCGATGGGGTGCAGCGTGGAGCTGGGCAGAGATGGGATACAGTGTGGAGTGGAGCATAGATGGGGTGCAGCGTGGAGCTGGGCAGAGATGGGGGCAGCTTGGAGCTGGGCGGAGATGGGGGGCAGCTTGGAGCTGGTTAGAGATGGGATACAGTATGGAGTGGAGCAGAGTTGGGATACAGCGTGGAGCTGGGCAGAGATGGGGTGCAGCGTGGAGCTGGGCAGAGATGGGGTGCAGCGTGGAGCTGGGCAGAGATGGGGTGCAGCGGGGAGCTGGGCAGAGATGAGGGGCAGCGTGGAGCGGGGCAGAGATGGGTTGCAGCATGGATGTGTAGATTAGGGTTTCCAAAGCTATATTCATTATAAAAAATCGCAATATATCGTCTTTGAGACAGAATCAGGATATATCGGGATATATCAGTGTAACGTGATACATATTGTATCGCCAGATTCTTGCCAATCCACACCCCTAATATATATATATATATATATATATATATATATATATATATATATATATATATATAGCAACATGTATATATATTTCTTAACACTCTATATAAAAGGCATATAATAAGGCATAAATATTCACAGGAATCTTCTCATCCAGACATTTCCTAAATGGCTTCAGCATGGGAGAAGAAAGGGTTAATGCATTTAAGAAAAATGACCCCAAAATAGGTGGAGCCTCCACAAAAAAAACTGTCACTATAGAGAGTCCTTCTAGATGTGAGGAACATCCCAAAAACCTGAGCATAAAAATACTTATTAACATCCTTCTAACAAAACATTCCTATTGTGTGGAGTTGAAAATGTTGATCCCATTATGGCATGAAAATCAAGAATTATAGTTGATCTGCATATCAAAAGGTAAATGTACCAGTTGATTACTTACCTGTTCCTCATTTGCAGATCGCAAAGTGGATTCATAAGTAACAATTAACTCAATGCAAGAAATGTTTCTTTGCTGCTCTCTGGTGTTCAATTTGCAGATTACATAATTCTCTTAGCATGCCTGTAATGTATAAAATAAATGTATAAAATATCCATATAAATTTCTTGAGCGAACCTGAATTGTAAAGGGGGTTTCCGAGTCCCCAGACACAAACTACTTCTCACAGAAGTCTGTGTTCATGTTTGGAATTTGGATGCTAAACAGAGTGGCCGACTTCTCCCAATCCCTGGAGCTCTGCTGACAGCCAGAAAGCACGGCTGTGGGGGAAACCAGCTGCACTGTCAGGTGTGCGTTCCAGCTGTTCGCAGAGTTTCAGGGAGTGGGGGAATCTGACTGTGCTGTCAGCTGTCCCGCCGCTACAGGAGTTTCGCCCAGTGACAGCTCTTATATGCTCAAAGGCAGGGCCTCTGTATGAGTGTCACTTGAGGGCAGGAGGCGTTTCACTGGGAAATCCCTCCTTGCCCTGCCCTCCATTGAGAGAGATGTTTAGAGGCCCTGCCTTTGAGCGTAACACAGCTCCTCTCACTGTGGAGTCCATTAGTAGCGAGGCACTGGAGATGGAGGACGGGGACTTATTGTTCCCCTTCTTTTCAAATGCCAGCAGAGCGGTCACTATGACTGCTCCTGCTGGCACCCCTGGAGGCAGAGGGGGACATTGTACCCCCGCTGGACAAAGAGGACTTCGCCCACCGCACTCAGAGCAAGCACAAGAGGTCCCTGAAACCCGACCCCACCCACAGAAGCCCCCTAGCCCTTACAATGACCATTTTACAGCATTTTTGGACACCAAAGTTCAGGTCCCTATTGACTTCTGTGGGGTTCAGGGTCAAGTTCGAGTCAAGTTTGAGTCCCGAACCAAACTTTTCACTAAAGTTCGACCGAACCCAGCAAACCCAAACTTCCATGGGTTTCGCTCATCCATACTGGTGAGTCAGTGATGATGTCCAGGTGATTCAGGATATCAAGTAAACTGCCCTAGATGTTAAGTGCACCTCCACTGATTGACCTTATTCTATTTGTGATGTCATTCCATCTAAAAGACTCCACGAAGGCTGATTCCCTATCATTGGAGAGGAAAGAAGATGTGGCAATCTGGAGGGTTTCATACAGCTTTGGGATGCTCCACTGCATAGAAATAAATAAAGGATTTTGAAATTTCCAGGGATTGCTCCACCTGAAAGGAGGTCCTCTTACCCTCGCAGCATGAGGACATTTAGAACTAAATACTTGTGTCCCCAAACCAAATTTTTCCCTAGACAGGGAAGTGGCCATAGAACTTCTGCTTCAGGCCGCATGCATATGATTAAGGGCCTTTGTGGCCCAAAATGCGTTACAGAGGCTAAGCTGCGGGTTGTGGTGGCTCCTGGGTCAATTGTTTGTATATGATTTTTTTACACTCTGGCTGTTTTTAAGTCTTCGTATTTAAAGTTTTATTGGAAGCTGGATAAATACTGAATCATGAATTTGATGGGTGAAAATGAGATGCAATGGTTCAATCACACTTAGAAAAATCCTATGAATCAAATGATATTCAATTTTAATCTCCAGATCTTGGATAATAACCCATCATGATCTGGGTCCCAGTATCAATGCATTCATCGCACCCTGCTGCTTTAGACATGACATGACATGAGGTCTTTATTTGCTCTTGTAGATAATGGGTAAAATTCTGCAGCAGCCAGGAGGGTACACTTACTGTGGCTTCGGGAACCAGAATTCCTTAACAGTTATTTTAAGAAGACCCAGACCCTGAGGAATATGCTGCAAGTATCAAATTTGAGTATCCTGTTTTTTGTTTTTGCTCATAATGAATCATGTCTACATGCAGCTGAGGTGCATCTTATGGATTAGGTAATCTACCAAATGGGCTAAATTCTTAATTTAAGAATTGACAAGTAATTTGGGGTGAAGCTGGTTTAATTATTAGGATTTAGTATTTGTTAGAATTTGTTATTCATTTTGGTTGAGAAGTGCATTTTATATATCTAGAGTGGTACTCATTTTGGCTGAGAAGGATCTGCTCAGAGATTTATTTGCCTACTATGGAATAAATAATTATTCATTTGCACTGTGGGGATTGGTATATGTGGATGGATTGGAGGGTGTTAAGGCACTTGGGAAGCAAAATGCACAAATCAGGTCCACTGAGATTTTAGGATAAAGCCTGTTGTTTCAGTCCAGTCAAGTGAAAGGCGAACCTTTAGATATTTAATGCAATTATGTGCAAGTGCTCAGCTATCTACAGTTGTCTTTCAATTGGATAAAGAAAGTAGCTTGCGGCACCAGGTAGTCCCCTTCTTATCTTTTCTATATCCCTTAACATCCTTTGTCTTTCCACTCTGGCCCTACCACCTACATACTGACCCTACTATTCTCTTTTTGGATTGGATCTACTACAAGTGGTGCCCTGGTATGGCTGCCTAGGTAGATCAATGTACTGGGAGACCCCTTTTACCCTACCTACCGAAAGTACTTAGCCTGCCGACCACAACAAATTCTTCATATGTACGTAATTACCATATACTGAGCTTCTGCTTCTTAAACTATCTTTACTGCAAACCAACCCCTGCCAATTGTAATGCCCACTGACCCCTGTTACTCCAGCCCAAATGGCTATCCTCACCCCTTTTAACCCTCCTACCTGCATAATAGCTTCCACCACTCCAACCATTATACCACTTCACCATCTTTACCGCAAGCAAAACCCCACAATTCCAACACATTTCCCCAAACCATTTCAACCAGTCTTATTAAGCAAAACCCCATACCAGTGGCCCTTCAGTTCACAAAGACCCCCCCCCCCCCAACTTCATATAAACTTTATGCAGAACGGACCTCCACCACTAGCTTCTAAGCCTTGCATGATGGAGCCCACAGAGACTGGCAAAGAAGCCTTACCCAGTGGAGCACACTTTACTTTTTTCACTTGACAACTTTATGACTTAAGATGTTTATTTGAAATATTACGGAAGGAAGGAAGGTGGGGAGCTCTCAGAGAGGTGCCATTATGAAATTTAAGAAGGTTATCTAAGCCCACACTTTTCCAGGACCTAGATAACTGTCCAATGGCAACTCCCTGACAGCTCACTTCTGACTGTGAGGATATGTATAAAGAGGAACAACTGACTCCAGGGCTATCTGAGTTCCACTCCTTGGGCCAACCCAAATTGGGGTGCCCCGCCCCATTGCTGCATCCCTGCACACCTCTTGCTGTGTGTGCATGGGTGGCGCGGGCATGCAACTGCTAGGAGGTGAGTAGGGGATGTGGCCAGCTACGCACTGTGCTCAACCAATCAGCTCGCCCGCTCCCTTCGGCCCTGCTAACGTCTAAGCCACCAAGTGGAGCCAAAGGGAGCGAGCGCGCTGATTGGTTGAGCGCTCGCTCTCACCCCCTGGAAGCGACAGGAAGCGAGTGAATGGGGTGACCTGGGGGGATACACACAGTGAGGCATCCCAATTTGGGATGCCCCCACTGAGAGGAACAACACCCCAAAAAGTGAAAATCGGGTATGTTGTTCCTCTTCAGCAGCCAAACCCATGCTTCCTATATTGGACATAAATCCTCACTCTAACAACCAGCAGAGGCCCTACCAATGGCTCTAAAAGAAGAAGCAGTATTGCTGCCGTCTACATTATGTACTATAAAGAAAATTTACATGACTAAATGCCTGCTATAAACTTGGAGGATGCAGCACCTAGCAGAGCTTCTACAATTGATTCCTAGAACTTCCTCCCAAACTTTGCCCTAAATATAGGTACTTTTATCTGTGGTACACTAAAACTGTCCCATTTGTTACTCACAGCAGTCGCAAGATGACATATTCGCTCAGTGTCCTATATGTTCCCGGCTCCCATCTCTGCTTTTTGAGTGTGGTTGCTGGTTTTTCCAGGGACATGCCATGACTCACACGTCCTGCGTAACTCAGGCTTGTATTTGCAGTGCCAGAGAGGAGAACTGTCTGATGGCATTATTACCTTTCCATTGTCCTTCTGCCCAGTCTGCATTGTGTTGCTCTGTGCTAGCCCCTGATGTTTGGGATCCACCTTGGCCCCTGTTGTATTTAAATATGCAGTCCCTGCATTACTCCCCATTTGGTAGTTTGGCCCCACAATCTCTGCAATTGTGTATGAAGCTAGGAGGAATGGACAGTAAGCCCTACAGTGTAGTTGGCCAAAGACATTTGTCTAATGTCCCGTATTCTTGTCTAAGCTGAGAGAATACAACAGACATGGATGTCCAATTGATGTACATAATCTTCCACATTGCCTCAGCATAGGTCCAACTACCTTTTGGGGGAAGCAGTGGTTAACACATTTTGTGTTGTTGCTTCTTGTGTGTAGAAAGCTCAACCAAATGCATGTTTCTATTTGCAACACATTACACACTGCTGCTGAGCCATGCTTGCCCATCTATATTGTAGGCCCAAGTGGAAATGTAAGTTTGGAGGAAACTGAAGTTTGGGTTGCTGAAGGTGCATTTGTGTTTGGATCACACTGGTAGGGAGTTGTAGTACTCGCCCAACAAAGTCATCCAGATCATCTGCGCATGTGCAGTGCTGCATAACTTTGCTCTCCTACAGGTGGCTATGTGCCACCTTAGCCCATTGTTTATAAAGACCTTCCAGTGGAACATTATGCCTTCACTGTCAGCAGGGACAAGAAGGCAGGTGCAATTTAGTTCACAATCTGGCTGAGCGAAGGCTTTTTTGGGGGATTTGGAAGCTGTGACCCCTATTTGTTTTCTGTTGTTTCTTTAAAATGCATTTTTTCCTTAAATGATCACACTATTTTTAGATTAATTTAGGGGGATGTTAAATGCAATGTGTTAATTGCCAATCAAGTGGTCGTGCCAAGCTCTGGTTAAATACCACACAATCCTTATGCACAGGACACATGCATCAAGGCAACCAGACAACTGCATTTTTTATTGATTGTGTACACAAATTAAAAGCAAAAGCAGCAGAAAGTGCCCAATAACGCATCCCTTTTATTCAATGCTGGCTGTCAGTGGGATTTAGTCGGCATTCATCCCGGCGACCTGGAATTCCACCACCTGTTTGGCAGCCGCAAAAAGAACAGAAGCGTTAGTCAAACTAATTTGCCCCTATGCCCTCAGTAGCACTAAGTGCCCCTTGAGATACAACATTCCGTTGTGCCACTACACAGTTATATGTCTTTTACATTTGGCCAGGATATTCTTGTGCCAGTATATCATTCTCCTGCTGTGGTTTGTGACAGGATACCTTGGTTCAATACTAGCTATTTAAGCCCCCCCCTCCCCAAAATCTTATGCTGTGAGCAATTAGAACCATAGGGAAATGGTGCTAGGAAGAAAAGGAAGGAATCTAATTTTTTTTTCTTTTATGGCCTCCATTTTTGGGAGTATTATGATGTTCATGTTGATGATGATGATACTGCATTGTTTGTACCCAAAAATTAAACTGCCATCCGATTTGCTTTTTCCACTTTAAATGGCTTAATCAAGTTTTAGTTGTTGCCTAATCCTTCGGGTATTTATTGAATGTTTTTCGCTAAGTATGTTCACAGTTTAGCATGTATTGTGTGCTAAATGCTAAGTATCTACTTTCCAGCATACCTGTCCTTGTCTCAGTTATCTTGACACAGACAGATCACTTTATATCACGCAGAGTCTTCATGATCTGATCAAGGGTCTTTATGCCTGGTCCTGCTGCATTTACTTCATGAGAAATATCATCTCACTATTGTAATCGCATCGATTTTGGTGTGGTGCACGATTTGCTGCCCAGCAGCTCACACCCTCAGCCAGGGCCAGGTTCTGAGCAGGTGTGAACCGTTCGTATAGGATACTTGGGCAGCCTGTGCTCTTCTTTGAACTCTTTGAAGCAGCCTTGGCTGAGGATGTTGGCTGCCATGGAGAAATGTCATCATCGGGCAACTGGTTAAATTTGCTCTGCTGTTGGCAATCTTCTCTCTGTGATTGTGGCGAGTGTGGTAGGGGCTTTATTGTTGGCGTGGCTGCCTCAACCCCTGCATATTTTTTTGGCTTGTGGTTGGCTTGCGTGAATTGAAGTTAGCTTTAGTTTGGCTTTAAGCGGATATGTGTCTGAGGCTTGTGTGGGATCCGGAGCTGAAACTTAAACTGGCTCGTTGTCGGTGCTTTCTGGAGGAGTGTTTCTTTGGAGGGGTTTGGTGTTTGGCTTCTCCTCGGTGAGCAGCTTCTGTATCATGACCTTGGAGGACTACTTATGGGGCTTCTCCATGTGTTCCTTGGTGAACTCCTTCTGTAGCTCCTTTGTGGATTCCTTTGGATGCCCCTGTGTTTGGACTTTGCCTTCTTGCTGGGAGCTTTGGGCATTGCTGCTTTCAGTGCAACATACATGCTACCCAAGACACACACCCAATACCATGGAAGCTACAGATATTGTGGTGAAACGTGCAGGTCTTTAAATGTGTGTGGAGGAGTAGACCCACTAAACGTTGACATGGCTAAACATAATTGACAAACATCTCTGTCTAAATGCATATTTGTCTGACCTATCCCAGTGAGTATCCCAGGTAGAAGATAGGGGAGTGTAGTTTGTGTGTTAATTGGGTGGGCAAAAGATTCCTTGCTTTAAACAAATCAACAGCAATGTGTGCTCCAAATCCAAAAGGGCATTTGGGGAGTGATGTGTTCCAAGTTACCTTTTCACAGGGAAGGCTGTGAATTGGGGCCAGAATTAATCAACTTTGCCAAAACTACTGCCTAATCCTTTTTCTGCTGGGGCACTGCAACGAGCAAGGTGCATAGACTATTCTATCAACAACAGCAAGCAACCGTCATCCATGTGAGTTTATTGCTGTTCCAAACTGCTGAACCTGAATGTGCAGTAAGCACGTTTTCATTATATTTCCATAGCTGATCCCGACAATGGACCTTCTGGCCACACAGACTGCACTGAACTGGACGTTGCAAACAAAGAACAATGTCAGATACAGCCGTGTAAGTGACCTAGCACAACATGACACCGACAAGGAGAAACACATTCATTTTGTTTCATTGGTTTACTACGCATCAAATACTAACCAAGTTTATTTTTCCCTCTCAACAGTGCAACGCTTCCTACCACTTGCAATTGTTTAACAAAGCAGATTAGACACCTGACACACTTCCTGCCATGTTTTGTGACAAACCGAATCACCAGAGTTGGCTGCTGGCGAACACAAGTGGGGCCAAAATATGGTCCGAAGATGTATTTAAGAAGTAAGGGGGGGGGGGGGGGCAAGCCGGGCTGCAGGACAACCAGGGTCCCAAACCATCACCAAACACAGGCAGGATGAGTAGGATACCGGTGGACAGATAGCAACCAAAACCAGAAGGGGTAGTCAGACAAGCCTGGATCAGGAACCAAAGCGGGTAGTCAGACAAGCCAGGAACAGAAACCAAGGAGGATAAACAGGCTGAGGTTGTCACCAGGAACAGGGATCTGGGAACAAGGATGGTGGGCATCAGTCAAAGAAGATCAGTTGGCATCTTCCTGCTGTCTCTGCCTTAAAGCGGTCCTTCACTCTGAATAAGAGTCTATCTTATATGTTTCCCACACCCTGTACATACAGATTGGCCACATTAAAAATCATCCTACCTGCTTCTACTGCATGTTATGAGCCTTTAAACATCCAAGATGGCGGCTTATGGAAGCCGCCATCTTATCAGGCAGCTTGCAAACAGGAAGTGCCTCCTGACTGTGCTGCTCTGCATTTGGGGACTGCTGACCTTTACCTGACCCCAGCTCTGCTCTGTCTGAGCAAAGCACAGCTATAACCCGCCCCCCTGTACCTTATCCCACTCTCCTCTCCTCAGTAAGTGTGATGCTTCTGAGTCAAGATGGCGGCGCCCGTATCCTAAATTCCTGAACAGAGTTGCAGCCCAGTGGGGGAAAGAATAATAAGTTAGTGACTAAAAACGTAAAATATATTAATTTTAGATGCTGGGGAACCGTTTTTTAAGAGTTTGGGCTTTTCATTAAATCACGCTGAAGGTCCGGTTTAAACATGCGATTTGGAGTGCACATTCTTGCACCTGCATGCAGGCGCACACGTCTGTGCATGCGCAATGTACATACGGCACACTGCGCATGCTCAAGTGCCACATCTGCGCAAGCATTCCTGATGCCTGTTGCCCGTGCACAGTTTAGCATGCCTGCATCCAAGCATGTGAATGCATGTGCCCAGATGCGCAAACACAGCCAATGGGAACACAAATATAAAGCAAATAGGTATGTGCAGCAAGTGACTGTGCGACTGCGCCTGCCCTCGTTCGTATGTAGGAACCGAAAGAGGAAGGAGGACGTGGAAGGAGTGGGACCATAACACTGACCCCCCCCCCCCCCAAGGGGTGGACACTTCAAATTCAGGCTCACCTTCTACCAATATAGGTTATGGGTTTACAGGGGAAATTGCATCTTTCATTTAAAAGGAACACATATTTAGGACCCAGCTTCTTTGAGTGCCAACTCAGTTTCACGACTGCGCCTAGAATGAGCACAGCAGGGAGAATGTACAATCGCACACAACACTGAAGAAGGTGATTTAGCTTGACAGCTCTAGAGTTGACAGCTGAGATTTATGGTGAACACACAAGATATTGGTCATTTGAATGGCCTTCATTAATCCCCTCGCTTAGGATGACATCAGAGAAATGCCATTCACACACAACACAAGAGATAGCGAGCTAATTTGCCATCTCCTGTATTGCGTGCAAATGGCCATTCTGCAGTCAAATCACAAGAGCTAGCGATCTGGTAATACCAGAGATGAAGTTTGCCAGCTGTGGAGTAATCAGCAGCATCCTCTGCTGATAACCCAAGAGATGGCAATTGTATCGCCAGCTCTTGTGTTGTGTTCGAATGGCCATTTGCTAGGCAACACATACGAGCTAGCGATCTGGCAACACCAGAGATGGAGTTTGCCAGCACTGGTGTAATCAGTCATCAGTCCACTGCTGATAACCCAAGTAAGGGCAAACTGTTTCCCCAGCTTTTGGGTTCTGTTAATACACAAGAGCTAGTGATCTGACAATTCCAGAGATGGAGTTTGCCAGGTCCCGAATCGGGTGGCAAGCTGATCGCTGCAAATGAGCAGCTTCTTGTCAAGAACAAGTTCCTGCAAAAATAGAAAATAAAAAGGTTGGCTTGGGTGTCTGGTGTTTGAGATTGGGAATGCCCCCTGGGCACTCTTATTTGTAGTACACTTACCTGCCTGAATCGGGGCCATGATCTTGGGGAACTATGTCCTGTTTGGTGGCATCTGGGGCATGCTGAGCTACCTTCTTCGGGGTCCTCTTCTTTCATTTGGGGTATAGGTCAAAGATATATATTAGTTTCATGTGGAAGGGCTTTTGGAGTGTCCCTGGTAAACAAACATTGTTTTAGTTTTTTTAGACATACTAATGCTGGTTGTGCTAAGGATCCAATCTGAGGGTGAATCCTGGCTGCTGCCCGACACATTCATCCCTGCTTGTCTTCTCCCACTGCTTGGGTTGGTGTGTCTGGTTGCAGTGGTGCCACGAAAGAAGAAGACGAGGAAGGAGTAGAGGATGTGGGCAAGCGGAGAGAGCAAGTACTTCGGCCTGCTAGATGTAGTATCTGCCGGGGTGACTGGAGACTGCCTCTTTGGGGTGTCTGGCGTCTTAGGCGGCGAGGGGTGTTGAGACAGCATCTTGGGGTGGCCCGTCACAGAAAATTTGGATGTGTTTGCAAGCAGCTAAGTGATCTAGAACACATCTGTGTATGTGACTATTGATCTCCTGGGCTAATGATGCCATATAGACTTCAACACCCGTATAGACTTCAACACTCATCTCTTCAACACCTGTATAGACTTCAATATCCATCTCATTTTGTGCCGCTTTAAGTCAGACCAGTGCTTCATAATTTGCCCCCGCGAATACCACATCTGGGTTTTGGAATGAATATGCCCCGACTCACGTATTGCCCACATCCTCTTGCTGAATATGTTGGCCAGGTAGTCATATTTTTTCATAATTATCATCTATGGAGCAATCAAAAATTGGACAGTGTTTAGCTTCTGTCTGCAATAATTTGTTATGCGCTTTGGTGCATGCTAGATATATGCATGGACACATGCTGATTGTGACCTAAATGCATTGATACATGCAGCATGTATGGACACTAGCCCTCAGTAGACCATACACATAACCCAGCCAGGCCCTACATTGACACTGTCTCTGCACCATCACTAGGCCTCGTTAGGCCAAAGGCACCTAACGCACAGGCTCAGTGCCTTAGGGCAGGGTTTGGTACAGTTTCCGGGGGGGCGCAACAACACAGTTAAAGAATGCATGGATAACACAGGCTGGCTTGGGAGCAAACTACTTACATGAATGATGTAGATATCCTCTTCTTGGGTATACAGCGCAGGTGCCTTCTTGCATGTGAATTTTCAACATGTGTGGCGGATCCCGAAAGTGTGTAACATTATTCAAAAAACAGCAGTTGCAGCGCCCTGCAATTTGGCTTGACATCTCCTGCGATGCGCGACTCACAACAAGGGGCCAATTGCAAATAAAACATAGTGAATAAGCAGCAAAGACATTAAGGGCCAGGGGGGACTTTGATTTAGTTACCCACGTGACACTGGGCAAAAAGGAGGAAAAAATGGAGCCAGCAAGAAGAGGGAAAGTGCTGGTAACCACGCCAGAAAAACATGCTACAGCTGGACACAAGAAGTAAGCAATCCCAGAAAGGAGAACTAACTCTCCAGTGGCGAATGGGTCCAATGCTGGCAAAAGATCACTGCAGCTCAGGAGCATTTGATGCATTGCTTGACTTTGGTGAAGCAAAGGCTACATGCAAGGCAGTGTAAACATTCTTGCATTTGTTCTTATGCTGAAGGACACTTCTCCTTTGTTTTATGCGTGATCTGGGGTGAGAAGTAAAATATCTCGCACATGGAGAGAAATCCTGTTACTGTAAAATCCTTGAGGGAAACCGCCACATGCCTATAGCAACTTTAACAAGGCTTAAGTTGCCTCATCAAAGTTGCTATAGGCAACGAAACGCGTCGGCAGTAGCATGTGGCGGTTTCCCTCAAAGATTTTACAGTAACAGGATTTGGTCAATACGGAAGGGGTTGGTGAGAGCCACCTGCATTTTTTTTTCGCTGTACAGTCTTTATTACTTGTGAGTGCATTTGATTTAGATTAAACTCTCAAGGTGTTTGTACAATATTACGCAAGAGGCGTTTTTCCTTTTTTTTCTGTATCCATCTTCAAATTGCCTGATTTTGCATGGGATTATGTGAACAAGCCATTTAATTATGATGCTGGAAATTCCTATTTGATATTGGCAAGGTGTGATGAAGTTTCCTCATTTATTGGTGTATGAGCCTATTGAACTATCCATATCCGGTAAAAGTCTGTAAATTTGGGTGAAGGATGCACCGTTGGCATTTTCCACATATCATGCATGCGCTTTGGGATCACGTTGCCTACGGACATTTCTAATTTTTCAAGGAGCTCTGTTTTTAATCATTGCATTGTTGGGACTTTTTGTGGTTTGAGGAGTCTGCACGTTGAGCACCTGTTTTAAGGACTATTCCAACTTTTAACATTTTTAACATTTTTTCCAGGAAGATTTTAAGAGCAGTATTGTTATATATTTTGCAATGCAAGTTACTTGCACACCATGATGAATCAACCCTTTTTTGGGGCATCTCGATTTTGGATGCCCTGATGCGTGAACCCCTGATATTGCATGAAAAACACACAGCGAACTAACAGCGCCTGCGCACGCTACACATCAGGATGCTCAAGGCAGGAGAAATAAGGCCTGTGAAATTGAAAATCCCAGGTCTTGTTCCTCTTTAGGGGAAGAGTACATATACCTATCTTCCTCCTTGTTTTTAAAGTAGCAAGGTCTACAACCAGAAAGCTAAATGTATTTAAAGGGTTACTAAACCTCCCAAAGAAAACAAACAAGCACTCACCTTCACTCCCACACAACAGCTGCGGCCCTGTCCGCTGTTCGGAAATCTCCCAGTTTCCAAGAACAGCGGCTGGGGGCAGTGGTGGGGGGCACTCCCTGCTCCCAGACTAACAGCTTCTGCCAGATCACAGACGCAGTCCATTCATTGCCCTGGAGGGGCGGACCTGGTCTGGTGCTGTTTGACTGACGCTAGGGGTAGGACGGGGCTCGAGGCATCGGGAGTGCTGTTCTCTGAAACTGGCAGGTTTCAGAGGGTTGGATTGGCCCAGGCGTGCTGCGTGGAAGTGAAGGTGAGTGCTTAAGAAATGACGGAGAAAAAAAAAGAAAGAAAGAAAGAAAATAAGGAATGACAAAAGAGAGAAAGAAGACAAAAACAATAAACAAAAATAGAAGAAAAAGGGAGGGAGGAAAAGGACAGAAGGAAAGAAAGAACAAAAAGGAAAGAAAAAAAGGTCAGTCCGCCCCTTGCTGATACCCAGTTCTGGTTACTGCACGCCCCAGCGTCCTGCAGAGGTACTGCCTCGGGAGAGGAAACCACCATTGGGAAGAGTTGTATTACATGCCCACCATATGAGGAGGGCCCCCCCAAGGTGCAAGGGCCCCGACACCTGCCCTGCTATGCTCTGTGCGGACTCTGGCCCTGCAAAATGGTACCCACATCATTCTGACTCCCACCTGGCAAATTACTGTCGAAAACTGGTGTTAAAAGTAGTATACACTGCTATATAACAAAAATGCAATCCGTAAATACAGTGAATCATAGTAGTGGTTCAATCACATTGTTTAAATCTCACATCTGCAGTAGTGGCATCTGCTGACATTACTGTGTTTCACATATTATTATTTATTTAAAGTTTGCAAGTACAGAACAGAACATCTTTATGACAGAATATAATAATTACATTTCAAGATATAAGGGGTGAAAAGAGTATCTCTGTTACATTTCAGTATTTAGAAAATATTGTTACTGCATCTAATTACTTCTATACTTTATCAGGCAGCAAGAGGGGAGGGTGGCTCTTCACCTACTTTTTTTGACTGCACCACCTCATCCATATATATCCACCTGTCAAACGCAGGTGTTCTGAACGCCAGCGCCTTTGCCTAACCCCCGAAGTGGGTATGGCCCGAGCACGCCCCCAGGCATGGACCCAGGCCAGCAGCACCACACCCCGCCCGACGGTGTAGGTAGCCCCCCATAGCCATATGTATTCAACTATAAGCATTGACTTGTAATGTACATCAGAACCTTATTTAATTGAAATCTAAGATAAGAAGGGAGGGGCAGTAGTGGGGCAGCAGGAGGAGGAGGAGAGGGTGGGACTGGGGCCAAGCAGATATGACCCGTCATCCTCTCTAGTCATCCTGGTGTTTGCCTTGCTTATAGGTTTGAAACGTGAGCCATGGCAGCCAGGTAGCGGTGTAGATCGGCTTTCTAACATGGACAACGGAAGTGAGGTCTTCCATTTCTGTAATGTTTTGAATTTCTTTAAACCAGTCTGTGAGAGCTGGTCTGTGTGTTTGTTTCCAGAACTTTGGGACAGTCAGATGGGCAGCGTTATTCAGGTGAATCTCCTGGGCTAGCATTGCATCTTCAAGTTTGGTGAGCTAGCGGGGGACATTTTGTGTACTCTGATTGGCGTGTGGCACCATCTGGTCAGGTACTTGTACGCCGACTCTTGGATCCTAGTCGAGATGGAGGATTTATGGGCCAGTAAAAAGATTTTCTTCCATTGTGCGTCAGATAGCAAGGTACCTATGTCTCTTTCTAAGTCTGCACAGAACGACAATGCATAGTCATCCTGACTGTTCAGTAGGCTATAAATGTGTGATAAGATCTGCTTTCCAGGTGGAGTCATCATCACCAGTTTTTTGAAGGGCATTAGTTCCCTCTTCCACCTGGACCTAGGCTCGATTTTCTGCATTGAGTGCTGGAACAGGGCAAAATTATGTTCATCTCTGAGTATATCTAAAGGGCGCCATTGCTTGTCCGCATCCAAGTCTCTTCCCCTAAACTTCCCCACCAGAATCCACCCCTTCAGGAGTTGTTGCTGACGGCTATGAGGGAGGGTTGGCTTAATTATGAGAGGAAAAGGGGTGGGCCAGGGGTGAGAACTAGAGATGATCGAATCAAATCTGACGAACCTGAATTCGTTACGAATTTCAGGAAAAATTCGATCCGTAACGATTCCGAATATCTCCGCGATTCAATCGCTTGAATCGCTTCCTTAAAACTCCATTTACTACTATCCAGCCCATCTAAAATAGTAGATCCACATGTCAGGACATGTCCCATGGGGCAAGGAATCCTGGGTAGGCGTCACATGCTACCTATCAGCAGCCAGGCTTCCTGATGATGTCACAGCCCTATATAAGCGGCGCCCATTTTGCTCATTCCGACACTGTATTGTGGCCAGAGCAGATCATGCAGAGAGAGCGAGAGATAGATAGATAGATAGATAGATAGATACAATGAGGGAGAGATAGACAGAACAGGTAACAGAAGGAGCCGAGCGAGGGACAGATAGAGAAGGAGAGAGGCTGTGACAGTGACAGAGAAAGACAGGGAAAGTTTAAAGTGTTTGCATTAGCTTTCAAACCTATTTAGTGTTAAAACCACACCTGCCTATTTAGCTTTTCCTTTTCCTGGTGTCATTCTTTAAAAAGCGTGCTAGCATTAATATTTGAGTCACATTGTCAAATTGCCAGCAGCCATTGCCTTTCACCGGGGGGGGGGGGGGCGCAGTGCGGCGCAGATAGGCATCGGCCAACTGACTACGTAGAATGTCTCTGTAGTAGGTCAGTTTGTCCTCCCTCTCAGTGGATGTAAAAAAATGCCCCCATTTTGTGCCGGTAGCGAGGGTCCAATAAAGTGTTACACAGGGAAGTCCTCCTACCCGCTTGGATCATCAAGAAATCAGTGATGGCTTTTCTCTGTTCGTATAGTATACTGGCCCACCTTCTGTTCAACAAAATTGTACAGGGCTGGTACTGCCTTCTTCGCAAAGAAATGACAGCTTGGAACTCTCCACCTCGGCTCGGCACAAGCCATCAGTTCTCTGAAAGGTCCACCACCTGGATCCTCCTTATACAGGAGCACATTTAGCTTCTGCGCGTTGGATGACTGGGCATATACTATTGTCTCTTGGCCATGGCTTGGCCAATCGATTGCTGGCGGAATGACTGACTCGGATTAAGAGGAGGATGAGCATCTGGAGCGACAGAGGATGGGTATGACACACATGAGGTGGTGGAGCCTTAGCTGGCTGGAACAGGGAGCGGCGTTCCACTGGGTAATGCAGCACGTTGGACCAACACTTTGGAGCCAACTCTCCCAGGCCGCTTTATGGTGACGCTGCAAATGTTGACTCAGGGCTGTGGGGCCAACATTGGGACCCTGGCCACACTTCGCCTTCTGCCTACACATTTTTCTTATAGCCATGTTAACTTCCTGCGGATGCTTGATGAAAAACTGCCACATCGGCGAGTAGCTGATTTTCTTACCAACAGTCTGCACTAATTCACTGCTGCTGCCGCTGCCCACGACTCCAGGGACCCTTTTCCACTACCTCCGGGAAGGTAGCCTGCCGCTCAGCAAGTGGTCTACCCCGAGCACATTTTCCTCCAGACTTTTCCCTTCTGCCACCATGCTGACCGCTAAATCCATCACTCTTCATCACTCCAAGCCTTTAAAAGTGCCCTCAAAACTCACTGATGTCCTCAGGTTCCTCAACAGTGTCTGCCTAAGAAGCCAAAATGCTTGCAACACCACCTCCCACGCCACTCTCCTCATCACTACTTGCCTGTCTAGTGGAAGAAGCGGCGAGTGTCTCCTCCACATCTTGGCTGTGCAGTAGCTGCTGATTTTTCTCTAGCAGACCGTCCTCACTGAAAAGTGGAGTTGACTGGGGGTGTCAGATGTCACTCGTGTTAACCAATCAATGACGGCAGATGGGTTGCTGGTCGAGACACGACTGCTAGCTCATACCGGGAGATCAGGTCTCTCACTGAGACTCCTGCTTCCACTCACCCCTAGTCTGCTGCCACCTCTGCTTGATGAATTCAGGCCTCTGCGACTCCTCTGTGCCCATCCTGGCACTTTTCTGCCTGACATACTTAGTGCGTATATGAGCGGAGGACAAAACGCTACACTACGCATAAAACAGGATTTGTTGATAACAGCAGCAGGTGTGTAACTATCTATGGCCTTTCACTAAGTAGTACCTAGGCCCTGAAGACTTTAACAGGAACAAAGTGGTAAAACTCTTAGATGTGCGTATGTGATGCTCTGATGAGGGCAGTTCAATGTGCTCCAGTAAGCTTGAAAAATGTTTTTTTGAGAGGCCGCCAAGATTTCTACCCACCAATGCCTGATGCAAGAGAGTAGATTGATCGTGGTGCCAGACCAACACTTCAGAAATATGGATAGTGCAAAACAGATTTAAGGCACTGCTCTCCAGTTACAGACATTCCTCCGCATCTGACCACAAGAAATTATTGAGGAAATGCTTTACATGAATCTTAATTTTTATTAATATTCTTAGGATAAGATATATGTGCCCAAAATCTGTATATGTTCTCTTTGTGATGCTGCCAACTTCAGGGTGTGTTTTTCAGGCAATATATGGGCTCGGTATGCTGCTGCTGCCAACTCCAGGGTGTGTCTTTCAGGCAATATAGGGGCTCCTAATGCTGCTGCTGCTGCCAACTCCTGGGTGTGTCTTTCAGGCAATATACGGGCTCCTAATGCTGCTGCTGCCAACTCCTGGGTGTGTCTTTCAGGCAATATATGGGCTCCTAATGCCGCTGCTGCTGCCAACTCCTGGGTGTGTCTTTCAGGCAATTTATGGGCTCCTTATGCTGCTCCTGCCAACTCCAATGTGTTTTTCAGGCAATATATGGGCTCCTAATGCTGCTGCTGCCAACTCCAGGGTGTGTCTTTCAGGCAATATATGGACTGCTTATGCTGCTGCAAACTCCAATGTGTTATTCAGGCAATATATGGTCTCCTAATGCTGCTGCTGCTGTCAACTCCTGGGTGTGTCTTTCAGGCAATATATGGGCTGCTTATGCTGCTGCTGCCAACTCCAATTTGTTTTTCAGGCAATATATGGGCTCCTAATGCTGCTGCTGCCAACTCCAGGGTGTGTCTTTCAGGCAATATATGGGCTCCTTATGCTGCTGCCAACTCCAATGTGTTATTCAGGCAATATATGGGCTCCTAATGCTGCTGCTGCCAACTCCTGGGTGTGTCTTTCAGGCAATATATGGGCTGCTTATGCTGCTGCTGCCAACTCCAATGTGTTTTTCAGGCAATATATGGGCTGATTATGCTGCTTCTGCCAACTTCAGGGTGTGTCTTTCAGGCAATATATGGGCTGCTTATGCTGCTGCCAATTCCAATGTGTTTTTCTGGCAATATATGGGCTCCTTATGCTGCTGCTGCCAACTCCAATGTGTTTTTCAGGCAATATATGGGCTCCTAATGCTGGTGCCAACTCCAATGTGTTTTTCAGGCAATATATGGGCTCCTAATACTGCTGCCAACTCCAATGTGTTTTACAGGCAATATATGGGCTCCTTATGCTGCTGCCAACTCCAGAGTGTGTCTTTCAGGCAATATATGGACTCGTTATGCTGCTGCCAACTACAATGTGTTTTTCAGGCAATATATGGGCTCCTAATGCTGCTGCTGCCAACTTCAGGGTGTGTCTTTCAGGCAATATATGGGCTGCTTATGCTGCTGCCAACTCCAATGTGTTTTTCTGGCAATATATGGGCTTCTTATGCTGCTGCTGCCAACTCCAATGTGTTTTTCAGGCAATATATGGGCTCCTAATGCTGCTGCTGCCAACTCCAATGTGTTTTTCAGGCAATATATGGGCTGCTTATGCTGCTGCTGCCAACTTGCCAACTCCAGGGTGTGTCTTTCAGGTAATATATGGGCTGCTTATGCTGCTGCCAACTCCAATGTGTTTTTCTGGCAATATATGGGCTCCTTTCCTGCTGCTGCTGCTGCTGCCAACTCCAGGGTGTGTCTTTAAAGCAATATATGGGCTGCTTATGCTGATGACCACTCCAATTTGTTTTTCAGGCAATATATGGGCTCCTAATACTGCTGCCAACTCCAATGTGTTTTTCAGACAATATATGGGCTCCTAATGCTGCTGCCAACTCCAATGTGTTTTTCAGGCAATATATGGGCTGCTTATGCTGCTGCTGTCAACTCCAGGGTGTGTCTTTCAGGTAATATATGGGCTGCTTATGCTGCTGCCAACTCCAATGTGTTTTTCTGGCAATATATGGGCTCCTTTGCTGCTGCTGCTGCTGCCAACTCCAGGGTGTGTCTTTAAAGCAATATATGGGCTGCTTATGCTGCTGACCACTCCAATTTGTTTTTCAGGCAATATATGGGCTCCTAATACTGCTGCCAACTCCAATGTGTTTTTCAGGCAATATATGGGCTCCTAATGCTGCTGCCAACTCCAATGTGTCTTTCAGGCAATATATGGGCTCCTAATGCTGCTGCCAACTCCAATCTGTTTTTCAGGCAATATATGGGCCCCTATTGCTTCTGCTGCCAACTCCAGGGTGTGTCTTTCAGGTAATATATGGGCTGCTTATGCTGCTGCCAACTCCAATGTGTTTTTCTGGCAATATATGGGCTCCTTTGCTGCTGCTGCTGCTGCTGCCAACTCCAGGGTGTGTCTTTAAAGCAATATATGGGCTGCTTATGCTGATGACCACTCCAATGTGTTTTTCAGGCAATATATGGGCTGCTTATGCTGCTGCTGCCAACTCCAGGGTGTGTCTTTCAGGTAATATATGGGCTGCTTATGCTGCTGCCAACTCCAATGTGTTTTTCTGGCAATATATGGGCTCCTTTGCTGCTGCTGCTGCTGTTGCCAACTCCAGGGTGTGTCTTTCAGGCAATATATGGGCTCCTAATGCTGCTGCCAACTCCAATGTGTTTGTCAGACAATATATGGGCTCCTTATGCTGCTACCAACTCCAGGGTGTGTTTTTCAGGCAATATATGGACTCCTTATGCTGATGCCACCTCAAGGCTCTGTAATTGTGCCCCTCTGCGACAGCGATTCTAATAGCGATGCCTCTGATCTGCATGTCATACTTCTTTACAGTGTTATTTCACTAACCCAGCATGCATCCTATGCATGTTACAGCAAGGCAAAATGTTCTACAACCCTATTGAGGCTCTCGGAAGGCCATAAATAGCCGTTTTAATAGCGATTCGCTGCGAATAAATTCGGACCGAAGCAATTTTTTCTGGAAAATTCTGCAAATCGGCCGAATCGCACTTTTCATAAATTCGCTCATCTTTAGTGAGAACCTCTAAGTCTCTCAGCTTTCCAAAGACCTCTTAGGTGCTAGATAGCGTGGGGGGATGTCTGATAAACTGTTGTGGGCACTCCAAGGCCCACGGTAGATCCTAAATAGGGGTGTCTATGAAACCCTCCAGCTCTACCTATTTCTTGGAGTTTCATGTTTCACATATTACTGATTACTTTTTGGTGCTTTGTACATATTAAGAGGCTCATTTACTACAGATTTTGGCAGCCATTAACTGTGTTAGCTTGATTTTCCACATTTACAAAGAGCACTGTGGCATGTTTGCTCAGGAATATCTGTGTTTGCTGGATTTACATTGAGTTCATTATGCCCCATAAAATGTTATTTGCAGTGAGATTGTCTCTTTATGTCTTTTATCATTCTTAACTTATTTTTCAAGCATACTAATGATACTGTTTTCAAAATACAACATTTTTTGCTAAACTTTTTTTCTGAAGCTTTTCATACAACCCAGACACTCCCTAGACACGGCACATATATTATGGGACCCCTCCTATGCAACATATACATATAAGTGTGTTTAGCAGTAGTATGCCAGCATTTGCAAAACCATTTTTCAAAGTAAATGCCACTAAATTTCAGCAAAATGTATGCCGAAAGTCGAGTGGTCACTGGTGTTTGCTGCTTCAATTTGAGGTCCAGGGAGGGAGGTGGAAGGAAAGGTGAAAGTCACGCAAATTCGGACAAGTAAATCACCCCCTAAGTTTTACTTTCACCTTATTTGCACTTTAATACATGTATTTCACCACTAGATGGTACTCTTGTAGTTTCTAATGTTTGTGATTTTTTTATGTGAATCTTTATTATCGCCACTAAAATTTGCTTATGGATTGCATTTCTTTATTGTTATGTTGGCTCCAAGCCTTTTTTTCTTATATTGGTTTAACAAAATATTTGGGCAACACTATGCTATCACCCAGTGATTTCTCATAAACAGCCACAATTTTGCTGATTCAGTTTGATCTTCTGAGCAGAATTATTGGAAAATTCAGGTAAACTTTGTCTAACTGCAAAAAAACCTTATAGCAAATTACCTTTAGATGGAAGTTCTTTTGGGTCTATTCACACCTCTTCGCTTGCACTGCATTTGGCAATGCGTTCACAACCAAGTGAAAATGCTGCCTATTATTTTTTATGGGCCAGTGCACATTTATACGCAGCGTACATAAAGTATGTGTACTGGCCCATCAAAAAATGGGCAATGGGTTACAAAAAAAACCCTCTTACTTCAGCCGTGGTCCAGCGCTGCTGTCCGCGAGAATGGGCCTCTCAGAAACACAAGTGAATGGGCAGCAGGTGCACGGAGAGAGCCGGGGGATGCCGCTTAGTGTCTCTCTCACTGACAGGTTGCACAGAAACGGGAGCATGCGCTTGACCACGGCTGAGGTAACTGTTTTCTTCTTTGTAACTTTTTATTGAGTAAAATCAAGCAATCATATACAATATATACAAAGTTACAATAATAAATAAATAAAATAAATAATAACTAAACAAAAGAAACAGGCCTTACAATTCGGCATATAATATATAATATCCATTATTCTATATACAATCCTATCTACAACCTAACACTACACTATACACAAATCAACAGGAAGACTAAGAGACCCCGTCACCTGTCACAAATCAACAGGAAGACTAAGAGACCCCGTCACCTGTGAGACCCCGTCAATCTGTCTTTGTTATGAAAAATCTATGGGTGATAAGAGACAGAAAAGCCCACCCAGAGGGAAGTCATGAGGACTAAGGAGGCCTGATGTTCCTCCACGCCTTCATCCAGGCCCCCCGTTCCCACCTGTCCCTTTCCAGCACCCGGATCTTCCCCACCTCATGCAGGATGTCATGCACCACCACCGGGACAGGGAGGACTTTTTTCCTAATGCGGAGCTGGCACCGTGAATTCCACGTGAAATAGCGGATCACTAAACTAACTAGATATAAAGTGTCCAAACAAAAATCCCCTCTGTTTTTGAATGCCCCGTACACCCACTCAGAATAGGAAAGCTGGGAGAAAAAGGGGGCACTGAGGGCCAACCCCGCCTGTTTACACACATCTACATTAAAGGGACACCGGAGCAGGAAGTGGTCCATAGTCTCCACCTCACCCTGACACTCCTCACTGAGACAAATTATCTCTGGCAGGCTGCGACTCTTCCGGACACCCCCTAAGGAAGAGTTTCCTTGGAAGGAGAGCCAGGCTATATCCCGGTATTTCAAAGGAATTCTTGAGGAGTTAATAAGCCTCAAACCCTCCCTCATGATGGAGCCTGGCCAATCCCTGAGGGACAATGGCTCATGAAAAGCCAGACCCAGGACCCGACTCACCAGAAGCTTCCTCGAAATAGATCTTATGTCCTCTGCTGTCAATTGCCATTGCCGAAGTATTTTCAAGCACGGGGCAACATAGGCCAGGAGTTGAGCCTGAGGAACTCGAGGGCTTTTCACCCGGCCACCATTCTCCCAGTCTCGCAGGAAGGGCTTAAACCAGGACTGGAAAATACCCACCCAGCCAGGCGGGCTCTCTGCCAACATGCTTCCAAAATTATGTTTCAGAAACAAGAGAGAGAAAAACACTACTGGGTTGGCCATCCCTAGGCCACCCTCCCGCCTGGATAGGTGAGTGACATTTCTTTTCACCAGGTTCATACGGTTTCCCCATAACATCTGGAAAAACATGCTGTAGACCCTGGTGTAGAGAGATACTGGCAAAACACAGACGAAGCTGAAGTATAAAAAGATGGGGATCAGGTAGGTCTTGATAAGGTCAACCCCTTCCCTGAGAGACATTTTCCAGCTCTTCCAGACTGCCACCCTGACATTGGCAATTTCCAGCCTGCGCTCCCAGTTTTTTTGGCCATAATCACCAGGACCGAAATTAAAGCCAAGGATCTTAATTTCCTGCTGGGGCATTGGGAAGGCGTCCAGAAGTTCGAAGCCCTCACCCTCCTCACCCATCCAGAAAACTTCACTCTTCTCATGATTGACCTTGGAGCCCGACGCTTCTGTATACTGTGCTATTAGAGAGGCCACCTCCTCTGCCTCATTTGTCCCAGAGACAATCACAGATACATCATCAGCATAGGCAATGACCTTCAAAGGAGGCTCACCAGGCACACCCAGAGGAACCCCACATAACATGCTGCTCTCGACCCTCCTTATAAAGGGATCGATTGCAAACACATACAGTAGGGGACTCAGAGGGCATCCCTGTCGCACACCAGAGCCAACTTTGAAAGGCCTTCCAACCCAACAATTCTCCCAACCAAGAGGGAAGCTCTCAGCCCCTTCATACAGGGTTTGTAGCCAATTAATGAGCCGCTCTGGCAGGCCGTACTTACCAAGAAGCAGCAATAGGTACTCATGGTTGACCCTATCAAAAGCCTTTGCCTGATCTAACGCCAACAAGTACTTTCCCCAGCCTGCAGCCCTGCATCGCTCCAAGGCTTCCCGGACAGCTAAAACTGCTGAGAAGGTGCTTCTACCTTGGATTGAGCAGCGCTGATGACGGGAAAGCAGTTGCTCCGCTACTGACGACAAGCGCCAGAACAAAAAGTTCGCCAGTATCTTTCTATCGACATTGAGAATGCTGATGGGGTGCCAGTTCGCAATCATCGAAGAGTCCTTTCCTTTTGACAGAAGGATCACAGCCGAGCGCCTCATGGAGGGAGGGAGGGAACCCTCTGCCGGACAGCAATTAAAGACCTCCACCAAATGTGGTGCCAGGATGGTCTTAAAACATTTATAAAATTCAGCTGTCAGACCATCTGACCCGGGCGACTTTTTGATGGCAAGGTGATCAATCGCACTTACCACCTCATCGGCAGTGACCGGCTCTGTCAAGCTAGTGATAGAAAGGTCACCATTTTCCAATCCTGGAGTAGAGTCCAGGAAACTTTCCATCCTTGCCCGGTCAAGAACCTTTCTGCCCAGGAGGTCAGCATAAAAGGACCTAATAATCTCCAGGATCCCAGATTTAGATCTTACCAGAGAACCTGTGCTATCCTTCAGACCAAGGACAGTCTTGAGAGCTGCAGCCTGTCTGCAATTCTGATAGGGATCGGGTGAGTGGTATTTCCCATAATCCCTTTCCAGAACCAGAGAAGCATGCCAGTCATACTGACACTTCCTGAGGAGAAGCTTGACTTCAGAGATTGCCCCTTGATCTCCACCATTTGAGACAAGGATGTCAAGTTTCCTCCGCAAGTGCTGGTAGGCAATGTATTTATCAAGCTGTTTTCTTTTTCCTAGGCCCCTGAAAAGCCCAGCAATTCTCATTTTGGTCAGCTCCCTCCACTCAGACCTGCTGCTGCAAAAATCCTTAATGGAAACCTGTGCCTGAAAAAAATCCTCAAAAGATTGCCTTACCCGCTCCTCCTCAAGGAGAGCCGAATTCATCCTCCAGATGCTCCTTCCTCTAGGGGGTGTGTCAGAGGCATTCAAGACCATTGATAGTAAAAGGTGATCGGAGAACTCGACAGCCTGCAGCCGCGGAGGCTGAGAAGCCGAGCCCTCCTTCAAAAAAAACCTGTCTATTCTACTCTGACTGCTACCTCGCTGAAAAGTGAAGCCCGTGAGGTCTGGGGAGTGCTTAATGTGCACATCTTCCAGACCTGCCTCTCTAACCATGCTATTCAAAAAGAGACTATCGCAGCCCAGCTTGCCTTTGAAGCCTCTCCTGTCCATGAGCCTAGTTACAGTGTTAAAATCACCTCCAAAGACTACTGGCCGGGCTGTAAAAAGGAACGGCTTGATCTTTGTAAGGAGGCATTTCCTGTCCCACTTAGTTTTGGGTCCATAGATATTTATTAGGCGCAGGTCCTGCCCCCTTACACTGACGTCCAAGACCATGCACCTCCCGATCTCCACCTCAATGACTCGCCGGCAAGTTACCATGTCGGTTTTAAAAAGCACCGCCACTCCACTGTAAGGCTCGGCCGCAAGAGACCAAAAAGAGGGTCCGTGCCTCCACTCCCGCTTCACAGCTTGAATGTCGGCCAGACTGGCCAATGCAAAAACAAAATGTCAGCATCAAACTGGCTGAGAAAAAATAAGGCCATAAAACGAGCGCTTACTGATTTAAGGCTGGCAACATTAATGGTTTCCACCTTTATCGGAGGGGGAACTGCCATCAGAGTCATTCGGGAGAATGTCTCTTAGCCTTCCCTCCGGCCTCACTATCGGATCCCTCACGCTTACTGGCGGAGGCTTGTGTTTCCTCCTCCATATCTGAGGCCTCAGAATCAAATGAAGAAATCTCTACTGAGTCCTCAGAAAGTGCCTCAAACCAGTTGAAGAGCTGCACCCCATGGCTATTCCCCGGTTCAGGCACTCCATTGTCCTTTTTTCTTTTCTTCTTGGTAGCAAACCTGAGAGCAAGGTAATACTGATCCTCGGGGGAGAGTCCAGACCACGCTGTCTTGGGATCTGAACTCCCACCCTGCTCAGAAGGGGGTGCAGGATCAGGATCACCTAGCCCCAGCCTGCGAGGTTTTACAGCAGGGGCCACAATTACTGGGACCCCCCTTGGTACTTGCAGTGCCAGCCCCCCGGGCCGCCTCAGCTATTTAATTACTCGATCTTACATTGGTGGTTGCTGACTTGGGGGCAGACTGGGGATTCACCTTAGGGACACCTGCAGATGGTACAGGAGCGGGCGCAGGGGCCTCAGGAACCCCCAGATGAGTGGGGGGAGGGACCGTAGATGGGACTGCATGGGAATGTTCCTCACTATCCAGCCGCTGCATTTCCTGCACCACTTCCCTGTCCAGGTTGTGCCAGGCCTCAGGACACTGACTATAAGGGTGGCCGAGCTGATTACATAGATTACATCGGATTGTATTGCAGTCCTTAGCCAACTGTCCCAAGCCCTGGCACAACGAGCACCTAAGAAGCGAGCAGGAGGAGCTGAAGTTACCCTTGGCCCCACATTTATGGCAAACCTTGGGCTGACCAGGATAAAAGATGGTCAGCCGGTCACGGCCAATATAGGCAGAAGATGGCAGGTGGGTGACCTGGTTGCCATTCCTGCGGAGCCTCAGGGTCACTGACCAGCCCCCAGTCCAGATATTCTGATCGCCTAGGATCTTCTTCAGGGGAGTGAGAACATCACCATAACGCTTTAGCCAGACAGTCAAATCAGAGGGGGGAATGGACTCATTTCTAACCAGTATGGTGACATTTTTCACAAGCTGCTGTCTGGAGACCTGGATGGGAGTTAACCCCTTCCAGGCAGGATCTTGCTTCAGCAGCTCATAACGCTCCCAAAATAAGTCCATTTCTTCTGGTCTGATGAAGCTTAAGTCATGTTCTGCACTCCCCACTGGACTGATCAGGGCAAAAATGTCTGCAGCTGCGAATCCCATACCCAATATGAGATCCACCACCGCCCGCCGGGTGATAACTGGCCCCTCCCACCTAAGCTGGACCAGGTTGCGCCTATTGAAGCCGCTGGCAGGGGTGTTGGCCTCACTGGGCACAGACATCCTCTCACCAGCAGCTTCTCCACCACGCCTGGAAACCTGGGCATAGGACACAGGGGACTGCACTGCAGCACCAACAGCATTATTGGCCCTACTCCCTGTGCCACCTCGCTGTATGAAATACAGGGCAGGGCAGACAGCAGGGGCCCGAGCATTAGGTGGCACAGTCTTCTTACTGTCCACCTGAGGTGCAGGTGAGGGGACAGTCACAACATCAGCAGCAGACACAGCAGCGGGCCCAGCAGAAAGTCCAACAATAGAATTAACCCCTGTGGACTCAACCCCAGACACAGCAGCAGTAACAGGAGCAACAACATCAGTAACAGCACCCAAACCAGCTGAAGCAGAAACAATAGAAGCCCTGCCAGCAAGACTCAAACCTGCGGGTGAGTCACCCATGGCCCCAGGCCCACCAAGTTCGGCGCACCCAGGAACCCGGATGGACTCCTTATGCTGATGCCACCTCAAGGCTCTGTAATTGTGCCACTCTGCGACAGTGATTCTAATAGCGATGCCTCTGATCTGCATGTCATACTTCTTTACAGTGTTATTTCACTAACCCAGCACGCATCCTATGCATGTTACAGCAAGGCAAAATGTTCTACAACCCTATTGAGGCTCTCGGAAGGCCATAAATAGCCGTTTTAATAGCGATTCGCTGCGAATAAATTCGGACCGAAGCAATTTTTTCTGGAAAATTCTGCAAATCGGCCGAATCGCACTTTTCATAAATTCGCTCATCTTTAGTGAGAACCTCTAAGTCTCTCAGCTTTCCAAAGACCTCTTAGGTGCTAGATAGCGTGGGGGATGTCTGATAAACTGTTGTGGGCACTCCAAGGCCCACGGTAGATCCTAAATAGGGGTGTCTATGAAACCCTCCAGCTCTACCTATTTCTTGGAGTTTCATGTTTCACATATTACTGATTACTTTTTGGTGCTTTGTACATATTAAGAGGCTCATTTACTACACATTTTGGCAGCCATTAACTGTGTTAGCTTGATTTTCCACATTTACAAAGAGCACTGTGGCATGTTTGCTCAGGAATATCTGTGTTTGCTGGATTTACATTGAGTTCATTATGCCCCATCAAATGTTATTTGCAGTGAGATTGTCTCTTTATGTCTTTTATCATTCTTAACTTATTTTTCAAGCATACTAATGATACTGTTTTCAAAATACAGCATTTTTTGCTAAACTTTTTTTCTGAAGCTTTTCATACAACCCAGACACTCCCTAGACACTGCACATATATTATGGGACCCCTCCTATGCAACATATACATATAAGTATGTTTAGCAGTAGTATGCCAGCATTTGCAAAACCATTTTTCAAAGTAAACGCCACTAAATTTCAGCAAAATGTATACCGAAAGTCAAGTGGTCACTGGTGTTTGCTGCTTCAATCTGAGGTCCAGGGAGGGAGGTGGAAGGAATGGCGAAAGTCATGCGAATTCGGACAAGTAAATCACCCCCTAAGTTTTACTTTCACCTTATTTGCACTTTAATACATGTATTTCACCACTAGATGGTACTCTTGTAGTTTCTAATGTCTGTGATTTTTTTATGTGAATCTTTTATGAATCGCCACTAAAATTTGCTTATATATTGCATTTCTTTATTGTTATATTGAAGTGTACCTTACTGTCAAGCCTTGTTAGGCTCCAAACCTTTTTTTCTTATATTGGTTTAACAAAATATTTGGGCAACACTATGCTATTACCCAATGATAACTAACTCTTAGACGTGATTAGGACTTTTCTTCTCCCTTATTTCTCATAAACAGCCACAATTTTGCTGATTCAGTTTGATCTTCTGAGCAGAATTATTGGGAAATTCAGGTAAACTTTGTCTAACTGCAAAAAACCTTATAGCAAATTATCTTTAGATGGAAGTTCTTTTGGCACCTCTTTAAGGGTCTATTCACACCTCTTCGCTTGCACTGCATTGGGCAACACATTCACAACCAAGTGAAAATGCTGCCTATTATTTTTTATGGGCCAGTGCACATTTATACGCAGCGTACATAAAGTATGTGTACTGGCCCATCAAAAAATGGGCAATGGGTTACAAAAAAAACCTCTTACTTCAGCCGTGGTCCAGCGCCACTCTCCGCGGGAATGGGCCTCTCAGAAACACAAGTGAATGGGCAGCAGGTGGACGGACAGAGCCGGGGGATGCCGCTTAGTGTCTCTCTCACTGACAGGTTGCACAGAAACAGGAGCATGCGCTTGACCACGGCTGAGGTAACTGTTTTCTTCTTTGTAACCCCCTTCCCTGTCCCGCCTCAGTGCCAGGAGAGAGTGGCAGGGCAGAGGGTTGTTTTTAGCATGGAATTCAGCTGTAAAGCAGACCTCCAGTCAAGAAAATAAAGTTTAGTGGTGTATGGTACTTGAGAGGGCTTAACTAAATGCAGATGTTGTGGAATAGCCTGGCTCCTGGAATTACAAGGGATCATCATCTCTCATGTTACACACAAACACACACACACACACACACACACACACACACACACACACACTGAATCACCAGCTGCTTCTAGGAAAAAATGTAACTATGTATCAATCAATGTAAGTCAATGTGTTTGGCTGCCACCGAGTTGTTTACAATGTTGTTACTATGTTTTAAGCGCTTTCTGAGCAGTGCTGAATCATTACAGCTTAGCCAGCAATTTAGGGAAATTTTGACTGTAGGACTGGGCTTTTCACAAGCAGGCCTGTCAGAATTGGAGCATGATGGCTGCCCACATTCAGTTCAATAGCAGAGAATCTCCATGCTTTCCCTCAACATCTGAATGGAGTTCAACCCTCTCAAATATATTACATAAAAGCTGTTTGTTCATATGATGATTGAATATGGCACACTGTTACAAACTGTGAACCTACCCTGTGATACAATCATTTGTAGTGCTAAAATTGCAAATATCTACTTAT
Organism: Gastrophryne carolinensis; assembly: GCA_027917425.1. Lineage (NCBI taxonomy): Eukaryota > Metazoa > Chordata > Amphibia > Anura > Microhylidae > Gastrophryne > Gastrophryne carolinensis. Next base: position 115,748,463 of record CM051244.1, on the reverse strand, counting down.
TGAAATTATATCCTATTGAAAATGCAGCAAATATTAAGGTGCGCAATGAGTCCTAATCTTTCCAATATTGACATGATAGAGCTCAATAGGTATAGAGGCCTTACATTATCAGCACCTAAGAACATTTATTCTCTAGTAGTATACATTTCCTTTCTATTTTCTAGGGCACTGTTTCTCAACCTGCTGTACACGTACTCCAGGGGGTACTTGGCTGTGTTCTGGAGCAAACCTTCAGGAGATGTCTGATTGGTCTAGTATATTATTTTACAAGTGAAACCTAATTCATCCTTGTTTTAAAAGTGCCATAAGGCCTATGGCCTACTAATTTTGGTACTATTTATAATTAATCACCCACTTTGGAGTACTTGTTTGGAACTTCTTGTCGCTAGGGGGTACTTGGCGTAAAAAGGTTGAGAACAACTGTTCTAGGGTGTGCACATTTCCCTTTTAGCTTTCAAAGCGTTAAGCAAGGACAAATCCAAAAATACTCACCACTAGAGATGAGCAAATTGAACCGGTAGAATACAGTTTCTACTTGAATTTCATGAAAAGTTTGGTTCGCCACGTGGTTTGCGGCGATACACGGAACAAGAACCTGGGGGGATTTCACCGGCACCACCCCACAGGTTAGCCAAGGAGAAGCAGAGAGACAGGGTTACTTGGTCCCAGCTTAAGAGGTCAGGGTAACTGGGCCAATCAGGAGGCATTATTGCAGGAGATAGTCACGTGTTACTCCATCTATCCACCATTATTATGCTGGCAGTTGCAGAGAGAGCATTGCTCTTACAGCAAGGACAGTTTAGGCACAGTTTAAGTCATTTTGAACCATAGCATAGGAGAAAAGAAGGGACAGGAAAAGAAGTGGGCACAGTGGGATGCTGAGGGGGGTGTGTGCTGCACAGAAAAACTGCATCTGCCTGCATTGGGATCTGCTGGTCATCCAAGTCCACCCTGTAAGATCTGAAAACTTTAGTGTTTTTTTTATGGTTTTGCTTCCCCCTGTCACTGCATTGGGGAACTTGGGGTACACAATGCCTCAGTGTTTAATACAGTTTTTTTTTTTTAAATCAATCTTTTTCAACTGCCAAGGACAAAGGGAGGCAGCTCTGTTTTATCTGTGCAGGCCTTGTCTCTCTCTAAGTTGGGGTCCACAGTGCCTCTTTGTTAAATACAGTTTATTAAATATTTTTTCACCTGCCAAGGAATTTTTAGGGGGCATCTATCTGTTTTAGGAAATACTAAATAAAATGTCTGGGTAAGGAAGGGGTGGGAAAGAACGGGGGAGAGGAAAAGACATCCCTGCAATTCCTTCTGCTACTAAGGATAAGGATGTTTTCAGTACCAACACTGTGGTCAGCAGCCAGGTGCCCAGTAATAGTAGCACCAGCCATTTGCCCAGGCCAAGCCATAGAAGTGGCAGCATCCATTTTCCCAGGTCTGCCACTGCCAGTAGTAGCAGCAGCAGCAGCAATGTATGCAGTAAAAGTAGCAGCAGTAATCTACGTGGTAGTAGCAGCAGCATCAGCAAGCCAGAGTTGTCCATTTCCTCCAGTGGGTGTGTTATTTCAGACAATGCATCCATTGTGGACTGGTTGACTTGCTTTCGCTCATCTCCAGAGGAGGAAAATTATAACGCAATGACTTTGAGCCAGGTTTCAGTGGATTCTTCCTTCACTTCAGCTGTCTTTCTCTTCCCTCATCTGTCTCTGTATCGGCCTCTCCTGGGGTTCCTGCTTTTCTCAGCAGCCTGGTTGCTATGGATACTGACAAGGAGAATTTGTTTGACAACAAACAGCCTTTGTCGTGTGTTGCAGAGGTGGCGGAGGTGGTGGAGGTGTGTCCGAGACACATAGCTGTGGCAGTGGGGTGGTTGTAAACATGGACATACTGGTAGTTATGAAGGTGGTTGTGGTGTGGGGAGGCAAGTAGACCATGATAAAATCAGAGCAGGTAAGTGGCAGGGATCAGGAGGAGTAGGATGATGTAGTTTTGGACAGGACCTGGGAACCAGACAATGAGAAAGGGACTTAGTCAGAGCAGGAGGGTACTTCTGGCACTGGCAGCATCAAAGAGCCGAACCAAGGTAGGGCCAGATCATCTGCAAAAAGGCACAGGGCTAGGTCCCGTGGTATGGTCCGCTTAGAAACAGGTGATGGCGGCACTGATTCTGCATTTGAAGGCTCCAGAAAAAAGCCTGCCAGAGGAGGAGAAAAGTTTGGTGATGGGAGTGTTGGAAAGGCTAGCTCTGCATGGTACTCTGCTGTGTGACAATTCTTTTGTACCTTCCCAGAGGAACTAAACCTGGCACAGTGTCAGTGTCTGCAAGCAGAAATTAAGCTGTGGCCAGGGCACAAAACGAATTACGGCTTTACGTAAGCACTTTCATTACAAGGCTGTCTGGGACAATCAAAATGCCTCGCAAATGCCCTATCAAAACCTTATTGCCCTTGCTGATGCTGCTGCTGATGGTGCAGCTCCTATTACCTATCATCTGTCTAGTACCCAGGCCTCATCCACAGGCAGTACAATCTCAGTCTTGTCATCGTCATCTAGTGCTCATCCTCCATCCCGTCATTTATCCATAATAGAATCTATATACACCAGACAACAATATGCACCCAGCCATCCAGTTGTTGTGCAGCTGAACTCGCACCTGGTCAAATTGTGCAGTCGCCATTCCACCTGGTTAAGTACACTGCTTTTGGGCAACTAATGGGTGTCCCCAGCCCAGATGGCATGTTCCCAGTCACCATTTCTTCTGCAACAAGGCCATTCCCGCCTTGCACAGTTATGTGAAAGAGAAAGTGGGGTTGTCTATGCAGCTGTCAGTGTGCAGCACAGTAGATACTTGGAGCAGTAGTTATGGCCAAGAGCAATACATGTGTGTCGGCCCACTGGGTCAACCTTGTGCAGCACGATGATCCAACACTACAAGGTCAGGCATTAGTAACACCTTTGCCTTTGTGCCAATATTGCTTCAGCTTTGGACACCTGGTGCCTATCCTCCTCCTTCTCCTACTCAACAGACGGGAGTTAGGAGGGCACAGCTTACCCACCTCCTCCTCCATCCTTTCATCACTGCAAGTCACATCACTGCCATGCCATATTACACTTGCTAAGACTGGGTAAAAAAGCCAAACTGCCAAGTAGTTGCTGCCAGGCATGCATGAGGAAATCTCCCGCTTTCTGTCTCCACATCAACCTATATTGGGCAATGTGGTTGCAGATAATTAGACGAACATTGTGGCTGCTCTGCGTCTAGGTCGCATGACCCATGCCCCATGCCTAGTGCAAGTAGTCACACACATATGCTGGTCTTGCGGATGTTCTGGCCATGTCCAGGAGGGTATGTGTATGCTATAGCCGATCCTATGTTTTCAAGCACTTGCAGCGGTAGAATGATCTTCCCGAACATCTGAGATGTCCACTTGCACTGGAAATCCAACCTACATATGCTGGACTGCCTCTACCACCAGCGCAACGTGGTGAATGATTTCTTCATGCAGCAAACGGCCAGCTTTTGCACCCAGTGTAATTTTCAGCTTCAACATGTCATGTGCTTAGGCCTTTTGAAGGGACGACAAGTTATGTCAGCAGGGACAACAGCGGAATGAATGATGTTATGCCACTGATTTTGGAGCAAACGCTTACAGCCATGATTCAGCAAGGGATGGAGGAATGATCCCGTCTGTCTCCTGGCTTATCACAGGAAGTCTGTCTTCAACTTATCAAAGGAAGGGATAGGGGAAAAGGCACAGGATAATGACAATGGCCATCATGATGGTGGTGGTGATGATGATGATGAAGATGATGAACAAACATGGAAATACGGAGCAGAGAATGGAACCAACCAGGCCCTCTGAAATGCTGGCGAGGATGGCGAGCTGTATGCTGGGGTACTTGCATGCTGACAGCTGCATTGCTAGCATGAAGCAAAAAGATGAGTACTGGATCGGTACACTTTTAGACCTTCGGTATAAAGCCAAAATAGGGGAATTTTTCAGACCTTCCGAGAGGAAGGCAAAAATGGCTTATTACCTAGAGAAGACATGCAGCCAATTAGCCATGGCTTTAAAATGGCAGACACCTGCTGCAAGCATGTCCCTTCTCCTCTCCCCAACGAGTCAATTCTCTACCTCTTCAAAATATGATGCACAAGTTTTTACATCCCATAAGCCCATCTGACACACATCGTCATGGAAGGGATGTTCATCACCAGAAACACCACCACCACCTGAACAGCCAGGTGCACTCAACTGTGCCCTTTCTCCAGGAGATACACTGAGCTCAGACCCCTTGAACTTATGGGTGAGCAGATTGGACCATTGGCCAGAGTACAGTTTGCCATTGTGATCCTGTCTTGTCCAACCTCAAGCGTAGCGTTGGAAAAAGTTTTCAGTACGTCAGGTGGTGTCGTCACCCCTAAGCAGACAAGGTTGTCCACCAAAAGCGTGGAAAAACTAACTCTAAAAAAAACCTGAAGATAAATCAGACGTGAATAGGTGACCCCCTGATGATGTCTGATGCCACTGGTTAGCATGCCACTACTACCACCAACAGTGCCTCCGCTGCCAGCCTGCCACCCTCTGCTACTGCCAGGCCAATATACACGCAGGTCAACCCTGTGTTGCCCAACTAAATTGTCAGAATGCCAAACCTGCTGCCACCTTCCTTTACAAGTGGGACAATTTTTTGAGATCTTGCCCATTACTGCCAGGCCTACACAACCACCATAGGTTTTCCAGTGCCACAGCCTAGCCTTTGTTCAGCAGCTGCAGCCTCTGGTAATGCTGCTACCATTACTACCACAAACAGCGACTCTGCTGCCAGCCTGCCACCCTCTGCTACTGCCAGGTAACCACAACTGCAGTTTAACCCTCTGATGCCCAAAATAAGCACATTTTTCAGCGCTTGTAAAAATCCATGGCTTCTTCTTCAGCTAAAATTTAAGTGCGACAACTTTTTGCAGGCTTGCCTGCTACTGCCAGGCCTACACAACCACCACATGTTTCCTGTGCCACGGCCTAGTCTTTCTTCAACAGCTGCAGCCTCTGCTAATGCTGCTCCTCCGCTGCTAGCCTGCCACCCTTTGCTACTACCACGGGCTATTGAAACGCTAATTAGACCACAGGTGATTCTTATGATAAGACTGAAATGCTAATTAGTCCACTAAAACATACTAAAACATATGACTTCAGTGTTATAAAGCACTTTTAGGACCATCAGGCATTGTTTTCCATGCATTTTATACAAAAGTTCGTCCCAAACTAGTCCCAAATATTTTCTGAAAAGTTCTACTCACCACAATGTAACTGCTGTTCCCACACCGGCCAAAGGATTGGGTCTCCTGTCATTGAGCTGTCTTCGGCACTCCCAATAAGGGTTGGACAGCTGCACTACTGATCACAACAGGGATTAGTTAAACATGATTTTGGGGGGGGGGGTCCATTGTTTGAGTGAAGGAATAGGGCAAAGGAAGAGGTGCCAGGTATGGGATTGCATTCATTATAGCTTTTTTTTTAAATTACCCTTATTTTATACGATTTTTCGCCAAAAGTTAGTGAAAAATATTGGTGCATCTTATGTGTATGTAAAGGGGTTAGTGAGATAACAGCCCATATCTTACAGCGCTTCCGCACCCCTTCTTCGTGCTGCTTCTGCCCTAGCTCCGCTAGGTGGACGTCACCTATATATGGCTGGCATCCATTTATGGTCACAGGATGTACAAAGGCTTTTAACTTACAAGCCCCCTACACACACACATACCTTACCGTGCTCCAGTACCGCTCTTCATGCAGTTGCAGGGTGGGTGTGGTCTATGCATGGCCGGTGTCCATTCATTGTAAGTTAAAAGCCTATAACTTAAGGCCCACCTGCACCGGGGAACTCACTGCCACACTGACTGAATATGGTGTTGTAGGGGAACTCTGCCACACTCCCTGTATCTTGAGTTGGGGAGGACTGTGCCACACTGCCTGCATATGGGGTGACTGTGGCGATTCTGCCACACTGCCTATTATGGGGCCTATTATGGGGTGATTGGGGAGCATTCTGCATGCTGCCTATTATGGGGTGATTGGGAGGATTCTGCACACTACCTGCTGTTATTGGGTTTCAAGAAGGGGTAGTTTAGCACACAATTTGGTTCAAAATGTTTCTTATTTTTTTCCCTATATACCCTGCCTGCATCTTATGGTCGGATGCATCTTATAGAATGAAAATAAATACGGTACTTGTTACCTATGTTCTAAAAATATATGGGATCCCTGAATTGCAAACTGTCCTTCCCTCACACTGCTGCTGAAAGTGTGACATGAAGTGACTAATGGGGTTTACCAGCAATACATAAATATAGACACAGCTCTGTTGTCACCATTGGTCACAAATGTAGCAGAAGTAATGTTGAATAACAACTATGCTTGCCCAGTTTCATGAGTCTCTCTCTTCTTGATTCAGGATGTCTGGCAGCAGAGGATGCAAGAGTTGTAGGAGTCTTCTTTTAAAGAGACGCCCCTTCTAACCCTCCCTCGGTTTTCCAGCGACAACCTCCTTGTATAAGGAGGTAGGCGTTTTCCCTTGGTGATGATGGTCCCTGTTGAAACTTACCAAAGGGAGCTATTGAATTGTAGGTTGTGGATGTAATGTTGGTATATATCACTTTGCTAGAGTATGTTCATTCATCTATTATAATGACAAAATGCAATACAAATCATTCTGGCCCGCAGAAATGTATTCTCCAGATGAAAATCAGATGCAATGTAGGTACTTTGATGTGGTGGTAAATAGCAAATCACAAAATTTCAACTGGAAACAGACAGACAGGCTTGCAGTGATGGTGGTTGTCTTGGTTGTGGCAGTCAAGAACACTCAGGTGGTTAAGAATGAGGTCTATAGGTGCTTTTTCCAAAAAGACTAATTTTTGTTGTCAAAAGGGTTCTCTGTGTCATAGGTGGGGACCTCTGGATATGGATGTATGTACCACGCAACATAGTCAGAAAATAATGGCTACAGTCATCCTTGGGATCTGGAGGGCGGGACCAGGAGGCCCCACTGTCCTTGTTAACCGAATGGATAGCTTTCCCATTCCTCTGCTGGGAGCAGCACTTTTGGGTTCTAAACTACGGGGTTGATCGTGAGTTCCTGGACATGTAGGAAGACTACTTTGGGACCCACCCCCCCACTTATATTTAGGTGTACTTGCTGTAAAATTTTATTGGAGTTTTGCAGGGATACAGATTCTACCTAATGTTCTTATGAATCATGTTTTTAGGTCTGTTGACTATGTTGCGTTTTGGTTCCTCTGTGCTACCCCTTTTAACTTTCATTTCAAGAAATGTAAAGGTTTAACTGGTGATTAGAATAGGTCAAATGTAGTGTCCAGTCTACTGACAGTCAGATCTGTGACCTCAAGTGTACACTTTATGGTTAATTAACTAAATATTTTTAAAGCCTTAAAAAGGAACAAAAATGATTGCTTTCACTATCCTGGGTTTTGTTTCTCCTCCCCACTTTGTAAAATCCTCCGGATCGCCCAGGTGTTGGCACTATTCAAATCAGCCATTCATACATCAAATTGGCTTAGTAAAACTGAATGGAGGTTAAAGGAGCACTATCGTGTAATGTTAAAAATCCATATTGGTTAATGAGAGGACAAGTCACTTATATACCCAAACTGAATAAAATACGCACCAAACTTGTGGTTTATTCTCACATGGTAGAAACAAAATCCAGGGATGACAGGTTTAGTCTGTGAGGGGTGACAGAGCCTGTCACCCCGGCTGTCCTTTTCCTTCCATTAAAATAAAAGAAACAAGCCTGGCTTGATATTTCTTGATGTTGTGTGTATAAGTGACCTGCCCTCCCACCATCCTGTATATTTATATGAATTTTTATCATTGGTCCATTTTTTCGCGATAGTGCTCCTTTAACTGCCAGCCACCCCCTTTCAGCTGTATGTACCCTTTACAGTTAATGAGGCTTCTGTGCCTCTTTAAAGATGGCCTGGACACATATTTATATTTTGTGTTTAATTTTCTATTGCATTTCCCTAAGTAGTCTAATCATAGTTTAAAATGTAAACAACTATATAATTAAGTGTTCCAAAAAACCCGCACCTGGGATGCAATGCCAAACAAGATTCCATATAAAAATAGATTTATTGATAGTAAAGTTCTATAAATGGAAATATGATTTTGAAGAAGACAAGGCAGTTGTTAGTAGAAACATGTTGAGAGGCAATGATACTGATAATGTATGGAACAAGACCAACAAGGGAGCTTTGTAAAAATGGTATGTATTGACAAATCCACACACCAAAGTGCAAACATAAAAATGCATTTATTATTATGTATAAAATCGAATCTTACTAAATGAAAACCATAACACATTCAAGACGTGATGACACTGACCCCAGGATTATTATGAAATATTAGAATAATATACTAGGTGAGCAGAAGTAAAATAGGACTTTGCAAGGTCTTGGAAACATGGGCACCACATGGAATGATACATTTCAATTGTATTATCTTTCAAAGTTATTATAGGCAATATCTAAATGACTTAAAAGGAAAATGGTCTCATAACTTGATATCAGTCTGATCATATGCCAGAGTTTAGATATACTAACTTTATATCCCTATCTAGACATTAGTCTGTAGAAATAGACACCTTCCGACAATCATAGTGCATAATCATTTAAATAAAATCTGTATTTCGCAAGTCATCTGATTTTCTCAATTCACAAATTATACAGGAATCTAACAGCAATGAGCAATCCACAACACTGAGTCAACAGCTGTTCCACCAAACAGACCCAAAATGAGAGCAACATTGTGTATGAAGTGCAGTGCAGGGAGCAGTGCTTGCACAGGTATGTAGGTGAATCCAAACATCAGTTACACCAATGAATAGTGCAGTGCAGAAGTACCAACCCTTCTGGCCAGTGACTGTATATGGGGTTGTGGGGGAACTCTGTCACACTGCCTGTATCTTAGGTTGGGGGGAACTCTGCCACACTGCCTGCATATGGCGTGATTGGGGCGATTCTGCCATACTGCCTATTTTGGGGTGATTGTGGGGGATTCTGCACACTACCTGCTGCTATAGGGTTTGGGAAGGCATAGTTTAGTACACCATTTGGTTCAGAATAGTTTTTCTTATTTTTTCCCTCTATACCCTGGTTGCGTCTTATGGTTGGGTGCCTCTTGTGGAACGGAAAAATAAGGTACTTGTTATTTTAAAAATATTCTAAAATATATATGGGATCCCTGGATTGCAAACTGATGTCCTAGTAACAGCAATATGTTTAAAGCGTACATACACCCTGCAGGGGAGCAATGTTGGTCTTGTAATGATGTAATGTTGGTATCCATCACTATCAATTGCTTTACTAGAGAACATTCATTCATCTATTATAATGACAAAATGCAATAAAAATCATTGACTCAGATATGTACCTACATTTGAGGCAAATAGGCCATTCTTTCGATGACAGTCATGTTTGCATTTTGTATTCTAAAGCAGACTGTTAAAGAAGTCATTTATGTGAAAATGAAGAAGCCAAGCCTGAACAAAGGCCAGGGGTCCCAACACTTATTTCTACAATTTACAATGCCATGTTAAAGCAGACTGAAAATCAAATTTATTTATTTTTTGTAACTTTAAACTTTAAAAACTAAAAAAGGTAATTAATATGCATGCAAAGCGTTTAATGCTTATTAATGACCTATTCACCTTTCCAGACAGTCAGCTCCAGAAGTTCTATCCCCTGTGCCCTTCTAACACCCGTGCAAGCAGCTTCCTGCCCTGAGGGCACCTGCCGCTCCAATCACCTCATCCCTGCCGCTCCAGTCACCTTGCCTCCGCCGCCACTCACAGTCACCTCGCCGCCATCTTGTTGCACCTGCTCGGCCGTCTTGCATCCTTTGCCCTCATGGCCAGTGATCCGCAGCTTCCTATGGGTTCATGTAGAGCAATACCTCACCTCCACTCGGTTTATAGTTGATAGACGTAGATTGGAGCTATTACTTATTGCTGCTAAATTCATATATAGGTCACTCTGATGGCAACATTTTGTACGAGCTTCCTGAATGATTCCTGCGGTTCTTGAATGATATTTAGACTTCAGAGAGGGCCCAGCTCCCATCAACCTTTTAAAGGAGTGCTATCACGGAAAAATGGTTGAATATAAAACATTTACAAAAATAAGATAGACAGCAAGAAGAATCAGGGGTAACAGATTTTGAGGGTACCATTTGGCTTTTACAGGGGAGACTTTCTCAACTCTGCCTGTTCCTTTTGCCAGTCTGTGCTGGAATAAGTGGCTGTTGTCATTGCAATTTTTTTGATGTGTAGATGCTTTTACCCATCCTGAAATGCTTTGGGTAGATATTGAATGTGGTCTAATGATGCTGCTTCCCACAGGGTAGCTCCAAAGATAAGCAGATCACCCCTGTAAAAGTGGAATGGTACACTCAAAAACCAGTCACCCCTGAATTTTATTCTTACCAGGTAATGAGAACTACAAGCTTGGCATCAAATGAGTAACTCCTCCTTTCACTATACAGCACTATACAGCAAGCAAATGAAGTGGTGAGGTCAGCACCACGCAACGCGTCGTGGGTGTATTCCATGTGGGGACGACTCTGACTATTTGGTGATGTATTGATACTTTATTGTTTATTAGTTCCCATCACACTATTAGGGTGTAAGCTTATTGGATAGAGCATTGTTTCTTTGATTGTTTATCATTGATTGTTCACGATCGGTTGCAGGCACAGTGCTGCCTTCAGCACGTTTTTAACACTTTACTAGCCATTGTCACTTTATAGCACAGGTCACTTTATAAAAACAATATTGAGTGCACAGGATATAAGGTATTTTTTGTAGTGGTATTCAGGATTTCATTTTTTGTATATATATCAATTGTCAGCACTGTCACTTTATTAACTTTTTAAATAATTTATAGGGAACATATTACCATACTTGAATATAATTGACTATTAGAGGCCCGTCCGACCCCAGATATCTTTTATTTATGTTTTTTAAACGTATGTATTATATGGTGGTTATGTAGAAGCTTATAAAATAAAACATTTATCATTGGAATATTATACTTGGAGTGCGGTACATATCTCTTTGGGGCAGAAATGTTTTCTGTGGCTGGTCTGGTAAGCCACGGATAAAAAGTATTTGCAGTTTATATGAATGTATACTATTAGACAGTTTTGCAATACAGCTCTATTATTGATGCAGTAATTAAACCAAAACTATATAGTACACCCTGCCATGCTACACAAAAATGTATCTCTTAAAGGGCAGAACCAGACATGACTGACAGTTGGGCTTAGGGGCCTCTTTGTATTTTGCAGAAGAGAAAGGTAAGTACATCATTATGGGAAATTGGGCATGACTAGGTCCCAGTGATGTTGACTGGGCAAAATACAAGACATTTTCAATTGACATACATGTCTTAACTGTAAGGTTGTGGTCAAATTAAATGACCAGGGCATCAATACAGCTGGGTAATTAAAAGTGTTTATGGTATTTATTGGCACCCTCTGAATCCTTATATACATACAGTATAAGTGTTCTTCTTTAAAACCTAACTACACAGTGCTTAAAGTACAAGCCAATGAAACCTGTGAGGCAAATGCATGATTAAAGTGGACCAAAACCCAGGATTTTTACTTTCCCGGGATTTGTTCCGTCACCCTGGGTCACCCCAGTTTGGAACGCCCCGCTGTGTGAAACCCAGCTGTTCACCTAATTTTCCTCCCTGTCCAACAAGCCCACGGCGCGGACGCAGCTCTTCTCCAATCAGCTGCTCTGACTGTACATAATAATGTGTATCTGGAGAAGCTGAATGTAATCCCAGCCATACACATTAGCGGTGCTCAGTATCGCTCACATTGCAGCCATGCACAGCCATCCAGTTGTGGCCGGTGTGGCTGTGCACAGCAAAATAGGATGCAAGTAATGCCGCCGCCGGCTGCACATGCACCATGGGCTCATTGCCCCACGGACAGGTAATTAAACAGCGGGGTTTCACACAGTAGGGGCATCCCAGTTCGGAATACCAAAGGAATCAGCCGGCCCTGGAGTCTCATAAACTCCAGGGCCAGTTTGGTCCACTTTAATACAACACTAATCAGAAGCAGGTTAAGTATCTCAGCCCAGCCCCCTGTACACCCCTATCTTATATAGCAGCCTAGTTCTACACCAAGAAGTGAAGCCTTTCCAGGAATGAAGAACACCCCTGGGATTGCTGTCCAGTATTTCTCCTGCTATTGTCAGGAATAACACTTATTTTCTGTCTGCAGGGGCTCATCAGGTGAAAATTCTAAATTGTCTTCAAAACCTAAGCAGTGTGACCAGCACGATGTCTGCTGTACAGTAAATGATGACACTTGGTTTCTTTGACACCTGCTGACTTTTCTTTAGATAAACATCATATTTGTGTCACCGCAAATATGAGGAATAATACTTTTCCCAACCTTAACAAGGACAGCAGTAGCTAATCCCTGCTGTATCAACAATTATATATAAAGCTTTGCCTAAAGTTCTATTCAGGACAGTGCAGGCCATGGCCTTAAAAAGACAGCAAGAAGTAAGATTGAATCAAGCCTCATGTGTCTTTCCCCCTATATTACTGCAGCGTATTGTAGATGCTGTAGCAGGTCTCAAAAATGTGCCCCTTATTTTACTTCCATTCCACAAAGACCACAAACAAATGTGATCACTCTGCCGTTCTGGCCCCTTGGTACTCCCAGCCTGGGCAAGCCTATCAAATCACAAGGGTCACACTTGCCAGGCTCACATAAGCTGGGAGCGCTGAGGAACAGGGGCAGCAGCTTGCAGCATTTGTAGCATGGCTATGGAAAAATGGAAAGGAAAGCAGGGCAAACTTTGGATACCAGCTACTTATATACAGTAGCACAGAGTTCCCCAACCCTCTACTCCAGAGCCTCCAACAGGTCATGTTTTATGGATTTCCACATAGCCAGAACAATAGCACTGCTCATGCACAAATTACTTAACCTATGAATCTGTATGGAAATCTGGGAAATCTGACCTGTTGGTGGTTCTCAAGAAGAGGGTTGGGGGAACACTGAGCTACAGCATATATAGCATGCTGCACGAAATGGAGGAGAGGTAGGTACGGTGCAAAGGACAGGCTTAAACTGTACCTATATCCAGATAGGACGTTTATATCATCACCTTATATTGTCCCCAGCCCAGTGACCCAAAACAATCTGTGTTCCTTTTTTTATTTAACTTTGCCCAATAGTCATAAAACCACTAACAGGAAGCAGTTTGATGGTGAATGGCAAGCCAAATGCTAATTCAATCAGTTCCAAGGCAAACTGCCAGTTATTATCATAGTTATATTATTATTTTTTTATTATATAGTTATATTATTGCAGTTATTATGACTGATAAGGCTAACCCCCAATACTGAGCTATGTTTAGCTGAATGTATCATAGCTGGAAATGAGGAGCAATATGGTTGGTCATTCAAACAGCAGACTGCATCTGGTTCATGTTTTTATGAATATTGAGCAAAAGCTTTAATAAAAAATGAACACAAGTCGGTCTGGGGCACTGGGCTGGGGATAGAAAAGTGATGACATAAACTTCCTTGCTTAGTATAGGATTACTTTAAGGTGAGCCCCTTGCAACCCTATTATTTCCATTGACTGAACTGTCCCTCTAAAACCTTTTTTTAATGTTTTTACTAGTTTTAGGCTCAGGAAATGAGCCTAGTATGTACCAATGACAACCTAATTAGCATTTAAAACACAACAATCATTAAAGTCATTGTCCAGACATGAAAACAAAATGGGTATACTCACTTTTTATACCCCACAGGCGAGCGCTCCTAGTCTGGCGCTCTGCCACTTACAGGAAGGCCCGATCCAAGTCACGGGTAACCCACTTCCACATTATTGACAATGGCGCGCCCCCGTCATCCATCACAGGGACTATGGTACACCCCTTCCTTTCACTGCAATGTAGGGGGCATGCCAGGTCTTAATGAGCTTTTTACTTGAACACACAATTCTGTAAAAAATTTCTGTTCTAATATTTCCCCAAAAATCACCTACCCATGTGATGGGATAGTATTTTCCAATTAGGTAAGGATATAAGTTTGGATCACCTGTAAAAATGCCCTATCACATGGGTAAGTGTTTTTTGGAGAAGAATTAGAACATTTTTTACAGAAGATTTTTTACTTAATAACACTCAGATGTAAGTTGAAATTCAGACCTAAAAGCACACCCAAAAGTAAACTTGCTACACCAAATCTTTAGAATGCCCCCTAATATGTCAATGTGTTGAAATGTACAGTACAACATACATGGCCAGATAAAGGGGGGTGACACTTTTTGCAATGGGGGACATTTTGCTCAATACCATAGCCCCAGTTTTACTAGATTTTAAGTGGGTCAGTAACTGGGATATAACTATAGGGTGTGCAGGGGTAGCGACTGCACTGAGGCCCAGAAAGTCAGGGGGCTCTGATTATTGTGTCTCCTACACCTAATTTTCAGATCAGTGCTCTGATGGTTTATTGCGCAGAAAAAAGAAGTGGCGTTTGTTTCTGCAGTTTCAGTCTTTAGTTGTCTAAAATGGCAGACACAAAATGTCACTTTATGAATCATGTGGGTCCCCATTTAATGTTCACACCAGAGCCCCCTCACATTTACTTATGCCACTGGTCAGCAATCATTATCATCACAGAACATTAGAGCATTGGCTTGCTCAGTCCAACACTCGACCCCCCTCCCCACTTCCTTTTTCTTCTCTCTCTTGCCTTTTTTCTCCTTTTTCCACATCACAGCAGAGGTGATTCAATCTATGAGTTTATGTATGAGATGTGATTATTATTATGTAATGTTCTGTAAACTTTAAGTCTAGTGTATCAAGTGTCTACTCCTGCTGAATAAATTAAAAGAAAAAAGTGAATACATATGTAAGAAATCTTTCTTTGGAATTTATTCCGATTACATTTTAATTCAATTTGTTGTTACCAGACAGATAGCAGACAGCAGACAGCAGTACCACATGGCACACGTCTAGCAAACTACAACTAGCTTTTCGTCAACAGCTTCTGAACCACAAAATGTAACAACGAACAGGGCTTTATGGTCAATCCATTGCACAAATCAACCTAATTATTCATATTCAAAGAGGAGCAATACTCGCCTCAAGTCTATAAGACTCTTTGGGAGGTTGGTCTACCTCTTTACTGTGGGCTTTCAAAAATACAATTCTGTGATTACTCACCTGTAGAATTGGTATTATACGTATACAGCATGTCCTGTTCCAGAAGATATTCCTTACTCTTGGGTTATACATCCAGTAGATGGCGCTGGACTGCAGAGACAGAAAAGTGGCTCCTCCCGGCCCCATATATACCAGGAACCTCCCACAAATTCCCCAGTATTGAAAAGAAGTTAAATGAAACCGGGAGAACTATAACCATTATAAAAAATTGAACAATCACCATAAAGAGGTAACTAAAAATAATGATAACAAGGGTGGGGTGGAACAGGAAGTGCTGTATACATAAAATACCAATTCTACAGGTGAGTAATCACAGAATTGTATTATTCTAAGTATACAGCACGTCCTGTTCCAGAAGATATTCCTTACTCTTGGGACATCCAATAGCAGTGTCCGTAAGGTAGGGTGGAATCCCCAAAAGTAACAGCAGACAGTTTAAACCACTGCCGCCTGCAGAACTTTGCGACCAAAAGCAGCATCAGCTGAGGCCTTAACATCAACCTTGTAAAACTTAGAAAAAGTATGAACAGAAGACCAAGTAGCGGCCTTGCAAACTTGTTCAACAGAAGCTTGGTGCTGAAAAGCCCAAGAGGCACCAATAGCATGAGTAGAATGAGCAGTAAGGCGGAAGGGAGGCTCCTTCCCCTTAGAAGAGTAGGCCTGTATCACAGCCTGACGGATCCACTTGCTGATAGTGGACTTAGCTGGAGCCAGACCCTTCCTAGGTCCAGACGGGAGCACAAAAAGAGCATCAGTCTTCCTGAAGGATTCAGTAGCCACCAAATAGAACTTCAGAGTCCTGACCACATCCAAAGAGTGTAACACCCTCTCCTTAGAGTTATTAGGATTAGGACACAGAGAGAAGGCAAAACAATTTCCTGATTTAGATGAAAAGCAGAAACAACCTTAGGCAGAAAATCTGGCTTAAAACAAAACACCACCTTGTCCTGGTGCCTCTCAAAGTAAGGGGGCTTGATGGAAAGGGCCGCTAACTCAGAAACACGCCTAACAGAAGTGATAGCTACCAAAAAGGCCACCAAAAAAAGGGAGACCCCTGCAGGGCAGATAAGACCAAGTTCAAGCCCCAGACTGGTAACATAGGCTTACGTGGGGGACACACGTGAGTAACCCCCTGGAAGAAGGTCTTGACCAGGGGATGCTGAGCAAAAGATCTTTGGAAGAAAATGGGCAAGGCAGAAACATGACCTTTCAGAGTACTGAGCTGAAGACCCAGATCCAAACCATGTTGCCGAAACTCCAGAATCCTAGGAATAGAAAACAAACGACAGGGAAGCAACTTAGACTTCCACCAGTCAATGTAGGTACGCCAAACCCTACAGTAGATGGAAGAAGAGGACTTTTCCTAGCCCTGATCATGGTATTAACAACCGAGGCAGGCAGCCCCTTTTCCATCAAGATGGAGGTTTCAGCAGCCAGGCCGTCAAAGCCAGCGTCTGTAAATTGGGGTGGCGTAGGTGCCCCTGAGTGAGCAGATCTTGCGCAGCACCCTGCCCAGCAGGGGAAATGGGGGAAACACATATAGGAGTTGAAAACTCATCCAAGACATTGCTAAGGCATCCATGGCTAAGGCCAGAGGATCCTGGGACAGAGAGACAAAGACTGGAAGCTTGTGATTGTGACGGGACACAAACAGATCCACATCCGGCTGACCCCAGCGGTGGCACAGGGAGCGAAACACCCTGCTGCTGAGGGACCATTCTCCCAGACGAGAGGTCCCCCTGCTCAGAGAGTCTGCCTCCAGATTCTCCACCCCCGGAATGTACACAGATGCAGGGAACATTGACCTCCACCCAGGACAGAATCATAGACACTTCCTTGAGGGCCCTCCTGCTCCGGGTCCCTCCCTGATGATTGATGTGGGCAACCGCCGTCTGGTTGTCCGAGCGGACAGCCCGACCCTGAAGGTGTGGGGTTAAGTGGGCGAGAACCAACCTGATCGCCCTCAACTCCAGAATGTTGATAGGGGTGTGGGCCTCCTGAGGGCCCCACTGACCCTGGAATTTCAGGGATTTTCAAAAGCCCCCCCAACCTGTCAGACTGGCATCCGTGGTGACAGTCTCCCAGCAAGGGGCCAGAAAGGATCTGCCCCCCAGCAGGTTCCTTGAGTCCAGCCACCACGATAGAGACCGCCTGGCCAGAGGGGACAGAACAAATACCTGATCCAAGGACACTGGGTCCCGATCCCATACTGAAAAGAGGTGAATCTGAAGAGGTCTCATGTGAAACTGAGCATATGGAACCGCCTCGAAGCAGGACACCATCAGGCCCACCAGCTGCATTCCCTGCCTGATGGACGGATGAGGACAAGACAGAAGGAGCTGTGCTTGCTATTGAAGACTCTCCACCTTCTGCTGAGGAAGAAAGATCTTGACCTGAGATGAATCCAGAATCATGCCCAGAAAGGACTTCACCATGGAAGGAGACAGGGAAGACTTGGGGTGGCTGATCACCCAGCCGAATGACTCCAGCGTGGACACCACCCGCTGGGTATCCAGCTCTGCCTGTTGGAAGGACTGAGAAGTGATAAGGATGTCGTCCAAGTAGGGAAGAAAGCGAATGCCCTGAGATCTCAGCAGAGCCGTCACTCCTGCCAGCACCTTGGTGAATACCCTGGGAGCCGAGGTGAGACCGAAGGGCAAGGCCACAAATTGGTAGTGCTGATCCCCCAGAGCGAACCTGAGGAATCTCAGGATGACCTGGAAAGATTGGTATGTGAAGGTAAGCATCCTTGATGTCTATAGAGGTCATGAAGTCCCCTGGGCGCAGAGAATTCACAGCGGAGCGCAGAGTCTCCATGCGAAAGTGTCTGAATCTGAAAAATTTGTTAAGGCGCTTTAAATCCAGGATGGGTCTGATGGACCTGTTTTTCTTGGGAACAATGAAAAAATTGAAATAGTAGCCTTTGCCCCTTTCCCACAAGGGCACCCGGCAGATGACTCCCAATTCCAGAAGGCCTTGGACAGCAAGGGACAGACCCTGAGCTGACAGGGGGTTTTGAGCCATCCGGGATTTGATGAATCTTGGGGGCGGCCAGGCTGCAAACTCTATCTTGTAACCGGAGGACACTACCTCCTGAATCCACCGGCCTAAGACATGACGCCTCCAGACGTGAGCAAAGAGCCGAAGCCGTCCCCCCCACCCGGATGGGTGAGGGCACCCCTTCATGCCTGAGGGGGCTTGGAGGAGGACTTAGGCTTGGGACCCCAGGAGGGACCAGGGCGACCACGTCCTCTGCCCCTGCCCCAAAAATCTCTGCGGGTTCCAGCAAAGGAAGCTCCCCGCCCAATTCAGGAACCCCGGAAGGAAAGAGGAAAGGCACCTGAACCCCAAAAGGACCCGGGCTGCCTTCTACGCTGAGGTAACTTGCCTCCTTTAGCAAACAAGTCCAAATGTTCACCAAAGAGGCGCAGCCCCTTGAAGGGAAAACCAGTGAGAGCCTTCTTAGCAGCGTTGTCAGCTGCCCACTGGCGCAGCCAGACCGAGCGGCGTATTGCCACCAACAAGGCAGAAGCCCTGCCACACATTCTAATGGTAACATCCAAGGCAGAGAGAACATATGCAACAAATTCCTCACAACGCAGAAGAGCTCTATACTCTTCACTACCAGCATCATCAGGGGCCCCATCTAAGAGACCCCTGAGTAGGCTTTTAATAGCAACAGCCATAATGGCAGAGGCACAGACTGGACGGTCCCCACACAGGCAAAGGCATGGCAAGCCAGCTGATCTATGCGCCTGTCCTCCCCATCCCTCAGGGTAGTAGAGTCAGGGGAATGCATGACGGATGTGTTGGACAACCCCAGAACTGGTGCATCCACCTCAGGAGGACATGACCAACGTTTAACCATCTCAGCAGGAAAGGGATACCTCTTATCCCAACTCTTTGGCACCCCGGGAAGCCGGCTAGGCCGTTCCCACTCTTTGAGCACCAGATTATTAAAGTGAGTTTGTTCAGGAAACTCCAAGCTTGGTTTAACAGTATGAAACAGCTCCCCCTGCTGCCGCGGAGCCACGGCAGGAGGAGAGATACACTTCAAAAATGTGAGCCAAAAGCCTGTCAGTATCATCTGAAGCTCATGGGTCAGACCCAGAATCGGCACCATACACCCTAGATTGTTCCTCAGATGATTCTGAATCAGAAAATAATTCCCCCTCTTCCAGGGGGGTATAACTGGTAACATCAAAAAACTCCTCGGCCTCCATAGGTAAAAGGAGTAACACCAGGTGATAAATTCTTAAATTCTTAGCAGAAGCCTTACGCGGATCAGACCCAGCAATATGTCTCTCAATGCTGGCCACCTGTGCAGCCAAATCAGGTTGAGACTCCCCACTGGTATGCACCTCACTAGGAGTCAGATGTAAGCGTGGGGGGTAGGTGAAGCCAGAGGGGGCGCAGGCCCAGCCACAGGTAACCCAGACTGCAGCGCAAGCGTCTGCTGGGCGCAGGGTACACACACCCTGACATTGTCACTTATAGGGGATACCCCACACGCCATACACAGCCGGGCTTGTCCCGAAGGAACCCCAAGCACATTATCCTGAGAAGCCTCCATATGGTGATTATTATTATGGCACAATAGGCCAATTGGGATTGACGCCAATAAGGCTACCCGGGATGCTCCAATAGCCCGCTAGGGAAGTGGGAGATATACAAATACAATTGCCCTCTAATAAGTAGTTAACTCTAAATAGAGGCGATAGGACCGGGAGAAACCACAAAAAAGTTTGACCCGCCTGTAAGACATAAAGCAAAGAACCCGTAAGCATAATACAATGAAATACAAAGAAAAGCCAGCCCGCAGGGGCACTTACAGACCGTGATAGGGAGACGCCAGACATGCAGCACAGGAGCTCCAAAATGGCGCCCGCATATACCTCGGGCGGGCCGCGGAAAAGTGATGCAGAAAACGTAATCCGCAAGGCCCCCCCCGAAGAGCGCAAAAACGCGCCCCCCATGACAAGGCCAGCCAATGACGGCGCAGCAGAGGCGATGTCGCCGCCATCCACGGAGCGAAGTACAAGCGCGTGGCGGCGGCGCCAAAAACAAGCAGAACATGATACACATAGTACATACATATACACCCCCCCCCCAGATCTACCCAGGGGAAGCGATGGGGAAGCAGCGGACGACCACTAACTGAGGGGACAGGGGCGAAGGGCAAACGGCCGTGGGCATCCCATAAGGCTCACCACGGGCCTGTACCACCTACCCTTTGGTGGGGGGCTGCGGTAGGAGCAGCGCTCCTTAGCACCTGGCAGCGGTGCTGCCTACCATCACCCAACCAGCGCCGCCTAAGCTGTGAGGCAGTGAAAAGGAACGGGTGGGAATAGTCCTACAGGGCCACAGGCTAATAAGCCCCGCTCACCTGCGAGTAGAAAGAGCCATCTTCTAGTCATCGCAGCCCAGACTGCAGAGAAGAACTGGGGATTTTGTGGGAGGTCCCTGGTATATATGGGGCCGGGAGGAGCCACTTTTCTGTCTCTGCAGTCCAGTGCCATCTACTGGATGTATAACCCAAGACTAAGGAATATCTTCTGGAACAGGACGTGCTGTATACTTAGAATAATTAGATGCCCCGCTGTGTGAAACTCCTTGTTTCCCCCAAATCACTCACAAGCCTGCAATGCATCCCTGTGTCCCAAGGTCGCATCCCCAGCAGTTAGGGGCAGGGATACAGCCGGCGGCATTAGCTGCATTTTGATTTCCTTGCCACACTGAGCTGATTGTGGCAAAGGAAATCAGAATATATAGAGAGATGCTGATCATTTGAGTGTCCCGCAAATACAGCATGGGAACAGGAAAAAGGTGAGTTTATAGTCGATCCCAGGGGAAAACCACAGTGGGAAATCCCAAATCAGGATGCCCCACCAGAGAGGGTGTTTTTCTTTTTAAGCAGCCTTACTTATAGTGACATTGCTAATGCTTTATCACTTTTATTTTAGAAAAAAATAAACCCAATTGAGTCTATTTATTAAGAAATGTAATCTTCAAAAACAGATCTACCAATAATGTGTTTTTTTTCAATATCGATCAAACCCAAATCTCAGCATGGCTCAAGAGATCTTAACTCAAAAGAAGGGCAAAACATGTAAACATAAACAGAGAACAGTAACACAACTTTATGTGAGTATTACTGGACAGGTAAAACTTGTCATGTCTCACCGTACAAGATAACAGTAACATTATTCTTTTGTTTCTTGCAAGTTTTTTTGCCATTACAATTATGGACATCTTTGTCCTCGAAACAATTGACACTTTGTCACTAATCTTCAAATAATATACATATATATTTTTTGTACAAGAACAGTTCTCATTGGCTCATCTAGAATTTTTCTAGACAACATCAAATATTCAGAAGTATTCAAACAAAAGCAGCATGTCATGTGTAGCACTCACAAGGACTCCATTTCCACTGTTTGTACAGTTACATTATGACAGTTGATTGGTATTCTATCTAGGAAAGGCTGGAGCTTTAAGTTTGAAAAGCTCCGTTTATTTTGTGGTACACTTTTTATTATCTTCACTGTGAATGGTTTTCATTAAGCTGCTAGCATGCAGCAGCTTACGTAACCAGGTCACACCAAGAGCCTTTAAAACACTTTCAGGAAAAGTAGCAGAGATTCATAGTGCTTTGGCTAATCAGTCTAACTCCTGTTACTTTTTATTTTATTGTACCCCACAAACATGTCTGCAGGTCAAACAAGTTACAATGTCGGCAGTTAACAATGGGGGAGAGCAGCGGCTCTGCTAAGCTTTGGTGGAGCTTTTTTTTGTTGTCCCCATGACCACCCAGGTCTTGGCTGCTTTAAGGCCCTCAACCTTGAGATAATACTTTACTTCAAGTAAACAAATTCAAGGCAGCTTGTTGTGGCTTGTTGGGTGCTGTCCATACCAGTACAACTTATCCTCAACACTTTTTTTTTTCCAGCGGCAAAGCAACAACATTTTAAAAGTTTTGCGAAAGGTTTTGTTACACAGGGCATAGCAAATGGGATTAACCGTGCTATTGACATAACACAACCAGTAGCCTAAGTGCCAAAGAGATGAGGGGATACAGGCAGAGCAAATGGTAGACACCAAAACCATGATGTTGTAGGGAGTCCATGTGATGATAAAAGCAAGAAGAATAGCACTTAGTGTCTGTGCTGCTTTTCGTTCCTTAATTAGAACCATCCTCTTGCGCTTGGTGATATGATTACTCATGCTGGGGTCCATGCTTCTCAAAGAATGTCCTTTGGTCATAGAGGAACATGGAGTGATTTTAACTTTTCTGCATCCATTATTCATTTCCTGAGACCCATCATCGTTTACAACAATTCTAAACTTGTAGGAAACGCACTTCTGACTTTTTTGTGCATGACCTTTACCTGGGGTTAGGAAGAATCTTTCATTATCGTACTCATTAAGCACCGATTGCTCTTTTGTAAGAATGTGTTTCGTTTCCTCTTCTTTTTGAGCTGCAGCTTGGCTCTTGTAGGTACCTTGGAAGACACCATCCTTTGCTTGCTTCTCTTCATCGTCAGAGGAAGGGTAGCTGCTGCAGGTGGTCAGCTGGTCTTCTTTAACCCATTCATTGGACATATTTGGGCTGTGGGAGATCTTGACCGTGGCAGAGGTACTACGACTTGATGATGACCATGAGGCCTGGCACCGCTCTCTTTTGGAAAGACTTTGTTGTTTGCAGCTAAAGCAAGACTTTAGCAGAGCACCTTGTGGTCTCATCATTTCAAAATCAGCCACTGATTCAGAGCCCTGCAGCTCAGCCAGATCTTTGGTGCGCTTTTCTGTCTCCTTATAAATACGGCAGTACAGAATAGTCATCACAGTCACTGGAATGTAAAAGGCAGCAATGGCCGTACCAAAGGTAATTATTGGTTGATAAAGGAACTGTATTTGACATTCTCCTGGAGGTACTGTACGCTTCCCCACAAAATACTGCCAACAAAGGATAGCTGGGGCCCACAAGATAAATGAAATGAACCAAGCAAGTCCAATCATAATGCCAGCCCGCTTAGGGGTACGCTTTGCTCTGTAAGTTAAGGGTCGTGTTATAGAAAAATACCGGTCAAAACTAATGACCAAGAGGTTCATTACTGATGCATTGCTAGCCACATAATCCAGCGCAAGCCACAAGTCACATGCTAGGCTGCCTAGGGACCAGCGGCCAATCAAAATGTAGGATGTGTAGAGATTCATGGAGAATATGCCAATGATGAGGTCAGCACAGGCCAAGCTCAAAAGGTAATAGTTGTTCACAGTCTTCAGCTGGCTGTTGACTTTAAAGGAAACCATGACAAGTATATTCCCAACAATTGTGATGACACTGACTACTGCACTGACTGTGGCGATTGTGATGACCTCCCACAGACTGTGACCTGTAGAATTTGTCCCATTGGTGTGGTTCATTGAGGTGGAATTTGAATCCATATTCCTGCAGCTCTATCCTAAAGACGATGAAGGCAATAACACCTCTTGGAGGATCTAAAAAAAAAACATACACAATATGACATTATTATTTTTACTACTACAATACATTCTATTAACAATATGTTTACATTTCTACATTATTATTGCTACTGCAATTCATTTATGTTGTGGACAAACTCATTTGAAGGGACTGTCCAGGCAAAATGTAAAAAACATAATTCAGCAGTAAACCTCGATATAACTGCCCTCTTCCTTCCTGTAACCTCACAGCAGCACCTAGAAACTTGGCACTCCTGGCGTTCCCTTAGCAGTAGACCACCAATCATAAGGTTCAATTGATGGTCTATAGCCCTATGTATTGCAGATTTGTGATTGGGTTTCAAAGTATGCTGATGTAAACAGGATGCCTGCTATTGTACTGGAGATCGGCTACTGGATGGAAATTTAAAAAATGAATGAAAATAAAGTGTTCTTATTATTATTATTATTATTTATTTACTCATTCAAATTTCCTCCCTGTTAAACCTTCCCCAGTCAACTGTTACCTCTGTTACTAAGTGTAAATATTTAGGAGCAAGATTTCAGGTATAAAATGGCAGGTCACACAAAACAGAACCATAAAATGTTGAAACATGGTGTCTGGAAAAAATATCCATGGATGCAACACTTGGAAAGGAGCTCCAAACTGATTCCAAAAGAAGCATTATAATGTGAACTATTGAGTTTCATAAAAAGGATTTCTATGCAGCAGTACACAAGTCTAAGATCATTCACAAGCAGTGAACCATTTTATATCATTTGGCAGACCAGTGAACCTGTGTTTAGTAGATAACATCAGAATCCTGCCAGTACAATATGCATGACAGCAAATGTAAAGTTTGATGCTGAAAGAATAATCATCTGGTTTGTTCTCATCCCATGCACGTTGCATCCAGTGCACATTCTGTTGGAGTGCCCAGACGTACTGTTGACTTGAGTTTTGCAGTAGCCAGCAAACCTGTGTTTTTTCAGCTGTTTTTTTTTGGGGGGGGGAGGTGAACAAACTGGGCAGTTGCCCAGGGTTCCCTATCATCAAAATGCCCTGACTTCTGCTGGTATTAGGCATCAGCGCAACGTGTAAAGCGCTGATGCCCACAACAAAAATGTCTGTTACAGTATTGTACTAGCAAGAGGGAACCTGAACTGGGCACGTGGGGAAAATGTCAAGGACTTGGCACACGGGGAGGAGGTCAGATACTGGGCACATGGCAAGGATGGCAGGGAGGATAGCAGAGACTGGGCACATGGTGTGGGAAACAGGTGCTGAGCACCCATAAATGATAGCAGGGAATGGGCACATGGGTGTGGATGTCAGGGACTGGTCATATGGGGAAGATAGTAAGGACTGGTCCCTTATAGCAGGATTTGAGGAGTTGGGCACATAGAGGAGAATGCGAGGAACTGGGCAGGCAAGAGAAAATGTCAGACATTGGGTAGCTTGAGGGGTATAAAGAGCTAGGCTTCTGGTTATAATAGCGGGGATTGGGCACATGGTAGGACTTTATGGACTGGGTATATGGCACATGGTATGGCTGAAGCGGTATTAGTGCAAGCTACCTCCCCTACCTATTGGATGTATTTGTTTTGGGTCCCCCAGGGTCGCAGGATGGAGGGGCAGATAGAGCAATGTGTGGAAGGTATGCTCTTCTACTTAGAATGACTGCATTTGGCTCTGGAAATCCAAGGTTACCATTTATTGGCTAACTCAATAAGATTGAAAATGCGAGCTTTCAAAGCAATTCAAGCTTCTTCGTCAGGCATAATACAGATCACACATTAACACATTAATGATGGTTAATACGGTACAACAACATACTGCAATCCGAGTGGCTCATCCAAAGAACATCAGTGTAACATGGAAGCTGATGTCACTTGGATGAGTCACTCAGGAGATAGAGAGCTAACTGCAGCAAGCATAGAAAAGCATCCCTTCCAAGTTGCACTCTGTACTGTCAATCCTGGCAACTGGGGGGACAGGGGGTTGCAAAGCACTGGCTTGTTAGCGGGCCTCAGGAAACCTATGTACACCACTGTCTGAGGCCGTACATAGAGCTGAAACTCAATAGACAGTGCTCTAGGGCTGTATTGGGTAAAAGGCCTACCCTGTTCCCCTGGGAACTAGTCCAAGCCTACATATGGCTGCCATCAGATGGCCCTGGCATTCATTGTGATGGCATTGGCCTAGAACAGGGGTGTCAAACTCAAATACACAGTTGGCTAAAATTAAGTACTTGGACAAAGTCACAGGCCAACCTTGATATAGTATAGCAGAGCGCAGCCACCAGCTGTTGCATTTGGGGGAAGAACTTCCGTACTACATCATCACAGGGGCGAGGTTTTACATCAAATCCTCATCCTGTAATCTTTCCACCTTGAGGCCATCATTTTTGGCACAAAAAAATATACTTATACTATAAAATTCCATCGAAAGTGGACTTACCCTTTAATTAGGCTCTCGGGGACTAAGTAGTGCTGTGCAGCAAGTCTGTGGCTGTGCGCCTGATTTAAAGGTAACTCCCGCCACAGCCCCAGCCCTGTCACTCGAAGAGAACAGCATGGAAAGGGGAGGACAGGGCTTGCGGGCCAAATCTGATTGATGACATTCCAGGCCAACTGGAACTTGGAACAAACCAGGTCCTGTTGCTCAGTAAACAAATACACAGGTGTCAGGTCCCCAGTCCTGTTCCAGAACTCTAGTGTAAGGACTTCCAATAAGATGTAAAAGTAAAAAAGGGGATTAACTGCATAATTACCGTTATACCTATGGTTCCCCGATTAAATGTAACAACCCATGCACAGACACAGATTAAATTAATGCTCAGACATAAAACCCTGACATTAAAGTTATACTAAAATCAAGCCTGATTGTTGTTCCATTGCCTCAGGCTACGCGTTGTGCTGTCCCAAACTTTAATCTGTTTTCAAAAGGGCCCAGTAGTTCCTAAGTTATTTGTAAAAGTATTAAGAGCATTGGAGATGCAGAGAAAAAATGAGGAGAAACAGTTGGCGTGGCAACAGTGATGTGACGTACGCACACTGTTAGCTTTACATATATCATAGTAAAATAATTGTTGTGCCTCTAGTTATTACTGCCAGCACATAGTGTGACCAGAAAAAGGGGGTGAGAGATGCTGTAGCTAAGAGTGTTTCCAGCCTGCCATCACATAGTGTGACCAGAAAGGAGAGAGAAGAGTGGGATTTTATAGCTGCAGAGAGAGGCAGCCAATCAGGACGTCTGGGAGGGAGTGGGGGGTGTTTCTGTTCTCGGTCCATTAAAGGACCAGCTCAGCGGGGTGGGCATTGAAAGCTGAATGAGGAAGTGATTTCCTCACTACCGAGACCGACAGATAAGGAATCACAGTACTCCAGCCAATGAAACGTAAGCTACCGATATTTTTTTTTTTACTTTTGACTTATCAATTACTTTAATATGACCATATATTGTAAACATCCCAAGCTATACTTTTCGTTTGTGGTATATCTACTAAACAGAGAAGCATCCAGACCTGTTTACATTGTTTAATATGCTCTAATCGATCCTTTATATCTAAGTTGTAAAATATGTGGTTTGGCATACTAAATAGGGATCTAACAACATCACCGTATACATTTTTGCTTGATCTGAAATTAAACATTCAGGACCTGAGATTTTTTATCAGATTAACTCTTTATTTCATTATTTATACATATTTGTGGTATCAAAGCAATCATAATCTTCTCGACTGGATTCAGGGAACATTGCTACAGCATAATAGGCTTGATTCAGAGGCACATCCGTCTGGACTTTCGTAGCTATCTGTGAAAGTTTTTGTGTGTGTTTGTCATTTTATTTGTTTTTTTCATTCATTTTTCATTTGTACGAACATTCGGGCTAATGCGTATATGCGCTTTCGAAGAACGAAAGCAAATCGCATCATTTGCGTGAGTTCGGATAATTTTCCCATCAAAATCTGATATTTTGTGTTCGTTCAGATAACTTACGTTATTGCTATGGGCTTGCGTCTCATTCAGAGAGCTGATTGCCGAGGGACCACCACCCTATAAAACCGTTTCATTTGCGATCCCCTTACGGGACCATTTTGACCTCGGATACCCTTGCAATGAATCAGTTGTGTGCCTTTGTGGAGGAGCATCACGAGCTCCAGCTAATGGGAATTGAATGTGTCAGCAGGGCCTAGACCAGATTGCACCGGCGACGCATGCATATCGATGGCATGCATGACGTTGAGCTGTTCGAGCTCACCATACTTAATCACGCTTCCCTCTATAAATTGTATAGTGAGCTGCGGCCATGGTTAGCCCGCACCACAAGGAAGGGGCAAGCAATTTCAGGTATGACCAAGATGCTTGGCTGCCTGCAATTTTTTGCGAACGGCTCATTCCAGAGGTTGGGTGCCCTCTCTGTGGGGATCTCCCAGCCTACGCTGAGCCGCGCGCTATCCAAGTTTTTGGAAGGCATGGCTACCATTAGTCAGAAATATATATTTTTTCCTATCGCCGACATGCCCAACGTCATGGGTGCCATTGATTGCACCCACGTTTCCTTAGTCCCTCTGGCAGCCGACGAGTACATCTATAGGCAAGTTCAATCAGTCATTTTTTTATATAGTTGACATAAATGGTATTTTAAATATCTCTTAATCCCTCCTTGTAAATAGTCCCTGTGAAATAGCTTACACTGTATATCTGTTAATCCCTCCTTGTAAATAGTCCCTGTGAAATAGCTTACACTGTATATCTGGTTATTCTTCCTTGTAAATTGTTCATGTGATATATTTGCCCGGATTTAGCGTCATCAATGTTTTTCATGTAGCCCAAAGCCAAACATTTGCATGTGGACCTTAATTTGTCATGTGAAAGTTAATATTTAGTTGATCCAACATACATATCCTTTGTAGGCCTAAAAAATGGTTAGGTACTTAGTGTTATTTGTATTGGCCAACATGTTTTTTGGAGGATGTTAGGAGTTATTGTTTGAGTAATTGCAGTAAGTGCAGGGGGCGGGTTAGAGCTGTGCTTGGCTCACACAAAGCAGATCTGGTGTCCTGAAAAGGTAAGACATCCAAGAATGCTGAGCAGCACAGTCCTAAGCCAATACCTGTCAGCAGTCTGCCTGATTTGCCCTCATCCGCCATTTTGGATGTTTCAAGGGTCAGAACATGCAGTAGATGGTGTTAGGCTGTTTCTTTAGCAGAGCAATCTGTATGTTCAGGGTGTGTCTAAAATATAAGATAGGCTCTTATTCAGGGTAAACAACCTTTTTTTTTTAATACATTTTTGGGTCATGTGTAATTTATGTTAGCATTTTCTTATTCTTTCAGGGGATTCCGGCTATCCACTACTTCCCTGGCTGATGACGCCCGTCTTTCGGCCACAGAATGCCGCACAGGACGCCTACAATCGGGCACACCGGAAGACCCGGGCCATTGTGGAGAGGGCCTTTGGCCTGTTAAAAACACACTTTCCGGTGTTTGGACCATACTGGGGGAGCACTCCAGTATGACCCCAAAAAAGTCATAGACATCATACTGGCCTGCTGTGTCTTACATAACTATGCCAATATGCAGCATGTCCCCCGGTATGTGGATCTGCCCCCCTCTCCACCCAGCCAGGACCCAGAAGACCACTACCGTGGCACACCTAGTGCCTCTGGCCAAGCAGTTCGGGCCAATTTGATTCAGACACATTTTGCATAATTTTTGTTGCCTGTGTTTGTTTTGTGCCTGTAATTATTATTTGCTCCTCTAATGTTGCCTTGTAATTCTGTTATTATTTTTGGGTGTAGTAATGAGTTGATTACTAAAATATTCACACATGATCTGACACTCTGTTTGTTTAGGAAAACCTTAAGTAATCTAAAAATAACCAAAACATTAATGCATCAACTTAGTCAACAACAGGTCAAGTCACATTCAATATTTTCTATTAAAATATGAAAATTTGGAGTTGAAGGGCACTCGCATACTTCATGTACATACATAGTACAACATTAAAATACATTTGTGGCAAATCATGGCACCTAGCAATTGGCCACATCCAGGAGTTTTAAAGTAATGCACTCCAGGCCGAAGTTTCAATCCTAAATAAAATACACAGACATAGGGAGCAAGCATTTGCATGTCAATATTTGCCCTGTAAAAAATAGGGCCACATACACCTCTCCTGCTTGGCCACATTTGCCACAGGCACAGGCACAGGTGGAAAGCAGCCATACCTATGCCACACCCATGCCTGTAAGTCAGTGGCCCACCCAAACAATAACCCCCAGTCCAAATCCAAGTCCAGTACAATCTCTGCCAGGGTTCAAGGTAGTAGTTTGCCAGCCCAGAATGTCCTCCAATCATGCCTAAAAACAAGATGAGCCAGAAGCAATGTAATTAGGCCAAAGCCTGCAGCGCAACAGCTAGAGTGGCAGGTTCAGGGAGGCTTGAGCTCAGGCATTGGCTAGTGGGGTATCTCAGCACTCTAATGAGCTATATGGGCGAAAATCCAAAGCATACAAGCAAAGCTATAAAAAAAGGCTATATTGGTAGCGCTCACCATACAGGTCAATACAGTGGGGATGTAGAGGAAAGATGTGGAGCAGATACAGGGGAAATAGGTGTGAAAAAGGGTTGATGCCCATAAAACCCTGGTGGTGGGCCTTGGAGGTGGCCCAACACCTAGGCATGTGTGGCATTCATAATCTGCAACTTTTCCAACATTTTTCTATTGGTTGTTCGAACTTCATCCAGCATGGCACTGAAATTACTACTTAAGGTGGCCATGTGGGTGTTGCTAGTTCGAACTTCCTCAAGCATGGCTGTGAAATTATTAGATAAGGTGGCCATGTGGCTGTTGGTCGACCTAAATTCTGTCAGCATGGTGTTTAATGTATTATTTAAGGTCTCTAATTGTGCATGATGCTGCTCTGTGGTTCTTTCAGTTAGTTGGAGAAATAAACGCCTCTCATGGTGCCATGCTGACTCCATGATCGGCACGCGCCTCCTCTGGGAAACTGGGCGACGTAGCTGACTACACCTCCCAATTCCCCGGGTTGGAGCGCCTGCAGATGATGGACGTCTAGGCTGACCAACAGCCACAGATGTGCTTGCCAAATCTTCTGCAGCAGACCTACCACTGGGGACTGTAGGCTCAGTCTCTGCATGCCGCCCACGATGGGCTGACAGCATGCGGCCAGCTTCACTCTGCTGCAGAGGATTTGGTGAAATCATGTTGGGACAGTTGCAGATTTGGTTCCAGGGGGGTCTGTTGTGAAGGTCCCATCAAGGTGGCATCCTCCTCCATCTCCTGGATTTCCTCCATCAGTGTGTGGGTCTGTTGGGACATGTGAAAAAAGAGGTTCAGTTTGTGCCCTAAATATATTTGTTATGCAAATTAGTCATGTTAATTCACATACATCAGCAGATTCAGCAAATTACACTTACCGTATATATCGGGTCCTGCTCCTAGGCAGCACGGAAGTTGACGGCGTGGTCCAACTGGATGAGGCTTCCACACTAGCTGAGGGTTGATGCTGGGCTGTACTGTTTAAAAAAAGGCACATAAACACCCAAATATGCATTGATGATCTGTATTACTACATATGCTTCAATAAAACACGTGGGCAAGCAGGAATGGCAACTCCCCCAACAGTCCAAGGTGACCTTCACTATGAAAGTCATTATCTGTTATATGTATGAGTCACCCTGTACATACACATTGGTCCCCTTAACCCTTCTAGTGCCAGCTACGTGACTCTCACGTAGCTGCCTCTCCAACCGTTAAGTGCCAGCTACGTGAGAGTCACGTAGCTGACTTTAGAGCCCCATAAAAAAAAAAAGTAATAAAGATACAGACTTACCTGACCCCTCTGATCTTCAGGAGGGGGCCCGGAATAGGCCACCCCCGCCGGCGCCGACATCTGAAAAAAAAAAGTAAATGTCATTTACTCACCTCGCAGCGCGATGGCTCTCCCTGGGTCTTCTCTTCACCAGGGGGGGCTCCGATCCCCCCCCCCCCTGGGCTTTCCAAGCTTCGGGTGAGGGCCCAGAAACCCTAACCCCGCCACTAGCCCCGCCCACTTGATGACGTCATCCCGCTCCTCGGGTTACTGGCACCCTGGCTCCATTCTGTCAGTTGTCGGTAGCGATCGGAGCAGGGAGGGTGGCAGGCAGGGAGGCTCTGATCTCCCTGCCTCCCTCCCTCCCTGCTCTGATCACTACCGACAACTGTCATCTGCAGCGATGTGGGACACTGGATGGGAGGTAAGTATAAGTGAAAGAAGAATAATAAAGAATTTTGTGTCTGTGTCTTTTTTTTTACTTAACCCTTTGTGAACTGGTAAGGGGTCCATGCGCAAAAACGTGAAAAGTAGTCCGGCAACAGAGTGTGACAAAAAAATCTCGGTAGACTGGCACTCAAAGGGTTAAATAAAACAAACATGCATGTACTGCATGTTATGAGGCTTCACACATCCCTAAAGGGCCATTAGGGGCCCACACTCAGCTTGAAAATAGCATTTGCCTTAAGAGTATGCTGGTGGGCATTCTTCCTATGTAGACCTTTCCCTGACCCCAGATCAAGTATTTGAGACCAAAGCACAGCTCAAACCCAAGTGGCCTAAAGACAAAGAAGTAAGATATGATTGAGTAGAATCACATAACAGACAGTCCTTAGCTAATATTAAGACTTTAATAGTGACCAGAAATACTGTCCAAGGTCATGTATGGCCTAGCAAATTAGAAAATGAACATTCCAAAGACATTCCACACCCTGCTAAAACTGTAACCTCCCCTACAAGCCACTCCCTAGGGGCATGTGTTCATATATGCCTGTGAGTCTCATTTCACATGTTTCAAACATTTCACATACACACTAACATTACTAACCTGCAGGAATAGTAGGGATGTCCGTGTCCCGTCGCCCCGAGTGTCCCTCTAAGGCCACGGGATGTATCAGGCCCAGCACCATCTCCTCAGCTCTGGTAAATTGTAATTTAGTGGGGAAGCCTCTGCCAGTTTGTAAGCTGAAAAATATAGTTTGGGAAATGTATGAAAATGTGGACAATACAAGAAGCAGACAATTGCACAAATGCAAAGCATATATGTACCTGTAATTTCGCCGTTTATTTGCTTTCTTCCGTGCTGCATACTTCAGGTCCGATATTTTGCGTTGAATCTGCTCCACATCTTTGAGCTCTTCCCCCGCTGCATTGACCTGTCTGGTGAGCTCCTATAAAATTTCAGCTTTGCGCATTTTGCTGGTTGCTTTGGATTTGCGCCCATATAGTTCATCATAATGTAAGGTCAGCCCACTAGCCAATGCCAGAGTTTGGGCTTCCCCAAACCTGCCACTCAACTGTCCTCGGCGCAATGTGCGCCCTATTGCTTGATGTTCCAGATCATCAGTGGTTGCAGGCAATTCGGGGAACATTCTGGGCTGGCTGTGTTGGGGAGAAATGTAGGACAGGTGGCTGACTAAAGATTGTACTGGACTTGGATATGGACTTGGGGTCCTTGGCTGGGTGGCCACTGAACTTGCAGGCGTCGATGTGGCATATGGAGAGTGCCTTGCCACCTGTGCCGGTGGCAAATGTGGCTGAGGAGAAGGTGTGCTTGATGTTGTTGGGTTTCTTGCCCTGTGCCTCTGTGGGCCCTTGAGACTTGTGCTTGCATGCCCCTGGGAGGTAGTTGGACGTGTCTGTGGTGATGCTGAGCTTTGGGGTCTGGGACTTCTGTCCCGGTGGCTTTTCCTCTTCCCATGCCCGCTTTTCCCACGTTGGTGTGGTGATGCTGAGCTTTGGGGGCTGGGACTTCTGTCCCGGTGGCTTTTCCCTTTCCCATGCCCGCTTTTCCCACGTGGGTGAGTTGATGCTGAGCTTTGTGGGCTGGGGCTTCTCACACTCTTCGTGGGCTTTTTTGCGTCCATACCCATCTGCTTGGTGGCCTGGGGCTTCTTCTTCGCCGCTACCTCCTTTGGTTTGCTGGTTGGTGGTGCCTTAGCAGGCTTTGTTGGTATTGTCGCCTTGGCCTGCCCACTGCGGGTTTCCCACACCTTCGGCATTGGAATTTTTGAGCAAGTGGTGGGGCCTGAAGAAGCCTCCTCATGCTTATCTTGCTTTTTGCTGCTGCCCTCCTTTTGCTTTTGCCTTCCCGACGGCTTTTTGGGTGCCAGATGAGACTCTGAAAGAGAATGAGTTGTGGGTCCAGGACCCTTTAAATACTAATGCCTGGGTATGACGCTTACGCGTTCGCGTGCGTATGGCCGTTGGTCCGGCCTTGCGGAACAGGGAAACTGCTGGGGCATTACTTATCTGCTGCAGACAAGAAGAAAGATGGCGCCCACGATCTTTACCCGCCAACAAGAAGAGCTGATTATGCTCGTAAGTGTATTTTAATGCCTTTGATTTGCCATCTAAATGCATGCCTAGCCCTTAAGGAAGCGCAGGAAGAAACGGTTTGGTTGAAAAGTGTCTAAAACTCTGTGCCAAACAGAAGTTTGGGCCCACATGTGCGAACCAAGTCACTTCTATCTAGAAGGATAGTTTTAGCCTAGAAATGTGTCTGGTAATGTCATTTAGTCAACTGATCGATTTGTGACAGATATTTGTATGCAGTTTGATCTAAATACTATGTTTTTTTGTGTTTTTTAGACGATGCTTCAGCGCAGGTACGACTACCTGCCCAACTCTTTTGAGAAGAGGACCGTCGCCCTGGAGATCATTTCCAGGATCCAGTACGAGACTGACACCACCTTCACCCACACGCAGATCATGCAGCACTGGTCGGACCTGAAACGGCTCCACATGTCCCGGGTGCGGCGATTTTTCTGACTCCATTTCCCAAGTAAGTACATAGCGATTGCATGCTATCTGTAACTAATACACAAGGTAGCCCTTCAGTTATAAATTATTTTCTTTTCTAGTGCTGGAAATGGAGTACCGAATCCGACGCACCCGGAGGCGCACAGGCCGACCAGTGCTGCATAAATCTGCAGCAGGAAGTGAAGGTGGTGGATCTCCAGGGCGACGTTCCTACCCCTCCTCTGTAGGGGCCTCCAACCAGCCCCTGGACCTTTCTACAGAGGAGGGGCGTCACAGCGTGGGCAGGGAGTCATACCAAGCAACTGAGCCGTTAGCCTCTGGTATGTGACTCTTCATGTAACCGCACACACATACATGCTATTTGAAACAAAGCTGATTCCCTTAATCTCTTTTTCTAGATTTTGATGTAGCAGGTGAAGGATCTGTGGAAGAGTCTGCAGCAGATCAGGCCCAGGAGGCACATGGAGAAGGTGGGTGATGTCACACACACATTGAATTTGTCATTTGCTTACTGTTGACTAAGACATTAGAAGTGACCTTATTTGACATGTCTCTACAGCCTCAACTTCCCAGCAGTGGCAGGGCCCAGAACGGAGGGTCGTCCCTGAGGCAAACGTCGGCCACCAACGAAGTAAGTCGTAATGTAATTCTTTGGATTATGTGGTAATTGACATGATCACCAAGATACCTAAAGCCATAGTCAATGGAATTAACATAATGACATATGCCCAATTCCTTAGATTCATTACTTAGCATAATGACATATGCCCACTTCCTTAGATTAATTACTTAGCATAATGACATATGCCCACTTCCTTAGATTCATTACTTAGCATAATGACATATGTCGTCATGAGTTAGCTTGCCACCTAAAAAACATTCCATCCACAGGTGTATTGTCAAAAAATTTGTCAAAAAATAATGTTTGTTTCTTTTTTCTCCAGGGACCACACGTGCCAGAGTGGAAGCCATGAGTGGAAGGGTACATCAGTTGGTGGCCGACATGCAGGAGCTGCGTGACTCTTTGGGGACCACAGAAGAAGACTAATGTTCTGGGTCCTGCCATTGTTTTCTATATAGTTTTTAATTATTTTATTGCCAAACATTTTAAATATTTTAAAATTTTTATAAGCCAAAAAAAAAGTTTGTACATTTTTAACCAAAAAATAAAAAAAGCCACAAAAAAATGGCATTTGGTTATAAACAAAAAAACAGTTTCTGTGTCATTTTATTTCAAAAATACATTAACACAAAACGAATGGGCAAAGAAACCGCGAAGTGATTTGGGTACGTTTTAGGGGGGAAAATGGAAGAAGAACCTCACCGCGAAGTGATTTGGGTAAGTTTTAGGGGTCATACATGGAAGAAGAACCTAACCCCGAAGTGATTTGGGTAAGTTTTAGGGGTCATATATGGAAGAAGAACCTAACCGCGAAGTGATTTGGGTAAGTTTTAGGGGTAAAAAATGGAAGAAGAACCTAACCGTGAAGTGATTTGGGTACGTTTTAGGGGTCATACATGGAAGGAGAACCTAACCGCAAAGTGATTTGGGTAAGTTTTAGGGGTCATACATGGAAGAAGAACCTAACCGTGAAGTGATTTGGGTAAGTTTTAGGGGTCCTACATGGAAGAAGAACCTAACCGCGAAGTGATTTGGGTACGTTTTAGGGGTCATACATGGAAGAAGAACCTAACCGCGAAGTGATTTGGGTAAGTTTGAGGGGTCATACATGGAAGAAGAACCTAACAGCGAAGTGATTTGGGTAAGTTTGAGGAGTGAAAAATGGAAGAAGAACCTAACCGCGAAGTGATTTGGGTAAGTTTTAGGGGTCATACATGGAAGATGTAGGAAAGCGCAAAGTAATTTAGCTAAGCATTGTAGCAGAAGTGAGTGACCCAAATATGTAGGCGAGCACTTTAATGAGTTAAGTTTGTAGTGGGCAGGTGTAAGATTAAGGATTTTTGTCTGGATGATCATTTATGGAAATAGGGAATCAGAATCTAACGGGAAACGTAAAGGATTCGTGGGAAATAAAACGGAAAAGTCACGCTGGAAAATGACATTCTCGTACTCTGGCATGCGAACGGACAAAGACTTTACAGAAGGCTTGCAATGCATGCATAGAATCGCTCGTACACTCATACGAGATCGGGGACATTTAAAGTGGGCCAACACCCAGGGGTGATCGGCCCGGGAATCTATAAGATTCCCGGGCCGATCACCTCACACACCGCGGGACATCCGAGATCGGGATGTCCCGCGGGGTGTAACCCCCCCAAACACCCCGAAAAACCTTACCTCTCCAGACGCTGCTTCCACCGCCGCCGCCTCACTCGCGCTCCTCCAGACGTGCGCGCGCCCGCGCCGGCCGTCTCTGAATGGCCGGCGCGGGCGCGCACACGTCAAGAGTGACGCGCGGGAGGCGGCGGCGGGCGCGATCCCTTGTCGCATTGGACAGCGCAGTCACGTGGGATCGTGGAGAGGTGAGTTTTCGGGGTGTTTGGGGGGGTTTTGGGCAGCGGGGCACCCCCGATCGGGGTGCCCCAAGGAAGTGGACCAATACCCAGGATAGTCAAAATCCTGGGTGTTGGTCCACTTTAAAAAAAAAAAAAACAGATTGACACAAAAACAAAAGTCTTTTTTTTGTCTCTCTGAATCAACCCTATTGTCTTAAAACCTATTTTATTTTAGTTTAATTCTAATTGTTTTAGTTGCTTTCTAAAAGTTTGTTTTGTATTACATTAAAGTGGACCAACACCCACCGGTGATCGGCCCGGGAATCTATAAGATTGTCCGTCGCCGCGGGGAGAGGTGAGTTCGGGGGGTTCGGGGGGGTTTCACACAGCGGGGCACCCCGATCGGGGGTGCCCCACCGAAGTGGACCAAGATCCGTCACATAAAGTGACACCTGCTCACTATAGATGTCATCATACCCTTTACATTATCTATTGTTTGCTAAAATACTAGGATTTACAGGGGTAATATCCGTTCTTGCTCTGTCCATTATTCATGCACTATTTACAGAGAAAGCAGGCAAAAAAAGGAAAGCATACTGGTAATAAATGGTAAATGATCCATATAATGGGAATCCCAACCTAATGCATAGATAACATGCTGACAGGGGACAATGCATTGGCCAGTGCAAATGAACAAATTACCTTATGTTCAACAACTGAAAACAAGGATTAGGAATAAGTGTGCATCCTCCAGTGGTAAGCATGCGCCACCTGTCATATCAACCATATAGATCACTATCTGACACTATCAAGTCAATAAGTTCTTACGGCCTTTATCATTACTGGTAAAACACAAATTGCAGATACAGGATGTGTGTATTGTTGCCTGATCCCCTCTATCTCTGATCAATGCATAAAATCGATATTTACGTATTTATGCATCACAGTATGCATAATCTGACTATGGTATAAGATTTGAACTCATGGTTGGTCATCAAAAGACATCGTGTAGCTCATTTGCTCTTAAAGTCAGGTTTTTGGTGTTCTGCCTTATTGTTTTCCTCTTTGTAAAATAAACATTTGTGTTAGGATTTTGCCCCCATACCTGTGGTTAATTACCAGCATACTGTTTCTAAGTTCTTATATTCCTGTGGCTCTGCTTTGCTAACAGTGCAAGTGGTTTTCCTGGCCCTGAGTAAAAACTACTGACGACAAGTCCCAGAATACTTCCACTGTAACAGCTGACCTCATCAACAGCTTTGGCTAAGGCAAGCAGCAGTAATTACCCCCTCAGGTGAGAATGCTTCCAGTAACCCTTTAGCTTCTGCAACAAAGTATCTGAATACGTTGAATTAGAGTAGAAAGGGTTAAATCTATCATCCCTGCCATAGCCATCAGATGATGAGCAAGTCAGAGTGAGGAAGTCACTGATCTGTAAGAAATATAACACGCCAGTTGATGTACATTGCTAAGGAAACAACTTTGTTGATAGGGAAACTATTATCATATAAGAACACAGATTTGCAAAAAAAAACAGCATATTACAGCTTAGCATATTAAAGTGGGCCAGCAGTCAAAAATGACCTAACACAACAGGCCAACACAACAAACAGCACATAATTCATTTACCTTTTTCTAACTCCTGCTGTAGTAAATTAAACAAAATGTCAGCTCATGCATTTGCAGGTCACCTGCAAAAAGGAAGTGCTGCTGGGCTTCCTGTTACTGTGCATTGTCAGTTATGTCAGTTGAATCCAGGCAGCAGCATGGCTAATATGGCCTCTACCTAAGTGTGCCAGGCTGTTGGTCTGGTTTAAAGACATCATTTTGGCCTTTGGGGTGTGCTAGCTGTCCGGTCACCATTTCATCACTGTCCTAGAGCATCAGATGATCCCTAAATCTTTTTCTCTTTCCTTATACCCTGTTTTCACTTCATTTCCACATTGCTTCAATCACTCTCACCTTCATTTGCACATCCTCACCTTCTTCTATTTTCTGTGCTTGCTCCTAATCTTCTTTTCCACATTACCTCTCTTTTTCATCTTCTCTCCCCCACCTCAATTGTTTTACATTTTCTTGATCGCTCTATTCTTTTTCCTCCATCACCCCCCACACATCTCTGAGTGTACAGTATTTAGGGGACACCATTTTGAAATTTTGAAAAGTGCCGCGACCAGCTCGGGATGATCATAAAGTGGAACAAAACCCAACAGTTCCGGCCTAGGAATCTAAAAGATTCCAGGGCCAGGCTTCCCTTGGGGCATGCCAAATCAGGATGCACACCTGTGTCTGGGGTTGCAGCTGCTACAGCTTCTGATTGTCAGAACCGTTAACAAGTATTAAATATGCACAGCAAACGGCTCTGATTGTAAAACAGACCAAATTGGGGAAAGGTGAGTTTTAATAGGTGATGTAGGAGGTTTCACACAGCAGGGCATCCAAATCCTCCAGGATGTCTCTGGGGCAGGGAATAAGACTTGGGATAGTCAAAAAGTGGCTGATCGGCCCTAATGAGGAGAAGGTTCATGCAAGCATCACTCTGACATCTTGGAGTAGCCATTGAAGAGGAGCAGTGCTGTGACTATAAAGTTTTACAGGTGCCTTTTTTTTCCATGGGTAGGGGGAAAAACAGTGTTGGAACATCCGGCATGCCCCAGGGGCACAGAACAAAACCAGAGAAGTTTCATCATGAGTTTTGGTCCTCTTTAATATGCACCACATTCTGTTCTGACTCAATGAGAGCTCACACATGCCCCAGGTGATCCCATGGAAAAGCAGACTAAAACCCAAAAGGGTAAAAAAAAATGTTGGTTTTAGTCCGATTTAAATCTGCCACTCAGTTCAAAGCGAGGAAATGACGAAACCAGGGCGTTTCACACTGCAGGAATTTCCAAACTGCGATGCCCCAGAGTAATTTTTTGAAGAGGACAAACTGATTTATTTCAGTTTTGGTCGACTTTAATTTAATTTAATTGTGAATTAGTATGTTTTTTTTCACAAGGTAAATTGCATTAGTGTGAGTGGCATGAAAACGGGGTTCACACGTTTGGGGACAGCTTGAGCTATGAGGGACAGAGCACGTGGTCAGGCGATTGCTCTGTTGGCACCTCTTGTAGCCACGCCCCTCCTCTCTGTGAGGCGGCCTGTTTCTCTCAGGGACCTGCCGCGTTTTTACTTTGTTTCCCGGGGAGCCATTTTGCCAGCAGACGCAGCGCTCTTTTTGAAGGTTTGACGTAAAACGGGGAAGAGTTTCTTGGTTGCACCCGGTGGTTCTGTGTAAGATGGAGCGTGGCCGCGGGAGACATCGGAGAAGCGGCGGGAGGAGGCCGTTCCGGGGCCGTGGCTCGGGAGGTGACAGGGAATATGTGCACAGGGGACACCAGGGAGCCGTTCGGGAGCAGCCAGGACCCCCGAAGTGTGACAGACAGGTGAGCGCCGGAAGGGGAGGGGCCTAACACTGTCATGGCTGTCTAGTGACAGTTCGCGAGGTAACTGCAGAGCTGGGCGCGCTTTTCTTTCCCTTATAAAGCCGACCTGTTCTGAGCTGCAGAGCCTGCTGGCCACCTCATGTGGAAGACAGTTTCCCATGCAGCACGGTTACTAAATTATTTTGGAG
This sequence comes from Gastrophryne carolinensis, assembly GCA_027917425.1. Classification (NCBI taxonomy): domain Eukaryota; kingdom Metazoa; phylum Chordata; class Amphibia; order Anura; family Microhylidae; genus Gastrophryne; species Gastrophryne carolinensis. Next base: position 115,707,811 of record CM051244.1, on the reverse strand, counting down.
CTGAAACTGCTACGCTTTTTATCTTAGTAAAATAAGATGGACTTAAAGCGGACCAAAACCCAGGATTTCGCCTATCCTGGGTTTTGGTCCTAGCCCCCTGTGTGAAATCCCCCAGGTCGCCCAAATAAACTCACCTGTTCCCGGTCTTATGGTCGCTCCTCCAATCTGCGCGTTCCTGACTACCCCCGAGGATAGCGAGTATGCAGCCGCTGCTCCCCCCGAACGTGGTGCACCAGGGGGAAGCGAGTATGCCTGCCCTGGAGTCTCATAGACTCCAGTGTGGGTTTTGGTCCACTTTAACTTACCTGGGTTACCCGTATTCCTCCCTCTCAGGCTATACCTTGGCACATGCACAGGCTCTCCAATCAGAATAGATTGCCAGGCAATCGCAATAGATTGCTTCGCTCGTTATCTCTCTGAATGAATAGAAATGCTGAACGCTTCCCTGCGCACCAGTCCATTCAGAAATGCCTGGTGTGGGTATGTGCATCAGCTGCGGGAAGCCAGTGATGGCACTGCAAACCCGTGCCATTGCCATGGGATTGCCGAATTGGTGGGTTTCTAACATGGTCATCCCTATAAGCAGCGCCCCAGAGACAGGAAATAGTTTGGCCCTAGAGTTTCTAAAGGGGCTAACGGTTTGGGTCTGCTTTAAAGCGGAACAGAACATGAGATTTAGACTATCCTGGATTTTGTTCCCTGCCCTGGGGACATCCCAATTTGGGATTCTTTGCTGTGTAAAACCCCCCAGATCGACCAGAAAATCTCACCTTTACCTGGTCCTATGGCTTGTGCCTGGGCTCTTGTCCAATCCGAGCCATTTGCCGTGCATATGTACAGCAAACACCTCTATGGCAATTGGGAGCAAGAGTGGCTCTTACCACCAGCATATCAAATTTGGCAGCGGATGTGCATGCCTTCTTTTTTTTTTTTAAATCGGGAAGGGGTGGAGACTTGTGGCCGCTGACCCGGTGGAGCTCTGACGTTACTTACGGACGTGGCCCTTCCACATGGGTGACCCAGAAGTACAGGCAGCACTTGCTCCCCAGCCATACAGAGCTGGAGAGACCAGGCATGAAGCAACATTGGTGGGCAGCAGGGCTGTGACCTGGCAGCCCACAGCAGTGGCGACCTGGCAGCCCAGTAGGGATGGATGGTTTTCTTATTTAACCCCTTATAGTGTGGATAGGAGTTTTTTTTTGTTGTAACTTTTATAAATTGCTCTTTTCAGTTTGGGGGGTCTGCTGGGCAGGAATGGGGGGCTACTGATACATACATGGTACCATTGTAAAAAAAAAAATGAGGCTTTCACATGCAATATAGTTTTCTTTAACAAATAGATATTAAAAAAAACACTGGAAAAATTACAAACAAAACATTTCATGTTACAACCTAAACTCGGCCGCAAATAAAATTATGTTTTTATATAATAATATGTAAAATAATTATTATTATTTTAGGGAAGCCCTGTGCAACCAAAGAATTCTTTGAGAGATTACTTTGAGAAAGCTGAAGCCACTACAATAAGCTGGATACACCTAGAAAGCTTAACTTGTGTACTTTCAGGGAATATGTTGTTTGTGGGGGGGATATTTCACTTGAAAAACAAGGTGCACACTTTGTAGAGCTGAAATTGCTTTGTAGTTTGGAAACCCTACCCTTGACAGTACCTATGCATGTTGGGTATTGTTCTGTTCGGAGAATCTTGCTTTTTCAGATTTAAGTTGTTTTCTCTTGTTTGCATATTTTTTTTTTTAGAAAAAGTCACTTTGATTTTGCTTTGCCAACCAAATAATTCATCGAGGGATTACTTCCAGAAAACTGTGCTCATGTCAACAAGCATGGTACACCTAGAAAGCTTGAGGTTGATTTCCAGAGAATATATAGTTTGTAGGGGGCATTTCAAATGTGAAGGGGTTGTTTTTCTTGAAAAACAGGAAGGTGCACCTAGCAGTTGTATTTTATCTTAAAATCTTCTAAAGCGCTGTTTCAATTTGGGGGAGTCTCCTGGGCAGGAAAGGGTGTCTACATGCCATAATAACCGGGCTTAACAGTTAAACATGTGTAGCGCAAAATAATGAAAAATGGTCTGGCAACAGAGGATGACAAAAACTCTAGGTAGGCTGGCATTTAAACGGTCAAGAGAGGGATGGCGGTGGTGTTAATGACAATTAGGCTTTAGGTCCATTTAAAACAATCAAATAAATAAATAGTCTTTGTGCATTTTTTTTATAGATGATCAATTGTTTTTCTTTGGCTTGATACATTTGTCCAACTTTTGTTTTGATTTTATTACAACCAGGCTTTTGTTAAAAAAAAGGAAAATGTCACTTGTTTATATACATCGCTGATAAGCAGCAGCAGCAGGATGTTATACTGGCGATAGAGAGTTCTCCAATGTTCCCTATGAGGAGGCTATGTTCACACCTGTCCATCACACGTCTGCATGCTTTTATGCAGCAAAGTTTATGGTAGGGATTCCATTTTGTGTTTGCGTTTGGCCCTGCTATATGAAAAAATGCTTCCAGGACCTATGCCCTGCCCTCTAATGAATTCAATTAAAATCAATGATGTCACAAATGCAAAACGGATGTGGTACCGCATGAAATGCATTCGCATTTGCCGTTGTGGCACCATAGACTTCCAACAGGGTGCGTTGACGGCCCCAATGCAGCAGGCAGGACTTTTTGCGGCCATGTTTTAAGTCTGTTTTGCTGCACTGGATTTCTTTTCAGAATTATTGCATCTGTCGCAAGCGCATAAAGTCATGACCGGTACCTGAAAGTACCTGAAGGTACTCAACAGTACCTTATCTTCATGCTGCCCCAAGGCCCTTAGTTACAATGGATTTTGAATGAATGAATTTAACCACGGCTTCTCCATGCAGTGCAGGTATATCCATACTTCAGTACTCCTGGCCTCAACACGCCCCCTCCCATTGCAAAGAATGGAGTAGGAGTGCTAGGGGACGTAGCCCAGCGATGGAGGATGGAATAGCTTGTTCTACCTCTTTGGTAAGTATTACTAGGCCGCCGGCTCCCGTACATCTCGCTCCCACACTGCCATCTTTCTACACTCTGTAGTATGTATCTCACAATCATCCTGGGTTACTTTCTCCATCGAGCGTAAGTGGGATGTGGGGGATCTAGTGGCAGCATTGCGGCGGGGGTCCCCAGTGAAAGAGGCTGCAGACCAGTAGTCCGCAGCTTTATATTGGTTCATGTAGTGTGCACAGCACGAAATGGACCCGCCAGAACTGGCCCAAAATGGTCACCACCCATAAAAGAGGCTGCACAACCAAGTTCTTATTTCAAAAAGTATTCTATTAAATATTTAATCATCAAATGCAGTATATACAACACATAACACTAGGACAAGAAAGTAAAAACAATTAAAACCACAATAAAGTTGATCAGAAAGGAGCGATTTCAGTAAAGTGATGGTTAAGGTGGAACAAAACCCAGGATTTCGACTATCTAGGTTTCTAGGCCCTGGGATGCCCCGCACCAATGCCTGCTGCAGGTGCGCGCCCTGCTAGGGGTAAAGCAGGGAGCGACCGCTGCTCGTGCATTCGCTGTTGTATCTGGGGAGAAAGTGAGTTTACCAGGCAACTTGCGGGGGTTTCTAACAGCAGGGCATCCCGGATCTGGATGTCCCATCAGGGTTATGTGTGGAGGGTCCAGCATTCTGAATGCACCATCCCAGGCTATGTTATAGCGGGGGGGATCAACACCCGCTACGCGTGGCTGTTAGTCCACTTTAAAGGGACACTATAGATAATGGGCATATACTGTTATTCAGCAGCTCGCATTCTAATGGTTGCTCATACTGAGGAGAGGAGGGAGGGGGGGTGCAAGGGGGCAGGTTATAGCTGTGCTTTGCACAGACAGAGCAGAGCTGGGGTCAGGAAAAGGACAGCAATCCCAGAATGCAGAGCAGCATAATCAGAAGACACTTCCTGTCTGCAGGCAGCCTGAGACTCCGCCATCTTGGATGTTTAAAATCTCAGAAAAGGCAGTAGATGCAAGTAGGTTGATTTTTAATGTGAGCAATCTGTAAGCACAGCGTGGGGGAAACATACAGGATACACACTTATTTAGAGTGAAGGTCCGTTTTATAAGCAAGTGTTATGTAAATATGCCTGAGCTACACTGTATCAAGACAAACACTGCACTGTTGATGCATTAGCAATGCGTTTGCGTTGAGTTCTTTTAAAGTAAAATATTTTTTGCATAATAAGTAAATGGTACAGTCTATGGCAATGTCAACGCAATGCAGATACATGCACTTGGGTTGGCAAAGGCTTCTGTTGACCTGTGCTGTTACAGCGTTGTGCTGAAAAAGTGTGTTTGCAATGCTTTAACGCATTGCTAGTAACTTTAGTGCCCCCTGGCACTAAGTTGAGGGGGTTAAAAAAGAGAAAACTCACGTGGTCCTTTCCTTTTTCCCCTGCGCTTTTTGTGAGCATGTATGCTCAGAGTAGCATCGCCTGCTCTGTGCACACTCCTGGCCCCCTTACAAGGTAATGGGCTGCAGATACGCACACAAAGCAGGAGTGCTGCTCTCTGAAGCTGCCAACCGAAGCACGGATTTGGGGACTCGGTGGAATATATATAATGTATCTTGCTTAGTTAAGTTTGAAATCTTTTTTTTTTTCCTTTTTGCCTCTCCCGGAGAAATTCAGTTTTTATATCCTGTTTCCCCTTGCTTCAGAAATGTGGGTGCATGTTTAGTTTGCTGAGAATGATTTTGCATCACTCGATAGGCAACATGTGATCTATCTTTCTATAGTAGAAAAAGTGGTGCTTGGGCTAGTAGCGCCTGATACAGGGTGATCCCTCCCATCTAACTCCTTTTCTTGACTGGCCCACTTGGATTTGGGACTTGAAACTGGCTGCCGGGGTAGGTGAATCCTGGTACTGGCAAATCTTTCTCATCTCCACCATATGTAAACCTTTTCTCTTGTTTTGCCCAAAACAACGCCCTTTTTTTGATTCATGGGCATACCAAATTGATGGGCACACAGCTCAGAAGAGATGGGTTTGGGTTTAGGGCCCTATTATTTACAAAAGCAGGGGAATAGATACAAGAATATTTACAAGTCACTGAATCTTTCTTGGAGTGCAGACAAAGCAGTAATTGAAACATGGTACACTGTGACTCAACAAAATTAACTAAATTATTTTGGTTGGTACCTTGGCTGTTGTATTCATGCTACAGTTCTCTGTAACTAATTGTAACCTGATCTAATATTTTTTTGCCTGGATTGTGATTTGTTAAGAATCTAGGTGAGCATTTCAGGCTGTATGTATAGTGTGTAATGTATTTGATTGACTTTATTGCATGTTGTGTGCCAGTATGAGTTTTTGCCGTTTCACTTTGGCACAAATTGAATGTCTTTAATGGGTACACATTAAACCGCCACCCTATGAGCGCCTGATTCTAAAGTGGCTTCCTGCCTGGCTCCATATTTTTTTTTTTTTCATCTGGACTAAAAACCTTCATGTGAAGAACATAAATCAGTAATCTCAGTCATTTGATAAGCTGTTCCTTAAGAGGGCCCCAGAGAGCTATTTGGCAATTCTCTCACCGGGGACTCTCCTAGCGGAAGTGGATTCATTGTTTGCGCTTTGTGGTTGTCTTGACATTGAAGTTTTTAACACTGGTAGCATCGCTGCAACCTGCGGGGCTTTGTGCTGAAGCAGCTGGCTGCATACCTCTGTCAATGTCATTGAATACAGAAAGACATCTGTCTAGATTTTTCAGGCAGAACCTGCATTTGAGGAGCCTATGATATATAAACAATGTGCTCCTATATCAATGGCAAGCAGTGTTCATCGTTTCTAGTGTGTTTTTCTCTGTTGTCTGCTATATACAAAATGAAAGTCTTATTTGTGTATGTGTGATAGTTTAAATAAACTGTTGATGTGGACATTGCAAGGGACAGATATTCTATTTCTGTGTTTAAAAGTACTGTATATACACTGAGCTAAAAAAAATCGCTTGAAATGTATAGTGACAGTAAATGGATGTATAGATATAGTAAATAGTGTACAGTATACAACCCTTTTCGCAAGGGTGCCACAGCAGCATGCATCTACCCCTGCTCAAAGATACATGTTGTCAGGGATCGCCGGACACCCTTCTTGCATAAGCCAACAATCCCCAATCTCCACCGCCTCTTGTGCCTATAGTCAAGCCCCCGCTCGCTGGAGACACGGGTTATGCTTCTCCAGACTCGGTTGCCCCCAGGTCTTACTGGCGCAAAGATTGCTGGCTTATGGTAAAGACAAGTGAACAGCGGGGTATCCCAAATCAGGAGTTCAAGCGAGCAGAGTTCCAAAACGTCAAATCCAGAGGGTTAAGCAGAGAAAGGTCTAGACAAGCAGGGGTCGGAGCCGGGTTGTCACAGGGCACTGTATCCAAGGGGCTAGACAGAGAGTAGTCGAGACAGGCAGGGGTCAAAAGCCGGGTGGTCGCAAGAGCGCGGTATCCAAGGGGTAAGGCAGAGACGAGGTCAGACAGGGGAGAGGTCGGTGCGGGCAGCGGACAGGAGTGGTCAAAGACGAAGCCGGATCAAAACACACTAAACGCAATTCCAACAGCACACCTAAGCTAATAATGGCTATAACGGGCCCTGATGGTCGAGGCAAGGACACTTTTAAAAGGTGAACTGGCCAATGGGAAGAGGGAATGTCTGATTGGTGCAACTTATGATCCTGCTCCTGATAGGAGCAGCCCCCAGGGACTGGACTGCCCTGGCTAGTCAGGCTGTCCAGTCCCTGGGTTCATCTCCCCCCAGACCCAGGACCTAACTGGCCCATTTAAACTTGCCCCCGGCGAATGCACTGGGAGCAAATGAAGAACGTGCTCGCGAGCCTGAGCACGTGACAACAGGCCGGGCGCGCTCCCCGAGAGATGAGGGGATGCCGCGCCAGCCGAAGAGGCGGAGGAGCCGCCAGCAGCAGTGGAGGGGACCCCCGTGAAGCCGGCAACCCCAGCCGCCGGAAGACCGGAACCGGGTGCCGTCGTGCGGAGGCGCCGCGGGACAGGACACCGGAGCCAGGTAAGAACCTTACACATGTTCATTAATTCCCTACTGGCATTAGGCAGAGTTTTTTAATTAAACTTTAAACCAGACCAACAGTCTGGCACAGTTGGAAAAAAAAAGATAGCAGACATTTTGGAGCTTTTTCTCTCAGCATCTCAGCCATGCTGCTGCCTGTATTCAACTGACATAACTGACAATGCACAGTAATGGGAAACCCAGCAGCACTTCCTGTTTGCAGTTGGCCTGCAAATGCTTGAGCCGCCATTTTGTTTTTAATATTTACCACAGCAAGAGTTAGAAAAAGGTAAATACATTTTTATGTGCATGAATCTAAATTTCCCTGGGGAGGGATACATATGAGCACTGTTTGTTGCGTTAGTCTGGTTTAAGTTATTTTTGACTGTTGGTCCGCTTTAATGTACATTAGGGGTGCTCAAAATTTTGAAGAGAGTGAGCCACTGAAACAATTTGGAAACTAGTTGCGGGCCACAATAAATAGGTTTAGAATTTACATTTTATCATTTTGAATAGCATAATGAAGATTTTCTGCAACAATCCGGATACCCACCATCTCTACAAACTTGATTAAAGGGTTATTAAACCCACAAACAAAAAACAGGCACTCACCTACACTCCAGTGCAGCTCGCCCGGGCCGGTCCGGCGCTCCTCCTGGTGCCTTTTTACAAGTGGTCATCCACAACACAGCCATCCCATTAACACAATTGTATCTAACAATCCCTGCATGTTATAATACACATGCTGATCCCTTTAATTCTCAAAATAAATGGGTCCCTTATTTATAGGCCATTCCCCCATCAGTCCCGAAACGTAACCGTATTCCTAATGCTCAACCCATTTATGTTTAATCTTGTTTTATTGGGTTTTCAAACACAGTACAAGAAATTACAATACACATAACAAACTCCGTACTCCTGTCGCGTCCGGCCTCCAAGGGATTTACAGCAGCCACCTTATTATCGAGAGGCCTGCAATTCGCTTTTCTTCATTTCCTTTTTCTGGTAGATCCAGCCCTTTCTGTAGTAACCTTCCAAATTGTTAGATCCCCCCCTACTCCTTCCACCTCCAAAGAGGCATAAGAGGTCATCCACCCAAATCTCATGGGGAGGACCATAACATAGAGCCGGGCTCCAGGGTGGCCCCTGAACTTAATCCGCAAGTTGGCCTTCCGATAATCCCTTCCCTGATGCCCAGGCCTACGATTCTCCCGGAGCTCGTCCAGAGCGACAGACCAACACCCTATCAGTGACACACAGACAGACAAACTTACATAACACACACACATAAATTGGAAACAAGGGGCGGAGCGGGGGAGGAGGGCAGGGCAAGGAGGGAGAGCGGGGAGGGAGGGCCAGCGCCGGAGCGCGGAGGGATCTGGAGGGAGAAGAAGAAATCCTCGAACTGCCAGAGAGGACCCACCCCATCCAGACCCTCCCACCCACCACCGCCCCACCCCCTACTGTAGCGCCAATATCCTTTTCTGTCCAGCATCCGAGTCATTAAACACAATCCACGCCACCCACGTATGTATAAACTTCTCGCTATCCCCCCTCAGATCTGCCGTAAGCTCCTCCATCCTCATGATATTATTCAGCTCCTCATACCATTCTAACAAAGAGGGGGATGTCATACTCTTCCAGTGCCTGGGGACCACCATCCTCACGGCAGTCAGAAAATGCCTCAGGGCCCGTTTCTTCCCTGCATCCCTACTTCCTGGGAGCATGGATAGCAGTGTTATCTTGGGAGTATTTGGAGTCGTGATACCAAAGACCTCATCATGCAATAGTAGAACCTTCTCCCACAATCTCTTAACATCGGGGCACTCCCACCAAACGTGGAAAAGCGCCCCCCTTCCCTTGTTACATCTCCAACATAAGTCTGAAACTGCTGGAATAATCTGATGTACACGGACCGGGCTCCTATACCACCTGGAACTTAACTTGAAGTTTTTCTCCTGGGCATGGTTTCGCCATTTTGTGGGTAAGATAGAATGCCTTCTCCCAAACCTCCTCCTCAAATGTCTTCCCGATCTCCCTCTCAGATTCCATATCTGCATGTCCTGCTCAATTGTAAACCATTGCTTATCCCTCTCCCAGATACCAGTCCACCATCCTACTCAGTACAGCCGCTCTGTGGTAATTCAAAATGTCCGGCATCCCTGCTCCCCTCTTATCCTTCGGCCTCATTAGTTCCCGGAGACTCAGTCTCGGCTGTCCCCCCCCCCCCCCAAATTAACCTAATGATCTCTGACCTCATCAGCCTAAAAAAAAACGTTTGTTACCATGGATGGGCACCGCCTTAAAAACATATAATAGCTTAGGCAGTATGTCCATCTTTATAACGTTAATCCTCCCTAACCAAGAGATGCCCTTCTTCCTATACTCCCCCAGGTCCATTTTTGTTCTTGCCAGTAACCCCCAGGTAGCTGATGGCCTCTTCGCACCACTTGAAGGAAAAGTTCCCCTTCAACATCTGGACCAGCGATTGGTCCTCTATGCTGATATTCAGAATTTCAGACTTGGCCATATTAACCTTAAAGTTACTGACCCTGCTGAATCTCTGGAACTCCTGAATAATTGAAGGCAAGGACGTATGTGGCGAGGTGACATACATAAGTAAGTCATCGGCGTATAACGCCAATTTATGTGTTCCGTTCCCAGCCTCCAATCCCTTAATGCTAGGATTCCATCTCAGGGCCACCGCTAAATGCTCCATCACCAGTACGAATAACAGGGCAATAAAGGGCAGCCCTGTCTTGTCCCATTCCCAACCCGGAACGCAGTGGATAGGAGCCCGTTCGTTCTCACCTTAGCAGTGGGGCCTGAATAGAGTGCCCGTATCTTCTCTCTCATAACTGGACCAAGCCCTATTTGACTAAGTGTATGCTCAAGGAATCTCCAACTAACCCTGTCAAATGCCTTCTCTGCATCTACTGATAGGAGGCACATAGGGATTTTATTAGTTTTGGCATAGGAATTTAACAAGATTGTCTTAATCGTATTGTCACGCGCTTCTCTTCCCGGCACAAACCCCACCTGGTCCGTGTGCGCCCAAGCCAGCAGCGATCTCTTCAATATATTCGCGATCATTTTAAAGTTTGATGTCAACATTAATTAGCTACTGCATAGCGTTTGTTCCTTCCCCGGCTTGAGTAGGACTGCGATCTGTGCTTCTAGGGTCTGCACCGGGAAGCCGCACTCCCTGGACACAGCATTAAACGTCTTGGTCATAAATGCAGCCAGTAAAGTCTTAAACTGCTTGTAGAACTTTACCGTAAAACCATCAGGGCCTGGGCTCTTACCGGATGGTGTCCCAACCAACGCCTCGAGCAGCTCTAGTTGTTCAAACGGCTCTTCCAGCGCTTCTCTATCCAGAGCATCTAGGACTGGTAGACCCGTGTCCTCAACGTACGTCTCAATCTCTTTCTCCAGGGCTCCTCCCCCAACCACCCCCCCCCCCCCAATGTTGTATAGCTGGGAGTAAAATCGCTTAAAGACCTCCACTATTTCACTGGGATCATGCACCAGGCCACCACCCCCCTCCTTTATGGTTGGTATGTATGTTTGGCGTTGACGGGGGTGCAAAAGTCTCGCCAATGGGCGTCCACATTTATTACTATGCTCATAATAAAACCTGTTTGCCAGTTCCCTCTGTCTATATGACATCCTGTTTAGCAAGCGTAACAACTTATTTCTAGACTTCGTCAGTTCCCTCAAGACAGAGAAGTTTGGGCTCCGCTTATGAGAAACCTCCAGCCTGGAGTAAACAATTTTTGGCTAAATCAATAGCAAGCTTTCAAAGCATCCTATACTACGTCTTCAGGCACAATACCAATCTAAAACTTGCAGCCTCACATTTATACAAAAAACTAAAATAGTCCTTTCAAAGGTATTGCTGTAATTTCATTTTTTTGGCAACATCAATAACTAATGTGATACAGTTAAAGAGGAACAAAGCCCGGGGCATCCGGCTTGGCTACGTGAAACCCCCTCCCAGGGTGCCGCAAATCTCGGGCGCCCCTATCTTTGGGCTGTTAGCGAGCCCCATGCTCCCAGCCATATAGATGCAGCTGCTCTCACTCCGATTGCCGCAAACTACAGCTGTATTGCCATGAATAAATATGCACAGCAACCGACTCTAATTGGACTAGAGGCCGCGTATGTGCCATAGGACCAGGAGGAAGTGAGTTTTACAGGGTGATCTGGCGGTTTCACACAGCAGGGCATTCCAAATTGGCCCAGAACACAACCTGTAAGTCAAAATCATGGGTTTTCATCTGCTTTAAAACAGATCCCTAAACCCTCCTTTGCAGCTCTGTGCCAGACAGTGTCTGGGTTCACAGGAACACCAAACGAACCTACCCTCTTACGCCATCCTTGAGCCCTACATTAGATAGAACTTTTTTGTGGAGATCCATCTGATGGGGGTGAAAAACAAGGCATGCTTCACTGCAGTGTGCAGCTGTTTTCGGTCCCTACATCATACAGAGCTCCATTAGCAAAAGAGCCGAACTTTGGGCTCTCAAGCAGCAGAAGTAGGTGGATTTGGTCTCTTGTGGGCCTGTACACTGCCTGGCACAGATCCCATGAGGGTTTAGTTCTGCTTTTAAGTGGCTAAATCAGCAATCTTATTTTTACAAATTGAATAGTGGTTTGGAATTTTACAGGTCTTGTATGAATATGCCTTTATTTAAACTTTGTGTGTGACATTGATGCTGGCTTTTACACCCCCTACCAATTATAGCCATCAATGTGAAATGCCCCCCCGTTATAGATCGAATAACTATTAACTTATGTTGGCAGGGAGTGTCTTTTTCAGTCGCAAGAGCCTCAGAGAGGTTAGTCTTTCTATATTGAGCAGAAATCGGAATATCCCCTGGGGCATACACCACCACTAAGTTGAGATTTTTTACATGTTAGCCAGTGGTAAGGGTTTCCCTCGATTGCATAAGTATCAGTAATCAGGATGCCCATTCACACATGGACTGACACCCAGCTGATGTAAAAACATTTTTGATCCCCTTTAATTCATCATGGTTACTGGAGGAGGGGCTAGGTTCATTTGACAATGTGTGGCAATATTTTTCTGTTTACATCGAATGAATTTGCCTGCCCAGGCCCACGCGTTAAACAAAAAGAACATTTATATAAATAGCTACATCTACTAACAAGAAGTGTTTTCCTATTTAAAAAAAAACATATGTTATTAATAAACAGCAGTATTTCTTAAAAAATAAATTCCTGACAACCGCAGTGTTAACCCCAAAGTTGTATTCCATACAAGAACAGGTGCATCAATACACGGAGGTGCCACAAATCCAAGTAGAAAAAGAAGCAGCACTCCAATAAAGATCATTAAAGTGGACCAACACCCAGGGGTGATCGGCCCGGGAATCTTCCGGGCCGATCACCTCCCTCACCGCAGGACATCCGAGATCGGAATGTCCCGCGGGGTGAAACCCCCCCAAAACCCCAAAAAAACCTTACCTTAGTTTTTGGGGCTTTCTGGGGGGTTTCACACAGCGGGGCACCCCCAATCGGGGTGCCCCCCCGAAGTGGACCAAAACCTAGGATAGTCAAAATCCTGGGTGTTGGTCCACTTTAAGTCTTATATCCTAATCCACAATGCAGAAATATAATCCAAAACTACAAGAATTCAAGTCAACATATTAGGGACACAGAAGCCCTATTTATCAAGACAAAAACATCAACCAAGAATATACCGTTAGCAAAACATATATGCATATAGAGCCATTATATGTATATATGTTTTGTTAATGGTATATTCTGGTTGATGTTTTTGTTGTTCCTGCTTTGTGGATTACAATATAAGGCATTTTGTCTTAAACTGTTTTTAGATCCCTATTTCATTGTGTCAAGCAAAGAGTAGTGATTACAATGGAATACCCATTTAAAAAAGAAAGAAACCAGCAGAAATGGAGAAAATTTTTTGAAATTGTTAACTTTTAAACACATCTGCTTCCCATATTTTGATGTTGTGTATCTCAGTACTTTGTGTATTTACCCATTCTGTTCCTACATCTTGTTTCCAGATTCGTGAAACTGTATATTTAGTGTATAGACTTGGTGTAACAGATATTGCCCTCCAAGACAGATGCTTAGAGAGTTATCTGAATGATTTTGAGAGCCCCAGGAAAAACTGTTTAAAAGGGACTTAAATGTATTTTGACTTTAGGTCTGCTTCAAGTAAAGCCCTTGTAACACCTCCATAATAATAAGTTACTAATTCATTAGGAACTGTTAAACATACCTGTATTGTTTTATCTTGCCCCCTTCATCTCTTGGAAAAAAAGTTAACTTGCATAGATCTATACACAAGCTTAAAGGATCTTGTTCTTTTAAGGATGTGGAAGATACCAGTGAGGTCCAGAGAGAAAATGAGGAACAGCCTTCGGGTTTCTCCAAAAGAAAGATACTTTCCAACTGGGACCGCTATGAAGCCTCAGAGAAAGAGCCAGAATGTGAAGTGTTGCAGCGTGGGACAGATTACAACGTTCTCCTCACCTCTGCAGGTTAGTGCAGAGATTTTTATAAACCGCTTTCTCTTTTTCCATGTATGTGCTTTATACATTTTCCCCAAATTTGTCCCTTTTTGGCTGGCACCAATGTCTGGAGGGTTTCTGGAAAGGCTTGTTTTGTGCCTTTTAAACACCTCTGTACATTTCTGACAATGCGTAGGCAGTGTCTGGCATTTACCTGATTGCTTGAGGAATGTACGACCTGAAAATGCGGAGTTTTTAGAAGAAATATCCTTTGTTTTTATGATGGACTAAGTTAATCCCTTGATAGCTACAAACACGCGCAGAGTATCAAAATATTGTGGTCTGGCAATATTTGAGCAACTGCAATGAAATAATATGTCATTGGCATTCTTTTATATCGGAAATCCTATTTTGAACATATTTGGAGAACATTTCACTGTACCTTGGGGAATAATGGGGCCTTTATTGCTGCCTAACTTTGACTTTTTATAGCTCTGCCAAACCACTGTTACTGTTGTAGTAGTGAGCAGTAATGTGTTACACCATATTAGCATTCAAAGCCGTAGAAAATGAAGAAATAATGCAATACCATCCAGGCTGAGTATAATTAAAGGGATAGTCCAGGCCAAAAGAAAGTTATTTTCAACTTTGGTCCAGCACAGCTCTGCCACACGGACCAGCTGGTGTTAAACAACTGAGAGTGGAGAATGAACGTGCCTGTCTGCCCTTTCCAGTCCAAGAGGAGGGCCGAGAACGTGATTGATTTATGCCTCCAGCATGCCCACTCCATTTCTTGCAAGGGAGGGGGTGGTGCAGAGGCGGTGTTATGTGGGCCCGCCTTGGTACTGGCAAATCTTAAAAGAGGCTAGATACAAAGATACACAGATCTGTGAGTTATTTGCAATATGCTAAGCAAGAATCACATGTCAAACGTACATCACCATTGTAAGCAGCTGAGAGGAGGAGAGGGGAGGGGGTTCTGCAGCCCGAGTACCCGCCTGTGGCTCCCATGCATTCCGGGACCACTTCTGGTATCTTCCTCAGGATTTTGTGGCCTAGCTGGGGCCCTGAACTTCTTATCTTTTCATAACTGCCCACCCCCGTATTGCTGGCATCTCCACGGCGGCTGTGCGCATCCACAAACATTAAAATTGTCTCAAGCTAAGCGCTGCACTGTCTGTTTTCAAAAGTTATTTGTAAAAGTATTAGAGCATTGGGGATGCAGCGAAAAAATGTGGAGAAACAGTGGGTGTGGCAGCAGCGATGTGATGTAAGCACACTGAGAGGAGGACAGGGTTCCATATGCAGAGAGAGAGAGTCACTCAGGACGTCTGGGCAGGGAGGGGGGTGTTTCTTAGTTCTCTGAAGGTTGATTGGTGGATCACATTGGCAGGGTGGGGATGGAAACCCGAATGAGGATGTGGTTTTCCTCTATAAGGAGGCAGACATGAGGGAAAGAAAAGCGCTGGAGCCACTCTATGCCAATCACTTTAAGTTGCTTATAAATATTCTAAGTATACAGCACGTCCTGTTCCAGAAGATATTCCTTACACTTGGGATTTACATCCAGTAGATGGCGCTGGACTGCAGAGACAAAAAAGTGGCTCCTCCCGGCCCCATATATACCAGGGACCTCCCACAAAATCCCCAGTTCTTCTCTGCAGTCCTGGCTGCGATGACTAGAAGATGGCTCTCTCTACTCGCAGGTGAGCGGGGCTATTAGCCTGCGGCCCTGTAGGACTATTCCCACCCGTTTCCTTCTCCTGCCTCCCAGCTCAGGCTTCGCTGGTTCGGGTGAAGGTAGACAGCTCCACTGCTAGGTGCTAAGGAGCGCTGCGCCAACCGAAGTCCCCCACCAAAGGGTAGGCAGTATAGGCGGTGAGCCTTATGGGATGCCCCTCCCGCATTTTATGCCCCTCGCCCCCTGTCCCCGCAGTTGGCTCCCTTTAGGCTGGCCGTCGCTTCCTCTTCGCTCTCCCTTGTAGATCGCGGGGGGGGGGGGGAGCATGTCTTTACTATATGTAGTGTGTTGTGTTTGATCCCTTATAAATTGATTGCACTGGTTTCTTTTGCCACCGCACGCTTGTACTATGCTCCGTGGTCAGCGGCGACATCGCCTCAGGCGCTGCTGCACCATCATTGGCTGGCCTTGTCAGGTGGGCGCGTTTTCGCGCTCTTCGGGGGGGGGCGGGCCTTGTGGCTGACTTGTTCTGCATCACTGTCTCCGCGGCCCCTCGAGGTATATGCGGGCGCCATTTTAGTTCTCTGCTGCGTGTGCCTGGCGTCTATCGCGGTCCGTAAGTGCCCCTGCGAGCTGATTTATTTATATATTTCTCTGTACTGCATATTGCTTATGGGATCTTTTGCTTATGTCTTGCAGGCGGGTCAAACTTTGGGGTTTCTCCCGGTTTTATCCCCTATATTTAGTGTTAACTCTTATTGGAGGGCTATTATATTTCATTACTCCCACTTCCCCAGCGGGTTATTGGGGCATCCCGGGTTGCTATTATTAGCGTT
This sequence comes from Gastrophryne carolinensis, assembly GCA_027917425.1. Taxonomy (NCBI): domain Eukaryota; kingdom Metazoa; phylum Chordata; class Amphibia; order Anura; family Microhylidae; genus Gastrophryne; species Gastrophryne carolinensis. The sequence goes on along the minus strand of CM051244.1, from coordinate 115,691,722 downwards.
AATCCCTATTGGCCTGTTGTGCCGTGATAATCACCATATGGAGGCTTCTCAGGATAATGTGCTCGGGGTTCCTTCGGGACAAGCCCGGCTGTATGTGGCGTGTGGGGTATCCACTATAAGTGATGATGTCAGGGTGTGTGTACCCTGCGCCCAGCAGGTACATGTGCTGCAGTCTGGGTTACCTGCGGCTGGGCCAAGTGCGGCGCCCCCTCTGGCTTCGCCTACCCCCCCACGCTTACATCTGACTCCCAGTGAGGTGCATACCAGTGGGGAGTCTCAACCTGATTTGGCTGCCCGGGTAGCCAGCATTGAAAGGCATATTGCTGGGTCTGGTCCGCGTAAGGCTCCTGCTAAGCGGCGGCATCTGGCACCCGGTGTTACTCTCTTTCCTGTGGAAGCTGAGGAGTTTTTTGATATTACTGGATATACCCCCCTGGAAGAAGGGGAATTATTCTCTGATTCACAATCATCTGAGGATCAGCCTAGGGGTTATGCTGAGTCTGGGTCTGACCCATGGGCTTCAGATGATACTGACAGACTTTTGGCTCACATTTTTGAAGTGCTATGTATCTCTCCCCCTGCCGTGGCCCGCGGCAGCAGGGGGAACTGTTTCATACTGTTAAGCCACGTTTGGAGTTTCCTGAACAAACTCACTTTAATAATCTGATTCTAAAGGAGTGGGAATGGCCTAGCTTCCCGGGGTACCAAAGAGTTGGGATAAGAGGTATCCCTTTCCTGCTGAGATGGTTAAACGTTGGTCATGTCCTCCAGAGGTGGATGCACCAGTTCTGGGGTTGTCTAACACATCTGTCATGCCTTCCCCTGACTCTACTACACTGAGGGATGGGGAGGACAGGCGCATGGATCGGTTGGCTTGCCATGCCTTTGCCTGTGTTGGGACCGCGCTCCATTCGGTCTGTGCCTCTGCTATCACGGCTGTTGCTATTAAAAGCCTGCTCAGGGGTCTCTTAGATGGGGCCCCTGATGATGCTGGCAGTGAAGAGTATAGAGCTCTTCTGCGTTGTGAGGAATTTGTTGCATATGTTCTCTCTGCCCTGGATGATACCATTAGAATGTGTGGCAGGGCATCTGCCTTGTTGGTGGCGATACGCCGCTCGGTCTGGCTGCGCCAGTGGGCAGCTGACAATGCTGCCAAAAAGGCTCTCACTGGGTTTCCCTTCAAGGGGCTGCGCCTCTTTGGGGAACGTTTGTACTTGTTTGCTAAAGGTGGCAAGTTACCTCAGTGTAGAAGGCAGCCCCAATCCTTTCGGGGTTCAGGTGCCTTTTCTCCTCCCTTCAGGGGCTCCAGAATTGGACGGGGAGCTTCCTTTGCTGGAGCCCGTGGAGATTTTTGGGGCAGGGGCAGAGGACGTGGCCGCCCTGGCCCCACCTGGGGTCCCAAGACTAAGTCCTCCCCCAAGCCCCCTCAGGCATGAAGGGGCGCCCTCACCCATCCGGGTGGGGGGACGGCTTCGGCTCTTGGCTCACGTCTGGAGGCATCATGTCTCAGACCGGTGGATTCAGGATTATCCTCTGGTTACAAGATAGAGTTTGCAGCCTGGCCGCCCCCAAGATTCATCAAATCTCAGTTAGCTCAAAACCCCTTGTCAGCTCAGTTTCTCTCCCTGGCTGTCCAAGGCCTTCTAGAGCTAGGTGTCATCTGCTGGGTGCCCTTGAAGGAAAGGGGTAAAGGCTATTATTCCAATCTTTTCATTGTGCCCAAAAAGGATGGGTCCATCAGACCTATCCTGGATTTAAAGCTTCTCAACAAGTTTGTCAGATTCAGACACTTTCGCATGGAGACTCTGCACTCAGCTGTAGACTTCAAGGATGCTTACCTTCATGTACCTATCTTTCCAGGTCATCAGAGATTCCTCAGGTTCGCTCTGGAGGATCAGCACTACCAATTTTTGGCCTTGCCCTTCGGCCTCACCTCGGCCCCCAGGGTATTCACCAAGGTGCTGGCAGGAGTGATGGCCCTGCTGAGATCTCAGGGCATTCGCATTCTTCCCTGACATGCTTATTGCTTCTCAGTCTTTCCATCAGGCAGAGCTGGACACTCAGAGGCTGGTGTCCACACTGGAATTATTCGGCTGGGTGATCAATCACCCCAAATCTTCTCCTTCCATGGTGAAGTCTTTTCTGGGCATGATTCTGGATTCAACTCAGGTCAAGATCTTTCTTCCTCAACAGAAGGTGGAAGTCCTTCAGGAGAAAGTTCAGCTCCTACTGTCTTGTCCTCATCCATCCATCAGGCAGGGAATGCAGCTGGTGGGCCTGATGGTGTCCTGCTTCGAGGCGGTTCCATATGCTCAGTTCCACATGGGGCCTCTTGTCAGTATGGGATCGGGACCCTGTGTCCCTGGATCAGGTGTTTGTATTGTCCCCTCAGGTCAGGCGGTCTCTAGTGTGGTGGCTGGACTCAAGGAACCTGCTGGGGGGCAGGTCCTTTCTGGCCCCCTGCTGGGAGACTGTCACCACGGATGCCAGTCTGACAGGTTGGGGGGGATTCTAGAAGTCCCTGAAGTTCCAGGGTCAGTGGGGCCCTCAGGAGGCCCATGCCCCTATCAACATTCTGGAATTGAGGGCAATCAGGTTGGTTCTCGTCCACTTAACCCCACACTTGAGGGGTCGGGCTGTTCAGGTCCGCTCGGACAACCAGACGGCGGTTGCCTACATCAATCATCAGGGAGGGATCCGGAGAAAGAGGGCCCTCAAGGAAGTGTCACTGATACTGTCCTGGGCAGAGGAAAATGTTCCCTGCATCTCAGCTGTGTGGCAGACTCTCTGAGCAGGGGGACCTCTCGTCTGGGAGAGTGTTCCCTCAGCAGCAGGGTGTTTCGCTCTCTGTGCCACCGCTGGGGTCAGCCGGATGTGGATCTGTTTGCGTCCCGTCACAATCACAAGCTTCCAGTCTTTGTCTCTCTGTCCCAGGATCCTCTGGCCTTGGCCACGGATGCCCTGGCAATGTCTTGGACGAGGTTCCAGCTCCTGTATGTTTTTTCCCCCGTTTCCACTGCTGGGCAGGGTGCTGTGCAAGATAGTTCAGGAGGGGGTGCCAACCATCCTGGTGGCCCCCTGTTGGCCAAGAAGAGTGTGGTTCGCAGACATCGTGCAGTTGGCAGTAGATCAGTACGCCCTGCCACGGGTTCCAGATCTACTCACTCATGGACACCTACGCCACCCCAATTTGCAAACGCTGGCTTTGACGGCCTGGCTGTTGAAACCTCCATCTTGATGGAAAAAGGCTGCCTGCCTCGGTGGTGAATACCATAATCGGGGGTTGGAAGAGGTCCTCTTCTTCCATCTATTACAGGGTTTGGCGTACTTAGATTGACTGGTGCGAGTCCCACACGCTTCCCTGTCGTGTGTATTCTAAGTATGTCTCACACCCTGCTTCGGAAATATTCATTACACTTGGGTTATGTCCAGTAGAGGGCGAACTTCTGCAGAGATGAATAGAAAAAAAGAAGCCCCTCCCGGCCCATAAATACCTGGGACCTCCCACACATTCCCCAGTAGTCGTCTCTGCAGACGGCGAGCAAGTCAGAAGATGAAGTCTCCTCCTTGCAGGTAAGCCGGATTCACACCCGGCCATTTTTTATCCCTATTTCTGCCCGGACCTAGTTATGCTTAAGTCCCCTAATGCCTCCCAGCCTTGGCTGTAGGTCCGGGTGAAGGTAGGATTCACCTTAACAGGTGAACTGACAGGAGCTATGCTCCTCCGTGAGACCCCATTACAAGGGGTAGGCGGCTACCAGGTTGGTGACCCTGGTTTGGGATGCCCTGTCCGTTTTCCCCTGCTCTACTACCATAGTTGGGGATCCCTCTCTCCCTTTCCTTTATTCCCTTTATTCTCAATGGGGGGGGGGCTGTGACTTCTCCCTTGATTTTAACTTCATTGATCCTCCCTTGTGTATGCGTGTGTGTGTGTGTGTGTGTGTGATTTTACTGTACAGCTTGATACATGCGGCGGCCGTATTGAGAGCCGGCCGCCCTGTCCGGCTCCGCACGTGTGGCTGCTCAGTTCTAGAGGATGAGCTTCTCCCCCTCCTTTCTGTGAGGAGAGGGGGCGGGGCCGGGCGCCCGGCGCGCTGGCGGCGGCCCGCCCCACTCTCTCTGGCGCCCTCGGCGGCGCCCGGTCAATGGATTGGAATCCACGTTGCTGGGTGAGGATGGGGAGGGGGCGGGGCCAGGAGCGCTGGCCCGCCCTTCTTCTTCCTTTTCTGCCTTCTGTTCAGGCTGGGGATCGCCATTTGTCTTGCTGTGAGTGCCCTGCCGGGCTTTGCTTGTTGTGCATTGTTGTTTTGATTTGCGCCTTATCCAGCGCGGTGGCGGCCATTAGTTTTATTGTACTACCTGCGCATACATTATTATATACATTATACATTACTATTAGTACTATATACTATGTTATATACAATGTTATATATACCTATATATACCCATATATATATATATATATATATATATATATATATATATATATATATATTTATTTTATATGTTTTGCCAACGCTCTTTGTACATTCTGCATGTATGAGTGCTTGTCTATGGTGTACCTTACTTACGGGGGCCCCCATTTTGTTATTGTGTCCCGGGGTCCCCTGGCCAAAAAATAAGTGCTTGCAAATCCTCCCACTAACGGACTTAAGGGGCATCCCGGGTAGCTTTCTAGCGTAATTCCCGCTGGTCATTGCGATACAACATTTGCCATACAAATCACCATATGGAGGCTCCCCAGGATACCGGGCTCCGGCTCCCTTCGGGGCAATCCCGGCAGTGTGTGGGTTGGGGGGTATCCCTTGCGGGGGATAATGTGCTGGTTTGCATACCATGTGTTCAGCAGGCCATAACGCGGCAGTCGGGGCCCAGGCGTCTGGGTCAGTGCCGCCAGCCTCATCACCTACCCCACCTTGATCCGTACCCCAAGTGACACTGTCATTAGCGGGGAGTCGCATTCTGATGTATGTGCTAGATTGGCCAACATCGTGAAATTGATTCTAGCTCTGCGGCCAGGTAGGCCCCGGCTAAGAGAAGGCATCTGTCACCGGCCGCGCCGGTTCTTGATGATCATGATTCCCTTGATTCCGCTTGCGGAAGGGGAACTGTTTACGGAATCTGATGGCTCAGAGGATCAGCAGTTTTGGATGCTGATGCTGGGCAGGGGCTTGGGGATGCCGTGGATACCCCCAAGATCCTGGCCCATTTATTTGAGGTGTTGGCTATTTCTCTTCCGGCGGAGTCCCCTCCGCAGAAGGGGGAAGTTTTTGGGACCTCTAGGCCTCGTCTGGAGTTCCCAAATCAGATACATTTCGAATATTTGATTCTTAAGGAATGGGAAGGACCTAGCCGGCTTCCCGGTTTTCCTCAGGGGTGGGATAGGAAGTATCCCTTCCCGGTGGACGCGGTGAAGCGCTGGTCGTCCCCTCCCGAGGTCGATGCGCCCGTTCTGGGATTGTCCAACACCTCCATTCTACATTCTCCAGACGCCCCCACTCTTAAAGATGGTGAGGACAAACGCTTTGATCAGATGGCATGCCATGCCTTTGCCAGTGTGGGTTCAGCCTTGCGGCCTGTTTGTGCCTCGGTGCTCGCGACTGTGGCTACCAGGTCTGTGGTTAGGGACCTGTTGAGTGGTTCCCAGCTTAACCCGGCCAGTGATGAGTTCACAGCCCTTAAGCTGTGTAAATTATTTGTGACCTTTGTTTTATCTGCTATGGATGACGCGATTATTATGTGTAGTAGAACCTCGGCATTGCTGGTGGCTATTCGCCGATCGGTCTGGCTACGCCAGTGGGCGGCTGACATTATGGCTAAGAAATCAATCGCAGTGCTACCCTTCCTGGGTATGAGGCTGTTCGGAGGTAAATTGGATTCAGTGGCGAAAGGTGGAAAGTTACCTCAGCGTAAGTAGCAGCGTCGCCCCTTTTGGGGGGGGCAGGCTCCTTCAATCCTTCCTTTCGCGGTGCCAGAGCAGGCAGAGGCTTTGCCTACTCTAATTTCAGAGGTGATTCCTTGAACAGAGGCAGAGGACGCGCTCGTCCAGGCCTTAACTGGGGTTCCAAGCCCAAGCCTGCTGCCAAGACAGCTCAGCAATGAGGGGACGCCCTCACCCTTGCTGGTGGGGGGACAGCTGCGGCACTTCTTCCTGGTCTGGGCCCAGGAGGTCATAGACAAATGACTTTTGAAAGTGGTCTCTTCCGGGTACAAGCTGGAGTTGGTCTTCCTCTAACATCTTCTACAGGATGTGGAGGTCTTATATTGATTGGTGTGAGGCTAGGGCCTTGCCTTGCAGGGTGTTTTTGATCCCTAGGATTTTGGACTTTCTTCAACACGGTCTGCTTTCCATCTCATTCAGGATGTGGTTCTCTCTTCCTTGTGTCCTAAGCCTAGCAATGACAAGGAGAGGGCCCTGCACTCTTTTTGGATGATTGTTGTGTGAAGTACTATTTGGTGGCTACTTCTTTTTTCTGTAGGACGGACTCCTTGTTTTTGGTGCCCTCTGGGCCCAAGGTGAATTTGGCGCCGTCGAGTCTACCATTAGTAGATGGATATGTCTGGTCATTGTTGGGGCCTATATTGCCAAGGGGAGGGTTCCCCTTTCAGATTACTGCTCTTTCTACTCGTACTGTTCCTGGGCTTTTTAGCACCAGGTTTCTGTTGTACAAGTTTGTACGGCTGCTACTTGGTCTTCTGTTCATACCTTTTCCAAGTTTTTATAAGGTTGATGTGCGGGCCTTAGCGGCTGCTGTTTTTGGCCGCAAAGTTAAACAAGCGGCAGGGGTTTCATTTGTGCATTTGTTGGGATCCCCACCCTTTTTGGACACTGCTATTGGATGTCCCAAGTGTAATGAACATTTCCGAAGCAGGGTGTGAGACATACTTAGAATAATACCATTTTGTGATTACTCACCTGTAAAATGAGTATTATAAGTATGTCTCATACTTCGCCCCACCCTGAGTTGTATCTTGGATCCTCTGTTTGGTGATACTGTTTTTCTCATAGATTTATTTGCTCTTCCTGGTCCCCTTACTGCTTTCTTATACTGGGGAATGTGTGGGAGGTCCCAGGTATTTATGGGCCAGGAGGGGCTTCTTTTTTTCTATTCATCTCTGCAGAAGTTCGCCCTCTACTGGACATAACCCAAGTGTAATGAATATTTCCGAAGCAGGGTGTGAGACATACTTATAATACCCATTTTACAGGTGAGTAATCACAAAATGGTATTTTTCTATCCCTAGGATTCTGGAGTTTCTCCAACATGGTTTGGATCTGGGTCTTCAGCTCAGTACTCTGAAAGGCCATGTGTCTGCTTTGGCTATTTTTTTTCCAAAGATCCTTTGCTCAGCATCCCCTGGTCAAGACCTTTTTCCAGGGAGTTACTCACGTGCGTCCCCCACGTAAGCCTATGTTACCAGTCTGGGTCTTGAACTTGGTTTTATCTGCCCTGCAGGGGTCTCCCTTTGAGCCCTTGCAAGGGGCTCCTTTGTCCATTCTCACGCTTAAGGTGGTCTTTTTGGTGGCTATCACTTCTGTTAGGCGTGTTTCTGAGTTGGCGGCACTTTCCATCAAGCCTCCTTATTTTGAGGGACACCAGGACAAGGTGGTGTTTCGTTTCAAGTCAGATTTTCTGCCTAATGTTGTTTCTGCCTTTCATCTCAATCAGGACATTGTTTTGCCTTCTCTGTGTCTTAATCCCAGTAACCCTAAGGAAAGGGTTTTGCATTCTTTGGACGTAGTCAGAACTCTGAAGTTCTATTTGGTATTTAGAGACTGATGCTCTTTTTGTGCTTCCGTCTGGACCTAAGAAAGGTCTGGCTCCAGCTAAGTCCACTATCAGCAAGTGGATCCGTCAGGCTGTGATACAGGCCTACTCTGCTAAGGGGAAGGAGGCTCCCTTCTGCCTTACTGCTCATTCTACTCGTGCTATTGGTGCCTCTTGGGCTTTTCAGCACCAAGCTTCTGTTGAACAAGTTTGCAAGGCCGCTACTTGGTCTTCTGTTCATACTTTTTCAAAGTTTTACAAGGTTGATGTTAGGGCCTCAGCTGATGCTACTTTTGGCCGCAAGGTTCTGCAGGCGGCAGTGGTTTAAACTGTCTGCTGTTACTTTTGGGGATCCCACCCTACCTTACGGACACTGCTATTGGATGTCCCAGGTGTAAGGAATATCTTCTGGAACAGGACGTGCTGTATACTTAGAATAATACAATTCTGTGATTACTCACCTGTAGAATTGGTATTATATGTATACAGCACGTCCTGTTCCACCCCACCCTTGTTATCTTTATCTTTAGTTACCTCTTTATGGTGATTGTTCTTATGTTCACATTTTCATATAATGGTTATAGTTCTCCTGGTCTCATTTTAACTGCTTTTCAATACTGGAGATTTTGTGGGAGTTCCCTGGTATATATGGGGCTGGGAGGAGCCACTTTTCTGTCTCTGCAGTCCAGCGCCATCTACTGGATGTATAACCCAAGAGTAAGGAATATCTTCTGGAACAGGACATGCTGTATACATAGAATACCAATTCTACAGGTGAGTAATCACAGAATTGTATTTTTTTGATGTTCATTGTTCTGTGTGTACAAAAGCAGGTGATTCTTCTGTTCTGCATAACCTCATGTCAGACGAAGAAAACTAATGGCCTGTTTAGACGGTTCGATTATCAAGCAAGAAATCGCTAAAGCGACCACAATTTATAATCACTTCATGGAAATGGCCGCAGCAAACGGCCGTTGTATCGTTTCGGCTAAGAATTTCTCTGTCATTGTTTGATGGCTGCAATGTGGTAACAGAAGTCGGCCAAAAAATGTATTTTGCTTTGAGAATGAGCGATTGCTCTAGGGACGGATTGCAGAAGATGGTGTATGGTCGGTCGCTCACTCGCTGAGCGATCAGTCAATTTATTTGCTTGTGTAAACCCAGGATAAGTTTTCCTGAAAGCTTACTTTAAATATACTCAGTTAGCCTGAAATGTATTGCCTTATTTTTTCGCGTTTTGTTGTAGCAGTGCACATTCAAGTTCACAAATCTAGAGTTCAGTTTTATTTTTTCGGATTTACCTTCATTCTAGAACCTTCGCCAGCCTAGACCCCTAGCTAGCCAGTCCCCTGGCTAGCACTCTGCTGTACTGGTTGCCCACAGGAATCTTTCTATACAGATCACACACTTCTGGACACAGCTATTGGGGAATATTGCGTGATTCCATCTTGTTTTTTCCCAGTGAATGTGCACATTCTCAAATTTACATAGTCTTAAACTTTAAATCTGAGTGTAAATAGTTTCCTGTAATAATAATAGATTGGAGTCAATCTTTTTTCTACTACTTTAAATTGCTTTTTAACGCCAACACTTCAACGATGCATTGCAAATGGTAGACGAGTGAGGATTCCCCAGACACATGTATACATTGTCACTTAGCTGTCTGTCATATAATAGCATTTGATTTCTATGACACCTATTAAAATAACATACTGATAGAAAAGAAGGAATAATACGCTTAATATACTAAAATAATCTTTTCATTTGTACCTCCCACTTAAAGTAAAAAAATCAGGACTGTGCAGGATGTGTCTGCTTACACAGATTTAAGCAAAGTGCGCTCCTATTATTGTCTCTAGGCTTGATTCAGAGAGACAAAAAAATACTTCCGTTTTAGTGCCGTACGGCAGATTACGAATACGAAGATGTCATTTCCCAGCGTGACTTTTCCGTTTCATTTTCACATGTTACAACGTAGGCTTTCGTTTTGCCCTTTTCCCATCGTATCCTCCCACGAATCCTTTACGTTTCCCGATAGATTCTGTTTCCCTTTTTCAATAAATAATCGTCCAGACGGAAATCCTTAGGATCTTGCGCCTGCGCACTACAAACTTAACTCATTAAAGTGCTCGCCTACATATTTGCCACCCTCACTTCTACTACAATGTTTAGCTAAATCACTTAGCACTATCCTCCATCTTCCCTTTTGGACCCTCAAAGCTCACCCAAACCACTTCACGGTTAGGTTCTTCTTCCATTTTAGCCCCCTAAAACTTACTCAAATCACTTCTCGGTCATGTGAATATTCATCTTTAAATATTTCTGGGCCCATTAGTTTTGTGTTAATGTATATTGTAAATGAAATTTCAAATTTTTACAACTAAAAAAAACAAAATACATAGCAATGGCAGGCCACAGAACGTTATTCTTCATCTGTGGTCCCCAACGAGTTGCGCAGCTCCTGCATCTCGCCCACAAACTGAAGGACCCTGACACTCAGTTGTGCCACTCTGGCACGTGTGGTCCCTGTTAAAAACGTAAATTAAAATATTGGTATAAGCTTGTTGGGGTCATACTGCAATGCCCCCCCCCCCCCCCCCCCGTATGGTCCAAACACCTAAATCTGGACTTCAAAAGCCAGAGGGCCCTCGCCACCACAGCCCGAGTTTTGCATAGTTCCCGATTAGAGAACCCCTGGCCCGCATTCTGCAGGCAAAGAATGGGCATCAGGAGCAAGGGCAGGAGTGGATATCCAGAATCCCCTGAAAGTATTTAAAAATACTAACATAAAATACACATTCTAAGCTACAATATTGTTTAACATGTCATCAAGGGCTAAAAACAGCCATAGGCTAAGACTTGAGTCATCAACTATATTCATTGCCATACAGTGAAAATGGATTGATGGAATGTGAGCAAACTTACCCAGGAGCCATCCACCAGATAATTCTCCTGACTCAAACTAACAAAATAAGCCGGAGCTCTGCAATATATAAGCATCATGGGACGACCCTGGATGCCCTGCAAGAACACTGAGGAACCGCATAGCTGGACCAAACACTGCTTGTATGTTGTGTGAGTGGCACATCTTGCGGTTCCAGCAACCAAATATAAATTAATTACACAAAGCCAAGGTAGCCAACTAAAACAATAGCTCCTACAACAAATTAAGATTCAAGTTCAACAATCCAAATATAATTCACAAAGGACATAAGTCTACAAAAATATAGCAATTATATGGATGTGTGGGAAAATAAAGGTTTACATGCTAAGGACTAATTAAGGTCAGCATTTAAATGCTTCTATAAGGCATACATGAAATGTATTGATTTAGGTATGCATTGCTATACAATTTATGGCCTTGGCCATGCTGATACATGCAATGCCTTGGTGCTAAAGGCGCGCAGACTCCTCCACATAGCCGCAAAACATGTTCAACAATAGCAATCCGAGCCCTCAAAGGTCCCGTAAGTGGATCAGAAATGAAACGGATTTATAGGGTGGTGGTCCGTCGGAAATCAGCTCTCTGAATCAGACGCAAGCCCATCCCAACAACGTAAGTTATCTGAACGAACGAAAAATATCAGAGTTTGTTTGGAAAATGATCCGAACTAACGGAAATGATCCGATTTGCTTTCGTTCATCGAAAGCGCATTCCCGAACGTTCATACGAATGAAAAATGAACGAAAAAAAGCAAAAAAATGACACCCACTAAAACTACTAAAACCATTAAAAGACAGCTACGGAAGTCCAGACGAATGTGTCTCTGAATCGAGCCTTCTATGCTCCCCTCTCTAGATTGATGCATTTGGGGCAATTACCATATTAGGGCAGATAAAGGTAAAGATTTTAAAGAGGTAAAATAATTTTGTTGCAGTGGCTAAACAAGTGCAAGCTGTGCTGTCGCACAGGGCGCCACCCCAACTTCTTTGTAAGGGGGCGCAGGGCACTCTGAACTGGACCAGCAGGCCTCTCTCTTCCAAAATACATTTTTTTGTACATTTCTCCATTATTCTCTTTTACTTTGTTCCCTCTTCTTGAATTTCCCTTTCTCCTTCTTTCTCTTTTATTGCATGATCCCTCCATATTCCCCTCTTTACGTATCTCTCTCTCTCTCTTTCTCTCACACTCCGTACATTCCTCTCATTTTCACATCCCCCCCCCCCATCTTCGACTTGTCACATCCCTTCCATCCTCCTTTCTTTTCATCTTGTCTACATCTTTTTCTTTTCTTTTTTTTTATGTTACCTTAACCCAATCTTTTTCTTTTCCACGTTTTCTTGACACACCTTCCTTTTTTTCATTGCTGCATTCCTACCCTTTCTCCTCCTTTTTTTTTTTTTTTTTTTTTTTTTTTATTGATGTATTCTTATTTTTTTGTTTATTTCCTGTCAGACATACATCACCAAACGAAATACATCTTTGCTAGCTTTACTGAACCATTTTCATATGTTTGCAGGCTAGATCTATCCTGAAAGATGCAGCTGATATTCTTGTTTAAAGGAAAATGGCATGTAATCTGCTGTCTTTTCCAATAGTCATCAGCTGCCTTGTATACTAAATATAGATAACGCAGATTCGTTTTACAGCTTTGGGATTCTTTTATTATGTCTTATGGGGTTGGTTTGGCTTCTGCTTGCCTTAGGCTGTTGCATGTCAGTCTCGTTCTTTTACCTTTTTGTTTCAGTTTGCTCAAAGCTTTGTGACAGGACAAGGCTGACATGCTTGAGAGTGTGAAAGGCTTGCTAAGCATGTCATTAAATAACCAGACCTTGTAATATTTGATACGTTCAGCCTTAGATGCTAGACACAGATTTCACTTAAAGTGGGCCAACAATTTATTGTTGATTTTTTTTTTTTACTTTTACATAAAAAAAAAAAAAAAATAAGATCATTAATAAGCATGCAAACCGATGCATTCTTACTAATGATTTACTCACCTTACCTGCCCACCAGCTCCCTGACATCTCGCTCCCACAACGCCATCTTTCTACACCCGGGAGCATAGGACATCTCGCTCCTGTGCCTCCATCTTGCTACATCCAGTATTATGTGTCCCACAATCCTCCCGGGTGCAGCCTTTGACCCTCCCTCTGTGAGGGGACTGCTTTTCTGACACCGTAAGAAGCAGTGATGCGGTGAGCGGAGTGATGGCAGTGAGAGTCGTCACTCGATGAGGTAAGGAATTGCTGCCGTTGGCTGGTGACGTGAGTAGTCTGTTGTAACCTGCATTCAGATTCCGCCCCTCCATGAACCCGGAAGCGGCTCGCAGAAGCAGCTACACAGCCGAATTAGTAAGCTGTGAGGCTGCAGGTACATCCGGACCTGCGCCGGAAAGTCCTCTGGGCTTTTTTTTTCTTTTTGACTGTTGGTCCACTTTAAGGTTTTTATTTTACCATAAAGAAACGGACCGTTATGGAAGAGTAAAATAATTACATCCAAACTACATTGGATGTTGCCCACCAGAAGGACATAACACCCCTCTCCATGCACCCTAACAATAATTATAGCCTCCTTAGCGGTTCCCACCATGACCTTTAACCCATACAGCCCCATATACCAGTATTACCAGCATCCCTACTATGCAAACTAGTCTACCCACACCACCTTGGCTAAAAAGGAGTACCTGGTAAGCGTATTTACAGCCTTGGTGCCCGTTGAATGCACCACCCAGCCTGTATGCGTGGGTTTTGACCCACTTTTAAGTCAGTGGTCCATGTTAAACCCCTTCCCCCCACTTTGATCATATCAATTCACAAGGTGCGACCATTGCCTTAGCGCCATACTGGGGATTATTTCCTTCATGTCTCTTCATCTAAAAAATATTTTGCTAAATCTAATATGGGTTCTAACTTTTCGATGGAAGCCATTGGGTATGGGTTCCGGGCATGCTTTGACGAAAACACTGTTTTCCTACCAACAGGAGTTCTCAGTATCTTCTCAACCGGGGGTCCCTATAATGCAGAGCAATGCCATAATCCCTTATGACATTATGACACCGCCATGTCTGCCCTGACGGCTTTGTGAAGCCTGTAGCTTGCGTGTATGTTGGCAGGGGGTTGTTCCAGGAAGTGGAACATTCTTCATAGTTTGCTGCGTGAGGTGCAAACTTTGTGTACAGAGCGGGGTCTTTGAGACTGAGACCTCTGCTGAGGCATTTGTCAGGCCTGAGCTGCGCATTTCACAACAGGAAATAGGTTAAAATAGTGTTTCTGTGAACCCTAAGCCTCCCTGGTACAGGGTTTCAAAGGTTGATTTGAGTCTAATTTAATGAATACTAAAACCCTCTAAACCCCCCCCCCCCAAACCCCCCAACCGAATACCTGGGATGATGCTGCTTTCGTTTTTTTTTTTCAATGCTGTAGCTACGCCGTTCTTCAGAATTGAGTTTACTGACTCACGAGACTCGCCCTTACTCACTCAGCTGGCCGTGATAAATCTTAGACTTTTAGAGAGGGATTTGCTCTCCTTTAACCCTTCTAGTGCCAGCTATGTGAGTCTCACGTAGCTGCCTCTACTCCACTTCAGTGCCAGCTGCGTGAGACTCACGTAGCTGACTTTAAACCCCCACAGTAAAAAAAATATAAAAGTAAAATACTCACCTGACCCTCGTTGGATCCGGCCAGGTCTCCTCTTTAATTTGGTGCCATCCGATCCCCCGTGGGGGCTGGATCGGGTCTGCTAGCCCCGCCCCCTGGGGGCTGGGTGACATCACTCTGAGGTCACCAGCAGCCGGCCTCTTAATACCGGCACCCGAGACTAAGAATCGGTCTGCTCGGGTGCTTGGAGCAGAGAGGTGGGGAGGGGGAGAGGGCTGTGATTGCCACCCCCCCCCCTCCCCAGGCTCTCTCCTCCAAACACCCGAGCAGACTGACAGCTGTCATCGGAGATCGCTGGGGGACACAGGATCGGAGGTGAGTAAAGTAAAAAAAAAAAAAATAAAGATCATTTTTTTTCTCTTTGTGTCTGTCTTTTTTTTTTTTTACATTCAACCCCTTGTGAACTGGTGAGGGGTCCATGAGACCCCTTATACCAGTTCACAAGGCTGTGGGATGAGCTAGCGGGTGACTTGCCATTAACCCCCAGCACCCCCATTACCTGCCTCCCCAAAGCCCAGGGGGGGGGGGGGGGCAGAAGAGCCCGAAGCCACGGGCTATGCAGGCTTGTAGCCTGCAGGGCCAGGGGCCACAAAAGCTGGCCCCTGTGCCCTGTTTCTACAAGCCCTGCATGGCTGGTCCCGGGCTGGTTACTTGGGGTAAGGGGGACACCATGTCATTTTTTGGGGGGGATTTTTAAGGGTTTTTAACCCTATGTCATTTTTTTTAATTAACCCCTTATGCTCTGTCGCCCAGCAGCTATAAAAGGCTCCCAGCAGGTGAGCAGAAGCCAGTGATTGGGAAGGGACACAGTGCAAGGTGGATGGGAGGTAAGTATTAAAAAAATAAATAAATAAATAAAATATTTTTTTCTCTGTGTGTGTGATGTGTTTTTTTTACACTTAACCCCTTGTGAACTGGTAAGGGGTCCAAGAGATCCCTATACCAGTTCACAAGGCTGGGGGCTGGCAAGTCACTTGTGGCTAGCGGGTGACTTGCCATTAACCCCCGGCACCCCCATTACCTGCCTCCCCAAAGCCCGGGGGGGCAGAAGAGCCCGTGGCCATGGGCTATGCTGGCTTGTAGCCTGCAGGGCCAAGGGCCACAAAAGCTGGCCCCTGCGCCCTGTTCCTACAAGCCCTGCATAGCTGGTCCTGGGCTGGTTACTTCAGGTAAGGGGGACCCCATGTCATTTTTTTGGGATTTTTAAGGGTTTTTACGCCTTTAAAAATAAAAAAAATGCCCGCGCCCCCCCCCCCCCCCGGGACCCCCCGACTCTGTCTTTTTTTTTTTCTCGATTTAACCCTTTGTAGTGTGGATGGTATTTTATTTTATTTTATTTCTAAATGTTATAAAGTACTTGTTTCAGTTTGGGAGGTCTCCTGGGCAGGAACGGGGGGCTACTGATAAATATGTGGTACCGTTCTAATCGGTAGAAATGGGGCTTTCTCATGCAATATGGTTTTCTTTAATAAAATACATTTTTTATTTAAAATAAAGGAGACCATTTTCTAAAAACATTTATTTATTTATTTATTTTTTTACTTAATAATAATATTGTAAAAAACAGAATTAAATTTACAAACAAGACATTTCATGTTAAAGCCTAAACTCTGCTGCAAATATATATAATTTTCCTGAAAATTCCAGCAAAAATGGTGCAAAAATGGCTCAAAATGGGGAAAAATGACCTGTCAACAGAGGGTGACAAAATCTCAAGTAGGCTGGCAATTAAAAGGGTTAAAAGTAGCTATGCATGTTGGGTATTGTTCAGTTCGGGGGACCTTGCGCTTTCAGACTTAGCTTGTTTTTTCTTGTTTGCATATTTATATTTTAGGAAAAGGTGTTTTTTATTCAGCTTTTTTATACATTTTTTTTAGGGAAACCCTGCGCAACCAAAGAATTCTTTGAGGGATTAATTCCAGAAAGATGAGCCCACTACAACAAGCTGGGTACGCTTAGAAAGCTAAACATTTGTACTTTCAGGGAATATATGGTTTATGGGGGATATTCCAAATGTAAATGGGTTGTTTTGGTTGAAAAATCGCAAGGTGCGCACTTTGTCTGCAGAGCTGAAATTTTCAAGTAAAATTGCCGTTACGCACATGCTTTACTTTGGGGTGTTTGGCAACTCTTCCCTTGACAGTAGCTATGCATGTTGGGTATCGTTCTGTTCGGAAGACCTTGCTTTTTCAGATTAGACTTGTTTTTTCTTGTTTGGATATTGTTTTTTTAGGAAAATGTGGCTTTGGTTCTGCTTTTTTATCCTTTTTTTAGGGAAACTCTTTGCAACCAAAGATTACATTGAGGAATTACTTCCAGAAAACTGTGGCCACATCAGCAAGCCTGGTACACCTAGAAAGCTTGAGGTGTGTACTTCCAGAGAATATATAGTTTGTTGGGGGTATTTCAAGTGTAAAGGGTTGTTTTTCTGTAAAAACTGCAAGGTGCGCATAGCGCATATCGCAGTTGTATTTTATCTGAAAATCCCTTAAAGCTCTGTTTCAGTTTGGGGGAGTCTCCTGGGCAGGAAAAGGTGTCTACCTATACATATGTGGTGCCACTGTAACCGGGAGAAATTGGGATTTCACACGCCATAAATTTTTTTTGACAAACTTACATTTTTATTACAAAAAAACACTACAAATTGTAAAAATTCTTTTTTTTCACATATTTCACCCAAAAATATTGAGAATACACCTAAAAAAATGAGTTAAAGCCCAGACTATGCTGAAAAAAAACAATATATAATTTTCCTGGGAAATCCCTTTAAAAATCACATTTGAACATGGGGAGCGCAAAACAGTGCAGAATGGTCTGGCAACAAATGGTGACAAAAACTCCAGGTAGGCTGGCACTTAAGGAACTTTTTAAAAATTATTGTTAAC
The DNA here is from genome assembly GCA_027917425.1 of Gastrophryne carolinensis. Taxonomy (NCBI): domain Eukaryota; kingdom Metazoa; phylum Chordata; class Amphibia; order Anura; family Microhylidae; genus Gastrophryne; species Gastrophryne carolinensis. The sequence continues at coordinate 115,674,468 of CM051244.1, read as the reverse complement.
AGCTTCGACAACCACATTTGCACCTTTTACAGGGATCATTTTGACCTGGTTTTCACTGGTTTATTCTTTGAATAATTTTAAAAATCACTTTCCTTTAATGTCCTGGATGCTTAAAATGAAAAAAAAAGGCAAACGATTAACTAGATCTAACTAGACACCCGTTTTATCTAACTGGACACCCGTTCCTGCTCAGGAGACACCCCAAACTAAAAAGAGTGTTTGTTTTATGAGATTTTCAATTGAAATGTAACTACTATATCAAGGGTTACATTTAAAAAATGGTGTGCCCCCCTCACCTGTAAAACCTGCCCAGGCACCAGCTATGGGGTCTGGTAGACCCTCGGCCCTGAAGGCTACCAGCCTGCATAGCCCATATGGAATGCAGCTCCTCTGCGTCTCACTGGGCTTTCAGAATGCAGGTAATGGAACAGGGGTTATGGCAAGTTATCCACTTGCCAGTCTCTCCTGCCCTATGAACTGGTATAGGGGTCTCAAGGACTCAAGGTTGAATGTAAAAAAAAAAATATCCCGGACTGACATGAGTGTAACTTTATTTTTTATTTTTTGCACTAGCAGTATGTAGAATCTAGGTACGTGGCATTTAAAGGGTTAATTTTATATTTTCCTGTTTGTTGACTTGAAGCGGAACAAAACCTAGTAGTAGTCCGCTGCTGGCTTTTCTTGGGGGAATCCCAAAACTGGATTCCCCGTTGTGTGAAAAGCCCCAGTTTGCAATTACAAACTCACCTTTCCACACTCCAAAGGCGCATGAGCAGGCCCTCATCCAATGAGAGCTGCCTGCTGTGACTGCGTCATTTGGCAGACAGATCTCATTGCTTTGAATGGAGACCGAGCTGCTGCATTACCGGCCTCGTGTACGCGCACCCGCCACTGCCATTTATATAGGATGGAGTGGAAGCGAGCACACAGCTGAATGGTGTAGTCACAGCAGAAGGCTCTCATTGGGCGAGAGCCGGCGCATGTGCCGTTGGAGAGTGGAGTGGAGTTTTTATGGGTGAACTGAAGGGTTTCACAATTCGGGATACTCTAGAAAGTGGCCGGCAGTGGACACAGAACAAAACCCAGAAAAGTCAAATTATCGGGTTTATTTCCGCTTTAAATGAATCTAAAATATATAAATACATACGTATAAATAGATACAAATATAAAATTTAGGGGTTGTGACAGGGTCCAGCAGGGTTTCATCGCCCTATGAACTTTGTTTATACTAGTCACTATCATTGCCTGACACGTAAAGATTTTCAAGATGAACTTCCCCTTTTCTATGACCATACCAGAAATGGAGGATTATCTTTGGGTCACGCACAGCTAAAAGAACATGTACACAGGTTTAACCTATTCCTAAAGCTATTGATTGTTATACAATTGACTGCTGCTGCACTACATCTATGGGCGGCCAGGATCAGTTGTCACTGCTGGGAGGACCTAAGTGCTTTTTTTAATTTTTTTTTTGCTCTATCAAAATCATTTAATGCTATTGGAATCCCATTTTCATGCTTGGTTAAAGCTTTTTAAATGGTCTGGTTAGATTATTACATTATTGGTATTATCCAGGGCTTCACCTGCTTCTGTGAGGAATTGCTCCCTTCCACTCCTGAATTTTGCAATGTACATCTTCAGCTTTTAAGAAGGAATTGGCGTTGTCTAATGAAATTCTTCTCCACCCCCCTGCACAGTGGAGCTTTTACAAAACAAAGTGCTTCCCAGCTGTCAAATGTGTTGACAGTCGGCTTTTATGAAACCATTCAGCAAGCTTCTCCATTGCACTGTGTTTTCTGCTTCCCTTACACTTTCCATTATAGTCTGCTGAGAGAAATCTGAACTTCCCTGTGTCAGTAGTAGCTGTTTAAACTGGGTGAAAACCCACATGGCTGGGCCCTGGAATCTAAAAGATTCCAGTCCTGGCCGCTAGCCTACCCTTGGGGCATTCTACAACGTATGCCCCGCTGTGTGAAACCCCCCAGGGGGCTGGTTATCTTACCTGATCCCGGCGGGTCCCCGGCTTCCCTGAAGCTGTGCACACGCCCACACCCAGCCTTTTCTGAAGAGCTGTAAGGATCAGTGTGCTGGGGATGTGGCCTGCCAGCTGCACCTTCATCAAAGTGGCACTTTTCAGAGTACCAATGTGCAGCAGCTGATCCAATCAGCCTGCTCCGAGCACGCTGCCGGCCTCATCTCCTGCTATCCTCTAACAGGGAGCGTGCCCGCGCCAGCCATTCACAAATGCCTGGTGCGGGCACACGCCCTGCTAGACGGATAACGGGGATGCGGCCGCGGCTCACACATGCGTCAGTGGACCTGGAAAAAAGGTAAGTGTATGGGGCATCCTGGGGGGTTTCACACAGCAGGGCATCCTGATTTTGGATGCCCTGAGGTGGAGGGAATTGATCGAGCTGGGGATCTTATAGAACATGTAGAAGAGGGCACAGGAAGGCTTTGGTGACCCCTGGTCCTGCAGGCTACAAGCCAGCATAGCCTATGTCCACGGCTCTTCTGCCCCCCCGGGCTTTGGGAGGCAGGTAATGGGGGGGGCTCGGGGTAATGGCAAGTCACCCGCTAGCTGCAAGTGACTTGCCAGACCTAGAGCCTTGTGAACTGGTATAGGGGTCACATAGATCCCTTACCAGTTCACAAAGGGTTAACAGTAAAAAAAAACAAAAACACACACATAGAGAAAATGTCTTTATTCTTAGTTTACAGTACATCCTGCTCCAAATCTAATACTTACACTTGGGATATACTCCGCCAGATGGCGGTGGACTGCAGAGACATCGAAAATAGGCTCCTCCCGGCCCCTCAAATACCCAGGGACCTCCCACAAATCCCCAGAATTTCTCTGCAGTCTGGCTGCGAAGGACGAGAAATGGCTCTCTACTCGCAGGTGAGCCGGGCTATTAGCCTGCGGCCCTGTAGGACTATTCCCACCCTTCCACTAGTAATATGCCTCCCAGCCTTGGCTGCGCTGGTCGGGTGAAGGTAGGCAGCACCGCTGTTAGGTGCTTAGGAGCGCTGCTCCACCGCAATCCCCCACCAAAGGGTAGGCGGATCAGGCTTATGGTGAGCCTCTATGGGATGCCCCTCCCGCACTAGTGCACCCTTGCCCCTGCCCATCGGTGGGCCCTGTTTAAGTGGCCGCTGTCCTCCCTCATCCTCCTTGTAGCCTTCGGGGGAAAAGAGGGGTGTGTGTGTGTAAATGTGTATGCTATGCATTCTGTGTTTTACACTCTTTTTCCATTCTGTTTAGTCTTGTGTCAGCCGCCGCGCTGACTTGCCTTTACTGTCTTTTTTAAATTGCAGCCGCCGCGCGCTGACTTGGTTCCACGCTTGCTGGCGGCATTACTTCAGGTGCTGGTGCGCCGTCATTGGCTGCTTGCACGTTTTGGCTTCACGCTCTTCGGGGGGGGGGCTGTCTATGGCGCGCTCCGCGTCATCGCTGATACCGGCCCGCCCCTCGAGGTATACCAACGCCATCTTTAACCTGCTTGGTTGGCCCATGCGTGACGGACCCCTACCTACCGCGGCCCGTAAGTGCCCTCGCGGGCGGCTTTATATCTTTCACTTTTGTTACTGTGTGCTTACAGGTCTTGTCTGCTTATGTCTTTCAGGCGGGGCGAACCCTTTTGGCTTCTCCCGGCCTTGTATTAGTATATAACTTGTAGGCCTTGTAAAAATAATACTCCCACTTCCCTAGCGGGTTATTGGGGCATCCGGGGTTGCTATATAGCATTTTTCCCTATCAGCGTATAGCGCTACTATAATCACCATATGGAGGCATCCCAGGATAATGTGACTGGGGTCCCTTCGGGACAAGACCGGCTGTGTGTAGCGCGTGGGCAGCCTCATGCTGATGCTGACGCTGACAAGGCACGGGTATGTGTACCCTGTGCTGAGCAGGTGCTTGCATTGCAATCTGGCCTGCCAGTGGCTGCACTTCGTTTCACTTCCCCTACTCCCCCATCCTGCGGGATGCTGAGGACCAGTGCATTGACCAGCTGGCATCCCATGCCTTTGCATGTGCGGGGGCGGCGCTGTGCCCGGTCTGTGCCTCTGCTATTACTGCTGTGGCCACTAGAACCCTTATCAGAAATATGCTTGATAGTGCCCCTGATGATTTGCCTTGTGAGGTGTTCAATGCACTCTCCAGTTGTGATGTTTTTGTAAATTTTGTCCTCTCAGCATTGGATGACACCATCAGAATGTGTGCCAGAACTTCTGCCCTCGTGGTGGCTATACGCCGCTCGGTTTGGCTGCGCCAGTGGGCTGCTGACAACGCTGTCAAGAAGGCCCTCACTGGGTTTCCCTTTAAAGGACTGCGCCTGTTTGGGGACCGCCTGGACCTTTTTGCTAAGGGAGGCAGGTTACCCCAGCGCAGGCGGCAATCTCGGCCGTTTCGGGGTCAGGGTTCCTTCTCCTCCCCTTACCGTGGTGCCAGACAGGGAAGGGGGGTCTCCTTTCCTGGGGCCCGGGGAGATTTCTGGGGTAGAGGCAGAGGACGTGGATGTCCTGGCTCCTCCTGGGGCCCAAAGCAAAATCATCTCCCAAGCCTCCTCAGGCATGATAGGGCGCCCTCACCCATCCGGGTGGGGGGACGGCTGCAGCACTTCGCTCATGTCTGGAGGCTTCATGTCTCAGACCGGTGGATTCAGGAGGTAGTGTCCTCCGGTTACAAGTTGGAGTTTGCTGCCGATCCCCTCCAAGATTCATCAGATCCCGGATTCCTCAGGACCCTGTGTCAGCTCAGGAGCTAGTGCAAGCAGTGCAAGGCCTCCTGGAGCTGGGGGTCATCTGCCAGGTTCCCTTAAGAGAAAAAGGCAAGGGCTTTTATTCCAACCTATTCACAGTACCCAAAAAAGATGGTTCAGTCAGGCCCATCCTGGACTTGAAGATCCTCAACAAATTTGTCAGGGGCAGGCACTTTTGCATGGAAACTCTGCACTCTGCCATCAGTTCCCTGCGCCAAGGGGATTTCATGACTTCTGTGGACATCAAAGATGCTTATCTTCATATTCCTGTGTTCCCAGGTCATCAATGGTTCCTCAGGTTCGCTCTGATGGATCAACACTACCAGTTTGTGGCCTTGCCCTTTGGCCTCACTTCAGCTCCCAGGGTGTTCACCAAGGTGCTGGCTGGCGTGATGTCTCTGCTCAGATGTCAGGGCGTCCGCGTGCTTCCCTATCTGGACGACATTCTGATCACTTCCCAGTCTCTACATCAGGCAGAGTTGGATACTCAGCTGGTGGTGTCCAATCTGGAGTCATTTGGATGGGTGATCAACCACCCCAAGTCCTCACTGTCCCCTTCCTTGGTAACTCCATACCTAGGAATGAATCTGCATACAGTTCAGGCAAGGATCTTCCTTCCTCAACAGAAGGTGGACAGTCTGATTGCACATGCTCAGTCCCTCCTAGCTTGTCCTCATCCCTCCATCAGGCAGGGGATGCAGCTGGTGCGCCTGATGGTGGCATGCTTCAAATCGGTCCCTTATGCTCAGTTCCACTTGAGGCCTCTGCAACTTCACCTATTGTCAGTATGGGACAAGGACCCAGCGTCCCTGGACAGGGTCTGTGTGCTCTCCCCCCTGGTCAGGAGGTCCCTCTCGTGGTAGATGGACTCAAGGAACCTGTTGGGGGGGCAGATCCTTTCTTGCCCCTTCCTGGCAGACGGTCACCACGGATGCCAGTCTGTCAGGTTGGGGGGGTTTCTGGAGGTCCCTGCGGTTCCAGGGGAGGTGGGGCCCTCAGGAGGCCCACACACCTATCAATGTCTTGGAGCTGCGAGCAATCAGGTTAGTTCTGGCTCGCTTGACTACTCATCTTCAGGGCCTGCCTGTTCAGGTGCGCTCGGGCAACCAGACGGCAGTTGCCTACATCAATCAGGGAGGGACCCGGAGCAAGGGGGCCCTCCAGGAAGCGTCTCTGATCCTGACTTGGGCGGAGGCCAATGTCCCCTGCATTTCAGCTGTGTACATCCCGGGGGTGGAAAATCACCTGGCGGACTCTGAGCAGGGGGACCTCTCGCCAGGGAGAATGGTCCCTATGCAGCAGGGTGTTTCAATCTCTGTGTCACCGGGCCAACCAGATGTGGATCTGTTTGCGTCCCGACACAATCACAAGCTCCCAGCTTTTGTCTCTGTCCAGGGATCCCCTGGCCCTGACCTCGGATGCGCTAGCAATGTCATGGGAGGACTTTCAGTTCCTGTATGTCTTCCCTCCAATTCCCCTGCTGGGAAGGGTTCTGCGCAAGATTGCTCTGGAAGGGGTGCCAGCAATTCTGGTGGCCCCCAGGTGGCCAAGAAGAGTGTGGTTTGCAGACGTGGTGCAGCTGGCAGTAGATCAGTACGCTCTGCCCTTGGTGCCAGATCTGCTCACTCAGGGCTCACTACGCCATCCCAATTTACAAACTCTGGCTTTGACGGCTTGGCTGCTGAAACCTCCATCTTGATGGAGAAGGGGGCTGTCTTCCTCGGTTGTGGATACTTTGATTAAAGCTAGGAAGAAGTCTTCCTCTTCCATTTACTACAGGGTTTGGCGTGCCTACATTGACTGGTGTGAGTCTAGGTTTCTTCCCTGTTGTGTGTTCTCTATTCCCAGGATTCTGGAGTTCCTGCAGCATGGGTTGGAGATGGGGCTCCAACTCAGTACTCTGAAGGGTCAGGTTTCTGCCCTGGCTATTTTTTTCCAGAAGTCCTTTGCTCAGCACCCTCTGATCAGGACTTTTTTCCAGGAGGTCACTCATGTGCGTCCCCCCACGTAAGCCTATGGTGCCTGTTTGGGATCTGAATTTGGTTCTGTCAGCCTTGCATGGTGCTCCCTTTGAACCTGTGCAGGATGCTGCCTTGGCCATTCTTACGCTCAAGGTTGTATTTCTGGTGGCTACTATGAGAGACACCAGGACAAGGTGGTGTTTTGTTTCAAACCTGACTTTCTGCCTAAGGTAGTGTCTGCTTTTCATTTGAATCAGGATATTGTTCTTCCTTCTTTGTGCCCTAATCCTAGCAATGCTAAGGAGAGGGTTTTGCACTCTTTGGATGTGGTTAGGTGTCTGAAGTACTATCTGGTGGCTACTGCACCTTTCAGGAAAACTGATGCTCTTTTTGTGGTCCCTTCTGGTCCTAGGAAGGGTTTGGCTCCTGCCAAGTCTACTATCAGCAAGTGAATTCGTCAGGCTGTGATTCAGGCCTACTCTGCTAAGGGGAAGAATCCTCCCTTCCGTCTTACTGCTCATTCCACTCGTGCTATTGGTGCCTCTTGGGCTTTTCAGGACCAGGCTTCTGTTGAACAAGTTTGCAAGGCCGCTACTTGGTCTTCTGTTCATACCTTTTCAAAGTTTTACAAGGTTGATGTTAAGGCCTCAGCTGATGCTGCTTTTGGCCGAAAGGTTCTGCAGGCGGCCGTGGTTTAAACTGTCTGCTGCTGATTTTTCTTGGGGATCCCACCCTACTTGGACACTGCTATTGGATGTCCCAAGTGTAAGTATTAGATTTGGAGCAGGACGTACTGTATACTAAGAATAATACAATTCTGTGATTACTCACCTGTAGAATAGGTATTATGAGTATACAGTACGTCCTGCTCCAACCCACCCTTGGTAGCATTATCTTGGATCCCCTGTATGGTGATTGTTATCATTGTTATAGTTGATAGTTTGGATTGTTTAATTCTCCCGGCTTCTCCTTAACTGCTTTTCAATGCTGGGGATTTGTGGGAGGTCCCTGGGTATTTGAGGGGCCGGTAGGAGCCTATTTTCGATGTCTCTGCAGTCCAGCGCCATCTGGCGGAGTATATCCCAAGTGTAAGTATTAGATTTGGAGCAGGACGTACTGTATACTCATAATACCAATTCTACAGGTAAGTAATCACATAATTGTATTATTAAAAATGTTTTCTTTACTCACCTCCGATTGTCAGCTCCTGTGTGATCGCTGGCCAGAGGAGGGGAGAAGCAGGGGGTCACAGGATCTCCTGTCCCGCCCTCCTCTGGCCGGCGATCCTCGCATCTGCGAGGTGAGCCGCTGGGAGCCGGGATGTCGCCTGGGGTGGGGGGGTGACGTTATCCGCCCTGCCCGTCGGGAAGGCAGAGGGAGAGGGCTCATCTGGCTCTCTCCTGAAGACTGAATAGTCCCGGGGGGAGGGATCGGAGGCCCCCTGGAGAATAGGAGAGCCAGCCAGATCGAACGAGGGGTCAGGTCAGTGTTTTTTTTTACTTTTCTTTTACTGAAGTCAAAATCGATATTAGAAAGAGAGTTGATTCTAGTATTGTCAAATAAAATATCGAGATACTTGACAGAATCAATTTTTTCTGACACCCCTAGTTTATAGTGTTTCTTGTTTTCTTAACTCGTCAATTTGGAAAATTGAAACTGATAAAATACCTCTCTTTTTGTAGCTGCAAATCTCTAACCTCAAAACCAGCCCAGCTGTCTCATGAGATTCCAGTGCCAGAAGTCTACACTTACTATTTTATTGTCTTGATAATATTCCTCAGGCTATTCCCCGACTGTAGAAGCACTGTTTCAAATCAGATGCTTGCAATCCCTTAAGGGCCGCCGGAGCCTCACCTTTTGTTCCCTGAAGCGGATTGCTCCTAGATTGCCACTAGCGCGCTAGACCTGTCCAGGCCAGATCTCTGGTCATAGGTGGCCTCCCTGGTGAATGCTCCCTCCCTCCATCAGTGACAGTAATGCTAGCATGTCCACTCCACTGCCAGGATGGGGTGTGCCGAGGCCTGACACGTTAAAGAGGAACATTGTCTTATTTCACCATCCTTGGTGCATGCCATATTGGTTGTGACTGAAATCTGTCCTCTTGTCTCTTCTACGTCCTTCAGGAATGGGCTTCAACGCACTTCCTGGGGCTGGATGGTTAGAGGTGCCTGGGGGTTAATAGTGTAAGCATACCTTCCAACTTTTCAGGGTGGGGAAGCAGGACAATTTTTAAATTTTTAATTTTTTTTTAAATTAAGCCACATCCAGGCCATGCCCTATGCCACAATTTAATTCCCATTGACAATAGGATCAGCAGAGGGGAGCAGGAGGGAGAGAGGGTTAGATAGGAGGAATGGATGGGATCAGCTGGGGGGCATGAAGAAGGAATTAATGTATGGGTAGAGCTAGGAGGCATGGATGGGCAGAACTGAGGGGAGAGGGAGGAATGGAAACGTGCAATAAAAAACTGGGCATGAATGGGGGGCAGGCAGGAATTCGCTAGAGGTGGCATGGGACAGCAAATACCTCGTTGCCAGCTTGTGTGACGGCAGTCTTTTAATGTTTAGCACCAACTACTCAAATACCCTAGAATACCTGTATTCACTTGTTGCTGTTTAAAGCGATCCAAGCTTTCTAGTCATGCTCTGAAGTCTGAGCCGGAGGCTCATCATTTCGGTGACTGAACAGTGAACTCAAGAAGTGATTTAATGTCTCTTATCTTTACTTTACTTCTACTGTATGTTTCATTTTTCTTTTAATTGTGTTCGTATAAAAGTGGTTATATTTAGTATTCTCTTCAAAGCAGTCTGTCATTAAAGTTAAAAGCAAATCAAACCCAAGGATGTCAAACTGACATCCAGCATAAAAAGCATACATTGCAAAGTGCTACAGCTGTACTTGCCTACTGTTTTCTTTCCAAAACTGGTGCTTATCTACATCTCTACTCTCTTGATAGAACCCAGCAAGTATACTAGCATGTGGGTTTAACAGGATGGCTAGGGCATGTGAGCATAAATGGGCTTCAGATGTATAAATTGTGATGTTAGTGAGGACAAATTCGGCTTTTCTGGACAAGGTCACCTGCTACCACAGGAACAGGTAGAAGTGAGTAGAGTGTTCCCAACCGTGGTATAGCTCTACATGATTTGATATAGGTCTATTTTATTTTATTTTTTTTAAACAAGAAGAAAATAACATTCTGTAGGCTATTGTGTAGACGATTTGTTTAAAACAGTGGCTAATAATTTCAAATTAAATTAAATTTGAACCTAATTATCTGGCCTCAGGGGCATCGCTTGCGTTCCCAGTGTATCCATTAAGAACATCATTAAAACTGAATGGCTATTGATGTGATGAGACGGCAGTGGTTTCTCAAATTCTTCGACTGTCTCCCTTTGAAATCTTTGTATGTTTTCCAAGTAGAGTTGTTTGTTTAGACCACTTTAATGTCAGACAATGTAAAGTCAATGCTGGCCATACACCAGATAATTGTTGGGGCAAACACTGGGCACGCTAGAAAAATGGATCAATCTAGTCAGTTGTATGAGTTTTGTCTCTTGATTGGGCATATTGTTTTCAGTAAGATTGCCATGTGCATGATTTGCCTAATGCTAGCCAATATATATATATATATATATATATATATATATATATATATATATATATATATATTCAATATAAAGCTAAAGAGGATATGCAAGCCCACCAAGTGAACTTAAACCGGACCTTCACTGTGATTTATTGAAAAGCCCAAACCCTTAAAAAATGATTCCCCAGCATCTAAAGTTAATATATTTTACGTTTTTGGTCACTTATTATTCTTTCCCCCACTGGGCTGCAACCCTGTTCAGGACTTTAGGATACGGGCGCCGCCATCTTGACTCAGAAGCGTCACACTTACTGAGGAGAGGAGAGTGGGATAAAGTACAGGGGGGTTATTGTTGTGCTTTGCTCAGACAGAGCAGAGCTGGGGTCAGGAAAAGGTCGGCAATCCCAGAATGCAGAATATCACAGTCAGAAGGCACTTCCTGTTTACAGGCTGCCTGATGTCCCATGAGCCGCCATCTTGGATGTTTAACGGCTCATAACATGCAGTAGATGCAGGTAGGATGATTTTTAACGTGAGCAATCTGTATGTACAGGGTGTGGGAAACATATAGGATGGACTTTTATTCAGAGTGAAGGACCGCTTTAATTCTGCTGGTAGACACATGGGGGTTGGGCACCAAACTGACATGTGGAAGAGGTGATGAATATCATTATATTGTGAGTGTCCGCTTCATTCAATAGCTCAGCGCTGCAAAGGCTGGCTTTAGCTGTGAGTGCAGTCTCACTTAGGGGAAACTATCTGAAGGCTCACAACCTTTGATCAATGTCTATTTGTAACATGCAAGTTACTTATTTTGTTCTGGTAAGCAACTATTAAAAGTGGGCACGGCGCCTATTGTTTTAAGGATCTTATGCTATTTTAGTCCATTTTTTTACATGTGAATTGCGCAATTGGAGGGGATTGATCTCTAAAGAAGCACGTTTATTACATTTGATCTCTATCTGACCCGACGGAGAAACCAAAAGCTGAGTAATTCATTGTTACCCTGGAAGATTACACCTGTTGTTTATTACAAAGTGTTCCCTGAGAGAAGTTACAATTTTTGGCATTATCTAACTAAGGAATCTGGTACGTGATTTAATCATAGGTGGTGTTGGGACTCACAAAGCCTGCAATTGATTGCCCACACTGAAGGTGTTGTTGTTGATTGAAATACTTTTCTACTAACATTTCCCGCGGAGCTATTAGTGTATTAATACACAAAATTACTATCATTAGAATGTTGCTTTGAAGTCCCCGTCCAGGCCAAAAAAGAAAAATTTTTTGTTCCTTGCATCTGTTCCTTCCCATCCCAGTTAAATTAAACGTAAACGAGATTAAGTCCCACGGAATACAAGCCTGTCCATTATTCACCGGTGACCCCTGGAATAAATGGCCACCCCCTCTGCGTCAGTGCCTGGAACTTATGGCAATGGTGTGTCACGTCACCTCCATCACAATATATGAAACGTGCATGCTTCAGTCGCACCTTTGTCCTCGACCCCTTGGAAATCTGTGGGTGTCATCAGAAATAAAAAAGTGACCATCATGACACACAATGTTCTGTTTCCATTATATTTTTAGCTTTTGTGTCAGATGTTTAGTCCTTTTGCAGAATGTAAAATTAAATCTCCATAATGAGGTCACAAATATCAGATAATGAATTGGCTTCCTCCATCCTGAACTGAAGGTTATTGCTGAACCTATTGCTCTTCAGTAATCCCTGCAGATCCTCCCAGTCCCAAACATAAACACTGTGCAGAACCCCTCATCAGTCGAAATAATCAAGACTGCACAAAGATCCTCCCACAGATCTGCCAGCGCCATAAAACACTAGACCCCTGTCTCCCAGGCACATCATTCAGCAGCAAAGAGGCCAAACTGCAGAGTTGAGCAGGCGAAGAATTGTGTCAGCTTATTTGTCTACACAGTTTTTGGCACCACGCTTATTTCTCATCTTTTCTATTTCGGGGCACAACCAGTAGCAATGCGTGGGTTAATCTCAGCAATAGGCAGGGACTGCAAGATAGAAAAAACGTTAGTGATGGCTTTCATGCGGAGGTTGAGTGTGCACATCACCCCGTACCTGGACGGCTTGCTCATCCAAACCCCATCTCTGGCAGAGGCACTGCTGGATGTTTGGATAGTTCTGTCCACGCTGGAACTTTTTGAATGCGTGATCAACTACCCCAAGTCCCAGGTGGCTCCCTCCATGGTGGTGACCTATTTAGGTATGACATTGGATACTTGATGGCCACGAACCCTTTTCCGGTGCAGAGGTGCCTGGCTCGCTCTTCAGGAGGCGGTGAGGTCGCTGCTGACAGACGGACATTCCCCAATCAGGCAGGACATGTGCCTCCTTGGCTTAATGGTTTCTACCATCAAAGCAGTTCCGTGTGCCCAGTTCCACTCCAGGCCTCTACAAATGTTCCCCCTACCGAATTGGGGCAGGATTGTGACGTTGGACAATGCCCGGTGATCCCTCAATTGGTGGCTTGTCCAGCAATCGCTGGCAGTGGGTTGATCTTTCCTGGCAGTTCGGTGGATCATCCTGATCACAGACGCCAACCAACAAGTTGGGGTGGTGTTCTGGGCAACCAGACAGTTCAGGGCCTCTGGTACCAGCAGGAGCACAGTCTTCCAATCAATGTGTTTGAACTGATTCTGCTGGTTCTGGCATTGGTCTGCCCAGCTGCTGGGCCTTCCGTTCAGGTTCCAGTTGGACAATTCCACTGCTGTGGCATACATAAACCTTCAGGGGGGTACCAGGAGCTTCCATGAAGTGAGTCGCATCATGAGGTGGGCAGAACTTCACATTCGGTGCATCTCAGCGGTTCACATTGTGGGGGTGGAGAATCTACAAGCCGATTATATGAGCAGGGAGACGGTGGACCCAGGGGGAATGGTCCCTTCACCAGGACATGTTTCAATCCCTTTTTGAATGGAGGGGAGTGCTGTATCTCTGCACAGTTGGAAGCTCCAGAGGTCGGTGTCCAGGGTGTGAGACCCCCTGGTCGTGGCGTTCAATGTGCGGGCCATTCCCTGGTAGAGGTACAGCCTGCTGTATTCCCGCCACTGCCACTTCTGGGTCGCGTGTTAAAGAAGGTCAACTGCAAGCAGATTCCTGTCCATCCTGATTGCTCCACACTCACCCAGAAGGGTGTGGTTCGCGGATCTGATCAGCCTGGCAGTTGAGCCCCCATGGCGACTCCCCAACTGCTCAGATCTTCTGCAACGGGGGTTCTCTGTGGCACCCCAATTCTCCAGTGGCTTGGCTGTTGAAGCCAGCATATTGGAAGAGAGGGGTTTTTCCGCAACAGTAATTTGGACCTTGGTTCAAGCACCAAAACAGTCGTCCTCTAAAATTTACTACAGGACTAGGTGGGCCTTAGTTTCTTGCTGTGAATTCATTTCTGCAGGAGGTTCTCGATATCCAAAATTTTGGAGCCTATGGACCAGGTGCATAGGTTAGTCTGCACTTTCAGGCAGGGAGCCGAGCATGCTCGGCCTCCTCTCCGGCGGTTGATGGTCCTGCCCTGGGATCTTAATTTTGTCCTGTCAGCGCTTCTGGGGCCCCCCTTTGAACCCATGCCGGAGACTTTCCTGACGACACTCACGTTGAAGGTAGTGGCGATCACCTCCATCCAGCAGGTTTCGAAGCTGGAATGGCTTTTGATCAGATTACCCTTTTTGGTGCTGCAGAAAGACAAAGCAGTGTTTCATGTGAAGCCAGATTTTTTTGCCCAAGGTGTTCTCTCCCTTCCATCTTAATCAGGAGATAGTGCCCATTCCTCACTCACCATAAGAAGTGACTCCTGCATTCCCTCTATGTGGTCAGGGCATTAAAGTACCTGGCTGCTGCTTGAGAGGTATGTGAGATGGATGTCTTGTTTGTGATGCCAGAAAGGCCACTCTTAGCAGATGGATCAGGCAGGCGGTCATACAAGCCTACGCCTGCAAGGGGAAGGAAGCACTCTTCCGGGTCACTGCTCACTCCACCAGGGCGATTGTCACGTCTTTCCAACACCAGGCTTTGGTGGAGCGGGTCTGCAAGGCGACGACCTGGTCATCTCTCCACACCTTCACTTAGTTTTACAGACTTGATGTCAGGGCATCTGCCGATGCTGCTCTGGGCCGTAAGGTGTTGCAGACGATGGTGAACCCCTATCCTGGGGTCTAAGCTTGAGCTGTCGTTGTTCTTGGTTAGGTTAACTCAGTCGACCATTGGCTGTTCTTGCACGGTCCCACCCTTATTGAGGGTCCTACTTTGGGAAAGGAAGAGATGAGACAAGGGAAATTTGTGTACTCACCGGTAAATTTCATTTGTCATCCTCTTCCATTCCTGGGGCACCACACCTGCCCCACTGTTGTGTTACGACTGCATCAGTGACTGTTGATGCCTTCTATGTTGTTTTACTTTGTTGCACTTTTTCTAGTTGCCCGCTTTATGTGCAGGTTAGCGTTTTTTCCTACCAGGGTTGTGGCTGAACTTTTTAATTAACTGAGGAGATCATGCCACAGCCTGCCCTATATAGGCCGGGAGGAGCTAGTTTTTCTTTTTCTAGTCCCCTTCTATGGCTGAGATTAACCCATGCTTTGCTACTGATGGTGCCCTGGAATGGAAGGGGATGAGAAAAAATGTAGCGGTGAGTACACAAATTTCCCTTTTTCCCAGCTTCCATCTGTGTGGCTAGGACTGTGATTCAAGCATCAGATGACATAGAGTGGCTGGAAAACAGAATGCTTCTACGGCTGCCAACGTACTGACCCCAGACAGTCCATGTAAGATGCCACAAGGGTTCTCAAGCCTGAGTGAACTCCTGCTCTAGAGCACCACAGTGTTATATTGGGCCATATAGTTTGATGCTTGGCACTTTGTGAGTACCTAATCATGGCCAGGGGAAAAAGCTTTGCAAATCATGGTGCCCTAGAGCACTGTTTCTCAACCTGCGGTATGTGTACCCCATGTTCAAGAGTGCACCTACTGGGGATCTAACAGGCCTAGTATTACAAGTAATATAGCAGAGAACAAAAGGGTACTTACTTACCTTTTGTCCTGCACCGCTGGTCACTGCAGGTCCGGCGCTCCTGAAAACCCGGGCCTGAAACTCTATTCTCTGGCACCTCCATTCCAAACCAATCCCCCCGCCATTAGTCACACGGGGCGTGGCCACGCCACCTCCACTCTATTGATATGGAATATTTTAATCCTTACTTCAAATAAACTGGACGTTTTAATGAACAACCGGATGTCGGCTGACCTCACTGTATGTAATGGGATTGACCATATAAGAGGTGAGCACTCTTGGCCGTGCGGCTCCAGCTGCTGTATCCAGATTAAGTGATTCAGAGCTGGCAATTGTTTTCTCCACCTCCACTCACTACAAGGCCTCCCCCACTAACTCTGTTGCTATAAATGGACAGAGAGTGGCTACACCCTGGTGATTGAAGGGGAGTCTTGATTCTGTCCTGCCATCAATCCCGTTCCCAGGGTCTGGCACGGTAGGGGCCCCGATAAAGCGATCAGGTGAGTTCTGAAGTGCCTGACCTGTAGTGACCATAGGCACAGGACAAAAGGTTCAGTACTCCTTCTTTTTCCCCCTGCTGAATCACTTTAACAGTAAAACAGTATCCGTTCCTGCTTCAAAGTGCTACAAGTCTCATGACTTACTTATTTTGGTAATTCGCCCTTGTTGCTAGGGGGTTATTGGCATAAAATATGTTGAGAACCACTGCCCTAGAGAATGCCCCTCCCCCAGTTCAGCATATACTCATCTTGTCCTGGGCTCCCGCTGCTTATTGCTGCAACATCTTTCCCCTCTCCACCCTGTGTGGCCCTTCCTGCAGAGACATTCAGGCCTGCTAGGTGAGCATTGCTGTGATGCCGCTGCAGAGCCAGGCATATGCTATGAGATCCCTGAACAAGGTGAGTATTTGCCAAATCGAGGAGAGGGGGTTCATGCCACAACACATCCCAAATCTGGATGCCTCCTGGGAATATGGGAAAACTGTCAGGGAGCTACCTGAAATATTTCAGTCCACTTTAAGGTTTGTCAGGGATATTGCATTCATGATGTTGTTACACTCACTGGTCGGCTGATGGCATGTTAATTATAGTTTGTATGATATTCTTCTACGCGATTTACTATTCTGCTTATTTCCTTGTCATTTATTTTCCCCTAATGTTTGTCAGACGGTGGAAACATTGGCAGTTAACGTTTTGCAGCCAGAAGCTACCTCCCTTGGCGGTGACGAACATAGGTAGAGCCGTTATTAGATAGACAACAGATGTGGGCTAGAGACCGTGGGAAGGAAAAGGAATTGTTTTGAATAATGCAATCCATCTGATTTCTTGCCACTGTTTATTACCAACAAGCTGTCTGGTGGTATTAGTGTTTTTATTATCTTTTCTATTGCTAATAGTGTTTTATGCTACATGTAGGTGACCTTATTAAACCTTATTAATGATTTCCATAAAGCAATATGCAAATACATATTTTGCTACGGCATTTAAAGCTTATTCAAACCCCTGATCAAGGATATTGAATACATTACTTATGATTTATTTCCTTGTTCTTACTTACATAGGATTGTTGCCATGGGTGGCAAATAGTTTTTATGCTATCATTGTTACATGCATTGCTAGTCAATAAGGCAGAGTATGTGGTCCTTTTTGTCATGTTATGTTTCCTAGCAACTCCACTCACCAAATGCTGAAGCTGAAATTGTTTTTGCATTCAATACGCAACATTCACATTGAATAGTACACTGACCGTAGAAGAAGAGCAGCCAAATCGGCCAGCTCCTGCTCCTTTTGTGTAGCTTTAAGTATAGTGGCTTATAGTTGTAATCATTTTGTCCTACTCTACATAAGAAAGATAAGAAGTGGTAGAAGTTCTGTGCTTTAGTTACTGTGCACTGTATGATTTGCATGGCTCTGTCCACTGCAAGGAGTGATGAGTAAATCTATTATCCCTTGTGTTGGGCGCTATGTAAATACTTTAGTTTCTTGTAAAACGCCTTTCTTCCTTATACCTTTGAGTAGAGGGTTTTTTGGTCTCTTTAGCCTCCTAAATTTAAGCCCCTAACGCAGGTCTCTCCACATGGTGGCTTGTGACAGCCAAACAATACCAGACTTGTGCTAATGAGAGCCACCAGCTTGAATCACCTGTCCACAAGTGGAAGGAGTTTACCTGTGTACATTTTAAGCTAATAATTGGAATTGCGCATTCAGTGGCTTTAACCCTTTCGCTGCCAGCCTACCTGCAGCTTTTGTCACCCTCTGTTGCCAGACCATGTTTCACTATTTTGCGCTACACATGTTCAACTGTGATTTTTGAAAGGATTTCCAGGGATTTCCCAGGAAAATGATATATTGTTTTTTTCAAGAGAGTCTGGGCTTCAACATGAAATCTCTTGTTTGGCCTTTTTTTTTGTGTATTCTCAATACTTTTTGGTGAAATATGTGCAAAAAAAATCAAATTTTTGCAATTTGTAGTGTTTTTTTGCAATAAAAAATGTAAGTTTGTCAATAAAATTTTATTGCGTGCGAAACCCCAATTTCTCCCAGTCACAGCGGTACCACATATGTATTGATAGACACCCTTTCCTGCCCAGGAGACTCCCCCCAAACTGAAACAGAGCTTTAGGAGATTTTCAGATAAAATACAACTATGCTATGCGCACCTTGCAGTTTTTCCAGAAAAACAACCATTTACATTTAAAATACCCCCCACAAACTATATATTCTCTGGAAGTACACACCTCACGCTTTCTAGGCGTACCAAGCTTGTTTGTGTGGGCTTAGTTTTCTGGAAGTAATCCCTCAATGTATTCTTTGGTTGCACAAAGTTTCCCTAAAAAAGAATAAAAAGGAAGAATCAAGCCACATTTTCCTAAAAAAAAAAACTATATGCAAACAAGAAAAAACAAGTAAAATCTCAAAAAGCAACATGCCCCGAACAGAACGATACCCAACATGCATAGGTACTGTCAATGGAAGAATTGGCAAACACCCCAAAGTAAAGCATGTGCGTAATGGTAATTTTACTTGGAAATTTCAGCTCTGCAGACAAAATGCGCACCTTGCAATTTTTCAACCAAAACAACCCTTTACATTTGGAATATCCCCTATAAACCATATATTCCCTGAAAGTACACATGTTAAGCTTTCTAAGAGTACCCAGCTTGTTGTAGTAGGCTCACCTTTCTGGAAGTAATCCCTCAAAGAATTCTTAGGTTGCACAGGGTTCCCTAAAAAAATGAATAAAAAAACTGAATAAATAACATGTTTTCCTAAAATATAAATATGCAAAGAAGAAAAATCAAGCTAAATCTGAAAGCGCAAGGTCCCCCGAGCTGAACCATACCCAACATGCAGAGGTACTATTAACTCTTTTAATTGCCAACCTACTTGAAGTTTTGTTGACAGGTCATTTTTCCCCATTCTGCGCCATGTTTAACCGTGAACTTTGCCAGAATTTCCAGGAAAATTATAGATATATATTTTGCAGCAGAGTTTAGGCTTGAACATGAAATGTCTTGTTTGTAATTTTTCTACTGTTTTTTTAAATATTACGACGGTACCACATATGTATCGGTAGCCCCCCCATTCTTGCCCAGGAGACCCCCCCAAACTGAAAATAGCACTTTATAACATTTACAAATTAAAAAGGGGTTAATAAAAAAAAATGACAGAGTCCCCCCTCCCGGGGGGGGGGACCCCATTTTTTGGGGAATTTTAAGGGTTAAAAACCCTTAAAAATCCCCCAAAAATTGAAATGGGGTCCCCCTTACCCAACATTACCAACCCGGGGCCAGCTATGGGGGCTTGTAAGGAACAGAGTGGAGGGGCCAGCTTTTGTGGCCCCCCACCCTGCAGCCTAAAAAAAACACACACGGAAACAAGCAAAAAAAATATGTATATATATTTTTTTTTAACTTTTTAATACTTACCTCCCATCCATCCCTGTGTCCCACGCTGATCAATCTGGCTTCTGCTCTCCTGCTGCAGCTGGAAGCCTTTTATAGCTGCTGGGCGACAGAACATAAGGTGTTAATTAAAAAAAAAATGACATAGGGTCCCCCCTCCCGGGTAGGGGGGGGCATCTTTTTTTTGGAATTTTAAGAGTTAAAAACCCTTAAAAATTCCTCCAAAAAATGAAATGGGGTCCCCCTTATCCAGCATTACCAGCCCGGGACCAGCTATGGGGGCTTGTAGGAACAGAGTGGGGGGGGCCAGCTTTTGTGGCCCCCCCACCCTACAGCCTATGAGCCCACATAGCCTGTGTGGGCCTGGGCTCTTCTGCCCCCCCCGGGCTTTGAGGAGGCAGGTAATGGGGGTGCCGGGGGTTAATGGCAAGTCACCCGCTGCGGCTAGCGGGTGACTTGCCATCCCCCAGCTTTGTGAACTGGTATAAGGGGTCTCATGGACCCCTTACCAGTTCACAAGGGGTTAAATGTTAAATAAAAAAGACACAGACAAATGAGAAAAAAAAATTATCTTTATTATTTTTTTTTTTTTACTTTACTCACCTCCGATCCTCTGTCCCCCGGCGATCTGCGATGACAGTCTGCTCGGGTGTTTGGAAGAGAGAGCCTGGGGAGGGGGGGGTTGATCTCAGCCCTCTCCTCCTCCCCAACTCTCTCCTCCAACCACCCGAGCAGACTGATTCTCTGTCTCGGGTGCTGGCAATAAGAGGCGGCTGCTGGTGACATCACAACGTTGTCACCCGGCCCGGCTAGTAGACCCGTTCCAGGAAGTGGGGGGAGGGCAATTTCTGCCCTCTCCTTGCCACGGAAGAGGCTGGGGGGGGGGGCGATCGGAGGCCCCCCCAGTGAAGAGGACACCTGTCGGGAGACAGTGCGGCCTCAGGTAAGTAAATGTCATTTTAATTTTTTTTTTTTACAGTTAGCAGCTGCTGCTGCCGAAGCGGGGGAGGGGGGCGCTATTCCGGGGGCTCTCCTGGGGGATCGGATGGCACCAAATTAAAGAGGAGACCCGGCCGGATCCAACGAGGGGTCAGGTGAGTATTTTTAATTTGTATTTTTTAAACTAACGGGGGAAAGTCAGGCACGTAGATTCTACGTGCTTGGCACTTGAGTGGAGTAGAAGCGAGCACGTAGAATCTACGTGCTTGGCACTGAAAGGGTTATGGGGGCTTTAGATGATCCCAAACCGTAAAGAGATAATTTGCATGGCTCTGCCCACTGCAAAGATTGATGTGTAAATCTATTATTCTTTGTGTTAGGTGCTGTGTAAATACTTTTCATTCTAGAAAAGTGCCTATTTTCCTTTAATGTACACGTTTAGCCCTAAATAAAGAGACTTTAACCCCTTGTTTTGGACGTGTTTTATGCTTTTTTTTAAACTGAGCTTTCTCATCTCTTTCATTTCAGTGCACCACCAGTTGCAATGCATGGGTTAATCTCAGCCATAGGCAGGGACTGCACGATAGAAAAAAAACTAGCTCCTCCCGGCCTCTGTAGGGCAGGCTTTGACACAATCTCCTCAGTTCTTTTCTCACAGACACAAGGGACTGTGAAAATGGCTTCGACTCCATCTGTCTCCCAACCCCACCCAAGCTGCAGCATTCCTGGGGACCCCCGATGCCTGAGGTCGGACGCACCAGGGGTTTGTATTTTAACGGAGAGTGGTGCCGCATGTGTTAAGGGCACCTGACCTCGGGCGAAGGGACCCCTGTGCTGTGGGTGCATTACTATCCTGTGTCGCCTTATGCAGCTGGCAGGTTCCACACCTCAGCTGGACCTCCCAGGGACCGCCCACAGATGGGGTTTCTCCTTCGGACATAGAGGGCAGGGTGGCTTGGTTGGAGAGCATGGTCAATGGCCTTCCCCAGGCGGGAAGGCTATGGCTAATCGTAGGGATAGTCAGACAGAATACATCGAGGACCTATTTAGGGGTTCAGGATCTAGTTCCGGCCAGTTGGAGGGGCAGGCGTTGTCCGGCAGCAGAGGGGAACCCTCTGGATCACCTGACAAATTAAGGAGCTCATTGAGGCAATATTGGTGGTTCTGCACCTCTCTACTCCTCAGCCAAATTGGCAGATGAACAAGGGTGAACCCCAAAAGGGCCAAAAGGGCCAGAAGGTCGGGCAGGTTTTTCCGAGGTTTGCCCATTTCGACAGGCAGGTGGCAAAGGAGTGGGTAAAACCAGATAAGCTTCCATCTTTTCCTAAGGTTCTGGACACCAAGTACTCCTTTCTGGTTGAGGCGTCAGGGTTTGGTCTTTGAACAGGTGTCGGGTCTAGCACTTCATTATCCCTACTTCGGATAGTGTAGCTTTGAGAGACCCAGCAAATAGGAGATTGGACCAGCTGGCCAGGCAAGCGTTCTCCGTGGTGGGGTCAGCCAGACGCCGCGTCCTTGGCGGCTAAAGCAGGCAAGGTCTGAATGAAGCAGTAGAGGAGTTGTTTGCTATATGTAGGTTCGTGTTTATCTGCACTTTGTTTGAACTCCTTCACTATGTAGGTTCTCAGGCTGATCAGGCAGGGCTTGCATCTCCTTGGCCTGATTGGTGTCTACCAATGAGGCAGTTCCGTATTCCCAGTTCCACTCCGGGCCTCTACAAATGATGCTTCTATCGAATGGTTGCGGGACCATTGCTTCATATTGATGGACAATGCCTGGCAATCCCTGAATTGGTGGCTGGACCAGCAGTCACTGGCAGTGGGTCATCCTGACTCCAGTCTGACGAGTTGGGGTTGTGTTCTGGACAGGTCAGGGTCTCTGGGACCAGCTGGAGCGCAGCCGTCTGGTCAGGGTACAGTTGGACAATTCCAAGGCTGTGGCCTACATAAACCATCAGGGGGGTACCAGGGGATGGCAAACGTTCCAGGAAGTGAGTCACATCATGAAGTGAGCGGAACCTCATGCATTTCAGTGGTTCACATTTCGAGGGTGGAGAATCTGCAGGCTGATTATTTGAGTAGGGAGACAGTAGACCAGGGTCCCCTCACCAGGACGTGTCTCAAGTCCTCTGCGACCTGTGGGGACGTGTTTCAAGTTCTCAGCGACCACTGGGCCCAGAAGGGTGTGGTTCGCAGATCTGGTTACCCTGGTGGTTGAACCCCTGTGGCGACTCCCCAACTGCCCAGATCTTCTGCAACAGGGTCCTCTGTGTCACCCTAATTCTCCAGCGCTGGCTTTAGCGGCTTGGCTGTTTAGACCAGCATATTAGAGGAGGAGGGGTTGGCTGCCGCTGTAATTCAAACCTTCAAACCACTATCTAGAGCTAAACTATAACAAAAAAAACAAACCCAGGGCAGCCGGCTCTGGAATCTGTGTGAAATCCCCCATAATGCCAGTAAAGCGCACCTTTTACCTGGTGAAGTGGCACATGCACGGGCTCTCGTCCAATCCAAACCGTTTGCCATATTATTGTGTAGCTGGAGAGGCTGAATGGAATCCCCAGCCACAAGCATAGGTGACGTGCGGCATCTTTTGGCTGTGCGCAGCCATGCACAGCCATTCAGTTGGAGCTGTTGTGGCCACACACAGCCCATGCATGCACAGTGGCCTCGGCCAAAAGGTGAAGAATTGAGGGCAAACCGGGGTGGGGGTTCACACAGCGGGAATCAACTGGTTTTGGTCTACTTTAAAATGGCACATTGTATTCTGGTTTACTGACAAGTGAAAGATTTAGGTGCAAATTATGCTTTAACTTCTGAATCACACACGCCTTATTTTAACTCCTGCCTTATTTTTAAATAAAGTAAGAAACAGTCCTTTTTTATATGTGATATTTTAAGGCAAGGTCATATAATTGATACCAGATAATACAGACATATAGAAAGCGTGAGATATTTGAGGGGGGGGGGGGGCTGAAGTAGATTTCTGACTCCCTAGGGGTTAAAACAGGGGGGGCCAAAAAGGAAAGAAAAAGCAAAATCAAGACAAGTTCAGAGCTCCTAAAATACATCCAGACGGGCCATACCAGGATATACCTCCTCTCTGCTCCCAGGGTTACCAACACTAGGTCTTCCATTCTACAAATGGATTCCAGTTCTGAAACCCATTCTGCTCGGTCCCTACTGTGATTTCCAATGTATGGGGATGCTGGTCCTTTGGGGCAGCGATGAAACCCCTTTTTTGATGCAAGAGGTAGAGCCTGTGACCACTCTTTTATTATATAAAAAGTAGGGATTCCCAAATCGGGACATGTTGCCAAGCCTAATATTTCCCATTAGTGTTCACTAGTAGGGCATTGCAATAATTTGGACTTTTTTGGACCAGCCCGTAGGCTCATCATTTAACAAAGTAGGCAATTCTCTGTGAATGTGTGAACAGGGCCGGGGCTGCCTTTGAGAAGTATTATGGAGGAACCTTTTCTAGGTAAGGAACATTTTTATCTGAGCCTGCTAAAATGTTCCTAAAGGATTTGTAGTTTATAAAAAGCAACTTCTAATTCTATAGCACATTCTGGAACCTAGCCTAACTTAAAGTGGTCCTTCACTCTGAATAGAGTCTATCTTATATGTTTCCCACACCCTGTACATACAGATTGTTCACATTAAAAATCATCCTACCTGCATCTACTGCATGTTATGAGCCTTTAAACACCCAAGATGGCAGCTCATGGAACATCAGGCAGCCTGCAAACAGGAAGTGCCTTCTGACTGTGCTGCTCTGCATTCTGGGATTGCTGACCTTTTCCTGACCCCAGCTCTGTTTGAGCAAAGCTCAGGTATAACCCCCTGTACTTTATCCCACTCTCCTCTCCTCAGTAAGTGTGATGCTTCTGAGTCAAGATGGTGGTGCCCATTTTCTAAAGTCCTGAACAGAGTTGCAGCCCAGTGGGGGAAAGAATAATAAGTAAGTGACTAAAAACTTAAAATATATTAATTTTAGATGCTGGGGAATAGTCTTATATGGGTTTAGGCTTTTCAATAAATCATGGTGAAGGTCCGGTTTAACTATTCATATTATGCTTCTAAGCCCTCTATTTCCTGGGATGTTGTATTAATTAAAAAAATAACAATCTAATATTAGCTGTTTTTGTAATGCACTACTTCTCAAAAACCCTAACTATTATTATAGAAATGCCCCTCTTTTTGCTGCTAATTGGCTTCTGAAATTAGGAATGCACCACAAGCATTGTGGGTATAATAGCAACTTCGAAGAATTGATGGCACAGAATCTATAAACAGAACTTGAAATATGACTGCATGTTGTGAATAATTATCACCTAGGTACAGGACGTTCTGTGGCGAATTGGGCATTACCAGGACAGACATTTCAGAAATTGCACTTAATGGATTGGAAAGCCATAATGTATGGTCACATAGGTTGTCCCAGGAAAAGTAACTGAAGGAAAAAGATGTCACACATTTAAAAACATATTTTCTATGCTACTACTTAAAAAATGGTATTGAATTAATTTATTGGGGCCACTCTGAAAGTCTATTCGAGTATAAAGATTGTAACATATAAAGTACTTATTGTTGGTTTAGTCAGCTGTTTGGTTTAAGATATTTTTAAAAGCTTATTTAGCATCATAGATGCAACCTCTCCCAGAACCATGTGTAGCACTGACTCAGTACCACGGACAGCACTTTGGCATTAGTTAAACCTTCTGAGGACCTAACAAAATAAAAGTAAGGTAAAAAAGGCCCCGCTGACCACCGCAGGTTGCTGATCTCACATTATCTGATAGACTTCAATGGGGAGTGCAAGTGGTCACATCTGTAGAGGTGCATGCGTCCCCCCCATCTGCTTATCTGCGCACAGCCCGAAAATACAGGGGATGCGGTCACTCTCACTCCCCATTGTAAACAATCGGAGCCGTTTTGCCAATTTACATAGACACGGCAAATGGCTCTGAGCCAATGGATTGGGGAAAGGTAAGCTGGAATCCAAGACTTGGGCGGGGGGGGGGGAGGTTCACACAGCGGGGAATTACAAATTCTGGCATATTATTTTAGCATTTTGCTTTAAAAGCACTACAGGGCTTGTGACCTATTTATTTTGGTAAAAAGACCCTGGCGAAGTAGCATTTGGCCCCGCAACACGTCGGTGGTAGGCTGCTGTTTATCGGTGACGTTATTTACTCTTTATTTGATTATCTATTGTATTGGCTCATGCACTTTATTTATGCATTGTGACACTTCACTCTTAATCACTGTGTGTACATAGAATTTGGACTGATTATGCACTGACACTTTTTGCTAGTTTTTGCTAGTATTTTTTTTTTTACACCTATGGATTTATAGAGGAATAATTATATTCACGTATTTGCACTCTTGTAGCCATACATATTTATTTATTTTCCAAACATTTTTTTCATGAATTGGTATTTATATTAGAGCCATTGTCAGGATTCCTCCTCTTGCTGCTTGTGTATATATGTTTTTTAACTTTGTCTTCTATGTTGTACGTTCTAGCTGCTATTTTTGTATATCTATGTGTGCGGCTTAATTTATGGGGTTAATCTGGGGCATATCTAGAGCCCCAATTTTCTAATCTCCTCTATTTATTTTGGTAACATATTAACGGACCTCTTTTTTGGTTGTACTTAAATTTTGTGCTCCACACCTGATGGGTCCTACTCCAGCGATCAGCAGCTCACTCAATCGTTGGATTGTGCCTCAACGGCACTTCCACGTTGTACTTGGACATGGGTGCTGCCACGCCCTCTCCATTCACTACATTGAAGTGGCCATGTCCGTCACACCCCCCTTTATTGCAGTGAATGGAGAAGACATGTTAAAGTGACTGATGACGGATATGCTAGTTAGTGGAGTTTGGGCCAGCCAATGTGGCATGCAGTCCACTCCAATTTTTTAGGTGATCAATCCCTTTAGTAAAAAAAATCTTGAGCCTCATTTTGAATTCCCCATTGGCTGCTACCTAACTTCTAAAATATCTATACAATTCAAATATTTTATTTTTATTTCACCTTTTTGTGTGCTAAGTGAGAAAAGCTCTTCTTGCCTCTTAAAACCTTTAGCCTCTCCAGAAAAAATCCAAAATCATTTGGATAACCTTCAAAAAATGTCCCAAAGGGCCACTCAATTACCTTTTTTCATTGTGCACCTTTTACCTGTTTTAGCAACGCAAAGCAATGCTTTTTTTTCTTGCTTAAATCTTCTTGTAGCCAGTGTAATGCTCGGTTTATAATGCTATTAAGTTGTTACAGTCCATCCAGCTGCAATAAACTATAACCACCTATTAAGCTCAAATGCCCCTGTACATTATATAGCGAATGATTAATTAACAATAACAACAATAAGGCAGACTTATTAACAAGGATTTGCTTGGAAGCAGTTGAGCATAAAAATGTGCATGGCAAAGCAACCTTGGACTATTTACTTATTCTAAGTATGTCACACACCCCGCTTCAGAATAGTCATTACACTTGGGTTATACCGACCTGTAGAGGGCGATCTTGCAGATATGTCATGAAAAAAAGGGAGCCCCTCCCGGTCCATAAATACCTGGGACCTCCCACTCATTCCCCAGTCTTTCATCTCTGCAGACGGCGAGCAAGTCAGAAGATGGATGTCTCCTCCTTGCAGGTAGCTGGGGTAATTCCCGGCCCCCCTCTTTTGGTCTATTTCTGCCTGGACCTACTGTTATCCCCCTTTTTATTAAAGAGCCTCCCAGCCTAGGCTGCGGGTCCGGGCAAAGGTAGACGGCACCTTAAGGTGCTTTAGGAGCTATGCTCCACCGTGAGACCCCATACTAAGGGGTAGGCGGTATTCCGGGTTTGTGATCCTGGTTGGGATGCCCTGTCCTTGCCCTTTCACCTTTGTGGTGTTAATTCCCCCTTCCCCGGTCACCCATTGTTCCCTACAGCTAGGAGGGGGGGGGGCGCTTATTCCCTTTTTAGTTTCGTTTTTCCTTAGAGTGCATGCTTGTGTGCAACTTATTGTGTGTATGTAGTACGCGAGATTGATACGTTCCCTTGGCTGGGCCGGCGTTTTGTGGTTTGCCGTTACTGACAGCCTTCGGGGGAGCTTCTTCCCCTCCGGTGCGGTTTTGGGGGCGGGGCCAGGCACGGGGCGCGATCCTGCGGCCCGCCCCCTCCCTCCCACCGTGCTGCTGGTGCCGCTGCGGAGCCCGGTCACTGGCCGGGAGCCACCTTGTGTCAGGGGAGAGGGGCGGGGTCGGGCGCAGCGCGGTCCGCGCCGGCCCGCCCTTCTTCATCCTTGCTGCCAAGTCCCTTCGCCTCGTGCAGGACGCCATTACCGTAAGCGCCCAGCGGGCTCCATTCCTTCATTGCCTGTGATGCTGCTTGTTAGAGTGAGATTGATATATATATATATATTTCTATTTATATGTATGTGTGCTTTGGCCCTTCTGTTATGTGCACAGCATTTGTGTGATATGTGTGTGACAGTTCCTCTTTTTGTATTCCAGGCGGACCCTTGTTGGATCTTAATGGGTCCTCCCGGTCCTAGGGTCCCTGGTTTAGTTTAAGAACTCCCTATAAATCCTCCCACTCGGGACACAGAAGGGGCATCCCGGGTCGCTTATATTGCGTAATTCCCTTGGGTATTGCGACTACTGATAAAATCACCATATGGAGGCTTCCCAGGATACCGGGCTCGGGCTCCCCTCGGGGCAACCCCGGCAGTGTTTGGGGTGTGGGGTATCCCTTACAGGGGATGATGTATTCCTTTGCATACCATGTGCACAGCAGACTATTACGCGGCAGTCCGGATCCCATGCGTCTGGTTCTGCGCCGCCGGTCCCTTCACCTACCCCTCCCCGCCTGATCCGTACCCCTTGTGATGTTGTCATGGGTGGGGAGTCGCAATCTGAGGTGTGTGCCAGATTGGCAAATCTTGAAAAATTATTTTCTAGCGCTGTTGCCAGAAAGGCCCCAGCTAAGAGAAAGCACTTGTCCCCAGCCACGCCGGCTTCTGATTTTGAGGAGTTTGATTCACTGGACTGGTTTGATTACCCCCCGCTAGAGGAAGGGGAGCTATTTGAGGAATCGGATGGTTCTGACGATAAGCAGTTTGTTGGCACTGATGCCGAGCGGGGTCAGGGGGATTCTTTGGATACCCCTAAGGTCCTGGCTCATATGTTTGAGGTTCTGGCAATTTCTCCTGCTGAAGTGTCTCTTCCGCAGAAGGGGGAGTTCTTTGAGGAGGCTAAGCCGCGCTTGGAATTCCCTAAGTCTAGCACCTCTGTTTTGCATTCTCCTGACTGTTCTACTCTCAAGGATGGTGAGGACAAACGCATTGACCAGATGGCTTGTCACGGTTTTGCCAGTGTCGGGTCGGCTTTGCGGCCTGTTTGTGCTTCGGTGCTTTTAATAGTGGCTTCTAGGTCGGTTGTTAGGTCCGGCTGGGGATGAGACTGGTGGGATTGATGGTGGCTTCTTTCAAGGCGGTTCCCTTTGCTCAGTTTCACACAAGGATGCTCCAGCTCCATCTCTTGGCGGCCTGGGACAGGTCTCTGCTGTCATTGGATCAGTCTTTTCTGATGTCCCCCCGGGTTCGGCATTCCCTTCGGTGGTGACTGGAACCAAGCAATCTGATGAGGGGCAGATCCTTTCTGACCCCTTGTTGGGAGACGGTCACCAAGGATGCCAGCCTGTCAGGTTGGGGGGGGGGGGGGTTTGGAAGGTTCTTCAGTTTCAGGGACTGTGGGGGCCTCAGGAGGCTCACGATTCCATCAGTGTTCTGTAGCTGAGAGCCATCAGGTTGGTTCTGGTTCACTTGACTCATCAGTTACAGGGTTTGCCGGTTCAAGTTCGGTCGGACAATCTGACGGCGGTCGCCTACATCAATCACCAGGGAGGGACTCGCAGCAGGCGTGCCCTCAGGGAAGTGTCCTTGATCCTGGCTTGGGCAGAGAGCAATGTCCCATGCATCTCAGCGGTGTACATTCCGGGAGTGGAGAACACGGAGGCGGACTCCCTGAGCAGGTGCTCATCTCGCCGGGGGGAATGGTCTCTCAGCCCCAAGGTGTTTCAGTCACTTTGCCACCGGTGGGGGACTCCGGAGGTGGACCTCTTTGCCTCTCGTCACAGATCCGCTGGCTCTGGCAGTGGATGCCATGTCTCTGAACTGGAGGGATCTGGGGTTTCTGTACCTGTTCCCTCCGTTCCCCATGGTGGGCAAGGTGGTGCGCAAGCTGGCCCTAGAGGGTGTGTCAGCAATCTTGGTGGCAAGACAGGTTTGGTTCGCAGACGTAGTGCGGTTGGCAGGGGATCAGTTCGATCTGCCCCCTCTGCCGGATCTGCTCACTCAGGGTCAACTACTCTACCCCAATTTACCAACGCTGGCTTTGACGGCGTGGCTGCTGAAACCTCCATCTTGAAGGAGGAATGTCTTTCTGATGCTCTTATTCAGACTCTGGTTAGTGCTAGAAAGAGGTCTTCCTCTGCCATCTACTATAGGATTTGGAGGTCTTATATTGATTGGTGTGAGGTCCGGGCCTTGCCTTGCAGGGTGTTTTCTATCCCTAGGGTTTTGGAATTTCTGCAACATGGTCTGGACTTGGGTTTGCAGCTTAGTACGTTTTCTTTCAAAGGTCTTTTGCTCTTCATCCTCTGGTTAAGACCTTTTTCCAGGGGGTTACGCATGTGCGACCTCCTAGGAAGCCTTTGCTCCCAGTTTGGGATTTGAA
The DNA here is from genome assembly GCA_027917425.1 of Gastrophryne carolinensis. Classification (NCBI taxonomy): domain Eukaryota; kingdom Metazoa; phylum Chordata; class Amphibia; order Anura; family Microhylidae; genus Gastrophryne; species Gastrophryne carolinensis. The sequence continues at coordinate 115,644,553 of CM051244.1, read as the reverse complement.
TTTGGTTCTTTCTGCTTTTCAGGGTCCTCCTTTTGAGCCTTTGCAGGATATTGCTCTTTCTACGCTTACTCAGAAGGTTGCGTTTTTGGTTGCCATCACTTCTGTTCGGCGTGTATCGGAGTTGGCGGCTTTGTCCATTAAGGCCCCGTACTTTGAGAGGCATCAGGACAAGCTTGTTTTCCGCTTCAAGTCAGATTTCCTTCCTAAGGTGGTTTCTGCCTTTCATCTTAATCAGGACATTGTTCTACCCTCCTTGTGTCCTAAGCCCAGCAATGACAAGGAGAGGGTCTTGCATTCTCTGGATGTGGTTCGCTGTGTGAAGTACTATTTGGTGGCTACTTCTTCTTTTCGTAAGACTGACGCCCTTTTCGTGGTGCCCTCTGGGCCTAGGAAAGGTTTGGCTCCCGCCAAGTCTTCCATTAGTAAATGGATTCGCCAGGCCATTGTTGGGGCCTATTCTGGCAAGGGGAAGATTCCCCCTTTTCGTGTTACTGCTCATTCTACTCGTGCCGTTGTGGCGTCCTGGGCTTTCCAGCATCAGGCCTCTGTTGAGCAGGTTTGTAAGGCTGCTACTTGGTCTTCCGTTCACACTTTTTCCAAGTTTTACAAGGCCACGCCAGTGGGCGGCTGATTTTGTGTCCAAAAAGTCGCTTACGGCCCTTCCCTTTGTGGGGTTGCGGCTCTTTGGAGAGAGATTGGATTCGGTGGCAAAGGGAGGTAAGTTACCTCAGCGTAAGAAGCAGCGTCGCCCCTTTCAGGGGGGCGGCTTCCTTCTCTCAGTCCTTTCGTGGGGCTACAGTTGGCAGGGGTTAGGCTTTCCCCTCGTCCAGAGGTGATTCCTGGCCTAGGGGCAGGGGTCGGGCCCGTCCAGGACACAGTTGAGGCTCCAAGCCTAGAGCCGCTGCCAAGCCGGCTCAGCAATGAGGGGGCGCCCTCACCCTTGCGGGTGGGGGGACGGCTGCAACTCTTCTCCCGGGTCTGGGTCCAAGTGGTCTCGGACAGGTGGATTCAGGAAGTGGTGTCTTACGGTTACAAGCTGGAGTTCGAGTTCCGGCCCCCTCCCAGATTCTTCAGTTCTCGGGTGCCGTCAGATCCTCTGGCCGCACAGGGGCTTCGGGTGGCAGTAGCAAGTCTCTTGGACATGGCTGTCATCTGTCCGGTGCCTCCCTCAGACCAGGGCCTGGGCTTCTATTCCAATTTGTTCACAGTGCCCAAGAAGGACGGATCTGTTCGTCCCATTCTGGATCTGAAGTTGCTCAACAGGTTTGTTCGTCCCCGGAAGTTCCGTATGGAAACTCTGCGCTCAGCCATCCACTCACTTCGTCAGGGGGACTTCATGACGTCCATAGACATCAAGGATGCTTACCTGCATATTCCAATATTTCTGGCACACCAGAGATTTCTCAGGTTTGTTGTGGAAAATCGACATTTTCAGTTTGTGGCTCTTCCGTTTGGCCTTACCTCGGCTCCAAGGGTTTTTTACCAAGGTGTTGGCAGGAGTGATGGCCATCCTCAGGGCCAGGGGTATCCGCATCGTGCCTTATCTGGACGATCTTCTCATCATGGCGTCTTCCCTCAGTCAGGCACAGCTGGATACCAGGACTGTGGTGTCCACACTGGAGAGTTTCGGTTGGGTGATCAACTATCCCAAGTCCTGCCTCTCTCCCTCCAGGGTGGTGGAGTTCCTGGGAATGTCTCTGGATACTTCTCAGGCCAGGGTGTTCCTCCCCCGAGCCAAGGTTCTTCTGATTCAGGAATTGACTCAGCTTCTCTTATCCATCCCCCGCCCGTCCATCCGGCTAGGGATGCGACTGGTGGGATTGATGGTGGCATTGTTCGAGGCGGTTCCCTTTGCCCAGTTTCACACAAGGACGCTCCAGCTCCATCTCTTGGTGACCTGGGACGGGTCCCCGCTGTCCTTGGATCATTCCTTTCTGATGTCTCCCCGGGTGCGGCGTTCCCTTTGGTGGTGGCTGAAACCAAGCAATCTGAAGAGGGGCAGGTCTTTTCTGACCCCTCGTTGGGAGACGGTCACCACGGATGCCAGCCTGTCAGGTTGGGGGGGACTTTGGAAGGATCTTCAGTTTCAGGGACTGTGGGAGCCTCAGGAGGCTCACGATCCGATCAATGTTCTGGAGTTGAGAGCCATCAGATTGGTTCTGGCTCACTTGACTCATCAGTTACGGGGACTACCGGTTCAAGTTCGGTCAGACAATCGGACGGTGGTCGCCTACATCAATCACCAGGGAGGGACTCGCAGCAGGCGTGCCCTCAGGGAAGTGTCTTTGATCCTGGATTGGGCAGAGAGCAATGTCCCATGCATCTCGGCAGTGTACATTCCGGGAGTGGAGAACATGGATGCGGACTCCCTGAGCAGGGGGTCATCTCGCCGGGGGGAATGGTCGCTCAGCCCCAAGGTGTTTCGGTCGCTGTGCCACCGGTGGGAGGTGGACCTCTTTGCCTCTCGTCACAATCACAAGCTTCCGGCATTTGTGTCTCTCGCTCGGGATCCGCTGGCTCTGGCAGTGGATGCCATGTCTCTGAACTGGAGGGATCTGGGGTTTCTATACCTGTTCCCTCCATTTCCCATGGTGGGCAAAGTGGTGCGCAAGCTGGCCCTAGAGGGCGCGTCAGCAATCCTGGTTGCTCCAAGGTGGCCAAGACAGGTTTGGTTCGCAGACGTGGTAAGGTTGGCAGAGGATCAGTTAGTTCTTCCCCTTCTGCCGGATCTACTCACTCAGGGTCCCCTGCCCTACCCCAATTTACCAGCGCTGGCTTTGACGGCGTGGCTGCTGAAACCTCCATCTTGAAGGAGGAAGGTCTTTCTGATGCTGTCATTCAGACTCTGGTTAGGGCTAGAAAGATGTCTTCCTCTGCCATCTACTATAGGATTTGGAGGTCTTATATTGATTGATGTGAGGTCAGGGCCTTGCCTTGCAGGGCGTTTTCTATCCCTAGGGTCTTGGAATTTCTGCAACATGGTCTGGACCTAGGTTTGCAGCTTAGTACGCTGAAAGGGCATGTTTCTGCCCTGGCGGTTTTCTTTCAAAAGTCTTTTGCTCTTCATCCTCTGGTTAAGACCTTTTTCCAGGGGGTTACCCATGTGCGGCCTCCTAGGAAGCCTTTGCTCCCAGTTTGGGATTTGAATTTGGTTCTTTCTGCCTTGCAGGGTCCTTTTTCTGGTTGCCATCACTTCTGTTCGGCGTGTTTCGGAGTTGGCAGCCTTGTCCATTAATGCCCCTTACTTTGAGAGGCATCAGGACAAGGTTGTTTTCCGCTTCAAGCCAGATTTCCTTCCTAAGGTGGCCTCTGCTTTTCATCTTAATCAGGACATTGTTCTACCCTCCTTGTGTCCTAAGCTTAGCAATGACAAGGAGAGGGTTTTGCATTCTTTGGATGTGGTTCGCTGTGTGAAGTACTATTTGGAGGCTACTTCCCCTTTTCGTAGGACTGACGCCCTTTTTGTGGTGCCCTCTGGGCCTAGGAAGGGTTTGGCTCCCGCCAAGTCTTCCATTAGTAAATGGATTCACCAGGCCATTGTTGGGGCCTATTCTGCTAAGGGGAAGATTCCTCCTTTTCGTGTTACTGCTCATTCTACTCATGCTGTTGGGGCGTCCTGGGCCTTCCAGCACCAGGCCTCTGTTGAGCAGGTTTGTAAGGCTGCTACTTGGTCTTCGGTTCACACTTTTTTCCAAGTTTTACAAGGTTGATGTGTGGGCCTCAGCGGATGCTGTTTTTGGCCGTAAGGTTCTGCAAGCTGCGGTGGTTTAAGTTTGTGCCTCGTTGCCTTGTTTTTTGGATCCCCGCCCTTTATGGACACTGCTATTGGATGTCCCACATGTAATGAATGTCTTGAAGGCATACGTGTGTGACATACTTAGAATAATACCATTTTGTGAATACTCACCTGTAAAATGGGTATTATAAGTATGTCACACACCCTGCTTCACCCTGCCCTTTTGTATTCTGGATCCTTTATATGCTGAACCTTTTGTTTTAATTGGCTTTCCTGGTCCCTTTACCTTACTGCTATCTTTATACTGGGGAATGAGTGGGAGGTCCCAGGTATTTGTGGGCCGGGAGGGTCTTACTTTTTTTATTGACATCTCTGCAAGATCGCCATCTACAGGTCAGTATACCCACATGTAATGAATGTCTTGAAGCGGGGTGTGTGACATACTTATAATACCCATTTTACAGGTGAGTATTCACAAAATGGTATTTTTTCCTGTTATCCCAACACTCCACAACTTTTATCCTGGTAAGAAGTCTTGATTTCAATCATGCTTTCCCACCCTCTTACAGCATGCTTTAACATGTAACCGCATTTACAGGTTCATTGGCTTGCAGAATTTTCACAGCCGCAACCTATATAGATCTCCAAAAAAAAAAACAATTACAAGTTATGCCGAGTCTTCTTCTGTTTTTTACCAGGTTACACTATTTTGTACCAAGGTCGGGGCTCTGATTTAAGATGATTTGATCAAAATGGCATTGACTTAAAAGCAGCAGCACCTGCTTGTTCTGGCAGTTTTAGCAACATGGCAGATAATCATTGTGCTGAGCAGCCACCTGATTGCAGCTTTGTCTGCATTCTAGTGCCAAAACATAATCACTCCAGTACATGCTTGTTTTACATCAACTTTAACTGTTTACTGTGCCTGTATGCATCCAACTTTCACTCAAAATCTCATGTGTTTTAATCTCAATGAAACATTAATACTGAAGTAATTGAAGCCTTAAAGCGGAACAAAACTTGTGATTTGGGGTTTTGTTCTGTGCATCGGGGGGTTTCCTGAATTGGGATACCCTGCTGTGTGAAACCCAGATCGCCCAGTACAACTTACCTCTTCCTGGTCCAATGGCGTATGTGCGAGTTCTCATTCAATCATGTGCTGTGTTATTTGTCAAACAGCTATGATATGCTTCATTCGGGAGCAGCCTCATCCCTAGCTGAAACCCAAGGATGCAGGAGATAGGCAGTGTGGCACCCCCTCCCATTCCATATTATAGGCAGTATGGCACCCCCCTTTTACATAACTGTTGCACCCGCGCAGCAGATGATGGAGGAGCAGCGAGAAGGCAGGTTAACTGATCTCTGCCTCGGGTGCATGCACACATGCCTGGGCACGCAGTGGGTGGACATAGCCTGCGGCACACGTCTGTTGAGGGCAATAGAAATGGGCGCAGGCTGTGCCCACCACCCTGCATGGACCCAGGTATGCGCACGGCAAGCACAAGGGCTAAGGCAGCTGACCAGCGGTTGGCAAGCTTACTTTTTTAAAAATGTTCCCCGATAACACGCACTGACCTTCTTCCCCCACATTTGAGGGCAAAATAGTGTGTCTTATGGGGCAAAAAATGTGATGTGTATATATATTTATTTATAACAGTCCACATGAATATAATTCTGTCTAGTATGTATAAGGTTAAAATTTGACTTCCGCTGAGATATATCACCAGAAAAAATCTGGTACACAGTTCTTATTTCTGGTGGAGGATTCATTTTAGCTCTGCATGAAACACTAGTCAATGTTATACATAATCGACTGCATTTATGTGGACAGTTATAAATACGTTTATGATCCTTTTTGACACAGCCTGATTTTCCTTGTGTTCTATTGATTGGAGTATTCCTGCCACTCCAGTGCAGGCGCATCCAGGTTTTATTCTGGGAACGTTGAAAAAAAGCGCTCCGTGAAACCCACCTGTTCTGTAATTACATTGCATCCTGGGCATGGCATTAACATGCAGATATTTGGAATGAGAGTCCCTGTGCTGTAAAATCTAATAATATTGGTGGAGATGTCAGATTTCAGGCAACAAGCAGCCTTAAATTTGACCTGAGGCTAAATGCAATTTTCTAAGCCAATTACTTCCTGTTTACAAATAAATAATCATGACAGGGTTTAGCAGTTTTGTACTGTTTTTCTGGCAGTTATAAACTATAACAATGACTCGTGTAAACATTTCAATAGGACAATAGGGGAATAGGGCAAATATTACATTGCATTTTATCGCTGATGCCCGGCATCGCCCTTTAAGATTCTCTGTTCTTAGCAAATGTCTGCCATTACAAGGCCAGCAGGAAAAGGAAGTCCATATATGGACATGGGGTTCTGACACTCAGGAAAGGCAGTTTGAGCTTCAAAGCCCCCCCCCCTGCTGCTCTCCTTGCTGCTGATTCTCACACCTCTAGCCTGGGAAGACTCCAGTGGGTCTGCAGCTAGCTGGACCCCTGGCTGTGAATTTGTCACATCAAAAGTTGGGGCCGCAGACAAGCGGCACCATCACAAATCGGACCATAGCTGCGCCCCCATGTGTCCCAGCACCAAGCCAGGTACAGAATCAGAATCGGCTCACAAAACCGCACACGGAGGTAGGTTACTGCTGGCTTGGCAATAAAGGAAAAACAGGAAAATGGAGATCTAAGGTTCTGACCCACTTAGGGACCCCATTTCTGGACTCATCGGATGCCCGGCATCCAGCCCAATAATTTGGTGCCGTATCCAAAGCCATACGACCCCCCCTGCCCAAAGTTAGAACCCCTAAAGTGTTTTACGGGCTAAAGCATGCTCCAGAATAGTGGGAGGTGACCATCCGTCCCACAGATGGGAGGGGTGGAGGGGAGAGCCCTGCTTAAAGGTAGGCCAAGGGGATGAGAACATTGTCACTTATCTGGAGAGCTCACAGTTCACACCTGCTGGAGGTGTCCATCCACCCAGCTTGCCACTTACCTCTTGTGGGGGCTCTCCATCACCACTACTCTGCAACTGCATGTTAAGGTAACTGACTATTGTTTCTCTGTGTAACTCACTGTATCCTGTAACCTTCTCAGAACAGCATTTGTATCATTTCATATTCCATCATAGCCAAATGTTTATCACTGCCTAGTGTGCTTATAGCATTAAACCTTAAAATTAACTTGAGCGATCTGTTTGCCTTAAGCCAAGAATCTGTGTGTCCGCAGGCTTTAGGACTGGTATTCCTGATAGGAGGACTTGGACAAGGGTTTTTGGGAACGCGGTTTGTGTCCGGAGGTCCCTGGTTTATAGTTCCATCACGTGATCCGCGGTTCCCTGACAATTTTGTTGTAAAATAATGGTAAAAAAAAGGAATGAGGGTGTTCAGGTAATGCACAGGTTTCATGAAATGTTGAATGTTGCATTTAGATGGTAACTGATGTGTTTGTACTGTAGGTTCAAGTGTTACAATATACAAAGCCTAAAGAACCAACTGAATCTAAATACACAGTCAAGTAACATGACTGTAACGTCAAGTAATGGCCACCAGCTAATATCCAGAATTTCTGCCGCTGGCACAGCTAGGCGGGCTGTGAATGAGTCAGTAAGGTGCTGGTAGGTTATCATGGGTATCTGGAGCCATGCAGACTGCAGTGTGCCCCACAGCTACTAAAGATGCGTGATTACTGGCTGTAGGTGATCTGCAAGGTTGTATTCATACTCAAATCAGTGAAGGCTGCCTTCCCCCATGGGTGAGTTGGTCTACAGAATGCCACAAAAACATTCCACAAACCATAGCCCTATCGCCACCAGGAATGGTTTGAGGGTGTTTGTTCTCTCATGTTTCTCACATGACAGGCCATGACATTTCTCACATGACAACCATCCATTCAATGAAGCCACTCCCTCATGAGAGAAGGCAACTCTTTGTAAAGGGTTGAAGCATATTCTTAGTTTACAGTACGTCCTGCTCCAGATAAGATTCATAACACATGGGTATTACTCCGCCAGATGGCGCTGGACTGCAGAGACATTGAAATTGGCTCCCGGCCCCTCAAATACCAGGGACCCACAAAATCCCCAGATCTTCTCTGCAGTCTGGACTGCGAAGGACAAGAAGATGGCTCTCTCTTCTCGCAGGTGAGCGGGGCTATTAGCCTGCGGCCCTGTAGGACTATTCCCACCCGTTCCATTATTAATGTGCCTCCCAGCCTTGGCTGCGCTGGTCGGGTGGTGGTAGGCAGCACCGCTGTCAGGTGCTTAGGAGCGCTGCTCCACCGCAATCCCCCACCAAAAGGGTAGGCGGTATAGGCATATGGTGAGCCTCTATGGGATGCCCCTCCCGCTCTATTGCCCCCTGGCCCTGTCTATCGGTGGGTCCTATGTTAAGTGGCCCCTGTCCTCCCTCGCTCTCCCTTGTAGCTCTCGGGGGGGGGGGGGGGTGTCTGTGAATTTGCCTTGGTGCTTCACTGTATTATTGTGCTTATGGTTGGTGTCACTGTGCTCCGCGCTTGGCGGCGGCGTTACCTTACCGTTATTGGCTGCTAGTCACGTGTGCGGCTTCGCGCTCTTCGGGGGGGGGGGGGGGGGGGGCGGGACCCGCGGTTGGCGCGTTTCGCGTCACTGTCTCCGCGGCCCGCCCCTCGAGGTATACCCGGCGCCATTTTCTCTGGATCTGGCTGCTGCGTGACTGGCATCTACCTACCACGGTCCGTGAGTGCCCTCGCGGGCGGCTTTATTTGTCCTATGTCTTTTTACATGTCACTTACAGGGTTTCTCTTCGCTTATGTCTTTCAGACGGGCCAACCTCTATTGGTTTCTCCCGGCCCTACTTCCTCTATTTAGTTATTAAACTTGTGAGGCCTAGTGTGTAAATTACTCCCACTTCCCTAGCGGGCTATTGGGGCATCCCGGGTTGCTTTTATAGCGTGAATCCCTATCGGCCTATTGTGCCGCTATAACCACCATATGGAGGCGTCTCAGGATAATGTGCTTGGGGTTCCTTTGGGACAAGCCCGGCTGTGTGTAGCTTGTGGGATGTCCCCTATTGGTGCTCACAATGTGTGGGTCTGTGTACCTTGTGCCCAGCAGGTGCTTGCGCTGCAGCCTGGTTTACCAGTAGCTGGGCCTGCGCCTCGTATGGCTTCACGTACACCCCCAAGCTTAAATTTGACTCCCATTGAGTTGCATACAAGTGGGGATTCTCAGCCTGATGTGTCTTCTAGACTGGCTAGTGTTGAGAAGTTGCTTGCTAATAGCCTAGCGCGTAAGGCCTCTGCTAAAAAGCGGCACTTAACGCCTGATGTCACTCTCTTCCCTATGGAAGCTGTTAAGTTTTTGGAACTGTCTGGCTATACCCCTTTGGAAGAAGGGGAGTTATTCTCTGACTCTGAGTCATCTGATGAGAGGCCCAAGGGTCATGATGATTCTGGTTCTGACCCCTGGGCCCCAGCTGATACTGATAAGCTGTTGACTCAGATTTTTGAGGTTTTGTCTATCTTCCCCCCCCCCCCCCCCCCCGGTTGCGGCCCCCAGGCAACAGGGGGAATTGTTTCATACTGCTAAACCACGTTTAGAATTTCCTGAGCAAGCCCATTTTAATAATCTTGTGCTCAGGGAATGGGAGCGTCCCAGGAGGCTTCCCGGGGTGTACCTAAGAGTTGGGATAAGAGATATCCTTTTCCTGCTGATGTGGTGAAGTGTTGGTCATCCCCTCCTGAGGTGGATGCCCCGGTCCTAGGGTTATCTAACACCTCTGTCATGCACTCCCCTGACTCTACTATGCTGCGGGATGCTGAGGACCGGCGCATTGATCAGCTGGCGTCCCATGCCTTTGCATGTGTGGGGACGGCGCTGCGCCCGGTCTGTGCCTCTGCCATTACGGCTGTGGCTATTAGGACCCTGCTTAGAAGTGTCCTTGATGGTGCCCCTGATGATGTATCTGGTGAGGAGTTTAATGCACTCTCTTGTTAGGCTTTTGTGTCTTATGTCCTCTCTGCCTTGGATGATACTATTAGAATGTGTGGCAGAACCTCTGCCCTTGTGGTGGCTATATGCCGCTCGGTTTGGCTGCGCCAGTGGGCTGCTGACAACGCTGCCAAGAAAGCTCTCACTGGTTTTCCCTTCAAAGGACTACGCCTGTTTGGGGACTGCCTGGACCTGTTTGCCAAGGGAGGCAGCGCAGGCGGCAGTCTCGGCCCTTTCGGGGTCAGGGCTCCTTTTCTTCCCCCTACCGTGGTGCCAGACAGGGGAGGGGGGTCTGCCTTACCGGGCCCCGTGGAGATTTCTGTGGTAGGGGCAGAGGACGTGGTCGCCCTGGCTCCTCCTGGGGCTCCAAGCTTAAGTCTTCTCCCAAGCCCCCTCAGGCATGGAGGAGCGCCCTCACCCATCCGTGTGGGGGGGAAGGCTTCAGCACTTTGCTCACGTCTGGAGGCTTCATGTCTCAGACCGGTGAATTCAGGAGGTAGTGTCCTCCGGTTACAAGAGTTTGCTGCCTGCCCCCCCCCCCCCCCCCCCCCCCCCCAAGATTCCACAGATCCCGGATTTCTCAGGACCCTGTGTCAGCTCAGGCTCCAGTGCTGGTGGTGCAAAGGCTGTGGGAGCAGGGGGTCATCTGTCAGGTCCCTTTACGAGAAAGAGGCAAGGGCTTCTATTCCAACCTTTTCACCGTGCCCAAAAGAGATGGGTCAGTCAGGCCCATTCTGGACTTGAAGATCCTCAACAAATTTGTCAGGTGCAGGCGCTTTCGCATGGAAACTTTGCGCTCTGCCATCAGTTCCCTGCGCCCAGGGGACTTAATGACGTTTGTGGACATCAAGGATGCTTATCTTCATATTCCTGTGTTTCCAGGTCATCAAAGGTTCCTCAGGTTCGCTCTGGAGGATCAGCACTACCAATTTGCGGCATTGCCCTTTGGTCTCACTTCAGCTCCCAGAGTGTTCACTAAGGTGCTGGCAGGAGTGATGTCTTTGCTCAGGTCTCAGGGCATCCGCGTGCTGCCCTACCTGGATGACATTCTCACCACTTCCCAGTCCCTACATTAGGCAAAGTTGGATACTCAGCTGGTAGTGTCCACTCTGGAGTCATTTGGCTGATCAACCATCCCAAGTCTTCTCTGTCCCCCTCCTTGGTGACTCCCTTCCTGGGAATGAATCTGGATACAGTTCAGGCAAGGATTTTTCTTCCTCAGCAGAAGGTGGACAGTCTGATTGCAATTCCATGGGCGGTGGGGCCCTCAGGAGGCCCGCAGACCTATCGACATTCTGGAACTGCGGGCAATCAGGTTGGTTCTGACTCAGTTGACTCATCACCTTCAGGGCCTGCCTGTTCAGGTACGCTCGGACAACCAGAAGGCGGTTGCCTACATCAATCATCAGGGAGGGACTCGGCGCAGGAGGGCCCTCCAGGAAGTGTCTCTGATCCTAGCCTGGGCGGAGGCCAATGTTCCCTGCATATCAGCTGTGTACATCCCAGGGGTGGAGAATCTGCAGGCAGACTCTCTGAGCAGGGGGACCTCTCGCCTGGGAGAATGGTTCCCTCCACAACATGGTGTTTCAATCTCGGTGTCACCGTTGGGGCCAACCAGATGTGGATCTGTTTGCGTCCCGTCACAATCACAAGCTCCCGGCCTTTGTCTCCCTGTCCCAGGATCCTCTGGCCTTGGCCACGGATGCTCTAGCAATGTCATGGCAGGACTTTGAGCTCCTGTATGTCTTTCCTCCATTCCCCCTGTTGGGCAGGGTTCTGCGCAAGATAACTCAGGAGGGGGTGCCAGCAATACTGGTGGCCCCCAGGTGGCCAAGAAGAGTGTGGTTCGAAGACGTGGTGCAGCTGGCAGTAGATCAGTACGCTCTGCCCAGGGTGCCAGACCTGCTCACTCAGGGTCCCTTACACCATCCCAATTTACAAACTCTGGCTTTGACGGCCTGGCTGCTGAAACCTCCATCTTGATGGAAAAGGGGCTGTCTGCCTCTGTTGTTGATACCATGATAAAGGCTAGGAAGAAGTCTTCCTCTTCCATTTATTACAGGGTTTGGCGTGCCTTCATTGACTGGTGTGAGTCTAAGTCTCTTCCCTGTCGTGTGTTCTCTATTCCCAGGATCCTGGAGTTCCTGCAGCATGGGTTGGAGATGGGGCTCCAACTCAGTACTCTGAAGGGTCATGTTTCTTCCCTGGCTGTTTTCTTCCAGAAGTTCTTTGCCCAGCATTCTCTGATCAGGACTTTTTTCCAGGGGGTTACTCATGTGCGTCGCCCACGTAAACCTATGTTGCCTGTTTGGGATTTGAACTTGGTCTTGTCTGCCTTGCAGGGTGCCTCCTTTGAACCTGTGCAGGAGGCTGCCCTGGCCATTCTTACTCTCAAGGTTGTCTTTTTGGTGGCTATCACCTCTGTTAGGCGTGTTTCTGAGTTGGCGGCGCTTTCCATCCAGCCCCCCTACTTTGAGAGACACCAGGACAAGGTGGTGTTTCGCTTCAAGCCAGATTTTTTTTCATTTGAATCAGGACATTGTTCTGCCTTCCTTGTGCCCTAATCCTAGTAATCCTAAGGAGAGGGTCTTGCATTCTTTGGATGTGGTTATGTGTCTGAAGTACTATCTGGTGGCTACTGCACCTTTCAGGAAAACTGATGCCCTTTTTGTGGTCCCTTCTGGTCCTAGGAAGGGTTTGGTACCCGCCAAGTCTACTATCAGCAAATGGATCCGTCAGGCTGTGATTCAGGCCTACTCTGCTAAGGGGAAGAATCCTCCCTTCCGCCTTACTGCTCATTCCACTCGTGCTATTGGTACCTCTTGGGCTTTTCAGCACCAGGCTTCTGTTGAACAAGTTTGCAAGGCCACTACTTGGTCTTCTGTTCATACTTTTTCAAAGTTTTACAAGGTTGATGTTAGGGTCTCAGCTGATTTTGGCCGCAAGGTTCTGCAGGCGGTAGTGGTCTGACCTGTCTGTTGTTACCTTTGGGGATCCCACCCTATTTTATGGACACTGCTATTGGATGTCCCATGTGTTATGGATCTTATCTGGAGCAGGACGTACTGTATACTAAGAATAATACAATTCTGTGATTACTCACCTGTAGAATTGATATTATGAGTATTCAGTACGTCCTGCTCCACCCCGCCCTTGGTTTTGCATTTTCCTGGATTCCCTGTATGGTGATTGTTATCATTGTTATAGTTACCAGTTTGGTTTTGTTTAATTCTCCCGGCTTCTCGTTAACTGTTTTTCAATGCTGGGGATTTTGTGGGAGGTCCCTGGTATTTGAGGGGTCGGGAGGAGCCAATTTCAATGTCTCTGCAGTCCAGGGCCATCTGGCAGAGTAATACCCATGTGTTATGAATCTTATCTGGAGCAGGACGTACTGTATACTCATAATATCAATTCTACAGGTGAGTAATCACAGAATTGCATTTTTTTGCTGATGCAACTTTGTAAGCAGAGGTGCGGTGACCATCTGTCTGCTTTAACGTCCCATGTGCAATCAGGTTCACTGAACTGCTCTTTTAGGCACGTGTCTGGTAGCCCCTAGTTCATATTGGTGGCGAGCTGTTCCCCTGTAGTGTGTCAGTATGCCCTTGCACACCTTTGTAATGAAGTTCACATCCCACATCAATGGTACACTGTAGTTTCCACCATGCTTATTTGCAAAAGTGCCATGTGTCCACTCAGGATACACTTTCGCCGCAGTACCTCATGAACTGCACAGTTTCAGAAATGCTGAAATCTAAGCTACAACCACAGCAACAGATCATCTCTGAGCCCTTACATGCAATAACAGACCCCCCCCCCCCCCATTAAGCTTTTTATTGTTTTCTGTTCCTTATTAAGCCAATCCTATCAGCAGTTGTCAGTTCTATCGCCCCTGAGAAAAGGGAGACTCTTCTATTTTGAGGCTGATATTTCCCTTTCCCCAGCAGTCACACACCCAGACGCTGACCCCCTGCTGATGCTGCTTCCAGGCCCAGATTGTCAATGACGCAAAACAAGAAAAAGGAAGTCTCCTCACAGTCACAGTTGTTACAGGTTTGCTTTGGTAAATATGTGCCTCAGTTGCCCATTTGCCTGCTTGCCCAGAGTTCAACTTGAAACAATTTCAAAATACAAACCAAACCTAACCCGCTGTGGAAATAAAGGCACACAATTTGCATAGCAGCTTAAACACTCACAGAGCTGTCACAGGTATTGCTTGTCAAAGCAGATCTGTGCCCAAACGTTTGTGTAATTATAGGGAACACAGAACGCCGCCTGGCCGCTCTGTGCCATGTACCTGGATGTATTTTTATGACACAAGTCAGCCAAAAATATGTGCTTAGCTCAATAAAACCACATCAGACAGCAATAGTTTTATTTGCCGCAGTTAATTGGCTCATTCTGTGATGTTGTGTTACATTTCCTTTTAGGAAATTAAAACTCCGCTTCTGTTTTGGCTGAAAGGTTTTTCGGGTTGTAAGGGATTGCTTGCACTGCAATGGCCCTTTCTGCTGCTTCATGCTTTGTTTTTTTACACATTTCTGAAATGCACAATTTTAACATGTGAAACCTTCTAATTACATGAATAACTGACATTTCAGATCTTTCTTAAGCAGACACTTTAAGCATCTTAATAAGAAAGTCAACTTTTTTTCGGCATGTATTGAACAATCACTTTATGATGTTTGGATATACACCAAGTGGCGTCTTTGTCTATTCCTCTATAATTTTTTTTTTTGTCTAAGACTATAACCTTCCACATTTTGGGTAATCAGGGCAGGCCTTAATTTAAGAATTACTGTATTTTCGCCCTATAAGATGCACCTGCCCATAAGACGCACCTAGAATTTGAGGGAGGAAAATAAGAAAAAAATATTTTAAACCAAAAACGCACCATTACAGACAGCGTGGCATGCCCCATCCCATTCCCATAGGCCGTGTGGGATGCCCCCATTCCATAGACAGTGTAGCATGCTCCATCCCATTCCCCGTATACCCAGTGTGGCATTCCCCCCTCCCATTCCCCATATAGGCAGTGTGGCATTCCCCCTCCCATTCCCCATATAGGCAGTGTGGCATCCCCCTCCCATTCCCCGTATACCTAGTGTGGCATCCCCCCTCCCATTCCCATATAGGCAGTGTGGCATTCCCCCTCCCATTCCCCATATAGGCAGTGTGGCATCCCCCTCCCATTCCCCATATACCTAGTGTGGCATCCCCCGTCCCATTCCCATATAGGCAGTGTGCACCCCATTATCATAAGCAGTGTGGCTTTCCCCCCCTCCTATTCCCCATATAGGCAGTGTTCCCTCCCCCATTCACATAGGCAGTGTGGCATTACCCCCCTCCTATTCCCCATATAGGCAGTGTTCCCTCCCCCCTTCCCATAGGCAGTGTGGCATCCCCCTCCCCCCATTATCATAGGCTGTGAGAGGGATGCCACACAGCCTATGATAATGAAGGGAGGGGGATGCCCCACTGGCAGTGTGGCATCCCCCTCCCTTCATTATCATAGGCTGTGTGGCTTCCCTCTCCCCCCATTCCCATTGGCAGTGTGGCATCCCCCTCCCCCTATTTCCAGTGGGGCATCCCCCTCCCCCATTATCATAGGCTGTGTGGCATCTCCCTCCCCCCATTCCCAGTGTGGCACCCCCCTCCCCCATTATCATTGGCAGTGTGGCATCCCTCTCCCCCCATTCCTATTGGCAGTGTGGCATCCCTCTCCCCCCATTCCTATTGGCAGTGTAGCATCCCCCTCCCCCCATTCCCATTGGCTGTGTGGCATCCCTCTCCCCCATTCCATTGGCTGTGTGGCATCCCTCTCCCCCTATTTCCATAGGCTGTGTGGCATCCCCCTCTCCCCCCCATTTCCATAGGCAGTCTGCTTAAGTAAAAAAAAAATACAATTGGTATTATATGTATACAGCACTTCCTGTTCCAGAAGATATTCCTTACTCTTGGGTTATACATCCAGTAGATGGCGCTGGACTGCAGAGACAGAAAAGTGGCTCCTCCCGGCCCCATATATACCAGGGACCTCCCACAAATTCCCCAGTATTGAAAAGCAGTTAAAATGGAACCGGGAGAACTATAACCATTACACAATTTGAACAATCACCATACAGAGGTAACTAAGAAAAATGATAACAAGGGTGGGGTGGAACAGGACGTGCTGTATACATATAATACCAATTCTACAGGTGAGTAATCACAGAATTGTATTATTCTAAGTATACAGCACGTCCTGTTCCAGAAGATATTCCTTACTCTTGGGACATCCAATAGCAGTGTCCGTAAGGTAGGGTTGGATCCCCAAAAGTAACAGCAGACAGTTGAAACCACTGCCGCCTGCAAAACGTTGCAACCAAAAGCAGCATCAGCTGAGGCCTTAACATCAACCTTGTAAAACTTAAAAAAGTATGAACAGAAGACCAAGTGGCGGCCTTGCAAACTTGTTCAACAGAAGCTTGGTGCTGAAAGGCCCAAGAGGCACCAATAGCACGAGTAGAATGAGCAGTAAGGCGAAAGGGAGGCTCCTTCCCCTTAGCAGAGTAGGCCTGTATCACAGCCTGACGGATCCACCTTGTCCTGGTGTCTCTCAAAATAAGGAGGCTTGATGGAAAGCAGCGCTGCCAACTCAGAAACACGCCTCACAGAAGTGATAGCCACCAAAAAGACCACCTTATGCGTAAGAATGGACAAAGGGGCCCCTTGCAAAGGCTCGAAGGGAGACCCCTGCAGGACAAATAAGACCAAGTTCAAATCCCACGTGAGTAACCTCCTGGAAGAAGGTCTTGACCAGGGGATGCTGAGCAAAAGATCTTTGGAAAAAAATGGCCATGGCAGAAACATGACCTTTCAGAGTACTGAGCTGAAGACCCAGATCCAAACCATGTTGCAGAAACTCCAGAATCCTAGGAATAGAAAACATACAACAGGGAAGCGAGTTAGACTCGCACCAGTCAATTTAAGTATGCCAAACCCTGTAGTAGATGGAAGAAGAGGACCTTTTCCTAGCCCTGATCATGGTATTTACAACCGAGGCAGGCAGCCCTTTTTCCATCAAGATGGAGGTTTCAACAGCCAGGCCGTCAAAGCCAGCGTTTGTAAATTGGGGTGGCGTAGGCGCCCCTGAGTGAGCAGATCTGGAACCCGGGGCAGGGCGTACTGATCTACTGCCAGCTGCACGATGTCTGTGAACCACACTCTTCTTGGCCAACAGGGGGCCACCAGTATGGCTGGCACCCTTTCCTGCGCTATCTTGCGCAGCACCCTGCCCAGCAGGGGAAAAGGGGGAAACACATACAGGAGCTGAAACCCCGTCCAAGGCATTGCCAGGGCATCCATGGCCAAGGCTAGAGGATCCTGGGACAGAGAGACAAAGACTGGAAGCTTGTGATTCTGACGGGACACAAACAGATCCACATCCGGCTGACCCCCTGCTGCTGAGGGACTATTCTCCCAGACGAGAGGTCCCCCTGCTCAGAGAGTCTGCCTCCATATTCTCGACCCCCGGGATGTACACAGTTGAGATGCAGGGAACATTCTCCTCCACCCAGAACAGAATCGGGGACACTTCCTTGAGGGCCCTCTTGCTCCGGGTCCCTGATGATTGATGTAGGCAACCACTGTCTGGTTGTCCGAGCGGACCTGAACAGCCCGACCCCGCAAGTGTGGGGATAAGTGGGCGAGAACCAACCTGATCGCCCACAATTCCAGAATGTTGATAGGGGCATGGGCCTCCTGAGGGCCCCACTGACCCTGGAATTTCAGGGATTTCCAAAAGCCCCCCCAACCTGACAGACTGGCGTCCATGGTGACAGTCTCCCAGCAGGGGGCCAGAAAGGATCTGCCCCCCAGCAGGTTCCTTGAGTCCAGCCACCACGATAGAGACCGCCTGACCAGAGGGGACAGGACAAACGCCTGATCCAAGGACACAGGGTCCCTATCCCATACTGACAAGAGGTGAAGCTGAAGAGGCCTCATGTGAAACTGAGCATATGGAATGGATGGATGAGGACAAGACAGAAGAAGCTGAGTTTTCTCTTGAAGACTCTCCACCTTCTGCTGAGGAAGAAAGATCTTGACCTGAGATGAATACAGAATCATGCCCAGAAAGGACTTCACCATGGAAGGAGACAGGGAAGATTTGGGGTGGTTGATCACCCAGCCGAATGACTCGTGTGGACACCACCCTCTGAGTGTCCTGCTCTGCCTGATGAGAAGCTGAGAAGCGATAACCATGTCGTCCAAGTAGGGAAGAATGCGAATGCCCTGAGATCTGAGCAGAGCCATCACTCCTGCCAGCACCTTGGTGAATACCCTGGGAGCCGAGGTGAGGCCGAAGGGCCAGGCCACAAATTGGTAGTGCTGATCCTCCAGAGCGAACCTGAGGAATCTCACGGGTACGTGAAGGTAAGCATCCTTGATGTCTACAGAGGTCATGAAGTCCCCTGGGCGTAGGAAAGTCACAGCTGAGCGCAGAGTCTCCATGCGAAAGTGTCAGAATCTGACAAATTTGTTGAGGTGCTTCAAATCCAGGATGGGTCTGATGGACCTGTCTTTCTTGGGAACAATGAACAGATTGGAATAATAGCCTTTGCCCGTTTCCCTCAAGGGCGCCGGGCAGATGACAGCCAGTTCCAGAAGGCCTTGGACAGCCAGGGACAGACCCTGAGCTGACAGGGGGTTTTGAGCTAACCAGGATTTGATGAATCTTGGGGGGGCGGGGCCAGCTGCAAACTCTATCTTGTAACCGGAGGACACTACCTCCTGAACCCACCGGTCGGAGACGTGAAGCCTCCAGACATGAGCCCAGACTCGAAGCCGCCCCCCCCCCCACCCGGATGGGTGAGGGTGCCCCTTTATGCCTGAGGGGGCTTGGGGGATGACTTAGTCTTGGGACCCCAGGGGGGGCCAGGGCTGCCACGTCCTCTGCCCCTGCCCCAAAAATCTCCACGGGCTCCAGCAAAGGAAGCTCCCCATCCAATTCTGGAGCCCCTGAAGGAAGGAGAGAAGGCACCTGAACCCCGAAAGGACCGGGGTTGCCTTCTATGCTAAGGTAACTTGCCTCCCTTAGCAAACAAATCCAGAGGTTCACCAAAGAGGCGCAGCCCCTTGAAGGGAAACCTAGTGAGAGCCTTTTTAGCAGCGTTGTCAGCTGCCCACTGGCACAGCCAGACCGAGCGGCGTATCACCATCAACAAGGCAGATGCCCTGCCACACATTCTAATCGTATCATCCAAGGCAGAGAGAACATATGCAATAAATTCTTCACAACGCAGAAGAGCTCTATACTCTTCACTACCTGCATCATCAGGGGCCCCATCTAAGAGACCCCTGAGCAGGCTTTTAATAGCAACAGCCGTAATCGCAGAGGCACAGACCGGACGGAACGCGGTCCCCACACAGGCAAAGGCATGGCAAGCCAGCTGATCAATGTGCCTGTCCTCCCCATCCCTCAGTGTAGTAGAGTCAGGGGAATGCATGACAGATGTGTTGGACAACCCCAGAACTGGTGCATCCACCTCAGGAGGACATGACCAACGTTTAACCATCTCAGCAGGAAAGGGATACCGCTTATCCCAACTCTTTGGCACCCCGGGGAGCCGGCTAGGCTGTTCCCACTCCTTGAGCACCAGATTATTAAAATGAGCTTGTTCAGGAAACTCCAAGCGTGGTTTAACAGTATGAAACAGCTCCCCCTGCTGCCGCGGAGCCACGGCAGGAGGAGAGATACAGAGTACATAAAAAATGTGAGCTAAAAGCCTGTCAGTATCATCTGAAGCCCATGGGTCAGGCCCAGAATCGGCACCGTACACCCTAGAATGTTCCTCAAATGATTCTGAATCAGAAAATAATTCCCCCCTCTTCTAGGGGGGTATAACCAGTAACATCAAAAAATTCCTCTGCCTCCATAGTAAAGAGGGAAATACCAGGTGATAAATGCCGCTTCTTAGCAGAAGCCTTACGCGGGCCAGAGCCAGCAATATGTCTCTCAATGCTGGCCCCCGAGCAGCCAAATCAGGTTGAGACACCCCACTGGTATGCACCTCACTGGGAGTCAGATGTAAGCGTGAGGTGGTAGGCGAAGCCCGAGGGGGCGCAGGCCCAGCCACCGGTAACCCAGACTGCAGCGCAAGCGTCTGCTGGGCGCAGGGTACACACACCCTGACATCATCACTTATAGGGGATACCCCACATGCCACACACAGCCGGGCTTGTCCCGAAGGAACCCCAAGCACATTATCCTGAGAAGCCTCCATATGGTGATCATTGTGGCACAATAGGCCAATTGGGATTGACGCCAATAAGGCTACCCGGGATGTCCCAATAGCCCGCTAGGGAAGTGGGAGATCTAAAATACAATAGCCCTCCAATAGGGAATTAACACTAAATAGACCGGGAGAAACCACTAAAGTTTGACCCGCCTGCAAGACATAAGCAAAAAGATCCCATAAGCAAGTATGCAATACAGAGAAATATAAAATAAATCAGCCCGCAGGGGCACTTACGGACTGCGATAGGGAGACGCCAGACACACACAGCAGAGAACTAAAATGGCGCCCGCATATACCTCGAGGGGCGGACCGCGGAGACCGTGATGCAGAACGCGTCAGCCACATGACAAAGCCAGCCAATAATGGCCTGAGGCGACCGCGGAGTGGATTACAAGGGTGCGGCGGTGGCTAAAGAAACCAGTGCAACCATTCAAATGGATCATAACATAAATAATATAGACAAGACATGCACCCCCCTCCCCACGATCTACCAGGGAGAGCGAAGGGGAAGCGACAGGCAGCCTAAAGGGTGCCAACTGCGGGGACTGCGGTTGGAGCAGCTCTCCCTAGCACCTGACAGCAGCGCTGCCTACCTTCACCCGAACTAGTGCAGCCTAAGCTGGGAGGCAGTAAAAGAAAACGGGTGGGAATAGTCCTACAGGGCCGCAGGCTAATAGCCCCGCTCACCTGTGAGTAGAGAGAGCCATCTTCTAGTCATTGCAGCCCAGACTGCAGAGAGGAACTGGGGAATTTGTGGGAGGTCCCTGGTATATATGGGGCCGGGAGGAGCCACTTTTCTGTCTCTGTAGTCCAGCGCCATCTACTGGATGTATGACCCAAGAGTAAGAAATATCTTCTGGAACAGGACGTGCTGTATAAGTAAGTAAAACTCACCTGTCCGCTGACACCGCTCCGCTGGGCCGCAGCTCTGTGAGTTGGGTGGGCATGGCCTGCACCGCGTCAGCGGCAACGCCCACCCGATTCACGGAGCTGGCCGTAAGAAGCAGTGGCGGGCTCTGTCCTTTTCAGGCAGCAATAGCAGCGGCGGGGCCAGAGACAGAGCCCGCCGCTCCTCTGTCTCTGGCATGGACATTTTCCCCCCACTTTTGGGGAAAAATAATTAAAGTGATTGGCTCTCCTAACAAAGGAGTGATAATGGTCACCTGACTCTGAATCGACCCCCTATGTGTGTGTGTTTGTGCACGACATCCTGAAATCTAAAAGAAAGATGGTAATATTGTGAACCATATGAGAGAAATGAAAGGGAAAGAGACTGAGGCAACACTACAAAATAAATGGATGAAAAGAGAGGGAGAAGGAGGAAATGTGGAAAAGCTCATGGCGAAGAGGGAATGTAAAAGGGAAAAAAAGATGGGGAAATATAAAAATTAGAGGCAGCAAAGGGATTGTAAAATAGAGAGAAAGACAGGTAGGAGTCAGAGAAAGTTGAAAATAGAGAGAGAGGGAATGTGGAGCATAGAGGAAAAAAAGTATAGTAGGATGTAGAAAAAAAGAGAATGTTACTACGTGTCTGGCCAACCACTTTACTGGCTGAAATGTAGGATTACATTTAAAAGGACTGTAAACCCAAAGGCAGTCATGGGACAGCAAATAGCTCACTTAGTGCCAGGCTCCAAAATGTGCCCCTCCTTTCAGTTTCCTTTCTCTCCATGCTGGCTGTCAGGGGTGGCATCTTTTCATCTAGCCTTCATTCAGTTTGCTTTATATTTCTCAGTAACTCCCAGTGAGCTGCTCTTTTCTGCAGCAGAAGGAGGCAAGGTCTAAAGGGTTTATAACGCAATGCAAAGCCATCATTGGGCAAGCAGGAATTCAGTCATTTGGGGGCTCTGTCTCCCCTATGCTCCCAGGGATCTAAATTTGGCATAACTGTTTACCGAAAGCCTAAAAATGCTCACTTGGTCCCCACTTCACATGGCCACCAATAACTGTGCGTCTACCTAGCGAACTCTATTGGTAAACAGTGAGGTATTGTATACGCAGACATAGCTGCAGCAACTCCATGAATTCTGCCCCAATATTGGGGCCACCTAAGGGCTTTTTGGTAAACATGACAAGGGAGTTGATAGCCCTGAAACCGATGGATAGGAGCCTGCAGGAATCGAAGGATGGACTGACCATACTGCAAGCTTTTTATAACCTTGCACTCCCTCTGGGCTAAGCCCAATTTAGATATTAAAATAATAAAAAAAACTCCCTTGATTGCGGGGTGGGGCGGACCTCTGAATGGCAGCCCCTAGATCCAGGTGACAGTTGGACTTGAGTAAATGACCAGTACAGTCACACTGCTGACTAACTTCTGACATGGAGCATACAGGGGGTACTTTGTATTGTGTAGAGCAGGATTTTTCCTTCCCTACAACATTTCAAGCCTGCACATATTTACTTATATCCTGGTTCAATGTTTATGGATAATTTTAAGCAGTTGAACCATTTTTCAAGTGGTCTTACAATTTATTCTTTTCACGGTTAGTTAATGCCGCCAGCTTCCTTCAGTTACACACCATCCTAAAAGTCACAGTATGCTAAAGGCCTCTTTGGATTAGGTCCATGCTGCCCCATTAAACTAAGGCCTTTGCTTTCAGATGGCAAATGTAACTTCAGTTTCTATATGAGAGTAGCTATGGCTCTACGCTGCCGATTTGTGCGTCCAGGTTACATTCTGGAAAAGCTTAAAAACAATTGTTTCCTGTTAGATTGCATATTGATCATGGACCTCTCTTAGTGAAAAGACTTTTATTTGCATATGAAAAGCAAATATTCTCATTGTTTGCACAATGCCTAATTTCCTGTTTTTTTTCCCTGCCTGGCTTCTGCTGGAAGAAAAGTTGTATTGTACAGAACTAGAAAATGTTTGTTTGCTATTCTATGAAAGAAAGGGGAGAGCCAAGTGTGGAGGATCATGGCAGTGGTCTTCCATGGGGTGTGGCAGGGGCAGACTGGCCATAGGGAGACCCAGGCAAATGCGCAGTGGGCCGCATTGCTGTGGGGCAGTCTGAGCTGCTAACTTTACGAACGCTCCCATCCAATCCCAGCTCCCCATCGCCTTCGCCACTCTACCTTCCACCCAAGCAACCCCAGCTCATGTTCTTCCCCTAATGATTTAGCCTCAGCCTTGGAACGCACTGATTCACTGGCCGGGAAGCAGCAGAGATGCCACTGGCTGGTCATGGGCAGGCCAGGTGCTGGTAAATCCTGGACTGATATTCTTAGTATACAGTACGTCCTGCTCCAGATAGATTACTTACACTTGGGTTATCCTCCGCCAGATGGCGCTGCACTGCACATGTAAAACAGGCTCCTCCCGGCCCCTCAAATACCCGGGCACCTCCCACAAATCCCCAGATTTCTCTACAGTGCTTACTGCGAAGACATGAAATTATCACTCTGTCGCAGGTGAGCGGGGGGTATTAAAGCCTGTGGCCCTGTTGGACTATTCCCACCCGTCCTTCATGTGATGTGCCTCCCAGCCTGGGCTGCGCTGGTCGGGTGAAGGTAGGCAGCACCATGTGTGCTTAAGGAGCGCTGCTCCACCGCAGTCCCCCACCAAAGGGTAGGCGGTATAGGCTGATGGTGAGCCTTTATGGGATGCCCCTCCCGCATTATTGTCCCATGCCCTGTGTAGCGGTGGGTCCTGTACAAAGGGCCGCCATCCTCCCTCACTCTCCCTGTAGCCTTCCGGGGTAAAAAAAGGGGGGGGGGTTTGTGGATGGCAGTGTATAGTGTTTACATGCATATGGCCCTTTTTGTAATGTCTGCTTGGACTGGTATATGTGGTGTCAACCGCCGCGCTGACTTGTATTTTTACACTGTAACTACCGCCGCCGTGCGCCTTTTCCTTCATTACCTCAGACGCTTCTGCGTCCTCATTGGCTGCATGTCGGTTGGACTTCGCGCTCTTCAGGGTGGCGGGGCACGCCACGGCTCGCTCTGGCCCGCCCTTCGAGGTACTCGGCGCCATATTGTCTGGTTGCGCACGTGTGTGACGTTCTTACTTACCGTGGTCCGTAAGTGCCCTCACGGGCGGCTTTATACTTCACTGTAGTGTGTTTCGGTTCTGACACCCTTCTTCTCATTGTGTCTTTCAGAGGGTGAATCCATTGGCTTCTCCCGGCCCGGTGTAATTGATAGCAGGCTTGTAAAATTACTCCCACTTCCCTAGCGGGTCATTGGGGCATCCAGGGTTGCTTTATAGCGTCAATCCCTACTGGCATATTGTGCCTAATAATCGCCATATGGAGGCATCTAAGGATAATGTGACCGGGGTCCCTTTGGGACAAGACCGGCGGTGTATGGCGTGTGGACAACCTCATGCTGATGTTGACAAGGCATGGGTCTGTGTACCCCATGCTGAGCAAGCGCTGGCTTTGCAATCTGGCCTGCCAGTGGCTGCACCTCGTTTCACTTCACCTTCTCCCCCAAGCTTAAATCTCACTCCTGCTGAGTTGCATACAAGTGGGGATTCTCAGCCTGATGTGTCTTCTGGACTACCTGCTGCTGAACAGATTATTGCGAGGTCTTTAGCGTGTAAGGGCCCTGTTATGAAGCTGCACCTGACGCCTTATGATACTGTTTTCCTTATGGGATCTCAGGAGTTTATGAATCTGTGTGGCTATACCCCTTCTGATGAAGGAGAGCTCTTTTCTGACTCAGGCTCATGTGATGAGAGACCAAGGGGTCATGACGATTCTGGCTCTGACCCCTGGGCCCCGGATGACACTGACAGATTATTGACCCAGATCTTTGAGGTTCTGTCTATCTCTCTTCCTGGTGAGGCTCCCAGACAAGGAGGGGAGCGCTTCCATACAGCAACATCACGTTTGGAATTCCTAGAGCAGGCACATTTCCATTCCCTGGTGCTCAAGGAATGGGAGTGCCCCAGTAAACTTCCCGGGGTCCCAAGGGATTGGGATAGGAAGTATCCTTTTCCACCTGAGGTGGTTAAATGTTGGTCATCCCCCGAGGTGGATGTCCCGATAATAGGGCTATCTAACACCCCTGTCATACATCCCCCTGATTCTACTACCCTGCGGGATGCTGAAGACCGGCGCATTGCCCTGCTGGCCTCTGATGATCTCCCTTGTGAGGTGTTTAATGCACTCTCCAGTTGTGATGTGTTTATAAAATTTGTTCTAGTAGCGTTGGATGACACCATCAGAATGTGTGCAAGAACTTCTGCCCTCGTGGTGGCTATACGTCGCTTGGTCTGGCTGCGACAGAGAGTGCTGATAATGCTGCGAAGAAGGCCCTTACTGGGCTCCCCTTTAAGGGGCTATGTCTGTTTGGGGCCCGTCTAGACCTGTTTGGTAATAGAGGTAAGTTACCCCAGCGCAGACGGCTGTCTCGGGCCCTTCGGGGCCAGGGCCCCCCTTCCACCCCCCACCATGGTGTTAAACAGGAACCAGGGGTGTCCTTTGCGGGGGCTCGCTCAGCTCCCTGTCCCAGGAGCAGAAGACTACACCCTGGCTCTTCTGGGGGGGCTATGCCCAAATCCTCTCCCGAGTCCCCTCAAGCATGATGGGGCGCCCTCACCTGTCTGGGTGAGGGGACGGCTGCGGCACCTTGCTTAAGTCTGGAGGCATCACGCCTCAGACCGGTGGATTTAGGAGGTAGTGTCCTCCAGCTACAAGATGGTGTTTGCTTTGCGGCCTCCCCTAAGATTATCTGGGTCCGGGTGCTCCTGGTCCCTGCTTCTGCTCAGGTGCTGGCGCAGGCCATGCAAGGTCTGCTGAGTCTGAGGGTCATTTGCAGATTTCCCTTAACAGACAGAGGCAAGGGACCCTACACCAACCCTTTCATAGTTCCCAAAAAAGATGGGTCAGTCTGGCCCCTTCTGGATTTACCGATCTTCAGCAAATTGTCAAGTACAGGCCTTTTCCTCATGGAAACTCTGCGATCGGCCATTAGCTCCTTGCGCCCCGGGGGCTTCATGCCGTCTGTGGATATTAATGATGCTTACTTTCACATCCTTGTGTTTTCAGGACACCAAGATTCCTCAGATTCACGTTGGAAGATCAACACTGCCAATTGGTGGCCTTGCCATCTGGCCTCTCTTCAGCTCCCAGAGTGCTCACCAAGGTGCTGGCGGGGGTGATGTCTCTGATGAGGCCAAGGGGCGTCCGCGTGCTGCCACTACCTGGACGTTCTCCTCACTTCCCAGTCTCTACATCTGGCAAAGTTGGATACTCAGCTGGTGGTGTCCATTCTGGAGTCATCTGGATAGGTGATCAGCCACCCCAAGTCCTCACTGTCCCCTTTCTTGGTAACTTCATTCCTAGGAATGAATCTGGACACATTTCAGGCAAGGATATTCCTTCCTCAGAAGAAGGTGGACAATCTGCTTGCACAAGTTCAGTTCCTCCTAGCTGTCCCCGTCCCTTCACCAGGCAGGGGATGCAGCTGGTGGGCCTGATGGTGACGTGCTTCGGAACGGCCCATGTGCTCAGTCCCTCTTGGGGCTTCTGCAACTTCTCCTATTGTGTGAATGGGACAAGGACCCAGCATCCCTGGACAGGGTCTGTGTGTCTTCCCCCCTGCTGAGGAGGTCCCTCTTGTAGTGGAGGGAATCTATTGGGGGGCGGAACCTTCTTGCTCCTTCCTGGGAGACGGTCACCACGGATGCCAGTCTATCAGGTTGGGGAGGTTCTTCTGGAAGTTCCTGCGGTTCCAGGGGAGGTGGGGCCCTTCGGAGGCCCATTCACCTATCTATGTCTTGAAGCTGTGAGCGATCAGATTAGTTCTGACTTGCTTGACTACTCATATTTAGGGCCTGCCTGTTCAGGGGCGCACTGTCACTCTGAAGGCAGTTGCCTACATCAATCATCAGGGAGGGACCCGGAGCAAGAGGGCTCTCCAGGAATTGTCTCTGATCCTGATCTGGGTGGAGACCAATGTTCCCTGCATTTCAGCGGTTTACATTCCGGGGTGGGGGGTCCCTCTGCAACAGGGTGTTCCAATCTCTGTATCACCGTTGGGGCCAACCGGATGTGGATCTGTTTGCGTTACGTCACAATCACAAGTTTCAGGCCTTAGTCTCCCTGTCCCAGGATCCTCTGGCCGTGATCACGGTTGCCTCAGTAATGTCATGGCTGGACATTCAGTTTTTGTATGTCCTTCTCCATTCCCCCTGCTAGGCAGGGTTCTGCGTAAGATTACTCGGGAAGAGGTGCCAGTGATTCTGGTGGCCCCAGGTGGCCAAGAAGAGTGTGGTTCGCAGACGTGGTACAGATGGCAGCAGATCAGTGCTTTCTGCCTGGAGTGCCAATTCTGCTCATTTAGGACCTTTTACGCCATCTCACTTCCAAACTCTGGCTTTGACGGTCTGGCTGCTGAAACCTCCATCTTGATGGAGAAAGGTTTGTCTGCCTCAATGGTTGAGTCCATGGTGAAGGCTAGGAAGATGACTTCTTCTTCCTTTTGTTATAAGGTGTGGTGTACCTACATTGACTGGTGCGAGTCTTGATCTCTTCCCTGTTGGGTGTTCTCAGTTCCCAGGGTTCTGGAATTTTACTGCATGAGTTGGAGTCGGGTCTATAACTCAGTATCTTGAAGGGTCAGGTTCTATCCGGTCTGTCTTCTTTCAGGAGTCTTTTGTTCAGCATTCTTTGACTAAGACTGCTTTTAGGGGGTTACTCATGTGTGTTCCCCACGACAACCTATGGTCCCTGTTTTGGGATTTGGAATTGCTCTTCTTGCCTGCCTTGCAGGGTGCTTCCTTATGCCTGTGCAGGATGCTGCCTTGGCCAGTCTTACGCTCAAGGTTGTGTTTCTGGTGGCTATCACTTCTGTCAGGCGTGTGTCTGAGTTGGTGGTGCTGTCCATTCAGCCCCCCTACTTTGAGAGGCACTAGGACAAGGTGTTGTGTCGTTTCAAACCTGATTTTCTGCCTATAGCTAGTGTCTGTTTTTCTTTTGAATCAGGGTATGGTTCTTCCTTCTTTGTGCCCTAACGATGCTAAGGAGAGAGTTTTTGCACTTTTTGGTTGTAGTTAGGTGTCTGAAGCACTATCTGGTGGCTTCTGCACCTTTCAGGAAAATTGTGCTTTTTTTGTGGTCCCTTCTGGTCCAAGGAAAAGTTTTGGCTCCTGCCAAGTCTACTATCAGCAAGTGGGTTCGTCAGGCTGTGATTCTGGCCTACTCTGCTAAGGGGAAGAATCCCCTCTTTGCTTTACTGCTCATTCTGCTTGTGCTATTGGTGCTTTTTGGACCTTCCAGCATCAGGCTTCTGTTGAACAAGTTTGCAAGGCCGCTACTCGGTCTTCTGTTCATACCTTTTCAAAGTTTTACAAGGTTGATGTTAAGGCCTCAGCTGTTGCTGTTTTTTGGCCACAAGGTTTTGCAGGCGGCAGTAGTTTAAACTGTCTGCTGTTACCTTTTTTATTGGGGATCCCACCCTACTTTATGGACACTGCTATTGGATGTCCCAAGTGTAAGTAATCTATCTGGAGCAGGACGTACTGTATAAGAATAATACAATTCTGTGAAATACTCACCTGTAGAATTGGTATTATAAGTATACAGTACGTCCTGCTCCACCCCACCCTGGTTTTGCATTATTCTGGATCCCCTGTATGATGATTGTTATCATTGGTTTAGTTACCAGTTTTTGGTTGTTAAATTCTCCCGGCTTCTTTTTCACTGCTTTTCAATGCTGGGGATTTGTGGGAGGTCCCCGGGTATTTGAGGGGCCGGGAGGAGACTGTTTTTGCATGTTTCTGCAGTGCAGCGCCATCTGGCGGAGGATAACCCAAGTGTAAGCTATCTGGAGCAGGACGTACTGTATACTTATAATACCAATTCTACAGGTGAGTATTTCACAGAATTGTATTTTTTGGTCCCAGTCCGACACTGGAATGCGAGCAAGGACCAAATATCTATCTAACTATCAAAACTATCAAAATAGAGTAGAATAAACTCATTCACTATGTATGCTTCCTTCTTGGCCATACAGATATAAACAGATGCAGTACGTAATGAACTGGCTGTATATCCCGATACAGAACATAGCACAATAACAATCCATTAAGACTACTGGGTCTGGCTTGAAGTCCCTGTCCAGACATGAATAATAAACTCAGCTAGAATCAAAAATTCCATCGAAAGTGGACTTACCGTTTTAATGGTATTCTTAGTAGATGTACGAGTATGAAAATAGTCATACAACAGTCATACATAATGTGGGCATTAAAAAAAAAAAAATTTAATAGCATTCTGTCCATCCCATCAACTTCATTTTATAACTTGGACGCCAGTTATTAAGCTCCACTCTGGCATATTCAATAAATATTTCTCATAAGAAGCTAAATGAATTTAAGTAGGAAAGACAGATTACTGGACACCAAATTAATGTGATTTTAACAAGGCGGCCAAAGCTAGACAATTATTGATCTTCATTTATCTGGTTCAGAAAGACACATTTTTTTTTCGGCATCATGAGGATTTTAATAATAGTGAAGCATTCCTGCTTTCATCTGGATTTACATACTGAAATTGCTTTGGGTGAATCATTTAGCTGTCTAATTGTGAGCAGGTTAGGCTTTATATTGTCTCAGTTTTTCTTCTGTGCTTCGGCCCTGGTGCTGGGCGCTTGAAGATATAAATATTTGGAAACTGTTGATGGTTTTGCTCTAGAATTTGATCAATGTTCATTAATTAATTTATACAACAGTAATAACTTGTCTAGTTTCTATGAAAAAGCATTTGCTTTGAAAAAGAAATCATTTTGTAATTTTGTAATTCAAGGTATGCAATAATTATAGTGCTAATATGACTAATGGGCAAGGTATACTATTAGCTTGAATATCATTGTGTGTGCCAATCAAAAACGTAATTACAGTACATCTTTTTTTAGTAGAACTGCAGACTAAAAGTGGAAATACAGTCAAAAATAACTATAGTTCCGCATTACTAGTTAGCAGTGGGGAAGCAGGACCCAGGCAGCTGTGCTGTGCATCGCTGCCATGAAAATAAGAAATCGAGTGCCCAGATACTCACCGATTTCTGGCCCCCACTGCAGCTGCCGCGGCCAGCGCTGATTGGCACGCTAGCTGCTCACAGTGGCTCTCCCATGTGACCGCGAGCAGCCTATCAGTGCACAGCAGAACTATAGTCCTTAGACTGTAGGTCTGCTTTAAAGGCCCTGTGTAGGCAACCAGGATTCCAGCCTAAAACAACCTCCCACCTCTCATCCCCCCCCCCCCCCAAAACAAAAAACTGAAAGCTGAGTTGGCCATTAACCCTTTAAGTGCCAGCCTACCTGGAGTTTTTGTCACACTCTGTTGCCAGACCATTTTGCACTATTTTGCACTCCCCATGTTCAAATGTGATTTTTGAAGGGATTTCCAGGGATTTCCCAGGAAAATGATATATTGTTTTTTTCAGCAGAGTCTGAGCTTTAACATGAAATGTCTTGTTTGTCATTTTTTAGGTGTATTCTCAATATTTTTTGGTGAAATATGTGCAAAAAAATTAAAAAAATCAATTTTTTACAATTTGTAGTGTTTTTTTGTAATAAAAAATGTAAGTTTGTCAATAAAATCTTATTGCGTGTGAAACCCCAATTTCTCCCAGTTACAGCGGTACCACATATGTATAGGTAGACACCTTTTCCTGCCCAGGAGACTCCCCCAAACTGAAACAGAGCTTTAGGGGATTTTCAGAAAAAATACAACTGTGATATGCGCTATGCGCACCTTGCAGTTTTTCCAGAAAAACAACCCTTTACATTTGAAATACCCCCTACAAACTATATATTCTCTGGAAGTACACACCTCAGGCTTTCTATTTGTACCAGGCTTGTTGATGTGGCCACAGTTTTCTAGAAGTAATCCCTCAATGTATTCTTTGGTTGCAAAGAGTTTCCCTAAAAAAAGGATAAAAAAGCAGAATCAAAGCCACATTTTCCTAAAAAACTATATACAAACAAGAAAAAACCAAAACAACCCTTTACATTTGGAATATCCCCCATAAACCATATATTCCCTGAAAGTACACATGTTAAGCTTTCTAAGCGTACCCAGCTTGTTGTAGTGGGATCATCTTTCTGGAATTAATCCCTCAAAAAACTCTTTGGTTGCGCAGAGTTTCCCTAAAAAATGTATAAAAAAGCAGAATAAAAAACACCTTTTCCTAAAATATAAATATGCAAACAAGAAAAAACAAGCTAAGTCTGAAAGCGCAAGGTCCCCCGAACAGAACAATACCCAACATGCAGAGGTACTATTAACCCTTTTAATTGCCAGCTTACTTGAGATTTTGTCACCCTCTGTTGACAGGTAATTTTTCCCCATTTTGCGCCATGTTTTGCGCCATGTTTTGCGTCATTTTTGCTGGAATTTTCAGGAAAATTATATATATATTTTTTGCAGCAGAGTTTAGGCTTTAACATGAAATGTCTTGTTTGTAAATTTTATTTATTATTAATTTTATTTATTATTAAGTAAAAAAAATAAATAAATAAAAATTTTTTTTAGAAAATTGCCTCCTTTATTTTAAATAAAAAATGTATTTGATTAGGGAAAATCATATTGCATGTGAAAGCCCCATTTCTACCGATTAGAACGGTACCACATATTTATCGGTAGCCCCCTGTTCCTGCCCAGGAGACCCCTCTAACTGAAACAAGTAATTTTTAACATTTACAAATAAAATACAACTACCATCCACACTACAAAGGGTTAAATCGAGAAAAAAAAATGACATGGGCCCCCCCCTTACCCAAAGTAACCAGCCCGGGACCAGCTATGTAGGGCTTGTAGGAACGGGGCGCAGGGGCCAGCTTTTGTGGCCCCTGGCCCTGCAGGCTACAAGCCCACATAGCCAGTGGGCCCGGGCTCTTCTGCCCCCCCCCCCCTGGGCTTTGGGGAGGCAGGTAATGGGGGTGCCGGGGGTTAATGGCAAGTCACCGGCTAGCGCAGGTGACTTGCCACCTCCCCCAGCCTTGTGAACTGGTATAGGGGTCATGGACCCCTTACCAGTTCACAAGGGGTTAAATGTAAAAAAAAAACACAGACACACAAAGAGAAAAAATATTTTATTATTTTATTATTTTTTTTTTTTTAATACTTACCTCCCATCCATAGTGGAGCACTCTTTCAGCCTTTTATAGCTGCTGGATGACAGAAAACAAAAGGGTTAATTAAAAAAAAAATGACATAGGGTTCCCCCTCCTAGGGGGGGGGGACCCCATTTTTTTTGGGAATTTTAAGGGTTAAAAACCCTTAAAAATCCCCCCAAAAAAATGACGTAGGGTCCCCCCTACCCAGCATTACCCGGGCCAGCTATGGGGGCTTGTAGAACAGGGCGCAGGGGCCAGCGTTGGTGGCACCTGGCCCTGCAGGCTACTAGCCCACATAGCCACTAAGTGGCCCGGGCCCTTCTGCCCCCCCCTGGCCGTTGGGGAGGCAGGTAATGGGGGGCTGGGGGTTATGGCAAGTCACCCGCTTGCCGCAGGTGACCTGCCATACCCAGAGCCTTGTGAACTGGTATAAGGGGTCTCATGGACCCCTTACCAGTTCACAAAGGGTTAAATAAAAAAAAACACCACACAAAAGTATTTTATTTAAAAAAAAAAAAAAATTTTTTTACTGTACTTACCTCCGATTGTAAGCTCCTTTGTCCCGCGCCGCTCTGCTGACAGATGCCGGTGATCGGCATCCAGAGAAGGGGGAGGCAAGAGATCAGAGGATCTCCTGCCACCTCCTTCCCCGTTGCCGATCACCGGCATCTGACAGCTGAAAGAGCTGACGCCGGTGATCGGGGCTGGGATGGCGTCATAGCCCCGCCCCACAAGGGGGCGGGGCTTAGCGGCAAGATGGCGGCCGCCATCGAGGAGGAGAGAGCCTCCCGGGCTCTCTCCTGAAGATCGGTAAGTCCTGGGGGGTGATCGGAGGCCCCCCAGGTGAAGAGGAGGGACAGCGGGAGCCAGCGCACACACAGGTAAGTGAATGTCATTTTTATTTTTTTATTTTTTTTACAGTTAGCAGCTGCTGCTGCAGAAGCGGGGGGGGGCGGCCTATTCCGGGGGCTCTCCTGGAGCCATCCGACCCCCCACGGGGGATCGGATGGCACCAAATTAAAGAGGAGACCCGGCCGGATCCAACGAGGGGTCAGGTGAGTAATTTTTTTTTTTTTTTTGCCCACTAGCAGGGGTAAATGCCAGGCACGTAAATTTTACGTGGCTGGCACTTAAGTGACGGAGAGGCAACCACGTAAATTTTACGTGGCTGGCATTTAAAGGGTTAAAAATAAAAAGCAAATGCTCTGCTCATGGCGGGGAATGAATGTCTGGTGCCTGACAGGGGAGCTCTGTTTTTTATTTTTAATAGTCATATTGGATCCAGCACTGGGGGGTAGGTAGTGGTATTTTTTTAGGCTGGATTTCCTGTCTATAATGAACCACACACACCTTTATAGGGAAGCTGAGCAGGGGATTACAGTCACCTGTTCGAGGACATCAAATATGATTTTATTAATACACCAGAAGAAGAACTTTTGACAATAGGCCACCATTTCAAAAGAGGGTTGACGGCCAGCTAGCATTTTTAAAGTCACCAGGGATTGATTTTGTGTTGGAATAGAAAGCATCAATGTGTTTTGAAGCAGGCGGTTCTTAGTCATGGTACAGATTTAAACATTCACTGCTTGATGGACCTGGGTTTCTGAACTGCACACCGGCCTAAGGTCACCATGCCTTGTATAAATGAAACTATGGTGAGCTGTACACCCAGGAGAAGTGGACCTGTTCCACGCAGCGCGTAGGTGAGAGGTAGGTGGGGAGGAAAATAGGGCGTTCAGCATTTATATTATTGAATATGTACTAATACTGCGGTTTTTGATACTTGATATGGCGGATGCTCATGGAGATGAGTAGTGGCACTATTTATTTATTATAGAGATGAGCACCTTTGCACTTTGTAGGCACTTTATATGTAGTTTGCACAATATTTTTCGTAGTTAGTGGAGTTGATGACTCCTCTATAAGGATTCTATAGAATTTTATATACATATTTCACTTTTTTATTAGTATCTCATCACGTGGGCATCCGCATATGCATGTATACAGCAGGCATTATATAAATTGATCTAATGATTTAGACACATTATTATACTGGTGTCATGAAATTAGCCCTAATGCTCCTCCCCACTGTTGGTTTTTAAGTATATGTTTTTTATAGAGTGTTTTGTCAAGATTTATGTTGTCTGTACATTTAAAGATCCATGTGAGCAATAAACTTCTAATTAATTTTATAAGGTGTGTGCAGCCTTATATTTGAGGACATATAGGAGGGCTAGCCCTGTAGCCTTACCATTGGTGTTATCTAATGGTGAGCTGTTTAGATATAGATTTTTTTTCTGGGTGTGATGAATCGTGCATCACTATCTAGCATTTGGACATATCTGGGTTAACGAGAACGTTTTATCTATCTGCATTCTCAGTGATGACTATTACATTGGCTGGTGAAGCGAATTCTATGAGCTGGAAATCTCACACTGACACCATAGAGAACTATGTTCTCTGCTCCATCATGGCCTCTTTCTGATTTCAGCATGACAATGCCCCTGTGCACAGTCTGTCCATGAGATGACCTGACCGGAACACTTTCAGCATGACCTGATGCAAGTCGGGAATCATTGCCCTTCATCAGTACTTGAACTCGCCATTAGTTTGATGGCTGTCCATATGAATGCATATAACTGAAAACATGTCACTGTGCACATATAGGTGGAGTGGGGGGGGGGTCTACATGTCTTTTACATAGTCTTGATTCTGTAGCTTACATCATTTTTACCCTGAAAGTCGAACTGTGTCTCCTACCTCACCATTTAGTTCATTGGCAGATAATAGATGCCTGTGGGTACCTGTTGTCTTATTTGGCTATGTTTTGTTCAGTTTGTCTGTGAAGGTTTTTATTTATTCAGGTCATGGTATATCTGTAGAAATAAATTAAGACAACTGGACTACCGGTTTTATTTTTTAGAAGAAATATTGCTAGTCATCCAACTAGCTTTCTCAGTTCGGAATATTCTGAACTGAGAAAAACGTGTCAGGTGACTAGCAGAAATTCTTTAAGAAAATAAACCAGTTTACCTTGGATTTGCTTTATACCTGCTTTACTTCTATTTTTGCCCAGCCCACTAAAAGATTGCTATTTTTTTGTTTTTGGGCATCTATATAATGTAGTAGAATCAGCTACGCAGCTAGGCAG
This sequence comes from Gastrophryne carolinensis, assembly GCA_027917425.1. Lineage (NCBI taxonomy): Eukaryota > Metazoa > Chordata > Amphibia > Anura > Microhylidae > Gastrophryne > Gastrophryne carolinensis. Next base: position 115,609,340 of record CM051244.1, on the reverse strand, counting down.
TACTGGAAGCACATTTTGTCTTTTGCATGTAACTTAATAATCATCTTTGGGGCCATGAGGCAGCTTGTGGTTTTAGCTCTGATATTAGTTTATTTTTTTTACCATTTCTAAAGGAGGAAAAAAATCAGCCTAACCCAGCACTTAGTATCTGCTCTTAGTGTCGTTTGCGCAGCACGAGTTAAACCCATCTGGTAACATGCCAGAGGAGGCATCCAAGCGAGTATATGAAAAGAGCAGCGTGTCGCCTGCAGTGGCATTACGGGGCAAGCACAAACACCTCTAGCAAGAAACTCAAGACACAGTTGAAAATCATTCATGGCTGATTAAGAGCTTTCCCCATTTACACAGCTCAAGGGAGCACTTCGTGCTGGTTTTATTTGGAAAGTTCCGTGTCTGTCAAGTAAGAATAAAACACTTGGTGTCTGTAAATTCCAAAAGATAGCCTGGTACTGGAAAAGCATTCAGACCTATCCTACCCGCTCTGTCAAACGAGATGAGAAAAAATCTTCAACTATTGTAACATTGGTCATTTCTGTGCTGCTGTGTCCCACTGGGGAATCCAAGTATAGGAAGCTTTGGCAACCTTAAATACCCTGGAAATGCTGGATTTCTTGATGCCGGGTTTGTCTTCCTTGCAAACCTATTGGTCATGTTGGCCACTGAAGCGTGGAGGAGGTAAATAATATAATCAGGCATTTCCAGGAACACCAGGGGTAGGTAACCCTTTGTGAAGGGCTGCTGTGTTGGATAGGTTAATTATTCTTTAGTACCAGGATTCCTTTCTAGAGTGTTGGTCCACTTTAAGACAAGTTTTAGGATTTAAAGTGGACCAACACCCAGGATTTTGACTATCCTGGGTTTCGGTCCACTTCAGGGGGGCACCCCGGTTAGGGGTGCCCCGCTGTGTAAAACCCCCCAGAAAGCCCCCAAAACTCACCTCACCACGCTCCCACGTAGCCACGGACAAGCGGGTGACAGCGGCGGACAAGACAGCGCGTCCGCCGCCGCCTCCCGCACGCCCGCGCCGGCCATTCAGAAACGGCTGCCGCTGCCGATGAGGTACGTTTTTCGGGGGTTTTGAGGGGGGGGGTCCCTCACCGCGGGACATCCCGATCTCGGATGTCCCGCGGTGAGGGAGGTGATCGGCCCGGGAATCTTATAGATTCCGGGCCGATCACCCCTGGGTGACAGTCCACTTTAAACACCCCAGATCATGGATTCTGTAGTGCACACACAACAATATAAGCTGCAGCATTTCCAATAAAGAAAGATAAAAGCTGATTTAATAAATAAAACATGCACTTAGAACTAAAATCATATTTGCTTTCAAAATGTCAGAAAGAAAATGTTTCAAAGATGCACATAATTTGGCAGTAAACTAAATGATAAATCTTAAAGCAGACCTTTAGTCATAAATGGGTGGTGGTCCCCCCCAGGGGCATCCCATTCAGGATGCCTGGTTGTACACACATAAACAAGAAGCACTCTGCCGCCCTTTTACCAGCGCTCATTGTGGTGGATGAGAGCTTAAGTAGCTATGCCTGATTCTCCTCTTCTTCGCTGTAGTTGTGGGGGGTGCAGTCAGGCTCAGACCTCTGCTTTGTTGTATTTACAACATCCCTAAATGGAATCTATACTTAGAGTATACTATTTAATTACCAGGAATTTTATTATCCTGGTGATACATCCTTGTGGGGATACTCCGCTGTGTGAAACCCCCCAGATTGCCCCTAAAACTCAACTTTCCGCCCAGGGCTGTAGAGTCGGAGTCGAAGAGTCGGAGTTGGAGGAAATTTTGGGTACCTGGAGTCGGAGTCGGCAAACAATGCTCCGACTAAATTTTGATTTAGCAAGTTTAGTTTAATCTGTTTTTATTGGCGTCCACACTGTATCATCGTATTATTGTATTAGCGCTCTGAAACGATCTGAGTCCCGGAAGTCAATCCAACAGGCCCAAGTTGTGATGTATTTTCCTATCAAGCCTTTATCGCCCAGGATGAGTTCCTCCATTCATCTAATATGTTCAAGCTCCACTACCCACTCAGCCAGGGAAGGGGACCCCCGTGTCTTCCAGTGTCTAGGTATAACAGCTCGCGCTGCCGATAGAAAGTGCCGAAGTAAACCCTTTTTGTGTTGAGATATGGAGCCCTCTACAAGGGAGAGGAGGGTTAACTGAGGTGTGTTGTTCACTTTCGTGCCCGTTGTCTCAGTGTGTATATCCAAGACCCTTTCCCAGAAAGATCTAATAACTGGGCACCCCCACCATATGTGCGTCCTATTTCCCTCCTCTGCCAGGCAACGCCTGCACCTACTCGAAGTCTGGGGTGCATATTTATGGATGTCCGCCGGACATCTGTACCACCTTGAGATTATCTTAAAATTCCTCTCCTGCGCTGCCCCCTCCAAGGTGGATTTATGCGTCAGGCTAAACATCTTAGATAGATCTTCCTCCAAGAAGGGCTGACCCATCTCGTTCTCCCATCTGGCTATCTACCCCACTGGGTTTGAATGTATATTGGACACCAGTGTCTGATACAGTACGGAGAGAGCATGGGGTACATGTGTCTCAGAAGAGAGAAGCTTCTCAAGATCCGTCAGCGGATGGCTCATCATCTCACCCAGGCTATATATAGTTAGCCAATTGTCTGTGAAGGAACCAGGACACATGCACCCCAGGGAGATGTGCTCTGATTACCTCCAGTTTTGGGAAGCCCGACTCCCCCATGATATGCCGTAAACGCGGGTCTGCCGCCGCCTGCCATCCCAGAAAGGACAAGACCCCCACTCCAGGCGCAAAGTCCGGGTTCCCAAAAATGGGAGTCAAAGGTCCCGGACGCCGAGCCAATGGAAATTTTGAGGTCAGTTGGTCCCAGACTGTAAACAAGTGCTGCGCCAGAAAGGGTAGGGATTTAAGAATGCGCCTGGGTTGAGGCCCCATGCAGGCCAGAGAGACCAACGGGAGGGGCGATAACCCCTGATTTAGCAAGTTTAAATGTCCCAATTCACAAAAAGTTATAATTAATGACTTCTCTATTGTAAGAATAAAGACCAATGCATGCAGTGCCTCACGTAACCGCAAAACGAACACGTTAAGTGACCGTGAAGAAGCATGCTTTTCATGTGCTGCACTATATGGCACGCAACGCACAATTAGAAGCGGCAATACTTATACTTTGCATAGTGTTGTGTTCTGTTGTTACAGGGAACCCATGGGTAACCTAGCCTCTCACGGATAAGGGATTAAGTAAATATGTTTTTTGCAGGACTAGAGACACTTGTATAAGTGAAGGGAATGGAGGATCAATAGTTCAAGACTGAAGCTGTACCATTGGAAAAACTGCTGTCATTCAGCAAAAGGCTATAAAAACTTGTAAACTTCGATTGTTAGCTTAAATTTTAAACATGACTATGGGATTCTACTAGGGAAATCGTGTTTTATAATAAAGGCCCCTTTCTGGATCCTCCCACTGCCCTATCTTCAGCAGAAGATCAGCACACAGAAAGGAGGATTCTGCCCAACTACCTCTCTCTGCTAGAAGTAATGACATGTATGTTGCCTTTCTTTCCTTCAAAGAATGTATAAAATACATTCACATATTAATACAGAGGAGTCGGAGTCGGGGAGTCGGAAGTACAAAAAACGGAGGAGTCGGAGTCGGAACATTTATCTACCGACTCCACAGCCCTGTTTCCGCCGGTCCCCTGGTGCCCGTTCATTCTCTTGTCCAAACAGCGCTGTATTCTGGCACGATGGCTGGGCAATGATAGTTGGGGTTCACACAGCGGGATGTGCTGGGGGGAGGTAATTGGCCAGCCCAACCTTTTAGAATTTAGGGCCATCAAACAAGTTGATGGGTCCACTTTAATACATCATAATTCTCCCGGCCCCTCACAACTATGGTTGGCTCATCTTAGAGATATGATCTCCTTTGCAGTGAGGAACTGGGACAGTACACAGTTCCTATTTTTCATACACCTTATTCGATGTTTGCTTATGATCACTCAATAAAGTTGCAGTTCAGAAGTCTTTTGCCTTTGTTAGTGTAAACTGCTTTTTCTTAAAGTTACAGTTCTAACGACTAGAAACTAAATGCAGTTCGTGTTGGACTTGCAGCAAGCAGGACTCTTTGTCTGCGTTCTAACTGCACTGTATCAAACAGAAAAGTGTGAAACATCCCATGTAGCCAAACGATATATAACACTACCTTTTCTTCAGCTCCTGTGCGTTTGGACAAAGCACAGTGTAATTTTGTGTGTACACACAGCATTGCAAAATCCAGTTATCGCACTCTGTATTAGGGATTAAATCTACTTTCAGTGTATGTTCCTCTATGGCACAAGGCACTGGGGTAGTAGAGAAATGTCCCAGAAGTCAAATTAATCATCCAACACTGCAGTTTCCCCAGCTTTATTTTTCTGAAATGTGGGAAACCTTAAACTCTGTCTGTAAGCAGCTCTGACTGACAGGTTCTATTTATAGACTTAAAATTCGTTCTGGAAAAGACCAATAAAAAACCTGCCTTAATCAGAGGCCTGATTTGAGCTTGCCGCAGGGGAGACCTTTCTCTTCTGTTTTCAGCTCTTTTTTTTTTAATGCTAAGGTGAAAGCACTCAGTGTGGCCAGTCTAGCTTACCACAGGGGAGACCTTCCTCTTCTGTTTTCAGCTCTTTTTTTTAATGCTAAGGTAAGAGCACTCAGCGTGGCCAGTCTAGGCATGATTCTGCATGGGAGCCTGATGCCCGTGGCTGAGGGCAGAGGAACCTGCTGGAGGAAGCAAGAAAGAAGCTGAAGACAGTAGAGGGAGACCTCTAGAACGCTTCCATCTCAGTAGCTAAATTCCATATAAGGTGAGTCATAGACCGTTTTTTTTTTTTTAATTACAGATAAGCTTTAAGAGTTCTATAATCACAGTTTGCTCCATGTTTTTGTAAAAGGCATTTACGAATTTAGATTACCCTCGACAAGTGTGCTTTGTTTATGCAAATCCTTCGCCATAGATTAATCCCTCTTGTGCTCTGATGTGCATGAGCTTCTCGGATATTTACGGATATCTGAAGCACACAAAAGGCGAGTCACAAAAAGTTCACTTTGTTATTCATATAACCCACAAAAAATATTTAAAATCTTCAGATTTGCTTTAAAAGAAAAGAGGCCTTTAGTTTGATGTGAAAGATCTGACAGTTCATAGCAGCCTTTTCAATGGCTGACTTACTTCAAATAAGTCAGAAATGTGACTATACTCCAGACTTGTTTCCTGGGGCAACATACCATCCTCTGTCCAGTACTCCTAATGTTTTCTGCCACACCAGACCTGTTGAGTTATCTGTTGTTAAAATATGGGTGCTGCTTATTCTTATCTCTATATTCAGCCTCATCGAGAAACAACACCCGGGATTTTCACGGTCTCTGGCCTTGTTCCTCTCAAACCAGGCATCCCACCGATTCCACAGTGCATGCATGGGCTCTCCTCCATTCAGGTTTACTAATCTATGAGGTCTGCTAGAGCTATGTGATCGCCAACAAGGAGCTTATGCACAGGATTTGACACAGTAGGGCACCCCAAGTCAATAAACCCTCCACTGCTGATTTGTACCAGGAAGAGTCCTGCGCTAAAACAATTTAATAGAACCCCACCTGCAGCTGGTAAACCCTGTTGTTAAGTAGGATCCCCTCCGGCTGTGCATACTGTGCTGGTTTTATTTGGAATGGATCATGTCTGACGACTAAGAATTAAGCACTTGGTGTCTCTAAATTCCAAAAGATAGCCTGGTGCTGGAAAAGCTCTCCTCAGACCTGACTTACTATCTGCTCTGTGAAATGAGAAGAGAACAAATCTTCAACTATTTTAACATTGGTCATGTCTGCACCGCTGTGCCCCACTATGGCATCCAAGTATAGGAAGCTTGGCCACCTTAAACCCCCTGGAAATACCTGAAACCCAACCTATCTGTACTCCCTTGGTGCCTTGTGTGTGGCAGCATCACACAACTGCTGATGTCCAACAGGATTCACTTGGGGGGGGGCTATATTTCATGATGCTGGGTTTGCCTTACTTGCAAACTTTAACAGGCTTGCCTTTAACTGGTGGGGCATATCAAATCAGGATGTCCCTGGGTGAAGATGTTAGTGGACCCCAATCAATTTTGACCAGAGGTCCACTTTAATTGAGGTGTATACCAGCGGTGGGAGATGGTCTTTCAAGTGCCATGAACAAGGACCTTTCCCTCTAATCAGAAGTCTTGCTGCTATATATGCTGAATGACAGATGGCAGTGCCATCATTGCTGTAATGCTGCCTATTCCTGGAATTTAGCAAGAAATCACCTGGACATTGTTCCATTGAGAATGTAGTTGCTAATTGGCTATCTTCAGATTGAACCAATTCTGAACAAGAGAACCCCTGGAGATTTAGTATTTATTCCAAGTATGTCACACACCCCGCTTCCACTATTCATGACATATGGGTTATGGTCCAGTAGAGGGCGAACTTCTGCAGAGATGAAAGCAAAAAAGAAGCCCCTTCCGGTCCATAAATACCTGGGACCTCCCACACATTCCCATTTCCTTCTCTGCAGGAGGGCGAGCAAGTCAGAAGATGTATGCTGCTCTTCCTTGCAGGTTAGCCGGGCCATTTTTTGCCCTATTTCTGCCCGGACCTTTATATGGTAAGTCCCTATACTAGCCTCCCAGCCTCGGCTGCAGGTCCGGGTGAGGGTAGAAATCACCTTAATAGGTGTTCAGGGAGCCATGCTCCCCCGTGAGACCCCATATTATGGGGTAGGCGGAATCCGGGTTGGTGATGCCCTGTGTATATCCCTTACACCCATGGTGCAGGATTTTCCCCCCCTTCCGGGTCCCCCCTCGTAGCCCTCCGGGGGGGGGGGGGTCTTTTCCTGCTCTTTATACTGTGTGTGTGTGTGTGTGATACAGTGTGCTTGTTAGTGTGCACAGATCGCATTTCTTTTTACGTGCTGAGGGGAGCTTCTTCCCCTCAGGCTGCGGTGTCGAGGGGGCGGAGCCGGGCGCTCGCGCGCTGCCGCGGCCTGCCCCCTCCTGTTGGCGCTTTTTGCGGAACCCAGCCTATTGCTGGGTACCGCGCTGCTGGTGGTGAGGGAAGGGGTGCGGGGCCAGGCGTGTGATCCGCGCTGGCCCGCCCATCCTTTTCCCTCTCTCTCGGGAGCACTGTGCTGCTGACTGCCATCTTGGGTGACACGAGAGTGCCCTCCTGGGGCCCCGCTTCTTCATCTTTATATTGTAAGCATAATTGTGTTCCCTTCAGCTGGGGGCAGCGCAGGTCACACTGTGTGATTAACTATTTGTTGGATATTTTCTGTGTGTGTGTGCATGTGTTTATGATCACTGCTTGTGTCTTTCAGGAGGACTCCCTGCTACCTGCTTAAAAGGGGGTTCTCCTGGTCCTAGGGTCCCTAGAGTAAATTGGGCACCCCAAAAATCCTCCCACTTGGGACTTAAAGGGGCATCCCGGGTAGCTTATCAGCGTAATTCCCTTGGTCATTGCGATTTTTCACCATATGGAGGCTCCACAGGATACCGGGCTCGGGCTCCCTTCTGGACAATCCCAGCTGTGTGTGGGTTGTGGGGTACCCCTTGTGGGGGAAAATGTACTAATTTGCATACCATGTGCGCAACAGGCTATAACGCGGCAGTCTGGATCCCAGGCGTCTGGGTCAGTGCCACCCGTCTCATCTCCCACCCCACCCCGCATTATCTGTACCCCAGTTGACACTGTTATTAGTGGGGAGTCGCACTCTGAGGTATGTGCCAGGCTGGCCAACCTAGAGAAAATGATTTCTAGCTCAGTGGGCAGAAAAGCCCCTGCTAAGAAAAGCCATCTGTAACCGTCTACGCCGGTACTTGATTTTGATGATTATGACTCCCCTGACTGGGCTGATTATTCCCCTCTTGAGGAGGGGGAATTGTTTGGGGAATCTGAGACTGAAGAACTGCAGTTCTTTGATTTTGATGCCGGGCAGGCGCTGGGGGATGCTGTGGATACCTCCAAAGGCCCCGCTTGGAGTTCCCAAATCAGGATCATTTTGATAGCATGATTCTTAGAGAATGGGAGAAGCCGAGTCGGCTTCCCGGTGTTCCGCAGCGATGGGATAGGAAGTATCCCTTCCCGGTGGACGCGGTGAGACGATGGTCTTCCCCTCCTGAGGTCGATGCGCCCATCTTAAGATTGTCCAACACCTCCGTTGTACATACTCCTGACGCCACTACCCTTAAGGATAGCGAGGATAAGCGCATTGATCAGATGGCATGCCATGCCTTTGCCAGTGTGGGTTCAGCCTTGCGGACTGTTTGTGCTTCTGCACTCGTGGCTGTGGCTACCAGGTCTGAGGTTAGGGACATGTTAAAAGGGTCCCAACTCAACCCGGCCAGTGCTGAATTCACAGCCCTTAAGAGGTGTGAATTGTTCATGAACTATGTGTTGGCGGCTATGGATGACACTATTATCATGTGTAGTAGAACCTCGGCTCTGCTGGTGGCCATGTGTTGATCGGTATGGCTACGCCAGTGGGCGGCTGACATAGCGGCCAAGAAATCACTCACAGCGCTGCCCTTCCTGGGTATGCGGCCGTTTGGTGACAAATTAGATTCTGTGGCGAAAGGTGGGAAGCTACCTCAGCGTAAGAAGCAGCGTCGCTCCTTTCGGGGGGCAAGCTCCTTCAATCCTTCCTTTCGCGGTGCCAGAGTGGGCAGAGGTCTTGCCTACTCTAGCTTTAGAGGTGATTCCTGGAACAGAGGCAGGGGACGCACCCGCCTGGCCTCTACCTGGGGTTCCAGGCCCAAGCCCGCTGCCAAGCCGGCTCAGCAATGAAGAGGCGCCCTCACCCTTGCTGGTGGGGGGACGGCTGCAGCTCTCCTTCCAGGTCTGGGCCCAGGAGGTCACAGACAAGTGGATATTGGAAGTGGTCTCATCTGGGTACAAACTGGAGTTCGAGTCCCGGCCTCCTCCCAGATTCCTAAGGTCTCGGGTGCCATGGGATCCTCGGGCGGCGCAGGGGCTCCTGTTGGCTGTAAAGAATCTCCTGGACATGGCGGTCATATGCCCGGTGCCTTTTTCAGAGAGAGGCCGGGGCTATTATTCCAACCTCTTCACGGTTCCCAAAAAGGATGGCTCCATAAGTCCCATTCTGGATTTGAAGCTTCTCAACAGGTTCATCAGAACCAAGAAGTTCCGCATGGAAACTATGCGCTCAGCCATCGGTTCCCTTTCGGGCTGAGGGTGTTTACCAAGGTTCAGACGGGCATAATGGCCCTGCTGAGCCCAGGGCATTCGCATTGTGCCGTATCTGGACGACCTACCCATTTCAGCTTCTTCCCTCTGCCAAGCGGATTTGGACACAAGGACGGTGGTGGCGACGCTGGAAAGGTTTGGATGGGTGATCAACCACCCCAAGTCTTCTCTCTCCCCATCAAGGGAGATCTCCTTTCTGGGCATGAATCTGGATACCAGTCAGGCCAGAGTGTTCCTACCTCAGCCAAAGGTGCAGAGGGTTCAGGATCTGATACGTGTTCTCCTGACCAATCCTCATCCTTCTATCCGGCTAGGGATGACTCTAGTAGGTTTGATGGTGGCCTCCTTCGAGGCAGTCCCCTTTGCTCAGTTCCACATGAGGTCGCTTCAACTCCTTCTATTGCTGAAATGGGACAGATGTCCACAGTCCTTAGATCAGTCTTTTCTGATGTCTCCCAGGGTTCGGCAGTCCCTTCAGTGGTGGCTGGAACCAAGCACTCTGATGAGGGGAAGATCCTTTCTGGCCCCTTGTTGGGAGACGGTTACCACGGATGCCAGCCTGTCGGGCTGGGGAGGTTTCTGGAAGCATCATCAGTTCCAGGGGTTGTGGGGTCCTCAGGAGGCTCACAACCCCATCAATATCTTGGAGCTCAGAGCTATCCGTTTGGTTCTGTCACGTCTGACATTCCACCTACAGGGCTTACCGGTTCAGGTTCGATCAGACAATCGAACTGCGGTAGCTTACATCAATCACCAAGGAGGGACTCGCAGCAGGAGTGCCCTCAGGGAAGTCTCTCTGATTCTGACATGGGCGGAGAGCAATGTTCCTTGCATCTCGGCAGTGTACATTCCGGGAGTGGAGAACACGGAGGCGGACTCCCTGAGCAAGGGATTCTGTTGCCGAGGGGAATGGTCTCTCAACCACAGGGTCTTTCGGCCCCTGTGTCACAAGTGGGGGACTCCGGAGGTGGATCTCTTTGCCTCTCGGCACAATCACAAGCTCCCAACATTTGTATCTCTGTCTCAGGATCCTCTGGCCCTGGCAGTGGATGCCTTGCCCCTTGCCTGGAGGGATCTGGGGTTTCTGTACCTGTTTCCCCCCTTCTCCATGGTAGGCAAGGCTGGCTCTAGAGGGGGCTCCAGCAATTCTGGTGGCCCCAAGGTGGCCAAGACAGGTTTGGTTCGCAGCCGTCGTAAGACTGGCGGTAGATCAGTACAGGCTCCCCCTGTTTCCGGATCTGATCTCTCAGGGTCAGCTACGTTACCCCAATTTACAAACGCTTGCTTTGACGGCGTGGCTGCTGAAACCTTCGTCCTGAGGGAGGAAGGTTTGTCGGAGGTGTTTATTCAGGCATTGATTAGAGCGACTTGGCGGTTACTATAGGATTTGGTGGTCCTATATTGACTGGTGTGAGGCTAGGGCCTTAACTTGGGGTGTTTTCGATTCCTAGGGTTTTGGAGTTTCTACAACACGGTCTGGATCTGGGGTTCCAGCTCAGTACCTTGAAGGGTCAGGTTTCTGCCCTGGCTGTCTTTTTTTCAAAGGTCCTTTGCTTTGCATCATCTGGTCAAGACTTTTTTCCAAGGGGTCACTCATGTTCGGCCCCCTAGAAAGCCTTTGGTTCCCGTTTGGGACCTAAATTTGGTTCTTTCGGCCCTCGAGGGGCCTCCTTTTTAGCCGATGCAGGATGTGGCACTTTCTGTGCTCACTCAAAAGGTGGCCTTTTTGGTGGCTATCACCTCTGTTAGGCGTGTCTCTGAGTTGGTGGCTTTGTCTATTCAGGCCCCTTACTTTGAGAGACACCAGGACAAGGTGGTTTTTCGCTTTGAACCAGATTTCCTTCCTAAGGTGGTTTCTGCTTTCCATCTCAATCAGGATGTAGTTCTCCCTTCCTTGTGTCCTAAGCCTAGCAATGATAAGGAGAGGGTTTTGCACTCTTTGAATGTGGTTCATTGTGTGAAGTACTATTTGGTCGCTGCTTCTCCTTTTCGTAAGACGGACGCCTTGTTTGTGGTGCCCTCCGGGCCCAGGAAAGGTTTGGCGCCTGCCAAGTCTACCATTAGTAAATTAATACGTCAGGCCATTGTTGGGGCCTATTCCGCTAAGGGGAGGGTTCCTCCTTTTAAGATCACTGCTCATTCTACTCGTGCTGTTGGGGCTTCCTGGGCCTTTCAGCACCAGGCTTCTGTTGAACAAGTTTGTAAGGCTGCTACTTGGTCTTCCGTTCATACTTTTTCAAAGTTTTATAAGGTTGTGCGGGCCTCAGCGGATGCTGTTTTTGGCCGCAAGGTTCTGCAAGCTGCAGTGGTTTAAATTGGTGCATTGGTGCATATTTATGGACCAGGAGGGGCTTCTTTTTTGCTTTCATCTCTGCAGAAGTTCGCCCTCTACTGGACCATAACCATATGTCATGAATAGTGGAAGCAGGGTGTGTGACATACTTATAATACCCATTTTACAGGTGAGTAATCACAAAATGGTATTTTTCCCTATATCCAGTCCAGGTCGTCCCAGAGTAATGATATGTGGGTATTCCACCCCCAGGGAGCGCTTGACTGCAAGGTCAAAAGCTGTCGCTCCTCCCGGCCCCCTATAAAAGCAGGTGTCTCTCTATCATTTCCCGGTGTTCATCTTGCAGTCTGGCTGCTGAAGACCGTTGGATACTCTCTCCTAGATTTTGGCAGCTGAGCGGGGCCTCCTAGCCCATCGGCCGCTGCGGACCCTATTACCACTGATCCCGGGAGACCCACTATTGCCTCACAGCCGCGGCTGATCGGGACTGTAACGGTAGGGAAAACGCCGGGGTCAGACTTTTGGCAGAGCTAGGCTCTGGGCCGCATACCCTGATTAAAGGGTAGCCGGCCATAGGCTGATGGTGAGCCTAACTGGGGTAACCACTTATGCCCACTGACTCATAGCCTCCCTGCCCACAAGCTTTATTGCTGTGCATGTGTTGGGCAAGACAGTCACTTTTCTTTTACTCTGCGCACTGTTATACTTACCTCCCTCGCTCCCTCGAGTGTGACTCCTGCTCCCCTCTCCCCTCCATCTTGGACTGATACGCTGTGAGGGGGGGGGCGGACGCCGCCCGGCGGTTGTAAAGCCGCTGTTTCTGCTGACAGGCGATGGAGGTGCTGACGCGTGCGCACGCCGCACGGTCTTTGTACGGAGGCCCCGCTGTGGGCCACCTCGTGGCATTGTGAATTGTCCTCCATACTGGGGCAGGCCTTCTCTGTCTGGGGCGGGCGCTCGTTTTCGCGCCGCCGGGGGTGGGGGGAGGGGCGCACGATGACGCCTTTCGCGTCAATGCCGTGCGGCCTGCCCCTCGAGGAACGCACCAAGCTGCTGGTTCTGCGCCATCTTGCCTGCTGCCTCTCCGGCCCCTCTGCCTGGGACCCCTCCGGTTTGCTTGGTGGTCGGTGTCCCGAGTCCCTCTTGCTAATATCATTGTTTTATTAAGTATGCGCATGTGCTGTGGGATACTGATGGCCACTTTTGCTTGTGTCTTTTAGGTGGGCCCAATGATTGATTGAGGGTTGTGGTTCCTCCCGGTCCCCCACCCCCCTTTTTATTAAGAGGGATCACATAAGAGGGACTATATAAGTGGGCTAATTAGGTTTGGGCCATCAGTGCCTTGTAACAAACCAAATTTGTCTAATCACCATAATGGAGGCATCTGGGGATAGTAAGCTGGGGGCCCCATCTGGGCGGTTGAAGCTCTGCCCCATGTGCAGTGCATGCCCTCCGGGGCGGATTCGGCACTGTTTGTACCACTTGCGCCCGGAGCGTCAATTTGGAGCATGATCGGGCGGGCGTCCCTGCCAATAGCCCTTCTTTGCCTATGGCCTCTCCAGAACCCCCGCTGCTGCGCTCCAGTGAGGGGGAAGCCAGCAGGGGGTCCCATGTTGATTTGGCATACAAGGTGGCCAGTGTCGAGAGACAGACCTCACGAACGGCTCCTAGGAAGGCCTCGAGTAAGAGACGGCACATCGAGCCCGTTTACTGCGGATTATTCTGCTGGCGAGGACAGTTTGTCTGGTTTCTCCTCGGATGAGAATGCGTGGCTCCCTGATGATAGGGAGAAATTGCTTGCCTCAGTGTTTGAGACTGTACACATTGTCCCTCCTAGAGCGGCTAAGAGGAAGCAAGGTGATTTGTTTAGGCCTGAGAGACAGAGGCGAGTCTTTCCAGAGCAGGCCCATTTTTCTAATGATTTTCAAGGAATGGGAATGGCCTAATAAACTACCGTCGGTGCCTAAGGGCTTGGATAGGCGGTATCCCTTCCCTGAGGAGCTGGTCTGGCTATGGTCTCGTCCTCCCGAAGTGGATTTCCCTGTGTCGGGGTTGTCCAACACTACTAATATGCCTTCACCTGATCAGCTGGTCTGTCATGCCTTCACCTTTCCTGGTGCCTTGTTTCGCCTTGTGTGTGCCACGGCTATTGTCTCCCTGGCCATCAGGAAGAAGGTGAGACGCCTTGTGGATAGCGCTAAGACTCGCAAGTGGGCGGAGGATTTTAAAGACGTCAAGGCTTGTGTGGACTTCAATGCTTTTGTTGTCTCTGCCATGGACGATGGTGTCTGGCTTGGTGCCAGGATTTCGGCCCTGCTTGTTGCACTTAGCCGCTCGCTCTGGTTGCGGCAATGGTCAGCCGATGCCATGGCCATAAAGTTGCTTATGAGCATCCCCTTAGTAGGGCACAGGTTGCTCGGGGAGCGTCTGGACCTCCTGGTCAAGGACGGTAGACTCCCTCAGAGACGGAGGTCTGCTCGGCCCTTTCGGGGCTCATCTGCCTATCGCTCCTTTCGAGGAGGAAGAGGCTCTTCATTTTCAGGTGGCCGCAGAGATACCTGGGGTAGAGGTAGGTCCCGCGGCTGACCCAATCCCGCTTGGGGAGCCAAGTCCCAGCCCCCTGCCAAGTCCCCTCAGGCATGAGGAGGCGCCCTCACCCATTCGGGTGGGAGGACGGCTTCTGCTATTTGCTGGCAGTCAGGCCGCCCTTGAGTCCCGGATATCCCAGAACCCATTGAAGGCACAGGTCCTGAGAATGGCCTTGCAACACCTCCTGCGTTTAGGTGTGATTTGCCCTGTACCTCGTCAGGAACAGAGTCAAGGCTTCTACTCTAATCTGTTCACGGATTCCCAAGAAGGACGGAATGTTTAGGCCTATCTTGGACCTGAAGGGTCTCAACAGGTTTGTCAGAGTCAGACATTTCCGCATGGATACCTTACGGTCCTCAGTGAGCTCACTTTGCCCCGGCGACTTCATGACCACGGTGGATATCAGCGACGCTTATCTGCACATCCCAATATTCCAGGGGCATCAGAGGTTCCTGAGGTTTGCTCTGGAGGATCTGCATTACCAGTTTGTGGCACTGCCATTCGGGATATCCTCAGCGTGTTTTCACCAAGGTGCTGGCGGGCATCATGGCTGTCCTGAGGAATCGGGGAATTCGTGTGTTGCCCTATTTGGACAATTTACTGATTGCGGCTCAGTCCCTTCAGCAGGCTGAGAGCGACACCCGGACAGTGTTGTCCACTCTCGAGGATTTCGGCTGGGTAGTCAATTACCCAAAGTCTTCTATCACTCCCTCAATGGTGAGGTCCTTCCTGGGCATGACGTTGGACACCTCTCAGGTCAAGGTATTCCTGCCACAGCAGAAGGTGTTGGGCCTCCAGACGCAGGTGCAGGCCTTGCTGTCTTGTCAGCGGCCATCGATCCATCTGGGGATGAGACTGGTGGGCCTAATGGTGTCATGCTTCGAGGCCGTGCCCTTCGCCCAATTTCACATGAGACCTCTTCAGTTGAACCTGTTGACTGGCTGGGACCGGATGCAGGAGTCGCTGGAACAGGAATTTTCACTGTCCCCCCTGGCCAGACAGTCCCTCTTGTGGTGGCTGGACTCCAGGAACCTATTGGTGGGCAAGTCCTTTCTGACTTCCCGGTGGGAGATAGTTACCACGGATGCCAGTCTGACCGGCTAGGGCGGCGTTTGGCATTCGCAGAAGATTCAGGGTCAGTGGGGTCCGCAGGAGAACCGCTTTCCCATAAATCTCCTGGAGCTGAGAGCGATCCAGTTGGTACTTCTTCACCTGACTCCACATTTTAAAGTGGACCAACACCCAGGGGTGATCGGCCCGGAAATCTATAAGATGGGGGTAAAACCCCCCAGAAACCCCAAAAAGATCTTACCTGATCCGCCGCCGCCGCCTCCCGCGCGCCCCTCCAGACGTGCGCGCGCCCGCGCCGGCCCTCTGTGAATGGCCGGCGGGGGCGCGCACGCGCCGAGAGTGACGCGCGGGAGGCGGCGGCGGAGGAAGAGGCTTGTATGTTCCTGTCCCCCGCCTAGACGTTGGCGGGGATTGGCTGCGGCGTTCACGTGGGAGCGGGGAGAGGTGAGTTTTTTGGGGTTTCTGGGGGGTTTCACACAGCGGGGCACCCCCGATCGGGGTGCCCCACCGAAGTGGACCAAAACCCAGGATAGTCAAAATCCTGGGTGTTGGTCCACTTTAAGGGGTCGTGCGGACAATCAGACGGCTGTCGCCTACATCAATCACCAGGGCGGGACTCGGAGCGAGCCCTCAAGGAGGTGACCCAGATTCTGACTTGGGCAGAGGAGAATGTTCCCTGCATTTCGGTGGTTTACATCCCCGGTGTAGATAACCAGGAGGCAGGTGCCCTGAGCAGGAACGCCTCACGCCTGGGGGAATGGTCTCTCAGCAACAAGACCTCTCACGCTCTGTGTCTCCGCTAGGGGCAGCTGGACGTGGACCTGTTTGCATCCAGACACAATCACAAGCTCCCAAGGTTCGTCGCCCTGTGAAGAGATCCTCTGGCCTTTGCCACAGATGCTCTGGCAATTCCTTGGATGGAGTCCAGGCTCCTTTATGCATTCCCTCCCTTTCCACTCCTGGGCCGAGTGCTGCGCAAGATAGCCCAGGAGGGGGTACCAACCATCCTGGTGGCTCCTCGCTGGCCGAGAAAGAGTTGGTTTGCGGACATAGTTCAGATGTCAGTGGATCGATACATCATACCCGACGACCCAGGGCTTCTCACTCAGGGGTCGCTGCGGCTCCCCGATTTACAGACGCTGGCTTTGACGGCCTGGCTATTGAGACCTCAATCCTGACGGAAACGGGGCTGTCGGCCACGGTTGTGCATACCATGATTCAGGCACGGAAGAAATCTTCTTACATGATATACTACAGAGTTTGGCACTCCTACATTGCTTGGTGCAAGTCCAAGAGTCTCCCTTGCCGCACATTTTCTATCTCTAGGATTCTGGAGTTTTTACAACGCGGTTTAGACTTGGGTCTCCAGCTGAGCACCCTCAAGGGCCAGGTCTTGGCCTTAGCCATCTTTTTCCAGAGATCCATTGCCAATCATAGGTTGATCAAGACTTTTTTCCAGGGAGTCACCCATGTCCGTCCACCGCGTAAGTCAGAAATACCGGTTTGGGACTTGAATTTGGTACTTTCTGCTCTTCAGGGTCCTCCCTTTGAGCCTTTGTGCGATGCTGCATTGTCTATTTTGACTCTCAAAGTGGTCTTTTTGGTAGCGATCACCTCGGTGCGTCGCGTGTCAGAGCTGGCCGCGCTTTGTATGAAGCCTCTCTACTTTGAGCGGCATAGGGATAAGATGGTTTTTCGATTTAAACCTGATTTTTTGCCTAATGTTGTTTCTCCCTTTCACCTTAATGAGGAAATTGTCTTACCTTCTATGTGTCCAGCACCGACTAATTCTAAGGAAAGGACCCTCCATGCCTTGGATGTGGTCAGAGCCATTAAGTATTACCTGGTTGCGACTGAATCCTTCAGGAAATCGGATTTGCTCTTTGTCCTAACGGAGGGCTCTAGGAAAGGTTTGCCACCAGCCAAGTCCACTCTCAGTAAGTGGATCAGACAGGCGATGGTGCAAGCATATTCTTCCAAGGGGAAGGAACGCCCTTTTCGTATTACAGCTCATTCTACTAGAGCTATTGGTACCTCCTGGGCTTTTCAGCACCAGGCATCTGTTGAACAGGTTTGTAAGGCCGCCACTTGGTCTTCAGTTCATACCTTTACCAAGTTTTACAAGGTTGATGTTAGGGCCTCAGCTGATGCTGTCTTTGGCCGAAAGGTGCTTCAGGAGGTATTGAGATGACCTACATGCTGTTCCGCGCTGGGGATCCCGCCCAAATGGACACTGCTTTTGGATGTCCCACATGTCATCACTCTGGGACGACCTGGACTGGATATGGGGAAAAATACAATTCTGTGAGTACTCACCTGTAGAATTGGTTTTGCCTATGTCCAGTCCGGGCCGTCCCAATCCATATACATGTGGGGTAGTCTTTCACCAGGTGGCGCAGTTACTGCAAGATCCAGAGATGTAACTCCTCCCGGCCCCCTATAAAAGGAGCTGTCTCCATAGAATTCCCAGAATATCAAAAAGCAGTAAATGAGACAGGCCGGGAGGCCAAGAAAACATGTTACCTCACATGCTTCAGCACGTACTCTCTCCACAAAAAAATTAGGACAACAGTCCAATACAAAAAGATAATCTCCATAACAGGCAAAAGGAAATCAACCAAGGGCGGGGTGGGACGAGGCTTGCACTACCGCCTGTCTAATCCACTTACTGAGAGTGGACTTGGCCGGAGGCAAACCCTTTCTAGAACCTTCAGAGAGAACAAAGAGAGAATCCGACTTCCTGAAGGATTCATTCGCAACCAGGTAGTACTTAATGGCTCTGACCACATCCAAGGCATGGAGGGTCCTTTCCTTAGAATTAGACGGTTCCGGACACAGGGAAGGCAAAACAACTTCCTCATTAAGATGGAAGGAAGAAGGGGGCGTGGCCTGGTGATCGCATGGAGTAGATGTGCGGTGGCTAGCTCCAGACCCCTTTGAGCAAAGAAAACCATTTTTCAGAGGCAACTTACCTGAGATTGTGCAACGGCCATGTCATGCAGGAAGCAGAAGAGGAAGGAGAAGCGCAGGACCAAGAATCAGACCAGCGGAGGTGCAGGGAGAGCGAGGACAGCAGCCAGAGAGAAGCACGTGGGGATGATGGCGGAGGCAGCGTCCCCAACCTCTTCGACTGCCTCCTGAGCTGGGTCCACGTAGTGCGGACCCAGCTCATCCTAGAGACTTTATATGCAGAATCCATTTCTATAAGGTAAAGGAGGAAATAGCTCGCAGGGCCTGGAGACACGGGCCAATTGACTTTGACGGAGCCAGGATCCAGATTCTGCCGGATCTCTGTAGACGCAAGTTGCAGATGTGCAGAATGTTGAAGCCAGTTTTGGATGCGATCAGAGGTGCTGGGGCCATGTACCGTTGGGGATACCCTCTTCACCTAATTGTCTCCAAAGGACGTGACACTTACGTTCTGAGAACGAGCCAAGAATTGGACGGTCTCTTCGCTTTCCTGGACTGTGCTCCCATGCCGGTAGCGAACTGGCTGACACCGGCGGAAGTCCTGCTC
The DNA here is from genome assembly GCA_027917425.1 of Gastrophryne carolinensis. Taxonomy (NCBI): domain Eukaryota; kingdom Metazoa; phylum Chordata; class Amphibia; order Anura; family Microhylidae; genus Gastrophryne; species Gastrophryne carolinensis. Next base: position 115,590,608 of record CM051244.1, on the reverse strand, counting down.
CCGCAGAGGATCGATAGAAGGGCTACATGGCGTTCGGGACCCCGCCGGCCCAGGATGAGAAGGGAAAGGCAGAACGAGCCGACAGATCGTGAGCTCTAAACCTCTTCAGAAGTGGTCCTAACTAAACTTGGTCCTCTTATCTTTGGGTGGTGTCTTGGACGGAGTAGACCCATGCGGAGTTCCGACCGGGCAAGTAGGTAATGGTGTGAGTTATTCTGGGGCTATGGCTCTTGCAGGGATCCCGTCATAGACGTGGTCTGCCCGAGATAGGATCATGAGACTCGCTCGGTGGGTGAACAGCGGAGATGGAGTTAGGTCCGGGCTGAGCTGGGGGAAGTTGACTGACCTAAACATAACAAATCTTGCTACCTTGTGTTTTTTCTTGTTTTTCTCTTGCTAGTTGCTCAATACGTGTGTTTTGCTCGGGGGGGGGGGGGGGGGGTGAGACTGGCTCCCGTGTTCAACGCCAGACACAGTTCCCCACATAGGTACACCCCTAGCCTTTGCCATAGGAGAAGGCTCGGGGATTAACAGAGCTGCCTGTTAGTTCTTGTACGACTGGAGGGGGGGGGGGTTGTTTGTACCCCGGTCCTGAGTGTTTCATTTACTTTCTTTCTCTTTCTTTCCTTCTCTCTCTCTGTCTTCCCTCCCCTCCCCTTCCCCCCTCTACCCATCCTCTTCTGTTCCCACTGAGTGCTGTGAGGGGGTCTCAGTGGTGGGGGAGTGTGTAGGGTGCTGAACCTGGTGTACAAAATGCCAGCGAGTTACCTGATTGTTCTGCACCCTCGCGCCCCTTCGCCATGGGTGACACTAACCTTGTTTCCTTTAATGTGAAGGGATCGAACACACCTGAAAAATGAACCATGGTGCTGAATAGCCTCAGGGCAATGAAAGCTCAAGTGGCCTTCATCCAAGAAACGCACTTCAGGGCCGCAAACCCGCCATCTTTCAGGAACAAGGTATTTCCAATCGCATTTCATTGTTACTCCCCTGACTCTCGATCGAGAGGAGTGAGTATTCTGTTTGCCAAATCCGTCCCTTGGGTGGAGGTGGGCTCCCTGAGTGGTGGGGATGGAAGGTGGCTGATGGTCAAAGGGTGGATTCGGTCAGAGATGTATGCCTTTGTGAATCTATACTTACCAAATGTGGGACAGGTCCCCTTCCTTGAGAGTATTTTGGAAAGGGTAGCCAGCTTCGCAGAAGGTAGACTGGTAATTGGGGGGGACCTGAACCTTACCTTAGAGCCCTTAATAGACACATCTAAAGGTCACACATACATACCGTACTCCAAACTGAAAAGAGTCAAACAACTCTTGCACCTCCACCAACTAGTGGATCCGTGGCACATTCTTAATCCTGATACCAGAGATTACACATTTAACTAATCTCCCCATAACATATGCTCGAGGATAGACATGTTCCTTGTTTCACACCATCTCCTACCACAGGTCGCTGCAGCCTCCATAGGCAATATAACTATCTCCGACCATGCTTCGGTAAGCCTCACACTCACCACACACAATCGGCCACCACAGCCATGGTCTTGGAGATTAAATTACTCCCTTATTCAAGACCCAGTAATCAGAGGGGACCCGAACCAAAAGCTGCAGAAGTACTTTAACATTAACGTTCCGCCAGATACCAGTCTACCTGTAGTCTGGGAAGCACATAAGTGCGTGATTCGAGGGGAACTGATACAGCATGGGACCAGGGTCAAAAAAGAGAGGGGGAAAACATTTTTAGAGCTACTAGGGGAGATACATAAACTAGAAACTGCGCATAAGCAGTCCTTGGCAGCGACGCACCTCGCTGCCCTGTCCTCCCTCGGAGACCAACTTAGGGGCATACTGAATGACAGAGCGAAATTGCAGCTCGTCAAAAGCAGTAAGGTGTTCTACGAGTCAGGAGATAAATGTGGACGCCTCCTGGCCTCGGCTCTGAGGGGCGAGAGGGCCAGAACTTACATACCCAAGGTGCAAGATTCAGAGGGGAACACAAAACACTTGGATAAGGATATAGCAGGAGTTTTCAGAAAATATTACGAAGGGCTGTATAATATTGTGCCAAGGCATTCGAGGCGGAGAGGAACAGATATGGCCGTCTACATACAGTGCTCGGGGTGCCCAAGCTACCAAGGGAGCTAATAGAAGAGCTTGAGGGCCCTATCACAGCGGACGAGTTAGACAGGGCGATTAAGGATTCGGCAAGTGGAAAGACTCCGGGGCCAGATGGGCTGCCCCTCCTGTATTATTAAACGTTCGCTTGAGTCCTGTCGCCCAGGCTGGTTAAGGTATTTAACTCTTTAAAATCTGGAAACATCCTCCTGGCTGACAGCCTCAAGGCCCACATCTCCGTTATCACTCTGTTCGAATTACAGGCCAATTTCCTTATTAAATGCAGACCTGAAATTGTTTACCAAGATCCTTGCATCCATGCTGGCCCCTCACCTTCATCATGTTATACACCTTGACCAAGTGGGTTTCATGCCCCACAGGGAGGCGCGGGATAACACCACAAAGGCGTTGAATCTCCTTCACTTGGCCATAAAGATGAGCCACCCAACAGTCCTCCTCGCTACTGACGCGGAGAAGGCGTTCCACGGGGTTCTGTGGGACTACATGTTTAGTGTCCTGCGACATGTGGGCCTGGGACCTAATATGCTAGCTTGGGTTGCAAGCCTTTATAACAATTCCAGGGCCTCAGTGCGAGTGAATGGAATGTTATCAGAGCCTTTTAACATCAGGGAATAGGCAAGGTTGCCCTTTGTCACCCCTAATCTTTATCCTATCTTTAGAACCCTTTTTGTGCAGAGTGAGAGGAAACCCAAACATTCATGGAGTTTCCCTACCCTCGGGACACTATAAAGTGGCAGCGTACGCAGATGACCTGCTGTTATTTGTGACCTGCCAGGAAGTATCACTGCCTAACTTAGTCAAAGAATTAGATTTATACAGGGAGTTTTCAAATTATAAAATCAATTTTCAAAAATCCGAAATCCTGAACATAAACCTTCCCGCAGTCAGGGAAAAAAGGATCCGACGGGCAAAGGATTATATTACATACCTGGGCACGAAACTGGGCAGAACATTAGAAGGGATTTTTGCACTAAAGTTTCTCCTGCTACTAAGTGTTTTTAGTAGAGATACAGAGACTTGGTCTATGAAAAAGCTCTCTTGGTTCGAGAGGTGAAATGCTCTTAAAATTAACTTGTTACCACGTTTACTTTACCTGATGCAAGCATTGCCGATATCCATTCCTGATTAATTTCTCAGTAAGATGGGAGCCCTATTCTCGAGGTTCATCTGGTCGGGTAAGAAACCGAGACTCCGTAGGAAAATCCTAGTAAGGTCGAAGGACTTAGGAGGCGTGGGCCTTCCCGACCTCAGCCTGTATTACGCTGCCTCACACTTAAATAGAGTGGTAGATTGGTGTAAACACGGGCAATACAAGCATTGGGTTCAGATCGAACAAGGAGACTCGGCCCTCCCATTACGAGCGCCCCCCTGGTTTAAAAAGCAGGCACTGAGTGGGGAACTGCGGCACCCGACGATTGGTGCTTCAATCAAAATATGCCACAGATGTTTTCCCCTTTGGGACATATCACCAACCTTCTCACCTATGTTCCCAGTTCTAGGAAACCCAGAGTTTGTCGTGGGCCAGGGCGCCAGGACGGCAGAGAGATGGATAAAAGAGGGGGTCTTCAGGATTAGGCATTTCAGAAACCAGGGAAGCAGGGGGTCTTTTGAGGAGATTGCTGGGGCTGGGAACCTGCTGAGATGGAATGCATGGCAGAAACTGCAGTTGAGTCACTTCTTATCAGCCATTAACCCTCAGAGCAGAGAAACGGCGTTTGAGAGGTTGTGTGAGGAGAAGGGCCCGGCCCGACATGCACTTTCGGCCATATATAAGTGCCTTGTTAACCCACAGAATGAAGATCCGCTCCCGTTTGTCCAGAAATGGGAGAGAGACCTGGGGATCACTATCTCGGGGAAGCAGGAAAGTAGGGTTGTATGGTTGTCACACAAAACGGCTATGTGTACCAGATATAAAGAGTGCAATTATAAGATATTGACAAGATGGTACAGAGTGCCCACCCAGTTGCACAAATGGTTCCTGGCAGTGTCCCCGCTCTGCTGGTGCTGTAATAAGGAAAGAGGAGATTTTCTTCACATCTTTTGGTCATGCCCCGTGAGGGCAGATTTCTGGTCGGCAGTGAGAGGGACCATGCAGCGCCTGGTGGAGGGGGGAGATACCGAGTGATTTTTCCTGTTCCACCACTCGGGGATGCCCACCAAAAAACACCAGAGAGTGGTTCTGGGTCAGTTAGTCAATGCCGCGAGGGTGTGCATCCCTTCATACTGGAAGAGATGGGAACCACCCAGCATTACTTTGTGGTTGCGTAAAGTGGCAGAAATCGAGCGGTTTGAGGGAATGATTGCTGAGCGCAGCAAATCCTCAGAGGCACATCACTTGGGTTGTGTTCTCAGTATCTCGAGAGTATAGAGAGGTCTTGGAAGCTAATATGTAAGCAGTGCTAAAACCCCCTTACCTTCCCTGCTTTCCTGACTGTGATTCCTACCTATCCCTCCTTTCTTCCTTTCTCTTCTTCATTTTACTCCTTTCCTTCCTTGGTATACAGTCGTCCGGCCTCAGGTACCACTCTTAGAGAACGGGGTTGCATGGGGTGCTGGGGCGGAGGGGGAGTCCTGGTACCCGAGACTGGTTGTTTGGGGGGGGCGGGGGACCCCCTCTCCGGGGGACGGGGGGGGACTTCCTGCCTCCTGGGGTGGACTTCCTCGGATACTAGCGGCATCGCCCTGATGCCTGCTGTTTCTGGTTCCCTCCGCCCCTCCCCCGCAGAGGAGGGCTTTGGCGGTCGTAGGCCTTGAAGTTTCCCCCGGAGACGGTAATGTCATGTATGTAAGCTGTGTAATGACTGTATACATACTGTTTTCGGTTTCTTGAATTTTATTGAATTGTCTGTAAAAACTGTAAAAATGAAGAGCCTCTTACTCCTGGAAGGGAGCGATAGGCAGAAGAACCCCAAAAGGGACGCACAGGCTTACGCCGCTGAGGGAGTCTTCCATCCTAGGCCAGAAGGTCCAGGCGCTCCCCAAATAACCTGAGTCCCAGGAAGGGGATAGTAGTGAGCGACTGCTTGGCCGTAGCGTCAGCCGACCACTGCCGCAGTCAGAGCGGGCGACGAAGCGCAACAAGCAGAGCCGAAGCCCTGGTGCCAAGCCGGACACTATCGTCCATGGCCGAAACTACAAAAGCAATAAAATCCACACAGGCTTTGAGTTCTTTATACTCCTCCGCCCACTTGCGAGGTTTGGTCAGATCGACAAGGCACCGCACCTTCTTCCTGATGGCCAAAGATACAAGACAGGGCGAAGCCCAGCACCCACAAAAGTGAACGCATGACAAGCCAGCTAATCCATGCACCTGTCAGCAGGGTCGCGCAAGGAAGCAGTGTTGGGTGACGGCATAACCGTAGTGTTGGATAACCCCAAGACAGGGGCATCCACATCGGGGGGACGGGACCAGAGGCGGATCAGCTCCTCAGAGAAGGGATACCGCCTGTCAAGACTTTTAGGCACCAATGACAATTTATTAGGCCTTTCCCATTCTCTAAACACCATATTGGAAAAGTGGGCCTGTTCCGGAAAGACAATCCTCTGTCTCTCAGGCCGGAATAAATCCCCCTGCTTCCTCTTAGCCGCTTTAGGAGGGACAATATGCAGGGTCTCAAACACAGAAGACAGTAATTTTTTCTTGTCGTCAGGGAGCCACATATCTTTGTCAGAGGAGGAACCAGGATCGCTGTCATAACCAACCGACCGATCCCCTGAGGAAGCGGAATCCTTAAACAACTCTCCCTCCTCCATGGAGTCCCGACCTCATCGTCAGCAAAATCCGAGTAATCCGGCTCGATGTGCCGCTTCTTACTTGTGGCCTTACCCGTAGCCGTGCGAGATAGCGGTCTCTCCAGGCTGGCCACCCGGTGTGCCAAATCGGCCTGGGACCCCTGCTGGCTTCCCCCTCGATGAGGGCTGACTGCAGTAGTGGGGGGGTTCGTGAGGCCGCAGGCAAAGAAGGGCTAGGGGCAGACGCCCACCCTATCATGCTCCAAAAATACGCTCCTGGCGCAAGTGACACAAACTGTGCTGAGTCCGCCCAGGGGGCAGGTACCGCACATGGGGCACAAATTCACCCGCCCAGATGGGGCCCCTCGCTCACTATCCCCAGAAGCCTCCATTATGGTGATTATGGTATAAAAAATACAAGTTACAGAGCACGAACGGCCCAAACCTAGTAAAGACTCCCAAAATAGTCCCTCTTATGTGATCCCTCTTACGGGAGATGGTGCGGAGAGAGATGCGGAGCTGGGGGAGGGTGTAGGTGACCGGGAGGAACCACAACCCACGGCTGACCAGGGGATCCCACCTAAAAGACACAAAGGGAGAGGCCATGAGATCCCACAGCACATGCACACACGAAAAAAAAAAAATATATATATAGGTCAAAAGAGGGACTCACGGACCGCAGAGAGGGAGTCCGGGGACTCGCAGTAGTAGCGGCAGGCAGCTCAAAAGCCCACAGGTAGAGGCCTGATGCCCAGCGTCGGCCGACCACTAGCAGAGCGCGCAGCAGAAGAAGATTATCTCATGTGGCCGTCCTGATTCCCCCCTCACTGAGGGCTGAAGAAAATGGTGCCGGAATCGGTCCCTTGAGGGGCGAGCCGCGCAGATATGACGCTCTGGTACGAAACGAGCGCCCTCAGCCTGAGAAGAAAAGCGCCCTTCTGAGAAGAAAGGGAGGGCGTCTCCCCCCCCCCCCCCCCCCGGCAGCGGAGCGCTGCGTGCCCCGCACGATCCCGAGGCCGCAGCCTCACAAGGAAAGCAAACGCCGCATGGTCCCCCCCTCACAGCAGCGCAGACAAGATAGAGGGGAGAGGGGAAGACGCAGAGGGAGCAAGGGAGGTGAGTATCCAGCGAAGCACAAGCACAAACACACAAAATAATAAAGCTGTGTAACAAACAGGGATACCAGGGCATAGGCGGTTCCTCCCCCCCCCCCCCCAATAGGCTTACCATCGCCTATGGCCGGCTACCCTTCAGGGAGGGTCTGCGGCCCAGAGCCTAGCTCTGTGAACGCCTGACCCTGGCGTTCTCCCTACCTTCACCTGTCCCGTCAGCCGAGGCTGGGAGGCATACGTGGGTTCACAGGAACAGAGGCAATAGGGGTGCAGCGGCCGACAGGCTTAAAATGCCCAGCTCAGCTGCAGAATCCAGAGAGAGTATCCAACGACGATCCTAGCAGCAGGTACTGCAAGAGAACTCTGGGAATTCTATGGAGACAACTCCTTTTATAGGGGTCCGGGAGGAGTTACAGCTCTGGATCTTGCAGTAACTGCGCCACCTGGTGGCAGACTACCGCACACGTATATGGATTGGGACGGCCCGGACTGGACATAGAGAAAATACAATTCTGTAAAACTCACCTGTAGAATTGTTTTTGAGTATATCCAGTCCAGGTCGTCCCACCCCGCCCTTTGTTCATTATCTCTGTTTGCCTGTTGTGGTGTTTACGATTTTTATTCTTGGACTTGTTGTCCTTAAAGTTCTTGTTGGAGAGAGTACAAGCTGAAGCTATGTGAAGTAACATGGTTTCTTGGCTTCCCGGCCTGTCTCTTCTTCTTGCTTTTTAACCACTGGGAAATGATAGCGAGACTCCTGCTTTTATAGGGGGCCGGGAGGAGCAATGGCTTTTGATCTTGCAGTCGAGCGCCCCCTGGGGGTGGAATACCCACATGTCATTACTCTGGGATGATCTGGACTGGATATACTCAACAACAATTCTACAGGTGAGTTTAACAGAATTGTATTTTTTCCTTTTGGGTGGGACAGGAGATTTAAAAAAAATAATACTTACCTTACCTCCCCACAGTCCGGATGTACTGTGTAAAAACATACCTATTCTTGAGCTCTGGACCGTTCCTACAAATACAGATTAACTGGTCTGGCCTAGACTAACAGCAGAGCAATGGCTCATACACCACCCCTTATTTTGTCAATGTTCCATCTCACAGCTCCACATAGGAGGTGTCCGGACACGCCTATGTGTGCTCCCTCCACTGTGACTGAGGTGTTGTTTTTTAACAACAGCAGGAAAGCTTTTACAAAGAATTAAAGCAATCATCTGCTTGCAAGGTCTGGGATAGCGACGCCCTTGTTGGAGAATGACAGATTAGGCGTAGATACTTAGGAGAACCAGACTTAAAGTGGACCTTCAGCATGATTTAATGAAAAGCCCAAACTCTTAAAAAAACTATTCCCCAGCAACTAAAATTAATATATTTAATGTTTTTAGTCACTTATTATTCTTTCCCGCACTGGCCTGCAACTATACTCAGCACTCTAGGATATGGGCGCCGCCATCTTGGCTCAGTAGCATCATATACTGAGGGGAGGAGAGGGATCAAAAGTGCAGAAGAGTGGGGTTATAGCTGTGCTTTGCACAAACAGAGCAGAGCTGGGGTCAGGAAAAGGACACCAATCCCAGAATGCAGAGAGGCACAGTCAGAAGACACTTCCTGTTTAGAGGCAGCCTGCACCTCCATGAGCTGCCATCTTGGATGTTTAAAGGCTCAGAAAATGCAATAGATGCAGGTAGGATGGTTTTTAATGTGAGCAATCTGTATGCAAAGCGTGGGGGAAACATATAAGATAGACTTTTATTTAGGGTAAAGGTCTGGTCACTGTCATTCATCTCACTTAGTAGAGCTGTCAGTCACAATGAATTGAAATTTCTGTGTGCATGGTGCACAGGGCACACTACAGATTAGAGTTCAAACCAAGGTTTCTAAAGCTCTGTATAATGGTGTTTAATGCCAGGACAAATGCTGTATTTAGAGCTCATTTCATCCAGGCATGTGGCTAAGGTCCTGTTTGAAGATAAATTAATGGCATAAATCTTGCAAACACTGCTCTTAACTCTTCCACAAAAGACTATTAAATACTACAGCAAGGGAAGATTTGTTTATCTGAGATAAACGTGAATAGCTTTGTGATTAATGTCAGTTCTGAGTAGCAAACATAAAAAAAACTCACCTGTCATCTGCACCTGTGCTTCTGAACCAGTAGTATTGTACAGCATTAGGCTGCAATCTGCGCCCCAACATGGTCTGCTGCCATCTATACGTTACCCAATCCTGATTTGCCCCATAAATACAAACCTGCTCTTAAAGGTGATATAAACTTTTTTTGTGTGTGTTTGGCCCTTTAACCCTTTAACTGCCAGCCTATCTGGAGATTTTGTCACCCTTGTTGCCAGACCATTTTGCATTATTTTGCGCTCCACATGTTCAACTGTGATTTTTGAAGGGATTTCCCAGGGAAGTTATATATTGTTTTTTTCAGCAGAGTCTGGGCTTTAACATGAACATGTCTTGTTTGTCATTTCTTAGGCGTATTCTCAATAGTTTTGGGTGAAATATGTGTGAAAAAATAAAAAAAATCTATTTTTTACAATTTGTAGTGCTTTTTGTAATAAAAATTGTATGTTTGTCAATAAAATCTTATTGTGTGTGAAATCCAAATTTCTTCCGATTACAGTGGTACCACATGTGTATTGGTAGACACCGTTTCCTGCCCAGGAGACTCCCCCAAACTGAAACAGCTATTTAGGAGATTTTCAGAAAAATACAACTGTGCTCGATGCTATGCGCACCTTGCAGTTTTTCAAGAAAAACAACCCTTTACATTTGAAATACCCCCAACAAACTATATATTCTCTGGAAGTACACACCTTAAGCTTTCTAGGGGTACCAGGCTTGTTGACATGGGTGCAGTTTTCTGGGCGTAATCTCTCATCAATTCTTTGGTTGCACAGGGTTTCCCTAAAAAAAGAATAGAAAAACAGAATCAAAGCCACATTTTCCTAAACAAACTATATGCAAACAAGAAAAAACAAGTTAAATCTGAAAAAGCAACATCCCCCGAACAGAGCAATACCCAACATGCATAGGTCCTGTCAAGGGAAGAGTTGCCAAAACACCCCAAAGTAAAGCATGCGCATAAGGGTAATTTTACTTGACAATGTCAGCTCTGCAGACACCAGTGCACCTTGTGCTTTTCTACCAGAACAACCCTTTACATTTGGAATACCCCCTACAAATCATATATTCCCTGAAAGTACACGTTAAGCTTACTAGGCATACCTGGCCTTTTTGTAGTGGGCTCATCTTTCTGGAAGTAATCCCTTGAAGAATTATTTGGTTGCACAGGGTTTCGCTAAAAATGTATAAAAAAGCATAATAAAAAACACCTTTTCCTAAAATATCAATATGCAAACAAGAAAAACGAGCTAAATCTGAAAGCGCAAGGTCCCCCGAGCAGAACAATATTCAACATTCATAGCTAATTTTAACCCCTTCAATTGCTACCCTACTTATTTTTCACCATTTTGTTCTATTTTTAACTGTGATTTTTGAAGGAATTTCCAGGAAAATGATATATTCTTTTGCGGCAGAGTTTAGGCTTTAAAGGAGCACTGTCACAAAAAAACGGCCCAAGAATAAAAATCCATTTAAATATGCTGGCTGGAGGGAGGAGGGGTCACTTATACACCCCGTATCGAGAAATATCCAGCCAGGCTTGTTTTTTTTATTTTAATGAAAGGAAGAGGACATCTTGGGTGACAGACTGTCACCCCTCATAGACTACACCTTTAACCCCTGGATTTTAATCCTACCAGTTTGGTGGAAGTTTTATTCAGTTTGGGTGTATAAGTGACCCTCCCCTCATTAGCTAAAGTGTTTATATGGATTTTTAATATTACACAATTTCGCGATAGTGATCCTTTAACATGAAATATCTTGTTTGTAATTTTTCTACTGTTTTTTAAAATATTTTTGAAAAAAATATATTTTTTTAAAATTGTCTCATTTATTTTAAATAAACCATTTATTTTATTAAAGAAAACCATATTGCATGTGATGGCCCCATTTCTCTCAATTACAACGGTACTACATATGTATAGGTAGCCCCCCGTTCCTGTCCAGGAGACTCCCCAAGCTGAAAAGAGCACTTTATAACATTTACAAATTAAATACAACTAATATTCACACTATAAAGGGTTAATTAAAAAGAAAAAAATTGGTGTGAGGTCTGGCATAGCCTATGGCCCCGGGTTCTTCTGCCCAAAGGACCCCCCAGGATTGGGGAGGCAGATAATTGGGGGCTTGGGGTTAATGGCAAGTCACCCACTAGGCGCAGGTAACTTGCCAGACCCAGAGCTTTGTGAACTAGTATAGGGGTCTCATAGATCTCTTACCAGTTCGCAAAGGGTTAAATGTGAAAGAAAAACACACAGAAAAAAAATATTTTATTATAATTTGTTTAATACTTATCTTCCATCCATCCCGGAGCACTGTGTACCACGCTGATCAATTTGGCTTCTGCTCTCCTGCTGATGCTAGAAGCTTTTTATAGCTGCTGGGTGACAGGTAACATAGGGTTAATTAAAAAAAATTACATGGGGTCCCCCCCTCCCAGGGAGGGAGACCCCTTTTTTGGAATTTTAAGGGTTAAAAACTCTTAAAAATCCCCCCAAAAATGTTGTGAGGTCCCCCTTACCCAGCTTTACCAGCCTGTGACCCGCTATGGTGACTTGTAGAACAGGACGCAAGTGCCAGCTTTGGTGGCCCCTGGCCCTGCAGGCTACAAGCCGGCATAGCCTATTGCCACGGGCTCTTGTGATCCCCCCCCCCGGAGCTTTGGGGAGGCAAGTAATGAGAGGGCTCGGGGTTTATGGCAAGTGACCCTCTAGCAGCAGGTGATTTGCCAGACCCAGAGCTTTGTGAACTGGTATAGGGGTCACATAGATCCCTTACCAGTCCACAAAGGGTTAAATGTAAAAAAAACATAGACAAAAATTGCCTCCCATCCATCCTGGAGCAATGTGTCCCACGCTGATCACTTTGGCTTCTGCTCTCCTGCTGATGCTGGAAGCTTTTTATACCTGCTGGGTGACAGGTAACATGGGGTTAATTTAAAAAAAAAATGACATAGGGTCCCCCTCCAGCCCGGGACCAGCTATGGAGGGCTTGTAGAACAGGGTGCAGGGGCCAGCTTTGGTGGCCCCTGGCCCTGCAGGTTACAAGCTCACATAGCCTCTGTGGTCCCGGGCCCGTCTGCCCCCCCCCCCCGGCCTTTGGGGAGGCAGGTAATTTCAGGGGGCCATGGGATTAATGGCAAGTCACCCGCTAGCTGCAGGTGACTTGTCAGCCCCCAGCCTTGTGAACTGGTATACGGATCTCATGTACCCCTTACCAGTTCACAAAGGGTTAACAGTAAAAGAAAACACACAAACACACAGTAAAAATTATTTTATTAAAACAAAAATAATTTTTTTTCTTTACTCACCTTCGATCGTCAGCTCCTCTGTCCCCCGTAGATCCGATGACAGATGCCAGTGATCGGCAGCCAGAGGACGGGGGAGGCAGGAGATCAGACGATTTTCTGCCTCCTACTTCTCTGGCCACTGATCACCGGCATCTGAGACCCGAGAAGCCAGGAGCTGGCATGACGCCCGCCGGGTGATGCTAAAGGGGCGGGGCTTCGCGTCAAGATGGCGGCACCCGTCGGGAGAGGAGGGGGAGAGAGCCTGACAGGCGGCTATAACGGGGGGGGGGGGGGGAACCGTCTCCGGGCACTCTTCCTGCAGCCGGAGGAGCCCCGACGAGGGATCGGATCCCACCAGGGTGAATAGGAGACCGGGCCGGATCGAATGAGGGGTCAGGTAAGAGTTTTTTTTTTTTTTTTTTTTTAATTTTTCAGGCGCTAGCAGGGGGCAAAGTCAGGCACGTAAAATTTACGTGGCTGGCGTTTAACGGTTGGAGAGGCAGCCACGTTAAATTTACGTGGCTGGCAATATAAGGGTTACATGGATGCATTGTGTCCTTTTAATACAGATTTAGTTGACTCACTCCCATGTGTACTACCCCTGGGGAATGAAAAGTGGTACTTGATTTGGCAGGAATGAAAAGTGGTACTTGATTTGGCTTCCTTGTTACATCCATATAAGTATAGATGAGTGAAAAGAACCTTTTTTGTGCACATTAGATGTGCTGGAAACTGTTGTTGCCGCAGCAGCCATTGTTTGGTTTGCAGCTCAAATTTCTGATTGACTTTAATCGTCACAAGCAGCTTAAAAGTGTTTCCTTATTACTTCTTAGCGTGTCATTTCTGGGAGGAAAATTGGGTTAGGGTTTTACAGCTGACATTTGTCTTAAAGGTTTCTGTGAATAATCGCTAAACCTTTTGCCCAGAAACCACTGCATACAAAAGGGTATGTTCCTTTCATTTGTGTCTAGCTATTGATTTTTATTTGGCTCTTGCCAGGGACCACAAAAGAGCCTAGTTTATTAAAGTGTCTAAATTGAAAGCTTTTTTTTCACTCATAGCAACCCTATCTGATTCCAGCTTTCACAGGCGGTAGTTTTCTTTATTAGTTTCCTGTGGTCCGAGGCTATGTTCATGTATGATCAGCGTTCTGCACAGGAGATTGGAGTAAACACATGTTACAATGCAAAGGAGACTTGCCTACTTTACATAAATCAATAACCCATGAGGACCTTTAGCATACCTTTTCTGTGCTCAGTCACCTTTAAAATGGAAGTAAATTAATCCGCTGGAACTGGAGGGGAGGAGCATGTCTGGAACCTGAAGAAGGAATAAGAACAACACAGAGTGAGGGTAATTGTACACATACCGTATATACTCGAGTATAAGCCGAGTTTTTCAGCCCACTTTTTGGGCTGAAAAAAGCCGCCTCGGCTTATACTCGAGTCAGTGGCCGCTCTCACACACACTGACACTTACTGGCTGTTGCGCGCAGGTTGGTGGGAGGCGTCCATTGTTTCTATTGGACGCCGACCACATGGGGCTCGCCCACCAACCGGCGCGCAACAACCAGGAAGTTACGTAAGGTACGTGGATCTCTTAAAGGGGACCAAAACCCAGGATTTTAACTTTCCTGGGTTTTGGTCTTTCCCCGGGGGCACTGCGATCAGGGGGTCCTCCACTGTGTGAAACCCCCCAGATTGCCCAATCTAACTCACCTCTTCTCAGTCCTATAACGCATGTGCGGCCGCTCGTCCAGTCAGCATGCTCTGAGCCGCTGATGTCACACCATCTAAGACGGCGTTTAACCCTTTAAGTGCCAGCCTACCTAGATTTTTTGTCACCCTCGGTTGCCAGACTACGTTTCACTTTTTTGCGCTACACATGTTCAAATCCCCCCCAATAAAATGACGTAGGGTCCCCCCTACCCAGCATAACTGACCCGGGACCAGCTATCTAGGGCTTGTAGAACAGAGCTCTGGTGGCCCCCTGCCCTGCAGGCTACAAGCCGGCATAGTGCCTATGGAGCCCGGGCCCTTCTGCCCCCCCCCCGGCCGTTGGGGAGGCAGGTAATTGGTGAGCCGGGGGTTAATGGCAAGTCACCTGCTAGCAGCAGGTAACTTGCTAGCCCCCAGCCTTGTGAACTGGTACAGGGATCTCACAGATCCCTTACCAGTTCACAAGGGGTTAAATAGAAAAAAAATGACACTGACAAAGAGAAAAAGTCATTTATTTATTTATTTATTTATTTTTACTTTACTTACCTCTGGTCATGCTGTGTTCTTTGTCCCTCGGTGATCCATGATGACAGCTGCTGGGTGCTCGGTGGAGAAGGGCTAGAGGGGGAGAGAGCGATCACAACCCTCTCCCCCCTCCAACTTTCCTCTGCTGAGCATCCAACAGCACTGATCATCGGCATCAATGTGGATGGCCCTCTTGTTCAATACAGAAAAGCCTGGGGGGGGGCGATCGGAGGCCCCCCCCCAGTGAAAAACAGAGGCAGGAGGGATCGCGAGCGCAGGTGAGTAAATGTCATTATTTTTTTTTTTCTTTACAGGAAAGAAAATCACCAAATCGTGCGGGGGAGCGGTATTACGGGCGCTCTCCTGAAGAGAGGAAAGCCCCAGGGCTGCCCCCTGGGTGAAGAGAATCGCTGGCACTATCGAACGAGGGGTCAGGTAAGTCTGTATCTTTTATAGTTTTTTTTTTATGGGGGTTTAAAGTCAGCTACGTGAGTCTCACATAGCTGGCACTTAACGGTTGGAGAGGCAGCTACATGAGACTCACGTAGCTGGCACTAGAAGGGTTAAGGCCAGCGGCTCTGAGCGTGCTGGCGACCGCATTATCTGCTTCCCTCTAACAGAGAGAGTGCCCGCGCTGGCTATTCACAAATGACTAGCACGGGCACTCACCCTGCTAGAGCGATAGCGGGATGCTCCCACAACTCGCGCATGCGCCATTGGCCTGGGAACAAAGGTAAGTAAACGGGGCAACCTGGGGGGGTTTCACACAGTGGGACATCCCGATTTTGGATGCCCCGAGGAGGGGGAATTGATCAGCCCGGGAATTTTATAGATTTTGTTGCCAATCACGCTTGGTTGTGGTCCACTTTAATAATTCCTTTGAATGCTCGGCGATGTAATATAAGGAATTCCTTATTCTCAAAGTCATCCTGAATTGAGGAACACTATGGCTATATAGAGATACTTCAAGTCCAGTTGTATTACCTTATTCTTACAGATGTACCATAACCTGGATGAATGAGAACCTTAAAGTGGACCAAAGTCCATCTAGCGCTACATTCAGAATTGATGGCTGTGCTTTAAAAGGGTCTGGTGTGCAATTTTTCAATTATGAACACCAACAGTTTTTTAAGGGGCAGAACTGTGCTGTTTTGTGACCTTGGTTTGGCTATGGTAGGCTGCACTTGATTATTTAGAGTAGTATGACATTTTGCCATGAACCACAACCTACGCCTGGTACATGTATTTGGTCAACTCCTTACCTGAACAGCTAATAGACTTGTATTTATGTACACAAGACACTATATGCTGAACTTAGGACCAGTGCTATATAGTGTACATCAGTGATGTAAACCATCCTATAGTGCATCCTAAGTGATACTGCAGGCAAAGGCAGTTGCTACACGATTGTGTTGGGCTACATTTGGCAATGTCCTAAACTGTTTTCAGTTTTTAAATTAAAGAAAAAATGGCTGCGATATTGAGTTTTACAGGTTCACTATTTGATTTCTGTTATGAAAAAAGTGGCAGTGGCCCTTGGCTCTGTGATGCTGCATAGTAATCGTCTCTCTGCGCTGACAGCAATGTAATGAATCTGGAGGAGGAACCTGATATCTCAGCCATTTCTGATTCAATTTAAAAACTGAAAACCGTTTATTGCAGTGCCAAACGTAGCCCGACACAATGGTGTAACAATTACCTTTGCCTGAACTATCACTTTAATAATGGCCAGGAATTGGTGTGGGTGAATAATGTGCTGTACAACACCACTGGAAGCCCGGTGGGAACATGTCCATAGAGCAGTACTGTGCTTTTTTTTTACCTAACCCTAAGGATCAGTTTTGTTGGTAAACCTAGTAACTGGTAGGCAGTGGCTGTGTTTGCTTATTTTATATCAGGTGATTTATTATAACCACTATGGCTAATGCAGCCAAATATAAAGAGCATACCTACAACAACTGAAAGTTATTCAGTAAAGGTGGGAGAGCTTGTCTATCTCAAAATACAATAAAATATTATTATTCTAAGTATACAGCACGTCCTGCTCTAGAGATAATTCCTTACGTTTGGGTTATACATCCACAAGATGGCGCTGGACTGCAGAGACAGCAAAAAAAGTGGCTCCTCCCGGACCCTTATATTCCAGGGACCTCCCACAAAATCCCCGTTCTTCTCTGCAGTTGGCGCTGCGATGGCAAGACGATGACTCTCTCTGCTCGCAGGTGAGCGGGGCTATAAGCCTGCGGCCTTGTAGGACTATTCCCACCCGTTCCTCTTTATTTGCCTCCCAGCTTTGGCTACACTGGTCGGGTGATGGTAGGCAGCACCGTTGTCAGGTGCTTAAAGGAGCAGTATCGCGAATTTTTCTTGGTGACTTATATTTAAATGGTACTTTGAATGTAGTTAAGTGTTGGAGTAAGAATTACAAATTTAGAAAAGAATGATGTCTGTGTTGTGCAGCTGGAGACTAATAGCTCATGTTTATGTCTGCTGAGTGTCGGGGCGACACCCTGGCCTGTTCCACACTGAGGAGAGGGGGAAACAATGTAACAAAGTAATCAGCTGTTCAGTGCTGGCAGCTGTCCAGCATAAGATAATATTGCAACATTGCCTGGCCAGAACTCATATCTAAAACAGAAAGAAAAGCTCTAGAAGTCATTTAGCTCATTGGTAAATTCAATGTCAGTTTGAACCAGAGAGTCATTGGTTCGAATCTCAGACTCACCAGTTTTTTTTTGGGGGGGTTATTTTATTTCAGAATTGGATTTTTATGTTGTTTTTTTGCTCTAAACATTTTTTATTTTGACAGTTTGGCTCTGCTACAGAATCTTTCAGTTTACCATTTTCTCTTTCAGTTTATTATTTTCTCTTTCATATTCTTATTTTTAATTTTTCCATATGATCTTTCTTTCAGCTTTGTGTGTTTTGAGCAAAGTCCAACCCAGGATTTTCACTATCTGAAGTTTTGTTTTGTGCCCCTAGGGGCATCCCAAGTCTGATATGTGAAATACCCAAGTTCGCCTGTGAAAACGTACCTTTCCCTGTCCCACAGCGCATGCGCGGGCTCTCATCCAATCAGCGCTGTTTGCACGCAGATGGGGAGCCTGAGCAGTAACCTTCCTGGCCATCCGGCCTGTCTAAATGACTATCTGCGTGAGCGCGCCAGACAAATGGGGGGATCTGTGGTTATCCAGGGGTCGTTTCACACAGTGGGGCATCCCGATTTAGGATGCCCAAGGGGGGGGAAGGTCAATGGCCGGGTCTTATAGACTTCAGGGTCGGCCACTCAGTGTTTTGTTCCACTTTAGATTTTCCTGCACAGTTATTCGAAGAAGAATTTCAGTTATTTTCAATCAGTTTAGTTTATTTTGTATAGATTTTACACATTTGAGTCACCTGGTCTCATAACAAAAGCAGCACCTCACCACACACAGCCGTTACCACTGATTACAGTGTCAGCCTCTGAGGTAAAGTGTTACTCGGAGACCAGTGGGCAAATGAAGCAGCTCACTAAATACAACCCAACAGATCCCCCTATTCAGCAAATGGACTGAGCCATTGTCATTATACAATTTAAAAGAAAGGCAGATATTTTTTCCTTTTTCTATCGCCACATTATTTATACACATGTTAGAAGCTATTGTGTGGCTATTTAATTATTTTTTTTTAATGCAAATTTCGCGATACTACTCCTTTTAAGGAGCGCTGCTCTGTCCGCAATCCCCCACCAAAGAGTAGGCGGTATAGGCCCATGGTGAGCCTTATGGGATGCCCCTCCCGCGCTATTGCCCCTCGCTCCTGTCCATCGGTGGGCTCCTGTTAGGTTGGCCGCTGCCCTCCCTCGCTCTCTCTGACAGTTTTTCTCGGGAGGGGGGGGGTTGTGTGTGTTGTGTATCTGTATTCTTCACTCCTTGGGTTTTTTTATTATGTGGTATGTTTGGCTTGTGTTGCAGCGTGTTTTGGTATGCACTGTTGCCTTTAAAATTGCTGCTGCCACGCACGCTTATACGGCGTTCCGCGGTCAGCGGCGACATTACCTCAGGCGCTGCTGCGCCATCATTGGCTGATATGGTCACGTGGACGCCTTCGCGCTCTGCGGGGGGAGCGGGCCTTGCGGATGGCGCGTTTCGCATCACTGTCTCCGTGGCCCGCCCCTCGAGGTATCTGCGGCGCCATTTTGCTCTCCTCGTGCTGTGTGGTTGGCGTCTACTTACCGCGGTCCGTAAGTGCCCCTGCAGGCTGGCTTATTTTATATTCTATATTGTGTATGCATACCGCTTACGGGACTTTTCTGTTTATGTCTTGCAGGCGGGTCAAACTTAATTGTGATTTCTTCCTGCCTATCCCCTCTATTTAGTTTTGCTATTAGAGGCCTATTCTGCCATTACCTCCCACTTCCCTAGCGGGCTATTGGGGCATCCCGGGTGGCCTATTGCGTAAATCCCTATTGCCCGGTGGCCGCGATAATCACCATATGGAGGCTTCTCAGGATAATGTGCTTGGGGTTCCTTCGGGACAACCCCGGCTGTGCGTGGCGTGTGGGGTGTCCCCTACAAATGATGACAATGTGCGGGTTTGTGTACCCTGTACCCAGTGGGTGCTTGCACTGCAATCTGGGCTCCCTGTGGCTGGGCCTGTGCTCCGCGTGGCTTCGCCCACTCCCCCACGCTTATATCTGACCCCCAGTGAGGTGCATACCAGTGGGGAGTCTCAGCCTGATTTGTCCACCAGGGTGGCTAGCATTGAGAAGCTGATTGCTGGCTCTACAGCGCGTAAGGCCGCTGCTAAGAGGCAGCATCTGGCTCCTGGCGTTAATCTTTTTCCTATGGAGGCTGAGGAATTCTTTGACCTAGCCGGCTATACCCCCCTAGAAGAGGGGGAGTTGTTTTCTGATTCAGAATCATCTGATGAGCAGCCTAAGGGTTATGCTGATTCTGGCTCTGACCCATGGGCTCCAGATGATACTGACAGGCTTTTGGCTCACATTTTTGAAGTACTTTCCATTTCTCCTCCTGCCGCGGCTCCTCGGCAGCAGGGGGAGTTGTTTCACACTGCTAAGCCACGTTTGGAGTTTCCTGAGCAAACTCACTTTAATAATCTTGTGCTCAAAGAGTGGGAGCGCCAGAGCAGGCTCCCTGGGGTGCCTAAGAGTTGGGATAAGAGGTACCCTTTTCCTGCTGAAGTGGTTAAGCGTTGGTCGTCCCCTCCTGAAGTGGATGCACCAATTCAGCTACTCTCGGACAACCAGACGGCGGTTGCCTACATCAATCATCAGGGAGGGACCCGGAGCAAGGGGGGCCTCAAGGAAGTATCTCTGATCCTGTCCTGGGCAGAGGACAGTGTTCCCTGCATCTCAGCTCTGTACATTCCGGGGGTGGAGAGTCTGGAGGCAGACTCTCTGAGCAGGGGTACTTCTCGCCCGGGGGAATGGTCCCTCAGTGTCAGGGTGTTTCGCTCTCTGTGTCACCATTGGTGTCAGCCAGATGTGGATCTGTTTGCGTCCCGTCACAATCACAAGCTTCCAGTCTTTGTGTCTCTGTCTCAGGACCCTCTGGCCTTAGCCATGGATGCGTTGACAATGCCCTGGCAGGGTTTTCAGCTTCTGTATGTCTTTCCCCCGTTTTCCCCTGTTGGGCAGGGTTCTGCGAAAGATAGCTCAGGAAGGGGTGCCAGCAATACTGGTGGCCCCTTGTTGGCCAAGAAGAGTGTGGTTCGCAGACATAGTACAGCTGGCGGTAGATCAGTACGACCTGCCCAGGGTTTCAGACCTGCTCACTCAGGGGGCGGCTACACTAGCCCAATTTACAAATGCTGGCTTTAACGGCCTTCCTGCTAAAATCTCCATCTTAATGGAAAAGGGGCTGCCTGCCTCTGTTGTTAACACCATGATCAGAGCTAGAAAAAAGTCCTCTTCTTCCATCTACTATAGGGTTTGGCGTACCTACCCTGTTTCCCCGAAAATAAGACAGTGTCTTATATTAACTTTTGCTCCCAAAGATGCGCTAGGTCTTATTTTCAGGGGATGTCTTACATTTTTCCATGAAGAAGAATTCACATGCATTCACAAAAAAAGGACATTTATTAACTGTTAAACAGTAGTAGTTGCCATCACAAACCAGCATAACCAGACAAAATGTGACTCCTGTCAAAATTTCATGTTACCTCCCCCCCCTGATCCTCCTTTCCCAATTTACCCCCCTTCTCCTGTACTACCGGTAGTGGCATATGTGGGGAATCCAAAACATACAACCCCCCCTCCTCATCATCAGTGGGTGAAGGTGGGGGTAGAGTCTAGAGAATCCAGGGAATTCTCTAGTTTCCATCCCCCCCTCCCCTCACTTCACCTGGCATTTCCCCCATAGAAATTCTTTTTTTTTTTTTTCTTCACAGTCTGCTGCCACTACTCACTAACTTACTGTCAGAGAGCGAGCAGCAGACAGCAGCTTTCACTTTGGTGGCGGCCGCTTTGATGACGAGTGACGTCCCCCAGTGACGTCCCCCTATGCGCAACGTCAGGGGCGTCACTCGTCATCAGAGAGAGCCGGCCGCAGCTGACTGAGGACTCTTGCTGGTCTTATTTTCGGGGGAGGTCTTATTTTCGGGGGAGGTCGTATATTTAGCCTTCATGCTAAAAGCACAGTAGGCCTTATTTTTGGAGTAGGTCTTATTTTCGGGGAAACACGGTACATTGGCTGGTGTGAGGCTAAGTCTCTTCCCTGTCGTGTGTTTTCTATTCCTAGGATTCTGAAATTTCTCCAACATGTTTTGGATCTGGAACTTAAAATTAGCACTCTGAAAGTTCATGTGTCTGCCTTGGCTGTTTTCTTTCAGAGGTCTTTTGCTCAGCATCATCTGGTCAAGACCTTTCTCCAGGGGGTTACTCATGTGCGCCCCCCACGTAAGCCAATGTTACCAGTCTGGGACTTGAACTTGGTCTTATTCGCCTTGCAGGTGCCTTCGTTTGAGCCTGTGCATGAGGTTGTTTTGCCCATTCTTACGCTTAAGGTAGTCTTTTTGGTGGCTATCACTTCTGTTAGGCGTGTTTCTGAGTTGGCGGCGCTTTCCATCAAGCCCCCTTGAGAGACACCAGGACAAGGTGGTATTTCGCTTTAAACCAGATTTTCTGCCAAAGGTTGTGTCTGCTTTTCATCCCAATCAGGACATTGTTCTGCCTTCTCTGTGCCCTAATCCTACTAACCCTAAGGAGAGGGCTCTACATTCCTTGGATGTGGTTAGGAACCTGAAGTTCTATTTGGTGGCTACTGAGCCCTTCAAGAAGACTGATGCTCTTTTTGTGGTCCCTTCTGGTTCTAAGAAGGGTCTGGCTCCAGCTAAGTCTACCATCAGCAAGTGAATATGTCAGGCTGTGATTCAGGCCTATTCTGCTAAAAGGAGGGATCCTCCCTTCCAACTTACTGCTCATTCTACTCGTGCTATTGGTGCCTCTTGGGCTTTTCAGCACCAGGCTTCTGTTGAACAAGTTTGCAAGGCCGCTACTTGGTCTTCTGTTCATACTTTTTCTAAGTTTTACAAGGTTGATGTTAGGGCCTCAGCTAATGCTGCTTTTGGCCGCAAAGTTCTGCAGGCGGCAGTGGTTTAATCTGCATGTTGTTGCATTTGGGGGTCCCACCCTACCTTACGGACACTGCTATTGGATGTCCCAAACGTAAGGAATTATCGCTGGAGCAGGAAGTGCTGTATACTTAGAATAATACAATTCTGTGATTACTCACCTGTTTTGGTATTATGAGTATACAGCACGTCCTGCTCCACCCCGCCCTTGTTATCATTATTCTTAGTGCCTCTGTATGGTGGTTGTTATCATGGTTAAATTTGTTTGATTATGGGTGTTATTCTCCCGGCCTCTTGCTAACTGCTTATCAATACTGGGGATTTTGTGGGAGGTCCCTGGAATATAAGGGGCCGAGAGGAGCCACTTTTTTGCTGTCTCTGCAGTCCAGCGCCATCTTGTGGATGTATAACCCAAACGTAAGGAATTATCTCTGGAGCAGGACGTTCTGTATACTCATAATACCATGAGTATACAGAAGATTCTGCACACTTGTTTGTGTTTTGAGATGGAGAAGTTTTCTTGGTGAGGTGCCATAGAGATAGAGAAGCCTTCACACCCTGTAGGCCAGAGGTTCCGAAAATTGTTAATCAAGTACCAATTTCCAGTTTCTAACTCAAATACCACCTGAGCAGTACTTATGGGTTGGCAGTTTCTCTCGCCTTTTAGAGCAGTTTTTACTTTGGGAAAAAACAAAAAGTGGGTAAACTATAGATGATAGCAGATCAGGCTGGGATGTAGGTCATTCTGCAGCTTTGTGGCGTACTACCTGATAGTATCACCTGTGGTACAAGTGCCACAGTCAACCTCCGTAGTAAGCTGTATCAAAAGAACTTTTGCATAAGATGGAGAGGTTATCCAATGAAGGATGGCGACATGGAGACCCTAGCCTAATAGTGCTGTGGGGAAGCACACAGCGATGCAGCAGGAAAAACCTCATCTATTGGAGAAGGTGGCAGTAGCCAGTTGCCTGTTGGACAGAGAACAGACCTTAAAAAGGGTTCTATGGGTGGCGGAAGGCATTCTTTGGAATCACAGTGGGCCTATACCCTCCATGGGACAGACATAGGACTTTGTTTCAAGCCATTAGTTATAGCATATACCATGGTGGATTCCAAATTTAAACAAATGCCATGCAAATTAAATACAGATGCACAAAGAAAACATATTTGCAGGCTGAATTGGCCACTTAGATTGTGTTGCTGCTTTGGTTCAAACTCTAAACACTGTGGGTTGAAAATGAATAGTGATTATCGTTACCATTGAGCCTGCCTGTAATGGGAAGAGCTTTTCCTATGTAGATACCTGTGACGTTCACTGGCTAGTGGGATTGCTGAGAATGTTATAGATAAGAAAATGTGTTTGTGCCTAAATGCAGAGCTGAAAACATGCTGATAAAGGAACGAAGCTGGCAGATCTGCATTGTTAGCAGTTAGGCCACTAATCGAACAGCCGGCTCAAAGTTAATTAGGATTATCCTTTTTTCCTTGAAATAGCGCTTTTAAATTTATTTGCAGGGACGTTGCTATATAGACCTACAGACGTCTTCCAAAATATGTAGTCTTAGATCTTGTCAATTCTTAAAAAAGTTTTGGGGTGAGGCATTTCAGCTGATTTACTGTGAAGTTATTTTTACTTTTTCCCTTTCAAAAAGGAACTATTATAAAAATAGACTAGAATTAAACATGAATATGTTAGATATCAGGAGAAGCATCTTGACTGGAAGGAATTAAAGGGTAAATCTACTTTTGTGGACCTTTCCCACAGACCTCCCTTTCTCACCTATCACTCACCAGGGGTGCTGGATTATTGGGATTTCGGTTGGCTAATGGAGTACTTTATACTATTATAAAAGTGCCTCGGCCTGGCTTTATACACTGCACTCGTCAGAGCACAGATCTGTAAATGTAGATGAAAGTTCTTCAAATATGTATGTGCTATGGTCGTGCCCACACATTTCATTGCCATCATTGTAATATATAATGTAATGTTCTTCTATCACCATTGTTTGTTCAAACGCATGTATATACTTAAGAATTTGTGCTCCACATTTATCCCAGCTGTGCAGTGAGAACACACAAGTGAACCACAACAGTCAGTGCACATGTGTCTGGAGTATTGACCTGCAGTAGCCCAGTGAGTGGTTGGGGGTTAGCTGCAACCCTCTGGTCACAAGGTTGTTTCCCTAAACACTAAACACAGGTTGCCGGGTGGGGTATAAGAAAACAAAAATCATTCATATGGAAAAGGGCTTAACCCTTTAAACGCCAGCCACGTAAATTTTACGTGGCTGCCTCTCCAACAGTTAAACGCCAGCCACGTAAAATTTACGTGCCTGACTTTCCCCAGTAAAAAAAAAAAAAGTAAAAATAAAAGACACTTACCTGACCCCTCGTTCGATCCGGTCGGGTCTCCTCTTCAGCCAGAGGGGCTCCGATCGCCCATCGGGGCTCCTCCGGCTGCAGGGGAGGGCCCGGAACAGGGTGCCCCCCCCCCCGTTTCAGCAGCCGCCCAGTTTACTGTAAAAAAAACACACAAAAAAAAAAAACAGTCACCTACCTTTGTCCCCGCCGGCTCCCGCAGGCTCTCCTCTTCACGGGGGGGGGCTCCGATCCCCCCCCCCGCTCTTCTGTCTTCTGGAGGGGGCATAACAGCCCTCCTCCCTTGCCGTCTTCCGATGGCGGCCGCCATCTTTGGTGACGTCACGGGGCGGGGCCAGATGACGTCACCGCCGGGTGTCATCGGGGCACCCGGCAGTTCGTCTCTCAGATGCCGGTGACGGCTGGGCGGGGAAGGAGGGAGGTAGGCGATCCTCCGATCGCCTGCCTCCCCCCTTCTCTGCCCAGCCGTCACTGACAGCAGATCGCCGCGGGACACAGAAGATGAAGATCGGAGGTGAGTAAAGTAAAAGTTTTTTTAAAAAAGTTTATTAAAAAAAAAAAAAAAAACGTGTCTTGTCTTTTTTTTTTACCTTTTAACCCTTTGTGAACTGGTAAGGGGTCCATGTGACCCCTTATTTCAGTTCACAGGGCTCGGGGGTCTGGCAAGTCACCTGCGCTAGCGGGTGGCTTGCCATTAATCCCCGGCACCCCCATTACCTGCCTCCCCAAAGGCCAGGGGGGGGGCAGAAGAGCCCGGGCCCACATGGGCTATGTGGGCTCGTAGGCTGCAGGGTGGGGGGGCCACAAAAGCTGGCCCCCCCACTCTGTGCCTACAAGCCCCCATAAAGGCAGAAGAAAGGATAGCCAGCTCACCATAAATCCAACGTGGCGCGGACTAAGGAGATCCCAGATATAACTCCTTATAGTGATAGAGAAAAGTCCAGTATGTAGTCCAGCCACGAAAATCCTAAAAATTAACTTTTAATTGTAAAGTTTAAAATGTAGCCCATCCATAGAAAATATTGAAGATCTTTACTCAAATGGCCCCATTGTAGTAGAGAGAAAAAAACAAGCAATCCTGTGTGACGCGTTTCAAGCCGCACGGGACTCTTAATCATTGTATGATTAAGAGCCCCGTGCGCCTTGAAACGCGTCACACAGGATTGCTTGTTTTTTTCTCTCTACTACAATGGGGCCATTTGAGTAAAGATCTTCAATATTTTCTATGGATGGGCTACATTTTAAACTTTACAATTAAAAGTTAATTTTTAGGATTTTCGTGGCTGGACTACATACTGGACTTTTCCCTACAAGCCCCCATAGCTGGTCCCGGGCTGGTTACTGTGGGTAAGGGGGACCCCACGTCAATTTTTTTTTTGATTTTTAAGGGTTTTTAACCCTTAAAAATCAAAAAAAAAAATGGGGTCCGCCCCCCCTGGGAGGGGGGACCCTATGTCATTTTTTTTTTTTATTAACTCTTTGTGTTCTGTCATCCAGCAGCTATAAAAGGCTTCTAGCAAGTGAGCAGAAGCCAGTGATCGCCGAGGGACAGAGTGCTCCAGGATGGATGGGAGGTGAGTACAGTGTAAAAAAAAAATAAAAATTAATAAAATATTTTTTCTCTTTTGTGTGTCTGTGTGATTATTTACTTTTAACCCCTTGTGAACTGGTAAGGGGTCCATGACCACTATACCAGTTCACAAGGCTGGGGGGATGGCAAGCCACCTGCGCTAGCGGGTGGCTTGCCATTAACCCCCGGCACCCCCATTACCTGCCTCCCCAAAGGCCAGGGGGGGGCAGAAGAGCCCGGGCCCACATGGGCTATGTGGGCTCGTAGGCTGCAGGGTGGGGGGGCCACAAAAGCTGGCCCCCCCACTCTGTGCCTACAAGCCCCCATAGCTGGTCCCGGGCTGGTTACTGTGGGTAAAGGGGACCCCACGTCATTTTTTTTTTTTGATTTTTAAGGGTTTTTAACCCTTAAAAATAAAAAAAAAAAATGGGGTCTCCCTCCCCTGGGAGGGGGGACCCTATGTCATTTTTTTTCTCGATTTAACCCTTTGTAGTGTGGATGGTTTTTGTGTTTTTTTTTGTGAATGTTATAAAATACTTGTTTCAGTTAGGGGGGGTCTCCTGGGCAGGAACGGGGGGCTACCGATAAATATGTGGTACCGTTCTAATCGGTAGAAATGGGGCTTTCACATGCAATATGATTTTCCTTAATAAAATACATTTTTTATTTAAAATAAAGGAGTCAATTTTCTAAAAAAAAATTTTTTTTATTTATTTTTTTTTTCACTTAATAATATTGTAAAAAAAAAAAAAAAAATTACAAACAAGACATTTCATGTTAAAGTCTAAACTCTGCTGCAAAAAAAAAAATATATAATTTTTCTGAAAGTTCCAGCAAAAATGGCGCAAAACATGTCGCAAAACATGACGCAAAATGGGGAAAAATGGCCTGTCAACAGAGGGTGACAAAATCTCAAGTAGGCTGGCAATTAAAAGGGTTAATAGTACCTATGCATGTTGGGTATTGTTCTGTTCGGGGGACCTTGCGCTTTCAGACTTAGCTTGTTTTTTCTGGTTTGCATATTTATATTTTAGGAAAAGGTGTTTTTTATTCAGCTTTTTTATAAATTTTTTAGGGAACCCCTGCGCAACCAAAGAATTCTTTGAGGAATTAATTCCAGAAAGATGAGCCCACTACAGCAAGCTGGGTACCCTTAGAAAGCTTAACGTGTGTACTTTCAGGGAATATATGGTTTATGGGGGATATTCCAAATGTAAAGGGTTGTTTTGGTTGAAAAAGCGCAAGGTGCGCACTTTGTCTGCAGAGCTGAAATTTTCAAGTAAAATTACCGTTACGCACATGCTTTACTTTGGGGTGTTTGGCAACTCTTCCCTTGACAGAACCTATGCATGTTGGGTATCGTTCTGTTCGGGAGATGTTGCTTTTTCAGATTAAACTTGATTTTTCTTGTTTGTATATAGTTTTTTTAGGAAAATGTGGCTTTGATTCTGCTTTTTTATCCTTTTTTTAGGGAAACTCTTTGCAACCAAAGATTACGTTGAGGGATTACTTCCAGAAAACTATGGCCACATCCACAAGCCTGGTACGCCTAGAAAGCCTGAGGTGTGTACTTCCAGAGAATATATAGTTTGTTGGGGGTATTTTAAATGTAAAGGGTTGTTTTTCAGGAAAAACCGCAAGGTGCGCATATTGCATAGCATAGTTGTATTTTATCTGAAAATCTCCTAAAGCGCTGTTTCAGTTTGGGGGAGTCTCCTGGGCAGGAAAGGGTGTCTACCTATACATATGTGGTACCGCTGTAACCGGGAGAAATTGGGATTTCACACGCAATAAGATTTTATTGACAAACTTACATTTTTTATTCCAAAAAAAACTACAATATGTAAAAATTTTTTTTTTTTTTTTTGCACATATTTCACCCAAAAATATTAAGAATACACCTAACAAATGACAAACAAGACATTTCATGTTAAAGCCCAGACTCTGCTGAAAAAAACAATATATCATTTTCCTGGGAAATCCCTGGAAATCCCCTCAAAAATCACAGTTGAACAAGGGGAGCGCAAAATAGTGCAAAATGGTCTGGCAACAAAGGGTGACAAAATCTCAAGGTAGGCTGGCGGTTAAAGGGTTAATAGAATAGAAATTAAAGTAGACTTACTACCTAAATTTAAAATTTAGAAGACTATTCCTGCTAGACAGGCTTCCCCTACAAACTACAGGTGTCTCTCACTGTCTACAACCAGTATTTAAGTACCCAAAGTTGTCCTTTTATAGATATTTAGCTTCCCTCCCACTGCCTCAATTTGCCATAGCTAGGGTGGGGGGTCGGCCCAGCCACACTGAGCTGCTGCTGGCTGATGTGATGTGCAGGTCTGCTGTATCCAAACTGGGTAAGAAGTGCCTCAGCACGGTAGATCATAAGGGCTAAACAGTTGGGTTGTGGCAACCCAGACTATGGTGGATGGAGGCAGCGGGAGGGTCGGTGTATATTTACCTAATAAACATTTGTGGTACATATTTGGCTAGAGCCAGGGATTCTATTGCCTAATTAAAGAGGAACAATGAACAGGAATTTCACTTTCCCGTGTGTTGTTCCTCTCAGGCTGGGCATCCTGAATTGGGATGCCCGCTGTGTATCCCCACAATTCACCCCATTCACTCAACCTCATGGCATTCCTCACAGAATGCGTCCCTCAGAGAGACTGTCCTATCAACAGGCGATTTGTCTTCTGCTGGTTTGCCCGGTCTGCTCCCGTGCTTGGTGCTGCTGTGCCAGGGCCTGCTGCTGCTGCTCCAGGGCCTGCTGTTGCACTTGCTGCTGTTGGGCCATGGCCTGCTGCTGCTGTTCCAGGGCCCTCGCATGCTGGAGGTTAGCCTGTATTTGCTGTTTTATCACCTCCTTCATCTGAGACATCTTGGTTGCCACTTTCACCCAGGACATCCACTGTTAACTGCAGCGTGTTGTCACTCCGTTGCCCCTAGCAACAGTCACTATGCCAGCATCCTCCACCAATTGTGAGTGATTGGGGCAAACGGCAGTGACACGGACAACAGTTCTTCAACAGCAAAGGCAGTTTTATTAATAAAATGTTCAAAAGCAAAATATCTCTTGCTTCAGAGGTTGCAGCATGCAATGCAATAAATAAAGTGGTTACTTCACCAACTCAATGAAAGTCCAGGGTTTGATACTCCAGCAAACTGCAAGTCCACTTTACAGGGCATACAAGCCCACGCTGCTCATAATCCACGCAAGTCCAGGTTTTGGGGTCGCAGAAGCCAATTCCTTCGGCTTAAATCCAGTCTCTCATTCACCACTGAGCAGTACAGCCTGGGCTCCTTCCTCCAGGCTGGTCAACAGCCCACTGACAGGCTTAGCGGCTCCTTTTATTCAGGCTTCCCCTGCAATCAGCCTCATCACCTGTGCAAGGCCTGAGATCAGGGAACAAACCTGTAGAGGACTGGGGAATGTGAACTGGGTCCTGAGAACCTGGCATGGACCGTGCCTGATACAGCATAGCAGGGGAAAAATGCACACCATTTATCACTTTGCCATACACATTGTCACGCTCCGGGTACTACAGCAATCCACTTAGATAACTCCAGCCCTCTCGGTAAGACCTCAACCCCCAATCTCCGCAGCCAGCTTCACCTATAGGAGCCCCCGCTTGCCGGGACGCAGAACACGCCTGCCCGGGATCGGTTGCCCCCAGGACTTCAATGGCTCAAAGATTGGAGTCTTACTGTTCAGAGGCCTGGAGAACCCGTGGCTGGAAGTGGTACTGAGTAGCCCAATCGCTGAGCGTATAACGGAAGTCCAAACAGGCTTAGGGTAGTTCGGAACGGAAGTTCTGAGATGGCAGCGGTACAATAGGGTTCGTGGTCGAGGATCAAGCAGAGGTCGGCAACAGGAGATCAGATCGGGGATGGTCAAACACAGGCGAAGGTCGGCAATAGGAACACAGATCGGGGATAGTCAAGACAGGCGGTGGTCGGCAACGGAAGTTCTGAATAATCACAAGAGACAAGCAGCTACTAGGTTCAAGGCACTATCACAGGCGCTGAGCAACTGACAGGGTGGACCTTATATAGGGACAGATATGATGGGAGGTGAGTGTGTGATTGGTGCAACTACAATCCTAACAAATATTGGACCAGAACCTAAAAAGGGCGTGTAGCCCAGAACCTCTCTATTGGGCTCATTGGCCCATAGTCTGAACCAAGGGGCGTGCCTGTGCCCCTTGGTTCAATCCCTTCCCACTACAGCCTCCGGCGGGCGCGCTGTGTGCAGCGCCGCCGGAGGGCATAAAGATTACGTGCTCGCGCATGCGCACGCGAGACAGTAACGCGGGCGCGGGCACGAGGAAGGAGAGCGGCCGTGCGCGGCGCCGCCTGAGCCGCCGCCGCTCGGCGTGGCCGCCGGGCAGGAGCTGCTGCGGCCGGGCGCCCGAAGCCAGCGTTGGAACGGGGCTCAGGTAAGCGCCGATTCCTGACACACATTACCACAGTACCTTTACCAACACCCGCGTGGCATCGGTGTTGGTCTATGCCGCTATAACATAGGCTTGGGGGCCATCCAGAATGCTGAAGCCCCCTCTCACATAACCCCCCAGAACACTTCACCTTAACCTCACTACCCCCACTGGGAAA
Organism: Gastrophryne carolinensis; assembly: GCA_027917425.1. Lineage (NCBI taxonomy): Eukaryota > Metazoa > Chordata > Amphibia > Anura > Microhylidae > Gastrophryne > Gastrophryne carolinensis. The sequence continues at coordinate 115,559,826 of CM051244.1, read as the reverse complement.
TTAGCACAGCGATTGGCTGCCCCATGCACATGGGGTTAGCCAGCGCTGCCATTATTCTGGCCGTGCTAATATGCTTCCCACGTGGGTGCTGATGGTCAATCACTGTGCTGGATTCTCGTGGGGGAGTGAGGTTAAGGTGCGATTAACAGCAGTGCCAACACCTGTGGAGCGCAGGTGTTGGTTCGCTTAAGTATCCACCAAAAATGTCAGTCCCTTCTATTTGCTTCCTTATTTGATCTAAGCAACAATTACATGTAATGTAATTAGGGGGTGGGGTTGTAAGTGAACCTAAAGTCTTTTTTTGACTGAAGGTCTGCTTTAAACCCTATAGGAATTTCCAAACCTCACTGTGCCACTTGAAAGAATGCTGATAGAGATGCTTGTCCAGCAATTTTATTCACACTAGAGCCAAACTGCACTATCGCCTTTCAGGCTGGCCCATGGACTGAGCCTCCTTTCACCCTTTTAGTTTGCAGCCGATCTAAAATGCACCTGACCGTGTCTAGCTTCCTTGGAGATCTCGCCTGTGCCGACCTCCAATGTGTGTAAAAGAGAGCAGAGGCAGAATAGCCGCAAGCTCAGCCAGCAGAGCGCAATAAAAAGCACCTTAAACAACAACCCCTATTGACATTTTAATGATGGTCTGCCTCATATAGTCTAGCAGCATGTCCCCAAATGACTCGGAAAGAATTTTTGCTGCAATAATCTGCTTTAACAGATTGTTCAAGCATATATTTGCTTGTAAGTGTTTTAACCCTATTTGTGCTCCCAGAATAATAGACTCACGTAGCTGATTTTAAGCCCCATAAAAAAGTAAAAAAACTCACCTGACCCCTTAATCAATCTGGCCGGGTCTTCTCCTTATCCAGCCCCCCCACCCCCCCCGGCTCTTCTGCCTTCAGGAGAAGGCTCGAGAGAGCCCCCGCTTCCGTCGCTGCTGACTTCTGAAAGAAAAATAAAGCGTCTGCATGGCAGGTAAGCAGCTTATGATTTGTTTATACTCTTAGTTCAGACAATCCCTTTTAAATCATATGTGTTGCCCCCCTCATTACCAGAGTGTTTATTCCCCGTCCTTACCATGCCATTTTTTTACTTCAGCAATGGGAAAACTAGCCAGATGTCCCACTTTGAGGCTGTTTGTCCCAATAAATGTCCCACTTTGCTGACATTAGTGGGAAAACTGTCCCACCAAATCCACTTTAAAACTGGGACCCTGCTTCGACTAATTGGCTGAATAGCAGTAACATAATGTATGAATTGATTGAGTGTTAGGTCAATCACCAACACCCTTTATGGCCCAGAGATATTCAAGTTTTTCTTTTATTGTGGTCAGTCCACCCATTTCCCTGTAAAATGGTCAGTTTAAATAAGTGTCCCACTTTGAGTCCCCAAAAAACGGTCAATATTGTTTTTTTCAGCATAGTCTGGGCTTTAACATGAAATGTCTTGTTTGTAATTTTTTAGGTGTATTCTCAATATTTTTGGGTGAAATATGTGCAAAAAAATAAAAAAATCTATTTTTTACAATTTGTAGTGTTTTTTTGTAAAAAAAAATGTAAGTTTGACAATAAAATCTTATTGCGTGTGAAATCCCAATTTCTCCCGGTTACAGTGGTACCACATATGTATTGGTTGATGCCCTTTCCTGCCCAGGAGACTCCCCCAAACTGAAACAGCGCTTTAGGGGATTTTCAGATAAAATACAACTGCGCTATGCACACCTTGCAGTTTTTCCAGAAAAACAACCCTTTACATTTGAAATACCCCCAACAAACTATATATTCTCTGAAAGTACACACCTCAAGCTTTCTAGGTGTACCAGGCTTGTTGATGTGGCCACAGTTTTCTGGAAGTAATCCCTTAATGTATTCTTTGGTTGCAAACAGTTTCCCTAAAAAAAGGATAAAAAAGCAGAATCAAAGCCACATTTTACTAAAAAAAACTATATACAAACAAGAAAAAACAAGTTTAATCTGAAAAAGCAACATCCCCGAACAGAACGATACCCAGCATGCATAGCTACTGTCAAGGGAAGAGTTGCCAAACACCCCAAAGTAAATCATGTGTGTAACAGTAATTTTACTTGAAAATTTCAGCTCTACAGACAAAGTGCGCACCTTGCGATTTTTCAACCAAAACAACCCTTTACATTTGGAATATCCCCCATAAACCATATATTCCCTGAAAGTACACGTTTAGCTTTCTAAGCGTACCCAGCTTGTTGTAGTGGGCTCATCTTTCTGGAATTAATCCCTCAAAGAATTCTTTGGTTGCGCAGGGTTTCCCTAAAAAATGTATAAAAAAGCTGAATAAAAAACACCTTTTCCTAAAATATAAATATGCAAACAAGAAAAGACAAGTCTGAAAGCGCAAGGTCCCCCGAACAGAACAATACCCAGCATGCATAGCTACTTTTAACCCTTTTAATTGACAGCCTACTTGAGATTTTGTCACCCTCTGTTGACAGGTCATTTTTCCCCATTTTGCGCCATGTTTTGCGCCATTTTTGCTGGAATTTTCAGAAAAATTATATATATATTTTTTGCAGCAGAGTTTAGATTTTAACATGAAGTGAAAATTGTTTGTAAATTTTATTCTGTTTTTTACAATATTAAGTAAATAAAAAATAAATAAATAACTTTTTTTTTTTAGAAAATTGCCTCCTTTATTTTAAATAAAAAATGTATTTTATTAAAGAAAACCATATTGCATGTGAAAGCCCTATTTCTACTGATTACAGGCTACAAGCCCGCATAGCCCATGGCCACGGGCTCTTCTGCCCCCCCTGGGCTTTGGGGAGGCAGGTAATAGGGGTGCCGGGGGTTAATGGCAAGTCACACACTAGCCGCAGGTGACTTGCCATTCCCCAGCCTTGTGAACTGGTCACATGGACCTCTTACCAGTTCACAAGGGGTTAAATGTAAAAAAATAAAACACAAACACAGAGAAATTTTTTTTTTTTTTTTACTGTACTCACCTCCGATCCTCGGTCCCTCGCCGCTGTCCATGCCACTGTTATCTGATGAAAGATGCCGATAGTGATCGGCGCAGGGCGGGTGAGAGGTGCGGGGGCTCCGATCGGAGCCTCCTCGCCTCACACCCCCCCCCCCCCCCCCCGGTTAAGAGAACACGCGGCGGAAGGATCGGGCGCTGAGGTGAGTGACTGTCATTGTTTTTTTTTTTTTTAACAGATTACTGTCAGCGGTGGAAACGGGGGGGGCGGAGGTTTCGGGCCCCTCCTGAAGACGGAGGACGACGGGGGAGGGATCGGGTGCCCCTCCAGGAAGAGGGGACCCCCAGCTTTGCATTGATACCAGAGGTAAGTGTTTATGTTTTTATTTTTTTTAACTAGCAGGGGGGAATGTCAGGCACGTAGATTCTAGTAGAAGGAGTAGAAGCTAGCACATAGATTCTAAGTGCTTGGCACTGAAAGGGTTAAACATATGTATAGCACAAAATGGTGAAACATTGCTTGGCAACTGAGGGTGACAAAATTTCTAGGTAGGCTGGAACTAAAAAGGGATAAAATGCCTCGAATGAGATTAGGAGATTTTAATCCTTGTATTTTAAGTATACAGCACGTCCAGAAGATATTCCTTACTCTTGGGTTATACATCCAATAGATGGCGCTGGACTGCAGAGACAGAAAAGTGGCTCCTCCCAGCCCCATATATACCAGGGACCTCCCACAAATTCCCCAGTTCTTTTCTGCAGTCTAGAAGATAGAAGATGACTAGAAGAAGAAGAAGCTCTCTACTCACAGGTGAGCGGGGCTATTAGCCTGCGGCCCTGTAGGACTATTCCCACCCGTTTCCTTTTACTGCCTCCCAGCTTAGGCTGCACTGGTTCGGGTGAAGGTAGGCAGCACCGCTGTCAGGTGCTAAGGAGCGCTGCTCCAACCGCAGTACCCCACCAAAGGGTATGCGGTACAGGCCCATGGTGAGCCTTATGGGATGCCCCTCCCGCGTCTTATGCCCCTCGCCCCCTGTCCCGGAAGTTGGCTCCCTTTAGGCTGGCCATCGCTTCCCCTTTGCTCTCCCTGGTAGATCTCGGGGGGTGCATGTCTTGTCAATGATATTTATGTTATATCCCTTTTGAATTGGTTGCACTGGTTTCTTTTGCCGCCGCTGCATGCTTGTCGCGGTCGGCGATGACATAGCCTCAGGCGCTGCTGTGGCATCATTGGCTGGCTTTGTCATGTGGGCGCGTTTTCGTGCTCTTCAAGGGGCTGGGCCTTGCGGCTGACGCGTTCTGCATCACTGCCTCCGCGGCCCGCCCCTCGAGGTTTTAGCGGGCGCCATTTTAGTTCTCTGCTGCATGTGTCTGGCACTGGCATCTCCCTATCGCGGTCCGTAAGTGCCCCTGCGGGCTGATTTATTTTGTATTCTCTGTATTGCATACTTGCTCATGGAATCTTTTTGCTTATGTCTTGCAGGCGGGTCAAACTTTAGAGGTTTCTCCCGGTCCTATCCCCTCTATTTAGTGTTAACTCCCTATTGGAGGGCTATTGTATTTTAGATCTCCCACTTCCCTAGCGGGCTATTGGGGCATCCCGGGTAGCCTTATTGGCGTCAATCCCAATTGGCCTATTGTGCCACAATAATCACCATATGGAGGCTTCTCAGGATAATGTGCTTTGGGGTTCCTTCGGGACAAGCCCGGCTGTGTGTGGCGTATGGGGTATCCCCTATAAGTGATGATGTCAGGGTGTGTGTACCCTGCACCCAGCAGACGCTTGCGCTGCAGTCTGGGCTACCGGTGGCTGGGCCTGCGCCCCCTCGGGCTTCGCCTACCCCCCCACGCTTACATCTGACTCCCAGTGAGGTGCATACCTGTGGGGAGTCTCAACCTGATTTGGCTGCTTGGGTGGCCAGCATTGAGAGACATATTGCTGGCTCTGGCCCGCGTAAGGCTTCTGCTAAGAAGCGGCATTTATCACCTGGGGTTTCCCTCTTTCCTATGGAGGCAGAGGAATTTTTTTATGTTACTGGTTATACCCCCCTAGAAGAGGGGGAATTATTTTCTGATTCAGAATCATCTGAGAAACATTCTAGGGTGTACGGTGCCGATTCTGGGTCTGACCCATGGGCTTCAGATGATACTGACAGGCTTTTAGCTCACATTTTTGATGTACTCTGTATCTCTCCTCCTGCCGTGGCTCCGCGGCAGCAGGGGGAGCTGTTTCATACTGTTAAACCACGCTTGGAGTTTCCTGAACAAGCTCATTTTAATAATCTGGTGCTCAAGGAGTGGGAACGGCCTAGCCGGCTATCCCAAAGAGTTGGGATAAGCGGTATCCCTTTCCTGCTGAAATGGTTAAACGGTGGTCATGTCCTCCTGAAGTGGATGCACCAGTTCTGGGGTTGTCTAACACATCCGTCATGCATTCCCCTGACTCTACTACACTGAGGGATGGGGAGGACAAGCGCATTGATCAGCTGGCTTGCCATGTCTTTGCCTGTGTGGGGACCACGTTCCGTCCGGTCTGTGCCTCTGCCATTACGGCTGTTGCTATTAAAAGCCTGCTCAGGGGTCTCTTAGATGGGGCCCCTGATGATGCAGGTAGTGAAGAGTATAGAGCTCTTCTACGTTGCGGATAATTTGTTGCATATGTTCCCTCTGCCTTGCATGATACCATTAGAATGTGTGACAGGGCTTCTGCCTTGTTGGTGGCGATACGCCGCTCGGTCTGGCTGCGCCAGTGGGCAGCTGACAACGCTGCTAAGAAGGCTCTCACTGGATTTCCCTTCAAGGGGCTGCGCCTCTTTGGTGAATGTTTGGATTTGTTTGCTAAGGGAGGCAAGTTACCTCAGCGTAGAAGGCAGCCCCGGTCCTTTCGGGGTTCAGGTGCCTTCTCCCCTTCCTTCAGGGGCTCCAGAATTGCTGGAGCCCGTGAAGATTTTTGGGGCAGGGGCAGAGGATGTGGCCGCCCTGGCCCCCCCTGGGGTCCCAAGACTAAGTCCTCCCCCAGGTTGGGGGGCTTTTGGATGTCCCTGAAATTCCAGGGTCAGCGGGGCCCTCAGGAGGCCCATACTCCTATCAACATTCTGGAATTGAGGGCGATCAGGTTGGTTCTCGCCCACTTGACCCCACACCTATGGGGTCGGTCTGTTCAGGTCCGCTCGGACAACCAGACGGCGGTTGCCTACATCAATCGTCAGGGAGGGACCCGGAGCAAGAGGGCCCTCAAGGAAGTGTCCCTGATACTGTCCTGGGCGGAGGAGAATGTTCCCTGCATCTCAGCTGTGTACATCCCAGGGGTGGAGAATCTGGAGGCAGACTCTCTGAGCAGGGGGACCTCTCGTCTGGGAGAATGGTCCCTCAGCAGCAGGGTGTTTTGCTCCCTGTGCCACCGCTGGGGTGAGCCGGATGTGGATCTGTTTGTGTCCCGTCACAATCACAAGCTTCCAGTCTTTGTCTCTCTGTCCCAGGATCCTCTGGTGTTGCGCAAGATAGCTCAGGAAAGGGTGCCAGCCATACCGGTGGCCCCCTGTTGACCAAGAAGAGTATGGTTCGCAGACATCGTGCAGCTGGCAGTAGATCAGTACGTCCTGCCCCTGGTTCCAGATCTGCTCGCTCAGGGGCACCTACGCCACCCCAATTTACAAAGGCTGGCTTTGGCGGCCTGGCTGTTGAAACCTCCATCTTGATGGAAAAAGGGCTGCCTGCCTCGGTTGTAAATACCATGATCAGGGCTAGAAAAAGTTCCTCTTTTTCCATCTACTACAGGGTTTGGCATACTTACATTGACTGGTGCGAGTCTAACTCGCTTCCCTGTCGTTGTTTTCTATTCCTAGGATTCTGGAGTTTCTGCAACATGGTTTGGATCTGGGTCTTCAGCTAAGTACTCTGAAAGGTCATGTTTCTTCTACCTTGGCCATTTTTTTCCAAAGATCCTTTGCTCAGCATCCCCTGGTCAAGACCTTCTTCCAGGGGGTTACTCACGTGCGTCCCCCACGTAAGCCTATGTTACCAGTCTGGGACTTGAACTTGGTCTTATTTGCCCTGCAGGGGTCTCCCTTTGAGCCCTTGCAAGGGGCCCCTTTGTCTATTCTTACGCTTAAGGTGGTCTTTTTGGTGGCTATCACTTCTGTGAGGCATGTTTCTGAGTTGGCGGCGCTTTCCATCAAGCCTCCTTATTTTGAGAGACACCAGGACAAGGTGCTGTTTCGTTTTAAGACAGATTTTCTGCCTAAGGTTGTTTCTGCCTTTCATCTCAATCAGGACATTGTTTTGCCTTCTCTGTGTCCTAATCCTAGTAACCCTAAGGAAAGGGTTTTACATTCTTTGGATGTGGTCAGGACTCTGAAGTTCTATTTGGTGGCTACTGAATCCTTCAGGAAGACTGATGCTCTTTTTGTGCTTCCGTCTGGACCTAGGAAGGGTCTGGCTCCGGCTAAGTCCACGATCAGCAAGTGAATCCGTCAGGCTGTGATACAGGCCTACTCTGCTAAGGGGAAGGAGCCTCCCTTCCGCCTTACTGCTCATTCTACTCGTGCTATTGGTGCCTCTTGGGCTTTTCAGCACCAAGCTTCTGTTGAACAAGTTTGCAAGGCCGCCACTTGGTCTTCTGTTCATACTTTTTCTAAGTTTTACAAGGTTGATGTTGAGGCCTCAGCTGACGCTGCTTTTGGCCGCAAAGTTCTGCAGGCAGCAGTGGTTTAAACTGTCTTCTGTTACTTTTGGGGATCCCACCCTACCTTACGGACACTGCTATTGGATTTCCCAAGAGTAAGGAATATCTTCTGGAACAGGACGTGCTGTATACTTAGAATAATACAATTCTGTGATTACTCACCTGTAGAATTGGTATTATATGTATACAGCACGTCCTGTTCCACCCCACCCTTGTTACCATTTTTCTTAGTTACCTCTGTATGGTGATTGTTCAATTTTTGTAATGGTTATAGTTCTCCCGGTTCCATTTTAACTGCTTTTCAATACTGGGGAATTTGTGGGAGGTCCCTGGTATATATCGGGCCGGGAGGAGCCACTTTTCTGTTTCTGCAGTCCAGCGCCATCTACTGGATGTATAACCCAAGAGTAAGGAATATCTTCTGGAACAGGATGTGCTGTATACATATAATACCAATTCTACAGGTGAACAGAATTGTATTTTTAAAAAAACACTGCTGGATTATTGTGACAGCTTTTGAGTATGGAACAAAAGAAGCCCCCACCGCTAATGACTTGTTTGCCATAAAACTGGCTCTGTAATGTGTCTCTAACCACCACAAAATGTGAGCGGGATTCAACAGCTTTGCACTTTCGCTGCCAGATCAGCGGGTGTAAGAGCATCTGTGGCGGCGACACCTGACAGCCTTGGCCATTTATCTTTCACACTTTAATGTGGGATCCATCAGAGGAAATTCTGTTTTATTAAGGCACACCTTCTCCTTCACATGGGTGATGAGGTGATGCAGCATTCCAACATTGTAATTCCAGTCACCTAATCTGACAGGCAATCCCACGGCCATTTAATCTGAGAGATTTAACACGTCTACTTATTTGTGTTTAACTGGCTCAGCTTTGCCAGTTTTTAAATGTATTCAATAATTTTGAATGAATATGTTCCGTTGTGTCTGTAGACAAGAAATGATGACAAATCGCTGCGTAAACTACAGAACAACGATGCGTTTGCATCTGTGATTGTGAGTGGGTAGCAGATGTCATTGGGTGCAAGTAGCTATTTCTTTGCTGTCTGGTATTGTGCTGTCACAATGTTATCTGCGCTGACAAACCTCCTTAGTTAAGGTAAATAACGGGTTTCCACATACATATATGAAAGACATATCAGAAAAAAGTCATAAATAATTATATACACAACTAGCAGTTACAATGGATTTTTTTTTGCAGGAACTTCACATAGTGTCTGTGTAATTAGATCTAAGGCTGGTTAGCACAGATAATGGAAGGTATTAAGTGATTCGGTTTTATTGTTTTTTTTTTTTAGTTTATTTTTTTTATTTAACACACACACACACACACACACACACACACTGTACAGAATACTAAAAAAGGCTTGTCAGGTAGCGCTCTCTGGCAAACAGCCTCACTGCATCATTTTGTGGCCTCTGCCCACCTATACAGCGACCTTAGAAATCCTCAAATCAGTAATCTATGTTGTGCATATTAATGGGCACCATAGGCCGAATGATGTGGCAAGTGGCACACAGAAGCCATAGTAATGCATGAGATGCTGCTCTGGCCCAGACAAGTACAGACAAAACAGCATCAATAATTAAAAACTGCCTCCCCCCCCCCCCGCCAGCCCTGCCACCTTACCCCTCCCCCCGCTATCCCTTTAGCAGGGTGTTTGCCCGCACCAGGGATTTATGAATAGCCGGCACAGACATGCTTCCTGTTAGAGGGTAGCGGGGATGCGGCAATTAGCGTGCCCATCTAGAGCACATCGGCTCGTTAGACAAGCTTGTGTCAGCGCAGTCGAGCGCACTAATTGGACAGGAGGCCGTGCATGTGCCCCAGGACTGGGGAAAGGTGAGTTAGAGTGGGCGACCTGGGAGATTTCACACAGCAGGGTATACCACATCGGGGTGCCCCCGGGGTAAGGACCAGAACCCAGGATAGTCAGCTTTATTCAGCAGCACACCAGGATAAATCTTCTGAATGACAGGTGAGCAAGAAAACATTTGTTTTACACACAGCCCAGACAATCCCTTTAAAATAATCCGTATACACCATCTTCCTCAGAAAGTAAGAATCTGGCGGTCTATCTTCCACTGGCCTCAGACTCCCTACTTAATGCTAACCAGCAGCACCCCTCCTTGTACAGGGTAAGAGGGCCAAATGTAAGCACTTGGGTCCTGCTAAGAAAATTGAAATAAGTTCTCATAAAAGATTTATGATGTATTTCCGGGGGTTATAATGTTCTGTTAGCCTCCACTTTGCCCATGGAGCTGCTAAGTATATAATTACAGTTTCTGTAGCAAAATCTCAGAATAAAAATTTCCTTATGAAATTGAACAGATCATTTGCCGGAAAAAGTACATACTAATCCTTATAAGCCATGTTGTAAATCTCTGGATTTTTGATTGTAATTAAACAATGCTAACAATTGTGAGGGGCCGGGTTACAATAAACAATGACAAATGCTCACTGTTTTTATTTCATGTAGTGCAATTGAGCCAAGGATCTCAAATCTTGTCAAATTTCACAATCAAATCATTTATTTTTGCTGAAAGCTGCATCTTTTTTTGTCATGTTGTGTCAGCGCAGTCGAGCGCACTAATTGGACAGGAGGCCGCGCATGTGCCCCAGGACTGGGGAAAGGTGAGTTAGAGTGAGCGACCTGGGAGATTTCACACAGCAGGGTATACCACATCGGGGTGCCCCCGGGGTAAGGACCAGAACCCAGGATAGTCAGCTTTATTCAGCAGCACACCAGGATAAATCTTCTGAATGACAGGTGAGCAAGAAAACATTTGTTTTACACACAGCCCAGACAATCCCTTTAAAATAATCCGTATCCCCTTTGCTTATGTCTTTCAGACGGGCCGAACCCTATTGGCTTCTCCCGGCCCTACTCCCTCTATTTAGTTATTAACTTGTGAGGCCTAGTGTTAATTACTCCCACTTCCCTAGCGGGTTATTGGGGCATCCCGGGTTGCTTTTATAGCGTCAATCCCTATAGGCCTATTGTGCCGCTATAATCACCATATGGAGGCGCCTCAGGATAATGTGCTCGGGGTTCCTTCGGTACAAGCCCGGCTGTGTGTAGCTTGTGGGGTGTCCCCTATTAGCGCTGACAATGTGCGGGTCTGTGTACCTTGTGCCCAGCAGGTGCTTGCGCTGCAGCCTGGTTTTCCAGTGGCTGGGCCTGCGCCTTGTATAACTTACCTACACCCCCAAGCTTAAATCTCACTCCCACTAAGTTGCATACAAGTGGGGATTCTGTCTGGCTATACCCCTTTGGAGGAAGGGGAGCTATTCTCTGACTCAGGGTCATCTGATGAGAGGCCCAGGGGTCATGACAATTCTGGCTCTGACCCCTGGGCCCCAGATGATACTGATAGACTGTTGGCTCAGATTTTTGAGGTTCTGTCTATTTCTCCCCCTGTTGCGGCCCCCAGGCAACAGGGGGAATTGTTTCATACTGCTAAGTCACGCTTGGAATTTCCTGAGCAAGCCCATTTTAATAACCTTGTGCTCAAGGAATGGGCGCGCCCCAGCAGGCTTCCCGGTGTACCTAAGAGTTGGGATAGGAAGTATCCCTTTCCTGCTGATGTGGTGAAGTGTTGGTCATCCCCTCCTGAAGTAGATGCCCCGGTCCTAGGGTTATCTAACACCTCTGTCATGCACTCCCCTGACTCTACTACCCTGCGGGATGCTGAGGACCGGCGCATTGATCCGCTGGCGTCCCATGCCTTTGCATGTGTGGGGACGGCGCTGCGCCCGGTCTGTGCCTCTGCCATTACGGCTGTGGCTGTTAGGACCCTGCTCAGAAGTATCCTTGCTGGTGCCCCTGATGATGTGTCTAGGGAGGAGTTTAATGCACTCTGCGCACTGATGCCCTGGCTCATCCTGGGGCTCCAAGCTTAAGTCCTCTCCCAAGCCCCCTCAGGCATGAAGGGGCGTCCTCACCCATACGGGTGACTTTTCTCACGTCTGGAGGCTTCATGTCTCAGACCGGTGGATTCAGGAGGTAGTGTCCTCCGGTTACAAGATAGAGTTTGCTGCCTGACCCCCCCCCCCCCCCCCAAGCTTCATCAGATCCCGGATTTCTCAGGACCCTATGTCAGCTCAGGATCTAGTGCAGGCAGTGCAAAGCCTTCTGGAGCTGGGGGTCATCTGCAAGGTCCCTTTAAGAGAAAGGGGCAAGGGCTTCTATTCCAACCTCTTCACTGTGCCCAAAAAGAGATGGGTCAGTCAGGCCCATCCTGGACTTGAAGATCCTCAACAAATTTGTCAGGTGCAGGCATTTTCGCATGGAAACTCTGCGCTCTGCCATCAGTTCCCTGCGCCCAGGGGATTTCATGACGTCTGTGGACATCAAAGATGCTTACCTTTCCTATCCCTGTGTTTTCAGGTCATCAAAGGTTTCTCAGGTTCGCTCTGGAGGATCAACACTACCAATTTGTGGCATTGCCCTTTAGTCTCACTTCAGCTCCCAGGGTGTTCACCAAGGTGCTGGCAGGAGTGATGTCTCTGCTCAAGTCTCTGCGCATCCGCGTGCTGCTCTATCTGGACGACATTCTCATCACTTCCCAGTCTCTACATCAGGCAGAGTTGGATACTCAGCTGGTAGTGTCCACCCTGGGGTCATTTGGCTGGGTGATCAACCATCCCAAGTCTTCTCTGTCTCCCTCCTTGGTGACTTCATTCCTGGGAATGAATCTGGATACAGTTCAGGCAAGGATTTTTCTTCCTCAGCAGAAGGTGGACAGTCTGATTGTGCAGGTCCAGTTCCTGCTATCTTGTTATCATCCCTCCATCAGGCAGGGAATGCAGCTGGTGGGCCTGATGGTGGCGTGCTTTGAGGCGGTCCTTTATGCTCAGTTCCACTTGAGGCCTCTGCAACTCCACCTCTTGTCAGTATGGGACAAGGACTCTGCGTCCCTGGACCGGGTCTTTGCGCTTTCCCCCCTGGTCAGGCGGTCCCTCTCATGGTGGCTGGACTCCAGGAACCTGTTGGTGGGCAGATCCTTTCTGGCCCCCTCCTGGGAGACGGTCACCACGGATGCCAGTCTGACAGGTTGGGGGAGTTTCTGGAAGTCCCTGCAGTTCCAAAGGAGGTGGGGCCCTCAGGAGGCCCACACACCTATCAATGTCTTGGAACTGCGGGCGATCAGGTTGGTTCTGGCTCAGTTGACTCATCACCTTCGGGGCCTGCCTGTTCAGGTGCGCTCGGACAACCAGACGGCAGTTGCCTACATCAATCATCAGGGAGGGACCCGGAGCAAGAGGGCCCTCCAGGAAGTGTCTCTGATCCTGACCTGGGTGGAGGCCAATGTTCCCTGCATATCAGCGCTGTACATCACGAGGGTGAAAAATCTGCAGGCACACTCTCTGAGCAGGGGGACCTCTCGCCAAGGAGAATGGTCCCTCTGCAACAGGGTGTTTCAATCTCTGTGTCACCGTTGGGGCCAACCAGATGTGGATCTGTTTGGAAGTGTAAGTAATCTATCTGGAGCAGGACGTACTGTATACTGAGAATAATACAATTCTGTGATTACTCACCTGTAGAATTGTTATTATGAGTATACAGTACGTCCTGCTCCACCCCACCCTTGGTTTTGCATTATCTTGGATCCCCTGTATGGTGATTGTTATCATTGTTATAGTTACCAGTTTAGGTTTGTTTTAATTCTCCCGGCTTCTCGTTAACTGCTTTTCAATCCTGGGGATTGTGGGAGGTCCCTGGGTATTTGAGGGGCCGGGAGGAGCCTATTTTCGATGTCTCTGCAGTCCAGCGCCATCTGGCGGAGTAATACCGAAGTGTAAGTAATCTGGAGCAGGACGTACTGTATACTCATAATACCAATTCTACAGGTGAGTAATCACAGAATTGTATTTTTTTCTATACTGCAGTTTATTGTCCCATCAGTTCATTTATTGTGCCAGCCTACCTGGAGTTTTTGTCACCCTTTGTTGCCAGACCATTTTGCACTACTTTGTGCTCCCCATGTTCAAATGTGATTTTTGAAGGGATTTTCCAGGAAAATTATATATTGTTTTTTTCAGAATGGTCTGGGCTTTAACATGAAATGTCTTGTTTGTAATTTTTTAGGTGTATTCTCAATATTTTCGGGTGAAATATGTGAAAAATTTTTTTTAAAAAAATCTATTTTTTACAATTTGTAGTGTTTTTTTGTAATAAAAAATGTAAGTTTGTCAAAAAAAATCTTATTGCGTGTGAAATCCCAATTTCTCCCGGTTACAGCAGTACCACATATGTATAGGTAGACACCCTTTCCTGCTCAGGAGACTCCCCCAAACTGAAACAGAGCTTTAGGGGATTTTCAGATAAAATACAACTGCGATATGCCCTTTTCCAGAAAAACAACCCTTTACATTTGAAATACCCTCAACAAACTAAATATTCTCTGGAAGTACACACCTCAAGCTTTCTAGATGTACCAGTCTTGTTGATGTGGCCACAGTTTTCTGGAAGTAATCCCTCAATGTAATCTTTGGTTGCAAAGAGTTTCCCTAAAAAAAGGATAAAAAAGCAGAATCAAAGCCACATTTTCCGAAAAAAAACTATCTTTCTGTAATTAATCCCTCAAAGAATTCTTTGGTTGCGCAGGGTTTCTCTAAAAAAATGTATAAAAGGCTGAATAAAAAACACCTTTTCCTAAAATATAAATATGCAAACAAGAAAAAACAAGTTTAATCTGAAAAAGCAAGGTCCCCCGAACAGAACGATGTCCAACATGCATAGCTACTGTCAAGGGAAGAGTTGCCAAACACCCCAAAGTAAAGTATGTGTTTAACAGCAATTTTACTTGAAAATTTCAGCTCTGCAGACAAAGTGCGCACCTTGCGATTTGTCAACTAAAACAACCCTTTACATTAGGAATATCCCCCATAAACCATATTCCCTGAAAGTACACGTGTTTAGCTTTCTAAGCGTACCCAGCTTGTTGTAGTGGGCTCATCTTTCTGTAATTAATCCCTCAAATAATTCTTTGGTTGCGCAGGGTTTCCCTAAAAAAATGTATAAAAAAGCTGAATAAAAACACCTTTTCCTAAAATATAAATATGCAAACAAGAAAAAACAAGCTAAGTCTGAAAGCGCAAGGTCCCCTGAACAGAACAATACTCAACATGCATAGCTACTTTTAACCCTTTTAATTGCTAGCCTACTTGAGATTTTGTCACCCTCTGTTGACAGGTCATTTTTCCCCTTTTTGCGCCATTTTTGCTGGAATTTTCAGGAAAATGATATATATATATATATATATTTTTTTTTTTTTGCAGAAGAGTTTAGGCTTTAACATGAAATGTCTTGTTTGTAAATTTAATTCAGTTTTTTACAATATTAAGTAAAAAAAAAAAAAAATTTTTAGAAAATTGTCTCCTTTATTTTAAATAAAAAATGTATTTTATTAAAGAAAACCATATTGCATGAGAAAGCCCCATTTCTACCGATTAGAACGGTACCACATATTTATCAGGAGACCCCCGTTCCTGCCCAGGAGACCCCCCAAACTGAAACAAGTACTTTATAACATTTACAAATAAAATAAACTACCATCCACACTACAAAAGGTTAAAAATGACATCCGGGGGGGGGGGGCATTTTTGGGGGGGTATTTTTAAAGGTTAAAAACCCTTAAAAATCCCCCAAAAAATGACATGGGGTCCCCCTCACCCGAAGTAACCAGTCTGGGACCAGCTATACAGGGCTTGTGGGAACAGGGCGCAGGGGCCAGCTTTTGTGGCCCCGGGCCCTGCAGGCTACAAGCCCGCATAGCCCATGGCCACGGGTTCTTCTGCCCCCTCTGGGCTTTGTGGAGGCAGGTAATGGGGGTGCCGGGGGTTAATGGCAAGTCACCCGCTAGCCACAGGTGACTTGCCAGCCCCCAGCCTTGTGAACTGGTATAGGGATCTCTTGGACCCCTTACCAGTTCACAAGGGGTTAAGTGTAAAAAAAAAACACACCACACACACAGAGAAAAAAAAAATATATATATATTTTTAATACTTACCTCCCATCCATCTTGCACTGTGTTCCTTCCCAATCACTGGCTTCTGCTCACCTGCTGGAAGCCTTTTATAGCTGCTGGGCGACAGAGCATAAGGGGTTAATTAAAAAAAAAATGACATGAGGTCCCCCTTGCCCAAAGTAACCAGCCCGGGACCAGCTATGCAGGGCTTGTAGAAACAGGGCGCAGGGGCCAGCTTTTGTGTTCTCTGGCCCTGCAGGCTACAAGCCCGCATAGCCCGTGGCCACGGGCTCTTCTGCCCCCCCTTGGCTTTGGGGAGGCAGGTAATGGGGGATCGGATGGCTCCAAATTAAAGAAGAGACCCGGCCGGATCCAACGAGGGGTCAGGTGAGTATTTTACTTTTATATTTTTTTTACTGTGGGGGTTTAAAGTCAGCTACGTAAGTCTCACGTAGCTGGCACTTAAGTGGAGTAGAGGCAGCTACGTGAGACTGATGTAGCTGGCACTAGAAGGGTTAAAGGGGCACTATCACAAAATTCTGTAATGTTAAAAATCTATATAAACGCGTTGGCTAATGAGAAGAGAGGTCACCCACCTCTTATTATTATTCTCACATGGTAGGACTAAATCCACGGGTGACAGGTTTAGTCTATGAGGGGTGACAGAACCTGACACCCCTGATTTCCTCTTTTATATATTAAAATAAAAAAACAGGCCTGGCTGAATATTTCTTGATGCCTTCCACCATCCAGAATATTTATATGAATTTTTATCATTGGGACATTTTTTCACGATAGTGCTCCTTTAAGCTGAGAAAAGGCATTGCGTGAAGGCCACCCTTTTGATTTCTTACAGTTATTTACAATCTCTAATCCTATGTAGTGCCATCTGGTAATTATCACACTCAGCAGTGGGTAGAATTCGGCTGCGCAACACTATGTTAGATGCTCTGAAACCTGCAAAAGATTAATGATTCTGGGGTCACTGCCATCTTCCTGCTGTGGGCTTTGACAACCTGTGGTTCTCCAGCTGTTGTTACACTAAAACACCCAATAGGCAGAGCCTTGTGGGATTGGGAGTTCATAGACACTTGTCTAGAAGAATTTTAGCAGGTAACCTTGCATGGATACATACATACACGCCAATGTTTCTGCTTTAAACCCCTTTTTTTGTGTTTTGTGGGGCTCAAGGGAAACAATAGAACACCCAGTGAAATTCCCTTTCCTGTTGTACCTGTTCGGGCACAGGTGCTGCGCACTGTATCTATCAGATATAGCCTGCAGCCCTTTGTGAGCACGGGATTATATGTCTCGAATATTTTATAAAACGTTAGTTGCTTTATTTGCTGTTGAGACAGACCAGCTAGCAGCTTTTAACTTTATACTGCTGGGATATTGTATCCAAGACTAACTATTGATGATGAAGAACATTAATTCTGACAGCTGGCTCATCCTTCACAAGGACCTTATACAGAGAGGCAATGTAGCCTTCGGCCACGGGCCAGTAGGTGAGCACTATGGCCAGGTATATCCGGCTCCCACCGCTGGGAATTCTGGCCAGAACCCAGACTCGACCCTGCAGGAACGTCTGAGTCTAAGGACCATCCCGGCCTTCTGTATTGTTTTTTTTCAGCAGAATCCGGACATTGACATGAAATTTTCTGTTTGGCATTTTTTAAGCGTATTCTCCATTTTTGTGTGAAATATGTGCAAAAAATAATAATTTTTTTACAATTTGTGTGTTTTTGTGATAGAAAATGTTTGTCAATAAAATCTTATTGCGTGTGAAATCCCCATTGCTCCCATTTACAATGGTACCACATATGTATTGGTAGACACACTTTCCTGCCCAGGAGACTCCCCAAACTGAAACAGTACTTTAGGAGATTTTAATTTAACTACTATGCACACATTGCAGTTTTTCAAGAACAACCACCCTTTACATTTGGAATACCCCCCAACAACTATATATTCTCTGGAAGTACACAGCTCAAGCTTTCTAGGCATACCAGGCTTGTTGACGTGGGCACAGTTTTCTGTTAAATCTTAAAAAGCAAGGATTCCTGAACAGAACAATACCCAGAATGTATAGGTACTGTCAAGGGAAGAGTTGCCAAACATCCCAAAGTAAAGCATGCAGCTAACGGTAATTTTGCTTAAAAATTTTAGCTCTGCATACAAATTGCACACCTTGCACTTATTCCAAGTATGCAGCACGCCCTGCTCCAGTAATGATTCATTACGTCTGGGATATAGTCCACAAGAGGGCGCTTTACTGCAGAGATGGCAAAAAAGAGGCCCCTCCCGGTCCTTATATACCCAGGACCTCCCACTAAATTCCCCAGTTTAGTCTCTGCAGTCAGCCTGCGAAGGTCAAGATGATGGCTTCTCTCCTCACAGGTAAGCCGGGCTGCACAGCCCCTGGCCCTGTATCCTATTCCCACCCGTTCCACCCGTTGGCTGCATGGTCGGGTGACGGTAGGCGGCACCTATTAGAGGTATTGTTAATGGAGCTCTGCTCCACCGCAAATCCCCCACCTAAGGGTAGGCGGCACAGGTCGGTGAGCCTGATATGGGATGCCCCGTCCGCTTTATGCCCTCATCACATGTCCCAAATGTGACTATGGGCTTATTATCCCCCTTCTCCAGTGTGCCCGGTTAGTCGGGGGGGGATGTCCGTGTTTTGTTTATGGTTTTACTGTGCTTGGACTGTGACATACTGAGCGCTGGCACTTAGGCTCATCGCTCCCTTCCTCCTCTTCTCTCAGTTTTGCAGTGTGTGTGTGTCACTGTGGATTTGAAAGGCCGCGCGCGCTCTGCGGTGGCGGCTGGCCCGTGACATCACGGATGCCGGCGTCCTGTTGATTGGAGGCTGGGCCGCCTCTGCTTGTCCCCACATTCCCCTCCTGCGTTCAGCGCCATCTTGCATGGACATCCTGCCTGTCTGCATGCTTCACAGTGTCCGTGAGTGCCCTCAGCGGGCTTTTTACTATTTCACTGTACGTTACTTGTGAATTGATGGTATTCACTGTTATGCCAGACTGACTGTGTGAATTGATTGTGTCTTTCAGGAGGGACGACCTAATTAGAGGTTTCTCCCGGTCCTGTCCCCTATGTAGACAATTAATTTTGGGGGCTTAATTTGTAAATCCTCCCACTAGGGGACATTAAGGGACATCCCGGGTAGCTGCACAGTGTAATTCCCATTAGTTATTGTGACTTATAATTCACCATATGGAGGCTTCCCAGGATATTGGGCTCGGGGTCCCCTCGGGGCAAGCCCGGATGTGTGTGGTGTGTGGGGCATCCCATGTGGGCGAGGATGTGCGGGTCTGTGTACCCTGCGCCCAGCAGGCGCTTGTGCGGCAATCTGGGCTACATGTGTCTGGGTCGGCACCCTCGGTATTGTCTCCCACGCTCCCTCGCTTGATTATGTCCCTAGTGTGAGCAACACTAGTGGGGAGAGACTGCTTGCTAGCTCTGCAGCCCATAAGGCTCCAGCTAAAAGACGGCATGTGGCGCCCACTGCGCGTGCCCTTACCATGGAACAAGATGATTCCCTTGATTTGTCTGACTATACCCCTCTCGAGGAAGGGGAATTATTTTCAGATTTAGATCTGTCTGACGATCAGCATTGCCTTGGCGCTGATGCTGGCTCAGAGCATTGGGATGCTGATGACACCCATAGACTTTTGACTCAAATTTTTTAAGTACTTTTCATTTCCCCTCCTGCAGCGGCACTTAAGCAGCAGGGGGAATTGTTTGGGACCGCAAAACCACGTTTGGAATTCCCAGAACAGCCGCATTTTAATAATCTGATTCTCAGGGAATGGGAGCGGCCTAGCCGACTCCCTGGTATCCCTAAGGGGTGGGATAGGAGGTATCCTTTCCCCTCGGATGTGGTAAAATGTTGGTCTACTCCACCCGAAGTGGATGCCCCAGTGTTGGGGTTGTCTAACACTTCTGTGGTGCATTCTCCTGATTCCACTACCTTGAAGGATAGTGAGGACCGGTGTATTGACCAGCTGGCTTCCCACGCATTTGCATGTGTGGGTTCGGCCTTGCGCCCGGTTTGTGCTTCCGCTATTACGGCCGTGGCGATTAGGACCTTGCTCAGGGGCTTTCTGGACGGCTCCCATGAGGATCCTTCTGGTGCTGAACTTAGAGCCTTGTCACAATGTGAGATGTTCTTCACCTATGTTCTTTCTGCCTTAGATGACACCATTCGGATGTGTAGCAGGAACTCGGCCTTGGTTATATCTATCCGCCGCTCGGTCTGGTTGCGCCAGTGGGCAGCGGACAATGCCGCTAAGAAGGCGCTCGCGGGGCTCCCCTTTAAGGGGTTGCGCCTGTTCGGTGATCGTTTGTACCTTTATGCTAAGGGAGGTAAGTTACCCCAACGCAAAAAGCAGCCGCGACCCTTTCGGGGCTCCGGGTCCTTCGCTCCCTCCTTTCGTGGGCCTAGGTCAGGCAGGGGGGTATCCTTTGCGGAGCAAAGGGGAGATTTCTGGGGCAAGGGCAGAGGCCGTGCTCGGCCCAGATCCTCCTGGGGTGCCAAACCCAAGTCTACTGCCAAGCCTGCTCAGCAATGAGGGGGCGCCCTCACCCTTGCGGGTGGGGGGACGGCTGCGGCTCTTCACTCAGGTCTGGGCTCAGCAAGTCTCAGACAGTTGGATTAGGGAGGTCGTCTCCTCCGGATACAAGCTGGAGTTCGCGGACTGGCCTCCTCACAGATTCCTCAGGTCCCGGGTTCCTATGGATCCTCAGGCAGCTCGGGGTCTGGTTCTGGCGGTACAAAACCTCTTGGCCATGGGGGTCATTTGTCAGGTTCCTCCGGGAGAGAGAGGTCAGTGTTACTATTCCAATCTCTTTACAGTACCCAAAAAGGATGGTTCCATCAGACCCATCCTGGACCTAAAACTTCTCAAGTTCATCAGGACCAGATGTTTTCGCATGGAAACTCTGCAATCCGCTATCAGCTCCCTGCGCCTGGGGGACTTTATGACTTCCATAGGCATCAAAGATGCTTACCTTCATGTGCCGGTCTTCCCAGGGCATCAGGGGTTCCTCAGGTTCGCAGTAGAGTAACAACACTACCAATTTGTGGCACTTCCCTTCGGTCTCACCTCTGCCCCCAGAGTGTTCACCAAGGTGTTGGCGGGCGTGATGGCCCTTCTCGGAGCCCGGGGTATTCGCATTCTTCCTTATATGAACGACCTTCTCATTACGTCCCATTCACTCTAACAGGCAGAATTGGACACCCGGACGGTGGTGGCGACCCTGGAAATGTTCGGTTGGGTGATCAATTATCCCAAATACTCACTCTCACCGTCCCCCTTCCTGGGTATGACTCTGGATACCATTCAGGCCAGGATTTTCCTCCCTCAGCAGAAGGTGGACTCTCTTCAAGCTCCGATTCATTTCTTGCTGTCCAGCACTCATCCATCCATCCATCCATCCGGCAAGGGATGCAGCTGGTGGGACAGATGGTGGCCTGCTTCGAGGCAGTTCCTTATGCTCAATTTCACATGAGACCTCTTCAGCTCAATCTTCTGTCGGTCTGGGACAAGAGTCCCCTGTCCCTGGATCAGGCCTTTGTTCTATCTCCTCTGGTCCGGCGGTCCCTCCTGTGGTGGCTGGACTCGAGGAATCTTCTGGGGGGCAGATCATTTCTGACACCGTGTTGGGAGACAGTCATTACGGATGCCAGCCTGTCAGGTTGGGGGGGGCTACCGGAGCCCTCCAATTCCAGGGGCTATGGGGCCCTCAGGAGGCCCACGCCCCCATCAATGTTCTGGAGCTGAGGGCTTTTTGGTTGGTGCTGGCGCAGCTGACGTCTCACCTCCAGGGCCTGCCAGTTCAGGTTTGCTCCGACAACCGGACTGCGGTCGCTTACATCAATCATCAGGGAGGGAATCTGAGCAAGAGTGCCCTCCGGGAGATGTCGTTGATCCTGTCTTGGGCCGAGGACAATGTCCCGTGCATCTCTGCGGTTTACATTCCGGGAACTGAGAATCTGGAAGCGGACTCTCTGAGCAGGTGGCCAAGATCGGTGTGGTTCGCAGACATCGTGCAGCTGGCGGTCGATCAGTATCCTCTGCCCCCCGGTTCCGGATCTTCTCACTCAAGGACGGCTCTGTTACCCCAATTTACAAACGCTGGCTTTGACGGCCTGGCTGCTGAAACCTCCATCCTAAGGGAAAGAGATCTGTCTGATTCGGTTGTTCAGACTCTGGTCAGGGCTAGGAAGAAATCCTCTTCTACCATCTATTACAGGACCTGGCGGACCTACATTGACTGGTGTGAGGCTAGGGCTTTTCCCTGTTGGGTGTTCTCCATCCCTCGGATACTGGAGTTCCTTCAACATGGCCTGAATTTGGGTTTTCAGCTTAGCACTCTGAAGGGGCATGTTTCCGCTTTGGCTGTTTTCTTCCAGTGGTCTTTTGCTCTTCATCCTTTGGTCAAGACTTTCTTCCAGGGGGTCACTCATGTGCGCCCTCCCCGCAAACCCATGTTACCGGTTTGGGATTTGAATTTGGTATTGTCTGCCCTTCAGGGTCCTCCATTTGAGCCTGTGCATGCGGCTGTGCTGTCTATTCTCACCTTGAAAGTTGCCTTCTTGGTGGCTATCACTTCTGTCCGGCGTGTTTCTGAGTTGGCGGCTCTGTCTATTCAGGCCCCCTACTTTGAGAGACACCAGGACAAGGTGGTTTTCCGCTTTAAACCAGACTTTTTGCCTAAGGTTGTCTCTGCCTTTTACCTAAATCAGGACATTGTGCTTCCTTCCTTGTGCCCTAATCCTGGTAATGACAAGGAGAGGACCTTGCATTCTCTGGACATTGTCAGGAACTTGAAATACTACCTGGTGGCTACAGCGCCTTTCAGGAAGACGGACGCCTTGTTTGTGGTACCCTCGGGTCCCAAGAAGGGTTTGGCCCCTGTCAAGTCTACTATTAGTAAATGGATTTGTCAGGCCATTATTATGGCCTTTTCTGCTAAAGGGAGGGATCCTCCTTTTCGAGTCGCTGCTCATTCTACCCGTGCTGTTGGGGCTTCCTGGGCCTTTCAGCACCAGGCTTCTGTTGAACAAGTTTGTAAGGCTGCTACTTGGTCTTCTGTTCATACCTTTTCCAAGTTTTACAAGGTTGATGTTCGGGCCTCAGCGGATGGATGCTGTTTTTGGCCGCAAGGTTCTGCAGGCGGCAGTGGTTTGAACTGCGCATTGTTGCCTTTTTGTGATCCCTACCAGTTTATGAACACTGCTATTGGATGTCCCAGACGTAATGAATCATTACTGGAGCAGGGCTTGCTGCATACTTGGAATAATACCATTCTGTGAATACTCACCTTGTAGAATGGGTATTATAAGTATGCAGCACGCCCTGCTCTATCCCACCCTGAGTTTTTGGTTCTTGGATCCTCTATATAGTGAATGTTTCCTGGTTATTATTGTTAATCTTGTTATTGGCTTCTCCTGGTTCCCTAACTGCTTTTTTATACTGGGGAATTTAGTGGGAGGTCCCGGGTATATAAGGACGGGGAGGGGCCTCTTTTTTGCCATCTCTGCAGTAAAGTGCCCTCTTGTGGACTATATCCTAGACGTAATGAATCATTACTGGAGCAGGGCGTGCTGCATACTTATAATACCCATTCTACAAGGTGAGTATTCACAGAATGGTATTTTTCAACCAAAACAAAACTTTACATCTGGAATACCCCCCACAAACCATATATTCCCTGAAAGAATGCACACGTTAAGCTTTCTAGGCATATCTAGCTTGTTGTAGTGGGCTCATCTTTTTGGAAGTAACTACTTGAAGAATTCTTTGGTTGCACAGGGTTTACTTAAAAAAATGTATAAAAAAGCAGAGTAAAAACACGTTACCTAAAATATCAATATGCAAACAAGAAAAAACAAGCTAAATCTGAGCTAAAGTGCAAGGTCCCCCGAACAGAACAATACCCGACATGCATAGGTACATTTAACTGCCTCCATCTGTTGAGAGGTTATTTTTTTTACCACAAATAATGTTTTTTAAAAATTGTCTTATTTTAAATAAGAATGTATTTAACCCTTTAAGTGCCAGCCTACCTGGAGTTTTTGTCACACTCTGTTTCCAGACCATTTTGCACTATTTTGCGCTCCCCATGTTCAAATGTGATTTTTGAAGGGATTTCCAGGGATTTCCCAGGAAAATGATATATTGTTTTTTTCAGCAGAGTCTGGGCTTTAACATGAAATGTCTTGTTTGTCATTTGTTAGGTGTATTCTTAATATTTTTGGGTGAAATATGTGCAAAAAAAAAAAAAAAAAAAAAAAATTTTTACATATTGTAGTTTTTTTTGTAATAAAAAATGTAAGTTTGTCAATGAAATCTTATTGCGTGTGAAATCCCAATTTCTCCCGGTTACAGCGGTACCACATATGTATATGTAGACACCCTTTCCTGCCCAGGAGACTCCCCCAAACTGAAACAGCGCTTTAGGGGATTTTCAGAAAAAATACAACTATGCTATGCAATATGCGCACCTTGCAGTTTTTCCAGAAAAACAACCCCAACAAACTATATATTCTCTGGAAGTACACACCTCAAGCTTTCTAGGCGTACCAGGCTTGTTGATGTGGCCATAGTTTTCTGGAAGTAATCCCTCAATGGATTCTTTGGTTGCAAAGAGTTTCCCTAAAAAAAGGATAAAAAAGCAGAATCAAAGCCACATTTTCCTAAAAAAAACTAGATACAAACAAGAAAAAACAAGTTTAATCTGAAAACGCAACATCCCCCGAACAGAACAATACCCAACATGCATAGCTACTGTCAAGGGAAGAGTTGCCAAACACCCCAAAGTAAAGCATGTGCGTAACGGTAATTTTACTTGAAAATTTCAGCTCTGCAGACAAAGTGCGCACCTTGCGATTTTTCAACCAAAACAACCCTTTACATTTGGAATATCCCCCATAAACCATATATTCCCTGAAAGTACACATGTTAAGCTTTCTAAGGGTACCCAGCTTGTTCTAGTGGGCTCATCTTTCTGGAATTATTACCTCAAAGAATTCTTTGGTTGCGCAGGGTTTCCCTAAAAAATTTATAAAAAAGCTGAATAAAAAACACCTTTTCCTAAAATATAAATATGCAAACCAGAAAAAACAAGCTAAGTCTGAAAGCGCAAGGTCCCCCGAACAGAACAATACCCAACATGCATAGCTACTTTTAACCCTTTTAATTGCCAGCCTACTTGAGATTTTGTCACCCTCTGTTGACAGGCCATTTTTCCCCATTTTGCGTCATGTTTTGCGCCATTTTTGCTGGAACTTTCAGGAAAATTATATATATATTTTTTTGCAGCAGAGTTTAGGCTTTAACATGAAATGTCTTGTTTGTAAATTTTTTTTTTTTTTTTACAATATTATTAAGTAAAAAAAATAAATAAATAAATAAAAATTTTTTTTAGAAAATTGACTCCTTTATTTTAAATAAAAAATGTATTTTATTAAGGAAAATCATATTGCATGTGAAAGCCCCATTTCTACCGATTAGAACGGTACCACATATTTATCGGTAGCCCCCTGTTCCTGCCCAGGAGACCCCTCTAACTGAAACAAGTATTTTATAACATTCACAAAAAAAATACAAATACCATCCACACTACAAAGGGTTAAATCGAGAAAAAAAATGACATAGGGTCCCCCCTCCCAGGGGAGGGAGACCCCATTTTTTTTTTTTTTTTTTAAGGGTTAAAAACCCTTAAAAATCAAAAAAAAAATGACGTGGGGTCCCCCTTACCCAAAGTAACCAGCCCGGGACCAGCTATGGGGGCTTGTAGGCACAGAGTGGGGGGGCCAGCTTTTGTGGCCCCCCCACCCTGCAGCCTACGAGCCCACATAGCCCATGTGGGCCCGGGCTCTTCTGCCCCCCCCTGGCCTTTGGGGAGGCAGGTAATGGGGGTGCCAGGGGTTAATGGCAAGCCACCCGCTAGCGCAGGTGGCTTGCCATCCCCCCAGCCTTGTGAACTGGACCCCTTACCAGTTCACAAGGGGTTAAAAGTAAATAATCACACAGACACAAGCAGAGAAAAAAAATATTTTATTAATTTTTATTTTTTTTTTACACTTGACTCACCTCCCATCCATCCTGGAGCACTCTGTCCTT
Source organism: Gastrophryne carolinensis (assembly GCA_027917425.1). NCBI lineage: Eukaryota > Metazoa > Chordata > Amphibia > Anura > Microhylidae > Gastrophryne > Gastrophryne carolinensis. The sequence goes on along the minus strand of CM051244.1, from coordinate 115,534,046 downwards.
CGGCGATGACTGGCTTCTGCTCACTTGCTAGAAGCCTTTTATAGCTGCTGGTGACCCCTCTAACTGAAACAAGTATTTTATAACATTCACAAAAAAAATACAAATACCATCCACACTACAAAGGGTTAAATCGAGAAAAAAAATGACATAGGGTCCCCCCTCCCAGGGGGGGGGACCCCATTTAAAGACCCTTAAAAACCCTTAAAAATCAAAAAAAAAAATGACGTGGGGTCCCCCTTACCCACAGTAACCAGCCCGGGACCAGCTATGGGGGCTTGTAGGCACAGAGTGGGGGGGCCAGCTTTTGTGGCCCCCCCACCCTGCAGCCTACGAGCCCACATAGCTTATGTGGGCCCGGGCTCTTCTGCCCCCCCCTGGCCTTTGGGGAGGCAGGTAATGGGGGTGCCAGGGGTTAATGGCAAGCCACCCGCTTGCGCAGGTGACTTGCCAGACCCCTGAGCCCTGTGAACTGGTATAAGGGGTCACATGGACCCCTTACCAGTTCACAAAGGGTTAACAGTATAAAAAATAAACACACACACAGGTTTTTGTAATAGTTTATTAAAAAAAAAAAAAAAAATTTAACTTTACTCACCTCCGATGTTCAGATGCAGTGTCCCGCGGCGATCTGATGCAGGTGACAGCTGGGTAGAGAAGGGGGGAGGCAGGCGATCGGAGGATCGCCTACCTCCCTCCTTCTCCGCCCAGCCGTCACCGGCATCTGAGAGGAGAACTGTCGGGTGCCCCGATGACACCCGGCGGTGGGGGGCGGGGCTAAAATCCAAGATGGCGGCCGCCATCGGAAGATGCGACGGAGGGAGGGCTGTTATGCCCCCCTCCAGAAGACAGAAGACCCGGGGGGGGGGGTAATCGGAGCCCCCCCCATGAAGAGGAGAGGCGGCGGGAGTCGGCGGGAGCGGAGGTGAGTAACTGTCATTTTTTTTTTTTTTTTTTTTTCACAGGCAATCCCGGCGGCTGCTGAAAGGGGGGGGGGGCACCCTATTCCGGGCCCTCCCCTGCAGCCGGAGAAGCCCCGATCGGCGATCGGAGCCCCGCTGGCTGAAGAGGAGACCCGGCCGGACCAAACAAGGGGTCAGGTAAGTGACTTTTTTTAAAACTTTTTTTTGTGGGATTGGGGAATGCCAGGCACATAAAATTTACGTGGCTGACACTTAAGTGGCGGAGAGGCAACCACGTAAATTTTACGTGGCTGGCATTTAAAGGGTTAATTTAAGAAAATAATGTTGCACATGGAGACCCCATTTCTCCCAATTAGAACAATGCCACATATTATCAAGAGCTTCCTGTTTCTGCCCAGGAGACTCCTCAAACTGAAAAGAGCTCTTCATAACATTTACAAATAAAATGCAACTTGTGTCTCCGATCGCCTGCCTCCCCCCTTCTCTGCCCAGCCGTCACCTGCATCGGATCGCTGCGGGACACAGGAGATGAATATCGGAGGTGAGTAAAGAAAATTTTTTTTTTTTTAATAAAGTTATTTGCAAAGTGTGTGTGTGTCTGTTTTTTTTTTACTGTTAACCCTTTGTGAACTGGTAAGGGGTCCATGAGACCAATATACCAGTTCACAAGGCTCGGGGGGTCTGGCAAGTCACCTGCGGCTAGCGGGTGACTTGCCATTAACCCCAGGCCCCCCAAATTACCTGCCTCCCCAAAGCCCGGGGGGGGGTAGAAGAGCCGTGGCCCTAGGCTATGCCGGCTTGTAGCCTGCAGGGCCAGGGGCCACTAAAGCTGGCCCCTGCGCCCTGTTCTACAAGCCCCCATAGCTGGTCACAGGCTGGTTACGCTGTCCAAAAACCGGGGGGGGACCCAATATCATTTTTTTTTTTAAATTAACCCTATGTTACCTGTAACCCAGTAGGCTTCCAGCAGCAGCAGGAGAACAGAAGTCAAAGTGATCAGCGTGGGGATGAATGGGAGGTAAGTATTAAAAAAAACATAATAAAATATTTTTTGTCTATGTGTGGTTTTTTTTTTACATTTAACCCTTTATGAAATGGTAAGGGATCTATGAGACCCCTATACCAGTTCACAAGTCTCTGGGTCTGGCAAGTCACCTGCGGCTAGTGGGTGACTTGCCATTAACCCCGAGACCCCCCATTACCTGCCTCCCCAAAGCCCAGGGGGGGGGGGGGGGGCAGAAGAGCCCATGGCTATTAGGCTTTGGGTCTTGTAGCTGGCAGGGTGGGGGGCCATCATGGCCCTGCATCCTGTTCTAAAAGCCCCATAGCTGGTGCCTGGGCTGGTTATGCTGGGTAGGGGTTTTTAACCCTTAAAATTCCCCCAAGAAATGCCCCCCCCCCCCCGGGATGGGGGACCCCACACCAATTTTTTAAAATTTAACCCTTTATAGTGTGGATAGTAGTTGTATTTTATTTGTAAATGTTATAAAGTGCTCTTTTCAGTTTAGAGGATACAGGAACGGGGGGCTACCGATACATATGTGGTATCATTGTAATCGGGAGAAATGGGGCTTTCACATGGGCTTTCATGTTTTTTTTTTTTAAATAAATGTTTTAGTTAAAATAAAGGAGACAATTAAAAAAAAATATATATATATATAATTATTTTTTTTTTATTTTTTTTACTTATTTACTTAAAAATATATTAAAAAACAGTAGAAAAAAATATAAAACAAGACATTTCATGTTAAAGCCTAAACTTTGCCACAAAAAGAAAATATGCCATTTTCTTGGAAATTCCTGCAAAAATCACAGTTATACATCATGCAAAATGGTGAAAAATATCCTGTCAGCAGAGGGTGACAAAATCTCAAGTAGGCTGGCAGTTAAAAGGTTACAGGTACCTATGCATGTTGGGTATTGTTCTGCTCAGGGGACCTTGCGCTTTCAGATTTAGCTTGTTTTTTCTTCTTTGCATATTGATATTTTAGGAAAAAGTGTTTTTTTTTATACATTTTTATATATTTTTTAGTGAAACCCTGTGCAACCTAAGAATTCTTCGAGATATTACTTCCAGAAAGATGAGCCCACTATAACAAGCTGGGTACATTTAGAAAGCTTAACGTGTACTTTCAGAAAATATATGGTTTATGGGGGATATTCCAAATGTAAAGGGTTGTTTTGGTAGAAACAACCCTTTTTTTTTTTTGAAAATGTGGTTTTGATTCTGCTTTTTTATTCTTTTTTTTAGGGAAACCCTGTGCAACCAAAGAATATATTGAGGGATTACTTTCAGAAAACTGCACCCATGTCAACAAGCCTGGTATGCCTAGAAAGCCTGAGGTGTATACTTCTAGGGAATATATAGTTTGTCGGGGGTATTTCAAATGTAAAGGGTTGTTTTTCTTGAAAAACTGCAAGGTGCGCATATTGCATAGCATAGTTGTATTTTATCTGAAAACCTCCTTACAAAAAAACACTACAAATTGTAAAAAATTGTTTAGTTTTTTTTTTTGCACATATTTCACCCAAAAATATTGAGAATACACCTAGAAAATGACAAACAAGACATTTCATGTTAAAGCGCAGGCTCTGCTGAAAAAAACAATATATGACTTTTCTGGGAAATCCCTTCAAAAATCACAGTTGAATATGGGGAGCGCAAAATAGTGCAAAATGGTCTGGCAACAAAGGGTGACACAATCTCAAGGTAGGCTGGTGGTTAAACTGTTAATTAACACTTTGCCTGGGTTGTCTCTTTAAAACCACCTATACCTCTTTATTTCATTTAATTACTGTAAATTGCATACTCCTCCGTGACTGAAAATACTCCTCCAAGATGATGGGAGGAGTATTCCTGCTCTCCTTTGCTCTGGGAACAAATCTAGTGCAACCTCTGCTGTTCTCTCTCCCTCCCATGGTACTGAGGCAGGATGGGGGGGGGGGGGGCGGACTGCAAGAAAAAATATAGCTTACCTTGCCTGTATCCTGTGGCAAAAGCACGGACAGTGCACAGAGTGGCATCCCACACTCTTTGCACGCTCCTGCCTGCCCAATCAAGTGAGTGAAGGGCTGTACAAAATGTGCTGCATCAGCGCGCACACAATGCACACTGCTGCTTGGAAGCTTCAAAAAATCTATAGCTGGGGACCGTGAGCACACAAGCTTGCCAGTCTCCCTGCAAGGAAGAATGCAGCGCTTCTCCTCTCCACAGCACTGTTACTGGCCTTCAACACAAGCATGTGGAGAGCAGAATAGCAGGAGCAGAACAGCTACTGCTGTTTTTACAGGAGACCGGCAGGCTTGTGCACCTGCGATCTCCAGCTTTCACAGCTAGAAGTGACTCAACAGACACTGCTCCTCCCTTTTATCCAAGGAGCTGTTACTGACATAGAGTGCTTGTATAAGAGGAGCAGCATTAGGCTGACCAGCTCAAGCCCGCTGATCTCTTAGGAACAGCAAAAGCGGCGTTCAATCTATCCTGCTCCTCTCCACACACATTTACTGTATTTGAGGAGTATACCGGTGAGGTTTTAAGCCACCCTCCCCCGCCCGAACAGGCAGTAAGTGGACTCCATGGTACAGGACTAACGCAATTTGAATTTTGCCACAATTATTAGTTTATTATTTAATATTATTTTTGTGTATTACAATAAAATCAGCTTCAAAAACATTCCTTTATTTCTTTATGTTTGATACACAGAGAAAATTATATCTGCATTACTGGTGTATTCTAAAATGTTTGACCACTATCCCTATGGATACAACAAGCTGTGTATACTGGCATAGGAGAATTGAGAATATTAAAGTGGACCATAACTATAACTAGTCTATAAGACTCCAGGGCAGGCTTACTCCCTTCCATTGGAATCGGTTGATAGTGCAACCATCCCATCATGGCACATTGCAATATCTCTTCCTTCTCCCCTGAGATATTTGGCACCAGCAATTCTACCTACTTACTCAGTTTTCTTTGTGCACTTAGAACAGCTGAGCACAACTATTTAGGCTATGACTGTAGATAGACCCGGAGATTCATCTTTTTTTATAAGTAAAGCCCCAATGTAACCATGTTAGAGCCAGCACTTAGTAGCTAGGCCTAGGTATCAGCAACCTACATATTGGTGCGCAAAGACATTACACACACACACACGTATGCTTTTAAATACATTGTAAAACCTCTTCATCCTTTTTCTGTCAATAGATAGAAAATAGATTCTTTGAAGTGAGGGGACACCTTGTGTACTCTGTCTGTGATGGTCTATTATATCAGCAAGCTGTGGAATTGCTTCACCTAAACTTACTCAGGAAAAAAATGTTGGTTCCTCACTTCCACATATTGTAATGGCTAAAAATGGCCCTAGTGTTGGGAAATGACAGAAGGTTGAAATTTGTAGCCAGAAAGTTCACAACAGAATCCGTGTTACAAAATGGTAGTCAGGACAAAATGCTTGAGACCTGCACTGACGCTAGTTTGAGAGGCTAATGTTTATGCATAGGCAAATGTCTGATCGGTAGAAGTCCAGTCTAGCATTATGTCTGCCCCCGACAGAAGAAGGACAAGGGGTACCTGACCGCTGGCAACGACACATGTGTGGGCTCCTGTCCAATCAGCAATTTATGCTGTGCATTAGTATGTGTTGTACTGATCATCGGCATAGGGAGCGGGAGTGGCCTCATCTCTGGTTTCCCTGTGTTTCAACCTTTCTAATGGCAGCCACATAAAATTTATGTGGCTGCCTCTCCTACTGTTAAACGCCAGCCACGTTGTTTTTCCCTATATCCAGTCCAGGTCATCCCAGTGATGACATGTGGGTATTCCGCCCCAGGGGGGCGCTCGACTGCAAGATCAAAAGCTGTCGCTCCTCCCGGCCCCCTATAAAGGCAGGTGTCCCTCTATCATTCCCCAGTGTTCATCTTGCAGTCTGGCTGCTGAAGATCGTTGGATACTCTCTCTCGGATTGTGGCAGCAGAGCGGGGCCCCCTAGCCCGTCGGCCACTGCGGACCCTATTCCCATTGATCCCGTGAGACCCACTCTTGCCTCCCAGCCGCTGGCTGCCTCGGGATCGTAATGGTAGGGAGAACGCCGGGGTCAGGCGTTGTTGGCAGAGCTAGGCTCTGGGCCGCAGACCCTGTTTAATGGGTAGCCGGCCATAGGCTGATGGTGAGCCTAACTGGGGGAACCATATGTACAGGCTAGATGTTGCCCTTATATCTCTCCCATCCCACAAGCTTTATTATGTGTGCTGTGCCTTGACTGTGCAACGTTACTTGGGCTGCTCTTTGAGCTTCATCCCTACCTCCCTTGCGGTTCCTCTCGAGCTGCTTTCTTCCCTCCCCTCCATCTTGTCTCATCACATACGCTTTGAGGGGGGGCGGGGGACGCCGCTCGCGCGGCTCTGCGTTGACAGGCAGCGGTGCGCGCTGCGTGGCTTTGGTTTGCCGCGGTGCTTCCGCGTACGGGCCGCCTTGCGTTTCTGGAGGCCATTTTCAGACATGTCCGGCCACCGCAGCGCCAGCATACGGCTCCGCCCCCCCAGCAGCGCTATAGACGCGCCCACCCATCACCAGAGCTCCAAGCTCTGGTGATGGGTGGGCGCGTCTTCCGCGCTGCTGGGGGGGCGGAGCCGTACACTGGCGCTTTTCGCGTCATCGTGGTGCGGCCCGCCCCTCGAGGAATGTGCCAGAAGCTGCGTGTGTCTGCGGTGTGCGGATGGCTCCTCTCTTCCCGGTGACTCTGCTGCTGTTGCTGCCTTTTGCCTTGGTCGCATATCGCTCTCCTGTCGGTGTCGTGAGCCCCTCTTGCTAACGATTGTTTTTGCTTTACTCTGCATACGCTTGTGGGAGTCTGATGGCCCTCTCCTTTGTGCTTTGTTTAGGTTAGGCCTAGTGATTGAGGGTTGTGGTTCCTCCCGGTCCCCCATTCCTTTATTAAGAGGGATCATATAGGTTTGGGCCGTTAGTGCCTTGTAACCTTCTATTGACAATTCTAATCACCATAATGGAGGCATCTGGGGATAGTGAGCTGGGGGCCCCATCCGGGCGGTTGAAGCTCTGCCCCTTGTGCAGTGCAAGTCCTCTGGGCGGATTCAGCACTGTTTGTACCACTTGCGCCAGGAGCATCATTTCGGGCCATGAACGGGCGTCTCTGCCCCTAGCCCTTCACTGCCTGCGGCCTCTCCAGACCCTCCGCTGCTGCACTCAGCCCTCAGTGAGGGGGAAGCCAGCCGGGGGTCCCAGGTTAATTTGGCGCATAGGGTGGCCAATCTCGAGAGACAGATCTCGCGGACGGCTCCTAAAAAGGCCACGAGTAAGAAACGGCACATCGAGCCCGTTTACTCGGATGATGACGATCTTTTTGATGATCTGGGCTCTGTGGAGGAAGGCAAGTTGCCAGATGATTCCCGTTCCTTGGCAGATTATTCTGCGGGTGATGACTGTCTGTCTGGCTTCTCCTCGGATGAGGATGCGTGGCTCCCTGATGATACGTAGAAGTTGCTTACCTCAGTGTTTGAGACATTACACATTGTTCCTCACAGAGCGGCTAAGAGGAATCAAGGTGATTTGTTTAGGCCAGAAAGACAGAGGCGGGTCTTTCCGGAGCAGCCCATTTTTCTAATATGATTTTCAAGGAATGGGAAAGGCCTAACAAGCTACTGTCGGTGCCTAAGGGCTTGGATCGGCTGTATCCTTTCCCTGAGGAGCTGGTTCAGCTGTGGTCTTGTCCTCCCGAGGTGGATTCCCCTGTGTCGGGGTTGTCCAATACTACTGTTATGCCATCACCTGATACTGCTTCCTTACGTGACCCTGCTGACAAGCGCATGGATCAGCTGGTCTGTCATGCCTTCACCTTTGCCGGTGCCTTGTTTCGTCCTGTGTGTGCCATGGCTATTGTCTCTCTGGCCATCAGAAAGAAGGTGAGACATCTTGTGGATAGAGCTAAGTCTCACAAGCGGGCGGAGGAGTATAAAGACCTCAAGGCCTGCGTGGATTTCATTGCTTTGTTGTCTCTGCCATGGACGATGGTGCCAGAATTTCGGCCCTGCATGTTGCACTTCGCCGCTCGCTCTGGTTGCGGCAATGGTCGGATGGTGCCGCAGCCAAGAAGTCCCTTATGAGTATCCCCTTCGTTGGGCACAGGTTGTTTGGGGAGCGCCTGGACCTCCTGGTCAAGGATGGTAGACTCCCTCAGAGAGGGAAGCCTGTTCGGCCCTTTCGGAATTCCTCTGCCTATCGCTCCTTTCGATGGGGAAGAGGCTCTTTATTCTCAGGTGGCCGCAGAGATACCTGGGGTAGAGGTAGGTCCCATGGCCGGCCCAATCCCGCATGGGGAGCCAAGTCCAAGCCCCCTGCCAAGTCCCCTCAGGCATGAGGGGGCGCCCTCGCCCATCCGGGGGGGGGCGGCTTCTGCTGTTTGCTCAGATCTGGAGACGGCGCGTCCCGGATCGGTGGATTCAGGAGGTGTTGTCCTCCGGTTACAAAATAGAGCTGGCAGTCAGGCCGCCCACAAGATTTCTTCGGTCTCGTATATCCCAAGACCCGTTGAAGGCACAGGGCTTGAGAATGGCCGTGCAACACCTCCTGAAGTTAGGTGTGATTTGCCCTGTACCTTGTCAGGAACAGGGTCAAGGTTTTTACTCCAACCTGTTCACGGTTCCCAAGAAGGACGGAAGACCTATCCTGGACCTGAAGGGTCTCAACAGGTTTGTAAGAGTCAGACATTTCCGCATGGAAACCTTAACGGTCAGCAGTGAGCTTGCTTCGGCCCGGCGACTTCATGACCACGGTGGACATCAGGGATGCTTATCTGCACATCCCGATTTTCCTGGGACATCAGAAGTTCCTGAGGTTTGCTCTGGAGGATCAGCATTACCAGTTTGTGGCACTTCCATTCAGGATATCCTCAGCCCCCCATGTCTTCACCAAGGTGCTGGCAGGCATCATGGCTATCTTGAGGAACCAGGGCATTCGTGTGCTGCCCTATCTGGACGACTTGCTGATTACGGCTCAGTCCTTGCAGCAGGCCGAGAGCGATACTCGGACGGTGTTGTCAACCCTGGAGGCCTTCGGCTGAGTAGTCAATTACCCAAAGTCTCTTATCACTCCCTCAACAGTGAGATCCTTCCTGGGAATGATGATAGACACAGCTCAGGTAAAGGTTTTTCTGCCACAGCAGAAGGTCTCGGATCTCCAGATGCAGGTGCAGGCCTTGCTGTCCTGTCAGCCGCCGTCGATACGTCTGGGGATGAGGTTGGTGGGCCTAATGGTGTCATGCTTCTAGGCAGTGCCCTTCGCCCAATTTCACATGAGACCTCTTCAGTTGAACCTGCTGACTGGCTGGAACCGGATGCAGGAGTCGTTGGAACAGGAGTTTTTGCTGTCCCCCCTGGCCAGACAGTCCCTCTCATGGTGGTTGGACTCCAGGAACCTTTTGGTGGGAAAGTCCTTTCTGACTCCCCGTTGGGAGATAGTTACCACGGATGCCAGTGTGACCAGCTGCGGAGGCGTTTGGCAGACTCAGAAGATCCAGGGTCAGTGGGGTCCGCAGGAGAACCGCTTACCCATAAATCTCTTGGAGCTGAGAGCGATTCGGTTGGTGCTTCTTCGCTTGTCTCCCCATTTAAGGGGTTGTGCGATCCAAGTTCGCTCGGACAATCAGACGGCTGTCACCTACATCAATCACCAGGGCGGGACTCGGAGCAAGCGAGCCCTCAAGGGGGTGACCCAGGTTCTGTCTTGGGCAGAGGAGAATGTTCCCTGCATCTCTGCGGTTTACATTCCCGGGGTAGAGAACCAGGAGGCAGACTCCCTGAGCAGGAGCGCCTCACGCCTGGGGGAATGGTCTCTCAGCAACAAGACCTTTCACGCTCTGTGTCTCTGCTGGGGTCAGCCAGGCATGGACCTGTTTGCGTCCAGACACAATCACAAGCTCCCAAGGTTTATCTCCCTCTCAAGAGATCCTCTGGCCATTGCCACAGACACTCTGGCAATTCCCTGGACGGAGTTCAAGTTCCTTTATGCATTCCCTCCGTTTTCCACTCCTGGGCAGAGTGCTGCGCAAGAAAGCCCAGGAAGGGGTACCGACTATCCTGGTGGTTCCTCGCTGGCCGAGAAGGAGTTGGTTTGCGGACATAGTTCAGATGTCAGTAGTACATCATGCCCGACGACCCAGGGCTTCTCAAACAGGGGTCACTGCGGCACCCCAATTTACAGACGCTGGCTTTGACGGCCCGACTACTGAAACCTTAATCCTGATGGACAAGGGGCTGTCGCCCACAGTTGTGCAGACAATGATTCGGGCACGGAAGAAGTCTTCTTCCACGATATACTACAGAGTTTGGCATGCATATATTGCTTGGTGCGAGTCCAAGAGTCTCCCTTACCGCACATTTTCTATTTCTAGGATTCTGGAGTTTTTACAACACAGCTTAGACTTCGGTCTTCAGCTGAGCACCCTCAAGGGTCAGGTCTTGGCTTTAGCCATCTTCTTTCCAGAGATCCATTGCCAACCATAGGTTGATCAAGACTTTTTTCCAGGGAGTCACCCATGTCCGGCCACGGCATAAGTCAGTAATACCAGTGTGGGACTTTATTTAGTACTGTCCTCCCTTCGAACCATTGTGCGATGCTGCATTGCCTATTTTGACTCTCAAAGTGTTTTTTTGGTAGCGATTACCTCGGTGCGTTGCATATCAGAGCTGGCCGCGCTTTGTATGAAGCCTCCCTATTTTGAGCGGCATGAGGATAAGGTGGTTTTTCGCTTTAAACCTGATTTTTTGCCTAAGGTTGTTTCTCCCTTTCACCTAAATGAGGAAGTTGTCTTGCCTTACCCTCCATGCCTTGGATGTGGTCAGAGCCATTAAGTATTACCTGGTTGCGACTGAGTCGGACTTGCTCTTTGTCCTAACAGAAGGCTCTAGGAAGGGTTTGCCACCAGCCAAGTCCACTCTCCGTAAGTGGATCAGACAGGGGGTGGTGCAAGCATATTCTGCCAAGGGGAAGGAACCCCCTTTTCGGATCACAGCTCATTCTACCAGAGCTATTGGTGCCTCTTGGGCTTTTCAGCACCAGGCATCAGTTGAACAAGTTTGTAAGGCTGCCACTTGGTCTTCAGTTCATACTTTTACAAAGTTTTTCAAGGTGGATGTCAGGGCCTCAGCTGATGCTGTTTTTGGCCGAAAGGTGCTTCAGGCAGTAGTGAAATAAATTACATGCTGTCTCGCAATGGGGATCCAGCCCAAATGGACACTACTTTTGGATGTCCCACGTCATCACTGGGACGACCTAGACTGGATATAGGAAAAAATACAATTCTGTGAAACTCACCTGTAGAATTGTTTTTGATTATATCCAGTCCAGGTCGTCCCACCCCGCCCTTTTGTTCATTATCTCCTGTTTGCCTTTTATGGTGATTACCATTTTTTATTCATTGGACTTGTATTTTTAAGTCTTGTTAGAGAGCGTACAAGCTGAAGCTATGTGAAGTAACATGGTTTCTTGGCCTCCCGCCTGTCCACTTTTTGTTTACTGCTTTTTAACCACTGGAGAATGATAGAGGGACACCTGCCTTTATAGGGGGCCGGGAGGAGCTGCAGCTTTTGATCTTGCAGTCGAGCGCCCCCTGGGGGCGGAATACCCACATGTCATCACTGGGACGACCTGGACTGGATATAATCAAAAACAATTCTACAGGTGAGTTTCACAGGATTGTATTTTTGGTCCTCTAGAAATGGACTGGCTAATAAAAAAACATTCATACAAAGAAGGCCTGCTCTCGGGGGGTGTTTGGCACTGCCTGGTCTCACAATCATGTAAGATTGATCATAATTTGTGTGAACATGTACCTTCTTCTTTTAATTATTTGAATCACTTTAAATTGGATGAACTGTTGTAAATTGATGCACTTTTGACCACAAGCATTTTATGGATCATTGGTTTATATTATATATTTGTATGTGAAAAAGTATCTGAGGATATAAATTAGGTGTCACATAATCAGGCAAAAATGTATTGGTAGCAGTGGGTTCAGTGCCCCCTTCTGGAAGATTGTGTTAATAGGTGTTATATGCTTTTTAAAGTACCGTATTTTTCGCCCTATAAGACGCACTTATTTTCCCCCAAAAGTGGGGGAAAAATGTCAGTGCACCTTATCGGGCGAATGTAAAAACAAAAAAAAAAGTAAACTCACGTTACCGTCGCTCCCCTGTTGCCTGCCACACTGCGGGAGGCCAGAAGAAGACAGAGGCTGCGGCAGCCATAGCAGGGACGGAGGCAGCGCCTGCCGCCTCGCCATCATCTCCTGCCCTCCAGCTGCTGCCTCTTCTGGCCGGGGCACGCGCGAGCACCCGGGTCCGTGCAGTTGGTGGGCGTGGACTGCACCGTGTCCGCACAGGCCACACCCACCAGCTGCATGGACCCAGCTGTTCGCTCCTGCCCTTGCTGGAAGAGGCAGCAGAGAAAATGCGGAGAAGGAGCGGCTGCCCCTGTCCCCGCCGTTCCTTCTTACTGGCCGGGGCGTGCAGACACTGGCTCCATAGGACGGGTGAGCGTGGCCTGCGCCGATGTGGTGCAGACCATGCCCACCCGATTCACGGGGCCGGCGGGGATGCTCCTCCATCTTCTGGCGTCCCAGTGTGGTAGCCCGGCCAGCAACGCAGGAGCGCTAGTAACATGTGAGTTTATTTATTTTTTTTCATTGTGTGCCTATGGGGAACGGGGGGGAGGGGGTGCCACACTGCTTCTATGGGGAATAGGAGGGGGGATGCCACATTGCCTATATGGGCAATGGGAGGGGGGTGCCACATTGCCTATATGGGCAATGGGAGGGGGGTGCCACATTGCCTATATGGGGAATGGGAGGGGGGTGCCACATTGCCTATATGGGGAATGGGAGGGGGGTGCCACATTGCCTATATGGGGAATGGGAGGGGGGTTGCCATATTGCCTATATGGGTAATGGGAGGAGGTGCCACACTGCCTATATAGGGAATGGGAGGGGGGTGCCACATTGCCTATATGGGGAATGGGAGGCGGGATGCCACACTGCCTATATGGGTAATAGAAGGGGGAGTACCACACTGCCTATATGGGGAATGAGAGGGTGCTACACTGCCTATATGAGGAATGGGAGGGGGGATCCCACAGTGTCTATATGGGGAATAGGAGGAGGGGCACACTGCTTATATTGGGAATGGGAGGCGGGATGCCACACTGCCTATATAGCTAATAGAAGGGGGCGTACCACACTGCCTATATGGGGAATGGGGGGGGGGGGGGTGCCACACTGCCTATATGGGGAATGGGAGGAGGGTGCCACACTGCCTGTATAGGGAATGGGAGGGGGGGTGCCACACTGCCTGTATAGGGAATGGGAGGGGGGGTGCCACACTGCCTATATGGGGAATGGGAGGGGGGATGCCACACTGCCTATATGGGAAATGGGAGGGGGGATGCCACACTGCCTATGGGAATGGGAGGAGGGGAATGGCACACTGTCTATATGGAAATGGGAGGGGGCAATGCCACACTGCCTATGGGAGGGGGAATGCCACACTGCCTATTGGGAATGGGAGAGGGATGCCACACTGCCTATGAAAATAGGAGGGGAGGAATGCCTCACTGCCTCTATGGAGAATGGGATGGGAGAATGCCACACTGCCTATGGGAATGGGATGGGGAGAATGCCACTCTGTCTATGGGAAGGGGGAATGACACACTGCCCATTGGGAATGGGAGGGGGAGGCCACTGCCTGTAATTGGAGGATTCTGCACTTTGCCTATTATTTGGTTAAAAATATTATATTCCCAGTATGTCACACACCCCGCTTCCGAATATTCATGACACTTGGGTAACTGTCCTGTAGAGAGTGATCTTGCAGAGATGACATGAAAAATAGGAGCCCCTCCTGGCCCATAAATACCTGGGACCTCCCATCATTCCCCAGTCTTTCGTCTCTGCAGTCGGCGAGCAAGTCAGAAGATGGTTGTCTCCTCCTTGCAGGTAGCCGGGGTAACCCCCCAGCCTTTTGTTTCTATTTCTGCCTGAACCTTTTTTAATTTAAACTATAGCAGTATGCCTCCCAGCCTAGGCTGAAGGTCCAGGCAATGGTAGGCTGCACCTTATGGTGTATATGGGAGATTGCTCCCCCGTGAGACCCCATACAAAGGGGTAGGCGGTGTCCAGGTTGGTGATCCCGGCTTGGGATGCCCCGTCCCTCTTACCCTTTCACCTATTGGTGCGGGTACTCCCCCCTACCGTGTCCCTCTGTGCCCCTTGGGGGGGGGGGGGCTTTTCTCTTGTGGGTTGTTTTACTTTATTTGGGGGAAAAGGTGTGTGGATTGTGTGTGTGTGTGTGTGTGTGTGTGTGTGTGTGTGTGTGTGTGTGTTTGTATGTGTTTTTGCGTCCGTTGTTGCTGGGCCGGTTTCACTTTTCAACAGGTGCTCGTTGTGGCTCGAGGGTTCTGACAATCAGCAGTTGTTAGTGCTGATACTGAGCAAGGGCAGGGGGACGCTGTGGATACCCCGAAGGTCTTGGCTCACCTTTTTGAGGTTCTGGCAATTTCTCCTCCTGAGGAGGCCGCTCCTCAAAAAGGGGAATTCTTTGGGACTTCCAAGCCGTGCCTGGAGTTCCCAAATCAGAAGCATTTTGATGGCATTATTCTTAAGGAATGGGAGAAGCCTACTCGGCATCCAGGTATTTCTCAAGGTTGGGATAAAAAGTATCCCTTTCCGGTGGATGTGATAAAACGATGGTCGTCCCCTCCCGAGGTGGATGCCCCGGTGCTCGGGCTATCCAATACTTCTATTTTGCATTCTCCTGACTCCACCACTCTCAAAGATGGTGAGGATAAACGATATCAGATGGCTTGCCACGCGTTTGCTAGTGTCGGTTCAGCCTTGCGGCCTGTTTGTGCTTCGGCGCTTTTTTGGCAGTGACTACCAGGTCTGTGGTTAGAGACCTGTTGAGTACCTCCAGGCTTGACCCGGCTAGTGATGAGTTCGCCGCCCTTAAACGGTGTGAATTGTTCATGTCCTTTGTGCTTGCCACCTTGGATGACACCATGGTCATGTGTGGTAGAACCTCGGCCTTGCTTGTAGCTATTCGGCGGTCGGTATGGTTGCGCCAGTGGGTGGCTGATTTTGTGGCCAAAAAGTCGCTTACAGCACTTCCCTTTGTGGGATTGCGGCTCTTTGGAGAAAGATCAGATTCTGTCACGAAAGGAGGGAAGTTACCTCAGCGTAAGAGGCAACGTCGTCCCTTTCGGGGGACGGCCTCCGTTAGCCCTTCCTTTCGTGGTGCCATAACTGGCAGAGTTTTGGCCTTCTCTACCCTCAGAGGTGATTCCTGGAGTAGAGGCAGAGGTCGTGCCCGTCCAGGTCACAATTGGAGTTCCAAACCCAAGCCCGCTGCTAAGCCAGCTCAGCAATGAGGGGGCGTCCTCACCCGTGCGGGTGGGGGGACGGCTGCGGCACTTCTTCCAGGTCTGAGACCAGGAGGTCTCAGGCAAATGGATTCTGGAAGTGGTGTCTTCTGTTTGACATGGCTGTCATTTGCCCAGTGCCTTTCGCGGTAAGGGGCATGGGATTCTATTCCAATCTATTCACGGTGCCCAAGAAGGACGGCTCCGTTCGACCCATTTTGGATCTGAAGCTCCTCAATCAGTTTATCCGCTTCAGGAAGTTTCGCATGGAAACCTTGCAGTCAGCCGTGGATTCTCTTCGTCAGGGGGACTTCATGAAGTCCATAGACATCAGGGATGCTTATCTGCATGTACCTATCTTCCTGGCACACCAGATATTCCTCAGGTTTGTGGTGGAAGATCGGCATTTTCAGTTTGTGGCCCTTCCATTCGGGCTTACCTCGGCTCTGAGGGTGCTCACCAAGGTATTGGCGGGGGTGATTGCCCTCCTCAGAGTCCAGGGCATTCGCATTATACCTGGACGACCTTCTCATTTTGGCTTCCTCTCTCAGCCAAGCGGAGCTAGACACCAGAGTGGTGGTATGCATGCTGGAGAGGTTCGGTTGGGTGATCAACTATTCCAAGTCCTCCCTCTCCCTGTCCAGGGAGGTTTCGTTTCTGGGCATGACTCTGGATGCTTTTCAGACCAGGGTGTTCCTTCCTCAGCCCAAGATTCTTCTGATCCAAGATTTGGTTCGGCTTCTGCTTTCCAATCCTCGCCGTCTATCCGGCTAGGGATGAGATTGGTAGGTCTGATGGTGGCTTCCTTCGAGGCAGTCCCTTTTGCCCAGTTTCACATGAGGACGCTTCAACTCCATCTTCTAGCGACTTGGGACAAGTGTCCGCTGTCATTGGATCAGTCTTGTCTGCTGTCTCCCCGGGCTCAGCAGTCCCTTCAGTGGTGGCTAGTGTCAAGCAATCTGTTGAAGGGCAGATCCTTTCTGACCCCTTGTTGGGAAACGGTCACCACGGACGCCAGCCTGTCGGGCTGGGGGGGCTTCTGGAGGGAACATCAGTTCCAGGGGTTATGGGGGGCTCGTACCCCTATCAACGTTTTGGAGCTACGGACCATTTGGTTGGTTCTGTCTCGCTTGACTCTTCTATTGCAGGGATTGCCAGTTCAAGTCTGATCGGACAGTTGGACGGCGGTCGCTTACATCAATCACCAAGGAGGGACTCCCAGCAGGGAGGTATCTCTGATCCTTGTTTGGGCAGAGAGCAATGTCCCATGCATCTCAGCCATTTACATCCCGGGAGTGGAGAACACGAAGGCGGATTCCCTGAGCAGGAGATCCTCTCGCCAAGGAGAATGGTCTCTCATTTCCAAGGTATTCCAGTCCCTTTGTCACAAGTGGGGGACTCCGGAGGTGGATCTTTTTGCCTCTCGTCACAATCACAAGCTTCCTGCCTTTGTGTCTCTGTCTCAGGATCCTCTGGCCCTGGCAGTGGATGCCATGTCCCTGGCTTGGAGGGAACTGGGGTTTCTGTACCTGTTCCTCCCTTTCTCCATGGTGGGCAAAGTGGTGCGCAAGCTGACTCCAGAAAGGGCACCAGCAATTCTGGTGGCTCCAAGGTGGCCAAGATGAGTGTGGTTCGCAGACGTCGTGCGGCTGGCAGTAGATCAGTTTTATCTGCCTCTTCTTCCGTATCTTATCACCCAGGGTCAACTATGCTACCCCAATTTACCAACGCTGGCTTTGACGGCGTGGCTGCTGAAACCTCCATCTTAAAGGAGGAAGGTCTTTCTGATGCGGTGGTTCGGACTCTTGTTAGAGCTAGGAAGAGATCTTCCTCTAACGTCTACTATAGGACTCGGAGGTCTTATATTAACTGGTGCGAGGCTAGGGCCTTGCCTTGTAGGGTGTTTTCTATTCCCAGAATTCTGGAGTTTCTTCAAAATGGTCTGGACTCGGGATTCCAGCTTAGTACTTTGAAGGGGCAGGTTTCTGCCCTGGCAGGGCCCTTCATCCCCTGGTTAAGACATTTTTCCAGGGGGTTACTCATGTGCAGCCTCCTAGAAACCCCTTGCTGCCGGTTTGGGATTTAAACTTGGTTCTGTCGGCTCTCCAGGGGCCCCCTTTTGAGCCGGTGCATGATATTGCTCTTTCTCTGCTCACTCAGAAAGTTGCCTTTTTGATGGCTATTACCTCTGTTCGGCGTGTCTCTGAGTTGGCGGCCTTGTCTATTCAGGTCTTTCTTTGAGAGGCACCTGGACAAGGTAGTTTTACACTTTAAGCCGGATTTCCTTCCTGAGGTGGTTTCGGCCTTCCACCTCAATCAGGATGTAGTTCTCCCTTCCTTGTGTCCTAAGCCTAGTAATGACAAGGAGAGGACCTTACATTCTTTGGATGTGGTTCGATGTGTCAAATATTATTTGGTGGCTACTTCTCCTTTTTGTTAGACGGACGCCTTTTTCGTGGTGCCCTCCGGGCCCAGGAAAGGTCTGGCACCCGCTAAGTCTTCCATTAGTAAATGAATTCGATAGGCCTATTCTGCCAAGGGGAAGGTTCCCCCTTTTCGTGTTACTGCTCATTCTACTTGTGCTGTTGGAACATCTTGGGCTTTTCAGCATCAGGATTCTGTTGAACAAGTTTGTAAGGCTGCTACTTGGTCTTCTGTTCATACTTTTTCCAAGTTTTATAAGGTTGATGTGCGGGCCTCAGCGGATGCTGTTTTTGGCCGCAAAGTTCTGCAAGCTGCAGTAGTTTGTTTGCATTATTGCCTTTTTGGGATCCCCACCCATTATGGGCACTGCTATTGGATGTCCCAAGTGTCATGAATATTCGGAAGCGGGGTGTGTGACATACTGGGAATAATACCATTTTGTGATTACTCACCTGTAAAATGGTTATTACAAGTATGTCACACACCCCGCTTCATCCCGCCCTTTTTTGGTTTTCTGGGATCCTTTATATGGTGAACCTTTTTCTTTGCTGTTTACATTAGGCTCTTCCTTGTCCCTTTACTGCTGTCTTATACTGGAGAATGATGGGAGGTCCCAGGTATTTATGGGCCAGGAGGGGCTCCTTTTTTTCATGTCATCTCTGCAAGATCGCCCCCTACAGGACAGTTACCCAAGTGTCATGAATATTCGAAAGCGGGGTGTGTGACATACTTGTAATAACCATTTTACAGGTGAGTAATCACAAAATGGTATTTTTTCTTATTTTCCTCCCCAAAATCCTAGGTGCGCCTTGTGAGCAGGTGCGTCTTACATGACGAAAAATATGGTATCTTTTTATCATGTAGTGTTTGTCTTTTGGCCTAATAAAATATGGATTTTACACATCAATATTGATTCGTTAGTGCAATTGTTAGTCTCTGGCATGAATGCAGCTTTGTGTTGGGGTTTTCTTTGGGCACCCCCACTGGTTGTTTTGGGATAGTCACGTGCTGCTAGCCTGAACGCTGCACACTTATCTTTGGATTTTGGTTGGTGCCACCCCTTCTTATTGTTGTAAAAAAAAATACGATTATGAATCAACCTTATGGGAATTTGGTGCCTGGACAGTGATCATACGATGCATTCAATTCTTGACACCAAAGGCTGGCCATCAGCAGCTAGGTAACAAAAGGGGAGTATGAATGCTGTTATTTTATTAGCCTGGACAGTCTAATGAAGCAGAGCAAAACCCCAGGACGGCCAGCCCTGGAATCTAAAAGACTCCACCGCAGACAGCTGACCTTTCCCTGGGGCATCCCGAATAGTGATGTCCCACTGTGCGAAACAACCCAGGTATCTGCTTACATTTCCCAGGTCCAACGGAACATGCGCAGGCTCTCGTCCAATCAGAAACCGCGCCTATGTAATTCATCCCCTACTTCCTTGGGCTGTGCGCATGCTCCCGCCCCAGTCATGCAGATAGGCTGGAGCAGGAATGCGTGCCGCTGGGGATGTGGCCACTTTTGCTCCCCATTGATGCCTACGAAAGCAATTTGCCAATTTCACACTACAGGGCATGCCAATTCGGGTTGCCCCTAGGGCACGGAACAAAGCCTGGGATATTTAAAATTCTGGGTTTTGTTTCAGGTTAAACTGGAAAATCAAATGTGGTGTTTTTTTGTGCAGCACATAGAACATTTCTAATTGGCAAACATGATACGCAAAGTAAATGACTACTTGATTGCAAGGACTAGAGCAACCATCTGACCTCAGGCTTACTTTAAGTATTGAGCTGCATTTTTAGCACTATTCCCTGTTTCTTCACCTCAGCTGACTTTTCATAAGACTATTCTTAGTATACAGTACGTCCTGC
Organism: Gastrophryne carolinensis; assembly: GCA_027917425.1. NCBI lineage: Eukaryota > Metazoa > Chordata > Amphibia > Anura > Microhylidae > Gastrophryne > Gastrophryne carolinensis. Next base: position 115,514,409 of record CM051244.1, on the reverse strand, counting down.
TCCAGATAAGAATCATTACACTTGGGTATTACTCCGCCAGATGGCGCTGGACTGCAGAGCCCGCAAAATTGGCTCCTCCCGGCCCCTCAAATACCCGGGACCTCCCACAAATCCCCAGAATTTCTCTGCAGTCTGGACTGCGAAGGACAAGAAGATGGCTCTCTCTTCTCGCAGGTGAGCAGGGCTATTAACCTGTGGCCCTGTAGGACTATTCCCACCCGTTCCATTATCTGTCTATCGGTGGGCCCTATGTTAAGTGGCCGCTGCCCTCCCTCGCTCTCCCTTGTAGCTCTGGTGGGGGGGGGGGGCTAGTGTGCTAATTACTCCCACTTCCCTTGCGGGCTATTGGGGCATCCCGGGTTGCTTTTATAGCGTGAATCCCTATCGGCCTATTGTGCCGCCATAATCACCATATGGAGGCGTCTCAGGATAATGTGCTCGGGGTTCCTTCGGGACAAGCCTGGCTGACAATGTGCGGGTCTGTATAATTTGTGCCCAGCAGGTGCTTGCACTGCAGCCTGGTTTACCAGTGGCTGGGCCTGCTCCACGTATGGCCTCACCTACTCCCCCAAGCTTGAATTTGACTCCCATTGAATTGCATACCAGTGGGCATTCTCAGCCTGATCTTCCAGACTGGCTAGTGTTGAGAAGTTGCTTGCTAATACCTTGGCGCATAAGGCCTCTGCTAAGAAGCGGCACTTGACGCCTGATGTCACTCTTTTCCCTATGGAGGCTGAGGAGTTTTTGGAACTGTTTGGTTATACCCCCTTGGAAGAAGGGGAGGTGTTCTCTGACTCGGAGTCATCTGATGAGAGGCCCAGGGGTCATGATGATTCCGGCTCTGACCCCTTGGCCCCAGATGATACTGATAGGCTGTTGGCTCAGATTTTTGAGGTTCTGTCTCTCTCTCCCACGGTTGCGGCCCTTAGGCAGCAGGGGGAATTGTTTCATACTGCTAAGCCACGTTTAGAGTTTCCTGAGCAAGCCCATTTTAATAATCTCGTGCTCAAGGAATGGGAGCGTCCCAGCAGGCTCCCCGGAGTCCCTAAGAGTTGGGATAAGAGGTATCCCTTTCCTGCTGAGATGGTGAAGCTTTGGTCATCCCCTCCAGAGGTGGATGCCCCGGTCCTAGGTTTATCTAACACCTCTGTCGTGCATTCCCCTGACTCTACTACGCTGCTGGATAGTGAGGACCGGCGTATTGATCAGCTGGCGTCCCATGCCTTTGCCTGTGTGGGGACGGCGCTTCGCCCGGTCTGTGCCTCTGCCATTACAGAAGTGGCCATTAGGACTCTTTGTTGGTTTTTGTGACTTATGTCCTCTCTGCTCTGGATGATACCATTAGGATGTGTGGCAGAGCCTCTGCCCTAGTGGTGGCTATACGCCGCTCGGTTTGGCTGCGCCAGTGGGCAGCTGACACCGCTGCCAAGAAGGCTCTCACTGGTTTTCCCTTCAAAGGACTACGCCTGTTTGGGGACTGGCTGGACCTGTTTGCTAAGGGAGGCACGTTACCCCAGCGCAGGAGGCAGTTTCGGCCCTTTCGGGGCCAAGGCCACTTTTCTTCCCCCTACCGTGGATCCAGACAGGGGAGGGGGGTCTCCCTTGCTGGGGCCCGAGGAGATTTCTGGGGTAGGGGCAGAGGACGGGGACGCCCTGGATCAGCCTGGGGCTCCAAGCCTAAGTCTTCTCCCAAGCCCCCTCAGGCATGAAGGGGAGCCCTCACCCATCCGGGTGGGGGGGCGGCTTCAGCATTTTTCTCACGTCTGGAGGCTTCAGGTCTCAGACCGGTGGATTCAGGAGGTAGTGTCCTCTGGTTACAAGATAGAGTTTTCTGCCTGGCCGCCCCCAAGATTCATCAGATCCCAGATGTCTCAGGACCCCATGTCAGTTCGGGCTTTAATTCTGGTGGTGCAAAGCCTTCTGGAGCTGGGGGTCATTTGTCAGGTCCCCTTACGAGAAAGGGGCAAGGGGTTCTATTCCAACCTTTTCACCGTGCCCAAAAGAGATGGGTCAGTCAGGCCCATCCTGGACTTGAAGATCCTCAACAAATTTGTCAGGTGCAGGCGCTTTCGCATGGAAACTTTGGGCTCTGCTATCAGTTCCCTGCGTCCAGGGGACTTCATGACCTCTGTGGACATCATGGATGCTTACCTTCATATTCCTGTTTTTCCAGGTCATCAAAGATTCTTCAGGTTCGCTCTGGAGGATCAGCACTACCAATTTGTGGATTGCCCTTCGGTCTCACTTCAGCTCCCAGAGTGTTCACAAAGGGGCTGACAAGGGTGATGGCTCGGCTCAGGGCTCAGGGCATTCGCGTGCTGCCATATTTGGACGACATTCTCATCACTTCTCAGTCCCTCCATCAAGCAGAGCTGGATACTCAGCGAGTAGTGTCCACTCATTTGGCTGGGTGATCAACCATCCCAAGTCTTCCCTGTCTCCCTCCTTGGTGTCGCCCTTCCTGGGAATGAATCTGGATACGGTTCAGGCAAGGATTTTTCTTCCTCAGCAGACGAGGGACAGTCTGATTCAGTCCCTGCTCTCTTGCCCTCATCCCTCCATCAGGCAGGGAATGCAGCTGGTGGGCCTGATGGTGTCGTGCTTCGAGGCGGTTCCTTATGCAGTTTCACATGAGGCCTCTGCAACTCCATCTTTTGTCAGTATGGGACAAGGATCCCGCATCCTTGGACCAGGTCCTTGTTCTATCCCCCCTAGTCAGGCGGTCCCTCTCGTGGTGGCTGGACTCCAGGAACCTGTTGGCGGGCAGATCCTTTCTGGCCCCCTGCCTGGAGACAGTCACCACGGATGCCAGTCTGGCAGGTTGGGGTGGCTTCTGAAAGTCCCTGCAGTTCCAAGGGCGGTGGGGCCCTCAGGAGGCCCACACATCCATCAACATTCTGGAACTGAGGGCGATCAGGTTCTGGCTCACTTGACCCAACACCTTCGGGGCCGGCCTGTTCAGGTAGGCTCGGACAACCAGACAGCTGTTGCCTACATCAATCATCAGGGGGGGACCCGGAGCAAGGGGGCCCTCAAGGAAGTGTCTCTGATCCTGTCCTGGGCGGAGGACAATGTTCCCTGCATATCGGCTTTGTACATTCCGGGGGTTGGAGAATCTGCAGGCAGACTCTCTGAGCAGGGGGACCTCTCGCCTGGGAGAATGGTCCCTCTGCAAGAGGATGTTTCACTCTCTATGTCACCATTGGGGCCAACCAGATGTGGATCTGTTTGCGTCCCGTCACAATCACAAGCTCCCGGCCTTTGTCTCCCTGTCCCAGGACCCTCTGGCCTTGGCCACAGATGCTCTAGCAATGTCATGGCAGGTTTTTCAGCTCCTGTATGTCTTTCCCCCATTCCCCCTGTTGGGCAGGGTTCTGCGCAAGATAGCTCAGGAGGGGGTGCCAGCTATCCTGGTGGCTCCCAGGTGGCCAAGAAGAGTGTGGTTCGCAGACGAGGTGAGGCTGGCAGTAGATCAGTACGCTCTGCCCAGGGTGCCAGACCTGCTCACTCAGGGTCACTTATGCCATCCCAATTTACAAACGCTTGCTTTGACGGCTTGGTTGCTGAAACCTCCATCTTGATGGAGAAGGGGCTGTCTGCCTCTGTTGTTGATACCATGATAAAGGCTAGGAAGAAGTCTTCTTTTTCCATTTACTATAGGGTTTGATGTGCCTACATTGACTGGTGTGAGTCTAGGTCTCTTCCCTGTCGTGTGTCCTCTATTCCCAGGAACCTGGAGTTCCTGCAGCATGGGTTGGAGCTGGGGCTCCAACTCAGTACTCTGAAGGGTCATGTCTCTGCCCTGACTGTTTTCTTCCAGAGGTCCTTTGCCCAGCATTCTCTGATAAGGACTTTTTTTCCAGGGAGTTACTTATGTGCTTCCCCCACGCAAGCCTATGTTGCCTGTTTGGGATTTGAACTTGGTCTTGTCTGCCTTGCAGGGTGCTCCATTTGAACCTGTGCAGGAGGCTTCCCTGGCCATTCTTACTCTCAAGCTTGTCTTTTTGGTGGCTATCACCTCTGTTAGGCGTGTTTCTGAGTTGGCGGCGCTTTCCATCCAGCCCCCCTACTTTAAGAGACACCAGGACAAGGTGGTGTTTCGCTTCAAGCCAGATTTTCTGCCTTTCATCTGAATCAGGACATTGTTCTTCCTTCCTTGTGCCCTAATCCTAGTAACACTAAGGAGAGGGTTTTGCATTCCTTGGATGTGGTTAGGTGTCTGAAGTACTATCTGGTTTGCAAGGCCACTACTTGGTCTTCTGTTCATACTTTTTCAAAGTTTTACAAGGTTGATGTTAGGGCCTCAGCTGATGCTGCTTTTGGCCGCAAGGTTCTGCAGGCGGCAGTGGTCTGACCTGTCTGTTGTTACCTTTGGGGATCCCACCCTACTTTATGGACACTGCTATTGGATGTCCCAAGTGTAATGATTCTTATCTGGAGCAGGACGTACTGTATACTAAGAATAATACAATTCTGTGATTACTCACCTGTAGAATTGTTATTATGAGTATACAGTACGTCCTGCTCCACCCCACCCTTGGTTTTGCATTATCCTAGGATCCCCTGTATGGTGATTGTTATCATTGTTATAGTTACTGGTTGGTTCTGTTATTCTCCCAGCTTCTCGTTAACTGCTTTTCAATGCTGGGGATTTGTGGGAGGTTCTGGGTATTTGAGGGGCCAATTTCGCGGTCTCTGCAATCCAGCGCCAAGTGTAATGATTCTTATCTGGAGCAGGACGTACTGTATACTCATAATAACAATTCTACAGGTGAGTAATCACAGAATTGTATTTTTCATGTGTTTTCGCTATAGCTGAACTGGAGAACCCTTTGTTTTTATGGTTTGATTTTATTCAGTTCCAGGAGTAGTTTAAGTCATATTGTAGAATGAATTCTGTGGGCACATTTTACGCTTTATATCCTGCTTTTTTAGCACTTTTAGTATACTGTACTACAAGGCTGAAAGTCGAACAGTGATTCACAAAGGATTAATAGTACTTTTCTGCTGAATGCTGTCATGTCTAGTAACGTTGTGCTTATACAAAAGAATTCCCTGAAAATGCTGCATAATCAGGAGCAGATTAATGTCCACATCAAACATGTCATAATTACACCCTGTAAAATATTGATCATCTATATTTGCTCCGAATGTTAAGCATTTCAGGGACATGAACACTCAACACATGTTACAGAACATTCTGCTCTTACGGTTTCCCTAGGAAACAGTTGAAACTATTGAATCACACAAGGTACATAGTAAATGAAAATAGCTACATATATGTCAGAATTGACTATATCCCTGCCACCATGGTGTGTAAGCTTGCCTTTTTGCATAAAAATTGCACAGCTGTCTCTTGCTCATAATTGACCCACAGTAGAGTTGCCTAGCTTTATGCTCCATGTCCCCTTAAAGTGGACCAACACCCAGGATTTTGACTATCCTGGGTATTGGTCCACTTCCCCGTGGCACCCCGATCGGGGGTGCCCCGCTGTGTGAAACCCCCCAGAAAGCCCCCAAAAACTTACCTCACCGCCGACGGATAAGCTGATTGACAGCGATGGACAAGCAGCTTGGCTGTCGGCGCCTCCCGCGCGTCACTCTTGACGTGTGCGCGCCCGCGCCGGCCATAAAGAGACGGCCGGCGCGGGCGCGCGCACGTCTAGAGGAGCGCGAGTGAGGCGGCGGCGGCGGAAGCAGCGGCTGGAGAGGTAAGGTTTTTCGGGGGTTTTGGGGGGTTTACACCCCGCGGGACATCCCGATCTCGGATGTCCCGCGGTGTGTGAGGTGATCGGCCCGGGAATCTTTTAGATTCCCGGGCCGATCACCTCAGGGTGTTGGTCCACTTTAATTCACATTGTAAAGGAGTGCATCACAAGATCACCTAATATTAAAAATCCACATAAACATGCTTGATATTGAGAGGAGTAGCTACTTATATACCCCAACTGAATAATTGTATTTTTGAACCCCTTTAATCCCTTTTTCTTCTATTATGCATGGTGATCAAAAGAACCCCTTTATGTGCTTTATAGCATTATTATTGTTGGATGGGCATCATTCATGAACACCTACTCCAAGGAGGACTAACAATGGATAAGTGTGGTGGCCTCATAGGTATCTATCTTACAAAGAGGTCAGACCACATCATAGTATAAATATGTGTAACTGTGTCCAGGATTGACCTGCATCATTTATGTGAGATTTTGAGAGCTATCATAATTTCACAAGCCTTATACACAAAAGTCCAGTCTCTTGGTCCCCCCTCCCCCCGACCCTACCTCAAGAGACTAAACATCGATTTTGAACATGTGATCTGTGTACATCAGCTCCTATTTAGGTTAGGTCTTGCAATATGATAGCTGCACCAGTGACATCAGAGGGTGTTCATTGATGGCATCGACCTTTATGGTAAACATACCATATCTCTTTCCTATTGTCTCCTGTGCTCACAAGACTTGGTTTAAACCTCATAGCATCTAGTTTGAATTGTTCCCCATACTATATGTTTTACCTTGTCTGTAATCATACCTTGCAAAGAGCTACAGAAGATGATGGTGCTATATAATAATAATAATAATAATTATTATTGTTTAACCAACAAAAGGAATGGACGGCACCAAATAGTAAATGCTATAATACACAGGTGCCCTGCTCTGGTATAACCCAAAAAGGGTAATACAAATACAGAAGGGGTGCCCCAACTCCCCTAAAAGAGGGATAAAACCAGAGACTAACACTGGCACACTGTTATATGTAGTTCATGATAAATGTATTTAATAGTCCAAATCACATACTAAGACATATTAAAAGGTTTACTTTAAAAAACATACAACACATATATGCATACTGCCGTCAAAAAATAGGGAAAGGGGGGGGGGGAATTTATCTTAATGTATACCAGTGGGGGGCTTTAAAAACTATGAAATAATTAATATGTACTATATACCTATACAAATACAAAGAAGTGTCAAGTGCTTTCAAAGTGCATCAAAGTCAAGTACAATTGGGCTAGGCCGTGTAAATAACACTGAAGATATGAGGTAAGTACAAATCACAAACTAAATACACCACTCAATAACAAACTCATCCATAAAGTGCTAAGTGCATGCCACCACTGGAACCCCCAAACAAAAGGCCCTGCAACGCGTTCCGTGATGTCACGTCACTTCCTCAGGCAGAGTACGCAGCGGATAAGAACTGGCTGCCTCTCTTTTATACTTATCCTTCCCCGTTCCCCAGCCTCGCACTTTGAAAACACCGGCGGTCGGACTCTGGCCGGAAGTGCGTCACCGCCGGCTCGCCGGAAATGACGTAGCCGCGATCCACACTGGAGCGCAGGCCTACGTAGTAGATAGACAAACGCCCCGGACAGTGGCCAGCCACCTCCCCCACAGGGGGGAGGCAGCACTGCAAACAGCCTGTCTGAGCGCAGCGCGGGACTGGTAAGTATCCCCCGTTGGGCAACGAGCATATACAGTACAACACAGATGTACAACATAAATCACAATCTATATACATATATACAATACTTCCAACAAGCTGGCAATATGAACATAATTATGCATAATACTACATATTCTAAGTGTGCCATACACTCCACTTCCTCCTTCATGACATCTGGGTAATCTCCAGTAGAGGGCGAACTTCTGCAGAGATGAATATGCAAAAAAGAAAGCCCCTCCCGGTCCATATATACCTGGGACCTCCCACCAATTCCCCAGTTTCTTTTCTGCAGAGAAGGCGACAAGACAGAAGATGAGGACTTCTTGCTTACAGGTAAGCCGGGCTCGGCCCGGCCTTCTTTTATCCCTATTACTGCCAGGACCCTTCTAAATTACCCTGTATTGAGCCTCCCAGCTTAGGCTACGGGTCCTGGTGATGGTAGGAGCACCCTATGGGTGCAGCAGGAGCACTGCTCCACTGTGAGACCTCACTATGGGGTAGACGGTTATCCAGTTTTGTTGGTGATCCTGGTGTGGGATGCCCCGTCCCGTTAGGCTTATGGCTGGCTCCTGATTTCCCCCCTTCCGGGTCCCTGATTCCAGGGGGGGGGGGGGGCTGGCCTATATTTCATTTTGACATATATTTCGTTTTGGCCTATATTTTTACCCAGTTTTACCCAGACTTAGTGTGAGTGTTTCACTTGTGTGTGTGTGTGAGTGCTTGCTGTTACTGGTCTCAAGGTATGACTTCAGCCTGGGGGAGCTTCTCCCCCTCAGGCTGCGTTCTGGCGCGATGACAGTGCTCGTTAGCTAGGGGTCCGCGTTGCTGGGAGGGGGGCGTGGCCTCGGGAAACGCGCGTTCTGCGTTGCCCCGCCCTCCCCCTGCTCTCCCTTCCCAGACTCGAGGCTGCGTGGGGGCCATCTTTCCTGGCAGGCAGATTGCACTCGGCGTGGTAAGGGCCTGATGGCCATTTTCTTCAGCTTGTGTGTGCGTGGGGGCCCCTATTTAGCGAAGGCCCCCACTGGTCTCTGTTTTGGCTGTGTGTGGTATATGTAATATATATATATATATATATATATATATATATATATATATATATTATTTTTTATTCCATTGTGTGGCTGTTAGATCAAATGCTATTGCATTTTTACACTGCTCTGCTCCTATGTGGCTTATTTTGTGTGTTACAGGTTGCCCTGTATATGTGCATATTAAGGGGTCCCTCCTGGTCCTGGGGTCCCTAGTTATAAAAGTTGTCCACCCAAAAATCCTCCCACCAGGACTTTTAAGGGGCATCCCGGGTTGCTTATGTGTAATTCCCTGCGGTCTTGCGACTGACCACAAAAATTCACCATATGGAGGCTCTGCAGGATACCGGGCCTGGGATCCCTTCGGGACAATCCGGGCCATGTGTGGGGTGGGGGTATCCCTTACGGGGGAGAATGTGCTGATTTGTATACCATGCGCACAAAAAGCCATAACGCTGCAGTCTGGTACCCAGCCTTCTGGGTCGGCTCCTCCCGCTTCACCATCTTCCCCTCCACACCTGATCCGTACCCCAAGCGACATTGGTACCAGTGGGGAGTCGCTTTCTCATGTTTGGGCTCGGTTGGCCAGCATAGAGAAAATGATTGTTAGCACGGTGGGCAAGAAGGCCCGGGCTAAAAAGAGACAGTTGTCGTCGGCCCAGCCTTTGTGGGATATTGACGACGAGTCTGCTGAATTGTCCGATTATTCCCCGTTAGAGGAGGAGGAATTGTATCAGGATTCAGAGGCTGACTATGGTCAGCCTGGGAATTCCAATGACGGGCAGGCACTGGGAGATGCCGTTAATACGGCCACTGTTTTGTCATATTTATTGGAGGTGTTGGATATTGATCCACCTGAGGCGCCCCCTCTTAAGAAGGGGGAATTTTTTGGGGCCCACAAGCCCCGTCTGGAATTCCCTATCCAGGGTCATTTTGATGCGCTGATACTTAGAGAATGGGAGAGGCCCAGTCGGCTTCCTGGTGTGCCTCAGGGATGGGATAAGAAGTATGCTTTTCCGGTGGAGGCGGTCAAGCGCTGGTCTTCTCCTCCCGAGGTCGATGCGCCTGTTTTAGGTTTGACCAACTCTTCTGTGCTGAACACCCCTGACGCCACCTCCCTTAAGGATGGCGAGGATAAGCGCCTTGATTAGATGGCGTGCCACGCATTTGCCAATGTGGGCTTGGCCCTGCGGCCTGTTAGTGCATCTGCCCTGGTGTCGCTTGCTACCAGGTCTCTTATCAGGGACTGGCTGAATAACGCTCAGCTTGATCCAGATGGCGCTGAGTTCGCTATACTTAAGAAGTGCGAATTGTTCATGGATTTTGTCATGGCTGCGATGGAAGACTCCATTGTCGTGTGTAGTAGGACGTCAGCCTTACTGGTGGCCATGCGCAGACTGGTCTGGCTCCGTCAGTGGACAGCGGACGTTGGAGCCAAGAAGTCGCTCACAGCTCTCCCCTTCTTGGGTGCGCGGCTGTTTGGAGATAAATTGGATGCTGTTGCTAAAGGAGATAAGTTACCTCAGCGGAGGAAACAGCACCGTCCCTTTCGGGGGGCGGGCTCGTTCACTCCTTCCTTTCGAGGGGCCAGAGCGTCTAGGGGTCTTCTCAGGTGTCAGGGGCTCGTCCTGGAACAGAGGCAAAGGTCGGGCACGTCCTGCGGCTGCCTGGGGTTCCAAGCCCAAGCCTGCCGTTAAACCGTCTCAGCAATGAAGGGGCACCCTCACCCGCATGGGTGGGGGGACGGCTGCGGCCCTTCTTCCAGGTCTGGGCCCGGGAGGTCACAGACAATTGGATCTTGGAAGTGGTCTCCTCCGGTTACAAACTGGAGTTCGAGTACTGGCTGCCCCCAAGATTCTTAAGGTCTCGGGTGCCCTCGGACCCTCAGGCTGCACAGGGGCTGCCCTTGGAAAGAGGCAGGGATTACTACTCCAACCTTTTCACGGTTCCCAAAAAGGAGGGTTCGGTGAGACCCATTCTAGATCTCAAAGTTCTCAACAGATTTATCAGAGCCAAAAAGTTCCGCATGGAAACTCTGCGCTTGGCTATCAATTCCCTTCGCCAAGGGGATTTTATGACATCCATAGACATCAAGGATGTGTATCTGCATGTTCTGACTTTTCAGGCACATCAGAGATTCCTCCGGTTTGCGGTGGAGGATCAACATTATCAATTCGGCACCGAGGGTCTTCACCAAGGTTTTGGCGGGCATAATGGCTCTGCTCAGATCTCAGGGCATTCACATTGTGCCTTATCTGGATGATCTGTTGATTTCAGCTTCTTCCATTCAACAGGCGGAACTGGACACCCACCTGGTGGTGTCGACCCTGGAGAGGTTCGGGTGGGTGATCAACCGCACCAAGTCCTCTCTCTCCCCGTCTCGAGTGATTTCATTTCTGGGCATGAATCTGGATACCAGTCGGGTCAGAGTGTTTCTGCCCCAGACCAAGGTGCAGGGGATTCAGGGCCTGATCCGTCCTTGTCCCTCTATCCGACAGGGGATGAAACTGGTGGGTCTGATGGTGTCCTCCTTCGAGGCGGTGCCGTTTGCACAATTTCACATGAGATCTCTTCAACTTCTCCTATTGACGTATTGGAACAGGAGCCCACAGTCATTGGATCAACCTTTCAGGATGTCTCCCAGGGGTCGGCAGTCCTTTCGGTGGTGGCTGGACTCGAGCAATCTGGTGAAGGGCAGATCCTTTCTGGTCCCTTGCTGGGAGACGGTTACCACGGATACCAGCCTGTCGGGCTGGGGAGGTTATTGGAAGAGTCATCAGTTCAGCGGCGTGTGGGGTCCCCAGGAGGCCCACACCCCCATCAATGTCTTGGAGCTCAGAGCCATTCGACTGGTTCTGGCTAGGCTGACCCCACAGTTACGGGGTCTTCCGGTTCAGGTGCGTTCGGACAACCGAACGGCAGTGGCTTACATAAATCACCAAGGAGGGACTCGCAGAAGGAGTGCCCTCAGGGAAGTCGCTCTGATCCTGCACTGGGCGGAGAGCAATGTGTTCCTTGCCTTTCGGCAGTCTACATTCCGGGAGTGGAGAATACGGAGGCGGATTCCCTGAGCAGGGGATCCTCTCGCACGGAGAATGGTTTCTCAACACCAAGGTTTTTCTGGATCTTTGCCGCAAGTGGGGGACTCCGGAGGTGGATCTCTTTGCCTCGAGGCACAATCACAAACTTCCGGCCTTTGTGTCTCTTTCTCAGGATCCCCTGGCTTTGGCAGTGGATGCCTTGTCACTGGATTGGAAGGACCTGTGTTTTCTGTACCTGTTTCCACCTGTCTCCATGCTGGGCAAGGTAGTTCGCAAACTGGTTTTAGAAGGGGCTCCAGCTTTTCTGGTGGCTCCAAGGTGGCCAAGAAGGGTTTGGTACGCAGACGTTGTAAGGATGGCCATAGACCAGTACCGGCTTCCCTTGCTGCCGGACCTGCTATCTCAGGGTCATCTACTTTACCCCAATTTACAAACGCTGGCTTTGACAGCTTGGCTGCTGAAACCTTCATCTTGAAAGAGGAAGGATTGTCTGAGGCTGTTGTTCAGACCCTGATTAGGGCTAGGAAGCGGTCCTCTTTTGGCATTTGCTATAGGACTTGGAGGTCCTATATTGATTGGTGTGAGGCTAGGGCCTTGCCTTGCAGGGTTTTTTCTATACCAAGGATTTGGGAGTTTCTTCAGCATAATCTGGATCTGGGGTTCCAGCTTAGTACTTTGAAAGGACAGGTTTTCTTCCAGAGGTCTTTTGCTTTACACCCGCTGGTTAAGACTTTTTTCCAAGGGGTCGCTCATGTGCTGCCCCCTCGGAAGGCTGTAGTCCCTGTTTGGGATTTGAATGTGGTTCTTTCAGCTCTGCAGGGTCCTCCTTTTGAGCCGTTACAGGATATTGCTCTTTCGGTTCTCACTCAGAAGGTTGCTTTCTTAGTGGCTATTACCTCTGTCTGGCGTGTCTCTGAGTTGGCGGCCCTGTCAATTCAGGCCCCTTACTTTGAGAGACACCAGGATAAGGTGGTTTTTCGTTTTAAGACGGATTTCCTTCCTAAGGTGGTGTCTGCTTTCCACTTCAATCAGGGCATTGTTCTCCCTTCCTTGTGTCCTAAGCCTAACAATGACAAGGAGAGGGTTTTGCACATTTTGGATGTTGTTCGCTGTGTGAAGTACTATTTGGTGATTACTTCTTCCTTCCGCAAGACGGACACTTTTTACGTGGTGCCCTGCGGGCCCAGGAAAGGTTTGGCGCCTGCTAAATCTACGATTAGCAAATGGATTCGTCAGGCCATTGTTGGGGCCTATTCTGCTAAGGGGAGGACTCCCCCTTTTAGGGTCTCTGCGCACTCTACTCGTGCTGTTGGTGTATCCTTGGCCTTTCAGCACCAGGCTTCTGTTGAACAAGTTTGTAAGGCTGCTACTTGGTCTTCCGTTCATACCTTTTCCAAGTTTTACAAGGTTGATGTGCGGGCTTCAGCGGATGCTGTTTTTGGCCGCAAGGTTCTGCAAGCTGCAGTGGTTTGAGTTGGTACATTCTTTACTGTTTCTGGTTCCCACCCATGAGGGACACTGCTATTGGATGTCCCGGATGTCATGAAGGAGGAAGTGGAGTGTATGGCACACTTAGAATAATACAGTTTTTTGAGTACTCACCTTTAAAACGGTATTATGAGTGTGCCATACACTCCACTTTGCCCCACCCTTGTTTGTTTCAGGTATTCTGGGGCTTTTATATGGTGAACCATTGGTTTTGATTGTTACGGTTATCTTTGGTTCTTCCTGGTCCCTTTACTGCTTTTATACACTGGGGAATTGGTGGGAGGTCCCAGGTATATATGGACCGGGAGGGGCTTTCTTTTTTGCATATTCATCTCTGCAGAAGTTCGCCCTCTACTGGAGATTACCCAGATGTCATGAAGGAGGAAGTGGAGTGTATGGCACACTCATAATACCCGTTTTAAAGGTGAGTACTCACAAAACGGTATTTTCTGGCATCCCATTGCTCCACAATACTTATAGGTCTCACAATTTAATTAATCTCGTGACGCAGGGTCACCCGGCATTGGGGAATAATGTCTCCACAAACGCCATAAAACATTCCCAACCCCTCCAATCCCTTATATGCGTATAGTCTGTTAAACAGGCATCTATATAAATATATATCTGCCATTCTGTGTACAAGGCACAATATTTTTCAACCCTATATGCCTTATCAAATCTCCCCCATAGAAATAAATATCTACATAACAGTGATGTTAGAAATCTAACTGCAAAGTCCATTATAACTAACTAAAAAGGAAAAAAGAGGGAAAGAAGAGAGGAAAAAAAGGAAAGGAAAAAGAGAAGGGGAGGAAAAGAAAAAGGGGATTAAAAGAAAAAAGGGGGGAAACAAAGGAAAGGAGAAGGAAAATATATATGAAAAAAAGGGGGGGGGGTAGGAGAAGAAAGGGAGTGGGAGGACATCAATACAACAAAAATGTCAGGATTTTTATAACTGTCTTGTACAGTGTAATCCTCTTCAACAGACTTCATATTGAATGATATATAGTTCTTCCATCAGTCTCGCTTGTCATTGCCTCCAGCTTGGGGGGGTGGCACTGTATAAGAGATGCGCCAAGAGATCTATAACCTGATGCCATACAGGCTCGCTCTGGGCGGTTTTCTTCTTTTTAGGTAACAATAAAGTTTCTCTTGTTGTCTGTTTAGCTCTATTCAGCGCCTTTTTCACCACACGTTTGGGATACCCACGTTTGTAGAACCGATCCACTAGGGCCTTGGATTGCACTAGAAATTCCTCCATGGTGGAGCAATTTTGTCTAACTCTGAGAAATTGCCCCACCGGGATCCCATCTTTTGTGTTCTTGCCATGAAAACTATCATAGTGCAGCAAACTGTTTACCGCTGTGCACTTCCTGTATAAAGTCGTCTGGAGGATGCCACTTCCCTGTTTGGAAATTGTGAGATCCAGAAAATCGACACTATCATCGCTCGAAAAAAGGTGTACGTTGCCGGGCTGATCGTCCAAGGTGGAACAAAGGTAGAGGGCTTATTCACGTCCCAATCTACCCCAGATGTATCAACCTGTTCCTGCAGGAGTTCTATCAGATCGTCTAAGGCGATCCCCTCTTGCCAAGTGATGTTACTATGGGTCTGTTCAGGGGCCTCAAAATGTTTTTTTAAAAGGAGCTTTCACTCCTCATCTGTCAGCAGTTTCCCGGAAATATTGATCACTGTCAATTCTTGGTTATTGTGTCTCTCCGAAGGGGAGGATGGACCGTCCATACAAACTAAGGGCTTTGCTCCCTCCTCACCCTCTTGGTAGGGGGAGGAGGAGGCGGGAATGCGCTGTCCATAAGATCTAAGGACTTTGTTCTCTTCTCGCCCTCTTGTTGGGGCCCTGCTGAAATCGCCGGTGCCCCCAACGGTCGGTATTTTTTCCATGACTTGGCCCTCCTCTTGCCCCCCCTCCTCCGTGGTTTTTGGGGCTAATCTGTTCTAAAAAATGGTGTAAACCAGATTCGGAGGTTCTACTTGAAACTGATGCACTCCTACTGGAAGACCGGCTTCTGGTGTTATAGTGCCCTGATCTTTCATTGCCTGTATGTCGCCATTTATACATCCGATTTAATGCATGTCTAGCCTGTCACTTGGTAGTTTTACTTGTTTGTTATTCATAATAGTTTCTCAAACTGCTCCATCTCATCATTAACAATACTCTGAAGTCGATCTATCTCATTAGCAGGGGCATCCCGGGGGATTTGATCATAAAGGTTTTTTAGTGAGGTTTTGACCACCTCCAGAGAGAGTTTGTCTAACTCGATCAGCTCCCCTATTAAATTTCTAGAACAGAGATTAAGTGGGCTTCCCACCTTTGTTTGTGGCTATCTGGGATTTCCCAAGCAGGAAAAATTGGGACTCTCAATCCCCTGGGAATAAGTCTTTGTTCGTTATAGATTTCTAAGCTGTTTATATTCCACCACAATTTGGTGTATTTGATTTGCTCTTGTTTAATTTGTTTAAATAAATCTGCGAGGTCTGGGATAGTATCACACTGGGAGATGGTGGTCTTATCTTTTAATTGTTGGAGTTTCAACATCCAATTCCTTTCCCTGTGTTCAAATTGAGATGCCATAATGCTGTGCCAGTCCAGCAGATTCTGACGTTAGGGTCAGAGTCTGTATAGGGCCAATAGTGTTTAACCAACAAAAGGAATGGACGGCACCAAATAGTAAATGCTAAAATACACAGGTGCCCTGCTCTGGTATAACCCAAAAAGGGTAATACAAATACAGAAGGGGTGCCCCAACTCCCCTAAAAGAGGGATAAAACCAGAGACTAACACTGGCACACTGTTATATGTAGTTCATGATAAATTTATTTAATAGTCCAAATCACATACTAAGACATATTAAAAGGTTTACTTTAAAAAACCTACAACACATATATGCATAGAGGGAAAGGTGGGGGGGGGGATTTATCTTAATGTATACCAGTGGGGGGGCTTTAAAAACTATTAAATAATTAATATATACTATATAACTATACAAATACAAAGAATGTCAAGTGCTTTCAAAGTGCATCAAAATCAAGTACAATTGGGCTAGGCCGTGTAAATAGCACTGAAGATATGAGGTAAGTACAAATCACAAACTAAATACACCACTCAATAACTTACTCGTCCATAAAGTGCTAAGTGCATGCCACCACTGAAACCCCCAAACAAAAGGCCCTGCAACGCGTTTCGTGACGTCACGTCACTTCCTCAGGCAGAGTACGCAGCGGATAAGTGCTGGCTGCCTCTTTTATACTTACCCTTCCCCGTTCCCCAGCCCCGCGCTTTGAAAACACCGGCGGTCGGCGGGCGCACTCCGGCCGGAAGTGCGTCACTGCCGGCTCACCGGAATTGACGTAGCCGCGATCCACACTGGAGCGCAGGCCTACGTAGTAGATAGACAAACTCCCCGGACAGCGGCAAGCCACCACCCCCACACGATCTGACGGAACTCCAACTGCAGGAACAGGTTGATACATCTGGGGTAGATTGGGACTTGAATAAGCCCTCTACCTTTTTACACCTTTTTTCGAGCGATGATGGTGTCGATTTCCTGGATCTCACAATTTCCAAACAGGGAAGTGGCATCCTCCAGACGACTTTATACAGGAAGTGCACAGCGGTAAACAGTTTGCTGCACTATGATAGTTTTCATGGCAAGAACACAAAAGATGGGATCCCAGTGGGGCAATTTCTCAGAGTTAGACAAAATTGCTCGACCATGGAGGAATTTCTAGTGCAATCCAAGGCCCTAGCGGATCGGTTCTACAAACGTGGGTATCCCAAACGTGTGGTGAAAATGGCGCTGAATAAAGCTAAACAGACAACAAGAGAAACTTTATTGTTATCTAAAAAGAAGAAGACCGCCCAGAGCGAGCCTGTATGGCATCGGGTTATAGATCTCTTGGCGCATCTCTTATACAGTGCCACCCCCCCAAGCTGGAGGCAATGACAAGCGAGACTGATGGAAGAACTATATATCATTCAATATGAAGTCTGTTGAAGAGGATTACACTGTACAAGACAGTTATAAAAATCCTGATATTTTTGTTGTATTGTTGTCCTCCCACTCCCTTTCTTCTCATACCCCCCTTTTTTTCATATATATTTTCCTTCTCCCTTCCTTTGTTTCCCCCCTTTTTTCTTTTAATCCCCTTTTTCTTTTCCTCCCCTTCTTTTTCCTTTCCTTTTTTCCTCTCTTCTTTCCCTCTTTTTTCCTTTTTAGTTAGTTATAATGGACTTTGCAGTTAGATTTCTAACATCACTGTTATGTAGATATAATGTATTTCTATGGGGGAGATTTGATAAGGCATATAGGGTTAAATATTGTGCCTTGTACACAGAATGGCAGATATATATATTTATATAGATGCCTGTTTAACAGACTATACGCATATAAGGGATTGGAGGGGTTGGGAATGTTTTATAGCGTTTGCGGGGACATTATTCCCCAATGCCTGGTGACCCTGCGTCACGAGTTTAATTAAATTGTGAGACCTATAAGTATTGTGGAGCAATGGGATGCCAGAAATGTAGTATTATGCATAATTATTTTCATATTGCCAGCTTGTTGGAAGTATTGTATATATGTATATAGATTGTGATTTATGTTGTACATCTGTGTTGTACTGTATATGCTCATTGCCCAACGGGAGATACTTACCTCCCGAGACCCAGTCCTGCGCTGCGCTGGGACAGGCTGTTTGCAGCGCTGCCTCCCCCGTGTGGGGGAGGTGGTTGGCCACTGTCCGGGGCGTTTGTCTATCTACTACGTAGGCCTGCGCTCCAGTGTGGATCGCGGCTACGTCATTTCCGGCGAGCCGGTGGTGACGCACTTCCGGCCAGAGTGCGGCCGCCGACCGCCGGTGTTTTCAAAGCGCGGGGCTGGGGAACGGGGAAGGGTAAGTATAAAAGAGAGGCAGCCAGCACTTATCCGCTGCGTACGCTGCCTGAGGAAGTGACGTGACGTCACGAAATGCGTTGCAGGGCCTTTTGTTTGGGGGTTCCAGTGGCGGCATGCACTTAGCACTTTATGGACGAGTAAGTTATTGAGTGGTGTATTTAGTTTGTGATTTGTACTCACCTCATATCTTCAGTGTTATTTACACGGCCTAGCCCAATTGTACTTGATTTTGATGCACTTGACACTTTTTTGTATTTGTATAGTTATATAGTATATATTAATTATTTAATCGTTTTTAAAGCCCCCCACTGGTATACATTAAGATAAACTCCCCCCCCCTTTCCCTCTATTTTTTGACGGCAGTATGCATATGTGTGTTGTATGTTTTTTAAAGTAAACCTTTTAATATGTCTTAGTATGTGATTTGGACTATTAAATAAATTTATCATGAACTACATATAACAGTGTGCCAGTGTTAGTATCTGGTTTTATCCCTCTTTTAGGGGAGTTGGGGCACCCCTTCTGTATTTGTATTTAATAATAATAATATGTAACTTCAGATACCCCGGAGTGTGGATCTGGCTGAGAACCGCTGAAAAAGTTGTTCCTCTAAAATTGCAAGCTGGTTTGCTAGGTTTTTTTCAATGTACAGGGTAAAGCTGGGAGAGTCACTTGCTGAGAGGTATCTGAAGATACTGGTAGACTGGCTAAATAACAATATGTCAAGCAGCTTCTTTATTTTACAAAGGTTTTTTGATGGATGTATACAATCATACAAAACAAATGTTACAGTCATCAGAATACATAGTGAGATGGTAAGGGCACTTACTCATACAAAGAATAAAATGAAGTACAAGCACTTTAGTATATAATTCACTATATCAATGGGTGCAAATAAAAAGAAATGTTACACGACTGTTATTATTATAATAAAAAAGAGGAAGCCAAACTCTGTATTCTTGGCAGTTTCAGATGATCAAGGTGGACCATTCTGCCACTCAATTACTGCAGCTTCCAAGGTTTGATTTGATCTGTTTACACAAATATCTATACTCCTAATAATTGGCTTATACCCTGAAACTGAGTTATATTGCCTATCTTGGTGGATATTGCTGGTGGGTAATATCTAAATTATGTGTAAGGGTGGCTCTCATATTTGTATCCTTGGTGTAAATGGACCTTGACTGAAGAGGTTTGATCAACACTTGTAAGGAGAGCAGAGTGCTTCTCTGTAAAAAGGTGGTTAAGGTGATGATGATCTGCACCTTGATCATGGTCTATTCTCCATCCAGCCGATACTTTAGTAGGAAAACAATCCCACTTACAGTTTGACATGGTCGTTTGTAACGTATCATTCTTTATCTGTTTGCATAACCACTTTGCAATTGTACTAAGTGGCCAGATTGTCCATGCACCCATGCTATCCATACCCCTTCAAACAAGATGCTTCTCTGCCCTCTTCCATTTCAGTTCAGAGCTTTGGCATTTGCATTTTTAGCTTGAGCCTGGAAGGATGTAGGATAATATGTCCAAGTATGGAGACACAATACATTATTCTAAGTATACAGCACATCCTGTTCCAGAAGATATTCCTTACACTTGGGATATACTCTCCAGTAGATGGCGCTGGATTGCAGAGACAGAAAAGAGGCTCCTCCCGGCCCCATAAATACCCGGGACCTCCCACAAAATCCCCAGTTCTTCTCTGCAGTCCTGGCTGCGATGACTAGAAGATGGCTCTCTCTCTACTCGCAGGTGAGCGGGGCTATTAGCCTGCGGCCCTGTAAGACTATTCCCACCCGTTTCCTTCTACTGCCTCCCAGCTCAGGCTGCTCTGGTTGTGGTTGTGGCCGGGAGAAACTTGTGGTTTCTCCCGGCCCTATCCCCTCTATTTAGTGTTAACTCTTATTGGAGGGCTATTGTACACCATTACTCCCACTTCCCTAGCGGGTTATTGGGGCATCCTGGGTTGCTTTTATTAGCGTCAATCCCTATTGGCCTGTTGTGCCGTGATAATCACCATATGGAGGCTTCTCAGGATAATGTTCTCGGGGGTCCTTTGGGACAAGCCCGGCTGTGTGTGGCGTGTGGGGTATCCTCTATAAGTGATGATGTCAGGGTGTGTGTACCCTGCGCCCAGCAGGTACTTGCCCTGCAGTCTGGTTTACCTGCGGCTGGGCCTAGTGCTGCGCCCCCTCTGGCTTCACCTACCCCCCACGCTTACACCTGACTCCCAGTGAGGTGCATACCAGTGGGGAGTCTCAACCTGATTTGGCTACCCGGGTAGCCAGCATTGAAAGGCATATTGCTGGTCATGCATTCCCCTGATACAACTACCTTGAGGGATGGGGAAGACAGGCGCATGGATCAGCTAGCTTGCCATGCCTTTGTCTGTGTTGGGACAGTGCCTCCGGTCTGTGCCTCTGCTATCATGGCTGTTGCTGTTAAAAGCCTGCTCAGGGGTCTCTTAGATGGGGCCCCTGATAATGCTGGTAGTGAAGAGTATAGAGCTCTTCTGCTTTGTGAGGAATTTGTTGCATATGTTCTCTCTGCCCTGGATGATACCATTAGAATGTGTGGCAGGGCTTCGGCCTTGTTGGTGGCAATACGCCGCTCGGTCTGGCTGCGCCAGTGGGCAGCTGACAATGCTGCCAAAAAGGCCCTCACTGGTTTTCCCTTCAAGGGGCTGCGCCTCTTTGGGTAACGTTTGGACTTGTTTGCTAAAGGTGGCAAATTACCTCAGCGTAGAAGGCAGCCCCGGCCCTTTCGGGGTTCAGGTGCCTTTTCTCCTTCCTTCAGGGGCTCCAGAATGGAACGGGGAGCTTCCTTTGCTGGAGCCCGTGGAGATTTTTGGGGCAGAGGGCGTGGCCGCCCTGGCTCTTCCTGGGGTCCCAAGCTTAAGTCCTCTCCCAAGCCCCCTCAGGCATGAAGGGGCGCCCTCACCCATCCTAGACCTAGGTGTCATCTGCCGGGTGCCCTTGAAGGAAAGGGGCAAAGGCTATTATTCTAATCTTTTCATTGTGCCCAAAAAGGATGGGTCCGTCAGACCTATCCTGGATTGAAAGCTTCTCAACAGGTTTGTCAGATTCAGACACTTTCGCATGGAGACTCTGCACTCAGCTGTGACTTTCCTACGCCCAGGGGACTTCATGACCTCTGTAGACATCAAGGATGCTTACCTTCACGTCCCTATCTTTCCAGGTCATCAGAGGTTCCTCAAATTCGCTCTGGAGGATCAGCACTACCAATTTGTGGCCTTGCCCTTCGGCCTCACCTCAGCCCCCAGGGTATTCACCAAGGTGCTGGCAGGAGTGATGGCCCTGCTGAGATCTCAGGGCTTCCCAGTCCTTCCATCAGGCAGAGCTGGACACTCAGAGGGTGGTGTCCACATTGGAATCATTCGGCTGGGTGATCAATCACCCCAGATCTTCCCTGTCTCCTTCCATGGTGAAGTCTTTTCTGGGCATGATTCTGGATTCAGCCCAGGTCAAGATCTTTCTTCCTCAGCAGAAAGTTAAGCTCCTGCTGTCTTGTCCCCATCCATCCATCAGGCAGGGAATGCAGCTGTTGGGCCTGATGGTGTCCTGCTTTGAGGCGGTTCTGTATGCTCACATGAGGCCTCTTCAGCTTCACCTCTTGTCAGTATGGGATCGGGACTCTTTGCCCCTATCAACATTCTGGAATTGAGGGCAATCAGGTTGGTTCTCGCCCACTTGACCCCTCACCTGAGGGGACGGGCTGTTCAGGTCCGCTCAGACAACCAGGCGGCGGTTGCCTACATCAATCATCAGGGAGGGACCCGGAGCAAGAGGGCCCTCAAGGAAGTGTCCCTGATACTGTCCTGGGCAGAGGAAAATGTTCCCTGCATTTCAGCTGTGTACATCCCGGGGGTGGAGAATCTGGAGGCAGACTCTCTGAGCAGGGGGACCTCTCGTCTTGGAGAGTGGTCCCCCAGCAGCAGGGTGTTTTGCTCCCTGTGCCACCGCTGGGGTCTGCCGGACGTGGATCTATTTGTGTCTCGTCACAATCACAAGCTTCCAGTCTTTGTCTCTCTGTCCCAGGATCCTCTGGCCTTGGCCACGGATGCCCTGGCATTGTCCTGGACGGGGTTCCAGCTCCTGTATGTGTTTCCCCCGTTTCCACTGCTGGGCAGGGTGTTGCGCAAGATAGTTCATGAAGGGGTGCCATCCATCCTGGTGGCCCCCTGTTGGCCAAGAAGAGTGTGGTTTCGCAGACATTGTGCAGTTGGCAGTAGATCAAGTACGCTCTGCCACTGGTTCCAGATCTGCTCACTCAGGACACCACCCTAATTTACAAACGCTGGCTTTGACGGCCTGGCTGTTGAAACCTCCATCTTGATGGAAAAAGGGCTGCCTGCCTCGGTGGTGAATACCATGATCAGGGCTAGGAAAAGGTCCTCTTCTTCCATCTATTACAGGATCTGGCGTACTTACATTGACTGGTGTGAGTCCCACTCGCTTCCCTGTCGTGTATTTTCTATTCCTAGGATTCTGGAATTTCTCCAACATGGTTTGGATCTGGGTCTTCAGTTCAGAACTCTGAAAGGCCATGTGTCTGCTTTGGCTATTTTCTTCCAAAGATCCTTAGCTCAGCATCCCCTGGTCAAGACTTTTTTCCAAGGGGTTACTCACGTGCGTTCCCCACGTAAGCCTATGTTACCAGTCTGGGACTTGAATTTGGTCTTGTCTGCCCTGCAGGTGTCTCCCTTTGAGCCCTTGCAAGGGGCCCCTTTGTCCATCCTTACGCTTAAGGTGGTCTTTTTGGTGGATATCACTTCTGTTAGGCGTGTTTCTGAGTTGGCGGCGCTTTCCTTCAAGCCTCCTTATTTTGAGGGACACCAGGACAAGGTGGTGTTTCGTTTTAAGCCAGATTTTCTGCCTAAGGTTGTTTCTGCCTTTCATCTCAATCAGGACATTATTTTGCCTTCTCTATGTCCTAATCCTAGTAACCCTAAGGAAAGGGTTTTACATTCTTTGGATGTAGTCAGAACTCTGAAGTTCTATTTGGTGGCTACTGAATCCTTCAGGAAGGCTGATGCTCTTTTTGTGCTTCCGTCTGGACCTAAGAAAGTCCACTATCAGTAAGTGGATACGTCAGGCTGTGATTCAGGCCTACTCTGCTAAGGGGAAGGAACCTCCCTTCCGCCTTACTGCTCATTCTACTCGTGCTTAAGGTGCCTCTTGGGCTTTTCAGCACCAAGCTTCTGTTGAACAAGTTTGCAAGGCCGCTACTTGGTCTTCTGTTCATACTTTTTTAAAGTTTTACAAGGTTGATGTTAGCGCCTCGGCTGATGCTGCTTTTGGGCGCAAGGTTCTGCAGGCGGCAGTGGTTTAAACTGTCTGCTGTTACTTTTGGGGATCCCACCCTACCTTACGGACACTGCTATTGGATGTCCCAAGTGTAAGGAATATCTTCTGGAACAGGACGTGCTGTATACTTAGAATAATACAATTCTGTGATTACTCACCTGTAGAATTGGTATTATATGTATACAGCATGTCCTGCTCCACCCCGCCCTTGTTATCATTATCTTTAGTTACCTCTTTATGGTGATTGTATTTATGTTCAAATTTTCATGCCATGGTTATAGTTCTCCCGGTCTCTTGCTAACTGCTTTTCAATACTGGGGATTTTGAGGGAGGTCCCAGGTATTTATGGGGCCGGGAGGAGTCTCTTTTCTGTCTCTGCAGTCCAGCACCATCTACTGGAGAGTATATCTTAAGTGTAAGGAATATCTTCTGGAACAGGACGTGCTGTATACATATAATACCAATTCTACAGGTGAGTAATCACAGAATTGTATTTTTAGCGTAAAAAAAACCCTCAGCTTTCCTGATCATTCTTACACACCTAAGATACCCTAAGAGTCCCATGCTCTCCGCTTTTCCTTGTGGAGCTTTGTATGACAGGGGACCAACAAACAGCTGCACATCTCCCTTTAAAGGCAGCTGTCAACTGTTCCCTTTTAGAAAACAGCTTTTCCTAGCAGGACCTTATCTCTCTGATTAATGGCTCCCTAATGAGGGGTTAAGGACGGGTATGTTAGTTTAAAGTCCCTCTGAATAAGGACAGGGTTGCCAGGAGGAGTTGCGACTACCGGTGGGCTTGAATATGAAACCTGAATGGTTGCCAGCTTGATTGTCAGTCATACGAAATGAAGTGGGACACACTGATAACTTGAATGTAGGCATTCAGGAATAATTTTGTTTCATATTCAGGGAATATTGTTTGCTTTTATTCAACACTGCACTGCAAGTGGCCACTGGCACATGTTCTGTGTTTGACTCTGGACTACATAATGGGGTTTGTGGGGGGCTCCAGCAATCTGGGTACCCCCTTTGTGACTGTCACTGTAGCACTCAACTTGTTTCACCCCTTCATTGCAGTGAATGGAGAGTTGTGTCAGTGGAGTTCAGACCCTGGCGGTGTGCAATGTGATCCATTGATCAGGTAAGTTGCTGATCACTGGAGAAGACCCTGGGGACAAAAGGTGAGTGTGCTTGAGTTTATTTGGGTGGTCAATCCCTTTAACATGCATATGTCCATATGCCTATCTACATTCAGCAAGTGTTCCCAGTGACTTCTGGTATGAACATCGCTCTTGGTGAGACAACTGTTGAGCTCACCGAGCCCTGCAGACAATCTAACTTTACGTGATGTGACAAAAACACTACATATGAATGGACAGCAACATTCATCTCAATACAAAACGTCTTTCTGGAGCATTCCAAAGCATCTGACAGGTGTCTGAAATGCTCTCAGAACACCACATTTTGTTGCCCGTGAGAACAGAGCTTCGCACAAGATCAACCCTTCAGTTCTGTGACACAGGCAGAAATTCCCCATCTTAGGTAATACAAATACCTTTTCAAACTTTTTGGTTGCTAATTGTTAGCTATTAAATTGGTGTCGGAGTCATTGGGAGGGGAGTGGGGGGCTTGTGAGCTCATGTACTTATAGTAGCTTCACCTTTGTGATGATCCATGTATTTCCTTTGTTAAATATAGTAAGATGATTATTCCTCTGGAGCCTTCTCTCAGTGAATCATAGAAAGGTTAATAAGAGTGTATAACCTTAAGCATAACCCTTTTCCTCTTTCTGGTAAAAGGCAAATGTGTTAAGTAGCGGTCCATAACCTCTGTCTCCTTCCTGAGGTGTTTTCTGTCCACATGCCAATCTTTCTGTCGGTTTTCTTCTGTATTTTTAATCAAGAGTGAGATGCATTGTGGACTCTTCTAACAAAATCCTAAAACAGACACCTACTGTCAGCTCTTGTAGTGTTGTGTCTAATTTGGTTAGATTCATGTCAGCGATTTTCTCTTCCCATGGTCATTCCTTACACGAATCTCAGAGTTGGAACCTGTGACAAACTAGACCTGACTAATTCTGTGCAGCATGTCTATAAAATCTACCGCACAGGAATAGCACTGTTTCTGTTGCTCATGGGAAGAGTGTTTTAATATCTGAAATTGATTGAAATTGATCGATTGGCTTTAGCCATTTTACTTGTCCATGTGCCACCCCCTAAATATTGGTTCTATTGCTGAGAATGAATTAGCTGTTAGGCCTCCACACCACTACACAAAGCGTGCTCAACTTTAGCAACAATGAAAACTATAAGCAGGCCAAAAAGCTTAAAGCGGACCTTCACTCTGAATAAGAGTCTATCTTATATGTTTCCCACACCCTGTACATACAGATTGTCCACATTAAAAATCATCCTACCTGCATCTACTGCATGTTATGAGCCTTTAAACATCCAAGATGGCGGCTTATGGAAGCCGCCATCTTATCAGGCAGCCTGCAAACAGGAAGTGCCTCCTGACTGTGCTGCTCTGCATTCTGGGACTGCTGACCTTTACCTGACCCCAGTTCTGCTCTGTCTGAGCAAAGCACAGCTATAACCCGCCCCCCTGTACCTTATCCCACTCTCCTCTCCTCAGTAAGTGTGATGCTTCTGAGTCAAGATGGCGGCGCCCGTATCCTAAATTCCTGAACAGAGTTTCAGCCCAGTGGGGGAAAGAAAAATAAATAAGTTAGTGACTAAAAACGTAAAATATATTAATTTTAGATGCTGGGGAAACGTTTTTTAAGAGTTTGGGCTTTTCATTAAATCACGCTGAAGGTCCGGTTTAAAGCTTGCCTCTGCTACAGGGAAGCCAGGGATGCAGCCACGGGCAGCAACAACCTGTGGAAGCCCTGCTAAATGTGAGTGTTGCTGGTAGGGGTGTCTGCAGCTTGCCGGGGAATGGAGATTTGTTTTGGATAGTGTGGTACTCAATCTCTGCACCTTGTTTTACCTAGCAAGAGTAGGAACCTCTGCGGTGGACAAAAGGTGAGCAGACATTTTTAATCTTACTTGCCTGGACTGTCATTTAATTTTCAAGTACAAAAAAGAATTTAAAAAACAAACATTAGTTATTCATTTCATTCCGGCATTACTGTTCATCCTATTACATGCTTTGCTGGAAATCCCTATCCTGTTTCTTACTGAGGGCATTCAACTGCCATAGACAGCAGAACTGCTTTATTTTTCTCCCTATTTTATTGATTGGCCTCCGTGGCTTTTATGTATGAAAGCTCCAGAGAAAGAAGAGCGGAAATATTATGGGTAGCATCCAGCTATTCTGATAAATAAAAGCTGCTCGGGAGGCCTAATGCTTCTGGAGTGTATTCTTCTCCAGAGAAGTTATTATTTCTCCTTTGCACACACTCTGAAGAGTTAGCATTTTTCCTTGCATTATTAACCTAGCCCGGTTTATGCCTGCAAGAGCCCCGGCATTGCTTCTAGCTAAACAGGGCATGCAATAATTGTTAGAAAGCTTCACCTCCACTATGCATAAATACAAAGTCAGTTTTTGCAAGCAACATTTATTAAAGGGGACCTACACCTTTAGCAGCAGTCTGCTCAACTCAACAAGTGGGGGGTGTAAGGGAGTTCTCATACTGCCTCCTCTTTGGTGACTGGGACTGGCCACTGGCAATCAGGTGGTCCTTTTCCAGATTTCTAGGTGCCGAAAGCTGGCTGTTTTGCAAAGGACTGTCCCAGGGAATTTAATCTAGATAAGGAGTTCTTCATCTTATTTCCTCCACGTACCACTTTCGATTCCCAAAACAGCGTTAAGAAAGCACACCCAAAACAACATATTAGATATGTCAAGCTCACATACATAATTATCTTCACCTTTTGAAACAGTTTTGTACCTATGGGGTACAGATCAGAGTACCACAAATGGTAATTGAACCACTGGTTGGGGACCCCTGGTTTAGATTAATCTTTATCTCTCTTCCTAGTGCATCCTCAAAGCCTGTCCTCTGAAACCCCATGGCAAGCCTGAAATTAAGGCAAAATTCCTTCCCCTTCCTGCCACCAACCCACTGACTACCAATAGGGTTATGCACATGTCACCGAGGAAACCTTATTGGCTGTGGGTGGTCACATGGGTCTGTGAGTTTTCTAGGCCTTAGCCAGGGGCGGGGCATACTGAGGCCAAAAACCTGTCAGGAAAGTTACTGGTGTGAACCAGCTTATGACTTGCCCACAAGCTTCTGAGGCCCACCCCATGGTGCTTTTTAACAAGTTAAAGAGTTTGTTAATTATCTGAAGCTATAGCAAGGGGTGTACCAGTAATTAGCCATGTGAGGCGGCCGCAGAGGGAGGCGGCAATTGCTGGATCTGTTTTATTCTTAGTATACAGTACGTCCTGCTCCAAATCTAATACTTACAGTTGGGATACACGCCAGATGGCGCTGGACTGCAGAGACATCGAAAATAGGCTCCTCCCGGCCTCTCAAATACCCAGGGACCTCCCACAAATCCCCAGAATTTCTCTGCAGTCTGGCTGCGAAGGACGAGAAATTGGCTCTCTACTCGCAGGTGAGCGGGGTTATTAACCTGCGGCCCTGTAGGACTATTCCCACCCGTTCCACTAGTAATATGCCTCCCAGCCTTGGCTGCGCTGGTCGGGTGAAGGTAGGCAGCACCGCCGTTGGTGCTTAGGAGCGCTGCTCCACCGCAATCCCCCACCAAAGGGTAGGTGGTTCAGGCTTATGGTGAGCCTCTATGGGATGCCCCTCCCGCACTATTGCCCCTTGCCCCTGCCTATCGGTGGGCCCTATTTAAGTGGCCGCCGTCCTCCCTCATCCTCCTTGTAGTCTTCGGGGGAAAAGAGGGGGGGGGGTTATGTATGTGTATAGATATGTATGTTATGCAGTCTGTGCTTTCACTTTTCACATTTCTTTATTCTTGTGTCAGCCGCCGTGCTGACTTGTCTTTATTGCCTTTAAATTTACCGCCGCCGCGAGCTGACTTGGTTCCGCGCTTGGCGGCGGCATTACCTCAGGCACTGGTGCGCCATCATTGGCTGTTGGCCTTTCTGGCTTTGCACTCTTCGGGGGGGCGGGGCCCGTCTTTGGCACGTTCCGCGCCATTGTTATTACTGGCCCGCCCCTCGAGGTATACCAACGCCATCTTTTCTGAATTGGTTGGCCTATGCGCGACGGACTCCTACCTACCGCGGTCCGTAAGTGCCCTTGCGGGCGGTTTTCTGTGCTTCCCTTTTGTTACGATGTACTTAAGGTCTTGTCTGCTTATGTCTTTCAGGCGGGACGAACCCTTCTTGGCTTCTCCCGGCCCTGTTTTTAGCATATTACTTGTAGGCCTTGTAAAAATTATACTCCCACGTCCCTAGCAGGTTATTGGGGCATCCAGGGTTGCTATATAGCGTCATTCCCTATCGGCGTATAGCGCCGTTATAATCACCATATGGAGGCATCCCAGGATAATGTTACCGGGGTCCCTTTGGGACAAGACCGTGTGTAGCGCGTGGGCAGCCTCATGCTGACGCTGACAAGGCGCGGGTCTGTGTACCCTGTGCTGAGCAGGTGCTTGCATTGCAATCTGGCCTACCAGTGGCTGCACCTTGTTTCACTTCACCTACTCCCCCAAGCTTAAATCTCACTCCTGCTGAGTTGCATACTAGTGGGGATTCTCAGCCTGATGTGTCTCTGGAGCCTTTCCATACAACAAGATCACGTTTGGAATTTCCAGAGTAGACACATTTCCATAACCTTGTGCTCAAGGAATGGGGGCGCCCCAGTAAACTTCCCGGGGTTCCAAGGAGTTGGGATAGGAAGTATCCCTTTCCTGCTGAGGTGGTTAAATGTTGGTCATCCCCCCCCCCCGAGGTGGATGCCCCGATCCTAGGGCTATCTAACACCTCTGTCATGCATTCCCCTGATTCTACTACCCTGCAGGATGCCGAAGACCGGCGTATTGATCAGCTGGCTTCCCACGCCTTTGCTTGTGCCTCTGCCATTTCTGCTGTGGCCACTAGAACCCTTATCAGAAATATGCTTGATAGTGCCCCTGATGATTTGCCTTGTGAGGTGTTTAATGCACTCTCTAGTTGTGATGTTTTTGTAAATGTTGTCCTATCAGCATTGGATGACACCATCAGAATGTGTGCCAGAACTTCTGCCCTCGTGGTGGCTATACGCCGCTCGGTTTGGCTGCGCCAGTGGGCTGCTGACAACGCTGCCAAGAAGGCCCTCACTGGGTTTCCCTTTAAAGGACTGCGTCTGTTTGGAGACCGCCTGGACCTTTTTGCTAAGGGAGGCAGGTTACCCCAGCGCAGGCGGCAACCTCGGCCCTTTCGGGGTCAGGGTTCCTTCTCCTCCCCTTACCGCGGTGAAAGGCAGGGAAGGGGGGTGTCTTTCCCTGGGGCCCGGGGAGATTTCTGGGGTAGAGGCAGAGGACGTGGACGTCCTGGCTCCTCCTGGGGTCCCAAAGCTAAATCCTCTCCCAAGCCCCCTCAGGCATGATGGGGGGACGGCTGCAGCACCTCGCTCACGTCTGGAGGCTTCATGTCTCAGACCGGTGGATTCAGGAGGTAGTGTCCTCCGGTTACAAGTTGGAGTTTGCTGACGATCCCCCTCCAAGATTCATCAGATCCCGGATTCCTCAGGACCCTGTGTCAGCTCAGGAGCTAGTGCAAGGCCTCCTGGAGCTGGGGGTCATCTGCCAGGTCCCTTTAAGAGAAAAAGGCAAGGGCTTTTATTCCAACCTATTCACAGTACCCAAAAAGGATGGTTCTGTCAGGCCCATCCTGGACTTGAAGATCCTCAACAAATTTGTCAGGGGCAGGCACTTTTGCATGGAAACTCTGCACTCTGCCATCAGTTCCCTGCGCCAAGGGGATTTCATGACTTCTGTGGACATCAAAGATGCTTACCTTCATATTCCTGTGTTCCCAGGTCATCAAAGGTTCCTCAGGTTCGCTCTGATGGATCAACACTACCAGTTTGTGGCCTTGCCCTTCGGCCTCACTTCAGCTCCCAGGGTGTTCACCAAGGTGCTGGCTGGCGTGATGTCTCTGCTCAGATGTCAAGGCATCCGCGTGCTTCCCTATCTGGACGACATCCTCATCACTTCCCAGTCTCTACATCAGGCAGAGTTTGATACTCAGCTGGTGGTGTCCACTCTGGAGTCATTTGGATGGGTGATCAACCACCCCAAGTCCTCACTGTCCCCTTCCTTGGTAACTCCATTCCTAGGAATGAATCTGGATACAGTTCAGGCAAGGATCTTCCTTCCTCAGCAGAAGGTGGACAGTCTGATTGCACAGGCTCAGCCCCTCCTAGCTTGTCCCCATCCCTCCATCAGGCAGGGGATGCAGCTGGTGGGCCTGATGGTGGCATGCTTCGAAGCGGTCCCTTATGCTCAGTTCCACTTGAGGCCTCTGCAACTTCACCTATTGTCTGTATGGGACAAGGACCCAGCGTCCCTGGACAGAGTCTGTGTGCTCTCCCCCCTTGTCAGGAGGTCCCTTTTGTGGTGGATGGCTTCAAGGAACCTGTTGGGGGGGGCAGATCCTTTCTTGCCCCTTCCTGGGAGACGGTCACCACGGATGCCAGTCTGTCAGGTTGGGGGGGTTTCTGGAAGTCCCTGCGGTTCCAGGGGAGGTGGGGCCCTCAGGAGGCCCACACACCTATCAATGTCTTGGAGCTGCGAGCGATCAGGTTAGTTCTGGTTTGCTTGACTACTCATCTTCAGGGCCTGCCTGTTCAGGTGCGCTCGGACAACCAGACGGCAGTTGCCTACATCAATCATCAGGGAGGGACCTAGAGCAAGGGGGCCCTCCAGGAAGCGTCTCTGATCCTGACTTGGGCAGAGGCCAATGTCCCCTGCATTTCAGCTGTGTACATCCCGGGGGTGGAAAATCACCTGGCGGACTCTCTGAGCAGGGGGACCTCTCGCCAGGGAGAATGGTCCCTATGCAGCAGGTTGTTTATCTCTCGGTGTCACCGTTGGGGCCAACCAGATGTGGATCTGTGTGCATCCCGCCACAATCACAAGCTTCCAGCTTTTGTCTCTCTGTCCAAGGATCCTCTGGCTCTGACCTCGGATGCGCTAGCAATGTCATGGAAGGACTTTCAGTTCCTGTATGTCTTCCCCCCCAATTCCCCTGCTGGGCAGGGTTCTGCGCAAGATTGCTCTGGAAGGGGTGCCAGCAATTCTGGTGGCCCCCAGGTGGCCAAGAAGAGTGTGGTTTGCAGACGTGGTACAGCTGGCAGTCGATCAATACGCTCTGCCCTTGGTGCCAGATTTGATCACTCAGGGTTCGCTACGCCATCCCTATTTACAAACTCTGGCTTTGACGGCTTGGCTGCTGAAACCTCCATCTTGATGGAGAAGGGGCTGTCTTCCTCAATTGTGGATACTTTGATTAAAGCTAGGAAGAAGTCTTCCTCTTCCATTTATTACAGGGTTTGGCGTGCCTACATTGACTGGTGTGAGTCTAAGTCTCTTCCCTGTCATGTGTTCTCTATTCCCAGGATTCTGGAGTTCCTGCAGCATGGGTTGGAGATGGGGCTCCAACTCAGTACTCTGAAGGGTCAGGTTTCTGCCCTGGCTATTTTTTTCCAGAAGTCCTTTGCTCAGCACCCTCTGATCAGGACTTTTTTTCCAGGGGGTCACTCATGTGCGTCCCCCACGTAAAGCTATGGTGCCTGTTTGGGATTTGAACTTGGTTCTGTCAGCCTTGCAGGGTGCTCCCTTTGAACCTGTGCAGGATGGTGCCTTGGCCATTCTTACGCTCAAGGTTGTATTTCTGGTGGCTATCACTTCTGTAAGGCGTGTGTCTGAGTTGGCGGCGCTGTCCATTCAGCCCCCCTACTATGAGAGGCACCAGGACAAGGTGGTGTTTCGTTTCAAACCTGATTTTCTGAGTTAGTTCATAAGTTAGTGTCTGCCTTTCATTTGAATCAGGATATTGTTCTTCCTTCTTTGTGCCCTAATCCTAGCAATGCTAAGGAGAGAGTTTTGCACTCTTTGGATGTGGTTAGGTGTCTGAAGTACTATCTAGTGGCTACTGCACCTTTCAGGAAAACTGATGCTCTTTTTGTGGTCCCTTCTGGTCCTAGGAAGGGTTTTGCTCCTGCCAAGTCTACTATCAGCAAGTGGATTAGTCAGGCTGTGATTCAGGCCTACTCTGCTAAGGGGAAGAATCCTCCCTTCCGCCTTACTGCTCATTCCACTCGTGCTATTGGTGCCTCTTGGGCTTTTCAGCACCAGGCTTCTGTTGAACAAGTTTGCAAGGCTGCTACTTGGTCTTTTGTTCATACCTTTTCAAAGTTTTACAAGGTTGATGTTAGGGCCTCAGCTGACGCTGTTTTTGGCCGAAAGGTTCTGCAGGCGGCAGTGGTTTAAACTGCCTGCTGCTGATTTTTCTTGGGGATCCCACCCTACTTTATGGACACTGCTATTGGATGTCCCAACTGTAAGTATTAGATTTGGAGCAGGACGTACTGTATACTAAGAATAATACAATTCTGTGATTACTCACCTGTAGAATTGGTATTATGAGTATACAGTACGTCCTGCTCCAACCCACCCTTGGTTTGCATTTTCTTGGATCCCCTGTATGGTGATTATCATTGTTATAGTTGATAGTTTGGATTGTTTAATTCTCCCGGCTTCTCCTTAACTGCTTTTCAATGCTGGGGATTTGTGGGAGGTCCCTGGGTATTTGAGGGGCCGGGAGGAGCCTATTTTCGATGTCTCTGCAGTCCAGCGCTATCTGGCGGAGTGTATCCCAACTGTAAGTATTAGATTTGGAGCAGGACGTACTGTATACTCATAATACAAATTCTACAGGTGAGTAATCACAGAATTGTAGTTTTTACTCTCTCATTAGTGGTTCAGTGGACATCGTGGATATGGGTCTAAGGCTTAAGTATTGTGGGGGCAGATGATACTTGATACTTAGGCTATAAACATTGCAGTTGAAAAACATGGGCTGGGTAGTCTTTGCAGGAGGGTACAATGGGGAGGCAGGAAGTTGAGGCAGGTGTTAGATGAGAACTAAGTGAATCATGGCACAGGGTTTGGGTAAGGTGCCAGCCCAGTCAGACCTCCTGACCATTTAGCTTCTCGCCGTGCTCCCTACGGCCAGTCTACCCCTGGCTTGCTATAGTGCTGTCAGGGCCCAGGGGGTAGGAGTGTGCAAAGTAATTCAGTCTAGGACGGCTTAAAGATGCACTGGGGGAAGAAACTCTTTGCAGTCCAAAATTTACCTCCAAACCACATAATTTTACCTCCCCTTTTTTATATAGTATGTGTGTGCACACTTATTTCAGATTATCTGTAAGTTTGCCAGTTTAAAGAAAGAAGTATTTTTTCTCCTGGCACATTTTATATAAGCAGCAGGAGGAACTCTCTTTTTGCTAGAGCTTTATGTTGTCAAAAAAATCTGTCCACATTTAATAGCTCTGCGAATGAATCCCCTATATGTGAACATTTGGGCACCGTGCCACTGCCAGCATATTGTCTCGCTGATCTGGACTGGAAGGAGATGAAGCTTGGCTATACTTTTTGTGGGTGTGCAGAGAGCTCTTTTATATTAAAGCAGAAAGGCCCTTTAGCATTTGGAAAGATGATCTTTTACCTGAGGACATTCATAAGCGGTAACTTTTATATTATGGTAGAAACCCTTAAGCTCCTGCTTAAAATCTTAGTATTTATTGCAGCAATATTCCAAGCCTTTTAGTTGTGGAAGCTGTATTTGTTACACAGCTTGATAACAGATAGCCGATGCACACTTTAATATCGCATTAAAATAGGCAAATCGGTAAGATTCAGAGTAACCCCTTAGATGGGAACTGATATCTTTATGAGACTTTGAGCCCTCAGATAATACATCTCTGGAGATTGGAAGTGCATAATCATAAATTATAAGGTCTTTTTTTTTTTCTTGTACTTGAAAATTTCAATCTTCCCGACTTACAGGCAGCCATTGATCTTGTATAGTCTACAGCTCCATCAAAGGTAACTTCCGAATAATAATAATCCTTTTATACATATAATTTTACATTTAACATAAGGTAATTTACTTTTTTACTGTAAACCTCGTATTTGATCTTGTGGTTTCCATCAAACCAGTGTGGTCTCTTTAGCAGGCAGCCATTGTTCCTATATGGGCTGCAGCTCCATCAAGGCCTGAATAACAGGACATTTTGAACAACCTGTACTTTTTCTGGTGTATGGGTGGTCTAGATGTCTGGATTCAAACCAGCACCACCTGTGAAAATCTGCCCCCAATAATCTATGGGTGCTTCCACATATGCTTCGGGCATTTGTGGAGCGCTCCGCAAAAGCCTTGTCTGCAGTGCCTTGAAGCCGCAGCACTGTAAATTCCATTTCATTGAGTATTGGAGAATGCAAGTGCTAATGCCCTCCAGGTGCTGAATACAGAGCTTGCCGGAAAGTGCGAGCGCCCCATAATCGCACTGGTGTGAAACCAGCCTAAATGCTTACGTTTTGTTGATTGTGGTCTACATTTGATGGTTAAAGTGACAGTCCAGCTTAACTTTTGTGGTTCATAGGAGTCGCAATTATGAGATTACCTGCTGCTGTGCTGTAATTGACATAGCACTCCCCCCTTGCCTCTCATCGCAATAGAAGACAATGGGGCGCAGCCACAGCAATCACTTCATGGCTGCTTCCATGATCCAAAAGAGTTTTTTAGACTGGACACTCCACAACCCATCCCTCCACCTGTAAAAACAATTTAGGAGGGGGTGGGCAATGTGCTCGAAAGCTGAAACTGGGACCTTGAGTGACAAGTCGGTCAGTAATCCTGTGCAGCATTGTGGCTGCACTGGTCTGTCACTCAAGTCTATAACTGCCAGGCATTTAAACCAGACCAACAGCCTGGCACAGTTGAAAAAGAAAGGTAGCTGCCATTTTGGAGCTTCCTCTCCCAACTGACATGACTGAAATGCACAGTAAAAGGAAGCCGAGTGCGACTTCCTGTTTACTTTGACCCCACTTAAAAATTAGATTTATATTTAAATAGCAAAGTCTAACAAACACTTTTCTTTTTCTGACACATGCAGCATGGGGTCATCCTGATTTAGGAAGCCCTGCTATACAACCCCTGCCCAGCAAGCTTGTAAGATGGACAGCTGATACGTACCATTTCCACGATACAGCAATGGCAGCCAATAATGTGACCACCAGTGACTGTACAGGTTTGGGTGGCACACGGTGAACTCACATAGACGCTAGCAATCATGTGTCTCTGGGGGAGGGGGGATTCTAAAAGCGTTTCAGGAGAAGTTACCTCTTTTCAGGCTTTACTTCCTCTTTAAAGGGACTGGAAAAAAAAACTGATACCCAGCAATAGTCCCATATGGCTGATCAGCCCTATACCAGGTGTTTATACCTTACCTTCACTGGGGATCCAGCTCACACCATCACAGTGCATGGTCCTGGCCTGTGTTTGCCTGGCTGCCTTCTCGCATCTCTTATGACAACTGGCCACACCCACTTTATTTGTTGCAGAGGAGAGGGCGTGCTGGTGGCTGACACATGGTCTCCATTTTAGTGAATGGAGCAGGCACAGCCAGTCACCGTGAATGACACAAGGGGACAACCACTCAGCTTTTGGCCGCAGGGATGTTAAAATGTGATCACCAATGGTGTAAACTACCACTACAGACAGTTGTGCGGGACTACTGGTGAGTATCTGTTTTTCTTTCTGTTCTATTTTTTGCCTGGACAGGGAAATTTAAAGGGGACCAAACGCCATTTTAGCTGGTGCTAGAGTCTAAAAGACTCTAGGGGCAGGCTGATTCCCTGTCCTAGGGGCATCCCAGTATACTGACTTTGATCCTTGATCCCAGGGGAGAGGGGATGTCTCACAGTGTGTGGCTAAGCAGAGCGCAGTTTAGCTTAGCCGCATTGCCAGTGGCATCTCCACTCCAACTGCACTGTGGGCTCCAAATTATTTAGATGTGTTTTATCCTCCTTATGTGTGATGGTGCAAAAAAATCAGAAATTACCTTGCCTTATTGGCTGCTATTCGTTACTGCTGACTAAGTACTCCTATTGCCCTTTACATTGCCTTAATAAATGAGCGTCTAAATGTTGTTTCTCGACAAACAGTCATCCACAAGGGATTCTATGACTACAAGATATTTGTGTACCAACTAGTGGGTAACTTATTACAGTTTATTTGCTATCAATTTCCAAGCTATGTTAATCACAGAATGCATTATGCAAATATACCCCAACTGAATTCAAAAACTGCTGATTGTGGAGTCAGAACAAATTTGCATCAAAAACAGCTGGAAATCCGTTAACATAGTCTGTTTGTACTTTGCAGGAAAAGGGGGGTTCATAGCTGGGATGATTTACGCGTCAATGTCACAGGTGTGCGGTCGGGTGGCAGAAGAACTAAGAAATGTATAAGACAGTTGAGATAGTCTTCTGGGGTCACCGGCCTAAGGATTCATTGCCTTGATATGTTCTTCATGAATGCTAGTCAAAACTTTTCTTTTAGGTTTTAACTTGATATTTTCAGTGTGTCCCTATTTTTATATATCAAATAGTGCAGTTAATTCATTAAAAAGTTTAAGTAAAAGACTGTCCACCACCTTAGATTTGTGATATTAGATGTTTTGGTCATGTTCTGAACAATGGATATATCTGAAGACCTTTAGAAAAATAGTTTTTGATGCTGACCTGGCTGGTAAATGCTACAAAGCCAACATTCAGCTCTTCAAAGAGTGACCAGACTCTTTCAGAGTTACATTCTTGTGGTATATTTTGAGTGCCATATTTATTGTTTGTTCTTAGAAATTAAGTTGAGACTCTTTAAACCGGGAAAAATGCCCATTTTGCAATTCAAATCCCGCTGAAGTACTATCTTGTTCATAGATTGGAAGATGGATGAGAATGCAGTCCTGGTTACATGAGACAGCCTGCTCAACAAACTGCCAGGCAAAGCAGAGGTCACAGAGCATGTGTGAGATTTGAAGCATTGAGGAGAGGCTGGAAAATGAGGTCGTGTTCCAAGATTGTGAGAGCAAGTCAGCTTGGACTCGGCTTGCCCCCTCCATTGCAATTTACAGAGTGTACATGCGGAGGGGCATATTTCCATCCTGGAGGATGCTGGCACTGGATGGCAGTGTTCTTGTTCTCTGTTATTGGAAACTTTTAAAACCATCTATAAGACCCTAGGTCTGGTTTGCATCAACAACAATCCCACGCTGCAACTAAATGGGTGGTGAGGCCTCATGCAGCCCTAGAGGGATGCAGGGGTGCCACCTATTGTAAATGGCTAAACAAAGTTCTCTTCCATTTTACTCCAGACCATCAGGAGGTCTGGGGTTTATTTGTGGGCTAACCTGACAGCCCACTCCCCTCTAAGCCAAGATTGGACTAACTCTCGACCGAATGGCGTGGACTGCAAGACAAAGGTGTGGCTCCTCCCAGCCTATATACTTCCGGCTGTATTCCCAAAAATATGCTTTCATTCTTGCATTTGGAACTGGACTGCAAGGTGTGCTGTGAGCTCCTCTCTCCATTTATTTTTTGTTTTTAGGATGTTACCTTGGAAGCGGGTGGAGTTTATCCCCAACTGTCCTCCTGGCCCCCTATATATATTGTGGGATGGACCCACAACGCCTTCTCAGCTATGCTGTATATGGATCAGGATGGTAAGGGTAAGCGCCAGGGTCTTTGGGCGCTTTGGGGTGTCACTTTTGTTATTTGCACTTTTTTGAATTTTAAATATCACTCTGGCTTCTCCTGGGAGCGGGGCTGTCGTTTTGGCCCGCGCTGCCACCATCCTCAGCGGCTTCAGCTTTGCAGCTTGGTTGTGCTGGCTGACGCTCGGCGCTTGTCCGTCCAGACGTCGGGGCTGCTTTCCAAGCTGCTTTGCGACCACTCTCAAGCTGACCTAAACTACTAGGTAGGTGTTTTTGATTTTTTTCCTTGCTGTTATGTATTTATATTGGGTTTTATCAATATTAATATTTTTTTGTGTTTTTTTCTTGTAGATTGTGGGAAAAAGGAGAAGGCAATATATTGGTGTGGTTCACCCCTGAGGTCTTGGAGTAGTCACTTGTGACTGTCGAGGCCTGTTTATATACTTTGGTGTTAGATACTCAGGGAGTTAGACTGTATATATATATATTTCACCATGACAGAGAAATCTGGGGTAATTGGATCTGGTCCTTTAGCTGACAGGTTCTGTCCAGTATGCATGCAGGTGCCACTGGGCGAGGATAGCACAGTGTGCAGGGATTGCGCTACTGTAGTAAATGTAGTAACTGTAGTAATTGCTAAGTATGGAAGGCAATCTCCAGAAAAAATAGGTTTTCCAAATAGGTGTATCCAAATCCAAATATCAGAGTGACCGGTAATATCAGATTCCAAAAGGTGCCAGGTTAGTTGTAAATCTTGTTTATTCTCCACTTATTATTCTTTCCCCCACCGGGCTACAACTCTGCTCAGCACTCTAGGATACGGGCGCCGCCATCTTGACTCAGAAACATGGGTTGTTTCTCAGAACGTTGTTTCCGAGTCAAGATAGCGGCGCCCGTATCCTAGAGTGCTGATCAGAGTTGCAGCCCGGTGGGGGAAAGAATAATCAGTGGAGAATAAACAAGATTTACTACTCTGATATTTGGATTTGGATAAACCTGTATGGAATGCTTATTTGGTCACACTTTTCCATGCCAATTTTTTGATGAGTTTAAAGATAATTGGTGGTGGATTTCAGGGTGTTGAGAAGTTTGCACCTTGGAACCATTTAAGTTACAGGAAGTTTATGTTATTGATAACAGCTCTGTGTTTTTTCTGGAGATTGACTGTATTACATTGAGAGGAAGGACTCTTTTATATACGTTGAGCTTTATACTATTTTATATTTCTTGTGCAGCACGATATTACTTATTTACTTAAGTATGGAAAACAGTTGTCTCCTTCTGCAAGGGATCTGACCCCTGTCACTGGGCCCTCAGAGCCTAGGTTTCCCTCAGTAGCCCAGGCTCAGGAGGACAATCAGGGCAATAATGTCCTCCAGGAGATTGCTGGCATGCCTAGAGAGGACCTTCAATCCTCAGCTTTTTTGTGGGGGTAGAAGTTCCGCCTCTTCGCGGTACCGAAGAGAATTTTGGAATAAATCAAAGTACCATGGTTAGGCAAGAGGTTTCTGGCTGAACAAGAAGAAGCCCCCTTCAAAGCCCTCTCAGGCATGAAGGGACGCCCCCACCCTTGCAGGTGGGGGGGGCGGCTTCTGCATTTTGCTCACATTTGTAGGCCCCATGTAAGAGATCTTTGGATACAGTAGGTGGTATCCTCAGGTTACAAGATCGAATTTGGGGGCCAGACATCCTTGGAGATTCTTTTGGTCAGGGGTATCCCGAATTCCACACAAAGCAGAAGCAATGAGATCCGCCTACCTCGCCTTTTAGAAATTAGAATAGTCTGTCCTGTTCCTCTCTTAGAGAGAGGTCAGGGGTTTTACTCCAGTTTGTTCATAATTCCCAAGAGGGACAATTCTGTACGCCCAATATTAGATCTCAGGTGCCTCAACAAGTACGTCCGTCTGAAGAGGTTTCGCATGTGATGTCACTCAGCCGGGAGATTTTATGACCACAGTGGATATAAAGGATGCTTACCTAGACATTCTGATTTTTCTGGGTCATCAGAAATATTTGCAGTTTGCAGTAGATGGCCTACATCTTCAGTTTGTAGCTCTGATCCTTCAACCTGTCGTCAGCACCAAGGGTGTTTACCAAGGTGTTGGCATGTCTCATAGTTTTTCTAAGAAGTCAGGGGATGCGTCTAATCCCTTACTTAGACGATCTGTTGATATGGGCCCCATAATTTCAGGAGGCCCAGAAGGATATATAGACTGTCTTATCAACGTTAGAAGAGTTAGTATAGTCAGAGAGCGATTCTGCTGTGCTTCAAACATTGGACATCCAATCAAGGGGTCATCCCATCAGGATACAAACAGACAATCAGACAGGGAGGGCATATATCAACCAACTAGGGGGGGGGGGGGCACCAGAAGTAGAAAAGCTCTCAAGGTTTCGGATTTTACTTTAGACCGAGAAACATGTTCCATGTATCTCGGCAGTGCACATAGCAGGAGTGCAGGCCGATCATCTCAGCAGAGCGGTCCTGCATCTGGGGAAATGGTCCCTCAGTCAGAGGGTCTTTCAATCCCTTTGCAGGCACTGGGGCTTCCCAGAAATAGATTTCTTTCCGTCATGGCACAATCGGAAAGTTCCAAAGCATGTGTCCTGGTCCAGGGATCCTCTAGCAATAGCACCAGATGCCCTGACTCTTCAGCTGTCGGCATTCAGGCTTCTTCTTTGTGCTTTCCCTCCGTTTCTACTCCTGGGTCAAGTACTAAAAAACATAGCTCGTGAGGGAGTCTCAACCATTCTGGTGGCTCCTCTGGTGGTCAAGGAGAAGCTAGTTCTCAGACATAGTAAGATGTTAGAAGGCGACCAGTGGAGGTTGCCCGACGATCCAGATCTTCTCACGAGTTCTGGCTTTGACGGCCTGGCTATTGAAATCTCCATCTTGGCAGACCATGATTCAGGTCAGGAGGAAATCTTCATCTACTATAGAGTCTTGCAAGCTTTTACCGCTTAGTGCGAATCCATAAGGTTCGCTTTCAGAACTTTTTCTGTTACTAGATTATTGGAATTTTTGCAGAAAGGTCTTGATGAAGGTCTTCAATTGAGTACTTTAAAAGGACAAATATAACCCCCCAACCCCTACGCAGAGGAATATTAGCACATTCGAAGTCGTGATCGGGGTATGCCTCGCTGAGCAGCTACAATCGGGGCGCGTCTCCTGACCCGCTGAATGCGAGCCTAGTCTTCCAATCCCCCCACACACTTGGTGCACTCCTTTGGGGAAGCCTCTTGGCCTCCTCCAGACGGGAATAGACTTAGAACCGGGCTTGTTTGCCCGTGGACAAGGGACCCTTTTTTGGTGTCCCCTTCACCAAGTGCATAGCAAAAAGGCACCGTTTCTGGCTCTCAGGCGAGTAGCCGACGGACTACCTGCTAGTCCTTAGTTTCCCCCTGCCGTTTGTGATTTTCTCCCCAACCCCCTCTTTCTCACTCACTGTCCCTTAGAGCACGACCGCCCCCCCCCCCCCATCTTTACCTTCCTCCACCGGCCTCTACTTTCCCCACCTTTCCTTCCTTTGGCGTGTGGGACGGGCAAGGGACATACAGTGCTGCCACACACCCGAGCCCAACAATTTCCTCCCCCTTACCGCGTTCCAAGGGCAATATAACCCCAATAAAAATAGTAACCCTGAACGCGAAGGGGCTCAATACTCCAGAGAAAAGAACTATTCTATGGCAGGAGTTAAAACGATATAAAGCAAAAATTATATTTCTGCAGGAGACGCATTTCAAAAGAAATTCTGTAATAAGCCGTTCCCTCATGTGTTCAACAGCTGCGCAGCAGATAACAAAAAGAAGGGAGTAGCAATCATGTTTGCGAGAGATTTACCCTTCATCTCTATGGAGGTACGGAAAGACGAATGGGGTAGGTTAGTGCTGGTCAAAGGTCTGATTAATCAAAAAATGCCTCTATATATGCACCCAATCAAGGACAGATCCAGTTTCTAAAACACCCACTGGATAAGATAGAAAAGTTTATGGAGGGAGAAGTAATATTGGGGGGGGAGACTTTAATTTAACCATAGAGCCCCTACTTGACTCATCAGCAGGTAGATCAGCAGTCTCCCAGTTGGCTCTCTGAGAGATCCCTGAGGAAGAAACTGCAGCTGGTGGACACGTGGCGGGTCAGGAACCCTGGGGCACGGGACTACTCCTTTTTCTCTAATGTTCATGGGACATACTCCAGGCTAGACTACATCTGGGTTTCACACAGCTTACTGAGCCTGGCCACCAGGGATGGGATATACCCTACCTCCTTCTCAGATCACACCCTGGCTTTCCTAGATCTTGACCTCATAGACAGACCCCCGCCCCCCTCGATGTGGAGACTAAACGAGTCGCTCCTCCAAAACGCGGTAGTGACACAGGACATAAGGGAGGGACTAGAAGCCTACTTTAGAGTCAATGACAATGGGGAGGTCTCGCCGTTAACACTATGGGAGGCCCATAAAAGTTTAATAAGGGGACTCCTGATCAGTCACGGGGCGAGACTCAAAAAAGAAAGATTATCCCAAATCATGAATCTCACTGAAAAGGTCAAGCGCCTGGAGCTGTCCCACAAACAGACTGAGGCAGCGAAAGTACACGGGGAGCTGACCCAGACAAGGGAGGCCCTCAATGCCCTATTGAGACAAAAGGCTAATTAGGAGATGTAAACATACCTATTATGAATATGGAAATAAGAGCGGCGCACTACTAGCCAGGGCACTCAGACAACAGCAATCCCAGAACTTCATTGCCGAGATACTGGACAGCTTCCAACAAACACAACACACCACAGAGGGGATAGTGGATATGTTTAGATCATGTTACTCGGGCTTGTACAATTTTGAGGGAGGGCCGGCGGCGCGGATGCGCCCAGGCAAAATAGAGGAATATATAGGGGGCTCCGGTATGCCAGCTGTCACAGAGGAGATTGCGGCATCTCTGGAGGATCCAATTGGGATGGAGGAGCTCCTGGAGGCGATTAAACAGACCCCGACAGGAAAGGCCCCGGGGCCAGATGGATACTCTGTTAAATATTATAAAACCTTTGTCGCAATATTGTGCCCACATATGGTTAAGGCTTGGAACTCGATTCTGGACCCAGAAGCGCCTGGTGCTTTCTCGAGCAGAGACCCCAAGGTGCACATCTCTGTCCTACATAAGCCGGGAAAGGACCCCCTGTCATGTAAGAGCTACCTCCCCATCTACCTTCTCAACATGGACCTGAAGCTGTATGCTAAAATTATAGCCAATAGGCTGGCCCCGGTGGTGGCTCACCAATTTCGTATTGGGAAGGGAGGCTAGGGATAACGTGGTTTGGGCGCTTAGCGCAATATACACGGCGCAGAACTCGTTGACATACCTATGATGCTCTTATCCACAGATGCGGAAATAGCCTTTGACAGGGTGAGCTGGCCCTTCTCAAGAGAGACCCTCAGACAGGTGGGCCTGGGGGATAACATGAGGAAACTTTTCGAAGCCCTGTACACGGTGCCCTGCGCTAGGGTTAAGGTAAATGGCCATCTTTCCGTCCCGGTATTAATCCGCAACGGAACCCGCCAGGGATGCTTGGAATAGAGATACCCACATTCGGGGGACGAGATCCCACCCAACCGTAGCACCCACAGTGGGGGTCCTGCGGGGCGTCAGGAACTGATCAGACATTTTTCCCTTGCCCTCTCCCATGCTCGCATTAGCGGACAACCCACCATTTTTGGCAAATTGCACTAGGGCGGACTTGGGGAAAAGTGGGCCAACTGAGTGGAGGCGACTTGATAACGGAGGGGGGATGGGTCTCCCTAGGTGAACTAAGGGCTAAGCTAAAGAACAGGGACCTGGACCCCTGGACACTGCTACGATTCCAGTCAGTACTCGGATAGGCTTCCGAAAACAGAGCGTCAGGGGGCTCACAGAGTTCGAAAAGTTCTGCTTGGAGGGACAACCATGCCCCCACCTGATCTCCAAATTATACTCACTCCTCATAAATGAACAGGTGGCACCCCCTACATTCTGGAGAGATTGGGAGTCTGACTTGGGCAGAGCAATAGGGGACAAGGAGAGGAGCAAAATAGCGACCTTAGCGTACAAATCCTCGGTAGCCACGAGAACTAAAGAGGTCAATTATAAATTGTTGACACGCTGGTATTATACCCCTAATAGACTGAGTAAGATGCTTGGCACAGCCGACCCAAGTTGCTGGAGATGTGGAGAGGGGCGGGGGACCCTGTTCCACAAATTCTGGACGTGTCCTCGGATCCAGGAATACTGGAAAGCAGTCCTGTCCATTGTCACGCAGCTTACAGGGGCACGATTACAGGAAGACCCAGCCCAGATCCTGCTCCACTCAACGATGGTCCCGACAGGGAAATACAAAAAAACCTTACTGATCCACCTACTAAAGGCAGCCAAGCAGACAATACCTAGGTTCTGGAAACAAAAAAAGATCCCCTCCGTAGGGGATTGGGTGAAGGAGGTCATGAGCGTTAGGGAAATGGAAGATTTAACGCTGGCTATACATGATAGGGATGAGCAAAACAGAACTACTTGGTTGTCCTGGCTGATCTATGAGGAATCAGCAGATTTTAGAAGCTTGTTTGAACAGTAGGC
Organism: Gastrophryne carolinensis; assembly: GCA_027917425.1. Classification (NCBI taxonomy): domain Eukaryota; kingdom Metazoa; phylum Chordata; class Amphibia; order Anura; family Microhylidae; genus Gastrophryne; species Gastrophryne carolinensis. The sequence continues at coordinate 115,469,871 of CM051244.1, read as the reverse complement.
CTTGGGTCGTGCCTGTGACGCTGTCCTGTGTAGCCTTCCACGGGCAGAATGGATCCCGGGCCATCTCGTGTGTTATTAGTTGATGGCAAGCTGGGGTGATTATCCGGCTTAGTTCTGTGTCTCACACGCCATATACCCTTTCCCTCCCATTGCTCTATCCATATTCTTTCACCACCCATGCCCCTTATGTTTCACCCCACCCTTCCCCGGGAGGGGCACATGGCTACACCTAGTGCCAGGAAGACGCCAACCCCCCTCTAAAAAGTAAAGTGGTAGAATACAATCACTCAGTGAGAGGTGGGTTCCGATCAACATCGGCAGGTGAGAACTATATGACACCAGCCAATGGAGTGTAAGAATAGATCCAAGGGGGACCTTTCACCCTCATGAATGGGACTGAAGCTGTAGAACCCCCCCACCATGTAAAATGTAATGAGGGAAGATGTTGATTTGCAGATGTAATGTAACACTTGCCTTGCAGGGGTGTTCCTTTGAGCCCCCCCCCCCCACCACCTCTTGTGTAATGTATTGTAATCCTAAATGTCTGTAATGTTTAAAACTGCAAAATTCTTAAAGAATATAAAAAAAAGACATATCTGCTTTATCTACCTTTTTTCAGAAACCTGTTGCTGAGAATAATAAGGCGGGTATCTGAATTAGCAGCTTTATTGGTTAGGCCTCCTTATTTAGTGTCTCATAAGGACAAGGCCATCTTCCATTTTAAACAGGACTTTCTTCACCTTTTAATCTTAATGAAGAGGTGGTTTTGCCTTCCTTATGTCCTCCTCCAGTTACCGATAAGAAAAGGGTTTTTCACTCTCTGGATGCAGTGAGAGCATTGAAATATTATATCACTGCTACTCAAGCTTTCTGTAGATCAGACTCCTCATTTGTCATACCTGATGGACCACGGAAAGGTGTACCACCAGCTAAGTCTACCATCAGCCGAAGGATTAGACAAGCAGTGATAAGAGTCTATGCACCCAAAGGGAAGGATCCTCCTTTTAGGATGAGCTATTGGAGCATCTTGGACTTTTCAGCATCAAGCTTCAGTAGAACAAGTATACAAGGCCTTGGTCTTCATTTCAAACATTTACCAAGTTTTATAAGGTAGATGTTAGAGCCTTGGCAGATGCTGCCTTTGGTTGGAAGGTATTACAGACCATAGTAAACTAAATGATTTGTTTTTGGAATGACTTGCTCCTCATATAAAGGATTGGGATCCCACCCTGAAGTAAGGGTACTGCTTTTGGAGGTCCCAATTGTGTCTGAATTCTCCTGATGAAGTAAAATGGAAAAAATACAATTCTGTGATAACTCACCTGTAAATATGTTTTCTCTTCCATTATTATTTCAGGACATCAGACCCTCCCTATCTGCTAGGTTACTGTTGATCAACATCAAAAATATCAAAAAAACTAAATGGAGAGAGGTAGAGAGAAGTTTGTTTCTTGTCTCCCCTTTTGTCTCCAACACAGAATATAGGAATGTTTCCTGGGCGGCTGGTTCTATTGCTTTTCAAGTAACTGGATTGTGGGAATACAGTGGGAAGTATATAGTCTTGGAGTAGCCACACATTTATCTTGCAGTCCACGTCGGTCGAGAGTTAACCCAATCGTGTCTGAATTCTCCTGATGGCCTGAAGTAATAATTGAAGAGAAAGCAATTGCACAAGGTGAGTTATCACAGAATTGTATTTTTTTTCGCCACTCATTTTTATGCGCTGCCAAAAAAAGCTGCAAGGTATGTATTACGAGTGGCCACCAGGGTTTCACACTGCGGGCCACCCCAAATCTGGATGCCCCCAGGGGTATGGACCATACCTTGGGAAATTCCACTTTGACCACCAAGGAGGGGCGGGGTTAGTTTTAACGTGAATGCTGCCTGTTTGCTTTAATGCTGCTAGGAAGCACTAAAATTGGGCAAGATACACGCCCTTCCAAGTTTCCGCTGCCACAGAAGAAGCATTTGTGCACCATTCGGCTGATGACCAAGATAGTGAAAACTATGAGCATTTTTTTCATGCACTTACATCCATTTAGACGGTTGATTTGTGTGTTTTTAATATGGTTATAGGTGGCTGGCATAGTATTTGAGATTATTAGAAACTAGAAACGGATACTTAATGAGAAGGTTGTCCACTCATGTTCTAGAGAGTGTTACGTTTGCCACTTTCCTTCTTCATGTACAAACGTTTGTTTTAAATATTATTATTAAAACTGCCCTTTAGGTTAATAGTCTTCAGGGCCACCTCTTGATTAGTATAGTGCTGCCTGTGATTATGTCCCACATCTCCCAGGCCCCCCAAATGATTTCAGGTAAAATAACAGAATGGCAGCCGAGCTGCTGTTGTTTATAGCAGTGAGCAGCAATGGCTGCTACCTTATTTCTTTTACTGCAGGCTTCATTTAATCAAACGAGTGCTTGGATGTCGCTGCCAGAGTAAAGGAGGCTCATAATTATGACTCTTAATATAAAATAATGAGACATTATGTATTAACATTCATTTTTGCTTATAATAAATGTATTTGGGGACTGTGACCTTGAAAGAAACATACGGGCAGATTATACCCCGTGTGCCTTCAATCTGAACGATAAAAGCCCAAGAGTAATTAATAGCAGGAGGAAATAATAAAGAGCAATTCACATTCCATAGGTAACTAAATGAGGGAGCATCACGACAGAGAGGATTCATGCATGACTCACCAAAAGCCTATCTGTGCTTTCATGTATTTATATTTATAACCAGCAATGGGCAGATGCGGAAACAAGTTCTGATTAGGTTGTCTTTTTTTGTACAAAAAGAGAATAGTATATGTATGTTCTAGATTATTATTTTGAACATTACCTAAAATCACTATTGCTAATTCCAAAGCACAAAGTCCACTTACGGTGGAATTTTTAAGAGTACATTTTTCATGTGAGGGGATCTAGTATTTCTTCTTTTTTCCTCTGTTTCCTCTGCAGTTTTCACTACCTCCAATCTGCTCTTTACACCAAGTAACTTGGGGGATGTAACTAATTTACACAATAAAATAAAGACTTTTTTATGGCTCTTTGCTTTGTCAAGAGAAATTCAGTGCTGCATGCCCCCTTCTTTTCCTGTAAGCAGCGTAAAGGAATGGTAACCACTAAGAACAGCAATCACCGAAGGACTGAAGAAAATGTAAATATAAAGGTATTTAATGACCATTACATTTAATCAGTTTACTTAATTTAAGGCTTTTGCAAGCCTAAAGAGAAAATGATCTTGGCCCTCAACTCTTTTTTTTTTCTAGTTTAATCCCTTCTTCTAATCAGGTCTTTTCTTCGGCTGCTTGACCTGTGACTGATTCCAGCTAGAAGTCTGGGTTCTCAGATCATAAGAGGATCTACTTGTGGCTATACTCAGTATGCTTGTTCCTATGCATGTCCCTAGATGCAGACTAATTACAGTGTCAATGAAAGGGCATCTAGTGAAAAAAGGTGTGCACTATAATCCTAAAGCCTACCTGTAAAATAAAAATAATGGCTGTTATTACCTTACCCTGAGCCACCTCAGTTGACATCAGGTCTCCATCTTCTGCTATCACCTGTTCTTCTACTTCTCTGCTGGCTCCAGCATGTCTCAGGCTGGGTCAGATACAGTTGTGGGACCACTGTGACATGCCATGCTCGCCCACACTGAGAGCACCAAGGGCCCAGTTGCTTTAAAACCACTGTTTGCGTGGTTCTGGAAGAACAACATTTAAAAGGGGGCAAAATTTGGAGCCCTGCTACAGCTTCGACCCTGCACTGCAGGAAATGGAGGAGGGGCACATAAAACAAGCATCAGGCGTGCTTCTTGCTAGCTAATTATTACTGTTGGGTTTAGGGGAACAAAACCCTCCAAATCACTTTCTTTTTTTTCCCCTTGGCAGGGTTTCTCGTTTTGGGATGCCCTGCTGTGTGTATACCCTAGGATCACTTAAACATGCACCTCTTCCAGGTTCCCACATGGGCCACTAAGCCAATAAGCAATGCTTGTTCAAATCAGATTTCCTTTGCCGATCTCAGTGAGGCAAATAAATCTGCATAGAGCGACCACTTCCCGGCTCACCTCTAACTGTAGGCATGCCTTTGTCGGCCATTCAGAAAGGCCTGGTCCTTGTACGCATCCCATATAGAGCTATGCTAGGGATGCAGCGCCTAGACGTGGTGAGTACTCCGAGAAGAGGTAAGTCGGCCGATCAAGCAGGGGTTCACACAGGGGGAAGGCCCAATCCGGGATGCGCGAGAGGAAGACCATATTATAATATTAGCAGTTAGGAAAGGAATAAAATGGCTGACAATCTCCCTAAGCTTGGTTGGCATCAGCAATTTAGTACTACCACATGAAGAAATGGTGACATTACCTTTTGGAGCTTCATGTTGTCATTGTTCAGCCTTATCTCCTCCACTCTGTGGAGATAACAGGTTTCTGGTGGGGGTTCTGGCTTTTGATGCTCCACGTTTTGAGCTTTATCAGGCTGTAGCTCCAATAAAGTCAATCCGTGATTTATTTTTCATGTCTGCCATCCGTGCGCTACAATTGTATTCTCATCTGTGCACCTGTTTGGACAGACGTGACTCGTTCACGCATACCTCTGAATTCAGGAAATCTTAGGAATTTAATCATCCTTTAAAAATTATAATTAGGAATAAATGGAACAGAGGTAGTGACATTATGTTATGTGATTTGCATAATGGGTTTTTGAAGATTTGCATAATGATTGAATCAGCGTTGAGTAAGAGAGCCATGTCTGGCAGCCGCAATCTTTCGGGAAGCCCCCGTTATCTGCAAAACACTCACGGGGCAAATGCAAAATTAACGATATATTTTTTAGCATTAATCTGAGATTTGTTTTATCAGGGATCGCGCTGAGGATAATTTGCTGTTAATTTAATGGTTGTTTTTGAATAATTCCCTTTGTCAGCAACAGAGGTTGGGGATTTGGAATGTTGTTCATCTCCGTTGGTAATTCTGTTAAAATTTACTCAAGGGGCGATAAAGAGTGATGGTTCTTTAAGCTGCTTTTGATGTGTCATCTACACATGACTTTTTTTTATGACCAGCCAGCAATCCACAATAGAACTTCCAGTTGTTTTCCGAACTATGAGACCAAAGGACGCTTTTTTCCAATCCATGTCCTCAGCAGCTGGGTACTAGGTTACCGCTGTCATTTCAGAAATTACAAGCAGTGTCCTGATAGTTTCTGATTTAACCAATCACAAATGTCAAGCAACGCTGCAGTCACAAGTCAGCTGTTACTGGTTACTGCTGGGAGCAGTAGTGCGTTAAGAAGCTATCCTCCATAGGAAGACAAACTCCAAGAGGCAAAAGTATTGTAAAAGTGCCACAGATATACTACCACTGACTATGCTGTAAAGTACAGAGACAGCAGAGGCAATTTAAAGGAAAACTCCCTTTGGCATGTTTCTGGTGTTCTGCCTTATTGGAATGTAAAATAAACATTGGTGTTAGGTTTGTGCCCCCATGCCTGTACCTATTAGCATGCTGCTTCTATGATCCTCCATGTTCCTAGGACTGATTCTAATGTGAACTCTTTATCAGCTTTGGCTAAGTCTAAGCAGCCTAATGACCTATCCAGCTGAGAACCCGGCCCTTAACCCTTGATACTTGAACACAAGACTGTGTCAGAGTGAAGAAGTTGAATTTCAGCAGAATGGGTTTGCCAATCACATGATTAGCAAGCTAGAGTGAGGAAGTCTCTGATATGTACTCAAAATCACCACTTTGGTGTATATATATCTAAGGTAAACACATTGTTGCTATGGAAAATTATTTTCTTTTATAACACAGAGTAGCAAACAAATAGAACATTTTAAAAAATAACAGTTTAGCTTAGCATATTGAAAACATAATTTTGCCACACAACAATGGAAACTTTAAAACATGTCATAGAAACTGGAATTACCTTTTTAAAATAAAAAGCAAATCTCACTCGATACCACAGGCAGGCTGTGGGAGTCCAGTTTCATAGCTGTCAGCTCTGGTGCCAACAGCATGTCTGTCAAGAGGCTGGAGGTTGGTGTAATCGGGGCCTCCCATAAAGAGCGAAAGCATCGGCCCTAGAGTTTAAAAGAGGCTTTTTAAAAGTGGACCTGGGATTTTCACTATCTGGGGTCTTGGTCCTTGCCCCAGTTTGCTTCACTGTGTGAAGTTCCCAGTTAGCCCCAGAAATTCATCTTTCCGCATTCCCACACTGCATTCGCAGGCTCCCGTCCAGTAAGCGATTATTCCAAGTATGTCACACACCCCGCTTCCACTATTCATGACATATGGGTTATGGTCCAGTAGAGGGCGAACTTCTGATGATGAAAGCAAAAAAGAAGCCCCTCCCGGTCCATAAATACCTGGGACCTCCCACACATTCCCCAGTTCCTTCTCTGCAGGACGGCGAGCAAGTCAGAAGATGTATGCTGCTCTTCCTTGCAGGTAAGCCGGGTTTACATCCGGCCATGTTGTGCTCTATTTCTGCCCGGACCTTTATGCATTAAGCCCATTTCTAGCCTCCCAGCCTTGGCTGCAGGTCCGGGTGATGGTAGCCTTCACCTTAATAGGTGTTTAGGGAGCCATGCTCCCCCGTGAGACACCATACAAGGGGGTAGGCAGCATTCGGGTTGGTGATCCCGGTTTGGGATGCCCTGTCCCCATTTAATTCCCTTACACCCTTTTGGTGAGGGATTCTCCCCCTTCCGGGTCCCCTCTGTTACCCTCCAGCGGGGGGGGGGGGGGGCTGGATGGCATTGTTCTTCTATTTTTCACTTTATATATGTGTGTGTGTGCTCTTGCGCTTGATTCACGTTGCGCTGTGCGCTCTGCCTGCAGTCTGGGGAGCTTCTTCCCCTCAGGCTGATTCTGTGAGGGGGCGGGGCCGGGCGCTCGCGCGTTGCCGCGGCCCGCCCCCTTCTGTTGGCGCCATTGTGGCGCCATTGCTGGGAACCACATTACAGGACTCGGAGGGAAGGGAAAGGGCCGCGGCCCGCCCCCTTCTGTTGGCGCCATTGTGTCGCCATTGCTGGGAACCACATTACAGGACTCGGAGGGAAGGGAAAGGGCCGGGCACGGCGCGCGATCCGCGCTGGCCCGCCCCTTCTTCTCCCTCCCTCCCTCTCTCCTCTCAGGCGCTGCTGGCTGAATAGGACACCATTTTCTGCGGTGGGTGAGTGCCCTGCTGGGCTCCCCCCTCTTCTTGCTATACTTGGCCAATATGCATCAGTCACCGCTTGGGGCTGCACTGGCCTCTCTGCTATTGTTTTCTTATGACATGTATTTATTTTGCTGTTGCTGTGTGTGTGCATGTGCTTATGGCCACATATCTTGTGTCTTTCAGAAGGACTCCCTGTGCCTTGCTTAAAAGGGGGTTCTCCTGGTCCTAGGGTCCCTAGCTATAATTTGGGCACTTATAAATCCTCCCACTCGGGACTTAAAGGGGCATCCCAGGTTGCTTACCAGCATAATTCCCTCTGGTCATTGCGACTACCTTAAATTCACCATATGGAGGCTCCACAGGATACCGGGCTTGGGCTCCCTTCAGGGCAATCCCGGCTATGTGTGGGTTGTGGAGTACCCCTTACGGGGGAGAATGTACCAATTTGCATACCATGGGCGCAACAGGCCATTACGCGGCAGTCGGGATCCCAGGCGTCTGGGTCCGTGTCTCCCGCCTCATCTCCTACCCCTCCCCACATCATCCGTACCCCAAGTGACACTGTCATTAGTGGGGAGTCGCACTCGGATGTATGTGCTACGCTGGCCAACCTCGAGAAAATGATTTCTAGCTCAGTGGGCAGAAAGGCCCCTGCTAAGAAAGGGCATCTGTCACCGGCTACGCCGGTAATTGATTTTGATGATTATGACTCCCCTGACTGGGCTGATTATTCCCGCTCGAGGAGGGGGAATTATTTGAGGAATCTGAGACTGAGGAACTGCAGTTCTTTGATTCTGATGCCGGGCAGGCGCTGGGGATGCTGTGGATACTCTCAGGGTCCTGACCCATCTATCAGAGGTTCTGGGTATTTCCCCACCAGCGGAGGCCCCTCCGAAGAAGGGGGAATTCTTTGGGTTTTCTAAGCCCCGCTTGGAGTTTCCAAATCAGGATCATTTTGACAGCATGATTCTTAAAGAATGGGAGTCGCCTTCATGGTGTTCCTCAGGGATGGGATAGAATGTATCCCTTTCCGGTGGACGCGGTGAAGCGCTGGTCTTCCCCTCCCGAGGTTGATGCGCCCACCTTAGGACTGTCCAACACCTCCGTAGTACATACTCCTGACGCCACTACCCTTAAGGATGGCGAGGACAAGCGCATTGATCAGATGGCTTGCCATGCCTTTGCCGGTGTGGTTTCAGCCTTGCAGCCTGTCTGTGCATGGGCACTCGTGGTGGTGGCTACCAGGTCGGAGATCAGGGACATGTTAAATGGGTCCCAGCTCAACCCGGACAGCGTTGAATTCACAGCCCTTAAGAGGTGTGAATTGTTCATGAATTTTGTTTTGTCGGCTATGGACGACACTATTACCATGTGTAGTAGAACTTCGGCTCTGTTGGTGGCCATGCGCCGATCGGTCTGGCTGCGCCAGTGGGCGGCTGACATTGCAGCCAAGAAATCACTGCCCTTCCTGGGAACGCGGCTGTTTGGAGACAATTTGGATTCTGTGGCGAAAGGTGGAAAGCTACCTCAGCGTAAGAAGCAGAAGCTCCTTTCGGGGGGCAAGCTCCTTCAGTCCTTCCTTTCACGGCGCCAGAGGGGGCAGAGGTCTTGCCTACTCTGGCTTCAGAGGGGGTTCCTGGAACAGAGGTAGAGGGCGTGCCCGTCCAGCCTCTACCTGGGGTTCCAAGCCCAAGCCCGCTGCCAAGCCAGCCCTTACGGGTGGGGGGACGGCTGCGGCTCTTCTTCCAGGTCTGGGCCCAAGAGGTTACGGACAAGTAGATATTGGAAGTGGTCTCGTCTGGGTACAAACTGGAGTTCAAGTACCGGCCTCCTCCCAGATTGCTAAGGTCTCGGGTGCCTTCAGATCCTCGGGCGGCGCAGGGGCTCCTGTCGGCTGTAAAGAACCTCCTGGACATGGCGGTCATATGCCGGTGCCTCTTTCAGAGAGAGGCCGGGGCTATTATTCCAACCTTTTCACGGTTCCCAAAAGGGATGGCTCCATAGGACCCATTCTGGATTTGAAGCTTCTCAACAGGTTCATCAGAACCAAGAGATTCCGCATGGAGACTCTGCGCTCAGCCATCGGTTCCCTTCGTCAGGGGGATTTCATGACGTCCATAGACATCAAGGATGCTTACCTTCATGTACCAATTTTCCCAGCACACCAGAGATTTCTCAGGTTTGTGATTGGAGATCAGCATTTTCAGTTTGTGGCCCTCCCGTTCGGACTGACCTCGGCATCGAGGGTGTTTACCAAGGTTCTGGCGGGCATTATGGCCCTGCTCAGAGCCCAGGGCATTCGCATTGTGCCGTATCTGGACGACCTGATCATTACAGCTTCTTCCCTCTGCCAGGTGGAGCTGGACACCAGGGCGGTGGTGACGACGCTGGAGAGGTTCGGATGGGTGATCAACCACCCCAAGTCTTCTCTCTCCCCATCAAGGGAGATTTCCTTTCTGGGTATGAATCTGGATACCAGTCAGGCCAGGGTGTTCCTACCTCAGCCAAAGGTGCAGAGGGTTCAGGAGCTGATACGTGTTCTCCTGACCAAGCCCCGCCCTTCTATCCGGCTAGGGATGACTCTGGTAGGTTTGATGGTGGCTTCCTTCGAGGCAGTCCCCTTTGCTCAGTTCCACATGAGGTCGCTACAACTCCATCTATTGCTGAAATGGGACAGATGTCCACAGTCCTTGGATCAGTCCTTTCTGATGTCTCCCAGGGTTCGGCAGTCCCTTCAGTGGTGGCTGGAATCAAGCAATCTGATGAGGGGCAGATCGTTCCTGGCCCCTTGTTGGGAGACGGTTACCACGGATGCCAGCCTGTCTGGCTGGGGAGGTTTCTGGAAGGATCATCAGTTCCAGGGGTTGTGGGGTCCTCAGGAGGCTCACAACCCCATCAATGTCTTGGAGCTCAGAGCTATCCGCTTGGTTCTGTCGCGTCTGACACTTCACCTACAGGGTTTACCGGTTCAGGTTCGATCAGACAATCGTACTGCAGTAGCTTACATCAATCACCAAGGAGGGACTCGCAGCAGGAGTCCCCTTAAGGAAGTCTCTCTGATTCTGACATGGGCGGAGAGCAATGTTCCTTGCATCTCAGCAGTGTACATTCCGGGAGTGGAGAACACGGAGGTGGACTCCCTGAGCAGGGGATTCTCTCGCCGAGGGGAATGGTCTCTCAACCATAATGATATTTTTGCCATATGATGCCATACGAATGCATGGCATAAAGCACTGTTTAGACAGGAGACTAGTCTGTCTGAATAGCTGGGCACAGGAGCACGCCTGACCTGCAGTCAGCGACTGTGGTGTGAGAATGAATGAGCGAATGGGCCCTATATGGGGGTTCACACAGCGGGGCATCCTGATTCGGAATGCCTTAAGGTTGCTTGATGCCTCAGTCAGGTCCAGTTTCCTCTGCGGCTTCAGGCTCCCTCAAGGGGCTGCCAGGTCCATTTGTGTTCCAGGTTCGCCCACGGATGGGGTTTCTCCTTCGAACGTGGTAGACAGGGTGGCGCGGTTGGAGAGCATGGTCAGGGGCTTTCGTCAGCAGGGGCATCCTGAGTTAGTCTCTGCCCCCCCAGGCGAGAAGGCTAAGGTCAAACATAGGCATATTCAGACGGAATCCTCTGAGGATTCTAGCTCCTACGTCAAGGACCTATTTAGCAGTTCAGGATCTACTTCCTACCGGAGAGGAACCAGAAGCCATGCATACGCAGGGGAACCCTCCAGATCACCCTGACAGATCAGATTGAGGAGCTTATTGAGGCAATATTGGAAGTTCTGCACCTCTATACTCCTTGGCCAAAGCAGCAGATGAAGAAGGGTGAACCCTACAAGTGTCAGAATGTCAGGCAGGTTTTTCCCAGGCTTGCCTAATTCGACAGGCTGGTGGCAAAGGAGTGGGAGAAACCAGATAAGCTTCTGTCTTTTCCTAAGGTTCTGGACGCCAGGTACCCCTTTCCGGATGAGACGGTCAGGTTCAGTCTTTGGCATCTGAGTTAAATGAACCGGTGTTGGGTCTGGCTCAGCAAACCATTATCCCTACTTTGGATAGTGCGGCCTTGAGAGACCCAGCGGATAGGAGGTTGGACCAGCTGGCCTGACGTGCGTTCTCTATGGTGGGTCAGCCCGCTTTTGCCATGTTCATGGTGGCTACGGCAGGCAAGGTCTGGATGAAGCTGCAGAGGAGGCATTTGCAACATGAAGGTTTGCGCTCCTCTGCACTTCATTTGAACTCCTTCACTATGGAGACTTCAGATACATAGTGATGGCTATGGACGACATGGACGACTTGGTGCGTCTGGTGGCTAGGGGACTGGCCTTGCTGGTCACCTTGCCACACATTGTCTGGCTAAAACAATGGTCGGAAGACACTACTTCCAAGAAGATGTTTACTGCCCTCCCATTTTCGGAGGATCGTCTTTTCAGCGAGCCTCTGGATGACCTCGTCTGGAAGGCCACCGGTGGGAATTCGACTAGGCTTCCGCAGAAGCAGAAATTGAGTATCTTGTTTCGCAGGTCGCCAAATTTTTGTCCCTTCCGGAAGTGCGATGGTTCTACAGACTTCAGACGTCGCAAGGATTTTTCGAGTAAGCAAAAGCCATGGGGGAAAACTAGACTCCAAGGGGCCAGCCGGCCCAATCCCCCAGCCAAGCCCTCTCAGGGTTGATGGAACGCCCTCATCTGATCAGGTGAGGGGGCAGCTTTTGCACTAAGTGCCAATGTGGAGGGAACGGATATCCGACGCCTGGGACCGGGTGGTCATGGAAAGGGCGGCGGTTCGCAAACGCGCAATAGAGCTCTTGCTGGATTGCATAGTTGTAGTACCTGTGTGCCCCTCAGAGCAAGGCTGTGGCTTCTACTCAGTACTATTCGCCATTACCAAGAAGGACGTGTTCGTTCTGCCGATCCTGGATCTCCGGAATCTAAACAGTTATGTTCAGGTGCAAAAGTGTCTCATGGTTGGTCGTGACGTTGCTGGAATAGGGGAATTTTCTGGCTATGGTGAACCTAAAGGATGCTTATCTGGATGTCCTGATCTGCCCTGGTCACCAGCAATAACTGTGCTTTGCGGTGGGCGCCCGACCTTTCCAATTTGTGGCACTGTTATTCGGACTGTTCACTTCCCTGCGTGTGTTCACAAAATTCTTCGCGGTGGGGATGGCACTCCTGCAGAGGCAGGGTGTGCACATCACCCCATACCTGGACGACTTGTTTATCTGATATCCATTTTTGGCAGAGGCACTGCGGGATGTTCAGACGGTCCTGTCCATGTTAAAACTTTCAGGTGGGTGATCAACTATCCCAACTCCCAGGTGGTTCCCTCCATGGTGGCGACCTATCTAGGTATGACATTGGATACTGAACTGGCACGAGTCCTTCTTCCGGTGCAGAGGTGCATGGCACTTCAGGAGGTGGTGAGGGCACTGCTGACAGACAAGCATTCCACAATCAGGCAGGGAATGCATCTCCTTGGCCTGATGGTTTCTACTATCCATATGCCCATTTGCACTTCAGGTCTCTACAAATGCTGCTCCTATCAAAATGGCGCAGGACTGTGCAGACATTGGACTGTTGCTTCACATTGACGGACAATGCCTGGTGATTCCTGAATTGGTGGCTGGACCAGCAGTCTCTGGCAATGGGTCGGTATTTCCTGCCGGTCCGGTGGGTCATCCTGACCACAGACGACAGACTGATGGGTTGCGGTGGTGTTCTGGACAACCAGTTGAGTCATGGTCTCTGGGACCAGCGGGAGAGCAGTCTTCCAATCAATGTGTTAGAACTGAGGGCAATTATTTTGTTTTTCAGGCAATGGTCGGCCCTGCTCCGGGACCTTCTGGTCACAGTGCAGTTGGACAATTCCATGGCTGTGGCCTATATAAACCTTCAGGGGGTGCCAGGAGCTGGCAGGCATTCCAGGAAGAGAGTCACATCATGAGATGGGCATCTCGGTGGTTCACATTCAGGGGATGAATTATCTGCAGGCCAGTTATTTGAGCAGGGAGACGTTGGACCAGGGGTAATGGTCCCTTCACCAGGACATGTTTCAAGCCCTCTGCGACCGCTGTTGGAGGTGGACCTCTTCTCATCTCAACAGAATCGGAAGGTCCAGAGGTTCCTGCGAGACCCCCTGGCCATGGCGGTCGGCACGCTGACCATTCCCTGTCCACGGTACAGCCTGCTCTATGCATTCCCGCCACTGTTAAAGAAGGTCAACTGCAAGCAGATTCCTATAATCCTGATCACACCTCACTGGCCCAGAAGGGTGTGGTTGGTGGATCTTGTGAGCCTGGCGGTAGAGCCCCCGTGGCGACTCTCCAACCACCCAGATCTTATGCAACAGGGTCCTCTGCGTCACCCCAATGCTCCAGCCCTGGCTTTAGCGGCTTGGCTGTGGGACCAGCATATTGGAGGAGAGGGGTTTGTCCGCTGTGTTAATTTGGACCTTGATTCGAGCAGGGAAACAGTCATCCTCTAGAATTTACTACAGGACTTGGAGGGCCTTCATGTCTTGGTGTAAATCTAAGGGACACTCCTGTAGGAGGTTCTCAGTACCCACATTTTTGGAGTTTCACCAGCAAGGCCTGCATGCTGGCCTACAGCCCAGCACCCTTAAGGGCCAGGTCTCAGCTTTGTCCATTTTGTTTCAACGGACGATCGCAGAGCATAGGTTAATCCACACTTTCATGCAGGGTGCTGCTCATGTTCGGCCTCCTTGGCAGTCAATGGCTCCACCCTGGGACATCAATCTGGTCCTATAAGCATTTCAGGGACCCTGAAATGACGCTCACGTTGATAGTGGCGTATCTTGTTGCGATCACCTTCATCCAGCTGGTTTTTGAGCTGGCAGTGCTTTCGATCAGATCACTCTATTTGGTGCTGCATGAAGACAAAGCGGTGTTTCGTGTTAAGCCTACGTGCCATTGCCATAAGGAGATGCATACCCTCGATGTGGTCAGGCATTAAAGTAATACTTGGCCGCTACTCAAGAGGTATGTAAGACGGATGTTTTGTTCGTGATCCCAGTAGGGCCACGGAGGTCCCTTCCCTTTTTCCCGTCCATCTTTCATGCCTTCCTTTCCCTTCTTTCCCATTTCTTTCACTATCTATCAAACTTTCTTTACCTCAGCCTCTCACACCTTCCTTTTTTCCTCCTAGGCTTTCTCTCTCTCGCTTTTCCTTTTCTTTCTATTTCTAACCATCTCTTATAAATATTTTCTTTTCACTTCCCATCTTCCATTATTCCTTTTGCTCTCACTTTTTCTTTCTCTGACCCTCATCCTCTCCCCCCTTCCCCCTCTTTATGTACTTCTTTATTTCTCCCTCTCCTTGTACCCTCCCTCTATTTTCTCCCTTCTCTCCTTCTACTTGTATTTTTCCTTTTTTTTTGTCTATTTCTTTTTCTTTTCTTTTTTTTTTCTTTCTTCAGCCCTCTTTTCACTTTATGTTCTTGCTTTTCTTTTTGCATCCCTCTTCCTGTTGTTTTCTTCTCTTTCTCCTTCTCCCTCTCTTGGGAGAGGTGGCAACCCTAGTTTCCATGTATTTGTCTTGTGGTGGTTGGGTTTCAGGCTTCTTTATCTTGACTGTCTCTGAGCACTGGGGCAGGCAGAGGAGGGATTTTAGTGCTTTGACCCTTCAGGAATCCTACTCTACTGACCTTTCTGCGAGTAATAAGCTTTGAACTTAGCAATGGAGTCATTGGCCCATCCACCCAATTGCCTTACCTATGCAAATGTGTGCTATGATGTTTTCTTTATAATAGCTTTAATAGTCAACTAAATGTTTAAAGAATGAAAACAAAAACCTTATTTTAGATGGACACATGTTAAAATTGGTAAAAATTGTGCACGAGCTACTGTAGTTTAATCATAATGAAATGAATTGCCTTTAAAACATGTTATCTTCCTGATTAGTTGAGTCTGACTCGCCAGTCGCCAGTAAGCTCTGTTGTATTTTAATGGCCATAGGATTAGCCCTGTGCTTATACATGACTCTGCTGCCATATGTGCTCATGTACTTGCACTCCTTGTGCACTGACTTGCATGCGTGGAAGTATCCATATTAATGCACTGTGTGCATGCAAACATGCTTTTCTTTGTTGCCATGGCCGTCCTTATTTTTACTTATTATGTTGTTTCCTAGCTAGGTGTTTCTCACTGGGCATCAATTACCCAACAACCAGTGTTGTTTGAACTGTCAGAAAGTACAAAGAAATCACTATGTTTTTCTGTGGGATGCCTGGTCAGGGTCAGTGCCCTCGGCAATTAAACAGGCAATATAGAGTCGGTAAGCGAATGTCCGACTCCAGCTCCGACTTCTTCATAAATGGCCAATAATGAATACATTTACAGTAGTAAAATAGTAACATCAGGCCTTTTCTCACCACTATATAAGCAATAGGGTGAATTATAGAACATAACTTGTATTTATTGGAATATAAATTCTGGCCAAATAGCTTATAGTGGACCAAAACCCATGGCTACGGCTTGATTCCCTCCCCCCTGAGGCATCCAAAATCAGGATGCCCTGCTGTGTGAAACCCACCAGGTTTAGGATCGGGGAAAGGTGAGTTCATTTGGGCCACCTGGGGGGGAGGCAAGGACCAAAACCCAGGATAGTCAAAAGCCTGTGTTTTAGTCCACTTGATTAGGGGTGCTCAACCTTTTGAAGACCGCGGGCCATATAAGTGATTTAGGAAATGGTCGCTATCCACAATGAATAGGTTTAGAATTTTTTTTAATTCAAAAAACATAACACTTTTCTACAACAAGAGGATACCCACAAACTCCATAGATCCATCAAGGTGGCTGCAGGCTGATCACCAACAGTCGGTGTGCCCTCTCCATTGCATTAAATGTAGTGAGTGTGACACTTTATCAGTCAGACACAGTGACTGAGGGGCGGGTTGGCCCTGCATTGTGGAGGCCACACCCAGTGTCCTAAAAGAAAGCGGAGATGACGCGTGATTTGCAGATAAGCTGAGTTTTCAAGCTATCAGCGGGGTAGAGGTGAGTATACCTTTATTTTTTAAATTTAGGTGGTCACTGCATTTAGCACCAAGATTTATACTGATTACAACCTGGAACTTTGTGCAGGTCTAGGAAAAGAAAAACAGTGTTCAGGGCCAGAGTAAGGACAATCATGGTATGGAGCATTTCTTTCGTGGGGCCCCATTATTCTTAGTATACAGTACGTCCTGCTCCAGATAAGATTCTTTATTCTTGGGTAATACTCCGCCAGATGGCGCTGGACTGCAGAGACCGCGAAATTGGCCCCTCCCGGCCCCTCAAATACCCGGGACCTCCCACAAATCCCCAGATTTTCTCTGCAGTCTGGACTGCAAAGGACAAGAAGATGGCTCTCTCTTCTCGCAGGTGAGCGGGGCTATTAGCCTGGGGCCCTGTAGGACTATTCCCACCCGTTCCATTGTTTATGTGCCTCCCAGCTTTGGCTGCGCTGGTGCGGGTGACAGTAGGCAGCACCGCTGTCAGGTGCTTAGGAGCGCTGCTCCACCGCAATCCCCCACCAAAGGGTAGGCGGTATAGGCATATGGGATGCCCCTCCCGCGCTATTGCCCCTTGCCCCTGTCTATCGGTGGGTCTCCCACTCCCTTGCTCTCCCTTGTAGTGTGTGTGTGCGCTTCTGTGCATTCACTTGTATGTGTGCTTGGTGTGCCTTTAGTTCTGTCACTGCACAGACTTTGGTTGCACTGGTAACTTTTTTGAATATGCCGCCGCCGCCGCCGCGCGCGCTTCTGCAGCGTTCCGCAGTTGGCGGCGACATTACCTCATTGGTTGCTTGTCACGGGTGCGGCTTCCCGCTCTTTGGGGGGGCGGGGCCTGCGGATGGCGCGTTCTGCATCACTGTCTCCGCGGCCCGCCCCTCGAGGTATACTTGGTGCCATTTTTTCTTGCTCTTCGTGCTGCGTGGCTGGCTTCCTACCTACCGCGGTCCGTGAGTGCCCTGGCTGTTTATTTTACCTAATGTCATGTATGCATGTCACTTACGGGGTTTTTCGTTTGTCTTGCAGGCGGGTCAAACTCAATTGGTTTCTCCCGGCCCTACCCCCTCTATTTAGTTATTAAACTTTTTGAGGCCTAGTGTGCTAATTCCTCCCACTTCCCTAGTGGGCTACTGGGGCATCCCAGGTTGCTTTTATAGCATGAATCCCTATCAGCCTATTGTGCCGCTATAATCACCATATGGAGGCTTCTCAGGATAATGTGCTCGGGGTTCCTTCGGGACAAGCCCGGCTGTGTGTGGCGTGTGGGGTGTCCCCCTACAAGTGTTGACAATGTGCGGGTTTGTGTACCTTGTGCCCAGCAGGTGCTTGCGCTGCAGCCTGGTTTACCAGCAACTGGGCCTGCGCCACGTATGGCTTCGCCTACTCCCCCAAGCTTAAATTTGACTCCCCGTGAGCTGCATACCAGTGGGGAATCTCAGCCTGATGTGTCTACTAGACTGGCTAGTGTTGAAAAGTTGCTTGCTAATTCCATGGCGCGTAAGGCCTCTGCTAAGAGGTGGCATTTGATACCTGATGTCACTCTTTTCCCTATGGAGGCTGAAGAGTTCTTTGATCTGTCTGGTTATACCCCCCTGGAAGAAGTGAAATTGTTCTCTGACTCAGAGTCATCTGATGAGCGGCCCAGGGGTTTCGATGATTCTGGCTCTGATCCCTGGGCCCCAGATGATACTGATAGGCTTTCGGCTCAGATCTTTGAAGTGCTTGCTAACTCTCCCCTGGTCGCGGCTCCTAAGCAGCAGGGGGAATTGTTTCATAGTGCCAAGCCACGTTTAGAGTTCCCTGAACAATCTAATTTCAATAATCTCATGCTCAAGGAATGGGAGCGTCCTAGCATGCTTCCCGGAGTCCCTAAGATTTGGGATAAGAGATATCCCTTTCCTGCTGATGTGGTAAAGCGTTGGTCATCCCCTCCAGAAGTGGATGCCCCAATCCTGGGTTTGTCTAACACCTCTGTCATGCATTCCCCTGACTCTACTACTCTGAGGGATAGTGAGGACCGGCGTATTGATCAGCTGGCGTCCTATGCCTTTGCCTGTGTGGGGACGGCCCTGCGCCCGGTTTGTGCCTCTGCCATTACAGCTGTGGCTATTAGGACCCTGCTTAAAAGTGTCCTAGATGGTGCTTCTGATGATGTGTCTAGTGAAGAGTATAATGCACTCTCGCGCTGTGAGGTATTTGTTGCTTATGTCCTTTCTGCCTTGGATGAAACCATTAGGATGTGTGGCAGAGCCTCTGCCTTGGTGGTGGCTATACGCCGCTCGGTTTGTCTGCTCCAGTGGGCAGCTGACAACGCTGCCAAGAAGGCTCTCACTGGGTTTCCCTTCAAAGGACTACGCCTATTTGGGGACCGCCTGGACCTGTTTGTAAAGGGAGGCAGGTTACCCCAGTGCAGGAGGCAGACTCGGCCCGTTCGGGGCCCGGGCTCCTTTTCTTCCCCCCTACTGTGGATCCAGACCGGGGAAGGGGATTTCCTTTACGGGGGCCCGAGGAGATTTCTGGGAAAGGGGCAGAGGAAGTGGACGCCCTGGCTCTTCCTGGGGCTCCAAGCCTAAGCCTTCCCCCAAGCCCCCTCAGGCATGAAGGGGCGCCCTCACCCATCCGGGTGGGGCGATGGCTTCAGCACTTTGCTCACGTCTGGAGGCTTCATGTCTCAGACCGGTGGATTCAGGAGGTAGTGTCCTCCGGTTACAAGATAGAGTTTGCTGCCTGGCCCCCCCAAGATTCATCAGATCCCGTATGTCTCAGGACCCTATGTCAGCTCAGGCTCTGATTCTGGCTGTGCAAAGCCTTCTGGAGCTGGGGTTCATCTGTCAGGTCCCCTTACGAGAAAGGGGCAAGGGTTTTTATTCCAACCTTTTCACCGTGCCCAAAAGAGATGGGTCAGTCAGGCCCATCCTGGACAGATGCAGGCGCTTTCGCATGGAAACTCTGCGGTCTGCTATCAGTTCCCTGCGCCCAGGGGACTTCATGACTTCAGTTGACATCAAAGATGCTTACCTTCATATTCCTGTCTTTCCAGGTCATCAAAGATTCCTCAGATTCGCTCTGGAGGGTCAGCACTACCAATTTGTGGCATTGCCCTTCAGTCTCACTTCAGCTCCCAGAGTGTTCACCAAGGTGCTGGCAGGAGTGATGGCTCTGCTCTGGTCTCAGGGCATTCGCGTTCTGCCCTATTTGGACGACATTCTCATCACTTCTCAGTCCCTCCAACAGGCAGAGCTGGATACTCAGCTGGTAGTGTCCACTCTGGAGTCATTTGGCTGGGTGATCAACCATCCCAAGTCTTCCCTGTCTCCTTCCTTGGTGACACTCTTCCTGGGAATGAATCTGGATACAGTTCAGGCAAGGATTTTTCTTCCTCAGCAGAAGGTGGACAGTCTGCTAGCGCAGGTTCAGTTCCTGCTCTCTTGCCCCCATCCCTCCATCAGGCAGGGGATGCAGCTGGTGGGCCTGATGGTGCCCTGCTTCGAGGCGGTCCCTTATGCCTAGTTTCACATGAGGCCTCTGCAACTCCACCTCTTGTCAGTGTGGGACAAGGATCCTGCGTCCCTGGACCAGGTCCTTGTTCTGTCCCCCCTAGCCAGGCGGTCCCTCTTGTGGTGGCTGGACTCCTGTTGGTGGGCAGATCCTTTCTGGCCCCCTGCTGGGAGATGGTCACGACGGATGCCAGTCTGACAGGTTGGGATGGCTTCTGGAAGTCCCTGCAGTCCAAGGGCGGTGGGGCCCTCAGGAGGCCCATACACCTATCAACATCCTGGAACTGATCATCCTGGCGATCAGGTTGGTTCTGGCGCACTTGACCCAACACCTTCGGGGCCGGCCTGTTCAGGTACACTCGGACAACCAGACGGCGTTTGCCTACATCAATTATCAGGGAGGGACCCTGACCAAGGGGGCCCTCAAGGAAGTGTCTCTGATCCTGTCCTGGGCGGAGGACAATGTTCCCTGCATTTCAGCTGTGTACATTCCGGGGGTGGAGAATCTGCAGGCATACTCTCTGAGCAGGGGGACCCCTCGCCTGGGAGAATGGTCCCTCTGCGACAGGGTGTTTCAATCTCTGTGTCACCGTTTGGGTCAGCCAGATGTGGATCTGTTTGCGTCCCGTCACAATCACAAGCTCCCAGCCTTTGTCTCCCTGTCCCAGGATCCTCTGGCCTTGGCCACAGATGCTCTGACAATGTCATGGCAGGATTTTCAGCTTCTGTATGTCTTTCCTCTATTCCCCCTGTTGGGCAGGGTTCTGCGCAAGATAGCGCAGGAAGGGGTGCCAGCAATCCTGGTGGCTCCCAGGTGGCCAAGAAGAGTGTGGTTCTCAGACATAGCGCAGCTGGCAGTAGATCAGTACGCTCTGCCCAAGGTTCCAGACCTGCTCACACAGGGACATTTACGCCATCCCAATTTACAAACACTGGCTTTGACGGCCTGGCTGCTGAAACCTCCATCTTGATGGAAAAGGGGCTGTCTGCCTCTGTCATTAACACCATGATTAGGGCTAGGAAGAAGTCTTCTTCTTCCTTTTACTATAGGGTTTGGCGTGCCTACATTGACTGGTGTGAGTCTAGGTCTCTTCCCTGTTGTGTGTTCTCTAGTATTCTGGAGTTCCTCTAACATGGTTTGGGTCTGGGGCTTCATCTCATTACTCTGAAGGGTCATGTCTCTGCCCTGGCTGTTTTCTTCCAGAGATCTTTTGCTCAGCATTCTCTGATCAGGTCTTTTTTCCAGGGGATTACTCATGTGCATCCTCCACGTAAGCCTATGGTGCCTGACTGGGATTTGAACTTGGTCCAGTCCGCCCTGCAGGGTGCTCCCTTTGAACCTGTGCAGGAGGCTGCCTTGGCCATTCTTACTTTCAAGGTTGTCTTTTTGGTGGCCATCACTTCTGTCAGGCGTGTTTCTGAGTTGGCGGCGCTTTCCATACAGCCCCCTACTTTGAGAGACACCAGGACAAGGTGGTGTTTCGCTTCAAGCCAGATTTTCTGCCTAAGGTTGTATCTGCCTTTCATCTAAATCAGGACATTGTTCTACCTTCCTTGTGCCCTAATCCTAGTAACGCTAAGGAGATGGTTTTGCATTCCTTGGATGTGGTTAGGAATCTGAAGTACTATCTGGGGGCTACTGCACCTTTCAGGAAAACTGATGCTCTTTTTGTGGTCCCTTCTGGACCCTTCTAGGAAGGGTTTGGCTCCTGCTAAATCTACTATCAGCAAATGGATCCGTCAGGCTGTGATACAGACCTACTCTGCTAAGGGGAAGAATCCTCCCTTCTGCCTTACTGCTCATTCTACTCATGCTATTGGTGCTTCTTGGGCTTTTCAGCACCAGGCTTCTGTTGAAAAAGTTTGCAAGGCCGCTACTTGGTCTTCTGTTCATACTTTTTCCAAGTTTTACAAGGTTGATGTTAGGGCCTCAGCTGATGCTGCTTTTGGCCGCAAGGTTCTGCAGGCGGCAGTGGTCTGACCTGTCTGCTGTTACCTTTTGGGATCCCACCCTACTTTACGGACACTGCTATTGGATGTCCCAAGAGTAAAGAATCTTATCTGGAGCAGGACGTACTGTATACTAAGAATAATACAATTCTGTGATTACTCACCTGTAGAATTGTTATTATGAGTATACAGTACGTCCTGCTCCACCCCACCCTTGTTTTCATTATTCTTGGATCCCCTGTATGGTGATTGTTATCATTGTTGATAGTTACTGGTTAGTTATGTTATCATTCTCCGGGCTTCTTGTTAACTGCTTTTCAATGCTGGGGATTTGTGGGAGGTCCCGGGTATTTGAGGGGCCGGGAGGGGCCAATTTCGCGGTCTCTGCAGTCCAGCGCCATCTGGCGGAGTACTGTATACTCATAATAACAATTCTACAGGTGAGTAATCACAGAATTGTATTTTTCCCTCCATCACAAGCTCCCTATGCACCTAACTGTCTTTGCCCACAACCAAAGACAAAAACAACAAATAATAAAGGGAGAATACATTGAAATAAAGGAGAGATATCGAGATACAGAGGAGAGAACGGGGGAAAGAAAGTTCAGACGAAGAGAAAAGGGAAAAATAGAGAGACAAAGGAGTAAACGGGGAAATGGAGAGCAATAAACAAGACGTGGGAGGGATATGAAAAGATAGATGAGAAAATGGGGGATATAGAGAGACAAAGGAGAGAAGGGGATTATGGAGAGCTGGAGAATAGAAAGGGGGAATATGGAGAGAAAAAGAGAAAAGGCGGGAATGGCGAGAAAGGGAATATAGAGATATGGAGTAGAGAAAGGAGGAGTATGGAGAAAATCAGGAGAGAAAGGGGGATTGTGGAGAAAAGGAGGAGAGAAAGGGGAAATATGGAGTGAAAAGGGGGATATAGGGAGAAGGGAGAGAGAAAGGGGGAATATGAGGAGAAGGAGGAGAGAAAGGGGTAATATGGAGTGAAGAGAAAAGGGGGAGAGAAAGAGGAGAGGGGGGAATGGAAACATGCAGGAGAGAAAGGGGGATAATGGAGAAAAGGAGGAGAGAAATAAATATGGAGAGGAAAGGAGGGTATGGGGAGACGGGGGAGAGAGAAAGGGGGAATATGGAGAGCTGGAGAGAAAAGGTGGAAAATGGGGAGATAAAGGGGGCAGGCCCAGCCAGATATGCTGAAGACTCCAGCAAGCCACAGACTAACTTCCTGTTTCACTATGCCGACAGTGCGCCATGCGTGACTGCACGTGCTCCATGGGACTAGCAGTCAGCTATATATTATGTAGTCTGGGTATGGTCTTTTTGAGATGGGGACTGGACATGACAGCGCGCACACACCTACTAACTGCTAAAATGTATTTCCTGTCCATTTCTCAGGGACTGAGCCTGAGCTAGAGAGGGGTACATACAAGTGTAGTTTGGCTGATGTGATCAAGCATATGGTGTATCAGTGTGGCCAGAATCTGTAGTGTGTTGGCTTCTTCCTCATGAAGCCAGCCTCATATCTCTCCCCTCTTCTATGCTGCATGTGGCTCAGCAGCTAGTGACCCTGCTGAAAGGTAGTCCATTTCAGGGATGGTTGGAGGACGCCAGGAGCTCCATTGACAGTGTACAGAGGGGGCACAGAACACAGTCTTCATAGATCCATTCACAGTGTATAGAGGGGCCATACCAAACTGCCTCTATGTGCTTCTGTTGTACATGTTGAGCAGGACAAGCATGTGGACCTCATGCCTGGAACTTCAGGACAGGTCAATATTGATAATCCAGACACCAAGGGATTGGTAGCCTCCCTTTGACCACTTGCTCAGCCCCCCTCCCCAATTATTACCGGTAACAGTATTTCTGAGCGTCCTTTAGGACGGCCCCCCGAGACCCTTCTATGAGTTTGTTGCTTGGTTGAAGACTGGGGATGGGGGGGCGGGGCTTTTAACCTTTCCAAGCTGGGTTTCCTCTTCAGGGGGAGGAGCTTCAGCATGGGACTCTGGTAAGTCTAATAGGGATTTTTTTGGCATTACAATTTTTGTGTTTTTACGCAATATTCTCCTTGGGACTATAAGATGTTGGTGGATATTTTTTCACAAGATCGTATAGCAGTATGTGTTTTTCAAATCGCTCCCGAGGGTTATACTTTATTTCTAAACGTGTGCTTACCTATCCAATCTATTATGAACATGAGTGAACCCCCACAACCATGTTCCAAAATGTAATGAAAAGCTTTCCCAGAAAAGTGAGGGGTTTCGTAGCAGCAAATGCGCACTGACAAGTGCCAGTTGACAAGTGCCCAAGATTCTCATGCATCCTTGTGTTTTTGGCCATGTATTGCATTTATCTTATTGATATATCTCTTTGAAGCGAGTTTTGCGTGTTGGATTTAATGGCTACAGCACCTTTCAGATGTCAGACCAGGGGGCAGGGTTCATTTGATAATTGCCAGTTTCCAAAGTGATCTAAATGCGTCCTACAGTACATATGGCATTTTCCAGAGCAGATTGTTAGTAATAACAGTACATGGTGACCAGATAGAGGGAAAGGTTAGCATCAGCAAAGTCCCTGCGAGTAGCCACCTATTTTCTCTAATCAGTACTCGGGTAAGCAATAAGAGGTTCGGACCTTCTTAATATTAAAATCACCTGGAACAAGTAGTATAGAGAGCAATTATGAAATTATCTGCCTTTATTTTGAGAAGCACATCATTTAAATGTCATGTGTTATCTTCTCCCCAGCAGCTAGCATGGCAATAGCGTAGATCTCAATTAGGCGAGATATTCTTATTAATAAACAGATACAATCTCTTTACTGTAATGAGCGTCTCTTTCCTTTTTGTTTAATGGGGAAACATGGATGTCGGATGTCATTTAAAATAAAAAATGCGAAACAAAAAAAAAAAATCATGGACACATTTGCATTATTTTTCCCAGCAGGTCTTGTTTTAGTCATGAGACTGTGGTGGCACAATATTATATCCATATTTGGACTGTATTATCAATCCCTCAGATGATATTTAATCATTCGCTCTTGGGTCAACATCATGTAAGCGACAGCAGGGCTGAAAATAGATCTCAGATATTAAATCTCTAATCTTTTCTGTAACAAATCTTTGACTTTTTTTTTTTTTCTGTAAAAAAAAATTGTAAATGTCATAGGAAGTCTGCTTCCTCCAAAGAAAAGCGACACTCCCCTACCACCCCCCCCCCCCCCCCCCCCCCAGACTAACTATCCGGACCCAGGAACAAAAATTATTCTTTTTGGCACCTAGTTTGTCACTTGTTTTGTCCCTGCATAGCAAAGCACTCTGCTCTATGCTGCAGCACACCATGGCATCCCTGCTTCCTCATCCTAGGCTACACATATAAGTAATGCCATGGGATCCTAGAAGGGGGCCTTTTTTTCTGGACTGCTGACACTGCTTTAAAGGGACTGTCCAGGCAGAAAAAGCACACATATTCACCTTGTGTCCCCCACAGCAGCCGTTGACATCTCAGGCTCTTTAAAACTTGGGTCCATAAATATTTCGACACTGACACAAATTTTGTTTTTTATACCTGTTTACTGAGACAAGTTATAGTTATATAATGGAAATAGTCCAAAGTTTCAGATTTCATTTGAGGGTATTCACATTAAAATTGGATGAAGGGTTAGGCGTTTCAGCTCCTTAAAAAAGAACAACACCCAGGAATTTCACTTTCCTGTGTTTTGTTCCTCTGTGTGGCAGCGGCATGCCAAGCTAGGATGCTCTGCTGTGTGTACCCCCCCCCAGGTCGCCCCGTTTCACTCACCTTCCTTCCGCTCCCATGGTGCAGACTCGAGCAAGAGCTAGTGCGCGGATTTGTTGAGTGGCGTTGTTGATGGCTAAGTTGCCTGCCTGGCGATGGGGGGGGGGGGGGGGGGGGGGGGGGGGAGATTTCACACAGCAGGGCATCCCAGTTCGGGATGCCTCAAGGATTGAAACTCGGACTAGCTTGGAGTCTGTGAGACTCCAGGGCCTCCGATGTTCCTCTTTAACATGTGCCACCCTGTTTTTAAAGTGACCAAAAGTACCGTATTTGCCGGCGTATAAGACGACTTTTTCCCCTTGTAAAACATGCCTCCAAGTTGGGGGGGGGGGGGTCGTCTTATACGCCGTAGCAGCCATGAGGGCAGGGCCCGGCCACGTTCGCTATGTGAGGGAGGAGTCCGGGTTGCTAGAGGCAGCGCGTCAATGGCAACCACCTTCTCAGCGCCTAGACCAGGTTCCGGACCCCTGCGTTGTGTTCCTGGAGCCGCTTCACAGGATGCAACTGCCGCGCTAGAATGACATTTTTTGTCATGTCCGGGTGCTTCCAGCAGAGTACTCACTTAGTTGTGCACTGTCTTTTAGTGTCCCCCACAGGAACATATGGATAACTTTTTAGTTCCTGTCACCTGGCTCTCTGCTACCTCGACCAGCCGCTCACTGTCTGTCGGCAAGGCCATCGTGCACTGGCAATGGCCGCGGGGGAGGATGGCTGGAGAGGAGAGAACAGAGCAGAGTGGGGCCGGGAGCCGCGGGAGCAAAGGCTGTCATGCTTTGCTGCACACAGGCTGCAGACAGGCGATGGAGCACGAAAGCGGCCAGTGTGCTGTGATTCATCATTATCATCAGGCAGCGTCAAGGAGGAAGCAGTGCTGGACGACAGGATCGCACAAAGCTGTAAGTTATAAATGCAGTGATTTGATTCTGATCAGGTCATTTATTTAATGCTAAAGCCCCCTCCTAGCCCCCCCCCCCCCAAGTGCATCACCTTTAAAGTTAATCTAACGTCTCATAAGTCTCATCTGCCTACTCATTTCCCTCAGGACCAAAGTAAGGAGGCATAACTAAGACCAAGAGTCTTTTGAAACTTTTGTTCCAAAAAGAAAAGTCGGCCTCCCAGGAAGGCCTATTTCCCCATCCCAGGGGCATCCCTAATCAGGACCTAGGCCTGTCTTTGAGACTGTGTGTACCAAAGGAATCCCTAAGTGATCCCATGGCAGATGTGCAGGCCACAGCTGCAACCCCGGCTGAGGTCAGCCAGCTACTGACCTGCACCCCCACCTGCACCCTCACCTACCCTTCCCTTCCCAGCCACTGATCTGCCCCCTCACCTACCCCCTCCATCCCAGCCACTGACCTACACCCTCACCTACCCTTCCCTTCTTAGCCACTGATCTGCACCCTCGCCTACCCCCTCCATCCCAGCCACTGACCTACACCCTCACCTACCCTTCCATTCCCAGCCACTGACCTGCACCCTCACCTACCCTTCCCTTCTTAGCCACTGACCTGCACCCTCACCTACCCTTCCCTTCTTAGCCACTGACCTGCACCCTCACCTACCCTTCCCTTTCCAGCCACTGATCTGCACCCTCACCTACCCCCTCCTTCCCAGCCACTGACCTGCCCCCTCACCTACCTTCACTTTCTTAGCCACTGACCTGCACCCTCACCTACCCTTCCCAGCCACTGATCTGCACCCTCACCTACCCCCTCCTTCCCAGCCACTGACCTGCACCCTCACCTACCCTTCCCTTCTTAGCCACTGACCTGCACCCCTCACCTACCCTTCCCTTCTTAGCCACTGACCTGCACCCTCACCTACCCTTCCCTTTCCAGCCACTGATATGCACCCTCACCTACCCCCTCCTTCCCTGCCACTGACCTGCCCCCTCACCTACCTTTCCCTTCTTAGCCACTGACCTGCACCCTCACCTACCCTTCCCAGCCACTGACACGCACCCGATCTGCACCCTCACCTAATCCCCTTCCCAGCCACTGACTTGCAACCTTACCTAATCCCCTCCAATACCACTGACCTGCACCATCACTTAATCCCCCTCCCAGCCACTGACCTGCACCCTCATGCTTTGCTGCACAAAGTGGATCAAATCCTGATTTGGGATACCCAACTGTGTCAACCCCCCTGGATCAGTGCATAAACTTACCTATCCAGTGCTCCATTTGAACTTTAGCCATCGTGTTGTTGCCTGCTCTGCACATACACTGGCCACAGCTCCCATGGCAGCTTTAGATTCCCAGGACAGGTAAAGGGTTTAATCCCAATTTGGGATGCCTCATTATCAACATCCACTATTGCCTAGGTGCTAGTCCTGCTGCATCACTATTAAACATCCAGAAAGAACATTTGGTTTCTGAGCGCTAGAAAAGAACAGCAGAAAATCACAGACATGATCACTGCAAGGGGCCCACTGTGACACTGTCGCCCAAGGGCCCAACAAAGCCCTGCCAGCCCTGGCAGGTGTACACAAGGGTTTGATAACATATAGCCTTGTGACAGTTTTCCTGCATGTCATAAGCATTTGAATGTAAATTAACATGTTGAAATAAAATCTGATGTTCTTTTACGTTTTATTTGGTGTGCGGAAGAGGGAGTAGTCTTATACCGCGAGTATGTAACAAACTCTATATTTTGAGTGGAAATGTTGGGGGGTCGTCTTATACGCCGGCAAATACGGTAATTGTACATTTGACTCAAAGGCTGTTTCAGGGGCAGGTGTGTGCTATTCCTTCATTATGTCATTCTAAATTAAGCAATCCTGGAGATTATTTGAGGTTTGGAAGCTGCAAAAACAAAAAAAATCCATCCAAGAAATTGCTACATTATTAGGAGTGGCAAAATCTACAGTTCGGTACATGCTGTGAAAGAAATAAAGCAACTCATCAATGCAAAAAGACCTTGACGCCCACAGAAGACAACCGGGGTGGATGATGGTAGAAAATGTCCACGGTGAAGAGAAACCCCTTCACAACAGCCAACCAAGTGAACAACACTCTCCAGGATGTAGGCGCATCAATATCCAAATCTATCATAAAGAGAAGACTGTATGAAAGTAAATACAGAGGGATCACTGCACAGTGCAAGCCACTCATAAGCCTCAAGTATAAAAAGCCTAGATTGGACGTTGCTAAAAAAAAAAAAAAATCTAAAAAACCAGCACAGTTCTGGAAGAACATTCTTTGGACAGATGAAACCAAGATCAACCTCTACCAGAATGATGGGAACAAAGGCGAAGATGTGGTCCAGTTCATGATCCAAAGCATAACACATCATCTGTATAACATGGTGTGATGGCTTGGACATGCATGGCTGCCAGTGGCACTGGATCACTAGTGTTTAATGATGATGTGACACAGGACAGAAGCAGCCGGATAGATTCTGAGGTATTCAGAGAACTACTCTGTGCTCATATCCAATCTGATTGAACAGTGTTTCATAGTACAGATGGACAATGACCCAAAACAAAGCCAAAGCTACCCAGTTGATTATTAAAGCAAAGAAGGGGAATATTCTTTAATGGCCAAGTCAGTCACCTGATCTCAACCTAATTTAGCCACATTTCACCTGACTGAACTTCAGACAGAAAGGCCCACAAACAACTGAAATCCGCCACCTGGCAAAGCATTAAGAGGAGGAAACACAGCAATGTCTGGTGATGTCCGTGAGTTCAAGACTTCAGGCAGTCATTGCCAACAAATAGTATTAAAAATGTATATTTTATTTACAATTATTTAATTTGTTCAATTACTTTTGAGCCCCTCAAAATGAAGGGATTGTGTTTAAAAAATACTTTAGTGCCTCTCATTTTTATTCAATATTTTTGTTCAACAAACTAAATTAAAGATGAAAGTCTGAACTTCAACTGCATCTGAAATGTTTTGTTCAAAATTCATTGTGGTAATGTATGGAACCATAATTCGAAAAATGTTGTCTCTGTCCAAATATTTATGGACCTAACTGTACCTGTTTCCGAGGTTTGGCCCGGCGTCATGCCGTCATACACTGGATTCTTCATGAGCTTATACAATATTCACAAGCAAACTGGTAAACTGATTTCTTCCGCTCACCTAATCACTTTCTTTAGAGCACACAATTTTGGCATCAAGGCATCAGAGGACATGTGTGGATGTCGTGGGTGTCGTAGGGCCCTCTATCAAAAGCCAGTAAGTTTTAAGCTGCAGTGGGGGGGGGGGGGGGGGGTGAGGTATGGCAAGAATCTATGTTTTTGGGTTCTCTGCCTCGACAGGGATTTTGTTGAGCCAAAAAAAAAAATATTTTACCAGATTGCCTGCAGGTACCGTCCCACATGAACCAAAGCAGTCTGATATCTGCACTCTCCGGAACTGACCGCATGCTTCCAGCCTTGTCTCAGCACACATTTGAAGGGTTTGTCCAGGCAACAATAAATAAATACCATGATATTTTCCCCTGAAGTTGTTTTGTCCTACACTGGCAGTATAAAAGGTACTGGATCCCTAGATCGAGACTTGGTGTTGCAGACTTGCCATGTCATCCACCAGTGTTATTTGCAGTGACTGGAGCATGCTCAGTCCATTCAATGCAATGGAGAGGACATGCCAAGGTCATGCAGTGTGTGTTGATATTACTCTCTGGAAACTAGTAATTATCAAATGTGTTCAATCAAAGGTAGTTAAATTAAGGGTAGCAGATTTTTGAATATACCATATCACTTTTACAGAGGAGAAAGGCTTGCCTCCCACTGCCTTTCCCTTGACCTCACCAGCTGGAAACGGGTGCATTAACCAGCTTAATATGTGCCCAAAGTATTGCCTGATGGGTTAAAGCATCCACACACATCAGAGGAATTGCAATCTAGAGTACAATCTAGTTTGGGAGTCGAGGCAGTTAGAGTCCTCCCTTGTAATTGCAAAATTGTGCATTCAAAGTTCTTTCTTTTCTGTTTATTATTCCCTTCAGTTAAAAGAAAAAAAAAACTTGACTAGTTTTTAATAAACATGGGATGTACAAGTGATCGCTCCTCTTGCTATCTTGTATGTTTATGTGAATTTTTAATACAAGACAATTTTACGCGATAGATCTCCTCCTGCGAGATCATATGCAACAGCGAGACAAAGAGCGCCTGTGACTTGCTTTGCATCCATGTTCTCATAATGCTGTCAGCACGCCAGGCAAGAAAGCCAGCCGCAGAGATGTCAGTGAAACACCTACTGCAAATAATAGCACCTCTGGGGATAAGTGTTAAAATTGATTTCAGATGTCCTGCCATTTTCTTGGTGGGATACAGCGGTAAAATGTATATTATAGAATTCCGGCTTCCCCCCTGGGGGGTGGAATCACACTGGACCTGAAGCTCTTTCATATGATCCCAGTGTATGTTTTTCTTTTTTTTAATCTTTATACCAGTTTGTAGTGTTGAAGCTTGGTAAGATGCAAAAAGCACATTGCTCATTAGACAGAGTGTAATAGATTGGGAAACCAAGCTCTGTTTCCTAGTTAACCGGGGAGATTCATTTTAAATTTGTCAAGCTGTAAGGAAAATAACCCAAATCTTTCAGCAAGACCAAAGGCAATTGTTCCAACAAAACCTTAACAAGTGTCCTCTAATATGGGGAATCTATCTAACTTGCTGTCTGGAGTAATACAATGGAAGTAATAACAACTAGTTCTGTTACTCTATTTGGTGAGGCAAATAGAAAGTTTTCATTGTATGTGGGACATGGTTTTAGGCTTATTTCATACATAGTCTCTTGCATTGTATTGGAGCGAGAATACTTTAAGGTAGAGGTTCGCAACTGATCGGACTCAAGAGCTTATGTGGTGGTACTCAGCAAGGTTACACAATGATCTGTACCACAAGCTGATCTGCTGTTACGTAAAATTTACTCAAGCTTGATTTTGCTACATAGGTACAAAAAAGCTGTACAAGTAGATTAACATGTTTATGTGCATTTTATGCACTTTTAAATGGTTGTTTGGTGCATCTTAGTTGACTGAAAACCCAGGCCTACCACCAAGGTGGTACTAGAGATAATTCGAAACTGAAAAGTGGTACTTGATGAAAACAGAATACCTTAGAGCAGGAACCCGTTCCTATTTTAAGGTATCCAAACACTTTTTCATCAAGTACCATGTTCCACTTTCAAATTACCACTTGGGCATATCTCTCAACTGTCCCTCTTTGGAGTCCATGTCCCCCTGACCCTTGTTGTTCTCATTTGTCCCTCTGAGGTTAAACATGCAGACCTGCATCACTAAATGACTAATTTACCTATTCAAATTGTTTATATTGTTGTGGCTGTTATAACAGTGAATACATTTAACAGCTGTCCCTCTTTCCCAAACTGTTGGAAGGTATGCTCAGGTGGTCCTTATGAGTTTTTACTCCCCTAAAACTGTGTTGGGCAGTTTTCTATTTATGTAGCCCAGGATTTACAAACTCGTGGTACCTGAACTTTCCTCTGGTTGTACTCAAGGCCACTAGGAGGGACATGAATAGAGATGGGTATAGCCTTGCGAGTTTAGGTTCCCAAACCACAACTTTAGCCAGATGTCCATATTCAAGTTCTGTGTCTGGTCCAAACATGGAAAAGATGGTTTGTGGTCTGCTGAGCAACCCATCAACCCACTTCACCTAAGGGTGCAGATGCAGGAAGCTGCTGTAACTCACCTCTGTCCGCGATGCTCTTCCTCAGCGGCATTTGAATTTGGCCCCAGCTGGGCTACACGAAGGTGGCCGCCAGCCCCCATGAGTGAGGACACCTTTAGTGCCAGCACTGCCAGCTGGCACTAGAAATGTCCTCACTCATGGGAGCTGTTACAGTAGCATGATTACTGCTGCTCACTCTTTTAGACCACAACAAGAACACCTATAAGTCTATGACCTTGTAGCCAAAACACATGTATCTTGCTTTATCTGCATTGCATTTAGGCCTTCTACTTCCTCACGCCTCACAGGAGGTGGTGGCGAAGAAGGTGGTGAGGACCAGGAGGTGGTAGTGAAGAAGGTGTTGAAGACCAGAAACAGCCAGCAAGGAACCAGAGGCCACCAGAGACATTTACTCACTTGCGGCTGCGATCCCTCCCACGGGGCCTCCTCTTCACTAGGGGGGCCTCCGATCGCCCCCCCCCCCCCCCGGGCTCTTCCGTGGGGAGGAGAGGGTGAGAAATCAGCCCCTCCCTCACTTCCTGGTTCGCCGCGGTTAGCCCTGCCACACGTCATAGTGACGTCACCTGACAGCCGGCCCCCCTCCACCAAGCACCCGGCAGCTGTCATCGTGGATCACCAGGGGACAGAGGAGGATCGGAGGTGAGCAAAGAAAAAATAAATAAATTTCATTTTTTTATGATGTGTCTGAGTGTTTTTTTTACTTAACCCTTTGTGAACAGGTAAGGGATCCATGAGATCCCTATACCAGTCTACAAGGCTGGGGGCTGGCAAGTCACCTGCAGCTAGCGGGTGACTTGCCATTAACCCCCGGCACCCCCAATTACCTGCCTCCCCAAAGCCCGGGGGGCAGAAGAGCCCGGCCCGTGGCTATGTGGGCTTGTAGCCTGCAGGTGCCACCAAAGCTGGTCCCTGAGCCCTGTCCCACAAGCCCCCATAGCTGGTTCCGGGCTGGTTATTTCGGGTAGGGGGGACCCCATGTCTTTTTTTTTATTTTTAAGGGTTTTTAACCCTTAAAATAACAAAAAAAACGGGCCCCCCCCCCCCCCCCAGGAAGGGGGAGTCTGTCATTTTTTTTTTATTAACCCCTTATGTTCTTTCGCCCAGCAGCTATAAAAGGCTTCCAGCAGGAGAGCAGAAGCCAGAGTGATCAGCGTGGGACACAGTGCCCAGGGATGGATGGGAGGTAAGTATTAAAAAATAAATAAAATATTTTTTCTCCTCGTGTCTGTGTGTTTTTTTTACTTAACCCTTTGTGAACTGGTAAGGGATCCATGAGACCCCTACCAGTTCGCAAGGCTAGGGGCTAGCAAGTCACCTGTGGCTAGCGGGTGACTTGCCATTAACCCCCGGCACCCCAATTACCTGCCTCCCCAAAGCCCAGGGGGGGGGGGGGCAGAAGAGCCCAGCCCGTGGCTATGTGGGCTTGTAGCCTGCAGGGCTGGCCCCTGGGCCCTGTTCCTGCAAGCCCCCATAGCTGGTCCCGGGCTGGTTATGATGGGTTAGGGGGACCCCATGTCACTTTTTGGGGGGATTTTTAACGGTTTTTAACCCTTAAAATTCCCCAAAAAATGAGTTCCCCCTCCCCCCCAGGAGGGGGTGACCCTATGTCGTTTTTTTTTTAATTAACCCCTTATGTTTATAGTGTGGATAGTAGTTGTATTTTATTTGTAAATGTTATAAAGTGCTCTTTTCAGTTTGGGGGTCTCCTGGACAAGAATTGGGGACTACCGATACATATGTGGTACCGTTCGGGAGAAATGGGGCTTTCACATGCAATATGGTTTTTTATTAATAAAACATGTTTTATTTAAAATAAAGGAGACAATTGTCTAAAAAAATTTATTTATTTTTTTGTTTTTACGCAAAAATATTTTAAAAAACTGTAGAAAAATTACAAACAAGGCATTTCATGTTAAAGCCTAAACTCTGCTGCAAAAAATATATATATAATTTTCCTGGAAATTCCAGCAAAAATTCCGGTTAAACATGGCACAAAATGGGGAAAAATTAACTTCAAGTAGGCTGGCAATTAAAAGGGTTAATAGTACCTATGCATGTTGGGTATTGTTCTGCTCGGGGGACCTTGCTCTTTCAGATTTAGCTTGTTTTTTCTTGTTTGCATATTGATATTTTAGGAAAACATGTTTTTATTCAGCTTTTTTATACTTTTTGTCTTTCTTCGAAAGATTACTTCCAGAAAGATGATCCCACTACAACAAGCTGGGTACGCTTAGAAAGCTCAACATGTACTTTCAGGGAATATATGGTTTATGGGGGTATTCCAAATGTAAAGGGTTGTTTTAGTTGAAAAAGTGCAAGGTGCGCACTTTGTCTGCAGAGCAGAAATTTAAAAGTAAAATTACTGTTATGCGCATGCTTTACTTTGGGGTGTTTGGCAACTCTTTCCTTGACAGTAGCTATGCATGTTGGGTATTGTTCTGTTCAGAGGATGTTGCTTTTTCAGATTTTACTTGTTTTTTCTTGTTTGCATATAGCTTTTTTTAGGAAAATGTGGCTTTGATTCTTCCTTTTTATTATTTTTTAGGGAAACTCTGTGCAACCAAAGAATTGATTGATGGATTACTTCCAGAAAACTACGCCCACATAAACAAGCCTGGTACACCTAGAAAGCTTGAGGTGTGTACTTCCAGAGAATATATAGTTTGTGGGGGGTATTTCAAATGTAAAGGGTTGTTTTTCTTGAAAAACTGTGAGGTGCACTTAGCGCGTAGAATAGTTGTATTTTATCTGAAAATCTCCTAAAGCTCTGGTTCAGTTTGGGGGAGTCTCCTGGGCAGGAAAGGGTGTCTACCAATACATATGTGGTACCGCTGTGACCGGGAGAAATTGGGGTTTCACACGCAATAAAATATTATTGACAAAGTTACATTTTTTATTACAAAATACACTACAAATTGCAAAAAATAGATTTTTTTTAAACATTTTTTGCACATATTTCACCCAAAAGTATTGAGAATCCACTAAAAAAGGCCATACAAGACATTTCATGTTAAAGGGTAATATGCATGTGCATTGGTGCCGCTTAAACAAAGAACCAGCCACTCGGGTACTCACCTCTTCGTGTTGCATTCCCACCTGACTGCGAGCAGCATGGCCGACGGCCAAGCCTGTCAACGTGGCCGGCACTAGCCATGCATCTGATCCACGGCAGCCATCATAATTGAATGACCCAGTTATTTTAATGCGCAATGCACAGCAGCGACCAGAGGGACCATGGTCATTTATTACCATAATTCCTGTTTTAAAAGTCAATAAAATGCTAGAGTACTTACAGAAACCTGGTAGCTGTTCCATACAGCCACTTTAGCAGCTTATCTCAGGAGGGTATGAATTACGTGCTAGTGGGGATTATAATTGTGTGTGTATGTGTGTGTGTATATATATATATATATATATATATGTGCACAAAATCTTCCGACCATCAATATAAAATTAACAAATACTCCCCTACACTGCCACAAAGCTGGTTAATGGACATCAGCTTTAACAGTAGCCTCATGATCCAGCCACGCCAGCTGGGTCCTGTAGCCTGGCACTGCACAACAGATTCTGTAGTCAAATTAAAGGGGGTAGCTACATGATGAAGCCATATCTAAATGAGGTGTCTTTTGTGACAGCAGACCACTAGTGATCAGTTTCATGGTAGGTAAGTAGTAGAAACCGATTTATAAAGCTGCACATTAATGGGCAGGTAAAACGTATACCAACACTTGATTCAGTACTGAAGAAGCAAAATGATGTCTGGTAGGGCTCCGTTATAATCGGCTCTGCACACTAAAACAGCTGTAAGTTCTCATTGGAGGACTTTACCGGATGCTGCAGTGTGTGCTTGGTTTTTTGAAGGACCCCTGATGGCAAAAGCTGAGTTGGCCTTGGAACCAAGAGGGCAGCTGCAGCCTACAGGAATATATGGGATCAAGCCTACCAGCGGGAAGGCAAGTGCATTTTATGCGCCCGGATGTTTTAGATTTTGATTTATTGCCCATAATATATGCTGACATTCATTAGTAATCTACCAGAATTGCTCACCGCCCCAGGTTAGCCTTTCTTGAAACTATTTGCCCTGTCAAACCTGTATCTCAAAGTCTTTCTTTTTATAACACACTACTTCAGACTGCATTGAGACCTGCATTGGTCCTTAGGGATCATGCTTAAATGACTTTTCCTTTCTCACCTTTTCCCCTTTTAATGACCATTCATCTTCCCCCACAAGAGACATTAGGATGGGAAAGGTTTCATAGGATCTTAAGTCACCAAAAAGTGAACTCTTCTCCATGAAACCAGCCATCTGCTGCCATAAAAACAGCTGATTAGGACGGAATCATTTCATTTCCAGACATGTTATCGGGAGTTGGAATGTATCTCTCTCCTGGGAAACGGACAACGTAGGGAATAGAATCTATTTTTGGCAAGCGAAAGAGCGTGCAATTCATAGACACTTTACTGTAACTGTCCGAGGAGGTGCCTATTAACCTTTTCTATGATGACAATGAATTGCATCAAATCAGTGATCGACTTAAGAAAATACACCACGGTAACGGGTCTACGTCTCACATTTTTAGCATGTTGTTTCATGCCGCTCATCATGCGCTTTAATGTAAATCGTCTCTGAAAGCTATGAAAGGGATAGGTTTGTAAAATGAAATATGATTAATAATTAGAAAGCCGATTTTCTCTGAATCCAGATTAGCTCCGCTAGTTAACCTTTGTGTCTGCTTAACTGTTAATGTGCTATGTGTGTTATTCTACTTTGCTCTTCTATGGAAAGGAACATCAAATTTATATCATAGTCTTGCAAATCAAATTCAGGGTGATAAAGTTTAATTCCGGCCGCTGAACTATAAAATGGAATAGAACAAAAGTTATGATCAAGCGGAGGGGTATCGCCTGCTAATTTTTATTTAAAGATTCACAAACATTTTCCAAGTATACAGCACGTCCTGTTTCACTAATTCTTTACGCTTGGGATATCCGCCACAAGGTGGCGCAGTGGACTGCAGAAAAGACTTGTGGCTCCTCCCGGCCCTATAAAAGGACAAGAACCTCCCACAAATTCCCAGTTTTCATCTGCAGTCTGGACTGCGAAGATAGAAGATGGCTCTCTATACAATGCGCAGGTGTGCAGGGCTTACAAGCCTGCGGCCCTACAGGACTATTCCCACCCGTTCTGGACCCACTGCCTCCCAGCCTCGGCTGACTGGTTCGGGTGAAGGTAGGACAGTACCAGGGTCAGGTGCTTGAGGAGCGCTGCTTCTACCGCAATCCCTTCATTGATTTGGGTAGGCGGTCCAGGCTTATGGTGAGCCTTATGGGATGCCCCTTCCTGCCTGTTTCTGGGTCTTTCTCACCCCCCCTCCGCTGCCCCCCCTCCCCCTATACCTAGTGCTTGCTTTTATGCGCTCGCTGCTACTCTTCCCTGCCTCGCTCTCTCCCTGGGAAGAGCCCCGCCCCTCAAGGTCCGTGCGGGCGCCATTTTGGACTG
Source organism: Gastrophryne carolinensis (assembly GCA_027917425.1). NCBI lineage: Eukaryota > Metazoa > Chordata > Amphibia > Anura > Microhylidae > Gastrophryne > Gastrophryne carolinensis. The sequence goes on along the minus strand of CM051244.1, from coordinate 115,432,267 downwards.
AGATTTCGCCCTGTTCTCATGTACTGCGAGCGCTGCTGCCCTTCCTGATCGTGCGGTCCATTGGTCCGTGGTGCTTTCTACTATTCTCACATTATGGGTTTTTATGTGGGTTTCTCTTATGTCTTTCAGGCGGGATAAACGTGACTGTGGTTTCCCCTTTGTAATCTCCCACCTTCCTAACGGGTTTTTGGGGCATCCCGGGTGGCTATTGCTAGCCTTAACCCTTTACTGGCCAGTTGTGCCATTGTAATCACCATATGGAGGCTTCCGGGGATAATGTGCTTGGAGTTCCCTCGGGACAAGCCCAGCTGTGTGTTGTGTGTGGGGTATCCCCTGTGAGTGACGATGTCAGGGTATGTGTGCCCTGTGCTCAGAAGGTACTTGCGCTGCAGTCTGGGTTGCCTGCCTCGCTTCCCAGCTCTGCGCCCCCTTCTGCATCGCCTACCCCCCACGCCTGCGGTTGACCCCTAGTGAGGGCCCCGCTAGCGGGGAATCACATTATGACCTGGCTTTGCGGGTGGCCAGCCTGGAAAGGCATATTACTGGGCCTGCCCCCTGTAAGGCTTCTGGCAAAAAGCGCCATTTATCTCCTGCCGTTTCCCCTTTTCCTGGGAAAAATGAGGGACATTATTCTTTCCCTGGCCTTTACCCCCTAGAAGAGGGGGAGCTTTTTTCTGATTCCTCTGAGGAACAGCAGGAGATTTATGGCGGTACAGGGTCTCCTTTCGGTGACGATCCATAGTCGCCTGATGATACTGATAGGCTGCTGGCTCACATTTTTGAAGTGCTATTGCCCCTCCTGTGCCGGCTAAAAAGCAGCAGGGGGAGCTTTTCCACACTGTTAAACAATGCTTGGAGTTCCCTGAGCAGGCCCACTTTAATGATTTGGTGCTCAAGGAGTGGGAACTTCCTAGCAGATTGCCCGCGGTGCCCAAGAGTTGGGACAAGAGGTATCCCTTTCCTGCTGATGTGGTTAAGCGCTGGTCGTGTCCCCCCCCGAGGTGGATGCTCCCGTGCTTGGGTTGTTCAATACTTCTGTCATGCATTCCCCTGACACTTCTACTCTGAGGGATGGTGAGGAGCAGGCGCTTCTGCTATCACGGCTATTGCTATTAAAGGCCTGATTAAGTGCCTTTTGGATAATGCCTCGGATGCCAACAGGGGGGAGGAGTATAGATCCACCTTTCGGGGGGCTGGTTCTTCCCTCCCCTCCTTCCGTGCTCCCAGGTCTGGCCGGGGTGCGCCTTTTGCGGGAACACGTAGAGAACCTTGGGGCCGGGGTAGAGGCCGTGGCCACCCCGGTCTCTCCTGGGGTCCCAAGTCCAAATCTTCCCCCAAGCCCCCTCAGGCATGAGGAGGCGCCTTCATCCATCGGGGTGGGGGGACGGCTTCGGCTCTCTGCTCACGTCTGGAGGCTGCGCGTCTCAGACCGGTGGATTCAGGAGGTAGTGTCTTCCGGGTACAAGATAGTTTGCAGCCTGGCCCGCCCCCAAGTTTCATCAGATCTCGGATGGTTCAAAACCCCTTGTCAGCTCAGGGCTTGCGGTCCAAAGCCTTTTGGATTTGGGTATCATCTGCCTGGTGCCCTTCCAGGAAAGGGGAAGAGGCTTTTACTCCAATCTGTTCATGGTTCTAACATTTTCGCATGGAGACTTCATGACTTCGGTGGACATCAAAGATGCTTACCTTCATGTTCCAATTTTTCCAGGACATCGGAGATTGCTCAGGTTTGCTCTGGAGGATCAGCACTACCAATTTGTGGCCTTACCGTTCGGTCTTACCTCTGCCCCTCGAGTCTTCACCAAGGTGCTGGCGGGGGTGATGGCTCTGTTGCGATCTCAGGGCATTCTAATCCTTCCTTATCTGGACGACATTCTGATTGCTTCTCAGCCCTTCCATCAAGCCGAGCTGGATACCCAGATGGTGGTCTCCACACTCGAGGCCTTCGGTTGGGTGATCAGCTTTCCCAAGTCTTCACTGTCTCCGTCCTTGGTGAGGTCCTTTCTGGGCATGACTCTGGATACATCTCAGGTCAAGGTTTTCCTGCCTCAGCAGAAGGTGGAGAGCCTGCAGACGCAGGCAAGGTTTCTACTTTCTTGCCCTCATCCCTCCATTCGGCAGGGGATGCAGTTGGTGGGCCTGATGGTGTCTTGCTTCGAAGCGGTCCACTATGCTCAGTTTCACATGAGACCTCTTCAGTTGCACCTCTTGTCGGTTTGGGATCGGGACCCTGGGTCCCTGGATCAGGTATTTGCCCTGTTCCCTCTGGTCAGTCAGTCCCTCTCCTGGTGGCTGGACTCAGGGAATCTCCTAGTGGGCAGGACCTTTCTGCCCCCGTGCTGGGAGACTGTCACCACAGATGCCAGTCTGACAGGTTGGGGGGGCTTTTGGAGGTCTCTGAAGTTCCAGGGTCAGTGGGGCTCTCAGGAGGCCCATGCCCCCATCAAATTCTGGAGCTACGGGCGATAAGGTTGGTTCTTTTCCAGTTGACCCCACACCTTCGGGTCGGTCTGTTCAGATTCGCTCGGACAACCAGACGGCAATTGCCTACATCAATCATCAGGGAGGGACTCGGAGCAAGCGAGCCCTCAAGGAAGTGTCCCTGATACTGTCCTGGGCGGAGGAGAATGTCCCCTGCATATCGGCAGTTTACATCCCGGGAGTGGAGAACCTGGAGGCATACTCCTTGAGCAGGGGGATGTCTCGGCTGGGGGAGTGGTCCCTCAGCAACAGGGTATTTAACTCCCTGTGCCACCGCTGGGGTCTGCCGGATGTGGACCTGTTTGCTTCACGTCACAATCACAAACTTCCATTCTTTCTCATTCTGTCACAGGATCCTCTGGCCTTTGCCATGTATGCGCTAGCAATGCCTTGGAAGGGGTTTCGCCCCGCTTCCTCTGTTGGGCAGGGTGTTGCGCAAGGTAGCTCAGGAAGGGGTGCCAACCATTCTGGTGGCCCCCTGTTGGCCAAGTGTGGTTCGCAGACATTGTGCAGTTGGCAGTAGATCAGTACGTCCTGCCCAAGGATCCAGATCTACTCACTCAGAGGCAGCTGTGCCATCCCAATTTACAAACGCTGGCTTTGACGGTTTGGCTGCTGAAACCTCCATCTTGATGGAAAAGGGGTTGCCTGCCTCTGTTGTTGATACCATGATTAGGGCTAGAAAGAAGTCCTTGTCCTTTATCTACTACAAGGTCTGGCATGCTTACATTGCCTGGTGTGAGGGTAAGTCTTTTCCCTGTCGGGTGTTTTTTTATTCCCAGGATTCTGGAATTCTTGCAACATGGTTTGGATTTGGGCCTTCAACTTAGTAACCTCAAAGGTCATATTTCAGCTCTGGCAATTTTTTTCCAAAGATCTTTTGCCAGTCACCGTTTAGTTAAGACCTTTTTCCAGGGGGTTTGTCACGTGCGTCCGCCACGTAAGCCTATGTTACCAGTTTGGGATTTGAATCTGGTGTTATCTGCTCTGCAGGGTCGTCCCTTTGAGCCTCTCCGTGAGGCCGCTTTGCCCATTTTGACACTTAAGGTAGCCTTTTTGGTGGCTATCACTTCTGTCAGGCGTGTTTCTGAGTTGGCGGCGCTTTCCATCAAACCTCCTTATTTTGAGCGACACCAGGACAAGGTGGTGTTTCGGTTTAAGCCAGATTTCTTGCCTAAGGTTGTGTCTGCTTTTCATCTCAATCAGGACATTGGGGTCGATTCAAAGAAACATGTAACAGCTTTGATTTTGGTGCTGATCATCCTATTTTTCCCGTACGCTCGTGCGTTCGTATGAACTTGCGAGTGATTCTTATAACCTAATACGTTTCTATCCTAAAATGTACGTCCGTTCGTATGGCAGTTCGGGAATCAGACCTATGTCAGTTTCCATCCTGAATTTTCCGTTTCATTTCTCAGGTTGCAACATTGGTTTTGCCCTTTTTCCTTTTTCGTCTGGACGTAAATCCTTCTGATCTTGCGGCTGCGCACTACAAACTTACCTCATTAAAGTGCATTCTAAATATTTGGTCTTTTATTTTTCTTTATTTCATTCATTTTGTAGTAACCAACCATTAATGAATGCATTTGCATAAGTAAATCTTACTTTGTTTAATTTTTAGTTAACTTGCATTTTTTACTTGTGGATTTAATTTTAATATTTTGGCTTCAAATGGTACAACTTAAAATTTTTTGTGTGGTTACCCACACCCTCTACATACAGATTTGCTCTCAAAAATTATAAAACACCCAGCAACTTCTGCATGTTATGAGCCTAGAAACAGCCAAGATGGCGGGTCAGGTATTCTCGGGCAGCCTGCAAACAGAAAGGGCCTTGTGACTGTGTTGCTCTGCATTCTTTGATTTCTGACCTTTCCGTGCCCCCAGCTCTGCTGTGTCTGTGCTAAATACAGCAGTAACCCACATCCTGCACTTTATCCCGCTCTCCTCTCCTCAGTAAGTGTGATGCATCTGACCAAAGATGTGTTTAAATAATTAAACAAAGCAAAGGTAAACAACTACACCAATAAATTCAAACTAAAAATATTATTCTAGTACATCAATTTAAAAATAAATAACAAAGGACATAAGTTTCTTTAACCCTTTTGGTGCCAAGCACGTAACACCTACGTGCTGGCTTGGCTGGGCCTTAAGTGCCAAGCCCGTAGGTGTTACGTGCTTGACTTTCCTCGCTTCTAGTTTAAAAAATAAAAATCAAAAATACTCACCTGACCCCTTGTTGGATCCGGCCGGGTCTCCTCTTTAATTTGGTGCCATCCGATCCCCCGTGGGGGGTCGGATGGCTCCAGGAGAGCCCCCGGAATAGGCCGCCCCCCCCCCCGCTTCTGCAGCAGCAGCTGCTAACTGTAAAAAAAAAAAAAAAATAAAAATGACATTCACTTACCTGTGTGTGCGCTGGCTCCCGCTGTCCCTCCTCTTCACCTGGGGGGCCTCCGATCCCCCCCCAGGACTTACCGTTCTTCAGGAGAGAGCCTGGGAGGCTCTCTCCTCTCTTCTTCAAGATGGCGGCCGCCATCTTGCCTCTAAGCCCCGCCCCCTTGGGGGCGGGGCTTATGACGTCATCCCGGTCCCGATCACCGGCTTCAGCTTTCTCAGCTTCTCAGATGCCGGTGATCGGTGCCCTGGAAGGAGGTGACAGGAGATCCTCTGATCTCCTGCCTTCTCCTTCTCTGGATGCCGATCACCGGCATCTGTCAGCTGAGCGGCGAGGGACAAGAGCTTGCAATCGAAGGTAAGTACAGTAAAAAAAAAATTTTTTTTTTTTCTAATAAAATACTTTTTATTATTGTGTGGTGTTTTTTTTTCACATTAACCCTTTGTGAGCTGGTAAGGGGTCCATGAGACCCCTTATACCAGTTCACAAGGCTGGGGGGGTGGCAAGTCACCTGCCCTAGCGGGTGGCTTGCCATTAACCCCCGCACCCCCATTACCTGCCTCCCCAAAGGCCAGGGGGGGGCAGAAGAGCCCGGGCCCACATAGGCTATGTGGGCTCGTAGGCTGCAGGGTGGGGGGGCCACCAAAGCTGGCCCCCCCACTCTGTGCCTACAAGCCCCCATAGCTGGTCCCGGGCTGGTTACTTTGGGTAAGGGGGACCCCACGTCATTTTTTTTTTTGGATTTTTAAGGGTTTTTAACCCTTAAAAATCCAAAAAAAAATGGGGTCTCCCTCCCCGGGAAGGGGGACCCTATGTCATTTTTTTTTTTGAATTAACCATTTGTCATCCAGCAGCTATAAAAGGCTTCTGGGCAGGAAAGGGTGTCTACCTATACATATGTGGTATCGCTGTAACCGGGAGAAATTGGGGTTTCTCACGCAATAAGATTTTATTGACAAACTTACATTTTTTATTACAAAAAACTCGACAAATTGTAAAAAAATATATTTTTTTTAATTTTTTTCACACATTTCACCCAAAAATGTTGAGAATACACCTAAAAAATACAAACAAGACATTTCATGTTAAAGCCCAGACTCTGTTGAAAAAAACAATATATAATTTTCCTGGGAAATCCCTGGAAATCCTTTCAAAAATGACAGTTGAACATGTGTAGCGCGAAACAGTCAAACTCAGTCTGGCAACAGGGAGTGGCAAATGCTGCAGGTAGGCTGGCAGCGAAAGGGTTAATTAACGCAAATATATTGATGTATTGCAAAATAAAGGTTTACATGCAAAGGACTAATTAAGGTTTTATAAGGCATACATGAATCAGGTATGCATTGCCATACAATTTATGGCCTCGGCCATGCTGATACATGCAGTTCATTGGAGCTCAAGACGCGCAGACTCCTCCACATAGCCAAAAAACCTGATCAAGAACAGCAATACGACTGCTAAAAGGTGTCGGAAGTGGCTTTCTTTTAAAACGTATTTAGAGGTTGGAAAACTGTTCTCTGAATCACACCTAAACACATCCGATTATCCTAAGTTTTAGGTTTTGATCCTAAGTTTTACGTTTTGATCCTACAATTTAGGAACGAACTTCCGATGATCGTAAGAGCATATACGCATTCGTACGTAGGCTCGTGCGAGTCGGAAATGGCCAAAAAAACAGGAAAAAATTACAAACACCCACCCAAACTTACGATTCTCGATCCGAAATCAATTAACTTTTGCTCTTTGAATCGAGGGGATTGTCTTGCCTTCCTTGTGTCCTAATCCTGCTAATTCCAAGGAGCAGACTCTGCATTCCTTAGATGTGGTCAGGGTTCTTAAGTTCTACTTGGTGGCTACTGAATCTTTCGGGAAGACTGATGCTCTTTTTGTTCTTCCTTCTGGGCCTAGGAAGGGTTTGCCTCCGGCTAAGTCCACTATCAGCAAGTGGATTCGTCAGGCGGTGGTGCAAGCCTATTCTGCTAAGGGGAAGGAACCTCCCTTCCGCCTTACTGCTCATTCCACTCGTGCTATTGGTGCCTCTTGGGCTTTTCAGCACCAGGCTTCTGTTGAACAGGTTTGTAAGGCTGCAACTTCTGTTCATACTTTTTCCAAGTTTTACAAGGTTGATGTTAGGGCCTCAGCTGATGCTGCTTTTGGCCGCAAAGTACTTCAGGCAGCAGTGGTTTGATTTGCCTGCCGTTGTTCTTGGGATCCCACCCTACTTTGCGGACACTGCTTTTGGACGTCCCAAGTGTAAAGAATTAGTAAAACAGGACGTGCTGTATACTTGGAAAAATACAATTCTGTGAGTACTCACCTGTAGAAATGTTTTTGTAGTATACAGCACGTCCTGTTTAACCCCTCCCTTGTTATCATTATTCTTGGTTTACCTCTGTATGGTGATTTGTTCAAATGTTGGTTGGGGTTTCCTTTTATTTTTATTCTCCCGGCTACTTGTCTAACTGCTTTTTAACCCTGGGAATTTGTGGGAGGTTCCTGTCCTTTTATTGGGCCTGGAGGAGCCACAAGTCTTTTCTGCAGTCCACTGCGCCACCTTGTGGCGGATATCCCAAGCGTAAAGAATTAGTGAAACAGGACGTGCTGTATACTACAAAAACAATTCTACAGGTGAGTACTCACAGAATTGTATTTTTAAGACCATGTGGAACTTAATTTTAAGTTTCTGTCAAACACAACCTAGATTAATTTCTGACCACAGAGAACATGCCAGGGTCATAACAATGTCATTTGATGCAGATGCCTTTACTTAAAGCCCTGAGCCACATCCAGCAACGAGAGATGGTTGTAGGCCACATTAAGTCCCAAAAGTCATAGAAACATAGAAATTACATGCTGTACTCTATTTTTAGTAGACTTAACATGGATCACCCCCAACCCAATATGCATAGTGTGCATGAATTCCTCTCCACCTCCAAACCTTTATATTTAGACTATCCACATATTCTATATGCTTTACTTCACAACCTATTAGCCCTGCAACAAGAGCCCCTAAAAGGTTTAATCGGACAAGCATACACGCTAACCAGTCCCTGGCGTTTCCACTGCTGCACTTGCCAGCTTCCATCCTCTGCAGAGTTCAGGAATGTGGCTCAGGCAAGGAGGCTGGAGTTAGGTAAGCCAGTATCACTCTCTCTCCTCTCTGCCTTAAAGTGGACCAAAATCCTGGATTTTCACTATCCTTAATTCAAGGTACAAAGCAGAGAGTGCTCTCCTAAGACAGTATTTGCATAGAATTTCTCCTAGAATTTCTTGCAGTAAGCAGGCCTATGCAAATGATCCCTTTATACCTTCCTCCCATGTCACCACCTAACTCCTCTCTTATGCTGACATGGGTCAAAAGCCTAAATCGCGTGTCCAGGAGTGGATGGTGACATATTTTCTTATATGCTATTCCAGAGCTTTGCACACCCTGGTGGATCCACCTTTAGGCGGTGTAAATGGATAATTTGCATGGACCCACCTACTGCAAGGGATTCTGGGAGAAATTCCATTATCCTTGGTTTGTATACCTCATGCAAATACTGTCTGTTTTGGGAAAGCATTCTCTGCCTTGTACCTTTATTAGAGGGCTTTTACATCCCTTTAATCCCCCTATACTGCCTATAGGGTCTTGCCCTAACCAGGTTTATGATGATATTTCAGTCTAAAGCTGCAGCCTGTTGCAATTTTATTACAATTTTGCCCTCTAATTGCATCTCTCTCATCTTGGAATGTGAGTGGGCTCAAATAACTAGTCAGAGTCTGTACTTTAATTATATGTTATAAGTTTCAAAAGTTTGTGAGCAAATTGGAAAAGCAGAAACACTGCAACTCTGGGAAGTCCAGTATAAGTTCTTTGCATACTTTCATTGTAAAGCTTCACTGTGATGACAGCTGTCAGATGGCAGGGAAGCAACAACTTCAGAGGAATTAGCAATTTGAATACAAATTTCTCCTTTGCAAGTCATGGGTGTACATCCTGAAACGCAATTGGGCTCTAATGACAGAGGAGAGTCTGGATTCATTTACGTGTTTACCGAATCCTCCAAATGTGTGCTACAGCTGTGCTTCATGTTTCATATAGAATTTGCTTTCAAGCCAACTTGTCGAAGAACCTGTCCTATCATATAGTAAATGCATGCTTCATGGTGGAACTAACACTATGGTAACTATTACGTTGTCGAAAAAAACGGCTACCTCCTGTTTCAGCCTGAAATTCAGACTCTTATGCTATAGAGTTGTGGGTGGGCTTAAGGGGGTGACTGACAGCCGACTCTGTATTGTACATGGAAACTTGATATGCAACTACAACACCCAATGTTCAAGTTTGATGCTTGTTTTACATCTTCCCTTCCCAAACTTGCTTTGTGCCCTGTTGTCACTGAGCTACAAGCCATGGCATCCATTTAGTTGTGTTAGGTGTTTTGGGGGACCCATGCAGATAGAGGCAGCTTTATATCTACTAATGCTGGGAATACAGGAAGCAAACCATGTGCGGTCGCACAGTATGCCTGCCTAACCTCTCTGTAAGGAGATGCCATTCAGAGGTCTCTCTTTTGTATTTTTGTATCTCACAACTTTTTGCATATTGTTGTTCACTCGTTTTATGTTCTCTTCTTGCCTTTTCCTGTCTCCTCCCTTTTTATTTTATTTTTCAGATTTACCCAATCTTTGTTATTTCTACATTTCTTCCTGCTTCTCTTTTCCACATTCTCTCCATCTTTCCTCATCACATTCATTCTCCCTTCTTTGTTCATCTTTTTAAAGTGATTCAAGAACCAAACAAAAGGATACTCCCCTTTTGTTCATCACAGCTGATCGGTGCCAGCCTAGCGATTAGCAACTCAAATGATCACTGGATCACAGCTCGCGCCACCCTGGGCCTGAACTCTATCAGTCGCAGCGGCACGGCACTCCATTCACTACAATTAGTGGGTGATGTCAGGCCTCAGCATACCGCCTCTATTGCAATAAATGGAGAGGGTGTGGCAGCACTCCTGTAACTGATGGTGATTCTTCCCTTCCTTTATCTTTTCCCATCTACCTCTCAGTCTTCCTCTTTTCTTTGCTCCCTCTTTTTACTGTCCCTCAATCTTTTATTCTTTTGAGTATATTTGTGGGCAGCATTCCAAGACCCTGTACTGAGTGACATATAGCCTAAGACCGGCCCTGAGTATAATGTCTTTATTATTTTATTCATCCGAATTCTTTGACATTTAGAGTGAAATCTAAGGATCTTCATAATCACAGGGGTCTGTTTCACCCTGATCTACTGTGCCAAACACAAGGCTTGAACTATTGACCTGTGCCACCATATTTAAATACCCGCATAATAGCCATCTATGCCATCTAAAGGGGGGCTTTCCTAAATGTCAAATGTATTTACCTGGTGCATACAAGAACAACATGATTTACCCATGGTCCTTTGCAGTAGGTGGAGCCATGCAAATCATCTCTTCACATTCTTGGGTTATTACCCTTGCTCCCAGAGACCGCTTGGGCATAGCTAATTAATATTATACAACCTGCGGCTCCACTCATGGAGGTGTTTTAGCATGTTGCTCCTCATCATACCCATGCTGGAGATAGATGGCCGCATGGAAAATGAGATTTGGCGAAGAGTGCCAAGATATAATCACTAGCCACTTTAGCAAAAAAACCATGTTAGGCTTAAAGGGGTTGACCACTGCCTGGCAGTTTGCTTGATGCAGTGTCCGTCTCATGCTGTCTCTTTGCTCTGGTCATCGAAAAGAAAGAGCAATTTACTTCCTCTGCCTCCAGTGCCTCCCCCTCTGATCGGACCACAAATCGAAGCTAGAGGCTCTACACAGTGTGTGTCTAGTAAATTACTTTTATGTTGGGCGATTGAAAGTATCTAATGAGATTATTTTACTTGAGGTTAGAGATGTTCTCAAAGATCTCTGTCAAACATCAGAGGATTGGGAGTTCGGTCATGTATCTTCAAATGAAAACACAGGCTAAGCAGCCATTTCTTAACTGAATTTTTGTGCTTTGTCTGCTCTTGAGATTTCTCTTGACATTTCTACAGCTAAACTTTCTAGTTGTTTCATAGTTAAAGTGGACCTCCAGTCAAAAATGACTATGATGGACAAAGTTGCTGCACACTGCAATGAAGCCTATCTACTAGAAGGAGGTGCAGCTTCTGTGTATGTGCGCAACTGTTTCTTGTTCCCCATCAGGTGGCGCAGTTCTCAGAGATGATTTGTATGGTAGGTTAGGCTGGTTTAGTGTAGCATGTAGATCGAATTTATTGTAGGTTTATGAACAAATCCATAGTTTCTGTACTCCTTGGAAACATGATTCATGGCAGCACCACATCCTGACCTGACCTTCCCAGCCAGGCCCAAGACTAGCTCTACCTGCCATCTCCAGCACAATCTACTTCTTCCAGCTGCCTCGATGAAATGGGGGCACCCTGGCTGACCAGTTTAGGACCAGTGAGGGTCATGCTTGGCATGTCGTTGCTGGCAAGAGGAGCCATTTAAGAAAAAGCAACATAGCATTCCTATGTGACTTTTAAGGGGACATTGGAGTCTAGCTGAGCTGATCCTTGTAGCAAATTGGCTAATGCCAGTACCTTGGATTTCCACTTATACTCAGCTTGACCCTTGCTTTCAAACCAGTGTGCAGATCAAACTTCATTATCCCCCCAGTAACACCAAAAGCACAGACTGCCACGTTGACATTTGTTGAAAACCATTGACCTGTATGAACCAAAAAATAAAAACAGAAATGAAAAAGGATTTCCTCAGAGCTTATTCCTGCCTCTTGCAAGTCTATCGCACCTCACACCAAAACTGTCAATTATAGTTTTACCTGAAATACGTTGCAGTCCTCTATTGTGTTTCTAAATCCATGATACGCTGTATCAATGCTTCCTTTTTTCCTCATTTTGTTTTGTACATTTGTAAATAATTGTTTTTGTATTTTAATACATTTGTAAATAAAATAACCGAAGAGCTTCCTTTTATAATATTTTGTGAAATTTAGCTATCATGAAAAACCTTTAGCTCTAGCTCTTCCAGATGATATAATATTTTACACAAAGTATGCAAGATTTTTTTAATAATCTTATAATAACCCTTTCAAAACAAGCATACCTTTTGCTCTTTAGCAAGTCATATACTGTATAAAAGGGTGTGGTATTGTTCTCTGAAGCATAAGATGCATTATTAATAGTTGGAATAATTAAATATAAAAAAATATATATTTACGCTTTGTTTTTTAAAGCTAAGTTTCCTAACCAACAGTACAATTACCACTTGTGGTACCCAAGATCCCACCAGGTGGTACACAATGAGGCTACAGTCTGATCTTTACCTTCCCCCTGTGCTAGCCTGTTTAGTGCATCAAAATAATATAACAACTCACCTGATCACTGCAATCCTCCCTTGATGCCGACAAAGGGGGGGGGGGGAGCTCTGCATGGCAACCTGGGCTTTAGTGATAATCCCCAATTCTTCACGGATTGGGTGCCTACCCTGTCACCAAAGGTCCCAGTGAACAGTTTTTTATGGATTGTCCAATTCAGACTTAGCAGAGGATGAGGAAGTGGTGAGTGGAATGTTACAGGATGCTCGATCTTGATGATTGTTCCTCTCCAGTGGGGCATGCCCTACTGTTTGTGTCCTCGGGGTTAACATGTTTTACTCACCTTCCAAGCAATCCTATGTTGCATGCACAGTCTCTCCTTCTTGCACATGAGAGGCTTAGTAAATCTTAATAGAGCTTAGCTGCTGGCCTCTTCCCTCCATCAGTGTATGCCCGCTCACTTCTGGTGCAGTATCTGCCCCGTAGAGCACTGCACCTTGCATCATGTCTTCTCCCGCAGGCAACCATTTAGGTCTGCCTGGAGTGGTAAGTGCAGGGGTGTGCGCATGTCTTGGGGGTGAGTATATGGTAAACTGGGGGTTTCACACAGTGGGACAAGCCAACTCAGTAGCACGAGCCAAAATCCAGGGCAGTAGTGGATTGTATTAAAGAAATACTGAATGTCGAGTTCCCAGGGCAATACAATAAAGACAAACTTTCTTGCTGCCAATGTTGGGGAGAGGGGTGATCAAGACTTTGTAATCTGAGGTCCACTGTGCCAGAACACATATTACTGCTTATGGTGAAGCGCTGAAAAAACAGGGAATAATTTAGGATTCCTTCATAGTTTTAGTTTATTGTATGTGTGATTTATGATAAGTCCAGGTTTCTCTGCTTCACTGCCAGGTTTAAAATTGCTATAATGACTGCCCTACCTTTCATACTGACTTTCAAGGTGTGGTAACAAAGGGTTAATAATAATTACATTAGCACGTCAGTCCTGACCTAAGCTTCTCTAGAGACTGGAGCACATCAGTCCTGTCTTAAATATACAGCCTGCAGTCCAAAAGGGGTTAAATCAATCTAGAAATGACAAATACAGGTCACAGTGATGGTCGCGGCGAGCAATAATCACAAAAGCGTAATGTCCCTTGTAAGCAGACTCCTTCATAGAATATGTAGCAGCCTCACCAGGCATTTGGATCATTAGAGCGTCACACGACTATTCCCCGGGGGTAACTCCAACAGGGTCAGCGTCTCATCTTTCCTGGGCTGCAGCGTCACGCATCTGTATGAATGGCGTCACCTCAGCGCTGGCAGCCTCTGTTTGGATGCTTTTAACATCTTCATTAATATTTTAAAAGGGGGGGGGATCTCTGATTATTTATCCAAATGAGTTAAAAAAACACGCTGCTTACCAGTTCTCGGTCTGCCGCTTGTGTTCTCCCTGAGCTCCTAGATTCTAAATTAAATGTCTACCATTTAACACATTCCTCTGAGACATCATTGCCAAGTATCGGTATTTTACTCCTTTCTCTCCAGGATTATTATACCCCTGCAATAATTTGTTCTCTTTACTCCATAATTAACATTCACTTAGGCAAATTGTCCCATTCCATCAGCGTGATTTTTCTCTGGTCCTCTACTCACCACTGACAGTTTTACTCCAGGCCATCGGTAACATCATTTGGGGGGTTCGTTGCTAAGTTCAGTATCAGAGGTATCCTATTGATGATATAGGGCAGGTTTAGGTCTGTGCATTCAGCTGAATACCTACCAAATGTGTTTGCTAATCATTTATATCTCTTGTGAAGTTCACACCAAAATGAGTGTGTTTTGGGTAATTTGTAAGATTAATCAAATACAGTGAGAGACAAAAATGTATGTAAATGGATTTAGCGTGAACAAGCCTCATAGGACATCTCTCTCCTTTAATGTTTAAAGGATATTTTAACCTTTCTTTTTCTAGGTAGACAAAACCACTAATAACAGCCTGATTGCTATCGCCAAATAGGGCAATAATATTATTTCCCCCTGGCACTTGCATATTGACACTTTTTTAATTTTGTTCAACTGTGTGAAGTAAAAACACATGAACACCAACTGTTTGTACAATTTGTAAAAAAAAATCAAAATTTTGAGTCATAATCAGGGTATGCACATCCCAGAACCATCTGCGCTGGAAATCTAAGATATGTTAGAAAAGGTAACGAGGCAAACTCTCTAGATATGAAGTTTGGGTCAGGTTTAGGTTTGAAATGTAAAACATACACCTTTTCATGGTAAGCTGTGTTGATAGTAGAAGACCATAATGACAAAATGCCTTCTTTAACCTGACAAAAGTCTCTTATTAAAACTTTGTTTTTGCATAGAGTCAAGGGTACAGATACTAAAAGCAGGTTAGGGGTTGTTTTGGGGGGTTTCAGTTTGGAGGTTGAGTATGGTCTGCCTTTGCAAAGTAAGCAGGGACCCCGTTGTGTCTGCACAGTGTCATCAATCTAATGGCTTCTAGCTATTCCTGTGTCTAATCAACCTGAGTAAGTTTGCTTTATGCATCAAACATTTCCATGAAACCACTCAATTCCACAAACCCACGCTTATCAAAATCAACGTAATGGAAATAAAACTTACCCTAAAGGGTGCGGATCACAGGTCATTTGACTTGTCTCTGACAGTTGGTGCAGCGATGTTGCAGGTAGGCAACGAGTTCTCACAATGGCTCCTGCACATTCACTCTTTTTCTTGTTTCTCAGCATCCCACTCCTCGGAGATATATATTCTTAGATTGATTTAGGGTTGTGTCGGTTATTTGTCTTTTATTTTGCTCCCGGAGTTCACAGATAACTACCCTGTACACAGGGGCTTCTCTCCGCTTACCAGTGTTCTAATTCCATTGTGTTTCCCAAGAAAATCCACATCGGAGTGGCTGATGATGATTAAAAGGATAAGCGCTGACCTCACACAATCACATTCAGGGCACATTAAAATTTCATTAAACACAAAATTCTCTCGTAACGTGCAGCTCCTCTTGTCTGTCTACCATTACCTTTGCGTCACCATCAAAATACCGGTTCGCTGTGGATGAAAGAGCAACGCGTGGAGCCAGCAGTTCCAGCAAGGAATTGGTTATAAGGAGAAAATGTATTTGTCTCGAGATAAATTTCATTGTCGGCTTTTTGAGCGCAGCTCTTGTTAAACTTTTCCCACATTCTTCAAGGTTTCCTAGACCTGACGTTTGAGCTTGCTCTCAGACATAGATGATGCGCTTACTCCTTTTTTTTTCCTTCCCCTTTTTCGATTGTGAAAGTGCTAGCAGTGTAGGTGGGCAAATCCCTGAAAAGCAGCTGTGTGGACAGCATCAGTCGGAAGGAGCAGACAGAAGATATTCGCTGTGAGATTTCACTGACAGGCTCCCGCTTCCATACATAATAAAGCCACTAATTACTTTTCCTGACGGACAGCGACTCGCAAGCATTGCAGGCACGAACAGCTGATCCGAGGGTCTGATAGGTGCTCTATTACTGAACAGCCCTTCCATGGAGACATGCATGCTACAGGAGGCTGGAGCTCTCCTCTGCCACCAGGTAGACTGTGCACTGGTGGTTTTCACACCCACTCATGTGTTCTTGTTTGTTTGGGGTGGAGGCATGGTCACACACAGGCTACTTTCACAAGCTGTCAGATACATATTTGCTCATGTTTGTGGTCTTTTTAATTTTAGATACTATTCTCTGTATGAGGAGCTCACAGATAACAGATTAATTGCAGCATCCATGTTTTTTTATTTACAAGTCCTATGAAAAATATTCACACTATTTTGGGAGGTTTTATGTGTAACTGTTATAGAACATCGAGTCACAGTGACTTTTTTTTTACATTGCAAGGGAAGTTATGTGCTAGACCTAAATAATGGTAGAATCCTTTTTATGCTAAACAACTTCACATCTGTTCTACTTAGAGAGTCAACATAGAAGATTTGGGGTGGGGGTGGGGTGTTGTCATAAGAGAAGACTAAAGCCATGGCAACCAAAAGCCAAACAAAGCTTAAAGGGGCAGTCAAGGCAATGGCAATAATAAGGCAGCTAGCAGCTCACCTGGTGCTTGTCCCATGTGCCTGTCGTTTCCTGCAGTGCAGAGTAGAAGCCATAGGGTGGAGCCAGGGGCAGAAGCGCGATTGTGGCTTTCCGGTCCTTCATTCGCGCTCTCTCCAGCATGAAAGGAGGATGAGAGATTGTGCGCTCCGCCACCGAGACCTCCGCTGAATACCCCTGCATGGGAAGACAGGAGGTAGGTGGCAGCCGACCCCTGTATGTACGGGGGGGTATACGGCAGCAGCAGAGGCGGGGAGTGGCCATATGCCGGGCTCCCCCGCTGTCCACGCTGCGGCTTCTCTCTGCCCCGGACTTAGCAGCGGCTACTAGACCCCGCTGCTTCATCTCGCTCTAGCCCTGGGGGTTCTATGGGGTTCTTGTGTTTAGGCCGCTTGCGACAGGGCAGGTGCACCCGAGGGGGCCCCTAAAGTATTAACCCCTGCTACACCATGTTTTCTCCTTGGGTCTAGGGGCATTGTGTGAGAAGTGGGAAGGTGTGTAGTCGCCAGTTCTGAGTGATTCGGCTGCTGCAGGGGTAAGTGGACGTTGATTGTACTATTTTTGATGTTATTATGTCTTATTGAATTTTAAGTATTATGGCTGGTATTATGCTATTTTGGGGAAAAAAATGAATAGGTCCTTTCTCCTGTTTATTTTTAGATTGGGAAGAAGGATAAAGGGGTTGTGGTTCCTCCCAGTCCTCCTGGGGATTGGTATAGGCTTAGGACCTTAGGTCTTTTCTTTTTGCAAAAATTAAAAAAACACCATGATGGAGGCATCGGGGGATAGTGAGTCGGGCATCCCACTTGAGCAGGGCAGGCTCTGCCCCCTGGGCAGCACGGTTTGTTCGCTTGCGCCAGGAGAATTGGTTCAGACCATAATAGGGTGGTTGCTCCTCCATCCAGTCCAGCAATAAATTTGGTTTCTTCTGTACCTCAGCATCCTCAAGTAGCCCCTAGAGAAGGGGAAGGCAGTGGAGCGCAGGCGGATATGGCACACAGGTTTGATAACCTGGAAAGACTGCTCTCTTTGTTCGTCCCTAAAAAGGCCACCAATAAGAGGAGGCATTTGGAGCCTGCTTATGAGGAAGAGGATTTATTTGCCTCTTTTGGTTCTGAGGAGGAGGAAGAGATTATTGATGAACCACTCTCAGAAGGTGAGGTACGCTCCGGTGAGGAGGACAGTAATTCTATCTTATTTTCTTCTGATGAAGATCCCTTACTCTCAGACGAAACAGAGAGTTTACTTTCTTCTGTGTTCGAAACTTTAAACATTACCCCTCCTAAATTGGCGAAGAGGGGGAAGGGTGACCTGTTTAGGCCTGTGAGACAGAGGCAGGTGTTTCCGGAGCAGCCGCATTTCTCCAGGATGGTGTTAAAGGAATGGGAAAGTCCTAACAAGTTGCCTGCTGTCCCTAGGATCCTAGATTCAAGGTATCCGGCTCATATGATAAAGTTATGGTCATTTCAACCAGAGGTGGACTCACCTGTGTCAGGCCTGTCCAATACTACTATCATGCCGTCTGCTACTAACGCTTCTTTAAGAGATCCCACAGAGAGACAAATGGATCAGCTGGCTCGCCATGCTTTTGCTATGGTAGGTTCTCTATTACGCCCTGTTTGTGCCACAGCTATCGTTTCTTTGGCTTCAAGGAAGAAGGTAAAGCAACTTTTGGCCAGGGCAAAGTCTTGCAGACATACTCAAGAGTCCAAGGAATTTAGGGCTTGCTTGGATTTTAACGCTTTTGCTATTACTGCTATGGATGATGCGGGCCCTTTCGGAGCGGTAGAGGCTCCTTTATATCATGTTCCTGTAGGGATTTTTGGGGCAGAGGCAGGCCCGTAACAGGGCGGGTGGTGTTTGGAGAAGCAGGCCTAAGCCTCCAGCCAAGTCCACCCAGGCATTAAGGGGCGCCCTCACCAGGGCGGGTGGGGGGGTTGCTCTTTCAGTTTGCTCCAATCTGGATACACCATGTGGCGGATCTTTGGATCCAGGAGGTGGTGTCATCAGGCTACAAGATCGAGTTTGCAGCCAGACTGCCCACAAGGTTCCTTTGGTCAGGGGCATCCCGTAACCAGTTAAAAGCAGATGCCCTGAGAGCCTCTGTTCGGCATCTTCTTCAGAAAGGGGTAATTTGTCAGGTACCCTTTCAGGAGGAAGGTCAGGGGTTTTACTCCAACCTGTTCACGATTCCCAAGAAGGATGGGTCGGTGCGTCCTATTTTAGACCTAAAGGGTCTCAACAAGTTTATCCGGGTGAAACATTTCCACATGGAAACTTTGAGATCAGCAGTAAGATCGATTCAACCCGGAGGTCTTATGACCACAATAGACATAAGGGACGCGTATCTTCACATCCCGATTTTTCCAGGGCATCAGAAATTTTTAAGGTTTGCCCTGGAAGGCCAACATTTCCAGTTTGTGGCGCTATCCTCGGCTCCAAGGGTGTTCACCAAGGTTTTGGCAGGTCTCATGGCCATCCTGAGGAGCCAGGGGATATGCATAATCCCATACCTGGATGATCTTTTGATCTCTGCTCTGTCCCTTCAGGAGATCAAGAAAGACACGCAGACTGTATTGTCAACCCTAGTAGAGTTTGGCTGGGTGATCAATTATCCAAAGTCACATATCACCCCATCGCCAGTAAGGGTTTTTTTTTTGGGAATGACTGTGGACACAGTCCAGGTAAGAGTTTTTCTGCCAGAACAGAAGGCTCTGCTGCTCTGGAGCCAGATAGAGCCCTTACGGGCTGTCAGCAGCCAACTATTCGGTTAGGGATGAGACTAGTAGGCTTTATGGTGGCCTGCTTCGAAAGCAGTGCCCTTTGCCCAGTTTCATATGAGGCCTCTTCAGTTAAATCTGTTGTCAAGCTGGAATCGAGGCCCGCAATCTCTGGATCAATCGTTTGTTCTGACTCCCTCAGCCAGGCAATCTCTCCTGTGGTGGTTGGATCCTCTACACCTATCAGTAGGCAGGTCCTTTCTGACACCTCAGTGGCAAATTGTTTCCACGGATGCCAGTCTTACAGGCTGGGAGGGCATTTGGCAGACCCAGAAGATCCAGGGGCAGTGGGGTCCGAAGGAGAATCAGCTTCCCATAAATATCTTGGAGTTAAGAGCAGTCTGGCTAGTGCTCCAGCATCTGACCTCCAGTTTAAAGGGGCAGGCTTTCCAGGTACTCGGAGCAAGAGTGCCCTAAGGCAAGTAAGTCGGATTCTGGTTTGGGCAGAGGAGAATGTTCCCTGCATCTCGGCGGTTTACATTCCAGGGCTAGAGAACCAGGAGGCAGACTCCTTGAGCAGGGGGTCGCTGCGTCGGGGAGAATGGTCTCTCAGTCAGAAGATCTTTCAAGCCCTTTACCTTCGCTGGGGTTGGCCAGAGGTGGATCTCTTTGTGTCCAGACACAATCACAAACGGCCGAGGTTTATGTCTCTTTTGAGAGACCCTCTGGCCATAGCAACGGACAGCCTGGCTATTGAAACCTCGATCTTGACAGAGAGGGGTTTATCGGCCAAGGTTATTCATACCATGATTCAGGCTCGGAAGAAGACATCTTCCAAGATATACTACAGGGTCTGGCGGGCGTTCTTCTCCTGGTGTGAGTCCAGGAAGTTTTCATGCAGAAGATATTCTGTTTCTAGAATTTTAGATTTTCTGAAGAATGGTTTAGAGTTGGGTCTCCAATTAAGCACCCTCAAGGGGCATGTTTCGGCCTTATCTATTTTTTTCCAGAAGTCTATCGCTAACAATAGACTCATTAGAACTTTCTTTCAGGGAGTCACTCATGTCCGACCACCGCGCAAGCCTATTTTACCGGTGTGGGACTTAAATCTGGTGCTATCTGCTCTCCGGGGTGCTCCCTTTGAACCTTTGATTGATGCTCCATTGAGCATTTTGACGCTCAAGGTGATATTCTTGGTGGCAATCACCTCTGTGCGGTGAGTTTCCGAATTAGCCGCCTTATGTATGAAGTCTCCTTATTTTGAGTTACACATAGACAAGGTATTTTTTGGTTTAAGCCTGATTTTCTACCTAAGGTTGTTTTTCCTTTTCACCTTAATGGGGAGGTAATTCTACATTTTTTTGCCCAGTTCCGGCTAACGCTAAGGAAAGAGCTCTTCATTCTTTGGATGTAGTCAGAGCCATAAGATATTACATGGCGGCTACAGAATCATTCCGGAAGTCGGATTTTCTTTTTGTTATATCAGAAGGCTCTAGAAAGGGGCTCTCACCTGCTAAATCCACTGTTAGTAAGTGGATTAGACAGGCAGTGGTAAGAGCTTACTCGGCCAAGGGGAAGGAACCCCCTTTTCAGATCACGGCCCATTCCACTAGGGCCATTGGTGCTTCCTGGGCTTTTCAGCATCAGGCTTCGGTTTGTAAAGCTGCCACCTGGTCTTCGGTTCATACATTTACCAAATTTTACAAGGTAGATGTTAGGGCCTCAGCTGACGCTGTGGTTGGTCGACAGATTCTTCAGGCAGTAGTGAAATAAACTACCTGCTGTTCCGCGCTGGGGATCCCGCCCAGCATACTGCTTTTGGAGATCCCAAGTGTAAGGAGGGTCTGGAATGGATCAGAAGAAAAAACATAATTTTGTGAAACTCACCTGTAGAATTGGTTTTTCTGTGGATCTATTCCAGACCCTCCGGCCCACGCTTTTTGGGTCATGATCTATCTTTTGAGGCTTATTTGATGGTGTTAAGTCGTTTATTATTTCATTGGCATTGAAAAAAAAATAATAATAAATAATAAGAGAAAGTATCTTTTGAGAGAATTCAAGAGGAGTTCGGTGTGAGGTAACATGGTCTCCTATAAGGGGGCCTCCCGGCCTGCCTCTGGTTATATGATTTACTGATTTTTACGTACTGGTGTTGATTTGGAGGCAGCTGCTACTTATGGGCCGGGAGGGGCCACACCTTTTTTGTCTTGCAGTCACACCCTTCGGGCAAGGAAGTAATCCCAAGTGTAAGGAGGGTCTGGAATTGATCCCCAGAAAAACCAATTCTACAGGTGAGTTTCACAGAATTGTGTTTTTTCTTGGCCTGGGCAACATCCTTAGGTTCTGGCCCTGCCCCCTTCATGTTGCATTCAATCTCCAACCATAACTGCTCTCGCAACGATTTGGGGGTTGACCTGGACCCAGCCAATTTTTTTGACAACACCATCCAGTAGAACCTCCAGCTGGGCATCATTAAATCGAACAACTTGCCCCTTGTTAGTTTGCGCCCAGAGTGAGCGGACAATTGGTCTGCTGGGTGGTGTCTTGACTGAATGGGGAGTCACTATACCCAATCACATGCCCAGAATGGATGGATTCTAGGCTACTGGCCAGGGAAAGAGCAGATCTGGCTGTGGCAACGCTGTTCAGCCTTTGGCTCCGATGTGGACTTTGCAGTGGGGCCTGCACTGGGGTCAGTCCTGGTGTCTGCATAGTGCTTCAGTGTCCTGACCATTAGTTGGTCTGTGGTGGGATGTGGGCGTGTCCGCAGGCATTTGTGAATGGCTGTTAAAGGGTAGCGGGGGGATGCAACAGCCAGCGCGCTTGGTCTGACTCGCGCTGACTGGTTGAGAGGCTGTGCACGCACAGTAGGTCCGGAGAAGAGTGAGTGAAATCGGGCAATCTGGTGGGTTTCACACAAGGACCAAAACACAGGATAGTCAAAATCCTGGGTTTTGATCCACTTTAAATGGTCAGTAAACCCAGGACGAAAAAAAAACTTACCTCCTCTCCTGCACAGCAGGTCCAGGCCAGTACGCTGCTCAGAAACATCCTGGTTCCTGGGAGCCAGCAGCATTGTACTTTACAGTACATTTACCATCCAGACCTGGTTCTCAATGATCTTTTTATTAGCCTGAAGAAATGTTTGCATGGGCAATGAAGTTTCCTTTTATTCAGAAGGGCATCCTTTCTCTAGAGATGAAGTGAGGTTACGAAGGATTACAATGTAGAAATTCAATTTTCTCAGAGAATGTTTTCATATTCGGATAGATAACTTATTGAAGAACCCTTGTTGATCCCCGAGGTCCCTATTTCTGGATAATACTGCTGGTCACACACTGGGGCTCTCTGTCAATAGAGGAGAGGGGGAGCCTTTTAACATCTCTGTTTAAAGTGGACCAAATCCTGGGATTTACGCTATCCCCGATTTAGTCCTTTCCCCTGTGGCATGCTAGTTTGGGGTGTCCCACTTTGTGAAGCACCCCAGAATGATGATCTCACTAACCTCTCCAGAAGCCCACGTTGCAGCCGCTCATCCAATCAGCTTCTCCTACGCGCTGCATCACTTGACTGCATGGCCACACACAGACATTCAGTTTCAGTGGCGCACTGCCAAGAAGGAAGACGAGTGATGCTGCTGATGTTTTAGTCCACTTTAATTGCTGTTAACTTCTCGAGTAACTGAATAGAACCTTTGGTTCCCCCTGCATAGTTAACTAAAATAGTAATGAAATTTATCTGAATTGTACAATATAATATTTTAATCTGTGCGAATACAACCAGAAGATGCAGAGCTGCCACTTTAACTGACGGGTTACTACCTTCAGTAATATATCATAAACATAGATGAACAGACATTGGTTTGGTTGATGTTTGGATAAGATCCCTAAATGATAGATCAAATATGGTCCATTCTTCTACCACCAGAAGCTGACAGAGGTGCACTACGGATGATTCAAGTTTCCACATCAGCAAGGATGCAAAAAAGTCCTCCTTAATGTGCAAATTTTGTCTAACAGGACAAGGCTTTATACAGTCCTTAACCTCATATATGTTATCTGATCTGTCAGTAGGGACTCCTTAAATCTTGCTCTTATTAGCTCAGTTGACTAGTTATCCACTATTCTCCATGGGATGCCCTCTCAATTGAGAGTGTTTCATTTTTATTGTAGGTAAAATGAATTATGATGATTTTTTCAGATAGAAAAAGTAACACTGCTGCAGTCCCGGGATCACAATACACAGCTGCAAGCTGTAGCCTCCATGTGTCAGCAGTGCTGTTAGTCAATCCACTTTGATATTCCCATGTTACCTCTGTATATCCTGTTAAAGCAGAAGTCTATTCTCTGTGTAACACCTCCTCTAATAAATACTTCTGGGGTTGTGGGCGCAGCCATCTTGGAGAGAATGCACAGAGTGGCAGGTCAGTCACCCAATCCCATGCAGCAGTGTTACTGTACTGGTAGGAAGGAGTGGGGAAGCCAACTTACTCCAAAAGAAATTACCCCAAAAAACTGACTGATTATGTCCTCTTCCTAATGTCCTGTCTGATGCACATTTCGTCAGTTGATTGCTGACGTCCTCTGAGAAAAGTTCATTCAACCAATCTACTCCTATATTTACGGGACATTTTGGCTCTGCATCATAGTCTTGGCAGCCTGATATCTTCATGGAGCTTGGTATCTTGCTGCTGCTTGTTCTGCAGCTTGTAGCCCATAATCGGATGGAAGGTGAGAATAGCTGGAGGTTTGGGGGCACTGGATTGTGATCCCCGGACTGTAATTTTGAGTGTTACATTTTTTCATTTGAAAACATCCAACCACCAACTGATGTCTGTTCATCTATGTTTCTGATATAGTACTGAAATTCACACAAACGTAAGGGTTGATTCAGAGCCACTTTCACGATGTTTTCATGGAGGTCTTGCTACCAAACGAAAAATCACAGAAACATGAAAACATTTCACACAAAAATTCACGCAGAAAAGAGGCGCTGCTGGATCAGACGAGGAGAAGAAATGAACGAGAACGGAAATTTTCATGCAACAAAATGGCGAGAAAGGGGCTCTGAATCAACCCTGTAGTATGTTGCATATCAGGAAAAAGCGTTATGGCATGGTAGAAAGCAGCGTAGTTTATTTTCAACTACTTTATTTTCAACTACTTTGAAGGAAAGAGAAGATTAAAGACTGTTTTCCATGGCTATTGGCATAACACTTGTTGCTTCTATTTCCTTTGGTAAAGACTAATCATGTCTGACCCAATTGGGATAACTGTACATCACTAATGTACTCTCTAACGCATGCACTTGTACAACTCACATAATGCAGCCCTGATTTTGCTACACGTTACTCAGAACCAATCACTCAGCTGCATCTAAAGGTGATAAAAAGCCACTATTAAGTATTTTACCGTTTTATCAGGAGGATTGATGAACTTTTACCCACCTTTTGTATGTATTGCATGGAGTTGTCTAACGATCTATACTGTTACAGCCTCGTACTTCTGTTCAGACCACAGACTGCACGCTGCATGCTATAATAATAAACCATTTCAGAGCACACAATAAAAGGGGAAACTGTAAATGCATGAGAATGAATAAACTTCGTACATCTGGCCGTCGCATACTGACTGTGTTTCCCGAAAGGACAAGCAGAACAAAATTAAGTATAAAAATTATAGAAGCCACACAAATACAGTATGTGCATACAGCTGCTGCTTGCTGGATATGCACTTTGTTTGTTTATACACAACACCATATGGAGCCTGTTTTTTTAGAAGCTGTGCAATATATTGAAGAGGAACAAAATTCTCTTATGTCATCCCTGGAGTCTAAAGGACTCCATTGCAGGCCAATTCCCTGTTCCTGGGTCCAGATTTGAAATACCCTGCTGTGCAAAATTTCCTGGATTGCTTTGTTTAGTCATCTACTGCTGATGTTGGAATTCCTGAGTGCGACCAGCTCCTAGGCTCCATTCAGATTTACTAAGCCATGCTAAGTTATGAACAGCTTAAAAGCTGATTGGAGGAGAGGCCACACATATGCCATGGGATCTCCTGCAAGGTGTGTGAACAAGGTATTTCAGGGTATATCACACAGCAGAGCATCCCAAATCAGGAGCAGGAACATAACCCAGGATAGTATAAATTCCAGTTTGGTTCTACTTTACGCTTTTATTTCAAATTTGGTCTGAAGCTATAATGTACCTGAAGTGATTTGCCACCGAATAAATCAAAATACCAACCTAGCCTAGCGACCTTGAACAGGACCTCCACTCTTAATTGACTGGAGGCCCCCTTGCACTAATAGCACTTGCACTAATAGGTTCCCGCACCACAATGCTTACCTCTTCTGGATAATGTGCCACGGCAGCCAGACGCATGCACAGTAATGTGCATGGCTGCTGGGCAAGTCTGATTGGCTGCTTGTGTACATGTGGGGTGGACCTGTGAAGGGCCTTTTTAGCTGTATAGCCTGGAGGAAAAAAGGAAACTCGGAGATATGATTGAGACCTTTAAAGGGCCTCTCCAGTCTCTTTGTGAAAAAAAACATACCCCTGCCTTTCCCCCTGCACATGTAATAAAAAATAAAAAAAAAAGATACTCCCCCCCCCCCCCCCCCCAAACCAGTCTGCGACGTAGGCGGTGCCGCTGGGGCACCGGCTGCCAGCTTCTTGAAGTCTTGAAGTCCCGGCTGGTTGCTGGGAGCCGGCGTTCTCCGCATCATGCGTGCTCCTGCCCGCCGTTTCGCGCCCATGCAGCTGCAGCACCGCCAACTTTGCTGGCTGGATTTGGGGTAAAGGTGACTGCCTTTTTTTTTCCCTTTCTTTTATAACATGTGCAGAATCGCTAATAGGAGGGGACAGGGCGAGGTGCCCTCAACGCATACCCACCTCTCTGGCGATTTCATGGCACATGTGTGGGTCGCAGCCATGTCCTCTCTTCCTCTATCTCCATCTGAGACACGTACCTGCGCCATTCATTTTGGTATGCCACACTGAGGTAGCAATGATGATTGTATTTTATATTTATTTGTTACACCTATGTACTATATGTCATTACATTCCTTCTGTCATGGTATTAATCCTTCATTGGCCCATGCTGAAATGGTCACAAGGCTTAAACACAATCATGGCGATCACAGATAAAACTTGTATAAAATAAATAAATAAAAAGCTGGACCAGACACCAAATTGTGATTCTTCTCTTTAAGAGGGGAAATGTAAAAAAATAATAAAGAAGCACAAAGCACTGCTTTTCTCCCCTATCATGATCCACCTTGTCTGGATCCAGGATCAATATTAGATTAGATGATTTACAAGTAGTCAATAGTTCTTTAGTATTGAGTTTTTAGAAAATGGGGCTAATTAATTAATAAGTGTTATATTATATGGGCAGGATAATGAATCACCATCAGTAACTTATTTGTGAGTTTGCAGGTTAATTTGACTTAGAATATTGGTGATTGAGGGAGGGTAATTAATTATGATTTAGTGACTAGTTAGTGAACAAGTCTTAAAATCAATTAGAGTTAGGTTGATTTAATGATTGATAATTAAGCTCAGTTAGTGTTGGCTTCGATCATTGGATATTCGGTCGGTTTTAATCCTAAACAACATTTATTACATTGTTTACTTCACAGACTATTTTATTAAAACATTCCAAAAATGAATGGCGCAGGTACGTGTCTCAGATGGAGATGCTCCAAGGAACGTGTTTTAAATATTTAAAACATTATTTGTTTTAAATATTGATAGAATGGCACAGGATTAGGACTTTAATGTACTTTTTTAAAAATATTCTTTATTTTGGCATTTAAAAGTCCAATACAACAAGTACATACAATAATGAAAACAAAAGGGGGGAAAGGAGGACCGGGCTACACGTCTACATCATACACTTAATTTGCCATCTCATAGCAACAATTCGTACTTTATCCAAAGACTACTCCATAGCCCCCAATGAGGGCGGGGGATATCATCTCAGTATTATAGATACCTCTATGTTTAATGTACTT
Source organism: Gastrophryne carolinensis (assembly GCA_027917425.1). Lineage (NCBI taxonomy): Eukaryota > Metazoa > Chordata > Amphibia > Anura > Microhylidae > Gastrophryne > Gastrophryne carolinensis. The sequence goes on along the minus strand of CM051244.1, from coordinate 115,405,233 downwards.
TTTATAGGCATGTTCCTATGGGGGCTATTGCCTTACCATCGATTTGGCCTTTTTGCCATACTGATTTTTATTTGGTATTGTTAAGAAGAAATAAGACACAAGAAGGGAGGCAGGGTACAAGCAATCATAAATGTGACCATAGTTCAATTACATCATACACTATCAGGAGGACAGATTATCGTAACTGCCCTCGAATGTTTGCATTTTGATCTTTACATCAAGACATCAGGTAAGCATCTTTGATTAAACGAAAAGACCTTCCCAAGGGTACATGCAGCTTCCTTTAATGATGATAACGTAGTTTCCTCCCTTTCAAAGACCCGTATTGCTGTCTATCACTATGTCTTTCCATGCTTCTGAGGGCTTCTCTTGGTACCCAGCCAGATTGCCCTCAATCTCTGACCACCAATTGCCTGCCCCCACCACCCCAGATTGGGGCTGCAAAGGGGGTTCCCGGAGTGGGGGGGACCCTGGTCCCCTCTCAGCCCCCGGAAGCAGGTATTGTAAAAAAAAAAAGGTGAAGGTAGGATCCAGAAAAAAGGGCAAACCAGGGGGGATAGAGTTGGGAAGGGTTGGTGGGATGGGAAGGGAGGGGGGCTTTAGAGGTGAACCTCTAGTATAGGCCGTGTGTACAGCCCCCCCCCTTTTCTGCCCAGGGGATGCTATTCTCCCCCTCTGTGAATTAGCCTTATGCTTGTTTATTGTTCTACACTTGGGGTGACATCTCTTTTTTTATAACATTCCGACTCCTTAACCCTTTCGCTGCCAGCCTACCTGCAACTTTTGTCACCCTCTGTTGCCAGACCATGTTTCACTATTTTGCGCTACACATGTTCAACTGTGATTTTTGAAAGGATTTCTAGGGATTTTCCAGGAAAATGATATATTGTTTTTTTCAGCAGAGTCTGGGCTTTAACATGAAATGTCTTGTTTGTAATTTTTAGGTGTATTCTCAATATTTTTGGGTGAAATATGTGAAAAAAAATTTTAAAAATTTTTTTTTTTACAATTTGTAGTGTTTTTTTGTAATAAAAAAATTAAGTTTGTCAATAAAATAAATAATAAACAATAAAATTACGTGTGAAATCCTAATTTCTCCCGGTTACAGCGATACCACATATGTATAGGTAGACACCCTTTCCTGCCCAGGAGACTCTTAGGGGACTCTTAGGGTCGCTTTAGGGGATTTTCAGATAAAATACAACTATGCTATGCAATATGTGCACCTTGCAGTTTTACCAGAAAAACAACCCTTTACATTTGAAATACCCCCAACAAACTATATATTCTCTGGAAGTACACACCTCAAGCTTTCTAGGTGTACCAGGCGTGTTGATGTGCCCATAGTTTTCTGGAAGTAATTCCTAAATGTATTCTTTGGTTGCAAAGAGTTTCCCTAAAAAAAGGATAAAAAAGCAGAATCAAAGCCACATTTTCCTAAAAAAAACTATATACATACAAGAAAAAACAAGTTTAATCTGAAAAAGCAACATCCCCCGAACAGAACAACACCCAACATGCATAGGTTCTGTCAAGGGAAGAGTTGCCAAACACCCCAAAGTAAAGCATGTGCGTAACGGTAATTTTACTTGAAAATTTCAGCTCTGCAGACAAAGTGCGCACCTTGCAATTTTTCAACCAAAACAACCCTTCACATTTAGAATATCCCCCATGAACCATAAATTTCCTAAAAGTACACATGTTAAGCTTTCTAAGCGTACCCAGCTTGTTGTAGTGGGCTCATCTTACTGGAATTAATCCCTCAAAGAATTCTTTGGTTGCGCAGGGTTTCCCTAAAAAATATATAAAAAAGCTGAATAAAAAACACCTTTTCCTAAAATATAAATATGCAAACCAGACAAAAACAAGCTAAGTCTGAAAGCGCAAGGTCCCCCGAACAGAACAATACCCAACATGCGTAGCTACTTTTAACCCTTTTAATTGCCAGCCTACTTGAGATTTTGTCACCCTCTGTTTTCCCCGTTTTGTGCCATTTTTGCTGGAATTTTCAGGAAAATTATATTTATATTTTTTTGCAGCAGAGTTTAGGCTTTAACATGAAATTTCTTGTTTGTAAATTTTATTTTGTTTTTTACAATATTAAGTAAAAAAAAAAAATAAATTGACTCCTTTATTTTAAATAAAAAATGTATTTTATTAAGGAAAAGCATATTGCATGTGAAAGCCCCATTTCTACCGATTAGAACGGTACCACATATTTATCGGTAGCCCCCCGTTCCTGCCCAGGAGACCCCCCTAACTGAAACAAGTACTTTATAACATTTTATAACATTTGCAAAAAAAATACAACTACCATCCACACTACAAAGGGTTAAATCGAGAAAAAAAAATGACATAGGGTCCCCCCTCCCTATTTTTTGGGGGGGATTTTTAAGCCTTGTGAACTGGTATAAGGGGTCTCATGGACCCCTTACCAGTTCACAAGGAGTTAAATGTTGAATAAAAAAAACACAGACACATAAATAAAAAAAATGATCTTTATTATTTTTTTTTTTAACTTTACTCACCTCCGATTCTGTGTCCCCCGGCGATCTCCGCTGACAGTCTGCTCGCGTGTTTGGAAGAGAGAGCCTGGGGAGGGGGGGGGGGGGGGGGGCGATCACAGCCCTCTCCTCCTCCTCTGCTCTCTGCTCCAAGCACCGAGCAGACTGATTCAGGGTCTCAGGTGCTGGAGGTAAGAAGCCGGCTGCTGGTGACATCACAATGATGTCACCTGGCCCCGCCCCAGGGGGAGGGGCTAGCAGTCGCGATCCAGGAAGTGGGGGGAAAGGGCAATTTCTGCCCTCTCCTCGCCAGTGAAGAAAAGACCCGATGGCAGGCAGCGCGGCTGCAGGTAAGTAAATGTCATTTTTATTTATTTTTTTTTTACAGTTAGCAGCTGCTGCTGCCGAAGCGGGGGGTGGCTTATTCCGGGGGCTCTCCTGGAGCCATCCGAGCCCCCACGAGGGATCGGATGGCACCAAATTAAAGAGGAGACCCGGCCGGATCCAACGAGAGGTCAGGCGAGTATTTTTAATTTTTATTTTTTTAACTAGCAGTGGGGAAAGTCGAGCACGTAACACCTACGGGCTTGGCACTTAAGGCCCAGACAAGCCAGCACGTAGGTGTTACGTGCTTGGCAACAAAAGGGTTAAACATCTGCCACACTGTTCAGGTTTTTCTGCAAGCATCTGTTCTGTCTTGCTTTGAGTACAGGATCTCCTCCATCTCCTCCACATGGTTTATTTGTTTGAATCTCTGATTGTCGGGATCTTTTGTGACTTCTAATGCCTGGGTATCAGGACCCTCGCAACATTGGGCAGATGAACTCCCAAGGGAAGCCATCCGCCCCCCCCCCCCCTTTTATCTGTTGTCTAGTTTATATTGTATTCCTGGCCATGGATCCAGGGACAGATAAGAATTGTGGGCGTTTTGGGGGGCGATGCGTGGAGGGATTCCAGCATTCTGGATGACCCCCTTCCCGGCCGTTAGTGACAAACGTGCGTTGGTCCACTTTAAATTGTGTAATATCTTTTATTACATTTATAAAATTAAATTTTATTAAATTTATTAAAACCTTAGAGATTTCTGGTAAAAGGTGTAGTGGTTTATATCTTATCAGGCAATACAATATGTCATTTCTCTTATTCAGATGTCCTATTTAAAGGGACAGTTCAAGCAGTAATGCCTGGTGCCTGTCCCATGTGCCTCTCCTCCATTTCTTTGTTTTTTCCATTTGTCCATTGCAGTGTTTTCCTTTCCATTCAATTCATTAACGACAATGCTCTAAAGTGGTTGCACAGCTGCCCCTCTTGATTTGCACTATAAATGCATGTGAGCGTTGCAAGCAAGAGTGGTCACACTGCTGACTCCAACCAGAGTAGAGCGTGCGTATGACGTGCCCTTCTCAGCTTAGCCACTAGTAGCGGCGCCGTTGGTTTCACTTAGACTACTTGAGGTGTTTACATGTAATCGGAGATTTCAAAATGCTGCAAAATAAAATAATTTCATTTGAAATTGTCCCTCGTTGTTGCCAGCCCAACAAGTAATACATTTCAAGGTTTCTCTGCTTACAGGGAGATGGTGGGCAACTCAAATTAGGATACTCAGGAGGGGTGGCGGAATGAAGCAGCTGGAGATCTAACAGGCTGGAGGTCCATTCTAACCCTTTCTTCCATTCGTTTTTTCAGGCTAGCAAGATTAGATTTAATTAGTTAATTAATATAGTAATATATAACTATTGAAGTTTAATGTAATAGGTATATAGAATCCATTTGTTTAGGCTTTAGATCAATCGTTGCAACATAACTAGAAGCACATGAAGATTAGTGGTTGATATTTTGTAAAGTGGTTTTATTAGCTGTACATGTCATTAGATGTAATTAAATAATTTTATTAAAACCTGCAGTGTGACTACATTAACCCGAAAACTGCTCAGTCAGCATAAACACACACTTATGTGAGTGCTGAGTAATTGACAGCTGCCTTTTTCTTGTGAAATGCCATGCATCTGCAGCACCCTGTGCCCCTCGGTTTAAAATACGTGAGAGAGAAATTATTCTGCTGTAACTGCTGGCATTGTGATGCCAAGAAAGAGCATATGAATAGAAAGAAAGAACATGTTTTTCTTTAAATGTATGTATCCAGCAAGTCTCAGCAATGATTATTAGGTGTTTAGTCTGTATCCCTTCCAAACTGTAATTCATCATATACTTCCTAGGCTTCATGCTTTGCTTTCTAATTCGAGGAGGGAAGGACACCTGAGGGTGCTTGGCAGTAACAGAAGCATGACCCTGAATGGTTCAGTGTCCACAAATGTAAATATCACAGACATTTCTCAGTTTCTGCCAATGACCCTAAATAACTGCAATGATCAGGGGAATCATGACTATTTCCATGTAATTAATATCTACAGTTAAAGTAGGGGGAGTCAGTCATAACTAACCGCAACCAACATCCCTCCTCACATTGGGCATTCCAAATCGGTATATCTGTGTGTTGACAGCCCTCTGATTCTCAACCTTGTTATTCCAAGTACCCCCAAGGTGGTAATGATTTGTAAATGTTGCCAAAATCAATATGCCACAGGCCTTGTAGCACTTTTAAAGCACGAAGGAATAATATTTCACTTTTAAAACAATATACCAGGCCAGGTAGATGCCCCCTGTTGGTGTTTCCCTGAACACCACCGTGTACCCCCTAGGGTACTTGTATCACAGGTTGAGAAACAGTGCTCTAGATAGTCTGAGAATTGGGCAGAACACTCCCTAGATTCACACTGCAGTGCTGCTTGCAAATTCCACTTGCAGCCACTGGCAGCCAGTGAGGTTTCTCAGGTGTGTACAGAACCATGCAGGGTGCATGCACTTCCACCTTGAGATTATCGCTGGTCTCTGATGGACCAGTGAACGCATGGACAAAGATGTCTCAGAATTATGCCTGTTTTTTATGCTTCCTAGAGGATTTCTAGTGGAAGAGTATATTATGTTTGGGGGATCGAGAATGTTTAAGAACAGTTGACTTTTTCTACACCTTAAAGGAAATCTCCCTTTTTGTCAGGTTTTTGGTGTTCTGCCTTATCGGATGTAACAAAAATAAAATAAACATTTGTGTTAGGATTGTGCTCTCATACCTATAATTTACTTATCAGCATGGTGTTTCCCATTTACTTATACTCCTGTTGCTCAAGTGCGTGGGGCTTTCCTGGCCTAGTGTAAAGGCCAGGAAAGCTTACAAGTCCCAGAATCCTTCCACTGACGAGAGAGAGTTACCCTTCCCCCACATAGAGGAGCTTGGAAATCAGGCAGCAGTAAGAAGAACCATTCCTCCCCAGATTATAACACTGCCAGTAAAATGTTCACTTCTGGATCACAAGATTGAGAATTTGAAGAGGCTGAATTAGAGCAGGAGAAGTTAAATCTATGAGCTAAGGAATGTGGAGATACACCTCTGCCTCAGCCAATCAGATGTTCAGCAAGCGAGTCGGAAAGTCTCACATCAGTTTGTGTACGGCTGCAAACAATCCCCAAAAAACAAGCTCAGCACATTGAAGACATACATTTGGCACCCAATAATGGTCACTTAAAATGCCACAGAAAGTGGAGACCTAACACAAAAAGCCTACTCCACCTTTTCCAGAGGGGATTTGTTGAGATCCAGTCCAAATCAACCCTTAGTCAAAAACCAGGGAACAGGTGTCTTCTGCAAACAAAGGAGGAATGGCAGCCGCTCAGACCAAGGATACACAAGTCTTAAAGGAGCCAAAGCACTCAACCATGTTAGCTTGCAGACAAACCTATAATCTGTCTCTAAATCTGGTTAAAAACAGAGGTCTCTGTCCCCACACATCTACAGAAGTATGCTGAAGCTGCACCACCAAGCGCCAAGGAGCCCTTGTGAGGTGCAGTCCTAACTCGCATCTCTGAGAGCCCCCTTGGGGACATACAATACAATAGACAAATTAGGAGCAGGCCTACCTGAGGTCGCCCTATAACCTCGAGTGCAGCCCATGGGGTGGAAGGGTCGAAGACTTCACAGTACAGCCTAGACCCCAAACCCCACGTGCCTTTCCCATGAACCTCACTGGCTGCCAACGGTCATGTGGGAGTTTCAATGCCCAATATCAGACTTTGAGTGACAGTATTTTTGTCTAGGCATCCCTCATTGGTATTGTATGCCCCTGACCCCCCATCTTGTTCACCACCTCGCCAGTCAATTTTTACTGGGTGGGGTATACTATAAAAAAATCACCAGTTCTGATGATCCGGCCTGCACCTCCTACTGTTGCAAGAGAGGCAGCTGGTACCTGGCAAATTCCCCCCTGCACACAGGGAATTAGGTTAACCTAATCTGCTGTAATGTTGCACTCTAAGCAGACCTTGCCAGACTAGTAGAGCTGCCAGGCACAAGCATGAAAACTGTGGAAGAATCTTTGTATAAAGGTAGCAGAGATGAGTAACCAAATTTTTAGGTGTATTCTCAATATTTTTGGGTGAAATATGTGAAAAAAAATTAAAAAAATTTTTTTTTTTACAATTTGTAGTGTTTTTTTGTAATAAAAAAATTAAGTTTGTCAATAAAATAAATAATAAACAATAAAATTACGTGTGAAATCCTAATTTCTCCCGGTTACAGCGATACCACATATGTATAGGTAGACACCCTTTCCTGCCCAGGAGACTCTTAGGGGACTCTTAGGGTCGCTTTAGGGGATTTTCAGATAAAATACAACTATGCTATGCAATATGTGCACCTTGCAGTTTTACCAGAAAAACAACCCTTTACATTTGAAATACCCCCAACAAACTATATATTCTCTGGAAGTACACACCTCAAGCTTTCTAGGTGTACCAGGCGTGTTGATGTGCCCATAGTTTTCTGGAAGTAATTCCTAAATGTATTCTTTGGTTGCAAAGAGTTTCCCTAAAAAAAGGATAAAAAAGCAGAATCAAAGCCACATTTTCCTAAAAAAAACTATATACATACAAGAAAAAACAAGTTTAATCTGAAAAAGCAACATCCCCCGAACAGAACAACACCCAACATGCATAGGTTCTGTCAAGGGAAGAGTTGCCAAACACCCCAAAGTAAAGCATGTGCGTAACGGTAATTTTACTTGAAAATTTCAGCTCTGCAGACAAAGTGCGCACCTTGCAATTTTTCAACCAAAACAACCCTTCACATTTAGAATATCCCCCATGAACCATAAATTTCCTAAAAGTACACATGTTAAGCTTTCTAAGCGTACCCAGCTTGTTGTAGTGGGCTCATCTTACTGGAATTAATCCCTCAAAGAATTCTTTGGTTGCGCAGGGTTTCCCTAAAAAATATATAAAAAAGCTGAATAAAAAACACCTTTTCCTAAAATATAAATATGCAAACCAGACAAAAACAAGCTAAGTCTGAAAGCGCAAGGTCCCCCGAACAGAACAATACCCAACATGCGTAGCTACTTTTAACCCTTTTAATTGCCAGCCTACTTGAGATTTTGTCACCCTCTGTTTTCCCCGTTTTGTGCCATTTTTGCTGGAATTTTCAGGAAAATTATATTTATATTTTTTTGCAGCAGAGTTTAGGCTTTAACATGAAATTTCTTGTTTGTAAATTTTATTTTGTTTTTTACAATATTAAGTAAAAAAAAAAAATAAATTGACTCCTTTATTTTAAATAAAAAATGTATTTTATTAAGGAAAAGCATATTGCATGTGAAAGCCCCATTTCTACCGATTAGAACGGTACCACATATTTATCGGTAGCCCCCCGTTCCTGCCCAGGAGACCCCCCTAACTGAAACAAGTACTTTATAACATTTTATAACATTTGCAAAAAAAATACAACTACCATCCACACTACAAAGGGTTAAATCGAGAAAAAAAAATGACATAGGGTCCCCCCTCCCTATTTTTTTGGGGGGATTTTTAAGCCTTGTGAACTGGTATAAGGGGTCTCATGGACCCCTTACCAGTTCACAAGGAGTTAAATGTTGAATAAAAAAAACACAGACACATAAATAAAAAAAATGATCTTTATTATTTTTTTTTTTAACTTTACTCACCTCCGATTCTGTGTCCCCCGGCGATCTCCGCTGACAGTCTGCTCGCGTGTTTGGAAGAGAGAGCCTGGGGAGGGGGGGGGGGGGGGGCGATCACAGCCCTCTTCTCCTCCTCTGCTCTCTGCTCCAAGCACCGAGCAGACTGATTCAGGGTCTCAGGTGCTGGAGGTAAGAAGCCGGCTGCTGGTGACATCACAATGATGTCACCTGGCCCCGCCCCAGGGGGAGGGGCTAGCAGTCGCGATCCAGGAAGTGGGGGGAAAGGGCAATTTCTGCCCTCTCCTCGCCAGTGAAGAAAAGACCCGATGGCAGGCAGCGCGGCTGCAGGTAAGTAAATGTCATTTTTATTTATTTTTTTTTTACAGTTAGCAGCTGCTGCTGCCGAAGCGGGGGGTGGCTTATTCCGGGGGCTCTCCTGGAGCCATCCGAGCCCCCACGAGGGATCGGATGGCACCAAATTAAAGAGGAGACCCGGCCGGATCCAACGAGAGGTCAGGCGAGTATTTTTAATTTTTATTTTTTTAACTAGCAGTGGGGAAAGTCGAGCACGTAACACCTACGGGCTTGGCACTTAAGGCCCAGACAAGCCAGCACGTAGGTGTTACGTGCTTGGCAACAAAAGGGTTAAACATCTGCCACACTGTTCAGGTTTTTCTGCAAGCATCTGTTCTGTCTTGCTTTGAGTACAGGATCTCCTCCATCTCCTCCACATGGTTTATTTGTTTGAATCTCTGATTGTCGGGATCTTTTGTGACTTCTAATGCCTGGGTATCAGGACCCTCGCAACATTGGGCAGATGAACTCCCAAGGGAAGCCATCCGCCCCCCCCCCCTTTTATCTGTTGTCTAGTTTATATTGTATTCCTGGCCATGGATCCAGGGACAGATAAGAATTGTGGGCGTTTTGGGGGGCGATGCGTGGAGGGATTCCAGCATTCTGGATGACCCCCTTCCCGGCCGTTAGTGACAAACGTGCGTTGGTCCACTTTAAATTGTGTAATATCTTTTATTACATTTATAAAATTAAATTTTATTAAATTTATTAAAACCTTAGAGATTTCTGGTAAAAGGTGTAGTGGTTTATATCTTATCAGGCAATACAATATGTCATTTCTCTTATTCAGATGTCCTATTTAAAGGGACAGTTCAAGCAGTAATGCCTGGTGCCTGTCCCATGTGCCTCTCCTCCATTTCTTTGTTTTTTCCATTTGTCCATTGCAGTGTTTTCCTTTCCATTCAATTCATTAACGACAATGCTCTAAAGTGGTTGCACAGCTGCCCCTCTTGATTTGCACTATAAATGCATGTGAGCGTTGCAAGCAAGAGTGGTCACACTGCTGACTCCAACCAGAGTAGAGCGTGCGTATGACGTGCCCTTCTCAGCTTAGCCACTAGTAGCGGCGCCGTTGGTTTCACTTAGACTACTTGAGGTGTTTACATGTAATCGGAGATTTCAAAATGCTGCAAAATAAAATAATTTCATTTGAAATTGTCCCTCGTTGTTGCCAGCCCAACAAGTAATACATTTCAAGGTTTCTCTGCTTACAGGGAGATGGTGGGCAACTCAAATTAGGATACTCAGGAGGGGTGGCGGAATGAAGCAGCTGGAGATCTAACAGGCTGGAGGTCCATTCTAACCCTTTCTTCCATTCGTTTTTTCAGGCTAGCAAGATTAGATTTAATTAGTTAATTAATATAGTAATATATAACTATTGAAGTTTAATGTAATAGGTATATAGAATCCATTTGTTTAGGCTTTAGATCAATCGTTGCAACATAACTAGAAGCACATGAAGATTAGTGGTTGATATTTTGTAAAGTGGTTTTATTAGCTGTACATGTCATTAGATGTAATTAAATAATTTTATTAAAACCTGCAGTGTGACTACATTAACCCGAAAACTGCTCAGTCAGCATAAACACACACTTATGTGAGTGCTGAGTAATTGACAGCTGCCTTTTTCTTGTGAAATGCCATGCATCTGCAGCACCCTGTGCCCCTCGGTTTAAAATACGTGAGAGAGAAATTATTCTGCTGTAACTGCTGGCATTGTGATGCCAAGAAAGAGCATATGAATAGAAAGAAAGAACATGTTTTTCTTTAAATGTATGTATCCAGCAAGTCTCAGCAATGATTATTAGGTGTTTAGTCTGTATCCCTTCCAAACTGTAATTCATCATATACTTCCTAGGCTTCATGCTTTGCTTTCTAATTCGAGGAGGGAAGGACACCTGAGGGTGCTTGGCAGTAACAGAAGCATGACCCTGAATGGTTCAGTGTCCACAAATGTAAATATCACAGACATTTCTCAGTTTCTGCCAATGACCCTAAATAACTGCAATGATCAGGGGAATCATGACTATTTCCATGTAATTAATATCTACAGTTAAAGTAGGGGGAATCAGTCATAACTAACCGCAACCAACATCCCTCCTCACATTGGGCATTCCAAATCGGTATATCTGTGTGTTGACAGCCCTCTGATTCTCAACCTTGTTATTCCAAGTACCCCCAAGGTGGTAATGATTTGTAAATGTTGCCAAAATCAATATGCCACAGGCCTTGTAGCACTTTTAAAGCACGAAGGAATAATATTTCACTTTTAAAACAATATACCAGGCCAGGTAGATGCCCCCTGTTGGTGTTTCCCTGAACACCACCGTGTACCCCCTAGGGTACTTGTATCACAGGTTGAGAAACAGTGCTCTAGATAGTCTGAGAATTGGGCAGAACACTCCCTAGATTCACACTGCAGTGCTGCTTGCAAATTCCACTTGCAGCCACTGGCAGCCAGTGAGGTTTCTCAGGTGTGTACAGAACCATGCAGGGTGCATGCACTTCCACCTTGAGATTATCGCTGGTCTCTGATGGACCAGTGAACGCATGGACAAAGATGTCTCAGAATTATGCCTGTTTTTTATGCTTCCTAGAGGATTTCTAGTGGAAGAGTATATTATGTTTGGGGGATCGAGAATGTTTAAGAACAGTTGACTTTTTCTACACCTTAAAGGAAATCTCCCTTTTTGTCAGGTTTTTGGTGTTCTGCCTTATCGGATGTAACAAAAATAAAATAAACATTTGTGTTAGGATTGTGCTCTCATACCTATAATTTACTTATCAGCATGGTGTTTCCCATTTACTTATACTCCTGTTGCTCAAGTGCGTGGGGCTTTCCTGGCCTAGTGTAAAGGCCAGGAAAGCTTACAAGTCCCAGAATCCTTCCACTGACGAGAGAGAGTTACCCTTCCCCCACATAGAGGAGCTTGGAAATCAGGCAGCAGTAAGAAGAACCATTCCTCCCCAGATTATAACACTGCCAGTAAAATGTTCACTTCTGGATCACAAGATTGAGAATTTGAAGAGGCTGAATTAGAGCAGGAGAAGTTAAATCTATGAGCTAAGGAATGTGGAGATACACCTCTGCCTCAGCCAATCAGATGTTCAGCAAGCGAGTCGGAAAGTCTCACATCAGTTTGTGTACGGCTGCAAACAATCCCCAAAAAACAAGCTCAGCACATTGAAGACATACATTTGGCACCCAATAATGGTCACTTAAAATGCCACAGAAAGTGGAGACCTAACACAAAAAGCCTACTCCACCTTTTCCAGAGGGGATTTGTTGAGATCCAGTCCAAATCAACCCTTAGTCAAAAACCAGGGAACAGGTGTCTTCTGCAAACAAAGGAGGAATGGCAGCCGCTCAGACCAAGGATACACAAGTCTTAAAGGAGCCAAAGCACTCAACCATGTTAGCTTGCAGACAAACCTATAATCTGTCTCTAAATCTGGTTAAAAACAGAGGTCTCTGTCCCCACACATCTACAGAAGTATGCTGAAGCTGCACCACCAAGCGCCAAGGAGCCCTTGTGAGGTGCAGTCCTAACTCGCATCTCTGAGAGCCCCCTTGGGGACATACAATACAATAGACAAATTAGGAGCAGGCCTACCTGAGGTCGCCCTATAACCTCGAGTGCAGCCCATGGGGTGGAAGGGTCGAAGACTTCACAGTACAGCCTAGACCCCAAACCCCACGTGCCTTTCCCATGAACCTCACTGGCTGCCAACGGTCATGTGGGAGTTTCAATGGCCAATATCAGACTTTGAGTGACAGTATTTTTGTCTAGGCATCCCTCATTGGTATTGTATGCCCCTGACCCCCCATCTTGTTCACCACCTCGCCAGTCAATTTTTACTGGGTGGGGTATACTATAAAAAAATCACCAGTTCTGATGATCCGGCCTGCACCTCCTACTGTTGCAAGAGAGGCAGCTGGTACCTGGCAAATTCCCCCCTGCACACAGGGAATTAGGTTAACCTAATCTGCTGTAATGTTGCACTCTAAGCAGACCTTGCCAGACTAGTAGAGCTGCCAGGCACAAGCATGAAAACTGTGGAAGAATCTTTGTATAAAGGTAGCAGAGATGAGTAACCAAACCCATGCTAATGTCATGCTGTACATTGTAACAAGCAGGATGGGGTTCTGCTATTAAATTGTGAAAAAAAAAATCAAGCCAGCTCCCTTCTGTATTACACAGCCCTGCTGTGTTACATTACATTGCATTGCTGCCACATGTCCTGCTGTTACGATGCAAACAGCTGACTGATGCGTGAGTGCTGCTGCGCTAGAGTGATCACTCTGGAGAGATCTGCTGCAGGGAGCTAGGTATTCTGCCTGCAGATGCCCTTTAAATAGATAAAATAAATGTTAAATTAAAGAGAGTTTTAGCGGAACACATTTTCTAAACAATATATCAAAAGAAAGTGGATTAAAATTCATAAGTTTTAAACAATATATTAAAAATATAGTCTTAGCTATGCTAATGAAGGGCCAGATCACCTTCATAAAGAGAATAAAACATTACAAGGCTCACATATTTTACTTGGCAAACTCGTCAGATTAATGAGGTGTAACAGGCTATAATTCTGTCTTGTGACCCATAATGCTTCCCTCCTTGGCTGCGTGACACATCTTTCATTTTGCCTTGAACTTGGAGCTTGTATCTCATTGTGCAGTTGGTCGTGTTTGCTACAAGTGGCAAGTTATCGAGCTCCGATAGGATATTCTAGGACGGAGTCTTGTTAAAGCGGACCAACCACGTCCTATGGAAGGTTAGAATTCAAATCGATTTTGGCTCTAAGGGAAAAATTGGGGGAATTTTCTTCTGGCACCTTCTAGCACTATTTTCAGTAGACTGCAATTGCCCCCAGCATGAGATTGTGAGGATGGGGGAAGAAGGGGGAACTCAACAACTAGTTTATATACACAGTACTTGGGGAAAACAAACATTAAAATCACTATAATGGTAATACCAGACAGCATTAAAGTGGACCAACACCCAGGATTTTCACTATCCTGGGTTTTGGTCCACTTCCGCGGGGGTGCCCCGCTGCGTGAAACCCCCCAGAATGGCAGAAAAAACTCACCTCACCCCGCTCCTACGGCACTTGCGCTGGCCTCGTCCAATCAGCGCTCTCAGAGCCGCTGTGGTATGCACGTACAAGGGACGGACAACCACAGCGGCTCCGAGCACACTGGCAGGCGCATCTCGTGCTTCCTTCTAACAGCCTGCGCCGTTGGAACGGGAGTAAGGTAAGGTGAATGGGGCGTCCCGATTTCGGATTCTTCCATCCAGTAAAATAAAGAAACAAGCTTGGCTGGAATATTTTTGATGTATGGTGCATAAGTGACCCTTCATATGTCCATCAAACTTGTTTATGTGCACCATTTTATTTAGTGTTAGTGCACCTTTAACCAAAGCTTCTTTTCTTGTGAATGAGAGGTAGCCATGCAATTTCCTCCTCGGAACTTAAGGGTTAAAAAAGGTGTAAAGCTTACACTGACTTCTTTTTAATTCCGTGTCCTCGGCTCTTCTAAGCTCCTGCCTTTTTTTTTGCCTAAGGCTGGCAGCTGACTGTAATTGCTGGAAGATGCTGCTCTAAAGCCCCCTAGATTTTATTTTCTATGCATGCAGTGTAAATGTTTTTTACATCTACATCTAAACCCCATTACTTCTATAGACTTGTTTAACAACCCATATAAAATCTAAGTGTGGGAAAGCGAAAAGAAAGTAGATTGAAATTGTAAGGGGGGGGGGGGGGGGAGGAGAGAAGGTAAGGGCTGAGAACTTTGTATAGAGTTTACCCTTCTCTGGGACTGCCTACCATTATATTACTTGTGTACGGGTGAAGGTTGGGTGTTGTGAACTAAACATGAGTGGGGAGTTAGTGCTTCCTTTCCCTTACACTCTATTTCTCCTGCCTAATGTTTGAGGTAAGATACATGTATTCATAGTTAAATAATGAACAAATAAGTACAAAAAAATATAACTATAGAAAATGTCATATAATTGATAATGTGCTGCTTTTAAAAATGTTTTATACTCTCAGTTATTATTATTATTATTATTAATGTTTATTTATATAGCGCCATCAACTTCCGTAGCGCTTTACAAGTTAAGAATACAGACAAGGTAAAACATATAGCACAGAGAACAATACAAAATTAGATGCCACAGGTTAAAACCAAGTGTTGTGAGCACAGGAGACAATAGGGAGGAGTGCCCTGCCCTTGCGAGCTTACAGTCTAAAGGATGGGGGTGGAGACGAAGGGGGTGGGGTCACAAGTGGTAGAGCTTGAGTATGGCTGCATGTGCCATTGAAGGTTATAGTAGTTGCTTAAGCCAGGTCATATGCTTGTCTGAAGAAGTGAGTTTTGAGGGCACTTTTAAAGGCTTGGATTGATGGAGAGTGGCGGATCGAGCGGGGGAGTGCATTCCAGAGAAGTGGGGAGGCACGGGAGAAGTCTTGAAGGCGGGAGTGCGAGGAGGTAACCAAGGAAGAGGACAGGAGAATGTCAGAGGCGGAGCGGAGGTTGCGCTTTGGTTGGTAATGTTGGATCAGAGATGAAATGTAGGAAGGGGCCTGGTTAGAGAGAGCTTTGTAGGTTAGCACTAGAAGTTTGAACTGCACTCTATGGGAGACAGGTAACCAGTGGAGGGATTGACAGAGGGGAGTAGCACTGGAGAAGCGGGAGGAGAGATGGATGAGGCGAGCAGCAGAGTTTAGGATAGATTGGAGGGGAGCCAGTCTGTTTGTTGGCAAACCACAGAGGAGGGTGTTGCAGTAGTCCAGTCGGGATATGACCAGGGCATGTACTAGCATTTTAGTGGTGACAGGTGAGAGGAAGGGACGGATGCGAGATATATTTTTGAGTTGGAGGCGACAGGAGGTGGCGAGGGAGTGAATGTGAGGTCTGAAGGAGAGAGAGGAGTCCAGAATGACGCCCGGGCATCGAGCTTGAGGAGTTGCAGTTATTGTAAGATTATTTACAGAGATTGTGGTGTTAGAGAGGGGAGGGGAGTGAGATGGTGGGAAAATGACCAGTTCTGTTTTGTCCATGTTCAGTTTAAGAGAGCGAGATGTCATGAAGGAAGAGATGGCTGTTAGACAGTCAGGAAGGCGGGAGAGAAGAGAAGAGAGATTCGGGCCAGAGAGGTAGATCTGAGTGTCGTCTGCATAAAAGTGATATTGGAAGCCTAGCGAGGTTATTAGTTGTCCTAGACCAGAAGTGTATATTGAAAAAAGTAGGGGTCCTAGGACTGAGCCTTGTGGTACCCCTACAGACAGAGGCCGGGGAGAGGAAATGGTGTGTGAGTAAGATACACTAAATGTGCGGTGAGAGAGATAGGAGGAGAGCCAAGAGAGTGCGAGACCTTGGATTCCAAGAGAAGAAAGAATATTGAGAAGCAAAGCATGGTCGACAGTGTCAAAAGCAGATGATAAGTCGAGAAGGATGAGAGCAGAGTAGTGACCTTTGGATTTGGCTGTTAGTAGATCATTGGTGACTTTGGTGAGGGCCGTTTCGGTAGAGTGACACGAGCGGAAACCAGATTGGAGGGGATCTAGGAGGGAGTTTGTAGACAGATAGTTTGTAAGTTCTGTATGGACATGCTGTTCAAGAAGCTTGGATGAGAAAGGGAGCAGAGAGATTGGGCGGTAACTGGGGAGGGCAGAGGGGTCCAGAGAGGGTTTTTTGATGAGTGGAGTTATAACAGCATGCTTATAGGCGGAGGGAAAGGTACCAGTGGAGAGGGAGAGGTTGAATAAAGATGTTAGGGCTGGAATGACAGATGGAGACAGTTGAGGGATAAGGTGGGATGGAATGGGATCAAGGGAGCAGGTGGTCAGGTGAGCCTTTGAGACCAGGGAGGAGACACCTTGAGCAGTTAACACTGTGAAATGAGTTAATGACTGGGGCAAGGGGGATGTTGGTAGGAGAGAGGTGTTCGGGGGGGTGAAGCCGCTTCGAATCCTGTCGATTTTGTCTTTGAAGTATGTGGCAAATTGCTCAGCCGTTAGCTGTGAGGATGGAGGAGGTGGCGGTGGGCGGAGAAGGGAGTTGAAAGTGTTAAATAGCTGTTTTGGATTCCGGGCCTGTGCCGATATGAGTGATGTGAAATATTCCTGTTTGGCAGATGAAAGGGCAGTCCTGAGTTCCCAAAGGGTTTTCTTGTATAACAGGGAGTCCTCCTTGGTTTTGGATTTCCTCCAATGCCGTTCAGCAGCTCGAGAATGCCGTTTCAATGTTGCAGTGTTAGTGTTAAGCCATGGTTGTCTTTTTTTGGCCTGAGGGCGACTGTAGTTAAGGGGAGCAACAGAGTCAAGGGCAGCAGTTAGTGTGTTGTGGTAGTATGAAGCGGCAGCGTCTACATTGGTAAATGAGGGCAGGGTGTGAAGGGGATGTAAAGCATCGGAGAGAGATTGAAGGTCTAGGTTTCTGAGATTCCTGCGAAGTATTGCAGGTTTGTGTGCAGGCGGGGTAGTATTAAGGGAAGAGAGTGTTAGTGTTAGTAAGTTGTGATCAGAGAGGGGAAGTGGGGATGAGGAAAGACTGGATACAGAGCAGAGGTGAGTAAAGAGCAGGTTAAGCGTGTGGCCATCTTTATGGGTGGAGCTGGTAGACCATTGTTTGAGGCCGAAGGAGGTGGTTAGGGATAATAGTTTGGTGGTTGCAGGGTTGTTGGTGTCAACGGGTATGTTGAAGTCCCCCATGATTATAGCCGGGATGTCAGAGGACAGGAAGTGGAGAAGCCAAGTTGAGAAGTGGTCCAGAAAGAGAGTGGCAGGTCCAGGAGGGCGATAGATAATGGCAATATTTAGGTGACAGGGAGAGTATAGACGGACACAGTGAACTTCAAAAGAAGGGAAGGAAAGGGAGGGTAGAGCAGGGATTGGGTTAAATGAGCAGTCTTCAGACAGAAGGATGCCAACACCTCCACCCTGTTTGTTGGTTGATCTTGGGGTGTGGCTGAACTGTAAGCCCCCATATGAGAGGGCAGCGGTAGAGGCTGTATCAGAGGGAGTGAGCCAGGTTTCAGTAAAGGCCATGAAAGTGAAGAGGTTGGAAGTGAAGAGGTCGTGGATGTATGTCAGTTTGTTGCACACTGAACGTGCATTCCACAGTGCACAGGTGACAATGGGGGGAGTGCGTGGGGAGGGGGTGATTGTTAAGAGGTTGGCTAGGTTCCGTGTGTTTGTTGGCTTGCTACCATGGTGAAGGCTAGTCTGTGATGAGTTGTGGGGTGTGGAGGAGCGGGGAGGCGAAGGAAATGGACCTGGGTTTTGAGCAATCTCAGTTGTAGCAAGTCTGGGGTTAGTGTGTGTAGACATACCTATACCTTTTCCAAGTCTGTTGGGCACCTGCCCATAAGACGCACCTAGGATTTGGAGGAGAAAAATAAGAAAGAAAAATATTCTAAACTAAATGTTGTTCTAAAACAGCCCATTACATGCAGTGTGGCATCCCCATGGGCAGTGTGGCATCCCCCCCTCCCATTCCCATAGGCAGTGTGGCATTCCTCCCTCCCATTCCCATAGGCAGTGTGGCATCCTCCACATCCCATTTCCCATATAGGCAGTGTGGCATCCCTCCCCATCCCCTTTCCCATATAGGCAGTGTGGCACCCCCTCCCATTCCCAAAGGCAGTATGAGTGTGGCATTTCCTCCTCCCATAGGCAGTGTGGCATCCCATCTCCCCTTCCCCATAGACAGCCTTACCTGCTAAAGAAGGCTTTTCCATCCATTGCATTTACACGTTGCTGGATTCTGAAAAAAAAAGGTGTAAATATGACCTGCAGGACACATACATACCTGTGTGTGAGTACAGTGAAATCAAATAATGCAGTCTAGGGTTCAAAACAAAAAGCTGACTAGCCATGACTAAATATGGCTTTCATTTTATAACCTGACTGTGGTCAGCAGGTGACTGCTCAGTGTCAGCATGAGTCGCTTGCAGGGTGTCTGTATATTCCATTTATTAAATGTTTCAGCTGCTTGCATACAGGACCTTGTAATTAGACTTGAAGCACTTTGCATTAGGATATTAGTTGGTACTATTTTAATGATTATTCTGAGTCCTGTATTCTCTGTTTAGCTTTTTGCTAATATTTTGTTGCTCTATAAACATATAGGTACACATGCATGTCTCTTTATAAATAATTACCCTACATTCCATGATTTTTTCATTAACTAGCTATATTGCAGTATCTCTCCCATGATGATGTATGATGTCCTGCTTTGACATTTGGAGATGCAGTCCTGTGGTTAGAAGTCAAAGCTCATCATCAGCTGTCTGGAGAAGAGCTTCACACCTTACACAGAGGATACAGATCCCTAAAGAACAATGTAGGAAGAAATCCATTTTTAAATTCCTCTGAGAAACCAAACATGGTCGAATTTAATTGTCTAATCTGGCATTTAAATTTTTAATGAGCCTGGATATTTGCACTATAAAACACCTACATTTTAAAAGAGTATTTTGATATATTCTGATATTCTGAGCCCTCAGAATCCTCAAATACCAGACAGTGTGCAAAATTTCCTCCCCCCCCCCCATCACCTCATTACCTGCTCCAGCCACCAAATAAGAGACATAGGTGCAGAATCCCTCAATCACTAGATAACAGGCAGTGTGCAGAATCCCCCAACCAATCACCCCATAAAAGGCAGTGTTGCAGATTCCATGCTCAATCACCTCATAACAGGCAGTGTGGCAGATTCTCCTTAATCACCTCATAACAAGTAGTGTGCAGATTCCTCCATCACCGTGTAACAAGTTTGCAGAATCGCTCCATAGCAGGCAGTGTGGCAGATCTACCCCCATAACATGCAGCATCCATAGTCCCCCCCAAATTAGAAATAAAAAAATGCAACCCCCCCCCCCCCTGAATCAACCAGCTTGGGCACCAAACAAAGGGTCTGGTGCGCCAGGGTTAAGCAGCCTAATGCACATTACCCACACTCCTAATTGGCAGGGGTTGAAAGAGTGCCTGGTGCCTTTCACCACAGTTCATGTCTTTTTCATTGAAAAGAAGCTATGCTGGCATTTGCGACATGGCTCCAGTCTCATGGAGCAAAAGATTCTCGCATGTGTCCCCTGTACAGCTAACAGGTAACTGTTATGTTATTAATGTTAGTAATGTTATTTCCTTCTAAATAAGCATCTAATCCTTTTTTGAAGCTGTCAGCGGTTGATGCTGTGGCAAGCTTCTGTGGGAGGTTGTTCCACAGAGTTATAGTTTTTATGGTAAAAAATGATTGTCGCCTCTGGAGAGTCGAAGGGAGTCCTTAGACAGGATTTTACCTGAAATAGTGTTTTCACTATATCCAGTCCAGGTCGTCCCAGAAGTGATGACAGTTTGGTAGTCCGCCACCAGGTGGCGCAGTTACTGCAAGATCCAGAGCTGAAACTCCTCCCGGCCCCCTATAAAATGAGCTGTCTCCATAGAATTTCCAGATTTCGTCTTGCAGTACTGCTGCGAGGATCGTCTGGAACTCTCTCTGGATACGGCAGCTCAGCGGGACATTTTAAGCCTGTCGGCCACTGCACCCCTATTACCACTCTTCCCGTGGACCCACTAATGCCTCCCAGCCACGGCTGACGGGACAGGTGATGGTAGGGAGAACGCTGGGGTCAGGCATTCACAGAGCTAGGCTCTGGGCCGCAGACCCTCCCTTAAAGGGTAGTCGGCCAAAAGCGATGGTGAGCCTATGGTGGGGGAGGAACCACCTAAAATACCCGGGGTTATGTCCTTATCTGTACCCACAAGCTTTATTCATATGTTGTGCTTCATGTTTTACTTTATTGTTTACCTCAGATTTTACTTGCTGGCAGCTGTGTTGGAAAGCTCTGTCCCATGTTACTCACCTTCCCTCGTTCCCTCGCCTCTTCTCTTTCCCCTCCATCTTGAGAGCTGAGGGGGGCGGGAGCGGCGTTTATCGGTGCTTTTTCTAGGCTGAGGCCGAGGCGTGTGGTGCGGGCGCGCCGCTCTCCGGGGGGGGGGGTCTCCTCCAGTGGGCCGCCCTCCCTTCTTGTGCTCTCGGCGCCATTTTAGGCTCTGCGGGTGCCCCTGTTCTCAACCGCAGCGGGGGGCAGGGCCGCGCGGTGATGTGTTTTGTGTCATTGCTGCGCGGCCCACCCCTCGAGGTTCGGTGTGCTGCACTCGAGCGCCATTTTCTGTGCTGCTCTTTTTTTTTTTTTTTGTCAATTGCGGACCCTGCTGAGATTCCCCAGGGGCAGACGGGTTTCAGGTCAGCACTCACTGCCTGCGTTTTCTGTTGCCGGACTTCCCACCGGTCAGGTTCCATGAGCGTCTTTTTTCTATGTTGGTTTTTTATGTGCATATGCTGTGGGATGCTCATGAATCCTTTGCTTGTGTCTTCTAGGTGGGCCCCCCCATTGCCAGCTGAGTTTGTGGTTCCTCCCAGTCTCCTACACCCCCCCTCTCTCCGCACCCTCTCCCCTTAAAGAGGGATTACTAAAAAGAGGGACTAAATTGGCGGTCACTTAGGTTTGGGCCGTCAGTGCCTTGTAACCTGTATTTTTATCACCATAATCACCATAATGGAGGGTTCTGGGGATAATGAGCTAGGGACCCCATCTGGGCGGGTTAAAGTGGACCAACACCCAGGGCGGATCGGCCCGGAAATCTATAAGATTCCCGGGCCGATCACCTCCCACCCCGCGGGACATCCGAGATCGGGATGTCCCGCGGGGTGAAACCCCCCAGAAACCCCAAAAAGACCTTACCTGATCCGCCGCCTCTTCCGCTGCCTCCCCCGCGCCGGCCCTCTGTGAATGGCCGGCACGGGCGCCGAGGGTGACACGCGGGAGGCGGCGGCGGAAGAGGCTTGTACGTTCCTGTCCCCCGCCTAGACGTTGGCGGGGATTGGCTGCGGCGTTCACGTGGGAGCGGGGAGAGGTGAGTTTTTGGGGGTTTCTGGGGGGTTTCACACAGGGGTGCCCCACCGAAGTGGACCAAAACCCAGGATAGTCAAAATCCTGGGTGTTGGTCCACTTTAAGCTCTGCCCCATGTGCAGTACCAGCCCTCTGGGCGGACTCAGCACGGTTTGTGTCACTTGCGCTGGGAGCGTACTTTTGTAATGTGTTAGGGCGGGCGTCCCTGCCCCTAGCCCTCTTTTACCTGCGGCCTCGCCAACGCCCCCATTGCTGCATTCAGCCCTCAGCGAGGGGGAAACTAGCAGGGGGTCCCAAGCCGATTTGACACACCGGGTGGCCAGCCTGGAGGGACAGTTGTCTTGCACGGCTACTGGGAAGGCCACGAGTAAGAAGCGGCACATCGAGCCGGGTTACTCGGATTTTGCTGATGATGTTGACAATCTTTTTGGAGGTCGGGACTCCACGGAGGAAGGTGAGTTGTTTAATGACTCTGTTACCTCAGGGGATCGGTCGGTTGGCTATGACAGCGAGCCTGGTTCCTCCTCGGATGAGGATTTGTGGCTCCCTGACGACACGGAGAAGTTGCTGTCTTCCGTGTTCGAAACCTTGCATATTGTCCCTCCTAAGGCAGCTAAGAGGAAGCAGGGTGATTTATTCCAGCCTGAGAGAAAGAGGCTTGTCTTCCCTGAGCAGGCCCATTTTTCCAATATGGTGTTTAAGGAATGGGAAAGACCTAATAAATTACCATCGGTGCCTAAGGACCTGGACAGGCGGTATCCCTTCCCAGAGGAGCTGGTCCGCCTCTGGTCCCGTCCCCCCGATGTGGATGCCCCTGTGTCGGGGTTATCCAATACTACGGTTATGCCGTCACCTGATACGGCTTCCTTGCGCGACCCTGCTGACAGGCGCATGGACCAGCTGGCTTGTCATGCGTTCACCTTTGTGGGTGCTGGGCTTCGCCCGGTCTGTGCCGCGGCAATTGTCTCCTTGGCCATCAAGAAGAGGGTGAGACGCCTTGTTGATATTGCCAAGTCTCACAAGTTGGCGGAAGAGACCTCAAAGCCTGTGTGGATTTTATTGCTTTTGTTGTCTCGGCTATGGACGATAGCGTCCGGCTTGGCACCAGGGCTTCGGCCCTGCTTGTTGCACCTTGTCGCTGCGGCCAAGAAGTCGCTCACTAGTATCCCCTTCCTGGGGCTCAGGTTATTGGGGGAGCGTCTGGACCTTCTGGCCAAGGATGGAAGACTCCCTCAGCGACGCAAGCCTGCGCTGCCCTTTCGGGGTCCTTCTGCCTATCGCTCCTTTCGAGGAGGAAGAGGCTCTTCATTTTCAGGTGGCCGCAGAGATTCCTGGGGACGAGGTAGGTCTTGCGGCCGACCCAACCCCTCCTGGGGAGCTAAATCCAAACCCCCTACCAAGCCCTCTCAGGCAAGAGGGGGCGCCCTCACCCATCCGTGTGGGGGGATGGCTTCTGCTATTTGCTCACATCTGGAGACGTCTCGGATCGGTGGATTCAGGAGGTGGTTTTCTCCGGGTACAAAATAGAGCTGGCAGTTTGGCCGCCCTCAAGATTTCTTCGGTCGCGGATTTCCCGGAACGCATTGACGGCGCAGGGCCTAAGGATGGCCGCTCAGAGCCTTCTGCTATCAGGTGTGATTTGTCCCGTGCCTCACCAGGAACGGGGTCGAGGGTTCTACTCCCATCTGTTCACGATGCCCAAGAAGGACGGAATGCTGCGACCTATCCTGGATCTGAATGGTCTCAACAGGTTTGTCAGAGTCAGACATTTCCGCATGGAGACCTTGCGGTCCGCTGTGAGCTCACTTCGGCCCGGCGACTTCATGACCACGGTGGACATCAAGGATGCTTATCTGCACATCACGATTTTTCGGGGACATTAGAAGATCCTGAGGTTTGCGCTGGAGTATCAGCATTACCAGTTTGTGGCACTGCCGTTTGGGAGAGCCTCAGCTCCCCGTGTGTTCACCAAGGTGCTGGCCGGCATCATGGCCATTCTGAGGAGTCGGGGCATTTGTGTTCTTCCTTATCTGGACGATTTGCTGATTGTGGCTCAGTCCCTTCAGCCGGCCGAGGGGGACACCCGGATGGTGTTATCCACTCTCGAGGATTTCGGATGGGTAATCAATTACCCCAAGTTTCCTATCACTCACTCAATGGTGAGGTCTTCCTGGGCATGACGTTGGACACCTCTCAGGTCAAGGTATTTCTGCTCCAGCAGAAGGTGGAGGGCCTCCAGACGCAGGTGCAGGCCCTACTGGCTTGTCAGCGGCCATCGAAACTGGTGGGCCTCATGGTGTCCTGCTTCGAGGTAGTGCCCTTCGCCCAGTTCCACATGAGACCTCTTCAATTTAATCTGTTGACCGTTTGGGACTGGACGCAGGAGTTCCTGGATCAGGAATTTTCACTGTCCGCCATGGTCAGACAAGTTTCTCTTGTGGTGGTTGGACTCCAGAAATCTCTTGGTGGGCAAGTCCTTTCTGACTTCCCGGTGGGAGATAGTTACCACGGACACCAGTCTGACCATCTGAGGAGGTTTTTGGCAACCGCTGAAGTTCCAGGGTCAGAGGGGGCCACAGGAGGCCCACTTACCCATCAATCTCCTGGAACTGAGAGCGATTCAGTTGGTGCTTCTTCAATTGACTCCCCATCTAAGGGGTCGTGCAGTCCAGGTCTGTTCAGACAATCAGACGGCCGTCGTCTACATCAACCACCAGGGCAGGACTCGGAGCAAGCGAGTCCTTCAGGAGGTGACCCAGATTCTGATTTGGGAGGAGGAGAATGTTCGCTGCATCTCCGCGGTTTACATCCCCGGCGTAGAAAACCCGGAGGCAGACTCCCTGAGCAGGGGGACCTCTCGTCTGGGGGAATGGTCTCTCAGCAACAAGATCTTTCACGCACTGTGTCTCCGCTGGGGTCAGCCGGACGTGGGCCTGTTTGCGTCCAGACACAATCACAAGCTTCCAAGGTTCGTCTCCCTGTCAAGAGATCCTCTGGCCTTCGCCACTGATGCTCTGGCAATTCCGTGGATGAAGTTCAGGCTCCTTTATGTATTTCCTCCATTCCCATTCCTGGGCCAGGTGCTGCCCAAGATAGCCCAGGAGGGGGTACCAACCATCCTGGTGGCTCCTCGCTGGCCGAGGCGGAGTTGGTTCGCGGACATAGTTCAGTTTGTCAGTTTGTCAATCGATCGCTACATCATGCCCGACGACCCAGGGCTTCTCACTCAGGGGTCGCTGCATCATCCCAATTTACAGACGCTGGCTTTGACGGCCTGGCTATTGAAACCTCAATCCTAGCTGAAAAAGGGCTGTCGGCCATGGTTGTTCAGACCATGATTCAGGCGCGGAAGAAGTCTTCTTCCATGATTTACTACAGACTACTAGGAGGCATGCCTACATTTCTTGGTGTGAATCCAAGAGTTTCCCTTGTCGCACTTTTTCTATTTCTAGGATTTTGGAATTTTTACAACACGGCTTAGACTTGAGTCTACAGCTAGGCACCCTCAAGGGCCAGGTCTCGGCCTTGGCCATTTTTTTCCAAAGATCCTTTGCTAATCATAGACTGATCAGGGCTTTTTTCCCAGAAGTTACCCATGTATTTCCACCGCGTAAGCCTCTATTAACGGTGTGGGATTTGAATTTGGTGCCTTCTGCTCTCCAGGGTCCTCCCTTTGAGCCTTTGTGTGACGCTGCATTGTCTATCTTGACCCTAAAGGTGGTCTTTTTGGTAGCTATCACCTTGGTGCGCCGTGTGTCAGAACTGGCCGCACTTTGTATGAAGCCCCCTTAATTTGAGCGGCATAAGGATAAGGTGGTTTTTTGCTTTAAGCCTGATTTTTTGCCTAAGGTCGTTTCTCCCTTTCATCTCAATGAGGAAGTTGTTTTGCCTTCCCTGTGTCCAGAACCGGCTAGTTCTAAGAAAAGGACCCTCCATGCCTTGGATGTGGTCAGAGCCATTAAGTACTACCTGATTGCGACTGAATCCTTCAGGAAGTCGGATTCTCTTTTTGTTCTCACTGAAGGTTCTAGAAAGGGTTTGCCTCTCAGTAAGTGGATCAGACAGGCGTACTCTGCCAAGGGCAGGCATACTCTGCCAAGGGGAAGGAACCCCCTTTTCATGTTACAGCTCATTCTACTAGAGCTATTGGTGCTTCCTGGGCTTTTCAGCACCAGGCCTCTGTTGAACAAGTTTGTAAGGCCACTACTTGGTCTTCTGTTCATACCTTTACAAAGTTTTACAAGGTTGATGTTAGGGCATCAGCCGACGCTGCTTTTGGCCGAAAGGTGCTTCAGGCGGTAGTGAAAAGAACTACATGCTGTTCCGCACTGGGGAGTCCGCCCTAACTGGACACTGCTTTTGGAAGTCCCAACTGTCATAACTTCTGGGACGACCTGGACTGGATATCGTGAAAAATACAATTCTGTGAAACTCACCTGTAGAATTGTTTTTGAATATATCCAGTCCAGGTCGTCCCAGCCCGCCCTTTGTTCATTATCTCTTGTTTTGCCTGTTATGGTGATTAATTTTTATATTGGACTGTTGTCCTTAGTTTTTTGTTGGAGAGAGTACATGCTGAAGCTATGTGAGTTAACATGGTTTCTTGGCTCCTTTTACTGCTTTTGTCACTCTGGGAATTCTATGGAGACAGCTCTGGATCTTGCAGTAACTGCGCCACCTGGTGGCGGACTAACCAACTGTCATCACTTCTGGGACGACCTGGACTGGATATATTCAAAAACAATTCTACAGGTGAGTTTCACAGAATTGTATTTTCCCCATGTTTTTGTATTGCCCAATTAAATACTTATAAAAGTTAATCATGTCTCCTCTCAAAACTAAACAGATTTAATTCTCATAATCTTTCCTCATAGCTAAGATCCTTCATTCCTCATATTAGTTTGGTGGATCTCCTCTGCACCCTTTTCATAGTCAAAGCGTGAACCGGTGCCCAGAACTTGATGGCATATTCCAGGCACATTCCATATTCCAAGGCACCAGTGCCTTGCAAAGAGGAAAAATGGCATCCCTATCCCGTGAGTCCATGCCTCTTCTAATGCATGATAATATCTTGGCCTTGGAAGCAGATGTTTGACATTGCATGCTGTTATTTAGCCTGTGATCTACCAATACCCCCAGATCCTTCTCAACAAGTGATTCTCCCAGTATTCTTAGTATACAGTACGTCCTGCTACAAATCTAATACTTACAGTTGGAGATATACTCCGCCAGATGGCGCTGGACTGCAGAGACATCGAAAATAGGCTCCTCCCGGACCCTCAAATACCCAGGGACCTCCCACAAATCCCCAGAATTTCTCTGCAGTCTGGCTGCGAAGGACAAGAAATTGTCTCTCTACTCGCAGGTGAGCGGGGTTATTAACCTGCGGCCCTGTAGGACTATTCCCACCCATTCCATTAGTAATATGCCTCCCAGCCTTGGCTGCGCTGGTCGGGTGAAGGCAGGCAGCACCGCCGTTGGTGCTTAGGAGCGCTGTTCCACCGCAATCCCCCACCAAAGGGTAGGCGGTTCAGGCTTATGGTGAGCCTCTATGGGATGCCCCTCCCGCACTATTGCCCCTGCTTATTGGTGGGCCCTATTTAAGTGGCCGCCGTCCTCCCTGATCCTCCATGTAGTCTTCGGGGGGAAAAGCGGGAGGGGGTGTGTATGTGTATAGATATGTATGTTATGCAGTCTTTGCTTTCACTTTTCACATGTCTTTATTCTTGTGTCAGCCGCCGCGCTGACTTATCTTTATTGCTTTAAATTTACAGCCGCCGCGCACTGACTTGGTTCCGCGCTTGGCGGCGGCATTACCTCAGGCGCCGGTGCGCCATCATTGGCTGTTGGCCTTCTGGCTTTGCGCTCTTGGGGGGGCGGGGCCCGTCTTTGGCGCGTTCCGTGTCATCGCTATTACTGGCCCGCCACTCGAGGTATACCGACGCCATCTTTTCTGACTTGGTTGGCCTATGCGCGACGGACTCCTACCTACCGCGGTCCGTAAGTGCCCTTGCAGGCGACTTTATCTGCTTCACTTTTGTTACGATGTACTTAAAGCGGACCTTCACTCTAAATAAGAGTCTATCTTATATGTTTCCCACACCCTGTACATACAGATTGCTCACATTAAAAATCATCCTACCTGCATCTACTGCATTTTATAAGCCTTTAAACATCCAAGATGGCGGCTTATGGAAGCTGCCATTTTTGCAGGCAGCCTGCAAACAGGAAGTGCCTGCAAACAGGAAGTGACTGTGCTGCTCTGCATTCTGGGACTGCTGACCTTTCCCTGACCCCAGCTCTGCTCTGTCTGAGCAAAGCACAGCTATAACCCGCCCCCCTGTACCTTATCCCACTCTCCTCTCCTCAGTAAGTGTGATGCTTCTGAGTCAAGATGGCGGCGCCCGTATCCTAAATTCCCGAACAGAGTTGCAGCCCAGTGGGGGAAAGTATAATAAATTAGTGACTAAACATGTAAAATATATTAATTTTAGATGCCGAGGAATTGTTTTTTAAGAGTTTGGGCTTTTCATTAAATCAGGGTGAAGGTCCGGTTTAAGGTCTTGTCTGCTTGTGTCTTTCAGGCGGGACGAACCCTTCTTGGCTTCTCCCGGCCCTGTTTTTAGTATATTACTTGTAGGCCTTGTAAAAATTATACTCCCACGTCCCTAGCGGGTTATTGGGGCATCTAGGGTTGCTATATAGCGTTATTCTCTATCAGCGTATAGCGCCGCTATAATCACCATATGGAGGCATCCCAGGATAATGTTACCGGGGTCCCTTCAGGACAAGACCGGCTGTGTGTAGAGTGTGGGCAGCCTCATGCTGACGCTGACAAGGCGCGGGTCTGTGTACCCTGTGCTGAGCAGGGGCTTGCATTGCAATCTGGCCTGCCAGTGGCTGCACCTCGTTTCACTTCACCTACTCCCCCAAGCTTAAATCTCACTCCTGCTGAGTTGCATACTAGTGGGGATTCTCAGCCTGATGTGTCTTCTAGACTGGCTACTGTTGAACAGATTATTGCGAAGCCTTTAGCGCTTAAGGCCACTGCTAAGAAGCGGCACTTGACGCCGAATGTCACTGTTTTCCCTATGGGAACTGAGGAGTTTATGAATCTGTGTGGCTATACCCCGTCTGTTGAAGGGGTGCTCTTTTCTGATTCAGGCTCATCTGATGAGAGACCAAGGGGTCATGACGATTCTGGCTCTGACCCCTGGGCCCCGGATGACACTGACAGATTATTGACCCAGATTTTTGAGGTTCTGTCTCTCTCTCCCCCTGTTGAGGCTCCCAGGCAAAGAGGGGAGCTTTTCCATACAGCAAGATCACGTTTGGAATTTCCAGAGCAGGCACATTTCCATAACCTTGTGCTCAAGGAATGGGAGTGCCCCAGTAAACTTCCCAGGGTTCCAAAGAGTTGGGATAGAAAGTATCCCTTTCCTGCTGAGGTGGTTAAATGTTGGTCATCCCCCCCCCCCCCCCCGAGATGGATGCCCCGATCCTAGGGCTAACACCTCTGTCATGCATTCCCCTGATTCTACTACCCTGCGGGATGCCGAAGACCGGCGTATCGGCATATCAGCTGGCATCCCACGCCTTTGCATGTGCGGGGCGGCGCTGCGCCCGGTCTGTGCCTCTGCCATTACTGCTGTGGCCACTAGAACCCTTATCAGAAATATGCTCGACAGTGCCCCTGATGATTTGCCTTGTGAGGTGTTAAATGCACTCTCCAGTTGTGATGTTTTTGTAAATTTTGTCCTATCAGCATTGGATGACACCATCAGAATTTGTGCCAGAACCTCTGCCCTCGTGGTGGCTATACGCCGCTCGGTTTGGCTGCGCCAGTGGGCTGCTGACAACGCTGCCAAGAAGGCCCTCACTGGTTTTCCCTTTAAAGGACTGCGTCTGTTTGGAGACCGCCTGGACCTTTTTGCTAAGGGAGGCAGGTTACCCCAGCGCAGGCGCCAACCTCGGCCCTTTCGGGGTCAGGGTTCCTTCTCCTCCCCTTACCACGGTGCAAGACAGGGAAGGGGGGTGTCTTTCCCTGGGGCCCGGGGAGATTTCTGGGGTAGAGGCAGAGGACTTGGACGTCCTGGCTCCTCCTGGGGTTCCAAAGCTAAATCCTCTCCCAAGCCCCCTCAGGCATGATGGGGTGCCCTCACCCATCCGGGTGGGGGGATGGCTGCAGCACTTCGCTCACGTCTGGAGGCTTCATGTCTCAGACCGGTGGATTCAGGAGGTAGTGTCCTCCGGTTACAAGTTGGAATTTTCTGCCGATCCCCCAAGATTCATCAGATCCCGGATTCCTCAGGACCCTGTGTCAGCTCAGGAGCTAGTGCAAGCAGTGCAAGGCCTCCTGGAGCTGGGGGTCATCTGCCAGGTCCCTCTAAGAGAAAAAGGCA
The DNA here is from genome assembly GCA_027917425.1 of Gastrophryne carolinensis. NCBI lineage: Eukaryota > Metazoa > Chordata > Amphibia > Anura > Microhylidae > Gastrophryne > Gastrophryne carolinensis. Next base: position 115,375,023 of record CM051244.1, on the reverse strand, counting down.
AGGGCTTTTATTCCAAACTATTCACAGTACCCAAAAAGGATGGTTCTGTCAGGCCCATCCTGGACTTAAAGATTCTCAACAAGTTTGTCAGGGGCCGGCGCTTTCGCATGGAGACTCTGCGCTCTGCCATCAGTTCCCTGCGCCAAGGGGATTTCATGACTTATGTGGACATCAAAGATGCTTACCTTCATATTCCTGTGTTCCCAGGTCATCAAAGGTTCCTCAGGTTCGCTCTGATGGATCAACACTACCAGTTTGTGGCCTTGCCCTTCGGCCTCACTTCAGCTCCCAGGGTGTTCACCATGGTGCTGGCTGGCATGATGTCTCTGCTCAGATGTCAGGGCGTCCTCGTGCTTCCCTATCTGGACGACATTCTCATCACTTCCCAGTCTCTACATCAGGCAGAGTTGGATACTCAGCTGGTGGTGTCCACTCTGGAGTCATTTGGATGGGTGATCAACCACCCCAAGTCCTCACTGTCCCCTTCCTTGGTAACTCCATTCCTAGGAATGAATCTGGATACAGTTCAGGCAAGGATCTTCCTTCCTCAGCAGAAGGTGGACAGTCTGATTGCACAGGCCCAGTCCCTCCTAGCTTGTCCCCATCCCTCCATCAGGCAGGGGATGCAGCTGGTAGGCCTGATGGTGGCGTGCTTCGAAGCGGTCCCTTATGCTCAGGTTCACTTGAGGCCTCTGCAACTTCACCTATTGTCTGTATGGGACAAGGACCCAGCGTCTCTGGACAGGGTCTGTGTTCTCTCCCCCCCTGGTCAGGAGGTCCCTCTTGTGGTGGATGGACTCAAGGAACCTGTTGGGGGGCAGATCCTTTCTTGCCCCTTCCTGGGAGACGGTCACTATGGATGCCAGTCTGTCAGGTTGGGGGGGTTTCTGGAAGTCCCTGCGGTTCCAGGGGAGGTGGGGCCCTCAGTATGCCCACACACCTATCAATGTCTTGGAGCTGCGAGTGATCAGGTTAGTTCTGGCTCGCTTGACTACTCATCTTCAGGGCCTGCCTGTTCAGGTGCGCTCGGACAACCAGACGGCAGTTGCCTACATCAATCATCAGGGAGGGACCCAGAGCAAGGGGGCCCTCCAGGAAGCGTATCTGATCCTGATTTGGGCGAAGGCCAATGTCCCTTGCATTTCAGCTGTGTACATCCCGGGGGTGGAAAATCACCTGGCGGACTCTCTGAGCAGGGGGACCTCTCGCCAGAGAGAATGGTCCCTATGCAGCAGGGTGTTTCAATCTCTGTGTCACCGTTGGGGCCAACCAGATGTGGATCTGTTTGCGTCCCGCCACAATCACAAGCTTCCAGCTTTTGTCTCTCTGTCCAGGGATCCTCTGGCCCTGACCTCGGATGCGCTAGCAATGTCATGGAAGGACTTTTAGTTCCTGTATGTCTCCCCCCCAATTCCCCTGCTGGGCAGGGTTCTGCGCAAGATTGCTCTGGAAGGGGTGCCAGCAATTCTGGTGGCCCCTAGGTGGCCAAGAAGAGTGTGTTCGCAGACGTGGGACAGCTGTCAGTAGATCAATGCGCTCTGCCCTTGGTGCTAGATCTGCTCACTCAGGGCTCACTACGCCATCCCAATTTACAAACTCTGGCTTTGACGGCTTGGCTGCTGAAACCTCCATCTTGATGGAGAAGAGGCTGTCTTCCTCAGTTGTGGATACTTTGATTAAAGCTAGGAAGAAGTCTTCCTCTTCCATTTATTACAGGGTTTGGCGTGCCTACATTGACTGGTGTGAGTCTAGGTTTCTTCCCTGTCGTGTGTTCTCTTTTCCCAGGATTCTGGAGTTCCTGCAGCATGGGTTGGAGACCAACTCAGTACTCTGAAGGGTCAGGTTTCTGCCCTATTTTTTTCCAGAAGTCCTTTGCTCAGCACCCTCTGATCAGGACTTTTTTCCCAGGGGGTCACTCATGTGCGTCCCCCACGTAAACCTATGGTGCCTGTTTGGGATTTGAACTTGGTTCTGTCAGCCTTGCAGGGTGCTTCCTTTGAACCTGTGCAGGATGCTGCCTTGGCCATTCTTACCCTCAAGGTTGTGTTTCTGGTGGCTATCACTTCTGTCAGGCATGTGTCTGAGTTGGCGGCGCTGTCCATTCAGCCCCCCTACTGTGAGATGCACCAGGACAAGGTGGTATTTCGTTTCAAACCTGATTTTCTGCCTAAGGTAGTGTCTGCCTTTCATTTGAATCAGGATATTGTTCTTCCTTCTTTGTGCCCTAATCCTAGCAATGCTAAGGAGAGAGTTTTGCACTCTTTGGATGTGGTTAGGTGTCTGAAATACTATCTGGTGGCTACTGCACCTTTCAGGAAAACTGATGCTCTTTTTGTGGTCCCTTCTGGTCCTAGGAAGGGTTTGGCTCCTGCCAAGTCTACTATCAGCAAGTGGATTCGTCAGGCTGTGATTCAGGCCTACTCTGCTAAGAGGAAGTATCCTCCCTTCCGCCTTACTGCTCATTCCACTCGTGCTATTGGTGCCTCTTGGGCTTTTCAGCACCAGGCTTCTGTTGAACAAGTTTGCAAGGCCACTACTTGGTCTTCTGTTCATACCTTTTCAAAGTTTTACAAGGTTGATGTTAGGGCCTCAGCTGACGCTGTTTTTGGCCGAAAGGTTCTGCAGGCGGCAGTGGTTTAAACTGCCTGCTGCTAATTTTTCTTGGGGATCCCACCCTACTTTATGGACACTGCTATTGGATGTCCCAACTGTAAGTATTAGATTTGGAGCAGGACGTACTGTATACTAAGAATAATACAATTCTGTGATTACTCACCTGTAGAATTGGTATTATGAGTATACAGTACCTCCTGCTCCAACCCACCCTTGATTTGCATTTTCTTGGATTCCCTGTATGGTGATTGTTGTCATTGTTATAGTTGATAGTTTGGATTGTTAATTCTCCCGGCTTCTCCTTAACTGCTTTTCAATGCTGGGGATTTGTGGGAGGTCCCTGGGTATTTGAGGGGCCAGGAGGAGCCTATTTTCGATGTCTCTGCAGTCCAGCACCATCTGGCGGAGTATATCCCCAACTGTAAGTATTAGATTTGGAGCAGGACGTACTGTGTACTCATAATACCAATTCTACAGGTGAGTAATCACAGAATTGTATTTTTACTTCCCCAGGATATATGTGGCCTTCAGGTTATTAGGCCCCAAATGCATGACTTTACATTTCTCCACATTGAACTTAATTTGCCAGGTGGATGCCCAGACAAGTGTCCAAGTCAGCTTGAAGCTTGTGAACATCTTCACTGGGCTAAATATCTTTGTGTAATCTGCAAAATTAGAGACAGTGCATTTATTCCATCCTTGACATCCATGTCATTTATAAACGAGTTATAAGTTGAATCATTTTGGGTCCAGCACTGAACCCTGGGGTACAACGCTTACAACCGGTAACCATTCAGAGTAAGCATCTTTAACCACAACTCTATGCACACAATCCTTCAGCCAGTTTTCAATCCAGTTACAAACTGTATTTTCTATTCCTGAAGACCTCAATTTCCCCAATAAGCAGCTATAGGGGACAGTATCAGATTCTTTTGCGAAATAAAGAAAAACTATACCTACAGCCGCTCTTCTGTCCAGGCATCTACTCACCTCCTCATAGAAGCTAATCAGCTTAGTCTGGCAGCTTCTGTCCTTAATTTATATTGTGCATAGTCACATATTTGTGTATGTAGTCCCTTAATAGCCCTTCAAGCAATTTTCCCACAATGGATGTTAAGCCTACAGTTCTGTAATTGCCCAGAGAAGACTTAGAGCCCTTTTTAAAAATGGGCACCACATTTGCCTTGCGCCAGTCCCTTGGAACTATACCAGTTGTTAGTGAGTCTAAGATCAAGAATAGGGACGATGAGATAACTGAGCTGAGTTCTTTAAGAACTTTTGGGTGAAGTCCATCTGGTCCTTTACGCTTATTCACATTAGAGTATTATGCTTGGGATATTGCTATCAGTGGCATCTCCTGTGTTGGCTCCTTGCTCCTCTCTTGTGTACACGGAGCTGAAGCATCCATTTAACAGCTTCGCCTTCTCTTCATCCCCAGTGACCATTTCCTCATTATTAATTAGGGCATCTACCTGTTCTGATTTCGTTTTTTGAATTTATATATTTAAAAAAATGTTTAGGGTTTGATTTGCTTTCTTTGGCCACATCTTTCATTCTGTGCTTTTCTTACATGCTTTATTTACTAATTTATACTTTTCAAGGGTTACAACTGAGAGCTCAGCCTTGTAATTTTTAAATACCCTTTTCTTGTTCTTTATTGCCCTTTTAACCGCAGATGTCAGCCATGAGGGGTTTAATTTTAGCCGCTTACATTGTTACCCATAGGAATAAATGTTGCAATGTTGGTATTCAAAACTGATTTAAAGCAATCCCATTTGGCATCTGTACCTTTATGCCTCAACAGATGCTCCTAGTCTATGTCCTGGAGTGCAGCTCTGAGCCTGGGGAAGTTGGCCATCCTAAAATTCATTGTTTTTGCCCTCACAAACAGAAAATCTTTCTTACAGTTTATGTTGAATACAACTATATTGTGGTCATGGTTACCATCAGGTCATCATCATTCGATATTGCCAGATCCAAAAGAGCATCACCCCTAGTAGGTGCCTCAACAAACCGATTCTTATAGGTATCTTATAGCAAGCTGAGGAATGCTCTTCCTTTTGTAGTAGAAGCAGAACCATGTCTCCAGTCGATACCTGGGTAGTTGAAGTCCCACATCAACCCCATTATATCTGCCTGTGACACCAGCTCTGTTTATACAGCCGACCCTCTATTTACTTAGTTATGTTTGGGGGCATATAGATTACACCAAATTGTATTTTAACATTGTTTACATCGCCCCCCATTTCTACCCACAAGGCTTCTACATTCTCACAATCTTCTGCTAGTATCCACTCATTAATATATGCTTTAAATTCTTGCTTTACATAGAGACACACTCTACCCCCCCCCCCTTACCTGTAGACTCTGTCTTTCTGAAAGAGAGCAAAAACTTGAGGATTGACAGTCCAGTACCAGAGGCTTAAGCTCCCCCACTTTTCTTTCCAGACTTCTGGCATTTGTGCACATACTCTTTAAGTTCCTATCAAGTTTGACGCATTGAGCTTTAGTAATAGCTTCTGCGGTAATGCATCCGCCCAACCTTTCACTGCTGGTTTGCAACACATCGATCACCTTATCCATCATAGCAGTTCTCTCCCCCCCCCCCCCATTCTAATTCTCCACGCACCATCATATGCTGTCCCCTAAGTAACCTGTCTTCCCCTTTCTTTTCTCTGTTGCCCCCCCCTCATCTATATTTAAAAAAACCTTTCACCCCTTCTAGTATCCTCTTAACCCAGCACAGCAGCCCTCCATCTATTCAGGTGCAAATTATCTGTAGAATACAGTGTGTACTCCAATAACAATTCAGTCCAGTGCTCTAGGAACCCAAATCCTACTGCCCTGCACCAGAACTTGCTTAGCTCCTGCTGTCGTTCATGTGTAGCGCATGCCACATGCAATATTCTAGAGAATACAACCTTCTCTTCAACCTGGTGCCTAATTCATTAAATTCTTAAGGATCCTCCATCTCCCATTAATTCTGTCATTGGTCCCCACGAGCATTCGAGTACATTGCTGTGTATTCAGACACACATGCCACAAGCTCTGTTCTATCATGAGTTTCATTTGGGTGTCTGGGGGACATAACTGAAACTTGGAATGTGATTGGTGATTTGTTTGTCTTAAGACACAGTAGTACACTTGAAAGCTTTGTCAACCGGTACATGTCGCCCCCTCTCTTTGTCAAGCTGCTCAGCTCTGTCACTTCCTGCTTACTCTTTTCATAATTCAATTTTCATTTACCCAATTCCCTCAGGGGTGTACATAGGTTTCACAGCACCCTATAGTAAAAGTCATATGCCCCTCATTGCTGTGGTGTCTGCAGAAAGTATACTGCGGTGGCACCGGCCCTGTTGCCATTGGTGCTGCAAGGTAGGGGAGGGGGCAGCTTGCATCTGTCCCCTTCGGCCACAGGCTTAGTCAACATTGCTTCCCCTGTCCTGATCTTATTAGAAAAACGTGAATTTCACTTGGAAAATTGATCCAATTCAAAAACAAGGGGATTTTTGTTTATTGGAAAAAATGTTTTACACTATATTGTTTGCATAGCATCCCCAATTTATTGTAATTGATTTTGTAAAGTTCCTTGGTGAATATAACAGTATTATATTAACCAATAGAATAGTAGTCTGCCTGTCGTCATTCTGGGGCTAACCACGTCTGGTGGCTCCGTTCAAGCGGTGCCTGGCCAGGGGAACTCGCACTGACATAGGTGATCAGCTTGCTTGTCTGTCCATGCCTGGGCGGCCCCTGGACTCGGTTAACGTGAGCGGAAACTCCTGCCCTCCCCTATGCTGAGTCTCCCCAGTATTGACTCACTGTGGAGGCTGCAGGCTGTATTGCTGGCAGCTGTCTGTATCTACATACAAAGGTACGTGACAATGAGGAGTGCCTGAAGCTAACTGGAAAGGGACCCTCACTAAATAGAACATTCCCATTTCACTCACCTTGTGACAGACTCAACTTCTGACTTAAATTTCCTCTTCTTCTAAATGTGTTGGTAAATAATAGCTTGTTAAGTTTAAGCCTATCACTATTATCTAGAATAAATTGTGGTATTGTTCAGTCGATTATAAGTATTGTATTGCAGTTTTATTGCATTCGCCTTTTATAGCTGTTCCACTAGAGTTTAAAACACCAGCGTGTTTTTATTGGACTTAATTAAGCTGTTTATATCAAGTGTATGAAATGATAATCCAATGCAAGATGGAGCTTTTGCTAAATTACGTTATTACTTTGCTTAGCTGAGCTATAACCTGTTCAGCAACTTTTGCCATTTATTGAGGACAGAGTTTGGTGCACCTGCTAGTTGTTTTATGGCTTTTATTATGTTTGTTTTATGTGATTTTGTTAGACAGTTTTCAAATAAGTCAGGATTTTAGACATATCTGGAACAAAAAGTGCCAGGAAACCATACTCTTGGCAACCACTGAGGCTGACACGTCTGGTATCATCCTAGCTGTAGGAGCATGTCACAGCTGCTTCACGTAATTCTGCTGTTTCAAGCCAGTTGCTTTAGTGCTCAGAAAAAAAACATAATGGCTCAATTTTATAACCTGCTCTCAAAGAGTAGCCTGTCTGTGGGCCTTTTTTCTATTTCACTAGGGTTTTACAGGTTTATTGATGATCCTCGTTCTTCTAGATACCTGCTAGATAAATATTTTCCTGGAAACCCGTGCCATACTATTTTCTTCCTAATGGTTGAATCAACTGTACTCCAAAAGTAAAAGACAAATTATTATTTTTAATAGGGGTTTAAAGGGAAGCCTGGGAACTACAGGCTGGGGAGTTTAACATCTGTGGTGGGCAAGCTTTTTGAAGGCTATCTAAGAGATACTGTCCTGGAGTATATAGAAGATGGTCACCTTCACAAAGATACTTCAGGACAGCATCTCTTGGAATTTCGTTACTAGTGGAGTACCGCAAGGGTCGGTGCTGGGCCCAGTTCTTTATAATCTATATATTAGTGGTATTGGGAGTGGATGAAACAGCGAAATGTCAATTTTTGCAGATGATACTAAACTGTGTAAAGTAATTTTCAAAAGAAAAGAACAACATGCAGCTACAAACTGATTTTAGATAACTTGGATTAGGTTTAATACTGATAAATTAAAGGTTTTGCACATGGGCAGAAGCAATTTGTGCCACTAAGGGGTGCCCATGAGCAGAGCATAATTTTACCGCTCTATAAGTCACATTGCACTACCTGCAATCTATTTCCATTGGCAACTTACAACAAGTCTGTACACCACACAGAGAAGTGAGCCATGTTATAGCACATGGCTATTATGGCCACTGCTGAGGTGACGGAGCTCACACCTTACACATGCCCATAGCAGCAGTGTTCTGTGTGTACATCTTTCTTTTTGGTGTACAGACTTGGTGTATGTTGCCAATGGTAGTAGATTGCAGGTAGTGAAAACTGCTTCTATAAAACATACATGTTTTAACATAGAAAGAAAAATAATACTAGATCAACTCAGCACCTTGAGGACATCATTTTGGCACAAATAAATATACACTTTTACATAGGAAGTGGAATTTACCTTATAATAGCTGTTCCCCTATCTGGGCTGTTACCAAAATCCACAACACATGCACGTTCTTAATGGAAAAACTCCCCTTTTTTTGGTGTTCTGCCTTGTTGTTTTCATTTTTTACCTGTAGTTTACTTATCAGCATGCTGTTTCCAAGTTTCTTATATTCCCGTCGCTCTGTGTTGCTAAAGTTGGCTTTCCTGGACTGGGGTATAGTATAGCTGTTGTCTACAATCCCTCCACTGTAACAGATAACGCTCATCAGCAGCTTTGGCTAAATTTAGCAGCAGTAATGACCTCCCCAGGTGAGGATGCTGCCAGTAACCCTTTAGCAACTGGAACACCCGATTGTGACCCCCCCCCCTCTGAGGAGGCTGAATTAGATAAAGGGGTTAAACCTGTAAGCTCAGGAATGTGGAGTGTCTTCTCTGCCTTATTAGCAAGCCGAGTCAGGAAGTCTCTGTCAGGTACACCAAACACACTAATTGGTGCACATTGCTAAGGCAAAGACAGCATGCTGATTCAGCCCTGTATTTTATTTACTTACTTTTTTAGACTAAATGCTTATTCTCATGAGTTTTTCCCTCTGGGCAGTTCAGCACCATATTGCGCTGTGCAGATGTTTAACATATGTTTACAGCTAAATGTGGTGCTCAATTGCACCAAGGTAAAATAAATATGAATAAAAGTGTTTTCTCTCAATGAAATGCGAGTATAAATATATAAAGAAAATATGGCAAGAATGTGAGTTTGCAGCTTTATTGAAAATAATCCTAACAGTAACAAATAAAGTAAATGTGCAGGTTTAGTGCACCGAGGAGCTGCCACCTTCAGCTCGTACAAAGCAATAGAACACAGATCCAACACAGGCCAATGTAATACAGTAGTAGATAAAAGTTAAAATTTGGCTTTTACCTGGAACACTTAAAATAGATGATCAGATCATGACAATCCAAGACCCACAATTGAAGTGGCATCCCTTTAATCATGCTGTGCTAAATCAACCCTAATAAGTCTACCTATCCATTCCCTTGGATTCCTGAATTCACCTTTGCATACTGGTAAAGGCAGCTGGATGACTGAAATACATTTCCAGCGCAGCTTGTCTGGGCGAGATGCTCCCGGTTTCAGAGAATGGCGCTTCCGGTGCGCTCCTCCTGTCTGGCACACAGCGCCATCTATTCCTTGCAATGGAGGGGGGGGGGCAGGCCCACATTCTCCTTTTGGAATGAATGGACAGAGAGTGCAATCTGGTGGAAGCTGTGGGGCGCCATTTAAACAGCCAGCACTGCTAGTCGGGAAGCACTCCCCCACCGCTGCTACAAGCTGTTGTTCTCAGAAACCAGGAGGTTTCCGAGTGGCAAACAGGGCTGCAGCTATTGCGGGAGCCAAAGTGAGTGCACCAGACATAAAGCCTTATTTAAGAAGCAACATCGCCACCTTTTTTGGCTTCATTGCCACTCAGCGTCCAATTTAATAAATAAAAAAACAGTAGCACCGATGCGGCCGCCAGCTAGCACCGAAAAGGTTGCAGCTGAAACCTGGCTGTAGGTCAAGGTCCCATTGAGCACAATGGGCAGAACTGGACTGAACTGTTTAATGCTTATAATTAATGTTAGACACATTTATTTGTACAGAACTCGCATTGGGACTTGTATTGGCATTGGGACTTGCATTTGGGAGATGTCAAAAAATGAATTTTTTATGGGTGGTTATTAAAATCGATTTTAATGGCTTCTTTTGCTTGACAATGTGTAATTTGGAAAACTAAAACGCAGCTTAAATGCACTGTAAAGTTTGTCCCCAGCAATGATTTCTTGCAATGATGAAGCGCTGCTTAAACGCTAATTGTCAGCCGGGTCCAAGAGGAGCTGACAGAGGCCGGCCAATACCTAGTGCAACAATCAAAGCTAATTAGTTAGCGTACTGTGCAGTGACTGCTAGTGCCAATGTAGTCCACAGCACAGCTTCAGAAAAGACCAAAATGCCGGCGCTCTGGAACTGGTCCTATAGCCACCAACAAGATACTAAATGGTGCTTGTCATAAATAAGGCTCTTATTAAGCCTAGGTCCAGTGTTATTCCTGGGGAGCCAGCAGCGCCCTTAATGAACACTAGGCACCAGTGCTCAGGTCGGGGTGTGTCCAGGCTCAGTAATCTGGAGGAAAGAGACATACTTTTTCTTTGTTAAACCATAAACAATTAACTCTGCGTGTGTTTTTCACTGCTAAAATTTAACATGCTGGCAATTGCTGGCCTGGCTTTTTGGTTTAAAAAAAACGTGTCCAGAATATTTACTTCAAAAGAATAGCAAAAGTAGTTTCAAAACCATGCTGAATGACATAGTATCTTACATAGGTTATATAATCAGAGGTACAATATTAACCAAATACAAATTACAAATAAGAATAAGAAGGATAAAACACATTATTACCAATGAAGTGATTGCAAACATAAGAGGTGTATTGGGGCAGATTGTGCCAATCACACATCAGGTCATAGATCTTAACTCTGTACTATAGTTACCAAGAGAGTATCCCTATGGACAGCACTAGGACCTGCCCAGAGTTCGCCTGGAGGACACATTCTATTGGCCCTTCTAACATCCCAATATATACTAGTATATATATAACAGCTGGTGAAATTTCCATTTTTAGAATTGGGTACAAATTAAGATGTGGAAGATTTGTAAATTTGTTCTGTTTTAAAATAGAGTGTAAGAGAACTTGTGAATTATGTGGCACAGTGATGGACAATAGACGATGAGATGCAGAAATGGCAGATGGTACAGTTCTATATATTATAAGAATATACAGCTAAAGAATTTGAATGTCAGAGACATTCTGGTACTTGAATGACATAGGTATAGCAATAGACCTATCTTGATGACTTACAGTATTTCTAATTTAGCTGTCAGCTTAACAGCTGGAATTCACTTTAATAGCCCGGAGTCAGGTCTTTTTTATTTTCTTTCTCTGTCATTCTACAATGGAATCGGGTGCCTGAGATTTCTTTCCTTCACAGTCATCAATCATTATCAGACTTCAGCGTCTAGATCAATCCAAATTCTTTTTACTCCAAATATGTCTAACAATCACATTCTATTTCTTTTTTTAGGTAAGTGTCAACAAATGTGAAGCAACATATAAAGTTCTGCTGAATTCTGCAGTGCAGGTTGTGGCTCTGTATATTGAAATATGTGCTGCCCGTCTAAACAGTAAGTTAAGCAACAAGTGGCTTTTGCCTTGTCATTAAACCTTACCATTTTCATCCAAAGCAAAGACCACATAGTTTAAAGTCTCAGTGCATTTTCTCCTGGTACTTGTTCTTTGAATCGTATGTCCTAATAATCTTATAATGAATAATCCAGTTATGCTCCTTTTGTATGTTACAAGTTTTATATTACTGAATTCCAAAATTACCATAGGTCTATTTTAATCCCCACCCTCTCTTAATCCCTCAGGCCTGTCTGACTACATACACCTGTGATGCCCCAAGTTGAGCAAAATACTCTCCTTTCCACATTGTGTGGTTTCAGTGGTTGCCAAAGGAGTGTTTAAAGCTCTGCTGATTATTAGTAGGGTTCGTTGGGCAGGCAAAGTAAGCCTCCGTGCTCTTCTGGCAGTCACAAGGGGGTATTTGCTTTAGAGCTTTTAACCCTTTAAGTGCCAGCCTACCTGGAGTTTTTCTTACCCTTTGTTGCCCGACCATTTTGCACTATATTCTTAGTATACAGTACGTCCTGTTCCAGATAAGATTCATTACACTTGGGTATTACTCCGCCAGATAGCGCTGGATTGCAGAGACCGCAAAATTGGCTCCTCCCGGCCCCTCAAATACCCAGGACCTCCCCCAAATCCCCAGAATTTCTCTGCAGTCTGGACTGCGAAGGACAAGAAGATGGCTCTCCTCGCAGGTGAGCGGGGCTATTAGCCTGCGGCCCTGTAGGACTATTCCCACCCGTTCCATTATTAATGTGCCTCCCAGCTTTGGTTGCGTTGGTCCGGGTGATGGTAGGCAGCACCGCTGTCAGGTGCTTAGGAGCGCTTAGTTTTGCGGCGGCATTACCTCAGGCGCTGATGTGCTGTTATTGGCTGCTTGTTACGTGTGCTGCTTCGCGCTCTTCGGGGGGGGGGCCTGCGGATGGCGCCTTCCGCGTCACTGTCTCCGCGGCCCGCCCCTCTAGGTATACCCAGCACCTTTTTTCTCTGGATTCGGCTGCTGCGTGGCTGGCATCTACCTACCGCGGTCGGTGAGTGCCCTCGCGGGCGGCTTTATTTACCCTATGTCACTTATGGGGTTCTCTTCGCTTATGTCTTTCAGGCGGGTAGAACTCTATTGGTTTCTCCCGGCCCTACTCCCTCTATTTAGTTATTAAACTTGTGATGCCTAGTGTGTAAATTACTCCCACTTCCCTAGCCGGCTATTGGGGCATCCCGGGTTGCTTTTATAGCGTGAATCCCTATTGGCCTATTGTGCCCCTATAATCACCATATGGAGGCGTCTCAGGATAATGTGCTCGGGGTTCCTTCGGGACAAGCCCAGCTGAGTGTAGCTTGTGGGGTGTCCCCTACTAGTGCTGACAATGTGTGAGTTGTATACCTTGTGCCCAGCAGGTGCTTGCACTGCAGCCTGGTTTACCAGTAGCTGGGCCTGCGCCACGTATATGGCTTCACCTACTCCCCCAAGCTTAAATTTGACTCACATTGAGTGGCATACTAGTGGGGATTCTCAGCCTGATGTGTCTTCCAGACTGGCTAGTGTTGAGATGTTGCTTGCTAATACCTTGGCGCGTAAGGCCTCCGCTAAGAAGCGGCACTTGACGCCTGATGTCACTCTTTTCCCTATGGAGGCTGATGAGTTCTTGGAACTGTCTAGTTATAACCCCTTGGAAGAAGGGGAGTTAGTCTCTGACTCGGAGTCATCTGATGAGAGGCCCAGGGGTCATGATGATTCTGGCTCTGACCCCTGGGCCCCAGATGATACTGATAGGCTGTTGGCTCAGATTATTCCTGAGCGGGCCCATTTTAATAATCTTGTGCTCAAGGAATGGGAGCGTCCCAGCAGGCTCCCTGGAGTCCCTAAGAGTTGGGATAAGAGGTTTCCCTTTCCTGCTGATGTGGTGAAGCGTTGGTCATCCCCTCCAGAGGTGGATGCCCCGGTCCTAGGGTTAGCTAACACCTCTGTCATGCATTCCCCTGACTCTACTACGCTGCGGGATAGTGAGGACCGGCGTATTGATCAGCTGGCGTCCCATGCCTTTGCCTGTGTGGGGACGGCGCTGCGCCCGGTCTGTGCCTCTGCCATTACAGCTGTGGCTATTAGGACCCTGCTTAGAAGTGTCTTAGAGGGTGCCCCTGATGATGTGTCTAGTGAGGAGTTTCATGCTCTCTCTCGTTGTGAGGTTTTTGTGACTTATGTCCTCTCTGCTTTGGATGATACCATTAGGATGTGTGGCAGAGCCTCTGCCCTAGTGGTGGCTATACGCCGCTCGGTTTGGCTGCGCCAGTGGGCTGCTGACAACGCTGCCAAGAAAGCTCTCACTGGGTTTCCCTTCAAAGGACTACGCCTGTTTGGGGACTGCCTGGACCTGCTTGCTAAGGGAGGCAGGTTACCCCAGCGCAGGCTGCAGTCTCGGCCCTTTCGGGGCCAGGGCTCCTTTTCTTCCCCAGACAGGGGAGGGCGTTCTCCCCTACCGGGGCCCGAGGAGATTGCTGGGGTAGGGGCAGAGGACGTGGATGCCCTGGCTCCTAAGCCTAAGTCTTCTCCCAAGCCCCCTCAGGCATGAAGGGACGCCCTCACCCATCCGGGTGGGGGGACGGCTTCAGCATTTTGCTAACGTCTGGAGGCTTCATGTCTCAGACCGGTGAATTCAGGAGGTAGTGTCCTCCAGTTACAAGATAGAGTTTGCTGCTTGGCCGCCCCCAAGATTCATCAGATCCCGGATGTCTCGGACCCTGTGTCAGCTCAGGCTCTAATTCTGGCGATGCAAAGCCTTCTGGAGCTGGGGGTCATCTGCCAGGTCCCCTTACGAGAAAGGGGCAAGGATTTCTATTCCAACATTTTCACCGTGCCCAAAAAAGATGGGTCAGTCAGGCCCATCCTGGACTTGAAGATCCTCAACAAATTTGTCAGGTGCAGGAGCATTCGCATGGAAACTTTGCGCTCTGCCATCAGTTCCCTGCGTCCAGGGGACTTCATGACCTCTGTGGTCATCAAGGATGCTTACCTTCATATTCCTGTTTTTCCAGGTAATCAAAAATTCCTCAGGTTCGCTCTGGAGGATCAGCACTACCAATTTGTGGCATTGCCCTTCGGTCTCACTTCGGCTCCCAGAGTGTTCACCAAGGTGCTTGCAGGAGTGATGTCTCTGCTCCGGTCTCAGGGCATTCACGTGCTGCCCTATTTGGACGACATTCTCATCACTTCTCAGTCCCTCCAACAGGCAGAGCTGGATACTCAGCTTGTAGTGTCCACTTTGGAGTCATTTGGCTGGGTGATCAACCATCCCAAGTCTTCCCTGTCTCCCTCCTTGGTGACACCCTTCCTGGGAATTAATCTGGATACAGTTCAGGCAAGGATTTTTCTTCCTCAGCAGAAGGTGGACAGTCTGCTAGCGCAGGTTCAGTTCTTGCTCCCTTGCCCTCATCCCTCCATCAGGCAGGGAATGCAGCTGGTGGGCCTGATGGTGTCGTGCTTCGAGGCGGTCCCTTATGCCCAGTTTCACATGAGGCCTCTGCAACTCCACCTCTTGTTAGTATGGGACAAGGATCCTGCGTCCCTGGACCAGGTCTTTGTTCTGTCCCCCCTAGTCAGGCGGTCCCTCTCGTGGTGGCTGGACTCCAGGAACCTGTTGGTGGGAAGATCCTTTCTGGCCCCCTGCTGGGAGACGGTCACCACGGATGCCAGTCTGACAGGTTGGAGTGGCTTCTGGAAGTCCCTGCAGTCCAAGGGCGGTGGGGCCCTCAGGAGGCCCATACACCTATCAACATTCTGGAACTGAGGGCGATCAGGTTGGTTCTGGCTCACTTGACCCAACACCTTCGGGCCCGGTACACTCGGACAACCAGACGGCGGTTGCCTACATCAATCATCAGGGAGGGACCCGGAGCAAGGGGGCCTCAAGGAAGTGTCTCTGATTCTGGCCTGCGCAGAGGACAATATTCCCTGCATATCAGCTGTGTACATTCGGGGGGTGGAGAATCTGCAGGCAGACTCTCTGAGCAGGGGGGCCTCTCGCCTGGGAGAATGGTCCCTCTGCGACAGGGCGTTTCAATCTCTGTGTCACCGTTGGGGCCAACCAGATGTGGATCTGTTTGCGTCCTTTCACAACCACAAGCTCCCGACCTTTGTCTCCCTGTCCCAGGATCCTCTGGCCTTGGCCACAGATGCCTTAGCAATGTCATGGCAGGACTTTCAGCTCCTGTATGTCTTTCCCCCATTCCCCCTGTTGGGCAGGGTTCTGCACAAGATAGCTCAGGAGGGGGTGCCAGCAATCCTGGTGGCCCCCAGGTGGCCAAGAATAGTGTGGTTCGCAGACGTGGTGCAGCTGGCAGTAGATCAGTACGCTCTGCCCAGGGTTCCAGACCTGCTCACTCAGGGTCATTTACGCTATCCCAATTTACAAACTCTGACTTTGACGGCCTGGCTGCTGAAACCTCCATCTTGATGGAAAAAGGGCTGTCTGCCTCTGTTGTTGATACCATGATAAAGGCTAGGAAGAAGTCTTCTTCTTCTATTTACTATAGGGTTTGGCGTGCCTACATTGACTGGTGTGAGGCTAGGTCTCTTCCTGTCGTGTGTTCTCTATTCCCAGGATCCTGGAGTTCCTGCAGCATGGATTGGAGCTGGGGCTCCAACTCAGTACTCTGAAGGGTCATGTCTCTGCCCTGGCTGTTTTCTTCCAGAGGTCCTTTGCCCAGCATTCTCTGATCAGGACTTTTTTCCAGGGGGTTACTCATGTGCGTCCCCCACGTAAGCCTATGTTGCCTGTTTGGGATTTGAACTTGGTCTTGTCCGCCTTGCAGGGTGTTCCCTTTGAACCTGTGCAGGATGTTGCCCTGGCCATTCTTACTCTCAAGGTTGTCTTTTTGGTGGCTATCACTTCTGTTAGGCGTGTTTCTGAGTTGGCGGCGCTTTCCATCCAGCCCCCCTACTTTGAGAGACACCAGGACAAGGTGGTGTTTTGCATCAAGCCAGATTTTCTGCCTAAGGTCGTTTCTGCCTTTCATCTGAATCAGAACATTGTTCTTCCTTCCTTGTGCCCTGAACTTAGTAACGATAAGGAGAGTGTTTTGCATTCCTTGGATGTGGTTAGGTGCCTGAAGTACTATCTGGTGGCTACTGCACCTTTCAGAAAAACTGATGCTCTTTTTGTGGTCCTTTCTGGTCCTAGGAAGGGTTTGGCGCCTGCCAAATCTACTATCAGCAAATGGATCCGTCAGGCTGTGATTCAGGCCTATTCTGCTAAGGGGAAGAATCCTCCCTTCCACCTTACTGCTCATTCCACTCGTGCTATTGGTGCCTCTTGGGCTTTTCAGCACCAGGCTTCTGTTGAATAAGTTTGCAAGGCAGCTACTTGGTCTTCTGTTCATACCTTTTCAAAGTTTTACAAGGTTGATGTTAGGGCCTCAGCTGATGCTGCTTTTGGCCGCAAGGTTCTGCAGGCGGCAGTGGTCTGACCTGTCTGTTGTTACCTTTGGGGATCCCACCCTACTTTATGGACACTGCTATTGGATGTCCCAAGTGTAATGAATCTTATCTGGGGCAGGACGTACTGAATACTAAGAATAATACAATTCTGTGATTACTCACCTGTAGAATTGTTATATATATATATATATATATATATATATATATAGAATTGGGTCTGCTTTTAGAATAGGTAAGTTGTTCCTAATAATCCTACTGACCTTATGCCTGTTACCCAATAAAGCTACCCGGGTAGCTTTATTGGGTAACAGGCATAACAACAGCAAAAAAGCTCGGGATGGAGTGTAACTTTTAGTACCCCCTATACCTTAGAGTTCAAACAGGTCAGTAGGATTATTAGGAACAACTTACCTATTCTAAAAGCAGACCCACTCCTTAAGGACATAGTAGACAAAGGTGTTCGGATAGTTAGCCGGAAATCTCCGAGCTTGTCTAGCTTGTTGTCACCTAGCTTCTTTCAAATGTCTAGTTCCCGTGGTCCATCTTGGCTATCTACCACAGGATTTTTTCCATGTGGCGCCACACGTTGTGAAATATGTACATAGAGGTAGCAAATTCACGTCTTCAACCACTGGTAGAAGTTTCTTGATTAAATCACTGTTGAATTGCAACTCCAAAATGGTCATCTATCTAGTCACGTGTGCATATTGCGAGAAGCAATACGTGGGGTGTACAAAGCGCAAACTGAAGACCCGTATCACGGAACATCTGCATGGGGTGGGCAGACCAGAGTTAGTAAAAAATTCCAATGTCGCTAGACATTTTAACCAGTCACACCCTGGGGACAGAATAATGATTAGAGTTAGTGCCATAGAGAGAGTATGTATGAGTCCAAGAGGGGGGGATATATATAAGAAATTATTAACCAGGGAAGCATTTTGGATTTTTAATCTTAATACCCGCTCCCCCCTGGGTCTCAACCATAGGTGGGACATCACCAGTAAGTAGAGATTTTTACTCTTATGCCTGGATATTTTGTGCTAGTAATCATATGATGGATTAGGCTTTTAAGCTGCTAGCGCTATATTATGCTATATAAAAAATATTTTTTTTCTATATCAGGATCGTGGTGATTAGCATATCTGCTTAGATGCATATGATATTGACATTTTATTGCATATGATATTGATATTTTATTTAACATGTGTGCCAGCATGCCATATCCTGATTGTGATTTTTTCACCTGGTCGGTTTTGCCACTCATGGTTTGAGTAGTGGTCGAGCTGGCCCTCGGGCTGTGGCATATTTTGCTTGGCGGTTGCCCCCCTTTTGTGGGGTCTATCTCTATTTTGATATACCAGCCATTTCTGTTAATGACTGGAGATAGACAGATCGAGATGTATTATTATTTCTGTACAGCATTTTGCCTATTGGCTGTTGGATATTATTAATTCTATATAGCCTATACATCTTTGCATATTCTGTGCATTTTTATTAATTGTCTATACTATTGTGACAGCGGCTTGTGCGGTTTTCCTTTCCTCACGCTGCCTGGCGTCCTCGTCACCTAGCAACGGCTGTTTGCTGCTGGTTGATGACGGGGGTCTCTATTTCCATCTGATTGGCCCACACCTTTCTTGTCTGATTGGTGTTCGCCGGGTTGCGCCGGCAGATGACGTCATTCTACTTCCGGCGGCGGGAGGAATGGACGCGCTCGGAGCCGCTGATGATTACAGGTGAGTCCATCCTTTTACTATTTAAGATTGTTGATATGGCCATATACTATCTATGACTAAGGACCTACTTACAATGTCCGAAACGCGTTAGAACATGTGCCTATTTGTTTGACTTGCCGGGGTCCTTTACTGATTTTATGGTGCTTTTCTCGAATGGAGCTTCTGGTTTTACCTTTTGCATAAATAAATTTCAAGATTTTAAGGAGTGCGGATCCTCTTCCTTTTTGCCTTCTATACGTATGTGGGGCAGGAACGGCCCCTGATCTTGCACCCAGTGGCCAGAGTGCGTCCACCTCTCAGTTTCTTTGGACTGACTGTGGTCTCTTTTCCCCCACAGATTCTGGGATCCCCTCACTGCAGTGGCTCTCCCGGTCTGTTATACCTGGCTAGTCTTAGTCTCTAAATTGGGATTTTCCTAGGCTTAAAAAATAAAAAAATAAAAAAAAATCCTCCCACTTCCGGGACTTTAATTACAAAGTGGCATCCCGGGTTGCTTATTGCGTAAAACCCTGGGTTGTTGCGAATACCACAAATTCACCATATGGAGGCTTCCATTGTTACTGGAAATGGCTCCTCGGGGCTATCCAGGTTGTGTGGGGGCTTTGGGGTTCCACTCCCAGGCAATGATGTCATATTATGCGTTCCATGTGCTCAGCAGAACATTGCGCGCCAGTCCGTTGCTCCGGCTTCTGGCTCCTCGCAATTTCCGTCATCTCCTACCCCCCCAACCTAGTCCGGACCCCGTGTGACACAAAATGGGGATTCGCATTCTGAGGTGCATGCGCGGTTGGCCAACCTCAAGAAAATTATCTCCGCTTCAGTGGCTCAGAAGGCTACGGCAAAGCGGAAGCACCTTGCTCCGGCAGTACCTGCCCCGGAGGATGAGGTATCTGAATTTTTGGATTATTCCGATTGTCCCCCTGATGAGGAGGGGGAATTCCTTGAGGATTCGGATGAGCCTGCAGACCAGCTATTGTTTGATACTGCTGGTGATCAGGCTGTGGGGGTGTCCCTTGACACTCCTTCGATTTTGGCTCAAATGTTTAAAGTTTTGGCCTTGGATCCGCCTGCGGTGGTCCCTCTGCCAAAAGGTGAGTTGTTTGATGTACCCCAGCCGCGTTTGGTGTTTCCCAGGCAACAGCACTTTGAGAAGCTTGTCCTTAAAGAATGGGAACAACCCACGCGCCTGGCTGGAACTCCTCCTAATTGGGATAAGCGTTATCCCTTTCCAGAGGACTTGGTGAAGCTTTGGTCAGTGCCCCCCGAAGTCGACACCCCGGTGTTGGGGTTGACTGGCTCGGCTGCATTGCACCTTTCTGGCACCACTACCATTAAGGATGGTGAGGATCGTCGGGTTGATCAATTGGCTCGCCATGGTTTTATCAGTGCCGGGTCGACACTACGGCCAATTTAAAAATCCCCCCCAAAAATGGGCCCCCCCCCCAGGAAGGGGGACCCTATGTCATTTTTTTTCTCGATTTCACCCTTTGTAGTGTGGATGGTAGTTGTATTTTATTTGTAAATGTTATAAAGTACTTGTTTCAGTTAGGGGGGTCTCCTGGGCAGGAACGGGGGGCTACCGATAAATATGTGGTACCGTTCTAATCGGTAGAAATGGGGCTTTCACATGCAATACGGTTTTCCTTAATAAAATAAATTTTTTATTTGAAATAAAGGAGTCAATTTTCTAAAAAAAATTATATTTATTTATTTATTTTTTACTTAATAATATTGTAAAAAACTAAATAAAATTTACAAACAAGACATTTCTTGTTAAAGCCTAAACTCTGCTGCAGAAAATATATATATAATTTTCCTGAAAATTCCAGCAAAAATGGCGCAAAACATGGCGCAAAACATGGCGCAAAATGGGGAAAAATGACCTGTCAACAGAGGGTGACAAAATCTCAAGTAGGCTGGCAATTAAAATGGTTAAAGGTAGCTATGCATGTTGGGTATTGTTCTGTTCGGGGGACCTTGCGCTTTCAGACTTAGCTTGTTTTTTTTCTGGTTTGCATATTTATATTTTAGGAAAAGGTGTTTTTTATTCAGCTTTTTTATACATTTTTTAGGGAAACCCTGCGCAACCAAAGAATTCTTTGAGGGATTAATTCCAGAAAGATGAGCCCACTACAACAAGTTGGTGTACGCTTAGAAAGCTTAACATGTGTACTTTCAGGTAATATATGGTTTATGGGGGATATTCCAAATGTAAAGGGTTGTTTTGGTTGAAAAATCGCAAGGTGCGCACTTTGTCTGCAGAGCTGAAATTTTCAAGTAAAATCACTGTTACGCACATGCTTTACTTTGGGGTGTTTGCCGACTCTTCCCTTGACAGTAGCTATGCATGTTGGGTATCGTTCTGTTCGGGGGATGTTGCTTTTTCAGACTAAACTTGTTTTTTCTTGTTTGCACATAGTTTTTTTAGGAAAATGTGGCTTTGATTCTGCTTTTTTATGTTTTTTTTAGGGAAACTCTTTGCAACCAAAGAATACATTGAGGGATTACTTCCAGAAAACTATGGGCACATCAACAAGCCTGGTACGCCTAGAAAGCTCGAGGTGTGTTCTTCCAGAGAATATATAGTTTGTTGGGGGTATTTCAAATGTAAAGGGTTGTTTTTCTGGAAAAACTGCAAGGTGCGCATATTGCATTGCATAGTTGTATTTTATCTGAAAATTCCCTAAAGCGCTGTTTCAGTTTGGGGGAGTCTCCTGGGCAGGAAAGGGTGTCTACCTATACATATGTGGTATCGATGTAACTGGGAGAAATTGGGATTTCACACGCAATAAGATTTTATTGAAAAACTTACATTTTTTATTACAAAAAAAACTACAAATTGTAAAAATGTATTTTTTTTTTATTTTTTTTTTCACATATTTCACCCAAAAATATTGAGAATACACCTAAAAAATTACAAACAAGACATTTCATGTTAAAGCCCAGACTCTGCTGAAAAAAACAATATATCATTTCCCTGGGAAATCCCTGGAAATCCCTTCAAAAATCACATTTGAACATGGGGAGCGCAAAATAGTGCAAAATGGTTTGGCACCAAGGGTGACAAAAACTCCAGGTAGGCTGGCAGCGAAAGGGTTAAGTTATGCTTCACCTTGCCTTTGGATACCCATCCCTTGCGGACACTGCTTTTGGATGTCCCGATCGTAAGTATTAAAGGGGAAGCGGGGTGTGTGGCACACTGAGAATAATACCATTTTGTGAGTACTCACCTGAAAAATGGATATTATCGGTGTGCGCCACACCCCGCTTCACCCGCCCTTTCCGGTATCCCGAATCCTTTATATGGTGAAGCTTTTCTTTATTTTGAGGTTACTGTTGGATTTCCTGGTACCTTGTCTTTCTGCTTTTTAAATAACTGGTGATTCAGTGGGAGGTCCCAGGTATATGTAGGCCGGAAGGGGCTCGTTTTCAAGACTTCTCCCTGCACGTCGCCACTTGCTGGTGGAGTAACCCGATCGTAAGTATTAAAGGGGAAGCGGGGTGTGTGGCACACTGATAATATCCATTTTTCAGGTGAGTACTCACAAAATGGTATTTTTTTACACTGTTCATTCATACCAGATGCCCTAAAAAGACAATTTTTGGAAAGGTTGACATGCTGCTGATTCCTAGTTAATTTTTTCCCATTAATAAATGCTTTGTGCCACACTGCAGGTCTGATTTTGATCCTTGTATACCTGTTAAATAAAACTTTTTTTTACCTATGTTAATTTTCTATGAACTTTTGTTAAAAAGTGTACATAGATCGCTACAGTTCAGTCAACATGCCCCTTGTTTATTGTAGGAAAACCTATATTGACATTCTTTATAGATTTAATTGGAGCCACTCAATTTGTTTACTTGCATCGATCTAGGTTTTGCAGGTTTTGCAGCATACAAGCACACAAGAGTCATGCCGCAGCAAAAAGCTAGACAAAATGCTGGCTCTGCCTAAAGAGAAACAACATACCCGATCAATTTCCGGGGTGTTGTTCCTCTCAGTGGGGACATCCGACTTAGGATACCCCACTGTGTGTATGCCCTTAGGTCACTTACCTTCCTGACGCTCCCACGACAGAGACTTGGGCGAGAACGAGCGCACTGATTGGCTGAACGGCCTGTTGAACTAGCGCACTGATTGGCTGAACGGCCTGTTGAACTAATCAGCGCACTCTCTTTCATTTGGTTCCCTTTGGCTCCACTGACGTCTAAGCAGCAGGTAATTAGGACAATCAGGGCTTTTTGTTTGGTAGAAGAGTTCCATAATTGTATTTTTGGTGTTTAAATTTCATCAGGTCAGGCCTCATGGCCAAAAGCTTGCCGGCACGTTTGATGGATATAAAAACCCCCTAGTGGTTAATAAAGTAATGTGTAGAGACCCGAGATTTACAATATGTATTGTATTAAAGAGGAACATCGGGGGAGGTTAAAACCTCCCTTTAACTTCATCTCATCATCGATCTGCTACCCCTCCTCCGGTTTTACCTTTGGGCACTAAATACTCGACAGGGGATACATCTTCTGGGTCCCTCGGATTCTGGGCGACCTTCCGACGGGCGGCGCCATCTTGCATCCCATCAGGCACTGCTCACGGTCATGCAATGGGGCTACCTAAAGTCCTGTGAGACTTTGCTGAGCAGCGCTGTCAATAACAGACAGCTAAGCCGATGAGGGGGGTAGCGATTGGGTCCTGAAACAGCCAGAGATCCAAAAGGTAAAAAGGGGCCTATGGAGGGGGGGGGGGGAATCAATCCCTTTTTATTTTTGGTCTGATGTTCGTCTTTAATACCCCCCCCCCCCCCCCCCCCAATAATCTCTATGGGGTCAGAATGAAGATAAAGTAGATGAATTATATAAAAAAAATACAATCATTTATTAATATATTTAATACAAATAAAAACAATTACACTCAGTGCCACAAAGTTTCCCAAGAGTTTGCTCCAAATGTTTATTAAACTAGGTAATTAAATTGTGGGCTGGTAAACATGTTATGCTGTGCTAGTTACGAGCTATGTAATACACACATCAAAATATCATCATGAAACAAAAGTAAGTAGATGGTGTTACTATAGAAGGGGTGGTACAAAATGTCCACATGTGTGTTATATGTGTCCTAGCGCCTCGCTAAAAGGAAACTACTTCAAGCGAAATTGTGTTGTACATGTGTATTTGCATCTGAGTGAATAAAAAATGCCAATTAAATCTATGGTGCCACAAACGCAAAACGGATGAGGTACTGCATGAAATAGGAACAGGCCTTTCGTTTTTGTATTTGTGTCGCCCTAACTGCATTTGTGTAACTGTACAAAATCATGTGGTACCTGACAGGTGTAAATGTGCCCCTAGCATTACCTAGCTCCAGTGATTAAAGGAGCAGTATCGCAAATTTTTCTTGGTGACTTATATTTAAATGGTACTTTGAATGTAGGTAAGTGTTGGAGTAAGAGTTACAAATGTAGAAAAAAATGATGTCTGTGTTGTGCAGCTGGAGACTAATAGCTCATGTTTATGTCTGCTGAGTGTCGGGGGGGTTATTTTATTTCAGAATTGGATTTTTTGGTTTACATCCTGTTTTTTTGCTCTAAACATTTTTTATTTTGACAGTTTTCCCTTCATGTTGGCTCTGCTGCAGAATCTTTCAGTTTACCATTTTCTCTCTCTTTTCTCAACACATTTTTCCATATGATCTTTCTTTCAGCTTTGTGTGTTTTGAGCAAAGCCCAACCCAGGATTTTCACTATCTGGAGTTTTGTTTTGTGCCCCTATGGGCATCCCGACTTGGGATGCCCTGATATGTGAAATACCCAAGTTCGCCTGTGAAAACGTACCTTTCCCTGTCCCACAGCGCATGCGCGGGCTCTCATCCAATCAGCTCTGTTTGCACGCAGATGGGGAGCCTGAGCAGTAACCTTCCTGGCCGCCTGGCCTGTCTAAATGACTATCTGCGTGAGCGCGCCAGAAAAATGGGGGGATCTGTGGTTATCCAGGGGTCGTTTCACACAGTGGGGCATCCCGATTTAGAATGCCCAAGGGGGAAGGTCAATGGCCGGGTCTTATAGACTTCAGGGTTGGCCACTCAGGGTTTTGTTCCACTTTAATACCTTTAGATTTTCCTGCACAGTTATTCAAAGAAGAATTTCAGTCATTTTCAGTCAGTTTAGTTTATTTTGTATAGATTTTACACATTTGAGTCACCTGGTCTCATAACAAAAGCAGCACCTCACACACACACAGCCGTTACCACTGATTACAGTGTCAGCCTATGAGGTAAAGTGTTGCTAGGAGACCAGTGGGCTAAATGAAGCAGCTCACTAAATGCAACCCAGCAGATCCCCCTATTCAGCAAATGGACTGAGCCATTGTCATTATACAATTTAAAAGAAAGGCATATATTTTTTCCTTTTTCTATCGCCACATTATTTATACACATGTTAGAAGCTATTGTGTGGCTATTTAATTATTTATCTTTTTTTAATGCAAATTTCGCAATACTGCTCCTTTAAGAGCTGTGAACCCTTAGAAAAAAAAGGTGCTCTATTTTTCTTCCTCACAGCGGCTTCCTGCCAGTGCTCCAAAAAGTACTCAGTTTTTTGTCGTGGCTCTGCTTCACTTAATTCAAAGTGGTTGTACATGTCTGATTCCATTCACTGCAATATAGGGAGCGTGCCATAGCAGTGCTTGGTACGCCTTGCAGCACATAGTGTTCCCAACCACTGTGACTCTCTGAGAGCTGAGCACTGTAGGTGTAGGTGGGTTTGCGTACCTGGACCCTACCTGTTCCTGGGTCCTTTTTTAGTTCTTTAAAAACCCTTAAAAATTCCCCCCCCAAAAAAATTACTCGGGGTCCTACCCTACCCAGCTTAACCAGCCCGGGAACCAGCTATAGGGGCTTGTAGAACAGGCTACAAGCTTGCATAGCTTCTGTGGTCCCTGGCTCTTCTGCCCCCCCCCTGGACTTTGGGGAGGCAGGTAATGGGGGGGCTAGGGGTTAATGGCAAGTCACTCTGTATCCACAGGTGACCTGCCAGCCC
The DNA here is from genome assembly GCA_027917425.1 of Gastrophryne carolinensis. Classification (NCBI taxonomy): domain Eukaryota; kingdom Metazoa; phylum Chordata; class Amphibia; order Anura; family Microhylidae; genus Gastrophryne; species Gastrophryne carolinensis. The sequence goes on along the minus strand of CM051244.1, from coordinate 115,349,452 downwards.
CCAAGCCCTGTGAACTGGTATTACGGGTTACGTTTAAAAAAAAAAAAAAGAGGAAAAATATATATATATATATTTTTTATTATAACTTACCTCCCATCCACCCCAAGCGCTGTGTCTCATAGTGACCACTCTGGTTTCTGCTCACCTGGTGCTACTGGAAGACTTTTATACGGGTTAATAAAAAAATGACATATGGCCAACCTATTTTTTTTTTTTAAACCCTTTAAAATCTCCTAAAAAATGGCGTGGGGTCCTCCCTACCCTGCTGCCAGAGCAGAGCATGAAGGCCAGCCTCAGTGGACCTCCACTCTGCAAGCTACAAGTGGCCCCATGATTTTCTTCCCCCCCCCCCCGTGCTTTGGGGGCAGGTAATGGGGGGGGGGCTGCTAGTTAATGGCAAGTCACCCGCTAGCGCATGCGACATGCCTGCCCCCAAGCCTTATTAACTGGTCTCTTGGATCATGGATGGGTCTCATGGATCCCTTACCAGTTCACAAAGGGTTAAGTGTAAAAAAGACACACACACATACACACACACACACACACACACACACACACACACACACACACACAAGAAAAAAGACTTTTTCTTTCAAACACTCCCCTTCGATCTAGTGCCCCCTGGTGATCCTGTCCCATTCTGATCTCAGATGACAGCTGCCAGGGGTGATCGCTGGGGAGGCCCTGCCCTTCCGACCTCCCTCCAGTGATCACCCCCGACATCTGACAGCTCAGGAGCGGGATGACGTCAGAAGGGCCCGGGGGGGGGGGGGGGATCGGATGCCTCCCCTGAGTAAAGAAAAGGCTCGGCCAGATCGAACTAGGGATCAGGTTAGTGTTTTTTTTTATTTATTTCTTTTTTACAGTAGCAGGGGGGAAAACCAGGCCTGGAGACCCTACTGGGTCCGCACACTCTACCGCCAATACTTTGTATTTTTTCCTATGGCGGCCGTACGGACTTGGGAGGAGCTGCGCTGGCCCCTGGATAAGTTACCGTTTTTTTTTTTTAATTAATCTCTTATATAAATACATTTGCGAGATTATATGGCGTGGTTGATCCATGTTTTTAATTATATATTACAACTTTCATGATTTCAGTTTTATAATCCATTAATAAATACACCCATGCCCAGTTCAATACATACCTATAGGGTGAATAACTACAGTGATCAATCAAACCTTAAGCCATAAAACATGGTGCAAAAAAAAAACAAAAAAACAAAAAAAAAAAAAAAAAAATATATATATATATATATATATATATATATATAAGCAAGAATGTGGGGTGTTCACCCAACACCTTTTGTGTTCCTCTGACCATTTTTTCAAAGGGAATGCCCGAGACTAAAGTGCTAAAGTGAGAATGGGATGGAAATGTTTTCTTCCTAGAAAATTTACAGTGACCACTGTGACCTTATTGCGGAGTGTTTGACATTATGAGTTATTAGCTTTGAATTCAAATGTTTTTGTTTCCTCGCATTTTATGCTGCAGTCTGTAGTGGATAACAGCCAATTAAAATTGCTGTGTTTATCCGTGTATGTGCTTAACAAGCCTTAGGGCAAAGCAAAAGTCCTTATCCTGGCTTTATAGTTTCTCTGCTTACTGTGATGAGGTCCATAGATTGGTTTTGTCTGAGTAGGATGTTTAACACATTGACAGCACATAAACTTTCTTAAATGTTTATATTTTCTAAAAGACATTTTCGTGTATTTTGTTCAGGTTACTTTTAGACTATTATTCTACTTTGAGGGATGTTCATTTATCTCTTAAAATAAAATCATTAATCCTACAGAATTCTAAATTTCAAGTTATATTAAAGGCAAATGCAATTGTTACACCATTGCGTCCAGCTACATTTGGCACTGTCCTAAACTGTTCCATTTTTATATTGAAGATATTGAGGTTTACAGTTTCATCTAATGATTTCTCCTCTGAAGCATGTGGGCGTGGCCCTTGACTGTGTGATTCTGCAAAATAATCAGCATAATGGGCAGGGTCTGTAATATCCTGAAAACTTGCTTCAGACGCTTCTCCCTCTCCCCCTGTTGCTAGGAAACATTGGAGCCTAGACCAGCACTCCCAGACACACTGGTCGCACTCCCAAAGCGCATGCACTCCCAAATGGTATGTGCACACTCCCAAATGCACAAGCACTCCCTCCCAAAAGACACGTGCACTCCCAAAGCGCATGCACTCAATCCCAAAGCTTATGCACCCACTCCCAAAAGTGCATGCACTCCCAAAGTGTATGCGTGCACTTCCAAATGCATATGCGCACACTCCCAAAGTGCATGTGGATACTTCCAAACACACACATGCGCTCCCAAAATGCATGTGCACACTCCCAATAAACATTGCCCCAATCCCAGAGCTCACGCATGCCCTCCCATAAGTGTGGCGAGATGCTGACAGGCTGAATGGGAGAGGAGGAAGCGGGAGGTGGGGTTTAGAGCTGCTCACCTGGTGGGGCTAAGTTTCTCATTGAAAACCCCGGGGGGCGGGACTGTTACCGTTCTCAGTCCTAGCCTGTAATTGATGGACTGCATCGGCAGGGTGGGGCCACACTTTGCTAGCTACTGATGATTTGTTTTCTTTACTTTTGCCTTGCCAGTCATTTTAAGGCTAAAAATTAAAGATGACCAAAACCCAGGATAGTCAAAAGTTTTGACTATGCTGGGTTTTGGTCCCTTCCCCGGGGGCACCCCAATCGGGGGTGCCCAGCTGTGTGAAACCCTGCAGGACGCCGGTTCCACGCCATGTCTAAGAGCAGCGGCTCTGACGGCCGCATCCTCTGCCTCCCTCTAACAGGGAGTGTACCTCTGCCGGCCATTCACAAATGGCTGGCGTGGGCACGCGCACTGCTAGAGGGAAGCGGAGGATGCTACCGTCAGAGCCGCGGCTCTTAGATGCGCCGTGTGAATGGGAAGAGGTGAGTTGGCTGTTCACACAGTGGGGAACCCCCTTGGAAAAGGACCAAAACCCAGGATAGTCAAAATCCTGTTTTACTTTACGTTACTGGAGTGCAGTATCTAATTTTATTTTCCCTATTGTCTTGTATGTGGTAGCTCAGAGCCATATTACTATTTGTATGCCATTGGACCTTGACCCTAAAGGGCACCCAGTCATGGTAGTGCCACAGTGGTGCAAGTACATCAAACAGCAGAAGACCAAGGTCATCATGGTTAAAATCCCACTTGAGTAACAATAGGTGTCTCCAAGATTGTGTTCCCAGCTCTGTGACAACTGGGCAACCTCAGACACTTGCACATGGGACAGGCATCAGGCGACCTGCTTATTATTACCGTTGGGTTTACAGTCCCTGTGACTTGTTGTTACTGTGTTGGAGGGAGACAGAAATTATGCACTGGGCTTTAATATGAATTATAGTCAAATTTCTATTACTAAAGGTGGTTTTGATATTCCAAGTATGCAGCACGCCCTGCTTCAGTAATGATTCATTACGTCTGGGATATAGTCCACAAGAGGGCGCTTTACTGCAGAGATGGCAAAAAAAGAGGCCCCTCCCGGTCCTTATATACCCGGGACCTCCCACTTAATTCCCCAGTTCATTCTCTGCAGTCGGGCTGCGAAGGTCAAGATGATGGCTTCTCTCCTCGCAGGTAAGCCGGGCTGCACAGCCCCTGGCCCTGTGTCCTATTCCCACCCGTTCCATTCTTTACTTGCCTCCCAGCCTTGGCTGCGTGGTCGGGTGAAGGTAGGCAGCATCTATCAGAGGTGCTTTTTAATGGAGTATTGCTCCACCGCAAATCCCCCACCAAAGGGTAGGCGGCACAGGTTGGTGAGCCTGATATGGGATGCCCCGTCCGCTTTCCCCCTTCTCCCGTTGCCCGGTTACTTGGGGGGGGCGGAGCGCTGGCACTTAGGCTCAGCGCTCCTTCCTCCTCTCCTCCTGTGCTCTTTCACATGTGTGCCGTTTGAATGGCCCGCGAGCGTGCTTAACAGCGGCGGCGGGCCCGGTGACGTCACAGGGCCGTGATTGGCTGCCTGGCCGCCTGTGCTGGGCCTGTCCCCGCGTTCCTGGAGGGGGTGGGGCCTAGCGACGCGCCCCCTCCCGAGATGGTCAGCACAATTTTGCCTGCATCGCTGTCCCGTGGTGGAGCAGATCGCTAGCTTTGCAGGACGTCCGTGAGTGCCCTCTGCGGGCTTGTATTTAATCTCCTTATGTATTTTTATGGTTATACATTCTGACTGTGTGTTTCTATGTTATGTCTTTCAGGTGGGACAACCTAATTAGAGGTTTCTCCCGGTCCTGTTCCCTAGGTTAATCATACTGAAATTGGGGGCTTAATTGTAAATCCTCCCACTAGCGGACTCTTAAGGGGCATCCCGGGTAGCTGCACAGCGTAATTCCCACTATTCATTGTGATTAAAAAAAAATTCACCATATGGAGGCTTCTCAGGATCTGATGCTCGGGGTCCTCTCGGGGCAAGCCCAGCTGTGTGTGGTGTGCGGGGCATCCCATGTGGGCGATGATGTGCGGGTTTGTGTACCCTGCGCGGCAATCTGGGCCTCGGGTGTCTGGGTCAGCACCCACTGTCTCATCTCCCACGCCACCTCGCTTGATTATGTCCCCTAGTGATATTAACACTAGCGGGGATTCTCAACCTGATGTTTCCACCAGACTGGCCAACATTGAGAAACTAATTGCTAGCTCTGCAGCCCGTAAGGCTCCAGCTAAAAGACGGCATGTGGCGCCTGCTGCGCCAGCCTTTACTATGGAACAAGATGATTTCCTTGATTTGTCTGACTATACCCCTCTCGAGGAAGGGGAATTATTTTCAGATTCAGATCTGTCTGACGATCAGCATTGCCTTGGCGTTGATTTCCATTTCCCCTCCTGCAGCGGCTCCTAAGCAGCAAGGGGAATTGTTTGGTACCGCAAAACCACGTTTGGAATTCCCAGAACAGACACATTTTAATAATCTGGTTCTCAAGGAATGGGATTGGCCTAGCTATTCCCCTCGGATGTGGTCAAATGTTGGTCAACTCCCCCCGAGGTGGATGCCCCTGTTTTGGGGTTGTCTAACACTTCTGTGGTGCATTCCCCTGATTCCACGTGAAGTATAGTGAGGACCGGCGTATTGACCAACTGGCTTCCCACGCCTTTGCCTGTGTGGGTTTGGCATTGCGCCCGGTTTGTGCTTCCGCTATTACGGCCGTGGCTATTAGGACCCTGATCAGAGGCCTTCTGGGCTCCCATGAGGATCCTTCTGGTGCTGAACTTAGAGCCTTGTCACAATGTGAGATGTTCATCACTTATGTTCTTTCTACCATAGATTACACCATTCGGATGTGTAGTAGGAACTCGGCCTTGGTTGTCTCTATCCGCCGTTCGGTATGGTTGCGCCAGTGGGCAGCTGACAATGCCGCTAAGAAGGCGCTCACGGGCTCCCCTTTAAGGGGTTGCACCTGTTTGGTGATCGTTTGGACCTTTTTGCTAAGGGAGGTAAGTTACCCCAACGCAAAAAGCAGCCGCGACCTTTTCGGGGCTCCGGGTCCTTCGCTCCCTCCTTTCGTGGGCCTAGGTCAGGCAGGGGGGTATCCTTTGCGGGGCAAAGGGGAGATTTCTGGGGCAAGGGCAGAGGCCGTGCCCGGCCCCGATCCTCCTGGGGTGCTAAACCCAAATCTACTGCCAAGCCCGCTCAGCAATGAGGGGGCGCCCTCACCCTTGTGGGTGGGGGGACGGCTGCAGCTCTTCGCTCAGGTCTGGGCTCAACAAGTCTCAGACAGTTGGATTCTGGAGGTTGTCTCCTCCGAAAACAAGCTGGAGTTCGCGGACTGGCCTCCTCCCAGATTTCTCAAATCACGGGTTCCTACGGACCCACGGGCAGCTCGGGGTGTGTTTCTGGCGGTACAAAACCTTTTGGCCATGGGGGTCATTTGTCAGGTCCCGCCGGGAGAGAGAGGTCAGTGTTACTATTCCAATCTCTTTACAGTACCCAAAAAGGATGGTTCCATCAGACCCATCCTGGACCTAAAACTTCTCAACAAGTTCATCAGGACCAGACGTTTTCGCATGGAAACTCTGCGCTCTGCTATCAGCTCCCTGCGCCCGGGGACTTTATGACTTCAATAGACATCAAAAGATGCTTACCTTCATGTGCCGGTCTTCCCAGAGCATCAGCGGTTCTTCAGGTTCGCAGTAGAGGAACAACACTACCAATTTGTGGCACTTCCCTTCGGTCTCACCTCGGCTCCCAGAGTGTTCACCAAGGTGTTGGCGGGCGTGATGGCCCTTCTCAAAGCCCGGGGCATTCGCATTCTTCCTTATCTGAATGACCTTTTCATTACGTCCCATTCACTCCAGCAGGCAGAATTGGACACCCGGACGATGGTGGCGACCTTGAAAATGTTCGGATGGGTGATCAATTATCCCAAATCCTCTCTCTCCCCGTCTCGGGTGACCCCCTTCCTGGGTATGACCCTGGATACCATTCAGGCCAGGATTTTCCTCCCTCAGCAGAAGGTGGACTCTCTCCAAGCTCTGATTCATTTCTTGCTTTTCAGCCCTCATCCATCCATTTGGCAAGGGATGCAATTGGTGGGACAGATGGTGGCCTGCTTCGAGGCGGTTCCTTATGCTCAATTTCACATGAGACCTCTTCAGCTCCATCTCCTATCAGTCTGGGACAAGAGTCCCCTGTCTCTGGATCAGGCCTTTGTTCTATCTCCTCTGGTCCGGCGGTCCCTCCGGTGGTGGCTGGACTCAAGGAATCTTCTGGGGGGCAGATCATTTCTGACTCCGTGTTGGGAGATGGCCACTACGGATGCCAGTCTGTCAGGTTGGGGGGGCTACTGGAGAGCCCTCCAATTCCAGGGGCTATGGGGCCCTCAGGAGGCCCACGCCCCCATCAATGTTCTGGAGCTGAGGGCGGTTCGGTTGGTGCTGGTGCAGCTGACGTCTCACCTCCAGGGCCTGCCGGTTCAGGTTCGCTCCAACAACCGGACTGCGGTCGCTTACATCAATCATCAGGGAGGGACTCGGAGCAAGAGTACCCTCCGAGAGGTGTCGTTGATCCTGTCTTGGCCGAGGACAATGTCCCGCGCATCTCTGCGGTTTACATTCCGGGAGTGGAGAATCTGGAAGCGGATTCTCTGAGCAGGGGGGCCTCTCGCCGGGGGGAATGGCCCCTCAACAGCGAGGTCTTCCTATCCCTTTGTCACAGGTGGGGGATGCCGGACGTGGATCTGTTTGCTTCTCGCCACAATCACAAGCTGCCAGCGTTTGTCTCACTGTCCCAGGATCCTCTGGCTCTGGCGGTGGATGCCAAGTCTGTCCTGGCAGGGGTTCGGTCTCCTGTACCTATTCCCTCCATTTCCCCTTCTGGGCAAGGTTCTGCGCAAGCTGATTCAGGAAAGAGTGCCAACTGTTCCGGTGGCCCCCAGGTGGCCAAGACAGGTGTGGTTCGCAGACGTCGTACAGCTGGCGGTGGATCAGTATCCTCTGCCCCTGGTTCCGGATCTTCTTACTCAAGGACGGCTCTGTTACCCCAATTTACAAACGCTGGCTTTGACGCCCTGGCTGCTGAAACCTCCATCCTAAAGGAGAAAGGTCAGTCTGATTCGGTTGTTCAGACAGGTTGGTCAGGGCTAGGAAGAAATCCTCTTCTACCATCTAACCTGGCGGACTTACATTGACTGGTGTGAGGCTAGGGCCTTTCCCTGTCGGGTGTTCTCCATCCCTCGGATACTGGAGTTCCTTCAGCATGGTCTGGATTTGGGTTTTCAGCTCAGAACGCTGAATGGGCATGTTTCCGCTTTGGCTGTTTTTTTCCAGAGGTCTTTCGTTCTTCATCCTTTGGTCAAGACTTTCTTCCAGGGGGTCACTCATGTGCGTCCCCCCCCCCCCCTCGCAAACCCATGTTACCGGTTTGGGATTTGAATTTGGTATTGTCTGCCCTTCAGGGTCCTCCTTTTGAGCCTGTGCATGAGGCTGCGCTGTCTATTCTCACTTTGAAAGTTGCCTTTTTGGTGGCTATCACTTCTGTCCGGCGTGTTTCTGAGTTGGCGGCTCTGTCCATTCAGGCCCCCTACTTCGAGAGACACCAGGACAAGGTGGTTTTCCGCTTTAAACCAGACTTCTTGCCTAAGGTTGTCTCTGCCTTCACCTCAATCAGGACATTGTGCTTCCTTCCTTGTGCCCTAATCCTGGTAATGACAAGGAGGGGGCCTTGCATTCTCTGGATGTTGTCAGGAATTTGAAATACTACCTGGTGGCTACAGCGCCTTTCAGGAAGACGGACGCCTTGTTTGTGGTACCCTCGGGTCCCACGAAGGGTTTGGCGCCTGTTAAGTCTACTATTAGTAAATGGATTCGTCAGGCCATTATTAGGGCCTATTCTGCTAAAGGGAGGGATCCTCCTTTCCGAGTCACTGCTCATTCTACCTGTGCTGTTGGGGCTTCCTGGGCTTTTCAGCACCAGGCTTCTGTTGAACAAGTTTGTAAGGCCGCTACTTGGTCTTCTGTTCATACCTTTTCCAAGTTTTACAAGGTTGATGTTCGGGCCTCAGCGGATGCTGTTTTTGGCCGCAAAGTTCTGCAGGCGGCAGTGGTTTGAACTGCGCATTGTTGCCTTTTTTTTTTGGAATCCCCACCCGTTTGTTGGACACTGCTATTGGATGTGCCAGATGTAATGAATCATTACTGGAGCAGGGCGTGCTGCATACTTGGAATAATACAATTCTGTGAATACTCTCCTTGTAGAATTGGTATTATAAGTATGCAGCACGCCCTGCTCTATCCCACTCTGAGTACTTATTCTTGGATCCTCTATATGGTGAACATTCCTGGTTAATGTTTTTAATCTTGTCATTGGCTTCTCCTGGTTCCCTTACTGCTTTTTTATACTGGGGAATTTAGTGGGAGGTCCCGGGTATATAAGGACCAGGAGGGGCCTCTTTAGTATGTCACACACCCCGCTTCCACTATTCATGACATACAGTCAGGGCCAGAAATATTTGGACAGTGACACAAGTTTTGTTATTTTAGCTGTTTACAAAAACATGTCCAGAAATACAATTATATATATAATATGGGCTGAAAGTGCACACTCCCAGCTGCAATATGAGAGTTTCCACATCCAAATCGGAGAAAGGGTTTAGGAATCATAGCTCTGTAATGCATAGCCTCCTCTTTTTCAAGGGACCAAAAGTAATTGGACAATGGACTCTAAGGGCTGCAATTAACTCTGAAGGCGTCTCCCTCGTTAACCTGTAATCAATGAAGTAGTTAAAAGGTCTGGGGTTGATTCCAGGTGTGTGGTTTTGCATTTGGAAGCTGTTGCTGTGACCAGACAACATGCGGTCAAAGGAACTCTCAATTGAGGTGAAGCAGAACATCCTGAGGCTGAAAAAAAAGTAAAAATCCATCAGAGAGATAGCAGACATGCTTGGATTAGCAAAATCAACAGTCGGGTACATTCTGAGAAAAAAGGAATTGACTGGTGAGCTTGGGAACTCAAAAAGGGCTGGGCGTCCACGGAAGACAACAGTGGTGGATGATCGCCGCATACTTTCTTTGGTGAAGAAGAACCCATTCACAACATTAACTGAAGTCCAGAACACTCTCAGGGAAGTAGGTGTATCTGTCTCTAAGTCAACAGTAAAGAGAAGACTCCATGAAAGTAAATACAAAGGGTTCACATCTAGAGGCAAACCATTCATCAATTCCAAAAATAGACAGGCCAGAGTTAAATATGCCCAAAAACACCTCAACAAGCCAGCTCAGTTCTGGAAAAGTATTCTATGGACAGATGAGACAAAGATCAACCTGTACCAGAATGATGGGAAGAAAAAAGTTTGGAGAAGAAAGGGAACGGCACATGATCCAAGGCACACCACATCCTCTGTAAAACATGGTGGAGGCAACGTGATGGCATGGGCATGCATGGCTTTCAATGGCACTGGGTCACTTGTGTTTATTGATGACATAACAGCAGACAATAGTAGCCGGATGAATTCTGAAGTGTACCGGGATATACTTTCAGCCCAGATTCAGCCAAATGCTGCAAAGTTGATCGGACGGCGCTTCATAGTACAGATGGACAATGACCCCAAGCATACAGCCAAAGCTACCCAGGAGTTCATGAGTGCAAAAAAGTGGAACATTCTGCAATGGCCAAGTCAATCACCAGATCTTAACCCAATTGAGCATGCATTTCACTTGCTCAAATCCAGACTTAAGACGGAAAGACCCACAAACAAGCAAGACCTGAAGGCTGCGGCTGGAAAGGCCTGGCAAAGCATTAAGAAGGAGGAAACCCAGCGTTTGGTGATGTCCATGGGTTCCAGAATTAAGGCAGTGATTGCCTCCAAAGGATTTGCAACAAAATATTGAGAAAATAAATATTTTGTTTGGGTTATGTTTATTTGTCCAATTACTTTTGAGCTCCTAAAATGTGGAGTGTTTGTAAAGAAATGTGTACAATTCCTACATTTTCTATCAGGTATTTTTGTTCAACCCTTCAAATTAAACGTTACAATCTGCACTTGAATTCTGTTGTAGAGGTTTCATTTCAAATCCAATGCGGTGGCATGCAGAGCCCAAATTCCGAAAATTGTGTCACTGTCCAAATATTTCTGGCCCTGACTGTATGGGTTATGGTCCAGTAGAGGGCGAACTTCTGCAGAGATGAAAGCAAAAAAGAAGCCCCTCCTGGTCCATAAATACCTGGGACCTCCCACACATTCCCAATTCCTTCTCTGCAGGACGGCGAGCAAGTCAGAAGATGTCTGCTTCTCTTCCTTCCTACGCCCTGCCATTCTTTGCCCTATTTCTGCCCGAACCTTTATTCTTTAAGCCCATTATTTGCCTCCCAGCCTTGGCTGCAGGTCCGGGTGAGGGTAGGAATCACCTTAATAGGTATTTAGGGAGCCATGCTCCCCCTTGAGACCCCATATAAAGGGGTAGGCAGAATCCGGGTTGGTGATCCCGGTTTGGGATGCCCTGCCCTTATTTGCATTTATATATATATATATATATATATATATATATATATATATCCCTGACACCATACTTGGTGTGGGATTATCCCCCTTCCGGGTCCCTCTGTTAACCCTCCAGTGGGGGGGGGGGGGGGGGGGGCAGACTTTTCCTTTACTTTTCCTTTTCTTTCAGTGTGAATGTGTTTGTGTATGGCGCTTGGTGCTAAACTTTTCTGGCTGTCGCCGTTTTTTTCTGCCGCTTCTGAGGGGAGCTTCTTCCCCTCAGGCTGCAGTGTTAAGGGGGCGGGGCCGGGCGCTATGCGCGTTGCCACGCCCCGCCCCCTCTTCTGTTTGGGCCAATTGCATGCCCAGGCCACGGCTGGGAACCGCGCTGCTGGATGAGAGTGTAGGGGGCGGGGCCAGGTGCGGCGCGCGATCCGCGCTGGGCCGCCCCTTCTTCTCCCTTCTCCCTCTTCTCAGCTGATGAGCGGTGGCAGCCATTAGACAAGACACGTGAGTGCCCTCCCGGGCTCCCCCTTTTATGTTCCTGAATTGGCCATGTGCCCCATTCTGTCAGGGGACAGCGTTAGAACTTGTCACTTTTTCCATTGTTTTTAGATGGTATATATATGATATATATGTATGTATATTTATATAGGTGTGTGTGCATGTGCTTATGGCCACTCCTTTGTGTCTTTCAGGAGGACTCCCTGTGCCTTGCTTAAAGTGGACCAACACCCAGGATTTTGACTATCCTGGGTTTTGGTCCACTTTGGTGGGGCACCCCGATCGGGGTGAATAAACCCTTATGAGCGCCTACCCCAAAGGTTCCCCCTGTCCTAAATGATACTTGCCCTCACAAGCTGCAAGCTGATCCACCAGCCTCAAAGGGGGTAAATGGTCTGCTGAATTTTACATGCTCAGTTTTCATTTACTTACTGGGAGGTAGATGAAGAAGTAAGATTAGGTGTCTTGTCGCTGTGTTTAATGCAACAGAAATGTTTGGGGGTATCACAGAAACAAGTAAACAAAATTACAAGAACATTTGAGGCAGACCTGGGTTATATAACCACATTTGTGTTTTGGTCACACAGAATGGGAAGCAGGGAAACATTTTGGAGACCCGAACATGGGAGAAGCTTCAGTTGACCTCCTTGCTTCTTTATTTTTACCATTGCCTGGACTGTCCCTTTAAGATCAAAATGACTCCTCCTTTTTCTCCTCTAATGGCAAAGGGATGATCATCCACTCTAAAATCTAGCCATACCAATAAATCTGTTGAACTAGATTGCCAAGTGCAACTTCTATTTTAATGTCCCTCTTCTGTAAAGAATGGAGCAGCCAGCGCACCTTTCTGTGATGGAAATAAAGAGAGATCAGCCTTAAAGTGATTGACCACCCAACTAATAAAACAAAAGGTTACTCACCCGGTAAAAGAAGTTCCGACATAACAGATGAAATGCAATCGAGCAATCTGTTAAGTTGCTGGAATGGGAATGATCACAAAAGGTAGGTACCCTTTAGTTTTTAGCTGGGTGGTCTATCCCTTCAATTATCACCAAACGGGATGCAGGATTCATGCTGAAATCACATCACCATATGTTTACTACATCATGCCAGTAATCCATCTTGTATTAATTTCTAGGGTGTAAATGTGACTTTCATATTACCTTGCTTTCTCCACCTTCGAAAACACTGAGCTTTGTATAGGACATCATTTATTGCAGAGAAACCATTAGGCATCCTCTCATTTTTTTTCCAGGTTAATGTTCCTGCACATAAAGTCACATTGACTGCTTTGTATTTACGTAAAGCAGCATTTTCTTGTCTTGCAGAGAGAGCAGAGGTTAACAATAAAATAAAGAGTAAAGTAGTAACAGATTTGAAATGTTCTTTTTAAAAGAAATGAAATGTGCAAGGAAAGAGACGCACACAACCTGTTACCTAGGAAATGTGCTGCTTCCAGTGTGGCAGCCCCCTGGCTCCACAGAGCTCGCCACTCTAACTGCATCAACGCTCCCTGCTACTGGCTAACAAGGCTTCCTAAGAAGGTTAAACGACAAACAGGAAAATTTGTTTTTCATTACGTGTATATGAGTGAAGTGAATACATGTAATCAAAACAACAAACTGAATAATGACAATCGGCTCTGTGGGTAGCATTTAAAAAATATGAGTCAAGCGTGTTGCTGGCTAAACACTCAGCAACCCTGGCAAAACAAATCAGTCCATTTAATTAATATTACTCACCAGGGGCACAACTATATGGGGTGCGACGCACCAGGGTTCAGGAGGTCGGGATGGGGGGTCCATCTTTGTTGTTCCTCCATGTTATTTGACATATTTTTTCTCACTAAGAATCATTTAGCAAGAGGAAGGGCAATATGTTGCTGCTGTTTCAGTCTTTAGTTGTCTAGCTGCATCCAGTTGAGTTAAGATATAGAAAAAGGGGCCCCATTTTAATGTTTGCATCAGGGCCCCATCACATTTAGTTACGCCACTGTTACTCACTGATCTACATATTGTATAGTTTCTTTTATAGATTGTCCAGGGTACTTTCAATCAGTTTGACATTTGAATGGTCATCTTGTTTCAGACTATGGCCTTGATTCATCGAGAGTTGAAAAAATTCTCATGGTAGTAAAAAATTAATTTCATGAGAAAAACTTGAGAATGTCACTGTAGATGAATCTCTAGTTAGGAAAACAATGAAAGTCAATAGCACTTTTTTACTCCTAAGAAAAGTAGTGAACTTTTTACTTCTTTTTATGCTGTAGTAAAACGTGCCATTGACTTTCGTTGTCTTCTGGTGATTCATCAACAGTGAAATTCTCAGGCATTTTTCTCATGAAATGACATTTTTACTACCTTGAGAATTTTTTTCAACTCTTGATTAATCAGGGCCTATTTGAGCTTGTCCTGATCTGACCTTATGAACATGGAGTGAAGTGACCAATGAACTGATCTCTTTAGTTCTTTTTCCCATTTAGATTAATCTGATCTAGTCTAATTTTGAACTCAAACTCAAACAAAACTCAATCAGGGGACACAGAATTTCTTCCATCATAAAGGAGGTTTGGCACTGTTCATAGATTTTTGTCACTGGGGGGAAGCTGTATAATAATATCATATGTGCAGGTAAAACCTGATTATCTGAGTAAAATCCACTCTGCTGGCCCTCTGCTGGAAGGTAGTAATGACTGCCACTAATCTTCTGGTGTGCTGAGGAGCTGTGCTGGACAAACAGGCTTTTTGAAATACTAGTAGTCCCTGGTATCCATTTTATTATTCGGAAGGTCAGGAAAGTCTTATGATTTTACCTTGTGTCGGTTTACCAGGGTTGCACCATGATCAGAAAAATGATGGCAGAAATTTCCCTGATTCATGGGCAGTAAAGCATTTTTGCCCAAATCAGAAGTCAACATTCCAGGAGTAGAAGGGTCCAAAGACTTCCCTATCGGAACATTGGTAGTCTCAGGGGAATGGCCCCTGTCCCTGGAGGTGCAGACATGGTAATGTAGTTGTAAATATTAGGTAAACTTTCATTCAAATTTGAACCCCAATATCAATTAGGTTTATTTGCAGTATTTATCAATAAATCTCACTTTTAATGACATCTCAGAATGATTTCCCTTCATGATAAGCCTCTAGCTTAACTTGATTCAAATAGGATACATATTCTAAGTGTGCCATACACTCCACTTCGATCTTCATGACATCTGGGTAATCTCCAGTAGAGGGCGAACTTCTGCAGAGATGAATATGCAAAACAAGAAAGCCCCTCCCGGTCCATATATACCTGGGACCTCCCACCAATTCCCCAGTTCCTTCTCTGCAGGGAAGGCGACAAGACAGAAGATGAAGACTTATTTACTTACAGGTAAGCCGGGCTCGTGCCCGGCCGTCTATTGTCCCTATTACTGCCAGGACCCTTTCTAAATTGCCCCTATCTTGAGCCTCCCAGCTTAGGCTGCGGGTCCTGGTGAAGGTAGGAGCACCCTATGGGTGCAGAAGGAGCACTGCTCCACCGTGAGACCTCACTATGGGGTAGGCGGTTATCCAGGTTTCTTGGTGATCCTGGTGTGGGATGCCCCGTCCCTCTATGCTTATGGCCGGCTTCTGGCAGGGTACCCTTCCGGGTCCCTTATTCCCCTCCGGGAAAGGGGGGGGGGGGTTGCCTGGCCTGGCCGTTATTTCGTTTTTCCCAGCTTATGTCCCTGTGTGTGTTGGTGTGTTTTACACTGTGTGTGTGTGTGAGTGTGACATACAGGGTGTGTTTTTTACTGGCATGTCAGGGCTGTAGCAGCCTGGGGGAGTTTCTCCCCCTCAGGCTGCGTTCAGGAAGGGGGCGGGGCTGGGCTCCCGGTGTGGTCGCGGTAGCCCCGCCCCCTTCTTTGGCGCGATTTCTGTGCTCGTTTCTAGGGATCCGCGTTGCTGGGAGGGGGGCATGGCCTCAGCAAGCACGCGTTCTGCGCTGGCCCACCCTCCCCCTGCTCTCCCTCTTCCTGCATGAGGCTTCATGGGGGCCATCTTCTATCAGGATCTGTGTGGTAAGGGCCGGTGGGCCACTTCCTTAGCTTGTGTGTGGGGGCTCCTCTCTAGCGGGGGCCCCCACTGGTCATGAGCATGTATGTGTGTGTTTTTCGCATGTCTGGCTGGGATACAGTTAATATATATATATATATATATATATATATATATATATATATATATAGTGACTGCAAGATCAAATGCTGTGGTCTTATATACTGTAAGGATATTGCCATATTTACTCTGCACTGCACTTATCTTGCCTGTTTTGTGTGTTACAGATTGCCCTGTAAATTATGTGCATATTAAAGGGTCCCTCCTGTTCCTAGGGTCCCTAGTGTCAAATTGTCCACCCAAAAATCCTCCCACCGGGACTTTTAAGGGGCATCCCGGGTTGCTTATGCGTAAATTCCCTGCGGTCTTGCGACTGACCACAAAAATTCACCATATGGAGGCTCCGCAGGATACTGAGCTCGGGATCCCTTCGGCCGGAATCCGGGCCATGTGTGGGGTGTGGGGTATCCCTTACGGGGGAGAATGTGCTGATCTGTATACCATGCGCACAAAAGGCCATAACGCGGCAGTCTGGTACCCAGTCTTCTGGGTTGGCTCCTCCCGCTTCATCGCCTTCCCCTCCCCACCTTATCCGTACCCCAAGTGACATTGGTACCAGTGGGGAGTCGTTTTCTGATGTTTGGGCTAGGTTTGCCAGCATCGAGAAATGTATTGCTAGCACTGTGGGCAAGAAGGCCTAGGCTAAAAAGAGACATTTGTCGTCGGCCCAGCCCATGTGGGATGTTGACGACGATTTCGCTGATTTGTCAGATTATTCCCCGTTAGAGGAGGAGGAATTGTATCAGGAAACAGAGGCTGACTATGTTCAGTCTGGGAATGCCAATGTCGGGCAGGCGCTGGGGGATGCCGTAGATACGGCCACTGTTTTGTCACATTTATTGGAGGTGTTGGATATTGAACAGCCTGAGGTGCCCCCTCTCAAGAAGGGGGAATTTTTTGGGGCCTGCTAGCCCCGTCTGAAATTCCCTACCCAGGGTCATTTTGATGCGCTGATCCTTAGAGAATGGGAGAGGCCCAGTCGGCTTCCTGGTGTGCCTCAAGGATGGGATAAGAAGTATCCCTTTCCGGTGGAGGCGGTTAAGCGCTGGTCTTCTCCTCCCGAGGTCGACGCGCCAGTTTTAGGTTTGACTAACTCTTCTGTGCTGAACACCCCTGACGCCACTTCCCTTAAGGATGGCGAGGCTAAGCGCCTTGATCAGATGGCGTGCCACGCATTTGCCAACGTGGGCTCGGCCCTGCGGCCTGTTAGTGCATCTGCCCTGGTGTCGCTTGCTACCAGGTCTCTTATCAGGGACTGGCTGAATAACGCTCAGTTTGATCCAGCTGGCGCTGAGTTCGCTATCCTTAAGAAATGCGAATTGTTCATGGATTTTGTCATGGCTGCGATGGAAGATTCTATTGTCGTGTGTAGTAGAACTTCAGCCTTACTGGTGGCTATGCGCAGATTGGTCTGGCTCCGCCAGTGGACTATGGACGTTGGGGCCAATAAGTCGCTCACAGCTCTTCCCTTCTTGGGTTCGCGGCTGTTTGGAGATAAATTGGATGCTGTTGCTAAAGGAGGTAAGTTGCCTCAGCGGAGGAAACAGCGCCGCCCCTTTCGGGGGGCGGGCTCGTTCACTCCTTCCTTTCGAGGGGCCAGAGCGACTAGGGGTTTGGCCTTCTCGGGTTTCAGGGGCTCATCCTGGAACAGAGGCAGAGGTCGGGCTCGTACCGCGCCTGCCTGGGGTTCCAAGCCCAAGCCGGCCGTTAAACCGGCTCAGCAATGAAGGGGCGCCCTCACCTTCAAGCGTGGGGGGACGGCTGCGGCTCTTCTTCCAGGTCTGGGCCCGGGAGGTCACAGACAATTGGATCTTGGAAGTGGTCTCCTTCGGGTACAAACTGGAGTTCGAGTTCTGGCCGCCCCCAAGATTCTTAAGGTCTCGGGTGCCCTCGGACCCTCAGGCTGCACAGGGGCTCCTGTTAGCAGTAAGAAACCTTCTGGACATGGGGGTTATATGCCCGGTGCCTCTGTCGGAGAGAGGCAGGGGTTACTACTCCAACCTTTTCACGGTTCCAAAAAAGGAGGGTTCGGTGAGACCCATTCTAGATCTCAAGGTTCTCAACAGGTTTATCAATTCCCTTCGCCAAGGGGATTTTATGACATCCATAGACATCAAGGATGCGTATTGCATGTTCCGATTTTTCAGGCACATCAGAGATTCCTCCAGTTTGCGGTGGGGGATCAACATTATCAGTTTGTAGCTCTTCCCTTCAGTCTGACCTCGGCGCCGAGGGTCTTTACCAAGGTCTTGGCGGGCATAATGGCTCTGCTCAGATCTCAGGGCATTCGCATTTTGCCTTATCTGGACGATCTGTTGATATCAGCTTCTTCCCTCCATCAGGCGGAGCTGGACACCCACCAGGTGGTGTCGACCATGGAAAGGTTCGGGTGGGTGATCAACCGCACCAAGTCTTCTCTCTCCCCGTCTCGTGTGATTTTATTTCTGGGCATGAATCTGGATACCATTCGGCCCAAGTGTTTCTGCCCCAGACCAAGGTGCAGGGGATTCAGGGCCTGATCCGCCTTCTTCTGGCCAGTCCTTGTCCCTCTATCCGACAGGGGATGAAATCTGGTGGGTTTGATGGTGTCCTCCTTCGAGGCGGTGCCGTTTGCAAAGTTTCACATGAGATCTCTTCAACTTCACCTATTGACGTATTGGGACAGGTGCTCTCAGTCATTGGATCAACCTTTCAGGATGTCTCCCAGGGTTCAGCAGTACTTTCGGTGGTGGCTGGACTCGAGCAATCTGGTGAAGGGCAGATCCTTTCTGGTCCCTTGTTGGGAGACGGTTACCACGGATGCCAGCCTGTCGGGCTGGGGAGGTTATTGGAAGTGTCATCAGTTAAGCGGGGTGTGGGGTCCCCAGGAGGCTCACACCCCCATCAATGTCTTGGAGCTCAGAGCCATTCGACTGGTTCTGGCTCGGCTGACCCCACATTTACGGGGTCTTCCGGTTCAGGTTCATTCGGACAACCGAACGGCAGTAGCTTACATAAATCACCAAGGAGGGACTCGCAGCAGGAGTGCCCTCAGGAAAGTCTCTCTGATCCTGCACTGGGCGGAGAGCAATGTTCCTTGCCTTTCGGCAGTCTACATTCCGGGAGTGGAGAACACGGAGGCGGATTCCCTGAGCAAGGGATCCTCTCGCCACGGAGAATGGTCTCTCAACCCTGAGGTTTTTCTGGATCTTTGCCGCAAGTGGGGGACTCCGGAGGTGGATCTCTTTGCCTCGAGGCACAATCACAAACTTCTGGCCTTTGTGTCTCTTTCTCAGGATCCTCTGTCTCTGGCAGTGGATGCCTTGTCACTGGCTTGGAAGGAGTTGGGTTTTCTGTACCTGTTTCCACCCTTCTCCATGCTGGGCAAGGTAGTTCGCAAACTGGTTCTAGAAGGGGCACCAGCGATTCTGGTTGCTCCAAGGTGGCCAAGAAGGGTTTGGTACGCCTGGATTTGTCAGGCCATCGTTGGGGCCTATTCTGCTAAGGGGAGGTCTCCCCCTTTTAGGGTCACTTTTTCCAAGTCTTACAAGGTTGATGTGCGGGCTTCAGCGGATGCTGTTTTTGGCCGCAAAGTTCTGCAAGCTGCAGTGATTTGAGTTGGTGCATTCTTTACTGTTTCTGGTTCCCACCCATGACGGACACTGCTATTGGATGACCCACTTCGCCCCACCCCTTTTTTCAGGTATTCTAGGGCTTTTATATGGCGAACCATAGGTTTTGATTGTTAAGGTTATATTTGGTTCTTCCTGGTCCCTTTATTGCTTTTATACACTGGGGAATTGGTGGGAGGTCCCAGGTATATATGGACCGGGAGGGGCTTTCTTTTTTTGCATATTCATCTCTGCAGAAGTCGCCTTCTACTGGAGATTACCCAGATGTCATGAAGATCGAAGTGGAGTGTATGGCACACTCATAATACCCGTTTTAAAGGTGAGTACTCACAAAACGGTATTTTCCAGCCTGCTGAAGAATCTTAGCCCACTACTCACTAGCCTCAATACACTAATATTCTTGGGTTTGTGTGCTGCAACCACCTTCTTCAAATCCCACCACAGATTTTCATTGGACTTAAGGTCTCTCCATAATCATCCAGATGGCCTTCTTAAACCAAGACTTGGTGAGCACATTCGCCATCATTGTCCTTCTGGTAGGTTCACTTATGCTTAAGCTTCATCTTCCTCAGAGAAGGCATGACATGATCTACTAGGATTTCCCACGACTTGATTGAGTCCATCTTGCTTTTCATTTGCTGCCAGAGGAATAAAGCAGCCCCAGAACATCATTAAGCCACTGGTGTTCTGGCATTCTGAAATGGGATGGGGAAAAGGGATAATTTTTGCTCAGTAACTGAGTCTGTTATTCTATTATTATACAGACCCCCTACCTCCAATCATCTAACCCTTCCCTGTTTCCTATGCTTCATTCTCCCTCTTTCAGGCATACTGCTAAACCATAGTCCAAAAAACTCAAATTTTGATTCATTACTTCACAGAACAGAATCCCCAAACTTCTGCAGGTTATTTATACATATAAAAGGAAAAGGAACACCCCGGTGCTTTATACATAATGTTTTGAAGTGGACCTACCAGCTTGTTTGCTGGTTCTGGAGTTTAAAAGACTCCAGCACAGCCAATGAACTCACCTCATCCCAAATAAGGATGCCCCTATTTGTGGAACCCCACCGATTGCATACAAGCATGCACCGCTTTGGCGATTTTGCTCAATCTCACGGCTGCGTTATCGCACTCAGCTGTTCAGATATTCAGAGCTTGCTGCAGACCACAGGGAAAAGGGGTATGCAGCTGCCCTCCCTTCTCCATGCTTGGGTATGCCGGTTTGTAAGCACAGCATACAGTCCTACTCATGCACTGTGGGATTGGCGGAAAGGGGGTTTCACATGGCTGGGCAATGACCTATCACCAGGATAGTAAATATCATGCTGCGGCCACCAGCCAATGAAGGAGCGTAGGGCGGGGAGAGGGCAGGGTAACTGAACCCCGCCCACTGTCCCTGCTCCGGCCGCTGCTAGCACCGCCGGTTTTCATGGGCCAGCATGCGCACACACCCAATCCAGGCAGCCGGGACACAGGCGCAGGCCACACCCACCGGCTGCATGGATCGTTTGTGCGCACGCCGGCCCACGAAATACCGGCGTTGCTAGCAGGGACAGTGGGCGGGGTTCAGTTACCCTGCCCTCTCCCTGCCCACCGCTCCTTCATTGGCTGGTGGCCGCAGCATGAGGCTTATGTAAGTATATGTTTTTTTTTTTTTTTTATTCAGCCACACTGCATATGGCCAATGGGATGGGGGGTGTCACACTGCCAATGGGAGGGAGATTGCCACACTGCATATGGGGAATGGGATGGGGGGGTGCCACACTACCTATGGGGATAGGATAAGGGGCATGCCACACTGCCTATGGGATGGGGGGGGAATGCCACACTGCCTATGGGGAATAGGAGTGGGGGGGTGCCACACTGCCTATATGGGGAATGGGATGGGGGCATGCCACACTGCCTATATGGGGAATGGGATGGGGGCATGCCACACTGTCAGAGGGAGGGGGGAATGCCACACTACTTATAGGGATGGGATGAGGGGAATGCCACACTGCCTATGGGATAGGGGGAATGCCACACTGCCTATGGGGAATAAGAGTGGGGGGGGGTGCCACACTGCCTATATGGGGAATGGGATGGGGGCATGCCATACTGCCTATATGGGAGGGAGGAATGCCACACTGCTTATATGGGGAATGGGATGGGGGCATGCCACACTGCCTATATGGGAGGGGGGAATGCCACACTGCCTATATGGGAGGGGGGAATGCCACACTGCCTATATGGGTAATGGGAGGGGGAATGCCACACTGCCTATGGGAATGGGATGAGAAAATGCCACACTACCTATAGGATTTGCCACAATGCCTGCAATGGGGTGTTTTAGCACATTTGGTTTAGAATATTTTTTCTTCCAATCCATTCGAGGCCATCCATTAATCATTACACCTGGGTAATTCCTGCCCGGATGGGCGTGAACTGCAAGATTAAAGGTGTGGCTCCTCCCGGCCCCTATAAGTAGCAGCTGCCTCTAATCAAAGACCAGTTTATTTCTTGTGGTGTGGAATGACTGTGAAGATCGTTTGATTCTCTCAGTCTAAAGATTAGGCATTGGCAGCAAGCGGGGAATGCAACCTGTCGGCTTCCTGCACGACCTTATTCTCACGGATTCCTCTGACCCAACTCTATGCCTTCCCAGCTTTTGCTGATTTGGGGTCCGTGAAGGTGAAGCGCCAGGGTCTGGGGCGCTTTCTGAGTGTTACACGCTCAGGGCTGCAGGCTTTCATTAAAAAGCAAGCCAGCCGCAGGTTTTTTGTCTGGTGAGCCTGATTGGGGGCACCAAGGGATTTTCCTTTTCTTATTGCTCTTTCCCATGTGTTTAAGCTGAGGCTGTTGGCCAGCAAAAAGGGGCTGCTCTGAGCCACTGCACTGCCACCCTCAAGTGGACCTTAACCTTTTGGCAGGTCATTTTGTTTGTTTTTTAATACTGTTTTTTATTGTTT
This sequence comes from Gastrophryne carolinensis, assembly GCA_027917425.1. Lineage (NCBI taxonomy): Eukaryota > Metazoa > Chordata > Amphibia > Anura > Microhylidae > Gastrophryne > Gastrophryne carolinensis. Next base: position 115,327,301 of record CM051244.1, on the reverse strand, counting down.
TATGTTTAAATCTATACTATTATAGATTGGGAAAGGGCAAATATAATATTACTATATAATTTATATATATGGTGGTTACCCCCCAGAGAACTCGCAGTAGTCTTGTGACTGTTGAGAACCTATATATACTTGGTGTCAGATCCCCAGGGTCATAGACTAGTATTATTAAATTCACCATGGCGGAGGCATCTGGGGGGATCTGGTCTTACCAGATTTTCCCCATGTCCAGTATGCATGCTGTGGCACTGGACAAGGATAGCACGGTGTGCAGGGATTATGCTACGGTTGTAGTGAATAGGGAGACAGTTGTCTCCTCCCTGAAGGGGACTCTGACCCCTGTCACCAGTGCTTTTTGAGACTTACAAACCCCCTTTCCAGCCTGCATTCGGACCTAAACCTTTAGTGAGACTACTAAGAAGGTTTATATTAAAAAAAAAAAAAAAAACCTCTGAGTGTATTGAAGAGGATATTGTGGCTGCCATAGTCTCCTTCTGAGTCTTTAAACTCTGTCGGCAGCCCTCAAGTGGTCCTAAACCTATAGAGTCATCATGGAGTATTGGCTACTAAAAAGGTTTTAAAGAAAATAATTTTTCCTCTGAGTTGAAGAGGATATTGTGGCTGTCTCCTTCTGAGTCTTTAAACTCTGTCGGCAGCCCTCAAATGGTCATTATGGTGTATTGCCTACTAAAAAGGTAATGAAAAAAAAAAAAGATTTTTTCCTCTGATGAAGGGGATGTTGTGGCTGCCATAGTCTCTCAGGAAGTTATACGTTGGGAGAATTCATCCAGTAGGGACTTGGGTCAGAGTCCTCTACACAAGGGGGTGTCCGGTTATGGAGAAGATGGATGGATGGTTGATTTCCTCCATTCTGGAGGATGTTGTGGTGCATACGCTTTATTATAATCTGATCAATAGGGAATGGCAGAAGTCAGGTTGTCTTCCGACCATTCCTAAAGTACTAGATACTATGTATCCTTTTCCTCCAGATCAGATTGAATTATGGTCTTACCCTCCTGTGGTGGACGCTCTGGGGCCAGGTCTCTTTAAGATTTTGGTTATGCCATCCTCTGATAGTGCTTCTCCAAAGTATCCAGCGGATAAGCATGTGGATCAGGTGGCATGTCGTGCTTTTATGGGGTCGACCTTGCGGCCGGCCTGTGCTACATCCATAGCATTTTTTGTGAGCAGGAGGTTGTTAAAATAACTGGACTCTTAAGACTTGTATGGCTCGTTCACGGAAGCCATTCTCCCAGTTGATCAAAGCCAGTTGGCTCTAACAGGTTTGTGATCCAGGATATGGAGGTTTGATCTGGTTGTGGGCCAGAGGCCTAGCTCTGGTGGTCGCCTTAAGGCGTGCTTTATGGCTTAAGCAATTGCCAGCTGACATAGACTCTAAAGAGGAATATGACGGGACTCCTCTTTTAAGGCGGGGCGTCTGTTTGGGGAGTGCTTGGTTGACTTGGTAAAGCATGCTACTAGTGGTAAGTCATTTAATCTGCCACAGAAGCCGAAGTCTAATACTGCTTCTGCAGGGCCTCTAATACTCCGGGGTTCCGGCTAGAGGTTCGGCCTCTTCGGGATACCAAAGAGAATTTTTTGGGAATAAGACAAAGTTCCAAACTAAGGCAACAGATGTCTGGCAAAATAAAACCAGACCCCCTTCGTAGCCGGCTCAGGCATGAAGGGATGTCCTCGCCCTTGAGGTGTGGGGGGAAAGCTTCTGCATTTGGCTCATACTTGCAGGCTTCATGTAACAGATATTTGGATTCAGGAAGTTGTATCCTCAGGTTACAAAATCAAATTTGGAACCAGACCCCATTAGAGATCTCTGGTCAGAGGTATCCCGAATTCAGCAGAAAGCAGAGGCATTGAGATCTGGAGAGATTGGAGTTTTTATAACCACAGTGTATATATAAAGATGCATACCTACATTGTAGTAGGTGGCATACTTCTTCAGTTTGTGGTACTACCCTTCGGTCTATCATCAGCACCAAGGGTGTTTACCAAGGTGTTGGCAGGTCCCATGTTTTTCTCTAAGAAGTCAGGGATATATGTAATCCCTTATTGAGTCTATCGGTTGATATGGGCCCCATCATGTCTTGTCATAGCTTCAAGTGTTATTCTTTTCTGGGAATGTCATGACACGTTTCAGGCAAAAGTGCTTTTTCAACACAGAAGTGACTCTTACTTCAGGCCAGGGTACAGGGTCTCTTGTCTTGCCCTCACCCGACGATTCATCAAGAAATGTGTTTGTTGGGCCTGATGGTATATTGCTTGAGTCAGTACCTTTTGCACTGTTTTCACAAGACCCCTGCAGATGGAATTGCTCACAATCTGGGATCGAGTCCCACACACTCTGGATCACGCTTTTTGCATGACACCGTCAGCAAGGCAGTCTCTAGCCTGGCCCTTGGCCTCTTCAGATCCGCAAATCCTTTCTTCCAGTACAGTGGAAGATCATCACCATGGATGCCAGTCTATCTGGTTGGGGGAGTGTCATGGAGTCACAAACGATCCAGGGACACTGGAGTCCGAAGGAGAGAAGATTCTCCATAAAGATCCTGAGAAGCTGAACTGAGGAACTGAGAGCTATTCTATTGTATTCAGACATTGGACATCCCATCTGATGGGGCATCCCGTATGGATTCAAACAGACAATTGGACGGCGGTGGTATATATCAACCACCATGAGGTCATCAGAACTAGTAAAGCCCTGATGGAAGTGAGCCGGGTTTTTACTTTGGGCCGAGAAACTGGTTCTATGTCTTTTGGTGGTACACATACCTGGAGAGGACAACTTGTAGGCTGATCATCTCAGCAGAACGGTCCTGCATCAGAGGGAATGGTCTCTTAGCCAGAGGGTTTTTTAATCCCTATGCATGTGCTGGGGGATCCCAGACGTAGATCTCCTGCATCACGGCTCAGTCGGAAGGTCCCAAGTTTGTCTCAGCCCAGGGATCCTCTAATAATAGCAACAGATGTCCTGACTCTTCAGTGGTCAGCATTCAAGCTTCGTTATGCATTTCCCTCTGATTTCACTCCTGGGTCGAGTACTATAAAAGGTTTAGCTCACAAGGGAGTCCCAACCATTCTGGTGGCTCCTCGGTGACCAAAATAAGCTGGTTCTCAGACAGTAAGGATGTCACAGGGCAACTTGTGTAGGCGACGATCCAGATCTTCTCACACAGGGACCTCTAAGGCATCCCAAATCACAAGTTCTGGCTTGGAAGGCCTGGCTGTTGGATCCTTTATCTTGGAAGAAAGGGTTTTTTTCTGCCAGAGTCATCCAGACTATGATTCAGGCCAGGAAGAAATCTTTATCAAGTGATCTACTATAGAGTCTGGCAAGCATTTATCGCTTGGTGCAAATCCAGTGGTTCGCTTGCAGTACTGTTCTGTTTACGGAATATATTGATTTTTTGCAGAAGTCTTGATGAATGTCTTCAATTGAGGACATATATCTGCTACCTATCTTCTTTTAGAAACCCATAGCTGAGAATGATTTTATCAGAACTTGTTTTACAAGGAGTCACCCATGTGCGGCCTCCTCATAATCCACTTCTGCCGACTTGGGACCTGTATTTATTTTTCAGGGTCCTCCTTTTTGAACCATGGTAGATGCATCATTAAGTCTAAGGACGCTTATGGTTATCTCTTAGTGGCAAAAACCTCAGCAGGCTGGTTTCTGAATTAGCAGCTTATCAGTAAGCTTTGTTATTTGAGTGTTTTTTTTCCTAAAGGTATCTTTTTATTTTAATGAAGAGATGGTTTTGCCTTCCTTATGTCCTGCTCCAGTGTCTAATAAGGAAGGGGTGTTCTTCACTGTTTGGATGTAGTGAGAGCACTAAGGTATTATCTCACTACTATACAATATTTCCATAGTTTGGACTTCTTATGTCATACCTGAGGGTCCACGGAAAAGTCTTCCACCAGCTGCCATCAGTCAATGGATTAGACAGACAGTGGTAAGAGTCTATTCTGCCAAAGGGAAGGAGCCCCTTGTTTGGGTCACAGCTCTTCCACTAGGGCCATTGGTGCTTCCTGGGCCTTTCAGCATCAGGCCTCGGTGGAACAGGTTTGTAAAGCTGCCACCTGGTCTTCGGTTCATACATTTACCAATGTTACAAGGTAGGTGTTAGGGCCTCAGCTGACGCTGTATTTGGTCAAAAAGTACTTCAGGCAGTAGTGAATTGAACTACCTGCTGTACCGCGTTGGGGATCCCGCCCATATTAGGCACCGCTTTTGGATGTCCCAGGTGTAATGATTAAGGGACAGCCTGGAATGGACTGGAAGAAAAAACACAATTCTGTGAGACTCACCTGTAGAATTGGTTTTGATTCTGATCCATTCCAGACCGTCCGACCCGCCCTGTTTTGAGGTTTATTATGTCCTGAATGCCTTTTTTTATGGTGATTACTCCATTTATTATTTAATAGGACACTTGTAAAAGAAACGATTTTTTGAGAGAAAACAAGCGGAGGCGCTGTGAAGTAACATGGTCTCCTATATTCGGGGCCTCCCGGTCTTAGCCTCTTGTTATGATTTACTGCTATTTAATTACTGGTCTTTGATTAGAGGCAGCTGCTACTTATGGGGGCCGGGAGGAGCCACACCTTTGATCTTGCAGTACACGCCCATCTGGGCAGGAATTACCCAGGTGTAATGATTAAGGGACAGCCTGGAATGGATCGGAATCAAAACCAATTCTACAGGTGAGTCTCACAGAATTGTTTTTTTTCCTCCTTCAAATCCTAGGTGCGTCTTATAGGGTGAAAAATACGGTGCATTAAGTTACATGAACAAGATACAATTGGCATTATACTTGTTACAATTAATGTATAGTACACAATTCAAACTAAACAGAATTCGAACTAACGTCCTGACTTTGCCTGGCAACCTCCAGTGCCTGTCCCCAAAGGAACATCCAATTCTGAGAAATAAGATAAATGCTCACCTTTCTGCTGCCCCTGACTATTACATCCCTTACAGCTGTAGCAGCCTGAACAGGTTGCTGGAGTGATCGGGAACAGAATCGGCAGTCCTTGTTTATTTAGTTTCTTGCAAGTTGGTAACTTTTGACATATTGATTGCAGTTGTGGAGTGCAAACCAACAAGTGGGTTCTCACAAGAGCAATGCTTGGATGCTGACTCTTTCCACATCCTAAAATAGGGACATTTTAAATATGCCAGTCCATTATATGTGAATATATCCTCCTCTGTTTTCCTGAATATATGGTGCCCATACTCCTTGCTATGAGGTGTGGGAAACAGATCTTATGCTAAGCAGGCAGCTATTCTCCATTGTCACTTTGGCAGAAGTAATAGCCAAGACTAAAAAGTTACATTTACTCCCCTCCTTCCTCCCTACCTCAATTTTAGTAAAGTTGGAAATACTCTCCTTTCCTCTAACCTAGGGGAGCTCAACATTTTGAAGAGCACAGGGCACTTTCCATAGAATTTGGAAATTAGTCGTGGGCCGCAATGAATAGGTTCAGAATTTAAATTCATTTTGAATAGCATGTCAAACATTTTCAGAATACACAAACTCCCATTAGATTTGGCCTCTGGTGCTACTTCTATTTTTACTCAAACTGGACATTAGGAATTGCATTTTTTTTTTAAATGGTGTTTTCTTTAATCTTGGTGTTGGGTTTTATATTATGTAATCAGATTCCAAACAGTTTCTTCCTAAATAGAAATAAAATTCCTGTTTATTCATTTTGACTTTGTGTACTGTAGCTGCTGGAGAACAGTTTCAACGCAAATTAAAAGCCGACTTAGTCTTTTTTTTTATGTACAATCAAAAGCTGCAGGTAAGATTTTTTTATTTGTTTAACTAAAAATATATGGAAAAGAAAGAACAAAACATGCTAACTTTGAGCGGAAGCTTCTAATAAAGCTTCTGTTATAAAAGCACAAAGATGTTTAATAGTGGAACATGGAACTAGGGAGCAGGTCTGGAGGTGGCAGAAGTTTCCTTTTGCCCTTATTTGAAAATAATAAAAAATGTGCTTTATTTCCCACTAAACTATACAATTTATTTTGTTAAACAACTTTGATTACGATGTGTTATATGCCTCCGTAGACCCCATTACTAAGAGAAACACAGGGAGAATACCAAGTGGGCTGCACTGCTTTAGGGCTCACTTAAAGCTTGTGCTAATTTACACATTCCTTTTTCTAAAACCTCCTTCCACTCAGTCTCTCAATTCTTCCCCCACAATATTGCTGTAGGGGTCATACCCTCCAATTGCCCAGTATCTGCCCTTATATTACTAAATCTTCTCCTGGAAACAGCAATATAGTCAAGTCAGCCAGCTTCCTCATTCATTGTATGGCTGCCAATCACTTGCCTGACCTAACCAGTTGGGTTTGCTAAATGGGCTTGCACATCAAACCTACATTTTGCTGGTGGTCACATGGTTGGCTACCAATTGCTGCCAAAAAGTGTGAACAAGGAAGTGATGAGTTAAGCAATTTAGGAAAAGAGAAAAAGACGAACGGAATTTGTAGAAGAGGTAAAACGGGGGATGTGGTAACGAAAGTAAACAGACGGAAGGCTATAACTTCTTGGTGGAACAGAGAGGAAAACAGAAAGATCAGGATAAAAACGCGATTAAGGTGTGTGCTCTTCAGCTGCGCTGCAGGTGTTGAGTAGGAAAAGGGATTTGGACCAGGACTGCTGAGCAAGCATAGAGCTGCCTCTTAAAGGGTGCTTAAATGGCATATCCTAGTGCCCCCTTACAGATAAATTATCATGGTGCCCTGATTGTACACCCTAGAGGCCAACCAGGTGTATGTCCCTTATAAAGTCAATAATTACTCAATAATTCTCAGCTAATCATTCTTAATTAACAAAATGAAAAGCTGGTTATTCATGATTTGTTCTTTTAAAGATCAGACCCTGGGTTAATTACTGTATACTATGCCCAATAGTTCCCACAAAATCGTGAAATGTGTGCTGCAGTGCTCACTGCCAGGCATTATTTAGCTTCAGACACTATTTGAAACAGACCAACAGTCAAAAATGACTTAAAGCAGACCTTAAGCATCATTTAATGAAAAGCCCAAACCTTTAACCTATTCTGTAGCATCTAAAATGAATATATTTTACATTTTTAGTCACTTATTAATCTTTCCCCCACTGGGCTGCAACTGTGTTCAGTACTCTAGGATACGGGCGCCGCCGTCTTGGCTTAGAAGCATCACTTACTGAGGAGAGGAGAGGGGGCAAAAGTGCATGGGGCGGGGTTATAGCTGTGCTTTGCACATACAGAGCTGAGCTGGAGTCAGGAAAAGGACAGCAAACCCAGAATGCAAAGCTGCACAGTCAGAAGAAACGTCCTGTTTGCAGGCAGCCTGAGACTCCATGGGCCGCCATCTTGGATGTGTGATGGCTCATTAAATGCAGTAGATGCAGGTAGGATGATTTTTAATGTGGAAAATCTGTATTTATCGGGTAGGGGAGACGTATAAGATAGACTCTTATTCAGGGTGAAGGTCCGGTTTAAACCAGATCAGCACCACAAACAGTGATCATATGCTTCCTTCCCCAGGGCCATTTAGATTGCTGCGCATAAAAATGTATTTATCTTTTTCTAACTCCTGCTGTAGTTCATTTTAGAAATAACATGGCGGCAGTTCTGCTGTGCATTGTCAGTTATGTCAGTTGAATCCAGGCAGCAACATGGCTAGAGGAAGAGGAAGCTCCAAACTATTCCAACTGTGCCAGGGAAAAGTACATGAATGTAACATGACAAAGATATTGTATATACCACGGGACTCATTTTCAATATATTTTACTAAAAATAAAATATCTTATAAACATGAACTGTATTTATAATGCATCCAAGTGCAACTACCACTTAGAAATAGAGTACATGTAAAGCGGACCTTCACCGAGTCCTTTTTCCCCCACCCTGTACATACAGATTGCCCACATCAAAAATCATCCTACCTGCACCTATTGCATTTTTAAAACATTTTAACACCCAAGATGGCGGCCTGTGGAGTCTCAGGCTGCCTGCAGACAGGAAGTGCCTTCTGACTATGCCGCTTTGCATTCTGGGATTGCTGTCCTTTTCCTAACTCCAGCTCTGCTCTGTCTGACCAAAGAGTAGCTATAACCCCTCCCCCTGCACTTTCCACCCCTCTCCTCAGTATTTGATGCTTCTGAGGCAAGATGGCGGCCCCCGTATCCTAGAGTCCTGACCAGAGCTAAACCCCGGCAGGGGAAAGAATAATAAGTAAGTGACTAAAAACGTAAAATATATTCATTTTAGATACTGAGGAATAGTTTTTTAAGGGTTTGGGCTTTTCAATAAATCATGCTGAAGGTTCGGTTTAAGTGGTAGTTTAGTGTAGGAGGTTTGAGTATAAGAAAAAGTTTGAGTCTGAGGCATTTCTTTCTAATCATAATGCAGGAGGTTCTTTGCTGTCACAAGGGTGGCACACACATCATGTCCACGGAGGCACTAAGAGTGTGCAGATTACAGCTAAAGTAGTGGAAGGGATGCTTTACTGTAAATACTGGAGCTGAGAATGTGTACGCTGGCCCCAGCAGGGTGCACGCTGCTGCTTAACATACTCCACATGTGATTCCACAAATGTATCCATGATCTATCTATGCGAGTGCGTTGTTGTTATGGTGATATAATCCCCAATAAGGTATACAAATAGTCATTCTAAAATGATACGTGAACAAATGTAAAAGAAAAAGCTGTCTAGCACAGCAATCCGTATTATTACCAGCAAGAAGATGAAGGGAAATCCAATATAAGTGCATCAAACAATTTGCACCTTTCAGCCATCTCACCACTCAGTAGGAAACTAATTAAAACATTTTAATATTATCATTAAAAGTTAAAGTCTCGCTCGAGACGGGTTAAGTGAAAAATTATCTTGGGGAGCAGATTCTTTCAACACATTTCATGTGTTAAAATGTAAAAACATTACACCTCACCTACTCTTTGTGAACATTGTATCTGCTTTAATGTGTATTTCCTGCATGCAGCCATGTTGTGCTTTAGAGCTCAAGTTTATTTTCAGTGCCCACCTTGCACACTTTACAGACTGAGACTTCATTAAACATTTCCAGCCCTCAGCACTGGCCTTCTCCTGTCACATAGATAATACTGTTGTGACATAACAAGGAGAACTAGAGGCAATAATACTGACAGTTTATTGCGACTTTGATTCACAACTTGTTAACTGTTTATATCATCCTGAAGGGTGTTTTTATATCATTTAAAATCCAGAAGCAGGTATGACTATACTACAATAGGGTTTGTTATATGTAGTTTTAAGGATATATCAATCAACAGTTATTACTTTTGGTATAGTATTAAACAATTAAACAATATATGTCAAGCACTGTAAGAAAATAATTAGCATATTTTGTGATAAACATTAATCAATGGTATTATTTCATATACATCAAAAAGAGAATATATGTATATTTAAGTGATCCTATTCCCAGAAAGAAAATGTATGTAGTCACCTTCTATCCCCAGCTTAGTTCCCCAAAACAGCCTGTTTTTTTTTTTTTTTTACTAAAGCCTTTACTCAATATTTATAAAAACATTAACAGGAAGCAGCATCATGGTGAATGGCAGCTATATGCTAATTAGTTCAGTTACAGCTGAACTAGGGGTGTCAGAAAAAATTAATTCTTTCAAGTATCGCAATGTTTCATTCGACGATACTAGAATTGATTCTTTATTTCTAGTATTTATTCTGACTCCCCCCCCCCCCCCCCCCCGCTACAGTAAAATAAACACTCACCTGACCCCTCACGGGCGTCATCCCGGCATCTAGCGGTTCAGCTGTCAGATGCGATGATCAATGGCCAGAGGAGGAGGGGGCAGGAGATCCTTTGATCCCCTGCCTCCCCCCTCTAGCGATCACCTCATCTGTCATCGGATCAGCGAGGGACACAGGAGCTGACAATCAGAGGTGAGTGTCTTTTTAATAAAGACATTTTATGTGTGTGTTTTGTTTTTTTTTACTGTTAACCCTTTGTGAACTGGTAAGGGATCTATGTGACCCCTATACCAGTTCACAAGGCCGTGGGTCTGGCAAGTCACCTGTGGCATTACCTGCCTCCCCAAAGGCCAGGGGGGGAAGCAGAAGGGCCCGGGGCCATTAGGCTATGCCAGCTTGTAGCCTGCAGTGCCAGGGGCCACCAAAGTGCCCCCCGGGAAGGGGGACGCTATGTCGTTTTTGTTTTAATTAAAAATAAAATGTAATTTAAAAAAAGCACAATATATTGTCTTCATGGTATGTCTGCCAGCCTGTGCTGAAAGAACGGCATCTTGCTATTTCACTTCTTCTGTAGAGGCTTTTACCCATCATGCCATACTTTGGGCAGGTATTTAGAGTAGATATCGCTGATGCTCTTCACAGCTGGCTCAGGAGAAAGGCAACGGAATAGAGAAGTTCACCTCTGTAAAAGTAGAATAAGTATGCTCCTGACACCCCTGGATATTATTACTACTAATAGGGAAATCCAAAACAAGGCAGACATCTCTTCCTGTTAGAGTGTAAAAGTAAGACCTCCCCTCACTATATAGAATGTTTATACGGATTTGCTGTTTTACATTAGTGGAGAGTGGCTCATCCACTCACACAAAGCACGGTGATATTTGCTACTAAAGATGAACAATGCCTCTGATTTCCAGAAGCATCCCTTTGTGCGTAAAAAAAAAAATAAGTAAATAAAAAAATCAAATTGTCAGCGATCCCAAAATATGTGTGCATGAGCAGTATAGAAAGTTGAATATAGAGGGAGTAGCGGGTATCCCTGCAGCCACTTCACTCCATTTCGGGAGTTTACATTAGTTGGAGGGATGTCGGGGATTCCATCACAGTCCACACACGCTCCAGAAAGGCATTACACAGCGATCCCTGAGGATCCCTGAGGTTTCCCAAATCGCCATGCGGTACAATGAATGGTTGCTATTCTTTAATTGTGGGGTGGGCCTCCAGAGTCAGTTCTACTGGTGACATCCCAGTCCGACTCGCTATGACATGAGTAGAGCAAGGAAGCCTGATTTGAGACCACATAAAGTCATTTAAAAGACATCATAAGTCTTTTGGGGTAAAAGCAGATTTTAGCTAGGGCTGCAGAAAACAAAATTGCTGGGTATAAGAAGGCACCAAAAGCAGATAGGTACAGGTTGGATGTAAATCTATTTTGAGTGGAATAGTATCTCTCGTTTTGCATGTCCTTAAAACACACCACAGTCATTTTAGGCAAGCTGTGTTATATAATCTGTATTTGTGGGTTTAAATGATCTTGGCTAAGACTATTTGGCATTTCAATAGGCTGCTGAATAATTTAGTTGTTTATTCTGCAGGTAAAAAGCCATTTTTTATGCAGTTTTGTTATTTCTCCCATTCCTATCACCCAGATTGCAAACAGATACTTTTATAGCAATAGAAAGCCCCATTTGTCATGAAAACAATCATATGTCATTCATCTCATTCTAAATTCAGATGGATGTCATACAGCGTAAACCGCTACTTATTAGAATAAAGCTGCCCTATAAAGCAAAATTACTGAAAGAGCAAAAGCACAACTTTAGACAACAAACGACAAATTTTGAGCTGCTAATCCTTTGACAGTGACTGTTAAACTGTACTGTAAGGACACTTTATTCCACCTAATGTAAGTGTATGTCTGTGTGTATTATATGGCTCTTCATCCCATCATGGAGCTCCTGTTTTTGTTTATTTATTTTTTGTTGAGTTTTTCACATTTTATAGACAGATATTATATACTAAAAAAGAAAGAAGGAACAAAAATAGACAAGTGCCAGAAACCATCCTGATACCCATCTCTTTCTTGATAATCATAAGACTGAAAGTATGTAATCTAAATCAAGTTTGCATACTAATTAACGGCAGAGTGTGTGTGTACCCGCATCCAGCTGTGGAGGTTGCCGGTAATGCAGCAGTGGTGGTGCAGGGAGGTTCACACAGTGGGTCATCCAAATCGGAATGCCCAAGGGACACCTAGTTGGCTGGAGTCCAGGGCTGGCTGTGTCAATGTGTTCCTGTAAATATGTAAATCTCATACTGTAGTTTAGTGAGTACAGAGAAGCAAAACTTGTAGGCATCCAAATACCTAAATATTATAGTGCCCCAACAATTTATTTAAAAAGGATTATTTCTTGCAGTTGTCTAACTGTAGGGTTGATAGTATTAGCTTTATTATTATTACTTATTATTATTGTTTATTTATATAGCGCCATCATCTTCCGTAGCGCTTTACAAAGTAGTAATTGCAGACAGGGTAGATTTATTACGTTTTACTTTCAAATCACTCACTCTGCCTAATGCAAATATCAAATGCCTAATAGAAATATAAAAAATGAAAAACGATATTCAACTTTCATCCCTTGTAGCTGTTCAGGTCTTATCTGATGTGGTAAAAGTTACAGATTCCCGAGTCCCCTGGCCTATAGGATGGACCTTCAGTCACTGGTGATTCCTAGACAACTGCCCACCCCCTTCAAGAGGGACGTCTTCCCCTTGTATGCATGTGGAAAAGATATAGAAAGTTCGTATGGGGTATTGAGTTTTGGTCTACTCTGATATCTTTTGTTCTAGAGGTACCATGAATTCAAGTGAATGGGTGGGCAGGAACATCCAAGGTGCGAGGAGCTTCTGCTTCGGTGGCATCATGCAGCTGAGTAGAGATGCCAGCACCTGTTGCTGAGATCGGGCATCGGCACGGCTGGATTACAGACGAGGCGTGTTTTTTCTTTTATTTAACACCCCCTCACCCTGCTTTAGTTCTAGGTAAGGGTGGCAGGGTGGCGGTGCTTTAAATCTGGGCAGTTTGGCTGGACTGGCCCTTTAACAGTTTAGCTTAATTTGAGGAATATGGGGGGGGGGGGGATGGCCAAGTCTCCATTGTTGTGGAAGTATGTGTGCTCTAAAAGGACAGGTAAATAGTGAATGCATAATAATTGCACGTTCAGCATGTGTACTTCTAGCGGATGTTCTGCAGACAGTTTATTTGATGATGAAATAGGTTTCAAAGATCACCCACTCATAAATGGAAGGCTTCATTTCAGTGTTAATTTTTCCCTACCAGGTCTACGTGTGACATACTATACATAGAGTACATTAGTGTTCAAATGTCAGGGCCTGATATTCCCTATGCAGACAGAAAATGATAATATTTACATATTTTATACATTTTAATCTGTATACAAATGAACCTAGCTGCGCCACTGCAGGAACCCAGTTTCCACGGTGACCAGCAGTTGGGTTTTGATGTAAGCTTCTACTGTGTGCTGTATATTCTTTTGAACTTGTATATGAACTGGATATCAATTTTTCCCCAAAATATTGACAAGCATGTGTGTACTGTTACCAGGGATTATTTTGTTTTTTCGAAAGAGGGACTAGTTCCTTATTGTAAAATCAGGGATACTTGGACAGTGTTGACTGTAATTAGTTCCCATGCACACGTCACTGTAGTAAGAATTACACCAATTCCATTTACTGATAGATGTCAGGTTCATAGAGCCTGATTAATTATATTACTGTATGGCACCATGGTGTCTGTGCCATGATTAGCCTACTGAGCTGATCATTTCTTTTCTGTTACATCCAACACTTGAGTCTAGATTAAGGTCTCCCAACTTTTTTCATGGAGTACCACTTCCCGTTAGCTCATGTACCACCCCTACCCCTGCTAATGCAGATGTAGAGGTCCTTTGCTGGCTTAACTTCTGAACTCTTGCAAATTGTATACCCAGGTGTATTTACACAGCCACAGCTAGGTTACCACGCTGGTATCCAGTTTGTTTAACTGTTTAGATATAGTATATAGTAGTCATTAGTATGTTGATTAGGATGCTATCTTTAAACAGGACCAATAGCCTTGCACATCTGGAAAAAAAATCTCCCCAAAACCCACTTGTCCTATCTGCACTCGCATCTACTTAAAGCTGAAACACTGCCTCACTGATTTTCTGCTGGTAGTGGCCATCTTGGAGTCTCCTTTCCCAGCATCCCAGAGGTGCTGATGCCTGAATTCATCTGTCATAACCCCACAATGCACAGCGGCAAGAAACTTTCACTTTGCAGACGGCCTGCAGCTCCATTAGATGCTATTTTGTTTTAGGGATTACAAAAAGGTAAATACATTTTTATGTTCAGCAATCTGAATTGAATCTGCATATGGATTTTTTTTTTCTATAGAAAGAATGAGTCATTTAGCACTTAAAGGGATCCTATACCCCCTGGCTTTAGGACCTTCCCACAACTTTTTACCCAGGCACCTGGTCATCTGAAGCTAGTTACCTTTTGCCTACCTTCTGCCCTGCTCCAAAGGGATATCTCCAGGTGTTTATTTGGTGGCCAATTCAGAACTGCTGTATGCCCCCAAAACCATGTTCAATCACCACTGTGTTTCCTCAACCTCTGCTTTCATTTTGGCATCCCCAGCTTCACATAACAAGCATTTCTGACCTGGCCACTCATAGTGACATGGCTCATGGGAAAGGGAAGGCTGTGAAAACTCAGCGGAACAGAATCTGACATTGCTGAGATACAACAGCTATGAACAGGCAGGGTATTTCCACTTTCGATGGCATTTTTACAAGTTTCCATTGCGTGTAATGATATGCTCAAGGTGCTGATCTTATCAGTGATTTTTCTCTATTTGTTTGGAAATCTGTGTTATAAAAGAAAATGGTGGACATAGCAGAGACTTCCTGACTCTGGCTTGCTAAAAATCTAAGTGATACGATGCTCCACACTCCTGAGCGTTTACAGCTTTATCGCCATTCTGCTCCAATTCAGCTTCTAGAGATGGGGGAATTACAGTCTTGTGTACCACTAGCTAAAGGGTTACTGGCAGCATTCCCAACTTGGGAGGTCATTTCTTCTGCTTAAACGGGACCAACACCCGTTATCACCCGTTATCAGGAATGGGGGCACAATCCTAACACAAATGCTTATTTACAAAAGAGGAAAACAATAAGGCAGAACACCAAAGACCTGACCAAAAGGGAGTTTTCCTTTAAAGGAATTTAACAGCCGTAGTAGGTTATGCAATTGCTAAGGGTAAAGTGATTTTTCTCCAGCACATCTTAAAAATGATGGCATGCCCTACATCAGGGATCAAGAGTGATCCAAGTAAGACTGGAACTGTAATTGGTACCTCAGAGCAATTTTTTTTTTTCTTATACCATCTTTGAGAAATATGCTCAACTGCATCTGCCCCTCTGCATAGTGATCAGTTCCTCCTGTTTCTGCTATGTAACAAATCAGTATCCACTGATATGGTATGCACAAAGATAAAGGGCAAGGCGGGAATAATGCTGCCATCCTTGGTATCACTTATCAACTCATAAACTAAATAAAACTGTAGTTCTTGTTCTATCTCGGTTCGACAATCTAAAACTAAATCTAAATGTTCCACAACAAAAGCACAAAAGCAGAATCACATGGCACAGAAATAGTCTAGAGGACCCCTCTGAGTCATGCTGTATAGTAAGTCTTAATTCGTCTACTTTTGCCGTCTTTCTGAAATATCAAAGAAAAGCCTGTGTTTACGTCATCCCAAATGGCAGAGATAAAACGCTTCTGTTATGTGGCTCTAGTGTTCATAAGCGTCAGCCAGCTGCTCCACTACTAAAAGTAACCATTTTATCTTCTACTGCCGCCAAGAGACACAGTCATGAGAAAACAGCGCTAATAAGTATACCATGCCTTTTGTGGCCACATACGGCTACTGGGCCAAAACTAAGAATATGCCACATATTGTGGATTGCCGAATTACAAAATCTATCTATGGTATTTGCTGTACAAATCTCAACCGTTTTTACTTTACTATGAGTATAAATAATGAATGGCCATCAATAATATTTAAAATATACAGATCTCAGTTCGGTAGCTGTGAGTCCTCTTCAGAGTATAATAGATCACTGCTTAAAGTGGGCCAACAGTCACAGTTGGAACAGAAAGGTAGCGGCCATGCTGCTGCCTAGATGCACAGTAACAGGAAGCCCAGCAGCACCTCCTGTTTGCAGGTGGCCTGCAAATGCATGAGCCACTATTTTGTTTCTAAAATTGACTACAGCAGGATTTAGAAAAGGGTAAATTAATTTATTTGTGCAGAAATCTAAATCGCCCTGGGGAGGGATGCATATGAGCCCTGTTTGTTGTGTTGGTCTGGTTTAAAGCAGACCAACAGTCAAAAATAATGGGCAAATCCAGACTAATGATGCTGAGTGTGGGGTCCTGGCACACAGGGTGATGGGGCAGTAAGAGTCAGCAGTTTGCTCAGGCAGACCTGAAAGCTTCTTTTATTAAAGTGGACCAAAACCCACGCCAATCAATTTCTCCTTCTGGGGGCATCCAAAATCGAGATGCCCCGCTGTGTGAAACCCCCCAGGTCCTCCTATTCACTTACCTAGTTTTCTGGTCCAACAGCGCATGCATGAGCCGCATCCCACTATCCCTCTGGCAGGGCATGTGCCCACGCCAGGCTTTTGTGAATGGCGCTATCCCTCTGGCGCGGGCATGCTCCCTGTTGGAGGGAAGCGGAGGATGTGGCCCTCAGGGTGCTCAGAGCCGCTGCTCTTAGACACACTGTGGGACCGGGAAGAGGTAAGTTGGTCTCAGAATTCTGGGGGGTTTCGCACCCCCGATTGGACCAAAACACAGGATAGTCAAAATCCTGGGTTTTGGTCCACTTTAAAAAGGCAAAACTGTTAGGATGTTAACATAACAAATCTTATTTGTTCTTCTCTTTTCTGCTGGAAACTATATCCCATATGCTCTGATTTTGGGCTTTAGATCTTCTTTAAGATGAAATATCTTGGCAGAGATTAATTAGCTATTATAGAAAATGACACAGTCTCACGTCTGTTTTTTTTCTGTTTGCACAAGTTTGTCATGAATATGGTTGATTGCATGTCTGCCCAGAAAAACCCTATTGGCTGTGGATATCCCCAACTGTCCACAAGAACTGTGCTGGGAGTGAGAATGGTTGCACAACAGTATTTTTTTCCTTAGACAGGTAGGCAAATTGGCATCCCAAATCCACCCTCAGTTTTGGGGATGCTTCACTTTTTCTTGGATATATGCAGCTACTTCCAGGTCCTGCATCAGATCAGGAGAAAAAGTAACACTTGAAATCAGGATCAACATGTGTCAAGAGGGAGTGTGTTTGACTTTAGGTCTGCTTTAATTGCAGCACGTATAATGAAACCCTTGATCTACAGCTATCAAAATGGTTAAACGCCTGTCATTAAATTAAAGCGTGATCTTCAGCGTTAAAAGCAGATTAGCGCTACATTAATTGAATAATTCTAGGGCTGACATATTTATTGAGGATTTTTTTCTAAAGGGAATAATATCAATGTTGCTACTATAGCATATCGTACTTGCTTTCTAACTCTGAGTATTAAAAAAGCAGCAAGCGTGCTAGTATTTATTGAACACAATTCTTTTTGTGTTCTACGTAGAAGGAAACAGAGGAACTCTTGCAGGAGGTCATCTTGATTCAAATGCACCACTGTGAACCCCCTATGGAGAAGGACCAGGTAGCCCATATGCACCACTTACACATTCCTTTATGGTTTACTGCCCCACATGGCCTTCAGCAGCCTATTAAGTTTTCCTGGCGGCCTTGCAGGTTATTGTCTTCCCGCTGTTACAACACAAAGGAGGTCAGTATGGGCTACCTGCTCTCAGGGATCCCAGTTGGGTGATTTGCAGCAAAACATCCAAATCAGGATGCCCCAGTGCTGCGAAGGTAGGGGAATGCAAGTCAGTTCTGACTGGAGTTCCTCTTTAAATGTTTTTATTTCCTTAGGAAGGAATTTTGGTTGGTTGCAGAAAAAGCATGTGAACTTAATTATTGGTTGGGATATTATTGGCCCTTTTTCTTGCGCATGGAAAAGCTTGGATAATAATTATTATTTTTGTCTCATTTATTCCATCACCTTTCTTAGTGCTGTACAAAAAAATTATTACAGACAGGGCTAAACATAACAGTTTTATTGCACTTTCTGATGTGGTAAAATCCAAGAAAGCCCACAGAGATGCACCTTGCCTCACCTGATACCACCAGAATTCTTGTGCATGCCCTGATCATATCCCAACTAGTCTACTGCAACACTCTCCTTTGTGGTCTACCAACAAACAACCTGGCACCCCTCCCAGTTTCGTTGAACTCTTCTGCCCGTCTCATCCACCTCTCCTCTTGTTTCTTCAGTGCTGCTCCTCTGTGTCATTCTCTCCACTCGCAGCCAGTTTCTGAGAGAATTACATTTCAAATTCTAACCCCAACTCAAAGCGGAGAAAAACCCATTGAACTTGTGATATACATTTGGCCAAAGCCCCTGTCGATACTCCCTTCTTAAGGTGTAGAACAGGGGTACTCAACCACTTCTTGTAAAGGTCCATTAAAGAGCATCCGGTGAGAGGTGAATGTCCGGGTGGAGGGCTGTCGCAGAGGGGGATGGATTGTTAGAAATCAGCACACTGGGGGAGGGGCTATAGATTCCACAGGAAAAACTAAAAAAGGCTGCTCGCCCCACCCCAAAAATCCTACAGGACACTGGGAAAAGACGGGAATTTTTTTTTGGCCCCACAGTATTACATATTGAGTGCAGGGCTATCAGGACAGGGGTCCGGAAATCTGGTGCCGAGGTCCGCATTCGGACCCAGGTCCGCCAGTGGCTCCGCAGCAGCAGGGTGATCTTTTTCATACGGTTAAGCCACGCTGGAAGTTTCCTGAGCAGTCTCACTTTAATAATCTAGTGCTCAAAGAATGGAAACGGCCTAGCAAGCTGCCCGGGGTGCCTAAGAGTTGGGACAAGAGGTATCCCTTTCCTGCTGATGTTGTTAAGCGTTGGTCATGTCCTCCTGAGGTGGATGCGCCCGTTCTAGGGTTGTCCAATACATCTGTCATGCATTCTCCTGACACTACTACCCTGCGAGATGCCGAGGACCGGCGTTTGGACCAACTGGCCTGTCATGCCTTTGCCTGTGTGGGGACGGCACTGCGTCCGGTTTGTGCCTCTGCTATTACGGCTATTGCCATTAAAGGGGTGCTTAAGTGTATTTTGGTTGGGGCATCTGAGGATGCGGGTAGAGAGGAGTATAGATTTCTCCTGCTTTGTGAGGAATTTATTGCATATATCCTCTCTGCCATGGATGATGCCATTAGAATATGTGGTAGGACTTCTGCCCTGTTGGTGGCTATACGCCGCTCTGTCTGGCTACGTCAGTGGGTGGCTGACAATGCTTCTAAGAAGGCTCTCACTGGTTTCCCTTTCAAGGGCCTGCGTCTCTTTGGGGGACGCTTGGATTTGTTTGCTAAGGGTGGTAGGGTACCTCAACGCAGAAGGCCATCTCGGTCTTTTCGGGGGACAGGTGCCTTTCTCCCATCCTTCCGTGGTTCCAGAACTAACCGTGGAGCCTCTTTTACTGGGGCCCGTGGAGATTTTTGGGGTAGGGGCAGAGGACGTGGCCGTCCTGGCCTCTCCTGGGGTCTCAAGCCAAAAACCTCACCCAAGCCCCCTCAGGCATGAAGGGGCGCCCTCACCCATCCGGGTGGGGGGACGGCTTCGGCTTTTTGCTCTCGTCTGGAGACTTCACGTCTCAGATCGGTGGATTCGGGAGGTAGTGTCCTCCGTTTACAAGATAGAGTTTGCAGCCTGGCCGCCCCCAAAATTCATCAAATCCCGGATGGCTCAAAACCCCTTTTAGCCCAGGGTCTGCGCCTTGCTGTCCAGAACCTTCTGGAGTTAGCGGTCATCTGCCAAGTGCCTTTACAGGAAAGGGGCAGAGACTACTATTCCAATCTTTTCACTGTTCCCAAAAAAGACGGGTCCATCAGACCCATCCTGGATTTAAAGCGCCTCAACAAATTTGTCAGATTTAAACGCTTTCGCATGGAGACTCTGCGCTCAGCTGTAAATTCACTACGCCCAAAGGACTTCATGACCTCTGTAGACATCAAGGATGCTTACCTTCATATACCAATCTTTCCAGGTCATCAGAGATTCCTCAGGTTCGCTCTGGAGGATCAGCACTACCAATTTGTGGCCTTGCACTTCGGTCTCACCTAGGCTCCCAGGGTATTCACCAAGGTGCTGGCGGGCATTATGGCTCTGCTGAGATCTCAGGGCATTCGCATCCTTCCTTACTTGCACGACATTCTCATCAATCCTAATGGGACAAATTTTCTTCCCTAGTATTCTTCAATTGTGTATATGTTTTTTAATTAAGTCTTGTGATGTTGGTTGTTGATGTCTTAAGAATGATCTAATACATTTTTCATATATTTATTTTATACAATTGTGGTGTGCAGTAATATAACATAGGGACATTTTGGGGCTGGTCTAGTATCTTTGACATTCTCATCACGTCTCGGTCCTTCCAGCAGGCCGAGCTGGATACCCAGATGGTGGTGTCCACACTGGAGTCCTTCGGCTGGGTGATCAACCATCCCAAGTCTTCCCTGTCACCGTCAATGGTCAAGTCCTTTCTGGGCATGACTCTGGATACATCTCAGGTCAAAATCCTTCTCCCTCAGCAGAAGGTGGACAGTCTGCAAGCTCAAGCCAAGCTTCCTCTGTCTTGCCCTCATCCTTCCATCCGGCAGGGGATGCAGCTGGTGGGCCTGATGGTGTCTTGCTTTGAGGCTGTTCCATACGCTCAGTGTCACATGAGGCCTCTTCAACTTCACTTCTTGTCAGTTTGGGATCGGGACCCGGTGTCCCTGGATCAGGTGTTTGTCTTGTCCCCTCTGGTCAGGCGGTCTCTCTCGTGGTGGCTGGACTCAAGAAACCTGTTGGTGGGCAGATCCTTTCTGACTCCGTGCTGGGAGACAGTCACCACAGATGCCAGTCTGACAGGTTGGGGGGGGTTTCTGGAAATCACTGAAATTCCAGGGTCAGTGGGGCCCTCAGGAGGCCCACACCCATATCAACATTCTGGAGCTGAGGGCGATACGGTTGGTTCTCGTCCAACTGACTCCACGCCTTCAGGGTCGGGCTGTTCAGGTCCGCTCGGACAACCAGACGGCGGTTGCCTACATCAATCATCAGGGAGGGACCCGGAGCAAGAGGGCCCTCAAGGAAGTGTCTCTGATACTGTCCTGGGCGGAGGAGAACGTCCTCTGCATCTCGGCAGTGTACATCCCGGGAGTGGAGAATCTGGAGGCAGACTCCTTCAGCAGGAGGACTACTCGCCTGGGAGAATGGTCCCTCAGCAGCAGGGTGTTTTGCTCCCTGTGCCACCGTTGGAGTCAGCCAGATGTGGATCTGTTTGTGCCCCGCCACAATCACAAGCTTCCAGCCTTTGTCTCTCTGTCCCAGGACCCTCTGGCCTTGGCCATGGATGCACTAGCAATGTCTTAGCAGAGCTTTCAGCTCCTTTATGTGTTCCCTCCATTTCCTCTGCTGGGCAGGGTGCTGCGCAAGATATCCCAGGAAGGGGTGCCAACCATCCTGGTGGCCCCCTGTTGGCCAAGAAGAGTGTGGTTCGCAGACATCGTGCAGTTGGCAGTAGATCAATACGTCCTGCCCAAGGTTCCAGACCTGCTCACTCAGGGGCAGCTACGCCATCCCAATTTACAAACGCTGGCTTTAACGGCCTGGCTGCTGAAACCTCCATCTTGATGGAAAAGTGGCTGCCTGCCTCTGTTAATACCATGATTAGGGCTAGGAAGAAGTCCTCGTCCTCCATCTACTATAGGGTATGGCATGCTTATATTGACTGGTGTGAGTCTAAGTCGTTTCCCTGTCGGGTGTTTTCTGTCCCTAGGATTCTGGAGTTTCTGCAACATAGTTTGGATTTGGGTCTTCAACTTAGTACCCTTAAAGGTCATGTTTCTGCCTTGGCCATTTTCTTCCAAAGATCTTTTGCTCACCATCATTTGGTTAAGACCTTCTTCCAGGGGGTTACTCATGTGCGTCCCCAACGTAAGCCTATCTTACCAGTCTGGGATTTGAACTTGGTCTTATCTGCCTTGCAGGGGTCTCCCTTTGAGCCCTTGCGTAAGGCCCCTTTGTCCATTTTGACGCTTAAGGTAGACTTTTTGGCGGCCATCACCTCTGTTAGGCGTGTTAACTGTGCTTTCCATCAACCCCCCTTACTTTGAGAGACATCAGGACAAGGTGGTGTTTCGTTTTAAGCCAGATTTTCTCCCTAAGGTTGTGTCTGCTTTTCATCTCAATCAGGACATTGTTTTGCCTTTTCTGTGCCCTAATCCTAGTAACCCTAAGGAGAGGGTTTTGCACTCTCTGGATGTGGTCAGGAATCTGAAGTTCTATTTGGTGGCTACTGAATCCTTCAGGAAGACTGATGCTCTTTTTGTGCTCCCGTCTGGACCTAAGAAGGGTCTGGCTCCAGCTAAGTCCACTATCAGCAAGTGGATCTGTCAGACTGTGGTACAGGCCTATTCTGCTAAGGGGAAGGAGCCTCCTTTACACCCTTACTGCTCATTCTACTCATGCTATTGGTGCCTCTTGGGCTTTTCAGCACCAAGCTTCTGTTGAACAAGTTTGCAAGGCCGCTACTTGGTCTTCTGTTCATACTTTTTCTAAGTTTTACAAGGTTGATGTTAGGGCCTCAGCTGATGCTGCTTTTGGTCGCAAAGTTCTGCAGGCGGCAGTGGTTTAAACTTTTTGGGGATCCCACCCTACCTTACAGACACTGCTATTGGATGTCCCAAGTGTAGTGTAAGGAATATCTTCTGGAACAGGACGTGCTGTATACTTAGAATAATACAATTCTGTGGTTACTCACCTGTAGAATTGGTATTATACGTAGACAGCACGTCCTATTCCATCCCACCCTTGTTATCATTACTCTTAGTTACCTCTGTATGGTGATTGTTCATATGTTTATTTTTGAATTCTGGTTATTAGTGTTCTCCCGGCTTCTTGTTAACTGCTTGTCAATACTGGGGAGTTTGTGGGAGGTCCCTGACTTATATAGGGCCAGGAGGAGCCACAAGCTGTTTTCTGCAGTCCAGCGCCATCTTGTGGATGTATTACCCAAGTGTAAGGAATCTTCTGGAACAGGACGTGCTGTATACGTATAATACCAATTCTACAGGTGAGTAATCACAGAATTGTATTTTTTGCTGTCCCTCTCTGTGAGATGGCATTCGACCAGTCATTGCATCAGGCAACCAGCCATGGCCACACACAACAGTGGCAATGACTGGAGGAGGCGGAGCTTTACAGCCTTTACGCCTAAAACAGGTGGAATTATCTGGGATTAGAGTGAAGCAGAAGCATTGAAAATTGGCAAATGGTACTCTTCGGGGGGGGGGGGGAGCAATTCAGGGGACTTTAGTAAAAAAAAAAAATGTCTTGGTCTTCCTTAAAAGCACCTTGCAATCAGGCCCCTGGATTTCTTTGCTTACCAACAAATGCCAACCCTGATGCAATTTCCACTCTGCCCAGGACCCCCTCCTGTCATCAACCATAATCACCTCCTCCCACTCCAGCCCTCAGGACTACACATGTGCTGTCCCATTACTATGGAATACCCTACCCTATACACTATGCCACTCCCCAAGCCTTCATGCGTATAGTGGTACCCTTAAAACCCAACTATTCAGACAAGCCTGTAGTCTGGCCTAAGCAACTGACAGCCCGTACCACTTAGGATCGCTTGCCATCATACTAAGTACATACCGTATTTTTTGCCCTTAGATGGGCACCTAAGATTTGGAGGAGAAAAATAAGAAAATAAATATTCTGAACTGAATAGTGTGCTAAAATCCCTAAATAACCTAACCGGACATGGCAGAATCCCCCTAATCACTCTATAACATGAGTGTGCAAGACCTCCCCTGGTCCACTATAACAGGCAGTGTGCAGAATCCCCCCAAAAGACACTACCAGGAGGTGTGGCAGATACCACCCCCTCTCTAATAGCAAGCAGCATGCCTATAACGGGCAGTGTGGCAGATCCACCCCCCGATCCTCAAAAACAGGACGACAATGTGCAACACCGATTCATTAATGCCGCGGGCGCATGGCAGCTGCATTGACAGTGCAGAGAGCGCCTGCTTACGCTGCTCTGTGTGCACGCCCCGGCTGCCCAATCCCTTGAATGGGCTGGCGGTCGGGAACATGCACAGCAGGAAATAAGACATCCTTCTGCCACACAGCAATGCCATTGATGAATTTTAACACGTGCAGAGATTGCAGGTAGGAGGTAAGAAGTTTTTTTTAACTGCCTCAGCAGTGGTTGGGGATTGGGGAGAACTGCCACACTACGTGTTATAGGGTGGGTTAGGAGTGTACATTCACCCCATAAGACACGGGGGCATTTTCCCCCAGCTTGAGGAAAAATTAAGTGCGTCTTATGGGCCAAAAATACAGTACTACTTCTGACCTACCTTTTCCTCTATGACTACTTATGTATACATTTCTGTCACATCTAACTAATCACATCTAACTAATAATACTCACATTTTATAAGTCCTTATTTGTTTTACCTTGTTTCAAAGTAGAGTCGCAAGCCGCTAAGTGGCTCTTTTCAAAAGTGAAGGAAAAGAGGCGCTTTCCTAAAACGGAAAGTGTTTGCACAGTATCCAACACAAGGAAAAATAGCATTACCCATCAGTCCTTGCAGCGGGTGGAGCTATGCAGATCATCCCTTTATGTCCTTTCACCCTGTTTGTAATTCTACATTGTACAGCACATGGAGGATGTTGGTGCTTTATAAATAAACAACAATAATAATGCACTACATAGATTGCACAGCTTTCCAAATTATTATGCAAATTATATTTTTCTCTGATTTTCCTAAATAGTCAATGCAAGTGTCATTTTCAAGTGTATAAATCATTTTATTGAACAGACCTCCCAACAGTATTTGTTTCACAAATGAAAATACTCAAAATGCACTGTGCAGAACAATGTTTCAATACATTTTAAAAATTGAAGGTGGTCATTTGTTAAATTTGCAGTATTAACACTTCAAATTTACTGAACTATTTTATTCTAAAACATCTTACATTTGGGGGGGCGTGGCCAGCTATGGCCTTCCCAATAAATCAAGCAATTAGCGGATCTACCCACCTGAATCTTTTAAGCCTGACCATGGTGAAGAAACGGAGGGGTGCCAAGACGCCTGCATCAGCATCTCACCGCAAAATCAGCGTCTACATGGAGAGGAGCGGCTCGTCTGGCCGGGAGGGCGCCTCGTCCAAAATGGCGCCGGCCTCTGCAGCTGCTGCTGGATCCTCCCCCTGCCGTCGGGGGGGGGGGGGGGGGGTTGGGAGCGCCTAGATGCGAGGTCGCTCTTGCCGTCGGGGGGCCCCCGCTTCCATTCGTGATGCCAGGGCCAGGAGTTGCCCCCCTTCGTCTGCCCCACACATGGAGAGCGACGTCGGAGCCCGGCGGCGGGCAGGTCTGCCGGGACACGTGCGCTGCCAGCGCAGGAGGTAGTGAAGAGCCTCCCCGTCACCCGAAGTGAGCTGCCTCATGGACCGGAGCGGGGGAGCCAGAGCGGCTGCTCTGCCGCTCCAACACTTGCGGAGGTGAGAGGGGGGGGAGAAGCCCCCCCCCTGGGGGAAGCACGCACGAGGGTCAGTCCTGGGCGGCTGTGGCGGGGCCGCCGACGAGCCAGGTATGTCCCAGCTGAGCTGCCCCAGCCCTAATTGCCCTCCTTTGCCTCAGAGTGGGGGACGCCCTTGCAGGTCGTGGTCCCCAGTTGAATCCCCCTGCCGCTCTTCTACCATCACCCTCTCCTCACCATCCTGGCAGGAGCCGGCCAACCAGGTGTTTAGCCCTGGCCCAGATCTTGGATCAATGGAGGAATTTCCCCAGATGCGGGTTGTATCGGCCCCCTCCTGTGTCCCCTCGGACTTAGCTGCAGCATCTTTACCCTCAAGCTCGCCGGGTGACTGGTGTGTGGGCAGAGCTTGGCAGGGGATGCCCCCTTGCGGCAGCAAAGGAGCAATTCATCAGCCCCCACTTGGCCTTGTGACCGGCTTTTGGTGGAGAAGGAGGGGCCCGCAGCGTCATCCCGGGGTGGCGGTGCGCCCTCAGACGCCTACATTGACACCTACTCGGGCCGGCCTCCTCTGCCCGTGGGCCCGGGCTGCCCCAGGGGTGATGACCTTGAATCCTTCATTCAGAGGGTGGAAAGCACATTTAAGAAGGACATCTTGAATCTGCAGCAGTCAGTGGGCAATCTTGATACCAGAGTCGACTCGCTGGAGCAGTCCCAAACCGCAACTACTCAGAGGTTAGAGGCGCTGGAGAGGGACTTGACACTTCAACGAGCTGTCTCACAGGCAGCGGTCCTACACCTGGACTTTTCCTGGACGAAAATAGGAGCCGTCGCAATAATATTCGCGTCAGAGGTCTCCCAGAGGCGACGGCCCAGACCAACTTCGGCCTACCATCATTGGCATTTTCAACGAAATACTCCGCTGTCCACCTAACGCCGAGATAGTGATAGACCGCGTCCACAGAGCCCTTGGTCCCAGATCTTCCGACCTCCCTCATCCCCGCGATGTTATGTCGCCTTCATTACTATTCCGTGAAGGTGGACATCTTGGCGAAGGCTTGGGCACAAGGTCGGATCTGCTTTGATGGAGCCCCCCTGCAGCTGTTCCCAGATGTGTCGCGTAGGTCTCTTATGATGAGACGTGTCCTGAAACCTTTGCTATCCAAGATACGGGACTGGGGAGGCTCCTATCGTTGGGGCTACCCCTTTCATCTTTTGGTCCGTAAAAATCATCGCACCTTCACAGTGAAAACCATGCTGATCTCCCAGGCCTGTTCACCTTCCTGGACTCCACCCCGGTAGATGTCCCGGATTGGCTTTACATCTCTCTCCCCCTCGGCCCACCCTGGCCTTCGGGGGGGACAGCTGCAGAGGATTCGTCGGGTGAGGGGCGTGGCTGCGGCCCGCAGAGGGCTGGACGGAGGTCCACCAAGGGACACCCGCCGCTTGGCCAATGAAGTTTAGGCGGGCTTTATAGCCATCAGTGATATCTTTAAACAGAGTTTAGCTTTGCAGATTAATCTTTAAATTTTTGTGCTTGTTCACTATGCTTCGGGCTCGTCGGGCTGTTCTTCATCTACTCAACTTGTTTGTTGAGTGAGTGGTCTGGTTGTTCGCACTTAGGTGTTGCATACCTCTCCTCTTGACTGACCCTCTGCGTCAGGCTCCTCTTCCGGACTTGTTATGCTTCATCACCTGGGGCCAGTCCTGGCGAGCCTCGAACCTGCTTTCTATCCGATTATAACGTGTTCTGGTCTGGGTGGTTGGGTGCCCTGCCGCCCAGTTCAGGTCCGCGCATGCGGCATGCGGTATTCACGGCTTTGCACCTCCGGGTGTGCCCTGATGGGCGTATCTGGGGCCTCTGGTTGTGGGTTTTTGCCCCCAGGCCCGTAAGGGTTCGTGAGCCTTCCCGGGCAGTGCTAGATGTCGGTGGGGCTTCGGCCCCGCTTGACGCCGGTTGCCGGGTGGGCAGGGTTTGCTGGGTGGGTGGGGTTTGCCGGTTGGGCGGGGTTTGCTGGTTGGGCGGGGTTTGCCGGGTGGGCGGGGGGGCGCTTGGGCGCCTGGATCTGCTCTTGCACATGTAAAATCTCCGTTTTCTTATCTGTATGCCTTCAAACGGACTTTAGCCTTGCAGATTAATCTTTGAATTGTCTATGCTTGTTTGCAGCGCTTCAGGCTCGTCGGGCTGTTCTTCCATCTACTCAACTTCTTTGTAGAGTGAGTGGTTTGGATGTGCGCACTTGGGTGTTGTGTATCTCTCCTCTTGACTGACTCACCGCGTCGGGCGCCTCTCCCGGACGTGTCGCGGTTCATCCCATGGGGTCAGTCCTGGCGAGCCTCGAACCTGCTTCCTATCTGTTTATAACGGTTCTTACACATGTAAACTCTCTGTTGCTTACTTGTCTGTTCGTTTTGATTGGTCTTTGCTTTGATAGCCCTCTTGGCCGCTGCCGAGCCCCCCGTTGTGCTGTTGGTGGCTGGGTTCAGCTTTCACTAATTTCTTTGTATTCTTGTGGGCACTGTCCTGAGAAGGGGATTTCCATTGGCAGTATAATCTGCAGGAGGTTGCCCCAATAAGTTAGAATAGGGGTGGCGGGGGGGACCTCCTCTGTCTTTCGGACCCGTTTCGCCCCTCCCCCCCCGTAGGCCGGGGCCCTGAGGTTCCCTGGGTTGGCGTTTTGCTCACCTCGGGTGCCAAGGGCTCAATTTTGGGAAAGACGGAATCGTTCCCCCACTTAGATCCCCTTAATTTTCCCTTATATATTAGTTTCCACTTTACACGTTTTCGTAAGGTGTGTGTCTTTTCTCTGTGTGTTTCCTCTCGCTTCTTGTGATTGTCTATCCCTGTTTCCTGGTGTAACCTTGTCCCCCTTCCCTTGTTTTGTTTTTTTTTGTTTCTTATTTCTTCTTCCTGCTTAGAGCTCCCTTCTCTCCAGTCTCCCCTCTCCCTAAGGTTAGGGGTTGCCTGTCTTGCTCTGCCATGTCCAGAGTCCAATGCACTTCCTTGAATGTTAAAGGCCTGAACTCCCCTGTCAAGCGTACTTCTGTTCTGGGTGAGTTAAAGCGTCTGGGGGCGGGAATCGCCTTCCTTCAGGAGACTCACCTCAAAGAGGGGAGAGTGCACAATTTGTCCAGCTGTTACTTCCGTCACCAGTACCATGGCCTGTCCCCCCTCTAAGTCAAGGGGTGTGGCCATCGTCCTGGCGGGTTACATCCCTTGGACACTGGAGGAGATGGTCCACGACTTTGAGGGTAGATACCTTTTTGTAAGGGGTACTCTTTAGACTCAGAATGTAACGTTGGCAACTTGCTACTGTCCGAGCTCGAACCAAACCAAATTCTTGAGGTCTACCCTGGAGAGGCTGGCTGAATTCACTACTGGCATTCTCCTTTTAGGAGTCGATTTTAATTGTGTTCTTGATCCTCAGATTGACACCTCTAAGGGGACCTCTAACATACCATTTTCAGCTCTGAGGAGGATTAAAGCCCTCCTGTTTGACCACCAACTTTTGGATCTGTGGCGGATTATGAACCCCAGAGGGAGGGACTACACCTACTTTTCCCCCCCTCACAATTCCTATTCGCGTATCGATTGGTTCCTGGTCCCCCATAGGCATGTGCATCTCATATCGCGGCCTACTACAGGCTCGATTTCAGTCTCTGACCACGCTCCTATCTCTATTACCGTGTCGATTCCTGACTCCCCCCCCCCCCCCTCAGGACATTGGAAGCTCAACAGCTCCCTCCTTCAGGACCCCACGTTAAAGGCGGAAATTCGGTCGGCAATTACCGGATTCTTTTCTGTAAACAACACTCCAGATGTTTCACGATGTCCCAGTGGGAGGCTCACAAGTGTGTGATTTGGGGCCTTCTGATTCGACGGGGTGCCTTTCTTAAAAAGGAGAGAGAAAAACAAACAAGCTCACCTGCTGCAGGAGATTCTACGAATTTAGCAATAAAAGTGGAAGGGCTCTGGCCAGAGCTTTGCGGGGGCAGCGGTCCAGGAACTTCATTCCCAGCATACTTGACCCAGAGGGTAACAGGCACTATAAAATAGGTGATATAGCCAAAACTTTTAGGAGCTTCTATGACGGCTTGTACAATCTGCCGCAAATTAAGTCACTTGCACATCAGCAAAAAATTAGGGCCTACATCCAGAAATCGGGCCTTCCCCGGCTCAAGCAGAGGGTGGCGAAGACTCTTGAGGAGGAGATCGACATGGGGGAGTTTTTAAAGGCCATTAAGAGTATGAAACCTGGAAAGGCTCCTGGCTCAGATGGCTATAGCCTGGAATATTATAAGGAACTGGCGGGCACTCTGGGCCCCCACTTTTTCATCTTTCGGCTCTTTGACTACTGGCCTTCCCCCCCCTCGGGACACTCTTTGAGCTAGCATTGCCGTTGTCCCTAAGCCAGGCAACGACCCAGCTCAGTGTGATGGCTATAGGCCCATCTCCCTATTAAACTGTGACCTCAAGATATTCAATAAAATCCTGGCAGACAGAGTGGCCCCCTCCTCCCGGACCTCATACATTGGGATCAGGTGGGCTTTGATCCCAATCGTGAGGGGAGAGATAATACTATTAGAGTTATGGGCGTGATCCATCATGCGCGACGGACAGGGGAGGCTGCGCTACGTCTCTCCACGGATGCCGAGACGGCTTTTGACAGGGTGAGCTGGGCTTTCCTAGAAGAAACCCTTAAATACATCGGGCTGGGCGATAGGATGCTTAGCAGAATCTTGGCTTCGTACACCTGCCCCTCGGCATCCGTGGTGGTGAATGGCCTGCCTTCCCAGGCTTTCCATTTGTTTAATGGGACGCGGCAGGGCTGCCCACTTTCCCCGCTTATCTTCATCCTCTCGCTGGAACCATTCTTACACTCGATTAGACAAAACGTAGACATCTCGGGAGTGAGGGTGGGCGGGACTGAGCACAAGGTCGGGGCTTATGCCGATGACTTGATGTTCTTTGTCTCGAAACCGGAGATCACCTTGCCTAACCTTCTTGCGAGCTTAGGAGTTTCCAGGAGGTCTCCAATTATAAGATCAACTACCAGAAGTCCTCTGCCCTAAACATTAGTGTCCCTGCGGCGAGACAGCGCCACATCGCAGAAAACTTTCATTTTAAGTGGGAGCAGGAGGCTGGGTACACGTATCACTTACAAATTGCAAGAAACGTATGCATTAAATTTCCCTCCTCTGTTAAAGAGGGTGGAGGAAGACCTCTTGAAATGGAACAAGGGAGTTTTCTCTTTGTTCGGAAGGGTTAGAGTCATCAAGATGAACATCCTTCCCAGGGTGCTATATCTATTCCAAACCCTCCCAATAGATATACCCACTACCTTCTTTAAGCAGCTTACAGGAACATGCACTGGGTTTGCCTGGGCTGGTCGCTCCCATCGTTTAGCGGCTTCTCTTCTGACGATTCCTAAATCTAGGGGGGGACTGGGCCTGCCAGACTGGAGGTGCTATCATGCAGCGGCTCACCTTAGCCAGGTTATTGACTGGTGCCGCCATTCCGCTCTGAAACAGTGGGTTCAGATGGAACAAGATGCCTCTTCTTGCCCTCTCCCGGGTCTGCCATGGGTTCCATTGAATAGACTCACACAGCTGAACAGGCACCCTACAATTGGCCCGTCCAGGAGAGTGGTGGACAGACTTTTTCATAGGCTGGGTCTATCCACCTCCCCATCCCCCCTAACACCTGTTTTGGGGCACCCTGACTTTCCAGTGGCGATAGCTGGCGGCCCCTTCAGGGCTTGGATCAAGCAGAAATGCTTTAGGAGACTCCACATGCAGGCTGACGGTGGTTGGAAGGGGCCGGAGGCCCTGGTTGGTGACCTCGCCCTCAGGCCTATCACGCAGTTGCAGACCCTCCAGCTTTTGCATTATCAGCGGTCGGTTGAATTCACAACTGATGCATCTAGGCCGCTAACACAATTTGAACAAACCTGTATGGGGTCCGGCCACTTTAAAGGGGCTTTGTCATACTCATATTCGTTACTGATTGAACCCCCGAGTGACTTTGCTCCTTCATACGTGAGGGGATGGGAGAGGGAATTGAACAGAACCTTTACGGATGAGCAAAGGCTAGCTATGATTCAGCTGGCACATAAGAGCTCCATCTCCTGTAAGTACCAGGAGACTACATTCAAAATTCTCTCTCAATGGTACCGGGTCCCAGCATTACTGGTGAATATGTTTCCCTCTTCGTCTCCCCTCTGTTGGAGGTTTTCGCGTTCTAGGGGGACTATGACACATGTCTTTTGGGAGTGCGAGAAGCTGTCTGGTTTCTGGGGAGGGGTAAGAGAGGTCGTCCAGAAATTGACGGATGTCGACCTGGGTGAGGACCCCGTCTGCTACCTGCTTAACCTGGCCCCGGCCTCCATGAGATCCAGGTGCAAGTCCCTTCTCGCTCCCCTCCTGAGCGCTGCCAGAACTTGCATTCCGGCTAAGTGGAGGTCCTCTGAGCCCCCCACAACGGCGCAGTGGCTGGCCGTCGTTCAGGATATTTGTAGGATGGAGGAACTCACTGTCTCGCTCAAGGGGACCCTGGAAAAACATAGGAGGACCTGGCAGGAATGGGACCGATTCACTTTCTCTCCCGACTTTCTCCTCTATACGTAACATGGCCTTGATGGGATTCTCGAGGGATGGTTCTCTCCCTTATCCCCTTAACCCCCCTTTACCCTTCCCCCTCCACTTTTGCCCCGGATGTTTCTGTCTTGTCTTCCCTCCCCTATCCCCCTCTGTTACTTGCCCCCCATTAGTTTTGATATACCCTGTTGTTTAACCCAATAAAAAGGAGGTTGGGGGCATAGGTTGCAGATGCTATAGCATATCAACAAACAGGATTGCAGCCTAAAATACATGGAGGGGGGTCAGTGTAGCCCTGCACATTATCTCGTGCTTTCGGTTCATGGAAATTGCAGTCGTGTGGTTACCCCTGCCCTACGGGCAGCCTGTTCTGATGTCTTTCTGTTTTTATCGTGGTTGCAATGTCTGTATCTAAGTGGCACTGCATTGCCGAGCACTGTCATTTCTGCTTCCTTCAATAAAAACATTTAATTATAAAAAAAAAAAAATCTTACATTTGTTAACCTGAAACTTAATCTGTTATTATTTTGTTTTTTATCCATTGAACTTGTGAGTGTTTAGAGAATTTATGCTTGAATGTATTTGTTCACACCATGAGTTTCTCTAATTTAAGTGGACCAACCTGGGGCATCCTGTTTCAGGATACCCCATTGTGTGAGACCCCCCTCCCACATTGCCCACATCCCTCCCTATTCATGGATCCCATTACACACTTGTCAGCCATGGGCGCATTCCACGGTATCTCTGTAGCTGATGCGTGCTCTGCTGCTCCTAGCAGTAGGCTAGACTGGGGCGTGGAAGTGCACCTCAGCTGCAGAAGTGTCGGGGATGTGGCCACTCCTGCTCCTCTATCTGGTCTCTGTGCTTAAAGATTTTGTGGGGAACTGGGGGGGAGATTTCACTCAGGAGGCAACAATCACTATTCACTTGTCCCGCAAAAGCCCTGTAAGCTGAGTTTTTGCAGCTCTGGCATTTGCGATAGCTATATAGCAAATAGCGATCTCAAACGCCATTGCTACTAAAATGCCGGTCAGTCGTGGACACACAGGAGTATTCACTATGGCTTGCCCCAGTGTGAAAGCAAACTAAGGGCTGAAAAAATTTGTCTTAGGAGTATAAAACTCACTTTTAGTGAAAAAAGCATGAACATTTCACTGTTGATGAATCACAAGTTAGAAAGACAATGAAAGGCACTTTTTAACTCTTTTTTACACGTAGTATAAAGTACCAGTTGAATTTTTCGCTACCAAGAGAATTTTTTCAACTCTTACTGAATTGAGGCCATTGTAGGTACTGACTGGCTGTTTTTTTCGGTGCAAGCTTCTGATAGCTGGTATTTTTTTACGTGTGAATTGTATTCACCAATCTGTGAGCACCAGACTGAACACTGTACCTTCTTTATTTAAGTTCATGCAATTTTGTGTTTGTTTGTATTTGTTGTTACATATTGTTTGTTTTATGTAATTATATGTCTTAATCACTGACCATTTTCTGACTGGACCCTTTCTTTGTGAACTACTTTAGGCCCCTACAATATCCTATGGCAGATTTTAATTTCCTTTTCATTTCTTGGTTTCTTTATAAAAAAAATCCTTGCAGTGTGGAATTTGGCCACATAAAGGGACTGATTAATTAAGCACTTCTGCCAGATTACGGCACATTGGTAAAATTTAGGGTAGTACAAAATATAGGGCCTGATTTATCAAGCACTTCTGCTAGACTATGCCATGTTGGTGCAACTGCAAAATCGAATTTATTATTATTTTTTACTAATCATGTTGCTGCACTGCGAAAAACACATTTGCTAAAAAAAATAGTGATACAGCAACATGCCCAAAAATTATAAATTATACTTTGCACCAATGTGACGTAATAATATGAAAGAAAAGATACCCCTGAAACGTATTTTGAGGAAAACATTAAGCAACTTCATTGTCTGAGGGAATGTTTTGGGAAGCTCGTAAAGCAGTGGTTTTCAGTGGCCACTTTATAGCAATTCTTAGGTAGTCTTTAAAAAATATAACCTGGAAAAACAATTTCTAATAAGGAAATGAAGTAATTTAAAAAGAGTATTGACAGGGACCTCTTACTAGGGGACTGTTAAAGAGAACAATATACTTCTGAACAAAACAACTTGCTACTGAAGTTGTGGAAAAATCAATACTGAACTCAAGGAAACCCATATAACAGTAATAAGGCTGGTAAAGTACTGGCACATGGTACTTTGTGAGTAGCAAAAAAGATTAATGTTCTTAGTTTATGATTCCAACAAAAGTTTTTTTTGGACTTTTATCAGAAACGCGATAACTTTGGCCTGTCTGATGATGCTAATCCTTTAGATAAATATCTTAAGATGTTAGATCATATCAGATTAAGTCAAATGCCAACCCTGTCAAAGTGTGAAGTAGAAACACTAATGAGCTGAATTAAGTGGAAGGAATCCACATGCGCTTTAGAAAATCTCCAGGCCCTGACATGCCTCTTAATCTGTATTATCAGTTCTATATACCCACAATAACTCAAAAGACTTTCTACCCACAATACCCAAAAGACTTTCTTCATTAGAGGTTCAGATTTATTTGTGATGTATATATGGTACATACATAATTTGTTTTGAGTCAGGGGAATGTACTTTACATTCCTAGAACCTCTGTCCAGGCAACCATACTTCGGGGGGGGGGGGGGGGGGGGGGCAAGAAGTGAAGAGAAAGAATAAATAGATAAAAGCAGTTAAAGTCGTGCGAAAGGAGAGGGGGTATTACTAAAACGGAAGCCCTTTACCCCGACAGCTGTTTCAAGGCACCACATGCAGGGGGAAGACCAGATCCAAGGAAAGAGAGAAAATGTAGCTTATAGAAGTACAGTAGCAGACAGAGATTACCAGCAGATCAAATCAAGTTTACTTTATTAATAATCAAACAGACGATTTATTAAAAAGGAAAGACGGGAAGGAACAACCAATCCACATATTATATATGTTTGTGTATATTGTAGGCATGCAGAGGGTAAACTTGTGGAAGGTGTGTATATCTCATCCAGGATCATAAACTGGAGATATAAGGAATCCATGAAGGATGTTAACTTCAGTATTTCTAGAGTATTAAAGCGGTTTTCTAAATCCCTGCCATCCTCTCCTAGTGCTGAAGCGGGATGGGGGGGTTACGCTGATGGCCATCATCTTTGCAATTCCCTGGCCTGCCGATTGCTGCTGCAGGGAGTGCCCGGTCCACCTGCACATGCACGCTCCTGACGGCAATGATTGGCAGACGAGAGAATTGCAATAGGTTGGGCAAGCAGCACCACAATCGCCTCCTCTGATCCCCTGCCTCCCCTCCCTCCAGCGATCACCGCATCTGTCATTGGATCAGAGAGGGACACAGGAGCTGACAATCGAAGGTGAGTAAAGAAAAAAATATATATATTCTCAGCGTGTCACATACCCCGCTTCCCCTTTAATTCTTACGATCGTGTTACTCCACCAGCAGGTGGCGACGTTGCAGAGAGAAGTCTTGAAAACGAGCCCCTTCCGGCCTACATATACCTGGGACCTCCCACTCAACACCCAGTGTTTTCTCTCTGCAAGATGCGACAAGACAGAAGAAAGAAGTCTCCTGCTTGCAGGTAGCCGGGGTCAGACCCCGGCAACCCCTTTTGGTCTATTTCTGCCCAGTCAAAATTGTGTTTTTGCCTAGATAGATAACGGAAGCCTCCCAGCCTAGGCTGCTGGCTGGGCAAAGGTAGATGGCACTATATGGTGCCTAGGAGCTTATCTCCTCCGCTCGTCCCCATGCGTGGGGCAATGCGGCTATCTGGCATGGTGATCCGGATTTGGGATGCCCCTGTCCCGATGTTCCCCTTGGCCACCTTCTCCCGCTTGGTCCCTTCTCCCTTCACGTGGGGGGGGGGGGGGTGTATGCCTTTTACTTGTATGATTCTTGTGTTTGGGGAGCACTGGCAGCCGCGGGGTCAGCGCCGCGACGTGCGCGTTTCCCGAGCTGCTGGGGCTCCTTGGAGCAGATTTAAAAGAAAAAAAAAACTTTCCCTGCTGGATGGGTTTATGGACTGAGGGCGCCTGCTGGCACCGTTTGCACGCGGCGCCACCATTCGGCGGCCCGCGCTGCTCGTGTCTTAGGGGCGGGGCTGGAGCGCGTCGCTCGCTGAGCCCGGCCCGCCTTCCTGCCTCTCCCTCACTCGCAGCCTCACTACATAGAGGCGCTCGGCAACGGGCCAGCGGTCCCTGGCTCGGCTGAGGAGGCGCTGTCTTTCAAGCAGGTTTTGTTTTGTGTTTGTTTGTCTGCATTTGTGATAGAGCTCCCCTTCCTGGAGGCACATATTAATTTTGCATGTATACAGTTATATTTCTTTCATGGGCCGGATATATATATATATATATATATATATATATATATATATTGTTTACATATTGTTTATATATTTTACAGTTGGTGTCTGTTTGGTGTATGTGTGTGGGCATGCTGGCTAACTTTCTTTGGGACTGATTGTGGTCTCTTTTCCCTTACGGATCCTGGGATACCCTCACTGCAGTGGGTCTCCCGGTCTGATATACCTGGCTAGTCTTAGTCTCCAAATTGGGATTCTCCTAGGCTTTAAAAATCCTCCCACTCCCGGGACTTTAATTATAAAAGGGGCATCCTGGGTTGCTTAATGCGTAAATCCCTGGGTTATTGCGAATACCTTAATTTCACCATATGGAGGCTTCCAGCATTACCGGAAATGGCTC
Source organism: Gastrophryne carolinensis (assembly GCA_027917425.1). Classification (NCBI taxonomy): domain Eukaryota; kingdom Metazoa; phylum Chordata; class Amphibia; order Anura; family Microhylidae; genus Gastrophryne; species Gastrophryne carolinensis. Next base: position 115,290,444 of record CM051244.1, on the reverse strand, counting down.
TTCGGGGCTATCCAGGCTGTTGTGGGGGTTGTGGGGCTCCGCTCCCAGGTGATGATGTCATAATATGTATTTCTTGTGCACAGCAGAATATTGCGCGCCAGTCCGGCATTCCGGTACCTGGCTCCTCGCAACTTCCGTCATCTCCTACCCCCTATCTCCTACCTATTCCGGACCCCGCGTGACGTTGTCAAGGGTGGGGATTCGCAATCCGAGGTGTGTGCACAATTGGCCAACCTCGAGAAAATAGTTTCCGCCGCGGTGGCTCAGAAGGCTACGGCTAAGCGGAAACACCTTTCTCCAGCATCGCCTGTTCTGGAGGATGAGGTGTTTGAAGTATTGGATTGGTCCGATTGTCCCCCTGCTGAGGAGGGGGAACTCCTTGAGGAGTCGGACGAGCCTGCAGACCAGCAATTGGTTTGTACCACTGGCGATCTGGCTGCGTTCCTTGCCACTCCTTCCATTTTGGCTCAAATGTTTGAAATTTTGGCTTTGGATCCGCCCGAGGCGGTCCCCCCGCCAAAGGGTGAGTTGTTTGATGTGCCCCAGCCGCGTTTGGTGTTTCCCAGGCAACAACACTTTGTGAGGGTTGTCCTTAAGGAATGGGAACAACCCACGCGCCTTGTTGGTATTCCTCCTAGTTGGGATAAGCGTTATCCCTTTCCAGAGGATTTGGTGAAGCTTTGGTCTGTTCCCCCTGACGTCGATGCCCCTGTGTTGGGGCTGTCTAACATGTCTGTGTTGCACTCCCCTGACACTACGACCATTAAGGATGGTGAGGATCGTAGGATTGATCAGTTGGCTCGCCATGGTTTTATCAGTGCTGGATCGGCACTGCGGCCGGTGTGTGCTTCGGCGCTTCTTCTGATGGCGGTTAGGTCCATTGTTAGAGATTTGTACGCAGATCTTGATCCTACTTGTGATGAGTTCGCTTCTCTGAAGCAGTGTGAATCGTTTATTTCCTTTGTCATGTCCGCCCAGGACGATGCGCTTGCAATGTGTAGCAGGACCACAGCCCTGTTGGTTGCTATTTGTCGGTCAGTGTGGCTCCGCCAGTGGACGGCGGACCTTAACTCTAAGAAGTCACTTACAGCTCTTCCGTTTGTAGGTTTGCGCCTGTTTGGCGATAAATTGGATTCAGTTACCAAGGGTGGTAAGTTGCCTCAACGCAAGAGGCCTCGTCCTTCCTTTCGGGGAGCGACTTCCTTTAGTCCCTTCTTTCGGGGAGTCAGAGCGGGCAGAGGGACCTCCTTTCCCGCTACCAGGGGTGCAGGTTGGACCCGGGGGAGGGGCTGTGGCCGTCCCGGTCAGTCCTGGGGCGCCAAGCTCAAGCCTGCTGGTAAGCCCGCTCAGCAATGAGGGGGTGCCCTCACCCGTGCGGGTGGGGGGACGATTGCGACACTTCTCCCTGGTTTGGGACCAGGAGGTTCTGGACAGATGGATCCGGGAGGTGGTGTCGTCCGGGTACAAGCTGGAGTTCGAGTCTCACCCTCCTTCACGGTTTTTCCGGTCTCTGGTACCCACCGATCCTTTGGCCGCGCAGGGGCTCCTGGCGTCGGTAAAGAATCTTCTGGAAATGGCGGTCATCCGGCCGGTGCCGCACTTGGAGGTGGGCCTCGGGTTTTACTCCTCTGGATCTGAAGTTCCTCAACAGGTTCATCCGTACTCGGAAGTTTTGCATGGAAACTCTGCGATCAGCCATCGGTTCTCTTCGGCAGGGGGACTTCATGACGTCCATAGACATCAAGGATGCTTACCTTCATGTTCCCATCTGCCAGGCTCATCAACGTTTTCTTCGGTTCGTGATGAAGGATCGGCATTTTCAATTCGTGGCACTTCCGTTTGGCCTTACCTCGGCTCCCAAGAGTGTTCACCAAGGTGCTGGCAGGGGTGATGGCCATTCTCAGATCTCAAGGCATTCGCGTCGTGCCTTATCTGGACGACCTTCTCATCATGGCCCCTTCTCTCAATCAATCGGAGACAGACACCAGGACGGTGGTCTCCACGCTGGAAAGCTTCGGTTGGGTGATCAACTTTCCCAAGTCCTCCCTCGCCCTGGCCAGGGTGGTGTCCTTTCTGGGAATGCGGTTGGATTCTGGTCAACACAGGGTGTTAATGCCTCAATCCAAGATTTGTCTGATTCAGGAATTGGCTTGGTTCCTTCTTTCCAATCCTCGACCGTCCATCCGTCTGGGGATGAGACTGGTAGGGTTGCTGGTTGCCTCTTTCGAGGCAGTTCCTTTTGCTCAATTTCACATAAGGACGCTTCAGCTTCATCTGTTGGCGTCTTGGGACCGGCGACCACGGTCATTGGATCGGCCCTTCCAGTTGTTCTCCCGGGTCCGGCAGCCCCTTCAATGGTGGTTGGTCTCGACCAATCTCTTGAGGGGCAGGTCTTTCCTGACTTCTCTCTGGGAAATTGTCACCACGGACGCCAGTCTTTCGGGATGGGGGGGATTCTGGAAGGATCTTCAGTTTCGGGGGCAGTGGGGACCTCGAGAGGCCCACTTGCCTATCAATGTTCTGGAACTGAGAGCCATCCGTCTGGTTCTTGTTCGTTTGACTCAGCATGTTCTGGGCCTTCCGGTTCAGGTTCGTTCGGACAATCGGACAGCGGTTGCTTACATCAATCATCAGGGAGGGACTCGCAGTCTGGGTGCCCTCAACGAGGTGTCCCTGATCCTGACTTGGGCGGAGGCCCATGTTCCTTGTCTCTCGGCAGTTTACATTCCGGGTGTGGAAAACAGGGAAGCGGATCTGTTGAGCAGGGACTCTTCCCGTCTGGGAGAATGGGCTCTCCATCCTCAAGTTTTTCGGCCGCTGTGTCTCCGGTGGGGGACACCTGAGGTGGACCTGTTTGCCTCTCGTCACAATTGCAGGCTTCCGACCTTCGTGTCGCTCTCCCAGGATCCTCTGGCTCTGGCGGTGGACGCCATGTCCCTGAGCTGGGGGGATCTGGGGTTCCTGTAACTTTTTCCGCCGATTCCCATGCTAGGCAAGGTGGTACGGAAGCTGGCTCTGGAAAGGGTGCCCGCCATTCTCGTGGCTCCAAGGTGGCCAAGACGAGTATGGTTCGCAGACATCGTTCGGCTGGCAGTGGATCAGATCGTTCTGCCTCTTCGGCCCGATCTGCTCACTCAGGGTCGGCTGTGTTACCCCAATTTACCAACGCTGGGTTTGACGGCTTGGCTGCTGAAACCTTCATCTTGAAGGAGGAGGGTCTTTCTGACTCGGTTGTTAAGACTCTGATCTGTGCCCGGAAGAGGTCTTCTTCTACCATCTACTATAGGACTTGGAGAGCCTATATCGCTTGGTGTGAGGTTAGATCTTTGCCTTGTAGGGTCTTTTCGGTTTCCAGGATTTTGGATTTTCTGCAATCAGGGCTGGACTCTGGTCTCCAGCTGAGTACTCTGAAAGGGCAGGTTTCTGCCTTGTCTATCTTTTTTCAGAAGCCTTTTGCGCTTCATCCTTTAGTTAAAACTTTTTTCCAGGGGGTTACACATGTGCGGCCTCCCAGGAAGCCATTGCTCCCTGTTTGGGACTTGAACTTGGTTCTTTCTGCTCTTCAGGCTCCTCCCTTTGAGCCCTTGCAGGATATTGCTCTGTCTACCTTGACTCAGAAGATTGTCTTCTTGGTAGCTATCACTTCGGTTCGGCGTGTCTCGGAGTTGGCGGCCTTGTCGATCCAGGCGCCCTACTTTGAGAGGCATCAAGACAAGGTGGTTTTTCATTTCAAACCGGATTTTCTTCTTAAGGTTGTTTCTGCTTTTCATTTGAATCAGGATATTGTTCTTCCCTCCTTGTGTCCTAAGCCTAAGAATCACAAGGAGAGGATTTTGCACTGTTTGGATGTAGTACGCTGTGTTAAGTACTATTTGATTACTACTACGACTGATGCCTTTTTTGTTGTGCCCTGTGGGCCTAGGAAGGGTTTGGCTCAGGCCAAGTCTTCCATTAGCAAATGGATTCGTCAGGCGATTGTTGGGGCCTATTCGGCCAAGGGGAAGGTTCCCCCTTTTCGTATCACTGCTCATTCTACTCGTGCCGTTGGAGCATCTTGGGCTTTTCAGCACCAAGCTTCTGTTAAACAAGTTTGTAAGGCTGCTACTTGGTCTTCTGTTCATACTTTTTCTAAGTTTTACAAGGTTGATGTGCGGGCCTCAGCGGATACTGTGTTTGGCCGCAAGGTTCTGCAGACTGCAGTCGTTTAAGTTATGCTTCATTTTGCCTTCGGATACCCATCCCTTGTGGACACTGCTTTTGGATGTCCCGATCGTAAGAATTAAAGGGGAAGCGGGGTGTGTGACACACTGAGACTAATACCATTTTGTGAGTACTCACCTGTAAAATGGATATTGTCAGTGTGTCACACACCCCGCTTCACCCGCCCTTTTTGGTATCCTGGATCCTCTATATGGTGAAGCTTTTCCTTTGTTTTATTTTGAGGTACCTTGTCTTACTGCTGTTTGAATTCACTGGGTGTTGAGTGGGAGGTCCCAGGTATATGTAGGCCGGAAGGGGCTCGTTTTCAAGACTTCTCTCTGCAACGTCGCCAGTTGCTGGTGGAGTAACCCGATCGTAAGAATTAAAGGGGAAGCGGGGTGTGTGACACACTGACAATATCCATTTTACAGGTGAGTACTCACAAAATGGTATTATTTTTTAGACATTTTCTCTTTTTTGGTGTTTTTTTTTTACTGTTAAAGTGGACCAACACCCACGGGTGATCGGCCCGGGAATCTATAAGATTCCCGGGCCGATCACCCCCCACCCCGCGGGACATCCGAGATCGGGATGTCCCGCGGGGTGTAACCCCCCCAAAACCCCCGAAAAACCCTACCTGATCTTCGGCGGCGGCCGGCCACCGCCGCCTCCCTCGCGCCCCTGCAGGCGTGCGCGCGCCCGCGCCGGCCGTCTGCGAATGGCCGGCACGGCGCGCGCGCGCGTCAAAAGGGACGCGCGGGAGGCGGCGGCGGCGGCAGCCGCTTAGACGTCCTGGAACAGAGCTTGTACGTTGGCGCTGGGAGCGCGGAGAGGTGAGTTTTTCGGGGGGTTGGGGGGGGTTTCACACAGCGGGGCACCCCGATCGGGGGTGCCCCATCGAAGTGGACCAAGACCCAGGATAGTCAAAATCCTGGGTGTTGGTCCACTTTAACCCTTTGTGAACTGGTAAGGGATCTATGTGACCCCTATATCAGTTCACAAGGTTCTGGGTCTGGCAAGTCAACTGCGGCTAGCGGGTGACTTGCCATTTACCCCAAGCCCCCCCATTACCTGCCTCCCCCCATTACCTGCCTCCCCCCATTACCTGGCTCCCCAAAGCCCAGGGGAGGGCAGAAGAGCCCATGGCCCCTGTGCCCTGTTCTACAAGCCCCCATAGCTGGTCCTGGGCTGGTTATGCTGAGTAAGAGGGACCTCACACCATTTTTTGGGGGGTTTAATCCTTAAAATTCCCAAAATGCCCCCCCCCCCCCCAGAAAGGGGGACCCTATGTCATTTATTTTAATTAAGAATAAAATCTAATAAAAAAAAATTTGGGACAGAATCGGGATATATCGTATCGCTATACGTGTATCGTGATACGTATCGTATCACCAGATTCTTGCCAATTCATACCCCTGGGAGGGTGCAGGGAATTTGAAAAATTGCCATCCTGGGCTGGACTGGCCCTTTAAGTATTGTTCATGGGCCTGGATTCTTATGGAACATCAGGTAGGATTGGTAGTTGTACTTGCTGTTCCCCTCTTTCCATGACGGGTTTTTCCTGTCTCCCTCAGCCCACCCAGCCCATTCAAACACAGGCAGTTAACTCAGCTCACCCATATCCAACTTGTAAATCCCCGCACAGCTGGGACGCTCCAAGTCCATGGACGGAATCCAGAAATGGCAGCGGGAATCCAGAAAACTTCACCTTTATTGCTAAGCATTAAAGTTCATGCACATAATGGAAATCATGGATGATAAAACATTTGAAACCGTTGACGCGATTCATGGCTCTCCAGGCTCTTAATCATGACAATGTAACAGTATAACAAAAATCATTAAATACCTGCAAATTCCCACCATCCATTCTAGGTCCTCAGCAATTGATGGAAACCCGTGGGATGGGTTTCCACTGCGAACCACAGCCCCAGCAGCACAGCCCGTATGACCGCCCCTCTCTTCCGGTCACTGGCAAGCAAACTCCAAAAGAGGGCCGCCTATTCCCCTCCTCCTCCAGCACGAGGGACTTATGGGGGGTGGCGGGGAAAGCCCACCCATCAGCCCGCCCATCAACCACTCCCGAAAGCCAGTGGGTTGGGAGTAGGCCGGGCAGTTGAAAAGATGACTGCCCCTATGCACAGTTTGCAGCTAAATACACAGTGGGCTAAAACAAAGCAAGGTAGAATGAGAACAGGGGGAAACCCACAGTGCTTTTCCACAGTCAGCCCCCACTTCAGCAGAAAGCTGGAGAAGAGAATGCCAACCAAGTTAGACTAAAAAAGGACTGGGAATCGTCTATGTGACATAGTCGGGACCTTTCTACTAACAATTCTATGACCTTCTATGACATTTATTATCCATCAAAGTATAAATAGCTGTTCTTTCGTTCTGTCCTTTTGGCTACAGACAAGTTGGAGGTGCGGTGTCCTGGCTTGAGCTTTTCATTTAATGCTACAAGATCCTCCTCCACTTTCTTCTGAAAAATATCCATTACTGTGGAGCAGAAATTGATTGGATAAAACTGCAAGACAAAAGCGTGGCTCCACCTCCCGACCTATATCCTTCCGTCTGACTTCCTAGATTCCATTTTCATTCTTGCAGTTGGGATGACTGCGTGGCTCTCTAGACTCTTCTTCCATTTACTTTTTTTTGGTTTCTCAGATTATACCTGAGGAGGGCAAGACCCTGTCTGTCCTCCTAGGTCCCTTATGCTGCTCTGATCTGGATTGACCCATTATGCCTCCTCAGTTTTCAGCTTGGCGAAGTTCCGTAAAACTGTATCTGGATCAGGATAGTAAGATAAGCGCAGGGTCCAGTGTGCGCTTTGTAGTGCTTTGGCACTCTGGCTGAAGGCTTTCATTGAAAAGTATAAGCAGCCACAGGTTTTTGTCTGGTGAGCCTGATTGGGGGTGACCAAGGGAATGATTTTCCCTCTTTTATTGTTTTTTATTGCTCTTTCCCATGTGTTTCTTTGTTCTCTGGTTGAAAAATTCAAAATTTGTGTGCCTTTTTAGGGGGCAGAGCTAAAGCTGCAACAAGGAAATAGTCCGCCGCCATGGAAAGATTTTCAGCTTGGCGAAGTTCCGAGTACCAGGCACAGAGCGCTTCCTCCGTCCGCCTCTGTGGAAAGATTTTCGGCTTGGCGAAGTTCCGAGTACCGGGTGCAGAGCACTTCGTCCGTCCTCCTCTGTGGAAAGATTTTTGGCTTGGCGAAGTTCCGAGTACTGGGCACAGAGCGTTTCTCCGTCCGCCTCTGTGGAAAGATTTTTGGCTTGGCGAAGTTCCGAGTACCGGGCACAGAGCGTTTCTCCGTCCGCCTCTGTGGAAAGATTTTCGGCTTAGCGTAGCAGCTAGCTCCGCTGAGATCTCCAGTTCTCTTCAGTGGTACTGCGCGTTTTCTCTAGCCAGGGACGCTGGAAGATATTCGGCTTAGCGAAGTCACCAGCTCCGCTGAAGTGGCCGGTTCTCCTCCACGACGGGGCACGTTTTTCTCGCCGACCAAGCTTAAACATTTTCGGCTAGGCAAGGTGCCTAGCATCGCCATAGACCGCAATTCCCCTTTGGCTGCACATAATTTCGGGGGTAGTTGGCCAGCAAAAGGGCTGCTCTGAGCCGCTGCACGGCCAACCACAAGTAGACCTAAACCTTTTCGGTAGGTTATTTTTTTATTTAATTTTTTATTTATTATTGATTGGGAAAGGGCAAGGTAATATATAATTTATATTGTAATATATAATTATATGTTGGTCTACCCTCAAGGACTCGCAGTAGTTTTGTGACTGTCGAGAACCTATATATACTTGGTCTCAGATCCCCAGGGTCATAGACTAGTATTATTAAATTCACCATGGCGGAGGCATAGGGGGTCTTTATCAGATTTACCCCATATCCAGTTGCATGCAGTGGCACAGGATGAGGATAGCACGGTGCGCAGGGATTATGCCACGATTGTAGTGGATAGGGAGACAGTTGTCTCCTCCCTGAAGGGGCTCTGACCCTTATCGCCAGTGCTTTCTGAGAAACCCCTTGGCAGTTTTCATGCGGACCGTGATGTGAATCATACCGGTTACTAAGAAGGTTTTTTGAAAAAAAAAAAAAAGAAAAAAGAAATCCTCTGAAGTATATTGAAGAGGATATTGTGGCTGCCATAGGCTCCTTCGGATTCTGTAAACTGTCGGCAGCCCTCAAGTGGTCCTAAACCTATAGAGTCATCATGGAGTATTGACTACTAAAAAGGTTTTAAAGAAAATAATTTTTCCTCCAATTTGAAGAGGATATTGTGGCTGCCATAGTCTCCTTCTGAGTCTTTAAACTCTGTCGGCAGCCCTCAAGTGGTCCTAAACCTATAGAGTGTCATAATAGAGTATTGGCTACTAAAAATATTTTAAAAGAAAAGATTTTTTCCTCTGAGTGGAAGAGGATATTGTCTGCCATAGTCTCCCAGGAAGTTATCTGTTGGAGAGTCCTCTACACATGGGATGTCCGGTTAAGGAGAAGTTGGATGGATGGATGATTTCCTCCATTTCTGGAGGATTTTGCGGAGCATATGCATTATTATAATCAATAGGGAATGGCAGAAGTCAGGTTGTCTTCTGGCCATGCCTAAAGTACTAGATACTATGTATCTCTTTCCTCCAGATCAGATTGAATTATGGTCTTACCCTCCTGTGGTGGACGCTCTGGTGCCAGGTCTCTTTAAGATTTTCTTTTTGCCATCCTCTGATAGGGCTTCTCTAAAGTGTCCAGTGGATAAATGCGTGGATGAGGTGGCATGTCATGCTTATCTTTTATGGGGTCGGCCTTGGGCCAGCCGGTGTTACATTCATAGAATTTTGGGAGCATCTGGTCTCTATGACTTTTGGGTCATTCATGGAAACCATGCTCCCAGTTGTTCAAGATCAGTTTGACTCCAACAGGTAGTGTTCCTGGCTATGGAGGATTTGATGTGGTTAAGTGCCAGAGGCCTAGCTCTGGTGGTCGCCTTAAGGCGTGCTTTATGGCTTAAACAATTGCCAGCTGACATATGACAGGACTCCTTTTTAAGGGGGGCGTCTGTTGGGAAGGCTTGGTTGACATGGTAAAGCATGCTACTAGTGGTAAATGATCTAATCTGCTACAAAAGCCGAAGTCTAATACTGCTTCCGCAGGGCCTCTGATACTCCGGGGTTCCGGCTAGAGGTTCGGCCTCTTTGTCTTATTCCAAAAAGAAAAAAAAAAAAACGAAAAAATTATCTTCTATCCCAAAGTTCCAAATTAAGGCAACAGGTGTCTGGCAGAACAAAGCCAGATCCCCTTCGAAGCCGGCTCAGGCACGAAGGGATGCCCCCGCCCTTGAGGTGTGGGGGGGGGGGAACTTCTGTATTTGGCTCATATTTGCAGGAAGCTTTGAGATCTGCCGTATCTCACCTTTTTAGAGATTGGAGTTTTGATAACCACAGTGTATATATAAGGATGCATATCTACATTGCTGTAGGTGGCTTACATCTTCAGTTTGTGGCGTTACCCTTTGGTCTATCATCTGCACCAGGGTGTTTACCAAGGTGTTGGCAGGTCTCACGTAATTCTCTAAGAATTCAGGGATACACATAATCCCTTACTGAGACCATTGGTTGATATGGGCCCCATCATGTCAGGGGACCCAGCAGGATATAGTGACTATCCAGTCGAATTCTTAAGTCAGACATCATTTCATAGCTTAAAGAGTTATTCTTTTCTGGGACTGTCATTAGACACGTCTCAGGCAAAAGTGTTTTTCTAACACAGAAGTGACTCTTACTTCAGTCCAGGGTACAGGGTCTCTTGTCTTGCACTCACTCGTCTTGTCCTTCATCAAAGAAAATGTCTGTTGTACCTGATGGTATCTTGCTTTGAGTCAGTATCTTTTGCACACAAGACCCCTGCAGATGGAATTGCTCACAATCTGGGATCGGGACCCACACACTGTGGATCACTCTTTTTACATGACACAGTCAGCAAGGCGGTCTCTAGCCTGGTCCTCAGCCTCTTCAGATTGGCAAATTCTTTCTTCCAGTACAGTGGAAGATCATCACCACGGATGCCAGTCTATATGGTTGGGGGAGTGTCATGGAGTCACAAACTATTCAGTGACAATGGAGTCTGAAGGAGAGCAGACTCTCCATAAATATCCTGGAACTGAGAGTGATTCTATTGTATTTCAGACATTGGACATACCATCTGAAGGGGCATCTCGTCCGGATTCAAACAGACAATCGGGCGGCGGTGGTATATATCAGCCTCCATGAGGGCACCAGAAGCAGTAAAGTCCTGATGGAGTGAGCTGGGTTTTTACTTTGGGCCGAGAAACTGGTTCCATGTATTTTGGTGGTACACATACCAGGAGTGGACAACTTGCAGGCCGTTCATCTCAGCAGAACGGTCCTGCATCAGAGGGAATGGTCTCTTAGCCAGAGAATTTTTTAATCCCTATGCATGTGCTGAGGGATCCCAGACGTAGTTCTTGCATCAGGGCACAGTCGGAAGATCCGAAGTTTGTCCCGGTCCAGGGATCCTCTAACAATAGCAACAGATGCCCTGACTCTTTAGTGGTCAGCATTCAAGCTTCTTTATGCATTTCCCTCCGATTTCACTCCTGGGTCGTGTACTAAAAAAGTTTAGCTCACAAGGAAGTCCCAACCATTCTGGTGACTCCTCTGTGGCCAAGAAGAAGCTGGTTCTCAGACATAGTAAGGATGTCAGAGGGCAACTTTTGGAGGCGACGATCCAGATCTTCTCACACAAGGGCCTCTAAGGCATCCCAATTCACAGTTCTGGCTTGGACTGCCTGGCTATTGAATCCTTTATCTTGGCAGAAAGGGTTTTTTCTGTCAGAGTTATCCAGACTATGATTCAGGCCAGGAAGAAATCTTTACCAAATGATCTATTATTGAGTGTTGCAAGCAATTATCGGTGAATCCAGGGGTTCGCTTGTAGTACTGTTCTGTTTTACAGAATATATAGTTTTTTTTTTTCTTGATGAAGGTCTTCAATTGAGGACAAATATCTGCTATCTATCTTCTTTCAAAAACCCATAGCTGAGAATGTTTTTATCAGAACTTGTTTTACAAGGAGTCGCTCAGGTGCGGCCTCCTCATATTCCACTTCTGCCAGCTTTTGGACCTGAACTTTTTTTCAGGGTCCTCCTTTTTGAACCATGGTAGATGCGTCATTAAGTCTAAGGGCACTTATGGTTATCCCTTAGTGGCAATAACCTCAGCAGATGGTTTTCTGAATTAGCAGCTTATCAGTATCAGTAAGCCTCGTTATTTGAGTGTTTTAGGATTTTCTTCCTAAAGGTATCTTTTCATTTATTAAAGATATAGTTTTTGCCTTCCTTATGTCCTGCTCCAGTGTCTAATAAGGAAGGGGTGTTCTTCACTGTTGGATGTAGTGAGGGCACTAACGTATTATCTCACTACTACATAATCTTTCCATAGTTTGGACTTCTTATGTCATACCTAAGGGTCCACGGAAAGGTCTTCTACCAGCTAAGTCTGCCATCAGTCGATGAATTAGACAGACAGTGGTAAGAGTCGATTCTGCCATGGGGAAGGAGCCCCTTGTTTCGGGTTTGGGTCACAGCTCTTTCCACTAGGGCTATTGCTGCTTCCTGGGCTTTTTAGCATCAGGCCTCAGTGGAACAGGTTTGTAAAGCTGCCACCTGGTCTTCGGTTCATACATTTACCATATTTTTACAAGGTAAGTGTTAGGGCCTCAGCTGACGCTGTATTTGGTTGAAAAAGTTCTTTAGGCGGTAGTGAAAGGAACTACCTGCTGTTCCGCGCTGGGGATCCCGCCCATATTTGGCGCTGCTTTTGGATGTCCCAATCGTATTGAATAAGGACGGCCTGGAATGGATTGGAAGAAAAAACACAATTCTGTGATACTCACCTGTAGAATTGGTTTTTCTGTTAATCCATTCCAGACCGTCCGACCCTCCTCTTTTGGGGGAATATAGGAAGTTACGATCTATCCTTGATACCCTTTTTATGGTGTTCTTCTTTTTATAATAATATTTTGCATTGAAAAGAATGCTAGGTTGATATATCCATGTCTTGGATGCGTAGTCTTGTGGATATATAAAAAAAAAAAATGGTACATATTTATAATCAGAGAGAGGAGTCTTTTATGTTGTCTCCAGCCTTTTTGACTCCAAAGAGATATAGGTATGCCTCCCGGGCGGCTGGTTATACTGCTTTTTAATTAACTGGAATCTAGGAAGTCAGCCAGAAGGATATAGGCCGGGAGGCGGAGCCACGCTTTTGTCTTGCATTCACGCCCCTTCGGGCAGGAGTTACCCAATCGTATTGAATATGGACGGCCTGGAATGGATTAACAGAAAAAACAATTCTACAGGTGAGTAGCACAGAATTGTGTTATTGCTCATTTGAAATGAGACGGAGACTCCCAACTCTCTCAATACTATGCCCTGACAAACCTTCATAATCTCTAATTGCACATTGCTCCACAAATGTTCTGACAGACCAGTCTGGTCTCAAGCTTAGCAGTACCTGTTCCTCAGGGTGCCTCTGGCCTTCACGGTGTTTGCACCCCACCATTCTCCAGGCTCTCTGGTGGCATCTCCCATTTTTTTACCTCTTTCCTATGGATTCCCTTTCCAAATCCGTCCTGTCACCAGAAGCCTACGATGAAGTGAAATCAAATGTAACTGACCTTGACCATGATCGTTTCTTCAATATGGCTCTTGGTTTTCCATTGTAGGTTTGTTTCCAGTTAGACTTGTTATGTCGGTAGCCCATAGTATTCCTTTCAATTCCATAATTTCAGTCTCAAGATTCTTTAGGGACACCCTGATCCATTCCATCCCCACTGTGAACAGGGTATCTTTTTCATAGGGCAGAATTTTCTGTTTCACATCCTGAATTTTGGTGTTCATACGTGATAATCAAATTAATTAATTTTCTGGTATCCAGCACGGGTTGCTTCATCTGTAATTCTTTACATTTGGGTAATCAGCCATCAGGTGGCGCAGTCGACTGCAGGAAGACTTGTGGCTCCTCCCGGCCCATAAAAGGGCAGAAATTACCCAGAAGACTCTGTGTTTCTCTGCAGTCCTAACTGCGAAGACAGAAGATAACTCTCTCTGGATTTCCGCAGGCGAGCGGGGCATCCCAAGCCCATCGGCCCTGCAGGCCTATTCCCACCTGTTCCGCACCCTTTCTGCCTCCCAGCCCTGGCGGTTCAGGTGATGGTAGGGGAGCACCTGGGGATCGGGTGCTCACGGAGCTATGCTTTGGGCCGGCTTTTAGGCTAATGGTGAGCCTATGTGGGGGGGGGGGGGGGGAGAAACCACTTATTGAATGTTTTTTTACAGTTTTATTTACATTCCCACATGTCCTTCTCACTTTGCCTGGGTCCCCTCTTGTTATGTGTGGTGTTTTCTGTGTGGACCGTGCCATTGTCCATCTCTCCTCCCTTCTCCCTTGCACCTCCCTCCGCTCCCGCTCTCTGCACTGCGGGCAGGGGGGGGTGCGGGACTTCCTGCGGCCGCCGCCGTCCTTTTCATCGGGGGTAGACTGACATGGGGGGGAGGGGGCTCCCTCCCTGTCTCCTCCGGGTGCCATTTTTCCCTTCCTGGCGCCTGGAGGTTCGCACGCTGCCGGGGGCGGGGCCCCTCTAGGTTCTCGCAGCGGCCCTCTCCACCGCCATTGGCAGCGTGATTGTGTGTGTGGGCCTGCTCCCCCGGCCCTCCTGTTGCTACAGGGTCCTCCTCTGCTTCTGGGGTCTGGTTTTAGTGGCGCTGCTGGTCCCGGGAGTCCTCCAGTGCAGCGAGCTTCGGAGCTTCTTCCTGGTACGTAAGTCCGGTCCCCTTTCTTTCTATACATGTGTGCATGTGCTGTGGGATGCTCATCCTGGCCACTTTTTTGTCTTCAGGTGGGACCCTTCTGTTTTTTCTTCCAATCCATTCCATGCCGTCCTTATTCAATATGATTGGGTAACTCCTGCCCGAAGGGGAGTGACTGCAAGACAAAAGCGCGGCTCCGCCTCCCGGCCTATATCCTTCCGGCTGACTTCCTAGATTCCAGGTTCATTCTTGCAGTTGGGATGGCGACGTTCCGAGTACCGGGCGCAGAGCGCTTCCTCCGTCCGCCTCTGTGGAAAGATTTTCGGCTTGGCGAAGTTCCGAGTACCGGGTGCACAGCGCTTTGTCTGTCCGCCTCTGTGGAAAGATTTTTGGCTTGGCGAAGGTCCGAGTACCGAGTGCAGAGCGGTTCGTCTGTCCGCCTCTGTGAAAAGATTTTCGGCTTAGCGTAGCAGCTATCTCCGCTGAGATCTCCGGCTCTTTTCAGGGGTACTGCGCGTTTTCTCTAGCCGGGGACGCTGGAAGATATTCGGCTTAGCGAAATCACCAGCTCCACTGAAGTGGCCGGTTCTCCTCCGCGACGGAGGACGTTTTTCAAGCTTAAACATTTCCGGCTAGGCAAGGTGCCTAGCATTGCCAGAGATCGCAATTCCCCTTTGGCTGCACATAATTTCTGGGGTAGTTGGCCAGCAAAAGGGCTGCTCTGAGCCACTGCACGGCCACCCTCAAGTAGACCTAAACCTTTTGGTAGGTTATTTTTTTTAATTTATTAAATTTTTTATTATTGATTGGGAAAGGGCAAGGTAATATATAATTTATATTGTAATATATAATTATATGGTGGTCCTCAAGGACTCGCAGTAGTTTTGTGACTGTCAAGAACCTATATATATATACTTGGTCTCAGATCCCCAGGGTCATAGACTAGTATTATTAAATTCACCATGGCGGAGGCATCCGGTGTAGTCATCTGGTCTTTATCAGATTTACCCCATATCCAGTTGCATGCAGTGGCACTGGATGAGGATAGCACGGTGCGCAGGGATTACGCCACGGTTGTAGTGGATAGGGAGACAGTTGTCTCCTCCCTGAAGGGGCTCTGACCCCTATCGCCGGTGCTTTCTGAGAAACCCCTTGCCAGTTTTCATGCGGACCGTGATGTGAATCGTACCGGTTACTAAGAAGGTTTTTTGAAAAAAAAAAAAAAAGAGAAAAAAGAAATCCTCTGAGTATATTGAAGAGGATATTGTGGCTGCCATAGGCTCTTTCGGAGTCTGTAAACTGTCGGCAGCCCTCATTTGTCCTAAACCTATAGAGTCATCATGGAGTATTGACTACTTAAAAGGTTTTAAAGAAAATAATTTTTTCCTCTGAGTTGAAGAGGATATTGTAGCTGCCATGGTCTCCTTCTGAATCTTTAAACTCTGTCGGCAGCCCTCAAGTGGTCCTAAACCTATAGAGTCATCATGAAGTATTGGCTACTAAAAGGGTTTTAAAGAAAATAATTTATTCCTAGTATGTCACACCCCCCACTTCCCGATATTCATGACACTTGGGAACCCGGCCTGTAGAGGGCGATCTTGCAGAGATGACATGGAAAAAAGGAGCCCCTCCTGGTCCATAAGTACTGGGTTCCTCCCACTATTCCTCAGTCTTTTCATCTCTGCAGTCGGCGAGGCATTCAGAAGATGACTCTCCTTCAAGCTGCAGGTAGCCGGGTTTGCTCCCGGCCCTTTTTTTCTCTATTTCTGTCTGAAACTCTTTAAACCTGTTTGGTTATATTGTTTGCCTCCCAGCCCTGGCTGTGTGGTTCAGGCAAAGGTAGATACATACACCTTCTGGTGTATACAGGAGTATTACTCCTCCGTGAGACCTAAATGTGGGTAGGCGGCTTCCGGGTTGGTGTTCCCGGCATGGGATGCCCCTGTCCCTTTATAATTCCCTTGTGCCTTATGGGTGCTTTTCTATCCTCTCCCCTTAGTTCTCCTTTAACCCTGCTGGGTAAAAAGGAGGGGGGAAGGGGGGGGGGGGGCGTTATCTGGGCTTATTTGTCACCATGCACACACACAAAAAAAAAAAGAGATATATAAAATAAGTCTTTATTTCTTATTTTTATTATGTATGTTTTACTATACTATTTAATAGGAAATGTTTTATTTAGATTTTCCTATCTCTGTCTAGGCAGCATTTTTTGCTTACCTATTAAATCTCTTTGTTTTCTGGCTGTGTTCAGATTTGAATTTTCCCTCCATTTTTGGCCATGTGATCCTGGAAGTGGGCGGGGCTTAGGCAGGCTTTTATTCAGAGAGCACCTGGTATGCTCTGTTTGACTTCCTGTTTCCTGCTTCCATGTGGCCTTACCTCATGATGTGAGCTTATTGCATGGGCTGTGAGCTGAAGGGAGTTTTTTTCTGTCATTTATTTATATTGTGTGCATTTGGTGACTGTTTTTTTGTTTGTTTGTTTTTCTCTGTAGGTAGAAACTCCTTATTTAAAAAGGGGTTTCTCCTGGTCCTTATATAATAAAAAAAATTAAAAAAAAAAGCCCTTAAGCCTTATTTGGGGGTCCATTTGTGTTTCAATCCTCCCACTTGGGACTATTTAAAGGGGCATCCCGGGTAGCAATTGCATAAATCCCATATATACTTGGCGACTATAATCAATTATAGTATAATACTAAACACCATATGGAGGCATCCCAGGATAACGGACATGCAATTCCCTCTGCACAGCCTTGGCATTGTTTTGGATGTGGGGCATCCCTTGTTGGGGATAACGCAATTCTTTGCGTCCCTTGTGCACAATTAACTATTATGCAGCAAACTGAGGCCCAGGCTTCAGGGCCTGCGGCTAATGCCTCATCTCCTACTCCGCCATATCTTGTCCATACCCCCAATGATATTGTCATGGGTGGTGAGTCGCATGCTGATTTATGTGCCAGATTGGCTCATCTTGAAAGATTAATGTCTACCTCTGTGCCTAAGAAGGCCTCAGCTAAAATAAAGCACTTGACTCATGCCGCTCCGGCAAGGGAGTCAGACAATTGTGAATTGCTTGATTGGTCTGATCCTTCTCAGTTAGAAGAAGGAGAATTATTATGAGGAATCAGATGTTTCTGATGAACAGAAATTTATTGGTACTGAGATTGAGTAGGGTGAAGCAAGTGTTGTGGATACCCCAAAAGCTCTTGCTCAGTTATTTGAGGTTTTGGTTATTACTCCTCCTGAAGTAGTCCCTCCTCAAAAAGGGGAATTCTTTGGAGTCTCTAAACCAATCAAAAGCATTTTGATGAAATTATTCTTAAAGAATGGGAGAAGCCTGCGCGGCTTCCTGGCATTCCCTTGGGCTGGGACAAGAAATATCCCTTCCCAGCTGATACTGTTAAGCATTGGTCATCACCACCTGTGCCCACCGCTCTGGGCATGTGTACACTCACTGCACGGATGGGTTAAATGTGGAGGACAAATTCCTATGTGTGTGCAAGCATACAATGGCCATCTATGCATTAATATTTAATTAATTTATAGAGAGACTGGATTTTTAAAAGATACTCTGCTCATGGGTGGATGCCCTTGTGCTTAATTTATCCAATTCTTCTGTGTTGCATTCTCCTGACTCCACTACACTTAAAGATGGAGAGGGTAAGCGTATTGATCAAATGGCGTGCCACGCTTTTTCCAGTGTGGGCTCGGCATTGCTGCCTGTTGGTGCTTCGGCACTCATGACAGTGGCTATTAGGTCTGTTGTGAGAGACCTAATGAATTACTCAGGGCTTTATCCGGCCTCTGATGAGTACGCCGCTCTTAAGCGATGTGAGATGTTTGCATCTTTTGTTCTTTCTGCCTTAGATGATACTCTGTTCATGTGCAGCAGAACCTCTGCCTTGTTAGTCGCCATCCGGCGGTCAGTATGGTTGCAGCAGTGGGCAGCTGATATTGTAGCTTACAGCGTTCCCTTTTGTGGGATTGCGCCTCTTTGGAGAAAGAATTGGATTCTGTCACTAAAGGAGGTAAATTACCTCAGCGTAAGAAACAACGTCGTTGCTTTCGTGGAATAGAGGAAAGGGACGTGGCCATCCAAGTCAGAATTGGGGGTCCAAAACCAAATCTGCCACTAAGCCTGCTCAACAATGAGGGGACGCCCTCACCCTTACGGGTGGGGGGACGGCTGCGGTTCTTCTTCCAGGTCTGGGTTCAGGAGGTATCAGACAATTGGGTTCTGGAAGTAGTCTCTTCCGGTTACTAACTGGAATTCGAGTCCCGGCCTCCTCCCAGATTTTTCATGTCCTGGATGCTGTCAGATCCGGCAATTGCGCAGGGACTGCAGCTAGCAGTAGCGAATCTGTTAAACATGGCTTTATCGGCCTAGTGCCTCCAGCGGAAAGGGGTTTGGGGTTTTACTCCAACCTATTCACGGTACCCAAAAAGAACGGCTCTGTTCGGCCTATCCTAGACCTAAGGAGACTCAATCAGTTTATCAGTTTCGGAAAATTCCGCATGGAGTCTCTGCGATCAACGATCGATGCTCTCCGTCAGGGGGACTTCATGACATCCATAGACATCAAGGATGCTTATTTGCACATTCCTATTTTCCGGGTCACCAGAGATTTCTCAGGTTCTCGATAGAAGACCAGCATTATCAATTTGTGGCCCTGCCATTTGGCCTTACCTCGGCCCCAAGAGTCTTTACCAAGATGCTGGCAGGAGTGATGGCTATATTCAGGGTCCAGGGCATCCGCATTGTGCCTTTTCTGGACGATCTTCTTATCGCGGCCTCCTCCCTCGAACAATCAGAGTTAGACACCAGGATGGTGGTCTCTACGCTAGAGAGGTTCGGATGGGTAATAAGTTACCCCAAAGCCTCTCTCTGTCTGTCCAGGGAAATTCCCTTCCTGGGCCTGATTCTGGATACATTTCAGGCCAAGGTTTTTCTTCCTCAGTCCAAAATGGTTCTGATTCAGGACTTGATTCGTCTATTCTTGTCCAACCCTCGTCAGTCTATCCGTCTAGGGATGAGACTAGTGGGATTGATGGTAGCTGCATTCAAGGCAGTCCCGTTTGCCCAGTTTCACATAAGGGTGCTTCAGCTCTTCCTCTTGGCAAAGTGGGACAGGTGCCCACTATCATTGAATCAGACTTGTCTATTGTCTCCCCACGTTTTGCAGTCCTTTCAGTGGTGGTTAATATCGCACAACCTCCAGAAGGGCAAGTCATTTCTGACTCCGCGTTGGGAACTGGTTATCACGGATGCCAGCCTGGTGGGCTGGGGGGGCTTCTGGAAGAAGCATCAGTTCCAAGGATTGTGGGGGCCTCAGGAGGCTCATTCTCCAATCAATGTATTAGAGCTTCGGGCCATACGTCTTGTTCTACTTCGACTGACCCATTTCTTACAGGGTCTGCCAGTTCAGATTCGGTCAGACAACCGAACAGCTGTTGCATACATCAATCACCAGGGAGGGACTCGCAGTTGGGGTGCCCTCCGGGAAGTGTCTCTGATCCTTCAGTGGGCAGTGATCAATGTTCCCTGCATATCAGCAGTTTACATTCCGGGGATAGAGAATGTGGAGGCAGACTCCCTGAGCAGGGGATGTTCTCACCAGGGAGAATGGTCTCTCAATCCAAGGGTCTTTTAGTTTCTCTGTCACAAGTGGGGGACTCCACGGTTGGACCTGTTTGCATCTCGTCACAATCACAAGCTGCCAGCTTTTGTGTCTCTATCCCAGGATCCTCTGGCAGTGGCAGCGGATGCCATGTCTCTGGCCTGGAAGGATCTGAGGCTCCTATAGCTGTTTCCCCCATTCTCCATGATCAGCAAGGTGGTGCGCAAGCTAGCACTGGAGGAGGTGCCAGCAATTCTGGTGGCGCCAATGTGGCCAAGACGTCTGTGGTACGCAGACGTCGTAAGGCTGGCAGTGGATCGTGTCCATCTGCCTCTTCTTCCAGATCTCATCACTCAGGGTCAACTTTGGCTTTGACGGCATGGCTGCTGAAGTCTCCTTCTTGAAAGAAGAAGGTCTTTCTGATGTGGTTATTCAGACTCTTATCAGAGCTAGGAAGAAGTCTTCCTCTGTCATTTATTACAGGACTTGGAGGTCCTATATTGATTGTTGTGAATCCAGGGCTTTGCCCTGTAGAGTATTTTCTATTCCTAGAATTCTGGAATATCTGCAACGCGGTCTGGATATGGGATTACAGATTAGTACTTTGAAAGGGCAAGTCTCTGCCTTGGCAATTTTCTTTCAAAGAACGTTTGCTCTTCATCCTTTGGTTAAGACCTTTTTCCAAGGAGTCGCGCATATGCAGCCTCCCAGAAAGCCATTACTTCCTGTTTGGGATTGGTGCTTTCGGCTATGCAAGCTGCTCCCTTTGAGCCATTGCAGGATATTCCTCTTCCTATTCTTACTCAGAAGGTTGCCTTTTTGGTTGCTATTACTTCTGTCCGCCGAGTTTCTGAACTGGCGGCTTTGTCTATTCAAGCCCCTTATTTTGAGAGGCATCAAGATAAGGTTGTTTTCCGTTTTTAACCGGATTTCCTTCGTAAGGTGGTGTCTGCTTTCCACCGAAATCAGGATATAGTTCTTCCTTCCTTGTGTCCTAAACCTAGTAACGACAAAGAAAGGGTCTTACATTCTTTGGATGTAGTTCGTTGTGTTAAGTATTATTTAGTTACTACCTCAGCCTTCCGCAAGACGGATGCCTTTTTTGTTGTGCCTTCTGGGCCCAAGAAGGGTTTTGCTCCTGCCAAATCTTCCCTTAGTAAGTGGATACGTCAGGCTATCATTGGGGCCTATATGGCGAAGGGGAAGGTTCCCCCTTTTCGTGTCACTGCTCATTTTACTCGTGCTATTGGAGCCTCTTGGGCTTTTCAGCACCAAGCTTTACAAGGTTGATATGCGGGCCTCAGCAGATGCTGTTTTTGGCCGCAAAGTTCTGCAAGCTGCAGCAATTTAAGTTATGCCTTATTCCTTTGGAATCCCCACCCATTATAGACACTGCTATTGGATGTCCCAAGTGTCATGAATATCGGGAAGTGGGGGGTGTGACATACTAGGAATAATACCATTTTGTGAGATACTCACCTGTAAAATGGTTATTACGAGTATGTCACACCCCCCACTTCCCCCGCCCTTTTTTGTTAGAGGGATCCTTTATATGGTGATTATTATTATTATTTCAAATAATTTTACAATTATTGAATATAATTGGCTCTTTTTGCTCTAAGGGATCCTTTATTTGGTATTATTAGTTCAAATAATTTTACAATTATTGAATATAATTGGCTCTTTTTGTTCTAAGGGATCCTTTATTTGGTATTATTATTCTCATATAATTTTACAATTATTGAATATAATTGGCTCTTCCTGGTTCTTCACTGCTGTTTAAAAAGACTGAGGAATAGTGTGAGGAACCCAGTACTTATGGACCAGGAGGGGCTCCTTTATTCTATGTTCCAAGATCGCCCTCTACAGGCCGGGTTCCCAAGTGTCATGAATATTGGGAAGTGGGGGATGTGACATACTCGTAATAACCATTTTACAGGTGAGTATCTCACAAAATGGTATTTTCCTCCAATTTGAAGAGGATATTGTTTCTGCCATAGTCTCCTTCTGAGTCTTTAAACTCTGTCGGCAGCCCTCAAGTGGTCCTAAACCTATAGAGTGTCATAATAGAGTATTGGCTACTAAAAATATTTTAAAAGAAAAGATTTTTTCCTCTTAGTGGAAGAGGATATTGTCTGCCATAGTCTTCCAGGAAGTTATCTGTTGGAGAGTCCTCTACACATGGGGTGTCCGGTTAAGGAGAAGTTGGATGGATGGTTGATGCATTATTATTATCTGATTATCTAATCAATAGGGAATGGCAGAAGTCAGGTTGTCTTCCGGCCATGCCTAAAGTACTAGATACTATGTATCTCTTTCCTCCAGATCAGATTGAATTATGGTCTTACCCTCCTGTGGTGGACGCTCTTGTGCCAGGTCTCTTTAAGATTTTTGTTTTGCCATCCTCTGATAGGGCTTCTCCAAAGTATCCAGTGGATAAATGCGTGGATGGGGAGGCATGTCATGCTTATCTTTTATGGGGTCGGCCTTGGGCCGGCCGGTGTTACATTCATAGAATTTTGGGAGCATCTGGTCTCTGACTCTTGGGTCATTCATGGAAGCCATACTCCCAGTTGTTCAAGATCAGTTTGACTCCAACAGGTAGTGTTCCTGGCTATGGAGATTTGATGTGGTTAGGTGCCAGAGGCCTAGCTCTGGTGGTCGCCTTAAGGTGTGCTTTATGGCTTAAGCAATGGCCAGCTGACATAGCCTCTAAAGGGAATATGACAGGACTCCTTTTTAAGGGGGGCGTCTGTTGGGAAGGCTTGGTTGACATGGTAAAGCATGCTACTAGTGGTAAATGATCTAATCTGCTACAAAAGCCGAAGTCTATTACTGCTTCCGCAGGGCCTCTGATACTCCGGGGTTCCGGCTAGAGGTTCGACCTCTTTGTCTTATTACAAAAAGAAAAAAAGAAAAAATTCTCTTCTATCCCAAAGTTCCAAATTAAGGCAACAGGTGTCTGGCAGAACAAAGCCAGATCCCCTTCAAAGCCGGCTCATGCATGAAGGGATGCCCCCGCCCTTGAGGTGTGTTGGGGGAAACTTCTGCATTTGGCTCATATTTGCAGGAAGCTTTGAACTCCGCCGTATCTCACCTTTTTAGAGATTGGAGTTTTGATAACCACAGTGTGTATATAAGGATGCATATCTACATTACTGTAGGTGGCTTACATCTTCAGTTTGTGGCGTTACCCTTTGGTCTATCATCTGCACCAGGGTGTTTACCAAGGTGTTGGCAGGTCTCATGTAATTCTCTAAGAAGTCAGGGATACATATAATTCCTTACTGAGACTATCGGTTGATATGGGCCCCATCATGTCAGGGGACCCAGAAGGATATAGTGACTATCCAGTCGAATTCTTAAGTCAGACATCATTTCATAGCTTGAAGAGTTATTCTTTTCTGGGGACTGTCATTGGACACGTCTCAGGCAAAAGTGTTTTTCCAACTCAGAAGTGACTCTTACTTCAGTCCAGGGTACAGGGTCTCTTGTCTTGTCCTCACTCGACGATTCATCAAGGAAAATGTCTGTTGGGCCTGATGGTATCTTGCTTTGAGTCAGTATCTTTTGCACTGTTTCACACAAGACCCCTGCAGATGGAATTGCTCACAATCTGGGATCGGGGACCCACACACTCTGGGTCACTCTTTTTTACATGACACAGTTAGCAAGGCGTTCTCTAGCCTGGTCCTCAGCCTCTTCAGATTGGCAAATTCTTTCTTCCAGTACAGTGGAAGATCATCACCACGGATGCCAGTCTATATGGTTGGGGGAGTGTCATGGAGCCACAAACGATTCAGTGACAATGGAGTCTGAAGGAGAGCAGACTCTCCATAAATATCCTGGAACTGAGAGTGATTCTATTGTATTTCAGACATTGGACATACCATCTGAAGGGGCATCTCGTCCGGATTCAAACAGACAATCGGACGGCGGTGGTATATATCAGCCTCCATGAGGGCACCAGAAGCAGTAAAGTCCTGATGGAGTGAGCTGGGTTTTTACTTTGGGCTGAGAAACTGGTTCCATGTATTTTGGTGGTACACATACCAGGAGTGGACAACTTGCAGGCCGTTCATCTCAGCAGAACGGTCCTGCATCAGAGGGAATGGCCTCTTAGCCAGAGGATTTTTTAATCCCTATGCATGTGCTGGGGGATCCCAGATGTAGTTCTTGCACAGTCGGAAGATCTGAAGTTTGTCCCGGTCCAGGGATCCTCTAACAATAGCAACAGATGCCCTGACTCTTTAGTGGTCAGCATTCAAGCTTCTTTATGCATTTCCCTCCGATTTCACTCCTGGGTCGTGTACTAAAAAAGTTTAGCTCACAAGAAAGTCCCAACCATTCTGGTGACTCCTCTGTGGCCAAGAAGAGGCTGGTTCTGAGACATAGTAAGGATGTCAGAGGGCAACTTTTGGAGGCGACGATCCAGATCTTCTCACACAAGAGCCTCTAAGGCATCCCAATTCACAGTTCTGACTTGGACTGCCTGGCTATTGAATCCTTTATCTTGGCAGAAAGGGTTTTTTCTGCCAGAGTTATCCAGACTATGATTCAGGCCAGGAAGAAATCTTTATCAAATGATCTATTATTGAGTGCTGCAAGCAATTATCGGTGAATCCAGTGGTTCGCTTGTAGTACTGTTCTGTTTTACAGAATATATTGTTTTTTTGCAGAGGTCTCTATGAAGGTCTTCAATTTAGGACAAATATCTGCTATCTATCTTCTTTCAGAAACCCATAGCTGAGAATGTTTTTATCAGAACTTGTTTTACAAGGATTCGCTCAGGTGCGGCCTCCTCATAATCCACTTCTGCCGGCTTTTGGACCTGAACTTGTTTTTCAGGCTCCTCCTTTTTGAACCATGGTAGATTAGTCATTAAGTCTAAGGGCGCTTATGGTTATCCCTTAGTGGCAATAACCTCAGCAGGCGGTTTTCTGAATTAGCAGCTTATCAGTAAGCCTCGTTATTTGAGTGTTTTAGGATTTTCTTCCTAAAGGTATCTTTTCATTTAATGAAGAGATGTTTTTTGCCTTCCTTATGTCCTGCTCCAGTGTCTAATAAGGAAGGGGTGTTCTTCACTGTTGGATGTAGTGAGGGCACTAAGGTATTATCTCACTACTACATAATCTTTCCATAGTTTGGACTTCTTATGTCATACCTGAGGGTCCACGGAAAGGTCTTCCACCAGCTAAGTCTTCCATCAGTCAATGGATTAGACAGACAGTGGTAAGAGTCTATTCTGCCAAGGGGAAGGAGCCCCATGTTTTGGGTCACAGCTCTTTCCACTAGGGCCATTGGTGCTTCCTGGGCTTTTCAGCATCAGGCCTTGGTGGAACAGGTTTGTAAAGTTGCCACCTGGTCTTCGGTTCATACATTTACCAAATTTTTACAAGGTAAGTGTAAGGGTCTCAGCTGACGCTGTATTTGGTCGAAAAGTTCTTTAGGCGGTAGTGAAAGGAACTACCTGCTGTTCCGCGTTGGGGATCCTGCCCATATTTGGCACTGCTTTTAGATGTCCGAATCGTATTGAATAAGGACGGCCTGGAATGGATTGGAATAAAAAACACAATTCTGTGATACTCACCTGTAGAATTGTTTTTTTCTGTTAATCCATTCCAGGCGTCCGACCCACCTCTTTTGGGGGAATATAGGAAGTTACGGTCTATCCTGGATACCCTTTTTATGGTGTTCTTTTTTATAATAATATTTTGCTTTGAAAAGAATGCTAGGTTGATATATCCGTGTCTTGGATGCGTAGTCTTGTGGATATATATAAAAAAAAAAAAAAAAAGAAATGTTACATATTTATAATCAGAGAGAGGAGTCTTTTATGTTGTCTCCAGCCTTTTTGACTCCAAAGAGATATAGGTATGCCTCCTGGGCAGCTGGTTATACTGCTTTTTAATTAACTGGAATCTAGGAAGTCAGCCGGAAGGATATAGGCCGAGAGGCGGAGCCACGCTTTTGTCTTGCAGTCACGCCCCTTCAGGCAGGAGTTACCCAATCGTATTGAATAAGGACGGCCTGGAATGGATTAACAGAAAAAACTATTCTACAGGTGAGTATAACAGAATTGTGTTTTTTTCTTGTGGTTTCTCCAGGTCATCCACCCCCCCCCCCCACTCTCCTCTCCTGCTCCTAACGGACATTGTGGGGGGACTCCGGGTCGGGCTTAGTGCCGGTTACCTGTGGGTATAGATATATATCTATATATAAATATTTTTTTTCCTCTGGATCACCATAATGGAGGCTTCTGGGGATAGCGAGCTTGGGGGCCGTTCGGGGCGGGCTCCACTGTGTCTTGTGTGTGGTATCTCCCCATTGAGCGGTCGCAGCGCGGTTTGTGTCCCCTGCGCTCAGAGCGCTGTTGCGGAACAGGATGGGCCTAGCCTCCCACTTCCCAGTCCCATTTTACCTGCGGCTTCGCCTACACCCCCGCGTCTGCATTTAGCCCCCAGTGAGGGGGAGGTCAGCCGGGGGTCCCATTCAGACCTGGCATTATGCGTGGCCAGCCTTGAACGGCAGTTGGTCCGGCCGGCAACCGGTAAGGCTTCTAGTAAGAAGTGGCATTTGGAACTGGCCTACTCTCCCTTTGATGATGTTGATGATGCTTATGAGGCTCTTGGCGTCCGTGACTCCATGGAGGAGGGTGAGTTATTCCATAATTCTGACTCTTCCGGGGACCGTCTGGGCAACTTTGACAGTGACCCTGGATCTTCCTCGGACGAGGATATGTGGCTCCCCGACGATACAGACAGATTGTTGTCCACGGTTTTTGAGATCTTACATATTGTTCCCCCCAAGGCGGCTAAAAGGAATTGGGGGAGCTTTTCTGGCCTGATTGGCAGCGCCTGGTGTTCCTGGAGCGGGGCATTTCTCTAAAATGGTGTTTAAGGAATGGGAAAGGCCTAATAAGCTGCCCTCGGTGCCCAAGGGGCTAGATAGACGGTATTCCTTCCCGGAGGAATTGATCCACCCTTGGTCTTGTCCCCCGGAGGTGGACGCTCCCGTCCTAGGCTCTCCAATACTTCTGTTATGCCATCTCCGGACACTACTACCTTGCGTGATAATGCAGATCGGCGCATGGATCAACTTGCTTGCCATGCTTTCACCTTCGTGGGGGCTGGTCTGCGCCCTGTGTGTGCTGCGGCCATTGTCTCCATTGCCATTAAAAAGAAGGTGATGCATCTTGTTGAGGCTACTCGTTCCCGAAGGCTCGCGGACGAGTATTAGGAACTTTTGGCTTGTGCTGACTTTATTGACTTTGTGCTCTCCGCCATGGACGATGCCGTCCGATCGGGGCTAGGGCTTCGGCTCTGCTGGTTGTTCTCTGTTGGTCTATTTGGCTGCGGCAGTGGGCTGCCGATGCTGTCGCCAAGAGATCTCTCACTGGACTTCCCTTCACGGGGCTCCGGCTCTTTGGGGAGTGGCTGGATTGCTTGGCCAAGCATTGCCGGCTCCCTCAGTGCCGGAAGCAAGCACGGCCCTTTCGGGGGTTTCCTTCCTTTCGCCCCTTCCGTGGGGGACGCGGCTCTTCCTTCCCTGGCGGTCGCAGGGACTCCTGGGGACGAGGTAGGGCCCACGGTCTTCCCGGTCTTTCCTGGGGTTTCAAACCTAAGCCCCCCACCAAGACCCCCTCAGGCATGAGGAGGTGCCCTCACCCTGCCGGGTGGGGGGACGGCTTCTGCTATTGCTCACGTCTGGAGACAATATGTTTCAGACCTGTGTATTCAGGCGGTGGTGCCCCCCGGCTACAAGATAGAGCTGGCAGCTTGACCGCCCCCAAGATTCATTCAGTGCCGGATCTCCCAAAATCCTGTGACGGCGCAGGGCCTGAGGTTGGCCGTCCAACTTCTTCTTTCGTCAGGAGTGGTTTGTCCTGTGCCTCTTCAGGAACAGGGCGGGGGTTCTACTCCAAGCTGTTCACGGTGCCCAAGAAGGACGGTTCCCTGAGACCCATCCTGGACCTAAACGGTCTCAACAGACTTGTCAGGTTCAAACATTTCCACATGGAGACCTTACAGTCGGCGGTGAGCTC
The DNA here is from genome assembly GCA_027917425.1 of Gastrophryne carolinensis. Lineage (NCBI taxonomy): Eukaryota > Metazoa > Chordata > Amphibia > Anura > Microhylidae > Gastrophryne > Gastrophryne carolinensis. The sequence goes on along the minus strand of CM051244.1, from coordinate 115,262,760 downwards.
TCTTCGGCCAGGCGATTTTATGACCACTGTGGACATCAAGGATGCCTATCTGAACGTTCCTATCTTCCAAGGACATCAGAAGTTCCTGAGGTTCACTCTGGGGGATCAGCACTACCAGTGTGTGGCCTTGCCGTTCGGTATCACTTCGGCCCCTCGGGTGTTCACTAAGGTGCTGGCGGCTGTCATGGCCCTCCTGAGGAGCCAGGGCATTCGCATTCTTCCTTACCTGGACGACCTGTTGATTGCTGCTCAATCTTTTCATCAGGCCGAGAGGGATACTCAGGTGGTTGTCCACCCTCGAGTCCTTCGGTTGGGAGATCAATTATCCCAAGTCTTCGGTCACTCCATCATTGGTGAGGTCCTTCCTGGGTATGACGCTGGATACTTCTCAGGTCAAGGTGTTTCTTCCTCAGCAGAAGGTGGAGGGCCATCAGATGCAAGCGCGAGCCCTGCTGTCGTGTCTCCGTCCCTCCATCCGTCTGGGGATGCTGTTGGTGGGCCTCATGGTGTCTTGCTTCGAGGCTGTGCACTTTTTACTTGTTTCTGTTTGGCACTGTTGCACTTTAACCTTGTATTGTGGCTTATATTATGACTTGCACTGTTAAGATTTATTTAGGGTCTGATGATTTACTTGAGATGTGTATACTGAGATAAGCATTTGCACTTTAGGATTAAATATAGGCACATGTATATAATTTAATTACATGGTCCATTGATATTGTATATCTATCAGGATTGGATAGGAACATTAGCTCCCCCCGGTGGCACTATTCCTTATGGCACAGTTAGTTTGATTTTAACATGTGTGTGTTTTTTAATTATGTACAATAAACCATATTGGAGCATTTCCGCTTGAGTGCAAGAGTTAGTCTCTATGGGGTTGGGTCTTGGGAGTGGGTGGAGGACACTCCATATCGTGTACATTTCCGTGTTACTGCTCACTCCACTAGAGCTACTGGAGCTTCTTGGGCTTTTCAGCACCAGGCTTCTGTTGAACAGGTTTGTAAGGCCGCTACTTGGTCTTCAGTTCATACTTTTTCTAAGTTTTACAATGTTGATGTTAGGGCCTCAGCTGATGCTGTTTTTGGCCGCTAGGTGCTTCAGGCTGTAGTGGCTTGAACTTCCTCCCTTTGCTCACTGGGGATCCCACCCTTCTTTATGGACACTGCTGTTGGATGTCCCAAATGTAAAGAATTACAGATGAAGCAACCCGTGCTGGATACCAGAAAAATACAATTCTGTGATTACTCACCTGTAGAATTGTTTTTATGGTAATCCAGCACCGGTTGCTTCATCCCACCCTTGTTATCGTTATCCTCTTTTGCCTTGTTATGGTGATTTTTGTTGAGAGAGTTTGTTTTTAGTGGGCTGTGTTTTTTCTTAACATGGTCTTTGCCTCCTGGCTTCTTGAATTACTGCTTTTCAAACACTGGGTCTTCTGGGTAAATCCTGCCCTTTTATGGGCCGGGAGGAGCCACAAGTCTTCCTGCAGTCGACTGCGCCACCTGGTGGCGGATTACCCAAATGTAAAGAATTACAGATGAAGCAACCCGTGCTGGATTACCATAAAAACAATTCTACAGGTGAGTAATCACAGAATTGTATTTTTATGGTCTCGGTAAAGACATTGTTTTATTCTTCTCCAAAATAATGTGCGCACCTGAGCAAATTTTTTGTACTAGTAGTTTATCATTATTTTTTTAGGTTTAGACAGACCAATGTATTCCTATTATTATTCTTTGATATCAATGTAAAAAGTTTAATATGTTGCTGATGTGCTTTATAATACATGATACCGTCTGAACTCCTACATATACACTCTTTGTATCGTTTTGGCCTAATGCAGATGCTGTATGGTTTAGTGTATATTTGTTGCATATTATGCCAAAAAATAAATAAAATATTATGAAATCAGGTGGTTGTTAATGTCTAAAATATATAGACAATTCTTAAGCCATCAATTTGAGTGAGTAGTCAAAACTTTTATCTGAAGTAAAAGTGTCCTTAGCATTCTTTTTAGTGTGTGCCTCTGTGTCTGTGTTAACTGTATTACATATATATATATATATATATATATATATATATTAAACATTCTAGATACAGTTGAGCATTTTTTTCACCTCAAAATCAAAACATATTTTAAGTAGAGCTATACCTCGCCTTGCTGTTCATTCTGCTCCCCAGGGGATATTGTATATAGCATGGAATCTTTTGCAAACCTGTAACACTGAACTCTGGTGCAGTGGTAGAGGAGTCCACTAACAGTGTTTAAGAATGTATATGGAAAATGGAAATTCAGTATTGATCTGACGTGAGTGAAAATCTTGCAGACAAATCAATGATTTACATTATTCTTTAATGAATGTCACACAGCATGAACAATATTTTATGGCTAGCTGACACCACTCCATCATATTCATTGTTGCAGCATTCATATATACTCCTCACCCTCTGATCTGCCAAGTTAATCAGAAATAACATTCTGCCCCGAGAAGGGTGAGGTAGTTATTTTCTTTAAGCAATTTGTAAAGCCGCTATGCAATTTTCCGGTGTCTTTGTGTGCATGCAACTGTATTGGAAGCCTTTGCATTTTAATGCTCATTGTAAGCTTCCATAGATTAAATTGCAAAGACTATTGTTAAAGTCAGTTCATGAAGTGAAAGCGAAAAGATGAAATCTTTGTGCTTTGACAGTTAGTACATACATTTTACCATTTAGGGTATCTTTTTCTTTTTTCTCTCTCTCTTTTTTGGCACTGAAATATAATGCCTTGCAACTCTGTGTCCTGAAACTCCATAGTAGTGTAATATACATAAAGAGGAACAACATCCCGAATTGGGATGCCCTGCTGTGTATATTGCCCCAGGTCGCCCGATCAACTCACCTTCCAGTCCCTCCCACAGCACAGACTCGAGCTGAAATCGAGTGCGCTGGTTGTCTAGCATTCCACTAAGCCAATCAGTGTGTTTGCTGTCACTCGGCACCACTGATGACGAAGCCGCCTGGACGGCAAAGCCGCGAGCCACATCCTCCGCTCACATTGCAGCTGAGTCGTGCCCGCGCCGCTCATTCAGAAACGCAGGGCACTAGGCGCACCAGGTGTGTGCAAAACTGGGCAGACATTTAGGGCAGTCCCTGTCCTGGCAATCGCATATAAATGTCTATACGCTTTGTCTCCCACAGCTCCTCCTCCAAAAACATTGCTTTACGCCTCCCCAACATGTCTATTCCATTCATTGCAATGGAGAGGGTGTTCTGATGCATGCTGCAGAGCCTGCCTTGGCACCTCCTCCATTTCAATGAATAGAGTAGGCACGTGCTTTTTTTTTTACTGCCTGGACAATCCCTTTTAAGTTTTCATTTTTTAATTTTAAGGCTTGTAGGACTTCCACTTCAAATTGATTGATTGTTACCCATCTGGCATTATCTAGAAGTAAAATAAGGAATTTAGAAAAGATATGTCAGTCAACTCCCACTTATTGCCCTAAGCAATGCATTACGAGAGCATGGACAGTTCTAATCACTGACTTTAAGTTTTGTAGACATTGACAGGAGTTCTAGTAAGTAAGAGAAAAGCAACATCAGACAGCAGCATGTGTAAGAAATATCTGGAGCATCTATGTACAGTATAGGATTGCTTAAAAGGGAATTTGGCGGACTTGTGTATCATAATGGGTTTATCAAAAACACAATGATTAAGTAAAATATGAATAATGATCATATTTGCACATTTAAACACTTTTAGACTCCTGGAGTCTAAAAGACCTTATTGGGGAGGGTAGTTGGATTTCCACAAATAAATTGTGCTGTTTTTCGTAAGGAAATACATGTTAGTCAGATGGCAGCGTGTTTGTGTAAAGCAGATATGCTGTAAGTGCTCCAGAACCTTCAGGCTACATAAGGCAGTGAAGCTCCTTCTAGGGCATCGGGTGTTTCCTAGCAGAAGTAGGAGACACAGGCACTCCAACACAATTTGCCAGCCAGAAGATGCATAACATTAGCATATGAGTGGCTGTAAGCATATGGTAATTTAAAAGGACATTTGACTTGGCAGCAGAGCCAGCAGCCACGCCCACCACTGGAGAGCTCAGCTATGAAAAAATAAAATCAAGGATATATAAAATGTAAGATTTCTCATGAATGACAGCACCGTTTTAAAAAATGTAAAAAATGGCAGTGATTAGGAACTTGGGAGGGACATAACCATAGCATCTATTGACTTTCCTATAGTATTTCTTTAAGCTAGAGTGGTATAGGAAATATTTTGTAGTTGTTCTCATTAATGGAGGGGCAGCTCCAGTAACATTGTCTATTTTCTAACACTCTGGTCTCCATCTGTGATTTTGATTTTGCTCCTAGTCAACTTTGCTAGCCATCTATCCTTATGAAGTCTTGGGTAGAATTGGACCATAATTCCTTTTTGGTGAGATAAAAAAATACATAATTTAATAGCTACAGAATACCTAATAGCATGTTTATAAATAATACAGCAGTAATACAGAAAAAATGTACTCCTTACTTTTATATTTAAAATTGAAAATTGCCTGTGTGACGATGTGTGTGGCTCAGTCCATTCACTGAATAGGGAATCCGCTGGCTTTTAATCAGTACATTCATATACATACACATATTATTGAAATGAGCCATAAGTTATACATGGTACAGGTTGGATATATAAAGTATTAAAGTTGACCAACAACCTTATATGTGGGTCTGGACAGATGATTTACTGCATCTGGGGTGCCCTGCTGTGCGAAACCCCCTGGGATAGCTCACATAAACTCACCTTTCCCACGGGTCACATGCCACGGCTGCTTTCCCGTCATCTTCTTGGCTAAGATATGGGAGCCATTGAGATAGGCTGGGCACGAGGGAGTGCCACAGACCACAGGGAGGCTGGGGATGTGGTCACACTCTGCTATATATGCCAGAGCTCTAACTGAAATGGTGCCATATTAATGCACAGCATCCAGTACTGATTAGCCCAGAATCCGTGCATGCGCCATGGGAACATGGAAAAGGTAAGTTTCAGGGATAATCTGGGTGGGTTCACAGTGTGGGGCATCCCAAATCGGGGTGTCCCAGGGACAAAACCCAGGATGGTGAAAATCCACTTTAAATAAACACTGAAATAGTAACAAAACTCAGCACCATGGAGGATGATGGCACTTTATAAATTAGCAAGAAAGAAGTGAGTAGATGTAACAATAAGAAATATGGGGGGGGGGGGGGGATAGGGGAATATATTATATCATCCAAGTCTTGACTAGAACCCTGGACCTTAGCTGGATGCTAAACTTTCAGAATTGTGCTGGGGTGGAGGGGTAGGGAGTCTGAGGAGTGCATCAAATGCTGTCGCACTCCAGCTGCAGCAGATCCCCCTATTTAGCAATAGACTGACAGGAGATGGCTTCACAGTCAGAATGGCCACATTATTTATGAGGTACGTTTATTTTTTACATTTATGTTTTACATTTATTTTGCCACAGGTTGTCAATTAAAGATTTACATGGTCAATTGTCAATTTATTTTGTTAATGGGCTATATTGTGCCCATATTCCTCCTTTAAAGTTCTGTGGACTTGAAGTGTACAAGGTTCTAGGTGATTTTTTATTTGCACAATGAGTTTAATGATCCTTTCTTTTACTTTTGAAGTTTTTTCCTAGCTGTCAAGTGAGTGCAAGAGTGTTGGAATGCTCTTTGTCATGCCATCACACCTTCATATTTTATGGGGGATATCTATATATCCGATTGTAATTGGATTTTTCCAAACCATCAAGTCGCGATTACACTGGATATTTTATGCATGATTGCCTATAATCCAAGGTTAGTTTTTAAGTTATGTGAAATGCAGAAATAATGCTGTCTGGGGTAAAACCAAAGCTAATTGAAACTGCTTGTAGGGTTTTCCTATGATTACCGGAATCATTTTCCTTCTTCAATTCACAGTGTTTCAGGGAAACCTGATGAAGACTTTGAAATCGCAATTACTAATTAGAATTTTAAAACTGAGCAAAAATTCATTACAAGTTCCGAGGGAGTGCACAAATATCTATTCCAAGTATTTCACACACCCCGCTTCCAGATTAATAACATTCGGGTTATGTCCAGTAGAGGGCGAACTTTAGAAAAAAAGGAGCCCCTCCCGCTCCATAAATACCTGGGACCTCCCACACATTACCCAGTAATCGTCTCTGCAGACGGCGAGCAAGTCAGAAGATGGCTGTTTCTTCCTTGCAGGTAAGCCGGGTTTACACCCGGCCATTTTATTCCCTATTTCTGCCCGGACCTGATTTAGTTTTAACCCTATGCCTCCCAGCCTTGGCTGAAGGTCTGGGCGAGGGTAGGGTACACCTTAGCAGGTGTACTAATAGGAGCCATGCTCCTCCGTTCCGGCCAGCTCCGCACTATCGTGAGGAGAGCTTCTGCTCCTCTAGTCAGTCAGGAGAGGGGGCCCGCCCCCTATTTCTAGCGCCCTCTGGCCGGGAACCGTGTTCTTAGTGTGCGATGGGGAGGGGGGGTATTTGAGGGGCTGGGAGGAGCCTATTTTCGATGTCTCTGCAGTCCAGCGCCATCTGGCGGAGTATAACCCGATTGTAAGTATTATATTTGGAGCAGGACGTACTGTATACTAAGAATAAGGGTACTCACAGCACGGCGTAATGGCGGCGCCTCCAGCACAGCAAGGAGAAGAGGATGAAGAAGGGGGGGCCAGCGCGGATCGCACGCCGTGCCTGGCCCCCCCTTCTTCATCCTCTTCTCCTTGCTGTGCTGGAGGCGCCGCCATTACGCCGTGCTGTGAGTACCCTTATTCTTAGTATACAGTACGTCCTGCTCCAAATATAATACTTACAATCGGGTTATACTCCGCCAGATGGCGCTGGACTGCAGAGACATCGAAAATAGGCTCCTCCCAGCCCCTCAAATACCCGGGGACCTCCCACAAATCCCCAGAATTTCTCTGCAGTCTGGCTGCGAAGGACGAGAAATTGCTCTCTACTCGCAGGTGAGCGGGGTTATTAACCTGCGGCCCTGTAGGACTATTCCCACCCGTTCCACTTTTAATATGCTTCCCAGCCTTGGCTGCGCTGGTCGGGTGAAGGTAGGCAGCACCGCTGTTGGTGCTTAGGAGCGCTGCTCCACCGCAATCCCCCACCAAAGGGTAGGCGGTTAAGGCTTATGGTGAGCCTCTATGGGATGCCCCTCCCGCACTATTGCCCCTGCCTATCGGTGGGCCCTATTTAAGTGGCCGCCGTCCTCCCTCATCCTCCTCCTAGTCTTTGGGGGAAAAGAGGGGGGGTGTGTGTGTATGTGTATAGATATGTATGTTATGCAGTCTGTGCTTTCTCTTTTCACATGCCTTTTATTCTTGTGTCAGCCGCCGCGCTGACTTGTCTTTACTGCTGTTTAAATTTGCCGCCGCCGGGCGCTGACTTGGTTCCGCGCTTGGCGGCGGCATTACCTCAGGCGCTTGTGCGCCATCATTAGCTGTTGGCCGTTCTGGCTTCGCACTCTTCGAGGTATACTGACGCCATCTTTCCTGCTTGCTTGGCCTATGCGCGACGGACTCCTACCTACAGCGGTCCGTAAGTGCCCTCGCGGGCGGCTTTATTTCCTTCACTTTGGTTACGATGTACTTAAGGTCTTGTCTGCTTATGTCTTTCAGGCGGGACGAACCCTTCTTGGCTTCTCCCATCCCTGTTTTTAGTATATTGCTTGTAGGCCTTGTAAAGATTATACTCCCACTTCCCTAGCGGGTTATTGGGGCATCCAGGGTTGCTACATAGCGTTATTTCCTATCGGCGTATAGCGCCGCTATAATCACCATATGGAGGCATCCCAGGATAATGTGTCCGGGGTCCCTTCGGGACAAGACCGGCTGTGTGTAGCATGTGGGCAGCCTCATGCTGACGCTGACATGGCGCGGGTCTGTGTACCCTGTGCTGAACAGGTGCTTGCATTGCAATCTGGCCTGCCAGTGGCTGCACCTTGTTTCTCTTCACCTACTACCGGTGGACCGGTGGATTCAGGAGGTAGTGTCCTCCGGTTACAAGTTGGAGTTTGCTGCCGATCCCCCTTCAAGATTCATCAGATCCCGGATTCCTCAGGACCCTGTGTCAGCTCAGGAGCTAGTGCAAGCAGTGCAAGGTCTCCTGGAGCTGGGGATCATCTGCCAGGTCCCTTTAAGAGAAAAAGGCAAGGGCTTTTATTCCAACCTATTCACAGTACCCAAAAAGGATGGTTCTGTCAGGCCCATCCTGGACTTCTGTTTGTCAGGGGCAGGCGCTTTCGCATGGAGACTCTGCGCTCTGCCATCAGTTCCCTGCGCCAAGGGGATTTCATGACTTCTGTGGACATCAAAGATGCTTACCATATTCCTGTGTTCCCAGGTCATCAAAGGTTCCTCAGGTTCGCTCTGATGGATCAACACTACCAATTTGTGGCCTTGCCCTTTGGTCTCACTTCAGCTCCCAGGGTGTTCACCAAGGTGCTGGCTGGAGTGGTGTCAGGGCGTCCGCGTGCTTCCCTATCTGGACGACATCCTCATCACTTCCCAGTCTCTACATCAGGCAAAGTTGGATACTCAGCTGGTGGTGTCCACTCTGGAGTCATTTGGATGGGTGATCAACCACCCCAAGTCCTCACTGTCCCCTTCCTTGGTAACTCCATTCCTAGGAATGAATCTGGATGCATTTCAGGCAAGGATCTTCCTTCCTCACCAGAAGGTGGACAGTCTGATTGCAAAGGCTCAGTCCCTCCTAGCTTGTCCCCATCCCTCCATCAGGCAGGGGATGTGGCTGGTGGGTCTGATGGTGGCGTGCTTCGAAGCGGCCCCTTATGCTCAGTTCCACTTGAGGCCTCTGCAACTTCACCTATTGTCTGTATGGGACAAGGACCCAGCGTCCCTGGACAGGGTCTGTGTGCTCTCCCCTCTGGTCAGGAGGTCCCTCTTGTGGTGGATGGACTCAAGGAACCTGTTGGGGGGCAGATCCTTTTTTGCCCCTTCCTGGGAGACGGTCACCACGGATGCCAGTCTGTCAGGTTGGGGGGGTTTCTGGAAGTCCCTGCGGTTCCAGGGGAGGTGGGGCCCTCAGGAGGCCCACACACCTATCAATGTCTTGGAGCTGCGGGCGATCAGGTTAGTTCTGGCTCGCTTGACTACTCATCTTCGGGGCCTGCCTGTTCAGGTGCGCTCGGACAACCAGACGGCAGTTGCCTACATCAATCATCAGGGAGGGACCCGGAGCAAGGGGGCCCTCCAGGAAGTGTCTCTGATCCTGACTTGGGCGGAGGCCAATGTCCCCTGCATTTCAGCTGTGTACATCCCGTGGGTGGAAAATCACCTGGCGGACTCTCTGAGCAGGGGGACCTGTCGCCAGGGAGAATGGTCCCTATGCAGCAGGGTGTTTCAATCTCTGTGTCACCGTTGGGGCCAACCAGATGTGGATCTGTTTGCGTCCCGCCACAATCACAAGCTCCCAGCTTTTGTCTCCCTGTCTAGGGATCCTCTGGCCCTGACCTCGGATGCGCTAGCAATGTCATGGAAGGACTTTCAGTTCCTGTATGTCTTCCCTCCAATTCCCCTGCTGGGAAGGGTTCTGCGCAAGATTGCTCTGGAAAGATCTGGAAGGGGTGCCAGCAATTCTGGTGGCCCCCAGGTGGCCAAGAAGAGTGGTTCGCAGACGTGGTGCAGCTGGCAGTAGATCAGTACGCTCTGCCCTTGGTGCCAGATCTGCTCACTCAGGGCTCACTACGCCATCCCAATTTACAAACTCTGGCTTTGACGGCTTGGCTGCTGAAACCTCCATCTTGATGGAGAAGGGGCTGTCTTCCTCGGTTGTGGATACTTTGATTAAAGCTAGGAAGAAGTCTTCCTCTTCCATTTACTACAGGGTTTGGCATGCCTACATTGACTGGTGTGAGTCTAAGCCTCTTCCCTGTTGTGTGTTCTCTATTCCCAGGATTCTGGAGTTCCTGCAGCATGGGTTGGAGATGGGGCTCCAACTCAGTGCTCAGCACCCTCTGATCAGGACTTTTTTCCAGGGGGTCACTCATGTCCGTCCCCCACATAAACCTATGGTGCCTGTTTGGGATTTGAACTTGGTTCTGTCAGCCTTGCAGGGTGCTCCCTTTGAACCTGTGCAGGATGCTGCCTTGGCCATTCTTACGCTCAAGGTTGTGTTTCTGGTGGCTATCACTTCTGTCAGGTGTGTGTCTGAGTTGGCGGCGCTGTCCATTCAGTCCCCCTACTATGAGAGACACCAGGACAAGGTGGTGTTTCGTTTCAAACCTGACTTTTTGCCTAAGGTAGTGTCTGCCTTTCATTTGAATCAGGATATTGTTCTTCCTTCTTTGTGCCCTAATCCTAGCAATGCTAAGGAGAGAGTTTTGCACTCTTTGGATGTGGTTAGGTGTCTGAAGTACTATCTGGTGGCCACTGCACCTTTCAGGAAAACTGATGCTCTTTTTGTGGTCCCTTCTGGTCCTAAGAAGGGTTTGGCTCCTGCCAAGTCTACTATCAGCAAGTGGATTCATCAGGCTGTGATTCAGGCCTACTCTGCTAAGGGGAAGAATCCTCCCTTCCGCCTTACTGCTCATTCCACTCGTGCTATTGGTGCCTCTTGGGCTTTTCAGCACCAGGCCTCTGTTGAACAAGTTTGCAAGGCCGCTACTTGGTCTTCTGTTCATACCTTTTCAAAGTTTTACAAGGTTGATGTTAGGGCCTCAGCTGATGCTGTTTTTGGCTGAAAGGTTCTGCAGGCCGGAGTGGTTTAAACTGCCTGCTTCTGTCTTTTTTCTTGGGGATCCCACCCTACTTTATGGACACTGCTATTGGATGTCCCGATTGTAAGTATTATATTTGGAGCAGGACGTACTGTATACTAAGAATAATACAATTCTGTGATCACTCACCTGTAGAATTGGTATTATGAGTATACAGTACGTCCTGCTCCAACCCACCCTTGGTTTTGCATTATCTTGGATCCCCTGTATGGTGATTTTATTATTGTTATAGTTGATAGTTGGGTTGTTTAATTCTCCCGGCTTCTTCTTAACTGCTTTTCAATGCTGGGGATTTGTGGGAGGTCCCCGGGTATTTGAGGGGCCGGGAGGAGCCTATTTTCGATGTCTCTGCAGTCCAGCGCCATCTGGCGGAGTGTAACCCGATTGTAAGTATTATATTTGGAGCAGGACGTACTGTATACTCATAATACCAATTCTACAGGTGAGTGATCACAGAATTGTATTTTTTCCTGTCTAGTGCTGTTAATGGTTTCTCACCCATATCAACTGTGGTGGCGGCCATTAACCCTTGGGGTTATATGTTTGTGGACGCATTATTGCATATATGTTTATACTTATTCAATTCACTGCATATGTTGTATGATTGCTTTTCTTACGGGGTCCCCTTTTATAATTATGTGTTTTAGGAGGACTCCCTGCATCATAAAAAGGGGGGTTCTCCCAGTCCTAGGGTCCCGTGACTAAAATTGGGGCATTACAAATCCTCCCACTAACGGACTTAAGGGGCATCCCGGGTAGCTTACTAGCGTAATTCCCTCTGGTCATTGCGACTGCCATTAATATCACCATATGGAGGCTTCTCAGGATACCGGACTCGGGCTCCCTTCGGGGCAATCCCAGCAGTGTGTGGGTTGTGGGACATCCCTTGCGGGGGATAATGTGCTGGTTTGCATACCATGTGCACAGCAGGCCATAACGCGGCAGTCGGGGTCCCAGGCGTCTGGGTCAGTGCCGCAGGCCTCATCACCTACTCCACCACGCCTGATCCGTACCCAAGTGACACGGTCATTAGCGGGGAGTCTCAATCTGATGTATGTGCTAGATTGGCCAACATTGAGAAATTGATTTCTAGCTCTGTGGCCAGAAAGGCCCCGGCTAAGAGGAGACATTTGTCACCGGCCGCGCCGGGTTTTGAATTTGATGATTATGACTCCTTTGATTGGTCTGACTATTCCCCACTGGAAGATGGGGAATTGTTCTCTGAATCTGAAGGCTCTGAGGATCAGCAGTTTTTGGATGCCGATGCTGGGCCGGAGCGTGGGGATGCTGTTGATACCCCCAAGATTCTGGCCCATATATTTGAGGTGCTGGCTATTTCTCCTGCGGCGGAGGCCCCTCTGCAGAAGGGGGAATTTTTTGGGACCTCTAAGCCTCGATTGGAGTTCCCAAATCAGAAGCATTTTGACAATTTGATTCTTAAGGAATGGGAAAAGCCTAGCCGGCTTCCTGGTGTGCCTCAAGGATGGGATAGGAAGTATCCCTTTCCGGTGGAGGCGGTGAAGCGCTGGTCTTCTCCTCCCGAAGTCGATGCACCCGTTCTGGGTTTGTCCAACACATCTGTTGTACACTCACCAGACGCCACCACGCTGAATGATAGTGAGGACCGACGTCTTGATCAAATGGCATGTCATGCCTTTGCCAGCGTGAGTTCGGCTTTGCGGTCTGTTTGTGCTTCTGCGCTCACGGCTATGGCTACCAGGTCTGTAGTTAGGGGCCTGTTGAGTGGTTCCCAGCTTAATCCGGCCAGCGCTGAATTTGCAGCGCTTACGCGGTGTGATCTTTTCATGACCTTTCTCTTATCAGCCTTGGATGACACAATTTGTATGTGTAGCAGAACCTCTGCGTTGCTTGTGGCTATACGCCGATCGGTCTGGTTGCGCCAGTGGGCGGCTGACATTGCGGCTAAGAAGTCACTTACAGGGCTACCCTTCCTAGGTATGCGGCTGTTTGGAGATAAATTGGACTCAAAAGCGAAAGGAGGAAAGCTACCACAACGCAAGAAGCAGCGTCGCTCCTTTCGGGGGGCAGGCTCCTTTAATCCTTCCTTCATGGCGCCATAGCAGGCAGAGGACCTGCCTACTGTGCCTTCAGAGGTGACTCCTGGGGCAGGGGCAGAGGACATGCCCGGGGTTCCAAGCCCAAGGCCGCTGCCAAGCCAGCTCAGAAATGAGGGGACGCCCTCACCCTTGCGGGTGGGGGGGCGGCTACGGCACTTTGTCCAGGTCTGGTCCCGGGAGGTCACAGACAAATGGATCTTGGAAGTGGTCTCTTCCGGGTACAAGCTGGAGTTTGAGTACCGGCCTCCTCCCAGATTCCTCAGGTCTCGGTTTCCCTCGGATCCCCGGGCTTCGCAGGGGCTCCTGTTGGCAGGTCAAAATCTTCTGGACATGGAAGTGATTTGCCCGGTGCCCTTCTCAGAGAGAGGTCGGGGCTATTTTTCCAACCTTTTCACGGTGCCCAAAAAGGATGGCTCCATAAGGCCCATTCTGGATTTAAAGCTTCTCAACAGGTTCCTCAGAACCAGGAAGTTCCGCATGGAGACTCTCCGTTCAGCCATCAGTTCTCTGTGTCAAGGGGACTTTATGACGTCCATAGACATCAGAACCAGGACATCAGAACCAGCACTTTCAGTTTGTGGCTCTTCCATTCGGCCTGACCTCGGCACCAAGGGTGTTCACCAAGGTGCTGGCGGGTATAATGGCCCTTCTCAGAGCCCAGGGCATTCGCATTGTGCCGTATCTGGACGACTTTCTCATCACGGCATCCACTCTCAGCCAGGCAGATCTAGACACCAGGACGGTGGTGACAACACTGGAGAGGTTCGGCTGGGTGATCAACTACCCCAAGTCTTCTCTCTCCCCGTCAAGGGAGATTTCCTTTCTGGGCATGAATCTGGATACCATTTGGACCAGGGTGTTCCTACCTCAGTCGAAGGTGCAGATGGTTCAAGATCTGATCCGTCTTTTTCTGTCCAACCCTCGCCCGTCCATCCGGCTAGGGATGAGGCTGGTGGGGTTGATTGTGGCTTCCTTCGAGGCAGTTCCTTTTGCTCAGTTTCACATGAGGTCTCTTCAGCTCCATCTACTGTTGGCTTGGGACAGATGTCCGCTGTCATTGGATCAGTAATTTCGGATGTCTCCCCTGGTTCGGCAGTCTCTTCAGTGGTGGCTGGAACCAAGGAATCTTCTGAGGGGCAGGTCCTTTCTGACCCCTTGTTGGGAGACGGTCACCACGGGTGCCAGCCTGTCGGGCTGGGGGGGTTTCTGGAAGGATCATCAGTTCCAGGGACTGTTGGGTCCTCAGGAGGCTCACACCCCCATCAATGTCTTAGAGCTGAGAGCCATTCGGTTGGTGCTGTCACGCTTGAGACATCACCTCCAAGGTTTACCGGTTCAGGTTCGATCAGACAATCGGACGGCGGTCGCTTACATCAATCACCAAGGAGATACTCGCAGCAGGAGTGCTCTCAGGGAAGTTTCTCTGGTTCTTGCTTGGGCGGAGAGCAATGTCCCATGCATCTCGGCAGTGTACATTCCGGGAGTGGAGAACATGGAGGCGGACTCCCTGAGCAGGGGATCCTCTCGCCAAGGGGAATGGTCCCTCAACAAGGTATTCCGGTCCCTTTGTCACAAGTGGGGGTTCCCGGAGGTGGATCTTTTTGCCTCACGTCACAATCACAAGCTCCCGGCATTTGTGTCTCTGTCTCAGGACCCTCTGGCCCTGGCAGTGGATGCCATGTCCCTTGCTTGGAGGGATCTGGTGTTCCTGTACCTGTTTCCCCCCTTCTCCATGGTAGGCAAGGTGGTGTGCAAGCTGGCTCAAGAGGGTGTGCCAGCAATTCTGGTGGCCCCAAGGTGGCCAAGGCAGGTTTGGTTCGCAGACGTCGTGCTGCTGGCGGTCGATCAGTACAGGTTGCCCCTGTTTCCGGATCTGGTCACTCAAGGTCAACTTTGTTACCCCAATTTACAAATGCTGGCTTTGATGGCATGGCTGCTGAAACCTCCATCCTAAAGGAAGAAGATTTTTCTGATGCTGTGATTCAGACGCTTGTCAGGGCTAGGAAGAGATCTTCCTCTAGCATCTACTACAGGACTTGGCGGTCCTATATTGATTGGTGTGAGGCCAGGGCCTTGCCTTGCAGGGTGTTTTCGATTCCGAGGATTTTGGAGTTTCTTCAACACGGTCTGGACCTGGGTTTCCAGCTTATTACCCTGAAAGGGCAGGTCTCTGCCCTGGCGGTCTTCTTTCAAAGGTCTTTTGCTCTTCATCCTTTGGTTAAGACGTTTTTCCAGGGGGTCACTCATGTGCGGCCCCCTCAAAAGCTGTTGTGGCCTGTTTGGGACTTGAATTTGGTTTTGTCGGCCGTCCAGGGGCCTCCTTTTGAACCGGTGCAGGATGTTGCACTTTCTATTCTCACACAAAAGGTTGCCTTTTTGGTGGCTATTACCTCTGTTCGACGTGTTTCTGAGTTGGCGGCTCTGTCTATTCAGGCCCCCTACTTTGAAAGACACCAGGACAAGGTGGTCTTTCGCTTTAAACCAGATTTCCTACCTAAGGTGGTCTCTGCCTTTCATCTCAATCAGGATGTGGTTCTCCCTTCCTTGTGTCCTAAGCCTAGCAATGACAAGGAGAGGGTTCTGCACTCTTTGGATGTTGTTCGTTGTGTGAAGTACTATTTGGTGGCTACTTCTCCCTTTCGTAAGAAGGACACCTTGTTTGTGGTGCCCTCTGGGCCCAGGAAAGGTTTGGCGCCCGTCAAGTCTACCATTAGTAAATGGATACGTCAGGTCATTGTTGGGGCCTATACTGCCAAGGGGAGGGTTCCCCCTTTTCAGATCACTGCTCATTCTACTCGTGCTGTTGGGGCTTCCTGTGGAACAAGTTTGTAAGGCTGCTACTTGGTCTTCTGTTCATACTTTTTCCACAGCGGATGCTGTGTTTGGCCGCAAGGTTCTGCAAGCTGCAGTGGTTTAAGTTTGTGCATTATTGACTTTTGGGGATCCCCACCCATGTTGGACACTGCTATTGGATGTCCCGAATGTTATTAATCTGGAAGCGGGGTGTGTACTTGGAATAATACCATTTTGTGATTACTCACCTTTAAAATGGGTATTATAAGTATGTCACACACCCCGCTTCATCCCGCCCTGATTTGTTTTCTGGATCCTCTATATGGTGAACCTTGTTTGGTTAATTAGTTTTTTATTGTCTCTTCCTGGTCCCCTTACTGCTTTTTTATACTGGGTAATGTGTGGGAGGTCCCAGGTATTTATGGACCGGGAGGGGCTCCTTTTTTTCTAGTCATCTCTGCAGAAGTTCGCCCTCTACTGGACATAACCCGAATGTTATTAATCTGGAAGCAGGGTGTGTGACATACTTATAATACCCATTTTAAAGGTGAGTAATCACAAAATGGTATTTTTTGGCTACATAATGCGAGCAGTCTTCTTGCGATATAGGTCTACTTTAATCCTTTAAATGCCAAGCACGTAGTTTCTACGTGGTTGCTTCTCCTACCGTTAAGTGCCAAGCACGTAGAAACGACGTGCCTGGCATTTCCCCATGCTAGTTAAAAAAATAAAAATAAAAAATACTCACCTGACCCCTCGTTGGATCCGGCCGGGTCTCCTCTTTAATTTGGTGCCATCCGATCCCCTGCTTCGGCAGCAGCAGCTGCTAACTATAAAAAAAAAAAAATAATAATAAAAAATGACATTTACTTAACCTGCGGCCCCGCTGTCTCCCGACGGGTCTCCTCTTCACGGTGGGGGGGGGGGATGGGGGGGCTCCGATCGCCCCCCCAGCCTCTTTCGTGGTGAGGAGAGGGCAGAAGACACCACTTCCTGCATTGGGTCTGCTAGCCCCGCCCCCTGGGGCCTCTTAAGACCGGCACCCTGGACAGAGAATCAGTCTGCATGGTTGCTTGGAGGAGAGAGCTGGGGAGGAGGAGAGGGCTGTGATCGCCCTCCCCCCCCCCCTCCCCAGGCTCTCTCCTCCAAACACCTGAGCAGACTGTCAGCTGTCATCAGAGATCGCCGGGGGACACAGGATCGGAGGTGAGTAAAGTAAAGTAAAAAAAAAAAATGTCATTTTTTGCTCTTTCAGTGTCTTTAATTTCTACATTTAACCCCTTGTGAACGGGTAAGGGGTCCATGAGACCCCTTATACCAGTTCACAATGCTGGGGGCTAGCCCCAGGTGACTTGCCATTAACCCCCGGCACCCCCATTACCTGCCTCCCCAAAGCCCGGGGGGGGGGGCAGAAGAGCCCCGGGCCCACATAGGCTATGTGGGCTTGTAGACTGCAGGGTGGGGGGGCCACAAAAGCTGGCCTTCCACTCTGTTCCTACAAGCCCCCATAGCTGGTCCCGGGCTGGTAATGCTGGGTAAGGGGGACCCCATTTAATTTTTTTGGGATTTTTAAGGGTTTTTAACCCTTAAAATTCCCCCCAACATAGGGGGAACCCTATGTCATTTTTTTTTAAATTAACCCCTTATGTTCTGTCGCCCCGCAGCTATAAAAGGCTTCCAGCTGCAGCGGGAGAGCAGAAGCCAGATTGATCAGCGTGGGACACAGGGATGGATGGGAGGTCAGTATTAAAAAAAATATATATATTTGTTTCTGCGTTTTTTTTTTTACACTTAAACCGGACCAACACCCGTTTTTACCCTAACGGGTGTTGGTCCGGCTGTGTGGTCATTGTAAGAAGCGAGGGGGGGCATCCACTATGCTGGAGCCCCCCTTGAAGCAAAATGCAGCATATATAGCCTGTTTTACTCACCTGCTTACCGAGCCAGCGGCGAGAACGGAGTCCCATGATTGGCCGCCGGGCGGTCACGTGGGCACAGTCGCGTCCTCTGTGGCAGCCACCGGCAGGACCTGCCCACGTGACCGCCCGGCGGCCAATCGCTGGATCAGTATGCAGGTGAGTAAAACAGGCTATATATGCGGTTTTCTGCCAGGGGGACTCCAGCATTGTGGATGCCCCCCTCGCTTCTTACAATGACCACACAGCCGGACCAACACCCGTAAAAATGGGTGTTGGTCCGGTTTAACCCCTTGTGAACTGGTAAGGGATCCATGAAACCCCTATACCAGTTCATAAGGCTGGGGGCTGGCAAGTCACCTGCGGCTAGCGGGTGACTTGCCGTTAAGCCCCGGCACTCCTGTTACCTGCCTCCCCAAAGCCCGGGGGGGGGGCAGAAGAGCCCGGGCCCACATAGGCTATGTGGGCTTGTAGGCTGCAGGGTGGGGGGGCCACAAAAGCTGTTCCTACAAGCCCCCATAGCTGGTCCCGGGCTGGTAATGCTGGGTAAGGGGGACCCCATTTCATTTTATTTTTTTGGATTTTTAAGGGAGGGGGGACCCTATGTAATTTTTTAAAAAATTAAACCCTTATGTTTATAGTGTGGATAGTAGTAGTATTTTATTTGTAAATGTTATAAAGTGCTATTTTCAGTTTGAGGGGTCTCCTGGGCAAGAATGGAGGGGCTACCGATACATATGTGGTACCGTTGTAATCGGGAGAAAATGGGCTTTCACATGCAATATGGTTTTCTCTAATAAAGTAAATGTTTTATTTAAAATAAAGTAGACAATTGTCCAAAAAATATTTATTTATTTATTTTATTTTTTGCACAAAAATATAAAAAAAAAACAGTAGAAAAAATACAAGCAAGACATTTCATGTTAAAGCCTAAACTCTGCTGAAAAATATATATCTATAATTTTCCTGGAAATTCCGGCAAAAATCATGGTTAAACATGGCGCAGAATGGGGGAAAATGACCTATCAACAGAGGGTGACAAAACTTCAAGTAGGCTGGCAATTAAAAGGGTTAATAGTACCTATGCATGTTGGGTATTGTTCTGCTCGGGGGCCCTTGCTCTGGGATTACTTCCAGAAAGGTGAGCCTACTACAACAAGCTGGGTACTCTTAGAAAGCTTAACATGTGTACTTTCAGGGAATATATGGTTTATAGGGGATATTCCAAATGTAAAGGGTTGTTTTGGTTGAAAAATTGCAAGGTGTGCATTTTGTTTGCAGAGCTGAAATTTTCAAATAAAATTACTGTTATGCACACGCTTTACTTTGTGGTGTTTGTCAACTCTTCCCTTGACAGTATCTATGCGTGTTGGGTATCGTTCTGTTCGGGGCATGTTGCTTTTTGAGATTTTACTTGTTTTTTCTTGTTTGCACATAGTTTTTTTTAGAAAAATGTGGCTTGATTCTTCCTTTTTATTCTTTTTTAGGAAAACTTTGTGCAACCAAAGAATTCATTGAGGGATTACTTCCAGAAAACTAAGCCCACATAAACCAACTTGGTACCCCTAGAAAGCTTGAGGTGTGTACTTCCAGGGAATATATAGTTTGTGGGGGGTATTTCAAATGTAAAGGGTTGTTTTTCTGGAAAAACTGCAAGGTGCGTATAGCGCATAGCGCAGTTGTATTTTATCTGAAAATCTCCTAAAGCTCTGTTTCAGTTTGGGGGAGTCTCCTGGGCAGGAAAGGGTGTCTATCAATACATATGTGGTACCGCTGTGACTGGGAGAAATTGGGGCCTCGCACGCAATAAAATTTTATTGACAAACTTACATTTTTTATCACAAAAAAACACTACAAATTGCAAAAAATTTCAAATATTTCACCAAAAAGTATTGAGAATACACTAAAAAAATGCCAAACAAGACATTTCATGTTGAAGCCCAGACTCTGTTGAAAAAAACAATATATCATTTTCCTGGGAAATCCCTGGAAATCTTTCAAAAATCACAGTTGAACATGGGGAGCGCAAAATAGTGAAACATGGTCTGGCAACAGAGGGTGACAAAAGCTGCAGGTAGGCTGGCACTTAAAGGGTTAAAGACCAGAGAATGCAAGCACTGCATGATCGACAGTTTTACATTTTATAATCTCTTACTAATCCACCACTGTATTGCTGTGTGTCTGTGTGCAGTGTTATAAAACATGCTGCTAAACGTACAGTTCATACAGTTTTTTGTCTAATTCTGATCCCTGTTCTGTGCTACTGGCATGACAAAGAATTACCTACAGATCAGACAGGAAATTATATTTATGATTAAGCTGACATTTAAAGGGAAAGTTCCATTTCTTTGAGAGCTTAAAGGGTTAAAGGAAGGATTTGAGGGCCACAGGCTAAAGAACAGCATGCAACCACAAGCAGCTGCTTCTAAGCATACAAAGATATTATCACCCATTAAAAGAGGCATGGAATCATGGGATAGGTAACTAATATTGCCTCTTTACAAGGCAGTGGTTCATTCTCATCTTGAATATGCAGTCCAGTTCTGGGCACCAGTTCATAGAAAGGACGCTCTGATTTTGAAAAGGTTGAAGAGAAGAGCCACAAAAATAATAAGAGGAAAGAAGGATCTTATTTATGAAGAAAGATTATGGGAATTATTTCTAAATATATAAATAACCAATACAAAAAATGGGGAAAAATATTTTACGTAGAATCCTCTCTGAAGACAAGGGGGCACTCCCTCCATATGGGAAAAAAATGATTCATTCTCCAGAAGTGGCAACACTTTTTCACTATAAGAACTATAAATCTGTGGAATAGCCTCTCACAGAAGCTCATTACAGTATCAACAGCTGACAGCTTCTAAAGGGATTAGATGCTTATTTAGAAGAAAATAAAATTAACAGTTACTATTAGTTGTTATCAGTAAAAAATATATAAATAACTTTCCCCAACCCCCCGTCCCTTGGTTGAACTTGATAGATGTGTTTTTTTCAACCATATTAATTATGTCAGGTTTTGCAAATGAGAATCAACATTGCAGGCCGAGGCTCACCTGCTGCTGAACCATCTATCCCTTTACTTGGGGGCTTGAAGCTATGTGATCTCAATGCCCAATGCCACACATCTTGCTCCCGACTTCAAGGGCATTTGTGTCATGAACACAATGACCCTTTATGGATGCCTCAGTTTAATTTCGTAGCCCACCACAACTTGAAGAAAGACCGGAGCTGGATATCCTGAACTGGCAGGTGAGCAAGGAGTTCTTAAAGCAGTAGTCAAAACAATCTCCAAAATCCAATGTAAATTTTTATAGTAGTAGTTTTGACTTAAAATGCATACTGCTTAACTTTTCCAAACGCTGTATCTGTAGGAATAAATACAGGCAACTGGTCTTTTTGTGTTATTTTCTTGAAGACATTTCACTAGTCATCAAACTTTCTCAATTCAGATTGGCTTTTATAGGAAGTTAGAAGCAATAAATGGTAACTCCAATCCACATTCTATGTGTTCCGAAAATGCTTATGTATGATTAAGGGCAACTGTTTCCCCGAAATGCGTCACAGGGTCCCCGCTGTGAGGCACACATTCATAAGGTCCGGACACGTATGATTTGATGATTTGCCCAAGGACACTTGCACTTTATGTTGATTATGGCATTTTAAATTTCTGGATTAAAAGTAGGCTGGACACCTCACTGATCATTGTACTTGGAACTGTGCCAGAGGATTTCCTCTCCGTGCCTCTCAAAGTGACAGGTGAGCTGGTTGAACTTTCCTTTTTATGTGTTCTGAAAATCCTAGGGATGTAAGGTATTTTAAGTCCCAGGTGTCACAGCCCCTCACTTCTATCTGCAAGGCAAAGAATTTGGACCTATCTATGCCATAGAAGATAATGAGTTATATGATGTCCCTATGCAAACATAAAAATATTGTGCACCTGACCAGGTTTTAAAGTCGAGCAGTTGCTTGCTGATTTTTTTTAGTGAGGTAGAACATTTTTGTTCATAGATGCCTATGCTGTTTTTATTGTATATTAAAGCAAACATATACCGGAAAAAGCACCCTCCTATAACTTTACAGCTATGGATGGTGAGCGCTTACTATATTCCATAAACCGGGACTGTGCAGTTTACCTATAGTACATCTATTTAGAGCACCCCTGTAGCTAAATGTAAACTATCAAACAATTGTATTAATTCATATACCTTACTTGCTCTAATGATGCCAGGTTGCTGAAATACAACCGTTTATTTTTCCTTGGTTTGGTGGCATAAACCAGTAGCTATCCTTCTGGTCATGTGAGACCTCTCCAGACACTTTACCCAAAGTAAAACTTTATTACTTATCAGCACCTAAAGTTACAGAAACTGTAAACCCAAATGCAATAATAGGGCAGCAAGCATCTCATAGTATACCTGTCCTGTGTGCCTCTCCTCCCTTTCCTGCAGCACTGGGTAGAAGCCTTAGCAGAGCTCCAAAGTTTTCCCTCCTTTAAATTTTACTCCTCCAGAACCATGCAAAAAAGCGATCCAAAGACCACTCTGTCCCTTGATGTTCTCAGTGTGAGGAAGGGCCTGTTTTAACTGGGGTGTGAGGAATGGGGCAAATATTACATTGCATTTTATCGCTGATGCCCGGCATCGCCCTTTAAGATTCTCTGTTCTTAGCAGATGTCTGCCATTACAAGGCCAGCAGGAAAAGGAAGTCCATATATGGGCATGGGGTTCTGACACTCAGGAAAGGCAGTTTGAGCTTCAAGGCCCCCCCCCCTGCTGTTCTCCTTGCTGCTGATTCTCACACCTCTAGCCTGGGAAGACTCCAGTGGATCTGCAGCTAGCTGGACCCCTGGCTGTGAATTTGTCACATCAAAAGTTGGGGCTGCAGACAAGCGGTACCAACACAAATCGGACCATAGCGGCGCCACCATGTGTCCCAGCACCAAGCCAGGTACAGAATCAGAACCGGCTCACAAAACCACACATGGAGGTAGGTTACTGTGGGCTCAGCAATAAAGGAAAACCAGGAAAATGGAGATCTAAGGTTCTGACCCACTTAGGGACCCCATTTCTGGACTCATTGAATGCCCTGCATCCAGCCCAATCGTTTTGTGCCGTATCCAAAGCCATATGACCCCCCTGCCCAAAGTTATAACCCCTAAAGGGTTTTAGGGGCTAAAGCACGCTCCAGAACAGTGTGAGGTGACAACCCGTCCCAAAGAAGGGAGGGGTAGAGGGTAGACACCTGCCAAGGGCCAAGGGGATGAGAACATTGTCACTTCTCTGGAGGGGTCTCGCTGCAGTGGGCTGGAGGTGTCCAAATCATCTGTAAGCTCTTCACTTACCTCTTGTGGGAGCTCCCCATCACCACTACTCTGAAACTGCATATTAAGGTAACTGACTATTGTTTCTCTCTGTGACTCACTGCATCCTGTAACCTTCTCAGAACAGCATTTGTATCATTTCATATTCCATCATAGCCAAATGTTTGTTATCACGCCTAGTGTGCTTATAGCATTAAACCTTAAATTTTAACTTGAGCGATCTGTTTGCCTTAAACCAAGAATCTGCGTGTCCGCAGGTTTGGGCCTGGTGTTCCTGATAGGAGGACTCGGACAAGGGTTTCTTGGGAACGCGGTCTGTGTGTCCGGAGGTCCCTGGTTGATAGTGTGATCACGTGACCCGTGGTTCCCTGACATGGGGTATCAAGGAAAAGGTATGCAATAACTAGGCAGGTGTCCCATTGTGTTAAACCTTTGTAGCGAATGGGCCCTCTTTATTAGTAAGACATTACTTTTATAGACAAATTGTGTTTGGTGAAGGAGTTTGATAAGCTGCAAGAATGCAAACAACCCTGTCCAACATCTTTAGATGTGATTTCCAAGCACATTTTCTCACTATTATTGCCTAATCTATTCACTTGCATTTTGGTGAAAAAAGGAAAATTTAGGTAAACTCTTCGCAAAAGAGAGCGTCTTTGGTATCAATGTGTTGATATCTATATTGAAGTCAAAAGGTTTTTAAATTAAATGTTTCACAAGTGCCTCACTCTTTTGGCCTGTAGGTACTATAATAGGGCTTCAGATGTTCAGTGATACAGCTTTGTACAATAGCAGAGTAGGATTGTTTTGTGCTTGTCACTTTATGTAGCTGTCTTCTAGCTGTGGCCTATAATATAAGCCTTGTCGCTACATTTGTTTCCTTTCTGTGCTGATAAAAAGGTTCTCCCCTAGGACCTGTAACTTTACTTATAACCAGCCGCATTTTCATCCTTTGTTCTGACAGATAAATTGATGCTTCCTGAACAGGTTTCCTTTAGTAATGTCCATGAATTTTCACTATAGGGTTTTATTTTATTCTTCATTTTGATTATGTGCTGTAAAAAAATCAATATTTCCTGTTAAGCTAAATGCTTCAGGAATATGTTCTCGACATACATAAAAAAGGACCGGGGTATAGACTCCTGAAACCTTACACAGAGCTCATTCCCATATTGAAGTGATCATTATATAATTATTATGGGGTCCTTGGTAAATATGCTTGTTTTTCATTACCAGCATACATTTAAAATTTTACAACATTTTGTTTTATTTATTTCTCTGTACCAAATAAAACATTTTCTAAAGTGGTTGTGCAATCTTAGATAACTCGTGCTGTATTTCACTTTTAAATAGCAGGACTTGTGCTCTTAAAGTGGACCAAAATCCACCCTGGCGTCTGAGACTCCATGGCAGACATACTTGCTCCCCCCGGGGCTTTCCGGTTGGGGGTTCCCCACTGTGTGAAACCCCCCAGGTCGCCCGAAAAACTCACCTTCTTTCCCGGTCCAACGAGCAGCGGCCACATCCCTGCTATCCCTTTAGTAGGGCATGCCAGGTATTTGTGAATGGGTGGTGTGGGTACGCACCCTGTTAAAGGATAGAGGGCGATGCAGCCGCCAGCGCGCATTAGACGAGTTCCTGGACGAAGGGGCTTGAGCGGATCTGAACACGCTGATTGAACGAGAGTGCTGCACATGTGCCGGAGGACCGGGAAACCTGCCTTCATACAGTGGGGCATCCCCGATCAAGGTGCAAAGACCAAAATCCAGGATAGTCAAAATCCTGGGTTTTCGTCCACTTTATAGGACTAGTGTCGTTTGCCAAATGCTCTGGAAAGGGGCTGTGTGTTTATTTTCATTAATGACACTTATTTGCCTCTCAGCTGATAGATATGTTACTTCTAGTGCATAAGAAACTTGTAACATTTGTATACAGTTGACTGTTACATATGTATCTAAATGTAACCAGCTTTCCTCTGCACTAGGAGAAGTAACCTATTTATCAGCTCTGAGGCAGAGACTATCCTGGGTTTTGGTCCACTTCCCCGGGGCACCCCGATCAGGGGGGCCCCGCTATGTGAAACCCCCCAGATCTCCGAATAAAACTCACCTCACCCGCTCCTACGGCACATGCACGTTCGCTCATCCAATCAGCGCGCTCTGAGCCGCTGAGCTATGGGCATCTAAGCGCCGTCATAGCTCAGCGGCTCCGAGCACGCTGGCGGTTGCATCTTGCGCTTCCCTCTAACAGGGAGCGTGCCCACGCCAGGCGTTCACAAATGGCCAGCGCTGGCACGCACCCTGCTAGAGAGAAGCGCGAGATGCGGCCCGCGCATGCGCCGTTGGATCAGGATGCAGGTAAGGTGAATGGGGGGTTTCACACAGCGGGGCATCCCGATATTGGATGCCCCGCGGGGAGGGATTGGATCGGCCCGGGAGCTTATAGATTTCCGGGCCAATCCCCCCTGGTTGTTGGTCCACATTAATGGAAATAAACACACAGGCAATCGCCAGAGTAGTTGGCAAACGATACAGACCCTAAAATCTACCCCTTTCAGTACCCTCGTGGGCTTACCACACCATCTCAAGTACCGGGTCTCCACTGTACTGGTGGGGAGGGGCATGTAGATGTCATAGCTCCCTTAGTATTCCCATGGGTGCAGGTGCATTAGGTGAGATGTAGATATGTCTTAAAGAGGAATAAAACCCAGTATTTTCACTATCCTGGGTGATGGTGTTTCTCCACAGAGCATCCCAAATCATATGCTTACTTTACCCGTGATCACACAGAGAATTTACAGGATCTCCTCCAATCAGGTTTTCTGAAGCCTGAATAGTAGTCTAGTGGCTGGCCGCTTCCCTTCGGCTGTGCGTACCCATGACAACCATTTAGAAAGGTCTTGTTTGCATGCGAGTGCAGCTGCTAAAATGGGATGCTGGGGATGCCACTGGGATCTCCTCAAGGTAAGCATATAAGGTGGCCATTACACCATCACACAAGCAGGGCATCAAAAATCTGGATGCCCCATGGGAAAGCAGTAACCCCTCCCAAAGACTCCAGAGCCAGGTTGCAAGGGTTTTAATCCTCTTTAGTGCACTTGTGTAATTGCATGTAAGTTTTCAACCAAATCGGGCTTAGATAGCCAGGTCTTTATATCCAAAATAAAAAGGTTTCTGATAGTGCTTTAGCTATAAGTGCCCGTGCCCTAATCAAAGAACCAATCTCCTTCCCATAAGTTGCATACAACTATTCATGCCTCTACCCTGCCTTAGATGTTAGGTATAAGCATATGTCCTAAGACTTGGCTACTAGACCACTGGAAGGAGTTAAACAGGCTGAACTGGATGGACTAAAGTCTTTATTCAGCCTTACATACTATGTTACTATGTTAACGCTCAAGATCCACAAGTATTTGCCAATTGGCCGCGTGGTACAGGACTTGGATCTACCGGTAAGGCACCCATCTTTGCACTAGGAGAGATTACCCATTGGGGTGAAAGGTCAGTATAGAGTGTTTTTTTATTTTGGCCTAGTTAATCACTTTAAATAGCAGAGCATGAAAACAATTCCCAGACCAAAATGTTCATGGTGAAGTTCATATCAAGCAGGCCCCGTGTTTTTTGATAGAGAGGAAATTGACCATCCCAAAAGGAGACTGCTTATGACTAAATAGCATTTTTCTCTTCCATTTTACTTCAGCCATCAGACTTAATTCAGAGACGATTGGGTTAACCTCTCCCGAAGGGTGTGGTCTACAAGAACAAAGGTGTGTCTCCACCTCCCGGGCCTATAACCACCTGGCTGACTTGATGCACCCCAGTTTGCTTTCTTGCAGTGGAACTGCAAGGACTTATCTGAACTCCTCTCCCATTTACTTTTAGTTTTAAAGGAATTATGCCTTGGAAGCTGGGGTAGTGGAAACCTGACTGTTCCTTGTCCCTTATACTCCTTGGATCTGAATGGACCCACTTTGCCTCCACAGCTAAGCTGCATTCGGATCAGGATGGTAAGGTAAGCGCCAGGGTCTTGGGGTGCTGTGGGGTGTCACCTTTTTGTTTTTTAAAAAAGAGTGACACTCCTGGCTGAGAATTCCGCCACAGGAAAAATCAGCCATAAGGCTTTTGTCTGGTGAGCCTGATTGAGGGGAACCAGGGGAATTAATTTCCTCTTTATTGCTCTTCCTATGTGTTTTTACTGGTTGACAAATTCAAAATTTGCGCCCGCCGCTATGGAATAGCATAGCAGCGAGCATCGGTGTGTGGCTCTTTTCTTACCACGCTCGCACTGGAAGATTTCCGGCCGGGTGAAGCGGCAAGCACCGCTAACATTGCAGTTCTCCACTGGCCGCTCGCACTGCAACATTTTCGGCCGGGACTAAGCGGCAAGTACCGCTTACATCGCGGTTCTCCTCCGGCCGCTCGCACTGCAATATTTTCAGCCGGGACTAAGCGGCAAGTACCACTAACATCGCGGTTCTCCGGCCGCTCGCACTGCAACATTTTCGGCCGGGGCTAAGCGGCAAGTACCGCTAACATTGCGGTTCTCCGGCCGCTCACACTGCAACATTTTTGGCCGGGGCTAAGCGGAAAGTACCGCTAACATCGCAGTTCTCCTCCGATCGCTCACACTGCAACATTTTCGGCCGGGACTAAGCGCCAAGTACCGCTAACATCGCGGTTCTTCTCCGGCAGCCTTCAGTGAAAGATTTTCGGCCAAGCGAAGCACCGAGTACCGCTGAGATCGCGGTTCTCCTCCGGCAGCCTTCAGTGGAATGTTTTCCGGCCAGGCAAAGTACCAGCTGAGATCGCGGTTCTTTTCCGGCCGCCTTCAATGGAAGATTTTCGGCTGAGGGAAGCACAAAAATTCCGTGAGCCGCTGCACGGCCACCCTCAAGCGGACCTAAATCTTTAGGTAGGTCATTTTTTAATTATTATGTGTATTAATATGATATTTATTCATATATACATATTTAATGTTTTCTAATTCTTGTTTTTAGAATATATATATATATATATATATATGTTTGTGGGATAAGACTGGCAATATATTGATGTGGTTCACCCTCTGAGCTCTCAGAATAGTGTTGCGACTATTGGGAATTTTTCACATACTAGGTCTTAGACCCCCTGGGAGGTAATCTAGTATTAATCACCATGACGGAGGCATCTGGGCTAATCAGATCTAGTCCTTTAGCAGATAGATTCACCCCATGTCCAGTATGCAAACAGACACCGGACAAGGATAGCACGGTGTGCAGGGTTATGCTACTGTAGTAGTGGATATGGAAGACAATTGTCTCCTCCCTGCAAGGGCTCTGACCGTTGTTGCCGGTGCCCTCTGAGCTTAAAACCCCCCCGGCAGCCTTCAAGCGGACCTAAAACCTTTAAGTCATATGAGCTACTAAGAAGGTTTTGAAAAAAAATTCCTCTGAGCTTTGAAGAGGATATTGTGGCTGCCATAGCCTCCTTCTGAGACTTTAAACTCTGTCGGCAGCCCTCAAGTGGTCCTAAACCTTTAGAGAGTCATTTAGCAGGATTGGCTACTAAAAAGGTTTTTAAAGAAAAGATTTATCCTCTAACTTGAAGAGGATATTGTAGCTGCCATAGTCTCCCAGGAAGTTATCCGTTGGGAGGATTTATCCAGTAGGGACTCGTATTCAGAAGTCCTCTACACAAGGGGGTGCTCAGTTAAGATGGATGGATGGTTTTGATTTCCTTGATTCTGGAGGATGTTGCACAGTATACGCATTATTCTAATCTGATCAATAGGGAATGGCAGAAGTCAGGTTGTCTTCTGCCCATTCCTAAACTACTAGATACTATGTATCCCTTTCCTCCAGATCAGATTGAATTATGTCTCACGCTGGACGCTCTGGGGCCAGGTCTTTTTAAGATTTTGGTCATGCCATCCTCTGATAGTGCTTCTCCAAAGGATCCAGCGAATAAGCGCGTGGATCAGGTGGCATGTCCTGCTTATTCTATTATGGGGTCGACCTTGCGGCCAGCCTGGGCTACATCCATAGCATTTTTGTGGAGCAGGAGGTTGTTAAAACAACTGGACTTGAAGACTCGTATGGGTCATTAATGGAAGTCATGCTCCCAGGTGATCAAGACTAGTTTGGCTACAACAGGTATACGATACGGGCTATGGAGGATTGAGCAGGTTAAGTGCCAGAGGCCTAGCTCTGGTGTTAGCCTTAAGGCTTGCTTTATGACTTAAAGTGGACCAACACCCAGGATTTTCAGTATCCTGGGTGTTGGTCCACTTCCGCGGGCGCCCCGCTGTGTGAAACCCCCCAGAAAGCCCCAAAAACTCACCTGACCCCGCTCCCACGTGACTCGCTCCACCAATCACCGCCGACAGACAAGCGAGGTCCGTTGCCGGACAAGGTGAGAGCGCCCGCCGCCGCCTCTCGCGCGTCCCTCTTACAGGGAGCGGCGCGCCCGCGCCGGCAATTCACAAACGGCCGACGCGGGTGCGCTCCTTGCTAGAGGGATGCGCGAGAGGCGGCGGCGGCCTGCGCATGCGCCGTTGGAACGAGGAACAGGTAGGATTTGCGGGCGTCCTGGGGGGTTTCACACAGCGGGGCACTGCTACACAATCTTGCCGCAGGTCTGACTCCTTATTTTGTTATACCCAAGGGTCCACGGAAAGGTCTTCCACCATCTAAGTCTACCATCAGCGATGGATTAGACAGGCAGTGGTAAGAGCCTATATTCCCTAAGGGGAAGGATTCTTCTTTTAGAACTACTGCTCATTTGACAAGAGCTGTTGGAGCTTCTTTGGCTTTTTAGCATCAAGCTTCAATAGAACAAGTATGCAAAGCTGCTACTTGGTTTTCAGCTCATACATTTACCAAATTCTATAAGGTACAGCCTTTGGTAGGAAGGAATTACATACAGTGGTATTCAGATGGTTTTGGACTGTCTTATTCCTGAAAGGAATAAGGGTTTTTGGAATGTCTTATTCCTTAATGCAATAAGGGTTTTGAGATGTCTTATTCCTGAAAGGAATAAGGTTTCGGGATCCCACCCGAATTCGGGTACTGCTTTTGGAGGTCCCAATCGTCTCTGAATTAAGTCTGATGGCCTGAAGTAAAATGGAAGAGAAAAGAGAATTCTGTGAGTACTCACCTGTAGAATTAATTTCTCTTCCATTATTATTTCAGGACATCAGACCCTCCCTGTCTGCTAGGTTACTATGTCCATGTGTTGGATGCCTAGTTTTAGTGGAGTGGAAAATATGTAAAAATAGTTGCTGTAAATAATGATCAGCATAATGAAAAAAAAAAAAAAAGAATTAAACGGGGGGAGGAGTCTTGTATTTTGTCTCCAGCCTTTTGTTTCCAACAGGATAGGTATGCCTCCCGGGCAGCTGGTTCTACTGCTTTTCAATTTAACTGGAGTGCATCAAGTCAGCCAGGTGGTTATAGGCCCGGGAGGTGGAGACACACCTTTGTTCTTGCAGACCACACCCTTCGGGAGAGGTTAACCCAATCGTCTCTGAATTAAGTCTGATGTCCTGAAGTATATAATAATGGAGGAGAAATTAATTCTACAGGTGAGTACTCACAGAATTCTCGTGTTAAGAATAACTAAATAATATACATATGTGGTAAATCATTTAGTTTAAGTCCCGTTGCTTCCAGAATCTGCGATTTTTGGTATTGTACAGTTAAATGGTATCCAAATCGAGAAAGGAACAAAGAGACTTCAATTGATTGTTTAAGGAATCCCTTTATACATGCATCCTCCTAAATTCACTTTAGCTGTGCTCTTGATTACCACTGCAGTCCAGTACTGCCTCTAAGCCAGACCTTTGCCAGCATGCATTGCCCGTTATGGTGCTCTGTACCAGTTTAAACCTGTTGTGACCACAGCTTACCTTTTGACCACTGCTTCTGTCTGATCTCCCAGCTTGAACTTTTGCACGACCATTGGCCTGTCTCATCCATTCCCTGGCTCAGCCATACTGATCAGCCACCAGCTTCAGTCACAGGCTCCTTGCTGGCTCAGCTGCCCACAGCTTTGCACCGGAGTGTCTTGGGGGTTCACCTGCCTTCAGTCTGTCAGATGACATCCTTTGTGCGTATTAAGTTCTGGGGCAACCGTGTTCAGTGAGGCATTTCCAGTATTCCTTATCTCCCAGAAGTAGCAGCAGAGGTTGGGGGTTGTGATCTGACTAGAAGAGCAGGTATCCAACCAGATTGTCTCTGCAGTAGCCATATAGGGGATTTTTTGGGTTGGATTAATCTTGAACCCCCTCCTTCCATCATTTCCTGAAAAAACTGCAACAATACTTTAAATCTGAGTTCTTTCTTAACATGGAAACAGAAAAGCTTTATTGCGATTCTACAATTAGACATTCGCCACATTTCAGTATACCTGAAATGTTCAGTGAACCTTCTTGGTTCACTAGATTGCCGTGACTCCCCTGGGTTCTGTTGAGGAAATGTATGGATAGGTGGGAGACCACACACAATCTCTGTTTCCTTAGGTCTGCTTTTTTTGGTTGAACTGATTTGTGTTATTGAACTAAAGTGTTATTGCCATAAACTCTCAATGCAAACATCTGTGAAATCATCTGTTGCACATATATGTACAATGCAACAATGTTTTTTTTAACAATAAAAATATTATTTAAAAAAAAAAAAGAAAAGAAAATGTGCTAACTTCCCATAATATGCTTCCTCAAACATAACGAGACCCCCATCAGAGTCTGCCCTGATATTGTATGCGTCCTGTTCATACAGAGTCACAAGCTTGGGAGTACATCATTTTACATGCTGTCAGTGAAATATTCACATTGTTGTTCTCTGAGAACATTTTGATGGACAATACAAATTGACAGAAACATTTTTACTTACGTGTATTATAGAATGTCAAATGAGATATGGACACGTTCTTTTACATGCAAAATGCATTAAATTACCTGTGTAAGAAATGTAAATCTTTATCAACTATATTACTATATGAACCCATTCCCATCATCTTAGGAGATATTTTACCATTCAAAGATTTAAAGGTTAAGAAGATTATGAACATAATTAAAACCAGCCACGTATAGTCTGTTATATCATTTATCTGGTATTTGTTTGCATAAAATATTAAATACAAATAAATACGTCCTGCTCCAGATATAGTACATCTATATATATATATATATATATATATATATATACAGCTAAGTCACGTTTGGAATTTCCGGAGCAAGCACATTTCAATAACCTTGTGCTCAAGGAATGGGAGTGCCCCAGTAGACTTCCCGGGGTACCTAAAAGTTAGGATAGGAAGTATGCCTTTCCTGCTGATGTGGTAATGTGTTGGTCATCCCCTCCCGAGGTGGATGCCCTGGTCCTAGGGTTATCTAACACCTCTGTCATGCATTCCCCTGACTCTACTACCCTGCGGGATGCTGAGGACCGGCACATTGACCAGCTGGCGTCACATGCTTTTGCATGTGCGGGGACGGCGCTGAGCCCGGTCTGTGCTTCTGCCATTATGGCTGTGGCCACTAGAACCCTTATCAGAAATATTCTTGATAGTGTCCCTGATGAATTGCCTTGCGAGGTGTTCAATGCACTCTCCACTTTTTGTTTTTGTAAATTTTGTCCTCTCTGCCTTGGATGACACCATTAGAATGTGTGCCAGGACATCTGCCCTTGTGGTGGCTATACGCCGCTCGGTTTGGCTACGCCAGTGGGCTGCTGACAACGCTGCCAAGAAGGCCCTGACTGGGTTTCCCTTCAAAGGACTACACCTGTTTGGGAACCGCCTGGACCTTTTTGCTAAGGGAGGCAGGTTACCCCAGGCAGGCAGCAATCTCTGCCCTTTTCGGGGTCAGGGCTCCTTCTCCTCCCCCTACCGAGGTGACAAGGGAGGGGGGTTTCCTTTACTGGGGCCCGGGGGGGGTTTCTGGGGTAGGGGCAGAGGACGTGGGCGTCCTGGCTCCTCCTGGGGCCCCAAGGCAAAATCCTCTCCCAAGCCCCCTCAGGCATGATGGGGCGCCCTCACCCATCCGGGTGGGGGGACGGCTTCAGCACTTTGCTCACGTCTGGAGGCTTCATGTCTCAGACTGGTGGATTCAGGAGGTAGTGTCCTCCGGTTACAAGATAGAGTTTGCTGCCTGGCCGCCCCCAAGATTCATCAGATCCTGGATTCCTCAGGACCCTGTGTTAGTCCAGGAGCTGGTGCAGGCAGTGCAAGGCCTCCTGGAGCTGGGGGTCATCTGCAAGGTCCCTTTAAGAGAAATGGGCAAGGGTTTCTATTCCAACCTATTCACAGTTCCCAAAAAGGATGGTTCAGTCAGGCCCATCCTGGAGATCCTCAACAAATTTGTCAGGAGCAGGCGCTTTCGCATAGAAACTCTGCGCTCTGCCATCAGCTCCCTGCGCCAAGAGGATTTCATTACTTCTGTGGACATCAAGGATGCTTACCTTCATATTCCTGTATTTCCAGGTCATCAAAGGTTCCTCAGGCACGAGGTTTTCCTTCCTCAACAGAAGGTGGACGGTCTGATTGCACAGGTCCAGTTCCTAATATCTTGTCATCATCCCTCCATCAGGCAGGGAATGCAGCTGGTGGGCCTGATGGTGGCGTGGTTCGAGGCGGTCCCTTATGCTCAGTTCCACTTGAGGCCTCTGCAACTCCACCTCTTGTCAGTATGAGACAAGGACTCAGCGTCCCTGGACAGGGGCTGTGTGCTCTCCCCCCTGGTCAGGAGGTCCCTCTCGTGGTTGATGGACTCAAGGAACCTTTTGGGGGGCAGATCCTTTCTTACCCCTTCCTGGGAGACGGTCACCACGGATGCCAGTCTGTCAGGTTGGGGGGGGGGTTTCTGGAAGTCCCTGCGGTTCCAGGGGAGGTGGGGCCCTCAGGAGGCCCACACACCTATCAATGTCTTGGAACTGCGGGCGATCAGGTTAGTTCTGGCTCACTTGACTACTCACCTTCGGTGCCTGGCTGTTCAGGTGCGCTCGGACAACCAGACGGACGGGGCCTACATCAATCATCAGGGATGGACCCGGAGCAAGGGGGCCCTCCAGGAAGTGTCTCTGATCCTGACCTGGGCGAAGACCAATGTTCCCTGCATATCAGCTGTGTACATCCCGGGGGTGGAAAATCTCCTGGCAGACTCTCTGAGCAGGGGGACATCTCGCTATGGAGAATAGTCCCTATGCAGCAGGGTGTTCCAATCTCTGTGTCACCGTTGGGGCCAACCAGATGTGGATCTGTTTGCGTCCCGTCACAATCACAAGCTACCAGCCTTTGTCTCCCTATCACAGGATCCTCTGGCCTTGACCACGGATGCTCTAGCAATGTCATGGCAGGACTTTCAGTTTCTGTATGTCTTCCCTCCATTCCCCCTGCTGGGCAGGGTTCTGCGCAAGATTGCTCTGGAAGGGGTGCCAGCAATTCTGGTGGCCCCCAGGGGGCCAAGAAGAGTGTGGTTCGCAGACGTGGTGCAGCTGGCAGTAGATCAGTACACTCTGCCCGTGGTGCCAGACCTGCTCACTCAGGGCTCACTACGCCATCCCAATTTACAAACTCTGGCTTTGACGGCCTGGCTGCTGAAACCTCCATCTTGATGAAGAAGGGGCTGTCTTCCTCGGTTGTGGATACATTGATAAGGCTAGGAAGACGTCTTCTTCTTCTATTTATTACAGGGTTTGGCGTGCTTACATTGACTGGTGTGAGTCTAAGTCTCTTCCCTGTCGTGTCTTCTCTATTCCCAGGATTCTGGAGTTCCTACAGCATGGGTTGGAGATGGGGCTCTTAGTACTCTAAAAGGTCAGGTTTCTGCCCTGGCTGTTTTCTTTCAGAAGTCCTTTGCTCAGCATTCTCTGATTATGACCTTTTTCCAATGGGTGAATCATGTGCTTCCCCCACATAAGACTATGGTGCCTGTTTGGGATTTGAACTTGGTTTTGTCAGCCTTGCAGGGTGCTTCTTTTGAACCTGTGCAGGATGCTTCCCTGGCCATCCTTACCCTCAAAGTTGTTTTTCTGTTGGCTATCACCTCTGTTAGGCGTGTGTCTGAGTTGGCGGCGCTTTCCATTAAGCCCCCCTACTATGAGAGACACCAGGACAAGGTGGAGTTTCGCTTCAAGCCAGATTTTCTGCCTAAGGTAGTGTCTGCCTTTCATTTGAATCAGGACATTGTTCTTCCTTCATTGTGCCCTAATCATAGTAATGCTAAGGAGAGGGTCTTGCATTCTTTGGATGTGGTTAGGTGTCTGAAGTACTATCTGGTGGCTAGTGCACCTTTCAGAAAGACTGATGCTCTTTTTGTAGTCCCTTCTGGTCCTAGATAGAGTTTGGCTCCTGCCAAGTCTACTGTCAGCAAATGGATCCGTCAGGCTGTGATTCAGGCCTATTCTGCTAAGGGGAAGAATCCTCCCTTCCACCTTACTGCTCATTCTACTCGTGCTATTGGTGCTTCTTGGGCTTTTCAGCACCAGGCTTCTGTTTGCAAGGCCGCTACTTGGTCTTCTGTTCATACCTTTTCAAAGTTTTACAAGGTTGATGTTAGGGCCTCAGCTGATGCTGCTTTTGGCCAAAAGGTTTTGCAGCCTGCAGTGGTCTAAACTGTCTGCTGTTAACTTGGGGATCCCACCCTACTTTATGGACACTGCTTTTGGATGTCCCGATAGTAAGTACTATATCTGGAGCAGGACGTACTGTATACTAAGAATAATACAATTCTGTGATTACTCACCTGTAGAATTGGTATTATGAGTATACAGTACATGCTGCTTCACCCCACCCTTGGTTTTGCATTATCTTGGATCCCCTGTATGGTGATTGTTATAGTTACTAGTTTGGGTTGTTTTAATTCTCCCAGCTTCTCGTTAACTGCTTTTCAATGCTGGGGATTTGTGGGAGGTCCCTGGGTATTTGAGGGGCCGGGAGGAACCTATTTTGCAGTCCAGCGCCATCTGGCGGAGTAATACCCGATAGTAAGTACTATACCTGGAGCAGGACGTACTGTATACCCATAATATCAATTCTACAGGTGAGTAATCACAGAATTGTATTTTTTTGATCAGGGGCAGTCATTGCCTAGTGGTAGGGAGACATTCTTGTGCAGGTTGGCACGTTTGATTATGGCCCGGGACATGACTAAACTGCTCTTGACCAAGACACATAACCCCCAACTGCTTCCTGGGTGCTGTGATTAGGACAGCTCACCAATCTGGGCATGTGTGCGCTCCCTGCTTGTGTTTATCTCACTTGGACAGGTTAAATGCAGAGAACAAATGTATGTGTTCACAAGCATACAATGGCCAAGTATATATTATATATCTATATATAGCAATAATATTTTGTAGTCTACTTTTTATGATAGAACATAAAGAAGAGCCCCATTCAATTTCTCAACACATTGTATAGCCATGCATTTAAGAATTTATATTTATTATATGACATCTTTAACATAGATATGGTATTGTTTTGGGGTATTGGAATGGGGGAGAAGGCCTTTTCTTTTAGTGAAGCTTCACTGAAAAGTTCTCAGGATTTTTAGAAATAAAAGGTGGTAAGCGTTGAGTGTAGGTACTCCACTGATAGTATTTTGGATATGAAAAAGTTTTAAAGCAATCATGCATATAATCTCTTTACATCTGAAAACGTAAAAAAAAGCTCTAAAAAGGGTAACTCACAGCCTATTATACATCATTTTTATTATTTTTCTGTCTCCTCAGAACTGCACTCCGCTGCTAGTATTCTGGATATAAAAATGGCTATTTCTGAATATATAGTAGGTACAGTTCAGTAATAGGGGGTTAAAAAAACCAAAAACACCGTACCATACCTGTCCTGAATCCAGGACACTTAGGGTGGAAGCCGGGGGGGGGGGGTGCACATAACATTGACTGGAAAATTAATAAGAATTGTTTTTGGACCAGATTAATGCTCTTATCCTTCATTACTTCATCCTATCTCCTTCATTACTGCAGCTAGAACGTACCCTGTCAAGATAGGTAGTGGAACTAGAGACCATTACATAGAAGACTTAATTTCAGACATAGCAGGAACACAGGACAAATATGTATTGGTATGGGCTGATGGCTTTAAGGCACTCCCTTTTGAGCAATATATTGTAAACTCTTCAGGGGGATTACGGTGCTCCTCCAGCTGCTCCTTCTCCCTAAACCTCCCTCTTTTATTTTTATTTTTTTGTTTCTTTCTTGTGTAGTTGCCAACTGTGTAACAACTGTCTTCCAGGGTTCTTGGGGACAGGCTAGAGCTGGCAAGCTAACCTGATCCAGGTGCGCCAGGGTAATAGTTTATGAAGTTTTCCTGTAGAATTCCACCCTTTTCTGAAGGAATTATCAACTGTTGTTGAGGTATTCCAGCATATTCCATTTGATATCCCATTGAGATCATTCAAGATTTGATACAAGTGGTGAATAATAAGTTATCTACCCAAGTATAGTATGTCAGGGTTAAAGAGCTGAGCTTGTCTGTGCAGATTGAAACATGCCTGGATGTGTAACACAGAGAGTAGCCATTCAGTATTATTAGCGCCATGGAAGTAATGGAACAATAATTGTATTTGGCAAGTCTACAAAGGAAGTAATGGAATTCTTACTAAGGAAGAAAAGAAGCCTAAACTAATCCATGAAAGGATGATTGATGTATATGGTTATGATGCATTTTCCCACTACCAAGTAAAGTTTTGGGGCAAGCAGGTTAAATGGCAGAGGGCATCAATTGAAGGTAACCCCAGTTCAGAGCAACCTGTTGAAAGACCTTCAGAGGAAAATTCCCATAAAATGGAGGCAATAATTTTGAAAGATCGTCTGGTCAAAGTCCGTGTTCTAGCTCATGAAATAGGCATTTCAGTTAGCTTAGTTGTCACAGAAAATGGAAGGGATGCACACTGGTTGAGAAATCAGGGTTCTCACTGCCTACCAGATGGGCACCGAAGATTAACACGCAAACTGGCCTCGACCTGGTGGCATGGAATCTAACGGCAACCCCAGTCTTCAATAGAGCCAAAAGAGGATATGCTGGGTTGGGCCCTGGGGAGTCAAGGGTCAGGATAGGAACCAGTAAAATGGTAGGCGTAGAAGCAAGGCCAAGGTCAGGGGTTACGAGCAGTTATGCGGAACCAGAGAATTGCCAATTGGGGGGTCACAGGCACAGGTTGAAATCTACAAGGAAGCCAAAGCTGTACCAAATAAGAAGTAGTAGAAGGAGATGGCGCATGCGTGAGCCTAAGACAACAGTTTCTAGTATCATTCATGATGTTTTGATAATGTCAAAGGTCACTTTCTGGTGGGTGCCATAAATGTTGATACCTGAGCATAAAACATGTTGCTGGCAATTTAGCTAAGAGAATTTAGGCATGCTTAGAAATAAAACAGGGTTCTTCTATTCTTGTATTGTTACAGACAATGACAGGGGATGGAGCTGGGTGGCAGGAAGAGGCAAATGCTTCTTCCGAGAGACAGGAGGAAGGTGGCTGCCTGGTCTGTCGCCTCAGCCACTTGTTGCTGGGGAGGAAAAGCTTCTTTGGCCGTCTCCGCGCCAGGTCGCGGCCTGTCCCTTCACCAGCTGGGATGACTGTTGCTCCTGTCTCCAGGCCTCGGCTTGTGCTCCAGGGCCTCTGCGGCTTGTGCGCTGCCACCATCTTCTTCAGACTCCAGCTCATGCTCAGGGGTCACTGCAGCCGGGCCCATTCAGCGGGCGCCTCTCCAGCTTCTGGCTTTGCATTTCTGGATGTATGTGAGTGTTTTTTTTACCTATTTTCTTTATATGGTACATGTAAATTCAGTTATGTTCAATCTGATTATCTTCTTTTTTTTGTTTTTATAGATTGTGGGAAAGGGACATATTGGTGGTGGTTCACCCCTAAGATCTCGGAGTACTCACTTGTGACTATAGAGTACTTTAATATACTTCAGTCTTAGGCCCTCGGGGACATTGAGACGGTTTTATTTTACCATGACAGAGGCATCTGGGGTAAGCGGGTCTGTTACCTTAGCAGACCGGGTCACCCCATGTCCAGTATGCTTGCTAAGGCCTCTGGACGAGGACAGTACTATTAGTCCTGAATGCGCTAGGGTGATACTCACTAAGTTTGGAAGACAAATTTCTCTGATTCTGAAGAGGATATGTTTGCTTCCATAGATTCTTATGATGAGTTATCAGAGGGTGAACTTCCTTCCAGTTTGGAGGAAAGTGTTTCGGATTCAGGGTCCTCTGCACAAGAGGCTCGCTGTTTTAAGGATCAGATTGAAGGCCTGGTTAGTTCCATTTTAGAGATTCTGGATATCTCGGCTCCAAAAGTTCCCAAGAGGATAATTTCTCCAGTATCGTCCAAAAAGAATGGGAAAAGCCAGATAGACTCCCCTTCTTTCCTAGAATGTTGGATACTAAGTATACTTTTTCTTCAGATCTGGTTAATTTATGGTCTTTTCCTCTTGTGGTAGATGCTCCAGTTTCAGGTCTCTCTAATATGGCATAATGGTATGCCATCCTCTGTTAGTGCCTCACTAAAGGATCCGGTGGATAAACACATAGATCAGGTGGCGCATCATACTTTTTCTATTGTAGGTTCAGCCTGTGCCACATGCATAGCATCCTTGGTGAGCAGAAGGTTAAAGCAGCTGGATTCCAATACTCGATACATGAGTCGTTCACGGAATCTATTCTCCCAGCTAATTAAGACTAGTATGGATGTTAATAAATATGTCATATCTGATATGGATGATTTGGTTAGATTAAGCGTGAGAGGGTTAGCTCTGTTAGTGACTTTACAGCGTTTTATTATGGCTAAAACAATGGTTTGCTGACGAGGCCTCCAAGAAAGCCCTGGCAAAACTCTCCTTTCAGTAAAGACATCGTTTAAGGAGTGTGTTTGGATGATATAGTAAAATAAGGCTACTGGAGGTAAGTCTACTAAACGTCCACAAAGAAGGAAGTCTACCCCCTTTTTACACAGGTCCTCTAATCCCTGGCCCTTTTGTGGCGGTGGTTCCACCTCCTCAGGATACCAAACAGAATTTTTGGAACAGACCCACGTGCCAAAATAGGGGAAGATCTTTCTGGCGGAACCAGGCAAAGTCCCCTTTAAAGCCCCCTCTGGCATGAAGGGACACCCCACCATTTTAGATGACTCCTGCATTTTGCTTCTATTTGGAGGCTCCATGTATAAGATCTGTGGATACAGGAGGTGGTTTCCTTGGGTTACAAGATCAAATTGGGGGCCCTCCTTAAAGGTTCTTTTGGGCAGGGGTATCCCGAAATTCGGTGAAAGCAGAAACCTTGAGATCCACCATAGCTCACCTTTTACAAATTGGAGTAGTCCGTCATGTTCCCTTCTCAGAGAGAGGCCAAGGTTTTTACTCCAATTCGTTCATAATTTCCAAGAGGGATGGCTTTATGTGCCCAATATTAGATCTTAAGGACCTCAACAGGTTCGTCCTTCCTGGAGAAATTTTGCTTAGAATCCTTAAGATCTACAGTGATGTCACTTCAGCTGGGAGAATTTATGACCACTGTAGATTTAAAGGATGCGTACCTACTTATCCCTAATTTTTCCAGGTCATCATATATATTTGCACTTTGCAGTAAAGGCCTACACTTTCAGTTTGTGGCTCTGCCCTTCGACCTGTCTTCAGCCCCAAGGTTATTTACCAAGGGTACAGGCTCTCTTGTCGTGCCCTCAGCCTATGATTCGCCAGGGAATGTGCCTGTTGGGCCTGATGGGGTCTTGATTGCTTCGAGGCTGCGCCTTTTGCACAGTTTCACACAAGGCCACTCCAGGAGTTTCTCTAGATCTGGGATTGGACCACGGAAGCTCTGGATCACCCCTTTTACATGACACAATCAGCCAGAGAGTCCCTAACCTGGTGGCGGAATCTTCAGGTGGGCAGGTCCCTTCTTCTAGTTCAATGGAAGACAGTCACCATGGATGCCAGCCTAATGGGTTGAGGAGGTGTCATGGAGTCTCAGACAATCCAGGGACAGTGGGGACCAGGGGAGAACAAGCTACTTATAAATATCCAAAAGCTGAGAGCAATTCTCTTAGCCCTCACACATTGGACTTCCAACCTGAGAGGCCATTCTGTTAGGATTCAGACAGAAAACCTAACGGCGGTGGCAAATATCAACCACCAGGAGGGCACCAGGAGCAAGAGAGCTCTCAAGGAGGTGAGCCGCATATTTCTTTGGACCGAGAAGCATGTTCCATGCATTTTGGCAATTCACATATCAGGAGTGGACAATTTGCAGGTCGATTCTCTAAGCGGAGCAGTCTTGCATCTGCATGGAGAGTGGTCCCTCAGTCAGAAGGGTTTCAGTGCCTTTGCATGCGCTGGGGGCTCCCAGATGTAGATCTCTTTGTATCTCACCACAATCGGAAGGTTCTGAGGTTTATGTCTTGGTCCAGGAACTCTCTAGCAATAGCAACAGATGTTCCATGGTCAACTTTCAGGCTTCTTTATGTGTTCCCTCCATTTTCATTCCTAGGGCAAGTACTAAAAAATATAGCCCGCAAAAGTGTTCCAACCATTCTGGTGGCTCCTTGCTGGCCAAGAAGAAGCTGGTTTTCAGACATAGTATGTCTGAAGGCGTGCATTGGCTGATGTGATCAGATCTCCTCACACAAGGGCCTCTACAGCACCCCAATTTACGAGTTCTGGCTTTGACGGCCTGTCTATAAAAAGCCTCCATCTTGACAGAGAAGGGTTTATCAGCCAGTTATCCAAACCATGATTTAACAGATTTCATCAAAGATTTACTACAGAGTCTGGCAAGTATTTATCTCTTGGTGTTGTGGAACTCTTTTGGTCATTATATTTTTTCGATGGTTTGACACTAGGTATGAGATTTTACGAAGCACACAATTTGCCGGTTCGATACCAATGAAGGGCTTGTGGTCCCCCTGGTGGGAACGTTCCAATTTGCTTGGGATGGAGAGATGGCTGGGAACTGAAGTCCACGAAGAACAAGCTCTTTTCGAGGAGAATGACTGAAGATTCTTCTCCACCGCTTTGAATTACATCACAACTGTCATTTTATGCCCTCAAAATGGGGGGGGGGGGGGGGTATGTTTTTCCTGAGAAGGGTCAAGAAGCCTGAAACACATTTCTGCTAGTAGGAAAGTATGCTTCTTTTAAAGCAATTTTTGAATGTACCAAATAGTCTCTGAATGTTTGAGATAGTAAAATCCGAAACATAAGTGATAACTATGAAATAGGTCAGGTTAATATCTATAAATTCCCGGTGTTGGTATTTGATTCAGTAGCCAATCGTATTTCTGTTGACCACTGTCATGTTATAAACCAGGAGTGCACAACCTTTTTGTTATAAGGGCTGCATTGTCTTTATTGTTCGTTATAGGTGAGGAGAAGTGAGATGGAACAAGGTGGCAAGAGGTAAGGTAGGGAGAGCTGAGTTAAAGCAGGCAGAGGTAAACAGGTTCATTTAGCACAGATAAGGATCAAAGGGCAAGTTCTTCTCTCCACTCTGGAGGGGGTACTATGGGCAGTGAGGGTCACTTGTGGCCCCTGGGCCGCAAGTTGTGCACCCATGCTATAAACTCATATGTTGCAATGAGTAACTACACTTATAATTATTGCAATTTATGCTAACAGTTCAGATCAAAGTGAGCCCACCTGAGCTTCATTTATATGCGTGCCTATGTTTTGATGTGTTGCTCAAGGCTAGTTCTGCAAACTAAATTGAAATTAATTATAGTCCTTTCTGGCCATAAAAGCATTGAAATATCTCACAGGCCTTCATTCATTTGTGTGTCGCATGATGACACTTGTCAGGTTTTATTAGTGTCTGAAACACGTACCCATATCTGTTCATTAGAGAAAAAAATATCTGAAACTTTTGGTTATGCATTGTGTATTCCGTTTGTGTATCCCTTCCCCCCATAACGATGCAGCATATTAAATCCTTTAATGCTAATTTGGCTCTGCAGGCGGTGCTTCTCTTTCCTGGTTTTGCTAGGCAGTGATATCAGCATTCTGTTGGTGACAGGTATGACTTTCTGGTGCAGGAAACTCAACCAGTGAAAATGCTCGTTGGCTGAAATTTTAGGCAGCTCAATTCAGCAGCATAGTAACATGACCATCTGGCTTAACCAAATAAGTGAGGCGCCACCCACTGTCATGCTTAAAGTGGACCAAAAGTGTCCCTGGTGTAAGACTCCAGGGCTTCCTGATTCCCAATTAAGTATTCCCTCGCTTACCCCAATATGGGGGAAAACTCAGTACTCTTTCCCCTTCTGGAAGCCCCATCTTTTTTCCCATTGCCAATAGCACTGCTAGTATTATAAATTACATTTTTTGATTGGGGGACAAAAGTGTCAGGATTCCAGAATTGCTGGGAGGCTGTACAAAATAGTCTGGGTATCTTTCTTTTTCCCTTGTTAGCAAGGGGAAAACTGAGTTGCAGTCCAACAGCTGAGTTTACGATTCTTAGCAGAAATTTAAACGGGTGCCCAATAGGGCTTTGATTGACTAAAACCTGCAGTTGGTGCTAAAGGGTTTAAGACATAAGTTGAACTGAAACATTCCACTTGCGTTGCATTGCAGGCTGGAAACCAACTAGCCGATCAGTTGAAATTTCACATGACATCCCCAGGCAGGGGATGAAAAGATGGACTGCAGACAAAACTTTAGCTTGTGTGCACATTGCAGAGCATTACAGGCTGGGTAGCTGAGGAGCGAATTGCACAT
The DNA here is from genome assembly GCA_027917425.1 of Gastrophryne carolinensis. Taxonomy (NCBI): domain Eukaryota; kingdom Metazoa; phylum Chordata; class Amphibia; order Anura; family Microhylidae; genus Gastrophryne; species Gastrophryne carolinensis. Next base: position 115,219,167 of record CM051244.1, on the reverse strand, counting down.
CAGATTTCATGATTTTGCAGTATCACAATTTCACATTTCCAAAAAATGCAATACTGGGGTTTAACATGTTGGGCTAATGTGTGGCAGCCATCAGGATTTCTACATTCCGTGCACCCTATGCTGAAATTTACAGCCTTATACATTTTAGCTTGACCTTTCCCTTATTTTGTTCAAAGTAATCTACATTACTAAATAAAGCCCATATACCATGTTGGAATGACCTTACAGTGAATCTTTTATATGTAAATCTAGTTAATGGCTTAGAATTGTGTTCAGGGCTTTGGTGCCGTATGCCTCCTGCCTCATTTACACAGTGGAGACAGCTGGGGTAGCTTTATTAGTCTTTCCTATCACACTGGGAAGTCAGGTTGGAGCATCTTGTCTTACAGTCCCTTGTTTGCATTTGAGATAAAAATTCTATGTGACAAAAGGCTGTTCGATATTATTTTCCTCTAAATGTTATAATCCAGTTAATAACGGAAGGAGTGAAGGCTATTTCCTCCCCCACCAACCGTGATCGTTACACAAACCTTATCTATTACAGATGTTGTTTATAGAGCAGATTATGTGACATCATTTCAGGCCAATACAAATATGTTTTCAAATGTGACCATGTAGATGCAACGCTAAGAATAATCTTGTTTATTGGCTTCTTCCAGTAACTCTTTAGCGACTACTCCAGAACAATCTCAACAGAAAGCGTAATCATTTTATATATTACCTTAGTAGTTGGATGATAACAACCAACAGCATACTGTAAAAGCAAAATGTACCACTTCAAAGTATACAGGGGAAAGAAACCACTATATATTTTAGTTAAAATATAAACAGGCTGAATAGTGGGAAGAGGGGGTCACTTATACACCCAAACTGAAAAGCATCTTGGCAAGCTTTTGGTTTTCTCATAAAGACAGAAATAATATAAAAGGGTGACAGGTTTTTCAGCGTACTATTCAACTTTTACAGGAGTGGTCGGCTCCATTTAAATGCCTGTCTCAGGAACCAGCCTGTAGGAAACCACATTATGTACATTATCTGCCCAAAGCATTGCATAATGGGTAAAAGAATCTACATACATCAGCATAATTGCCAAATGGGCATTTAAATCCAGGTTTGCTGAGCATATCAGGAACATTAGGGAAGGGAAAGTTATTCGCTCACTGTCTGCACATTTTTTAAAATATCTCAATAAGGATCCCTCTTGCCTGTCTTTTACTGTTTTGGAACCTGTAGAAAACTGGAGAGGTAACAGTATAGTAAGACCGTTTTCTAAATGCAAAACTTATTGGATTTTAAAGTTGGACAGTATGCACCCAAAAGGCCTGAATATAGATCCAGACCTAAATTGTTTTATTACTAGATAATGTCCTATGCTTTATTATTGTGAACATTCTAGAGGAATTGGGTGTATTCCCCGCTTCAGTTCTCCTCCTTCCATCGCCCTTTTTTTTCTCATTAGTTATATAGCATCTTCCCTTTTAGTGTTATTACTTTTCTCTGATTCAGTAATTGGTTTGGTAATTTAAGGTTCAAGCACATTAAGCCCTGGATTTTGTGTGTGGCACCCTAGATGACGATGAGACCCAAGTGCTGCAGCTTTCTGCAATGTTGAGGCTGAGAGGCAGACCAGCAGAGAGTTGTGGGTAGAACAGGATACCAGGGGTGACTAGGTCCTAGACCCAATGTGGACTGAAGGCCATCAGAGTTCGGAAGAAGAGGTGGTGGTCATACAGCCCCAGGAAGCCAGAAGGAGGAGCATAAAGGTACAAACCATCAGTGGTTAGCCCGTTGCGACTACTGGCCAACAAGCCCAGGGTCTGAGCACGCCAAAGCTGCTTCGAGGGATCTCACCAGCGTGGCATTTTTTCAAGCAGTGCACAGAGGACAAGACGTGGCGTCTGCACGCTGTGCAACAGTTGCTAAAGCAACCTCATGCATGTCCAGGCATCTGCAAACAAAACACGAGCTGCAGTGGCAGAACTACCAGAAAAAACTGCAAACACCTGTGCCTCCTTCTACTCTGCTTTGTCAGTCAGTGCAGCCCCTGCACCACCAATTTGAGCACTGCCACTGGGAAACGGCAGCATGCGGTGCTAAAACTCTTCTTTCTGGGCAAAAGATCCCTCACTGCCCAGGAGCTGTGGACCGGCATACAGGACCATACAGATGAGTGGCTGCTGCCATCGCACTTGAAGCCTGACAAGGTGGTGTGCGACAATGGGCCGAAACTTGTAGCAGCCTTGGGCTGAACGGGTTGATGCACAACCCTTGGCTGCCGCATGTGCATAACTTGGTGGTGCAGAGCTTCCTGGCCCATTATCCAGAAATGCTGGCGTTGCTTCATAAAGTGCTTAGCATGTTCTTGCACCTGCGGCCTTCCACTGCCACATATGTGACTTGCCCACCAGGTGGAATTCCACATTTTACATGCTGGAAAGGTTTTGTGAGCAGCAGCAGGCAATAGTGCAGTTCCAGCTCCAAAATGCCTGAGTGAGTCGGAGTGCAGACCAACAGCACTTCACCACCAGTGAGTGGGCCTCCATAATGGACATCCGTGCAGTGCTTTCAGTATGACACCAATATGGTTAGCACTGATGATGCCATTGTCAGCGATACCATCCCCATCTTCTGTCTGCTGGGAAAAAAATGATTCAGGCCATGACGGAGGAGGGGTAAGCAGAGGAGGACTAGGAACGTCCATTTTCCCCACTGTCAGGGCAGTACACACATTGCTCGCATGGTGGGTTGATGGGCCGACAGCGGGCAGGTATGCCATTGTCCAGCTAGAGCACAGTTTTGGAGGAATCGGAGGAGGACTACTTTCTCTCTCACAGTAGGGTGGCACCCAGTGCAGCTCAAGGGCATCACTGGAGCGTGGCTGGAGGGAGGAGGAAAAGCAGATACCCGGCACTGAGAACAGTGTCTCCTTAACTCAGGGCAGCCTGGCTCACATGAGCCACTACATGCTCCAGTGCCTGCACAAGAACACAAAGTTGCCCGCATAGTCACCAGTGCTGATTACTGGGTGGCCACCTTGCTTGATCCCCTCTATAAGGGCAACATAACCTCCTTTATTCCAGCACTGCAGCGCAATTGGAGGATGAAAGATTACAAACACATGCTGGGGACGCACTACTGACAGTTGTCCACTACATCCACCACCATCGGATACTACGGCCCATAGTACCAGGTGGCAGACTCTGACTTGCATGGTGGATAACTACCTGTCCACGTGTCTGGTACAGAGCAATGGGTCCTCCGCGTTCAATTTCTGGGTTGGTAAATTACACACATGGCCAGAGCTTGCCCTCTATGCCTTGAAGGTGGTGCTGGCCTGCCCTGTGGCAAGTGTCCTATCAGAACATGTGGTCAGCACAGCGGGAGGTGTGATTACTGACCAGAGGCTCTGTCTATCCACAGCCAATGTAGACGTCCTTACATTCCTTAAGATAAACCAGGCAAGTATCCCACGGGACTTGGCTATGCCAGCACCTGAGTGACCGGGTAAGTGTTTGCTACCTTCTCCTCCTTCGCCTCTAACGCTTAAACCGACACGTACTTTGCCTTACCCATTTCATGCGGTGCAATCGTCCTGGTGTTCCCCCTATTATCAGCCCTCTAGCCTTCGACACCCTCATTTTACAGCCATCTTTGGGCCCCAAAGTTCGGGACCCCCTTGACTTCAATGGGGTATGGGCTCAACGACCCAAACCTGAACTTTGCTGGTAAGTTTGGCCGAACTTGGTAGACCCGCTCATCAACAGTCCTCATAGTCCTAAAAACTGCATCTATGACTAAGGGCCAAGGCATGTCCGAAATGCGTAAGATCTTTCATTTTGCCTTATCTGCTCTAGTCCGAGTTGTTGTTTTGCTTAGGTGTAATTTTGCTAAAGTTCACAGGTATATTTGCAGATCTTAAATGTATAAGGCAATAAGGCATAAGCTCAAATATACGACGTGTGATTTTTTTTAACAGTGAGTTCCGAGGACAAATGCACTACAAAAAGGGTTAATTTAGTACTCCACAAGCACAATCACCAAGAAAACTGGTCTGACTAGTTTACAAGAACAATTGGTTGGTTACTTTATAAGGTGAGAAAGGAAAAGATGCAATAAAGCCAAAATAAATATAATGTTACAAAAATACAGTTCTCAGTAGTTTGTAAGAAATGCAAGAAACAAATGTATCTTAGTAAAGTAAAATTGGTTCCATGATCATTCAGGTCCTTCAAATTTCAGCAGCAGGGTGAAAAAGTCCATTACGTGTTTCTGATTGAGGAGAAAAAGGAAAGTAGCGTGGAATGCTTTTGTCCAACATAGCACCACACCTTCTTGACCAAACACAGGTCCCCAAAATCATCCAATGGGTGATTGCCTTGTATTTAACCTATTAACCGTTATCCTACTATCCAATCCCAGATCGACACATAAACATTTCTATAAAAGAAACTGGCTGCATGGTTTCAGCCATCTTGGAATACATGGTCTTTGGCCATTTTGTAAAATGCCAAATCATTTTGAACATTTTATGCATATTTTAGTTTAATCTTTCTTTACTGAGATTTTTGTACACAGCAAAAAAAAATACAGGGGAGGAACAGCAACATAGGTGAACACACACATAAGGTAGAGTAGAAAAAGCAGTAAACTCATACATAGAGCGGCTCAGCCCCACTTCCAAAACCTGACAATATTTTTCCCCTTCCATGCTCACCTACCAGGAGGCGCTGACGGAGGGGTGGGGGTCAGAACAGCCAGAAATAATGTTTGCATCTCATACTCCCACCAGTCGTCTCCCAGTGTCAGGTTGTTTATAGGCCAGATAGGTCCAAGGTATGCATGTCCGTGTACATCGCCAAAAACATCACCCAAACACAGAGGGAGAGAAAAAGGCTACCTATCACGCTGCACTACATTGAGCGTTCAATCCACGTGTGGCACCTCAACCCCAGCTATTCTGCTAAAACTGTGCCAGGCTTCTCTCCGCGACCCACCACCAAGGAGATACCAGATAATCCAGTGGGGGGGCACAAAGGTGAGAGAGGGTCACTGCACATCTCCACTCCAGGAGAGGGGGAGCAAGGCAACATCAGTAACGAGGAGATCACAGGAAAGAGGGTGGGGGCACACACCATGGAGGGGTAGAAGGGAGGGGGCAGAAAAGGCAGGGAGGTTTCCTAGCAGTGAGCAAGGCAGGAGAGAGGGGAAAAGGTACGGGCTGAAGGGGCGGGATAGGAGAGGCAGGGCAGGAGAAAGAAAGAGAGGGAGAAAGAGAAGAGAAGAAAAGAGAGAGCGAAGGGAGGAGAAGACAAGAAATAAAATAAAATGAAAAAAAAATATATATATATATATAAAGGGGGGGAAGGGGGGGCAAAGCCTCCCTTCCCGATGCCCCGAACAGGCTGGCCTCAAGGGGGGGGGGGGGGCACACCATCCTCAGCCAGTATCTAACGCCAAACCGCGTCAGACTCTCTGAATCTAGTCCAGGTCGTCAGATACGCCTCAGGGTTTCCTCTATCCTCCGATACTAGCTCCTCTATCCTCCGTATGTGGCCCATTTCAGCAAACCATTCTGCCACGCTTGGGGGATTTGGGGTTTTCCAGCACCTGGGGATAATCATCCTTGCTGCTGTCAAGAAGTATCTGAAGATACCCCTCTTCCCCACGGACAGCAGGCCCGTATTCAAAGATAGGAGGGCAGTCCGCTGCCTGTTCGGCACCTCCAGACCCTCCACCTCTGTGTGTATCTGGAATATGGTTTCCCAGAGTTTCATGATCCTGGGGCACTCCCACCAAATGTGAAGAATATGTTCTGGTGGCTGGGGCTGCATGATAAGCTCTTCTCTGGGAGTCAAAGGGAGAAGAGTTCTCTCCAGATGACCCTCTGATGTGAGAAACGCCATAAGCTGACGATGTAGAAGCCACGACACTTGGCACCCTGCGTTTTGCTCTCTGAGGTCATCCAATGAGGGCGGTCTCGTCCCCCCCCCCCCCCCACTAGGATGTCCCTTAACCTGACATCCCTCCAAATCAAGTACTGGGCGTCCATTGGCCTGGGGGAACTTTGGGTTGTTGAACAAGGGGGTGAGGGGCTTGTTCACCAAAGCCCCCTGCTTTTGGATCCCAACCCAGCCACAAAAGTGCCGGGCCAGATAGGGAAGATCCTTCTCTCCCGAGGCGGTCACCCACGGGAGTACTCTCGGGTTGAAACCCAACATATCTCTTTCCAGCTGGACCCAGAGGTTGTCCCCCCCCCCCCCCGTAAATCCAATCTGCCAATCTCATTAGGACTACAGTGTTGTGGTAGAGCCTCAGGTATGGTGCAAGAACACTGACTGGATAGACTTGAGGAAGTGTCTAGGGAGGAGAATAGGGACTGTCTGAAACAGATACAAGAATGGAGGGAGGATCTCCATTTTCAGAATGCTGATCCTTCCAAACCAGGAGTAGCGCCCTCTGTCGTACTTTGAGAGGATCTGAACAGTCTTAGATTTGAGTTCTTTAAAGTTGAGTTCGAACAGATCATTCAGGTATTTTATTGCTGCAGATTGCCACTTAAAGGGAAAGCTGCTTTTGAGGTTATCCACCAGGTGTTGGGGCAAAGTCAGGTTCAGCGCCTCCGACGTGTAATTAATGTGGAAGTTTGATATCCATCCTAACAGCTCAAGGAGGAGGTCATCAGCAAAAACCGAAGCTTTGTACTGCCGGCCCTCGCACTCTATGCCCTTTATATCCGGGTTGCCCCTAATTGCCACTGCCAGGTGCTCCGTGGTTAGGCGAGAGGCGAGAGGGGGCAACCTTGGAGGGTACCATTTGTGATTGTGAAAGGTTCCAACAAAATTCCATTGGCCCTGACTCGTGTCATTGGGCCCTGGTATAGAGCCATAATCTTAGAAGTTATGTTGGGTCCAAGGCCAATTTGTGCAAGTGTAGCTTGAAGGAAGGGCCAGATCGCCCTTTCAAACACCTTCACAGGAGAGTAAGCACGCCGGCACACCCTTGTACGCAATCAGGTCAATCAGGTCCCTCACGGCCTGGAACAAAGCCTACCTGGTCCAGGTGTATCAGGTGCGGCATCTGTGGTTGGATTCTGGTGGCTATGATTTTGGCCCAGAGCTTTATATCAACATTGAGCAGGGAGATGGGCCTGTAGCTGCCGCACATTGATGGGTCTTTAACCGTCTTTGGTATCACCGCTATCGTGCCCTCCAGTACCTGCTTTGGAAGGGGGTTATCCCCCCCCCCCCACACATGGTTGAAGTTCCGAAGGAGCGAGTTGCACCGCTAAGGCCTTAAAGAATTAAAGAATCTAGGAGTAAAGCCGTCTGGACCCAGGCTCTTCCCAGATAGTGCCTCTTTGATGGCTTTCAAAACCTCCTGTTCCGTGAAGGAGACTTCCAGCTCTGCTGAGGCATCCTCCATGAGCACTGGGAGACGAGTCTCAGCCACGTAGTCCCGCACCTTCATCTCCCGCTCCTCCGCTGGGACCAGGGCCAACTTCGGCTGGAGATTATAGAGGTCGCTATAGAAGCTTTTGAACACCCCCGGGATCTTAACCGGATCCACAACTGCCCCCCCACATATAATACACGGAATAAATTACGCTGTGGCTCTGTCTCGAAGGGACCTGGCCAGGAGTCTTCCACATTTGTTTGCATGTTCATACATCGTGGTGTGCAACCTGTCCCTATATTTGAGATGGGCCTGATCATATAGTTTCAGATTACTCCTGTTGAGCGAAAGCTTGGTGAGCAGTATTGGGGATGGGTCAACCTTATGCTTAGACTCCAAGTCATGTATTTCTTGCAGTGTTTTAGCGATTAGTTCTGACCTCTTCAGCCTCAAGCCTTCCTGGATGAAAACTCCCCGCAGCACACATTTGAGCACTTCCCATTGGGTCGCCGGGGAGCAAACATCCCGCTCATGGTCCGAATCAAAGTTGGTGATCGCCTCTCTGATCCTGTTCATGCAGACCGCGTCTCTGAGAAGGTTGTCATTCAGGCGGCAGCTCCATTGCTTTAGAATGGCGCCGGGCTATGCTGGCCTTAGGGTGCCACTGTAGGGCATGGTGACTCAGCAAGAGAATCAATGCGACTGTATGAGCCATGCGTAGGCGAGAAGTACGTGTAATCCCTTGCATGTCCATTTTCCAGCCTCCAGACATCCATCAGCTGCAGGTTATGAAGGGCCTTTTGTATGGACTGCAGCTTTCCGAGGGGTACCGAGGACCTACCAGCCGAGGTGTCTAAGGGGGGATTAAAGTCTCCTCCCAAGATAACGATCCCCTCCGCAAAGCTCTCGAGCTGCTTAAGATACCTTTGGAATGCCGCCACCTGGTCATGGTGTGGTAGGTACAGGTTTGCCAATGTGTACTTTCCTTGGTGGATCTCAACCTTAAAGAAAACGAACCTCCCTTCGGGGTCCGTTAAGCGCTTAACCACTGTGTGCGGCACTGATTTATGGATCGCTATTGACACTCCCTGCGACCTGCCCGACGGGTTAGTGCTATGAAGCCAGGTGGGGAAGTATCTTCTGCACAGGGCAGGCACCTTACCCTCCTGAAAATGGGTCTCCTGGAGCATGCAAATGCTCACCCTTTGCTTGTTGAGATCGCAAAGGCAGGGGACGAGGATGCAAAAACAGAGAAATAGAGGGAGAAGAAGAAAGCACAGACCAAGAGAAAAGAAGGAAGAAAGAAAGAAAGAGAAAAAAACAGAGGGGGGAGGGAGAGGAGGCAGCTGGAGAAGGGATGTGAGAGTCAAAGGAAAAATCAAAGTAGCGGGTTGCCGGGGTAAGACAGGCCCGCAGTGGACTCTAAACGAGGGGCACCTTTGGTGGTGTAACACCGCCTGCTCCCTCTTTTCCCTAGTCTGGCCGCCCCTGAAATGTCCAGGGCAGGGTCCCTTCAGGGATACCTAAGTTGGGGGAGTGTAAGTCGAGAACGGACAAAGGTGTAGGAGATGCACACATTAAACAGAGATGACACATTGTAAACGGACGAATAACTCTATTAAAGGCACAATCATCTTAACAACTTCAAGGAGGCACTGGACCATGAACATGAAAATGGAGATGAAAATGAAGCCCAGGAGGAGTCCCCAGAACTGGAGTCCACCAGGCGACTCCCTCAGCGGGAAAGGGGGAGGAATGGCACCCACCGCCCCCCCAGAAAGGTAAGGGGGGCCAGGAGGAGAGCAAGGCAAGGCGAACCAGGTGCTATGCCAGCCGGCAAAGCCTGGGGATACCAGCACCCCCGCGGGGGGGAGGGCATCCCCAACCCATACCCTATGACAACAAAGCAACATAAAACAGTAATTACGCGCTACAGGTGGACTATTTATTTTAACAAAAGACGCAATCCACTTGATAAATGCAAGAAGACACTTTACTCGGAACATGAAATTGAAAGTGAGGCCGGGGCGGGACCCCCTCAGCCAGAGCACACCAGGCACCCCCAACTTCAGGAAGGGGGAGGTAGGCACCTCCCGTCCACCTCCCATGCTAGGGAGGGGAGAGCGGGACTAAGCAGCCCAAGCTGGATGCCAACTGTCAAAGCCTGCGTGCCCCAGCACCGCCATGGGAGGGAGGGCACCCCCAACCCGGGTCCCACAACCACAGAGCGACAGTGAGCAGTAATTACATGTTTTAAGTGGACTAATAATTCTACAAAAGGCACAAGCAGCTTGGCAATTACGATAAGGTACAACCATGAATGTGAAAATGAAAATGTAAGTGGGGCCCAAGAGGGACCCCCACAGCTGGGGCACGCCAGACGCCCTCCGCCAAAGGGAGGGGGAGGGAAGGCACCCCCCCACGCCGGCGCCCGATTCAGGTGGAGCACAGGGCGAGGCAACCCTAGCGGGACTCCATCCGTTGAATCTCGAGGGCCCCAGCACCTCCACAGAAGAGAGGGCGCTCCAAAGCTGGGCCCCACAGCAACATTCAAACAATAAGTGGAACAATGAGTGGGCCACAGGGTCCACATCAATATGGCACATCTGGAAGGGGCCCCCGTCCTCTGGGGCCCCCTCTTGCTCCTATTAAAGGCCTTTGCGGCTCCCTCCGTGCCAGCTTACCAGGTGGGAGGGCCAGATTTGGAGCAAGCCAGTCCGGCACCTGAATCTTCAGTCTCCAGAAATGCAAGAGTGCTGGAAGCTGATCGGTCAAGGTGAAGGAGCTTCCATTCCTGCGGACAATCAGGTGAAGCGAGAATCCCCAACGGTAGGAGGCTCCCTGACATTGAATCAGGCATCTCATTTGAAGTGTTCTGAGGGACAGGTCACGATGGAAGCACCCTCGAATCTGATTTGGCCCTTCTCCCACGCTTTCCTCAGGATGTCTTCCTTGGTCTTGAAGAGGTGGATCCTGCAGACCACATCCCTGGGTCGCTGAGGGTCCGCAGGTCTCAGGCCCAAGGTGCAATGAATCCGGTCTATGGCGAAGTCATTCGTGGGGGGGGAGGGCCCCAGGATCGTATTGAAAATGGTTTTGGCTGTGCGCTCCAGGTCTGCTTGGTCGACCGTTTCCGGGAGCCCTCTCAGTCGTCCAGGTTGAGGCTGAGGGCAGGGAGGTGACACCTCTCCTCCTGTTGCAGCTACTCTAGGGTCGCCACTCTCTGGGCCAGCGTAGACTGATCCTGCTCCACCGTGTTGACTCTGTGGCAGATTTCTGCAACTGAGTTCTGAAGCGTGCTGAAGTCTCTACGAAGGGTGCTCTCCATCGAGTGGTAGGGTCCGTATAGCGTCGGCTATGTTCGATCTAGCGACTTCCGGCAAAGCTGATATCAGCAAAGGAGACATGGGGCTGGAGTCCATGATCATGTAGTCAAGGGGGGTGCCGGGCCCCTCATCCAGCCGCTGGGTCGGTCCATCAAGCAAAGACAAGTGCATCCGATTTTCGCGCACCCCCATCACCGGCTCGTCTCCAGTCCCGGGTGAATCCGCTGTAGGATGCCAGTCATCACTCCACCCTCCTGGGTCTGAGCACCAGCCGTTATTGGGGGAAAGGGGCGTCCTCAGTGCGCTCAGGTCTTCCTCCACACCGTGGTCATACCAAGACCACGCCACCACGGTGCGCCCAGGTTGAGTGCGGGGGGTTGCGTTGCGCTCTGCAACTCCTCCCTGATGAGGAGGCTTTGCAGGCTCTGCATGTGCTGGCTCAGCATGGCCCCTCTGCTGTCGGGACACCCCTCTCCCCACCTGCGCTGGCTCTGGGGTGCTGATTCCCACACTCCACTCCTGCTCCCGGTTGCCCGCAACAGCATGGCCCTTTACAAGCCTGTCTTGCGGCTCTGCGAATGTCTTCTCCGCCACCTGGATGTCGGCAGTCCCGCAGGCGGCTTGAGTCACTCCAGCCGTCACCTTTTCCTCCGTCGCCACCGCTGCTGTCTGCTCAGTCACGGCACGGCCAGGGACAGTCTCCTCCCGTGCCTCCTTCCGCACCTCGCTGCTCATACCTGCAGGCGCCGGTGCGTCTAATGTTGCCCCCAGAGTCTGTCCGGTAGGATAGGGTGCAGAGCTCCTGCAGAAGACGACCTATCCCGCCATCGGCTACCCACACGCCCCCTTTATGCATATTTTTATAATAGATCAAACCAATACAACAAATATGAAAAAATGTGTCTGTAGCACTACAGTTGTGCTCTGTTTTTATGTCATTTTGGCCATAGTGGCCTTATGCTGATTTTAAATAACTGGAAAAAATTTGGGACATTTTAATAACTTTGGCTGTGCTAGCTACCCTTTCTAACTTGCTGCTCTCTATGAACTCACAAGTTTAAATAGATCTGCATTGAATGAGCTCTGCATGCTAATGATCCAAGCCACATAATAAGGCTGACTGTAAATAACACTCACGGCAACACATTCACATATAAATGTATCCACAGAGCAAAGTCAAAACTACAAACTGTTAACCTACAAACTACCCAAATAAGTGGGTCCAATAACAATAGACGTACAGTAAAGCGATACAAAGCAAAAATTACATATCAAATGAAAAGTGTAGAAATAAACATAATTAAAGCTGAAAAATGACATGTACTTTTCCACATTAATTCTAAAGTCAGGAAAAACAATCCCCCGAAAATTAGAGAGAAAGGGCAACAACGAATCATAGAGCTCCACTACAAAATAGTAAGGAGTAGAAATACATTCGCACACACAGCATTTTGTGAACTTTTCACTGAGTTTACTAGTTGCAAAGTGATTTTCGACTGTGCTCGATAAAAATTGGCCCGGAAATTGGTGCACACATTTAATTTGACTGCCTTTCTGAATTGCAAAGAGCATGCAATCTAATTTTCCAAGTGTTATTTTTTTCCTTCTTTTAGTGAATCAAGGCCAATGTTGCTGACATGAACATATTTTAATGATTAGATAGCGGTGATACCTGCTGCCTCTGAAGACGATTTATTTCAAAACATGTTTCAGAAAGGCAGAGTGTCTTTGTTAGCTTGACTTTTATTATCTTGCAAAATGAAGACACTTTCTGCTTTTAATAATATCAGTGATGTGGATGTCGTGTTTATTATAATATCAACTGCTTTCACCAGGAATTGTGAAGCTGGCTGTGGGAATATCGCTGCTGGGTAAACATGTGGAAGGAGGATTATATATTATAGGCTGACTAGGATATCCCATCCCGGAGCCCCTACAATTGGTGCTGGGCTTGGGGAGCCGGTGAGTGGATAAAATTTTTACCCTTACGCTTCTGAGCCATTTGTGTCTAATACTGAAAGCAAGTGCATTAAGTGGTATACCCTATTGGACACGCTCCAGGACTGTGAATTGTATTATATATGTATACATATTTATAATTTTTTTTAGTAACAAAAGAGGAGACTGTCCTTTTTGTAGCACGACCCCCTCCCCCACTATTTTCTTGATCTGATGTGTATATTCAGAGTAGATGTGTGTTCCTACTGAGGGTTCGCTGCTCCTCTTGACTACTTAGTGCCGCTCATATAAGGAAATATATATACCTGCTTCACAGCATGTGGTATAATACAGTTAGTAGTGTTGAATGGCTTTTGGTTCATTGAGCAAATCTTAAGGTCATCTGAGGACCAATTATAATGTATATACAAGGAGCCTATATTTTCCTGATATCTCGCTGGTTGACATAATGTAGTTGCTTTTCACACTCCCAAGTACTTGGTGTGATCCACTAATCCTGGATGAAATTAAGCTTTTGCCTGGCCAGGTTTTCATCTTAGTACTGTGATTCCATATGTGATGATTAAGAGATATGTTTTAGTGTTATTTGTGATCCTGATTCACAGCTCATTCTCATGCTCGAGCCAATGTCCACCCCAAGAGAGGTTATGCCATTATTTTCGACGTAGTTAAGTGGAATGAAGTCTGAATTATTTTCATGTTTGGGAGTGTGATGGTTCTCCATGCGGCTGCTGGGCTGCACAGCCAGAGATAAGAGGCTTATTTCATGCCTCTGAATTGATTCAGTGAGTTTCACACATAGAGCCAGCCTTCTCCTTTGGAAGTGAAATGGTGATTGATGAAGAGCAAGGAACCTGGAGAGATGGGCATGTGTTTGTGTCACCTTGGTGCAAAATGATAGCACAGGTGGGAAACTCCCAGGAGCTCTCATGTCACCACCTATTTGTTCCTTCTACTCTGCCCTTGCTGAAATCTTTTCTAAGACATGCCCTGGTATTATTAAGAGACTATAATAAGCTTTGTCCTATTTTCTCGATGTTTTCTAGAGAGCAGAAAATCCCAGTATCATCTTCCTTAATACCTAAATGAGGTTTCATCTAATGAGGATTAAATGTCCTCCTGCTGCCCTTTTATGGTTCTCATCCATCTCTTGTGCGCCTGGCTAGGTATTAGCTGTCCTTGCAGGAACTGCAACTGTGTGACACATTTCTTTAAAAAAAAAAAAAAAAAGTTTGTCTATAAGAACAATACATCTACTGTGCATGTGTCAATGCAGTTAAAAAAAACTGCAGCCTGATTATAACCTGTCTGAACTAATAAAGAGGTGTTTAGGAACATATTGCAGAACATTTTTAAAGATTTTCTATAAATTAATAGGTGATTTTTAAGGGCAGGGCAGGCCTACTCCCTCCAGCAGGGGCATCCCGAATTTGGATGCCCTGCACTGTGAACCCTCCTGAATTGCTCGATATTCTTTCTTTTCCCTTGATCCCAAGTCGCATGCGTGACTGGCACCAGCATCACTTGCTTCTCGGCTGTGTATGGCCTTGTCCACTGCAACTAGATAGCTGTGTGGGGCCGCGCACAGCTGAAGGGAGCCGAGTGATGTCGCGCGCAAGTGTGGCTAGGATTTCAACAGGCTGCTCTAACCACAGCGTGGAATCGAGGAGGGGTAAGTGAGCTTGACAGCCTAGGGGTAAGTGAGCTCGGCAGCCTAGGGGGTTTCACACAGCAGGGCACCACAAACTGAGGTTCCCCAGGGGGACAGACCAAAACCCAGGATAGTGACAATCCTGGGTTTTGGTGCACTTTAAAGAGGTCCCACACCCTTGTTTAAAGGGCAGGATTGCTGCTCCTGACCATTCATTAAACCTCCCCAAGCCTGGTTCCCAGAGCCCAGTCACTTACCTAGCTGGATCCCATCAACCAGTAAGCGGTTGCTGTTATGCTTTCAGCAGCATGGTGAATCACCAGCTACAGACGTCCCATCGGCTGGCATGGGTGGTTCTACCCAGACCCATAACTTTACCCTGCAGCCCAGAATCTGAGAACCTCCCAGGTTTTCTGTGGAGCCCCCCTCAAGAGAGGATAGCTTTTGCTGTGTGGAAGGCCCCAGGTGTGCTCTAGGAGTCAAGAGTTTAGGCAGGCAGACAGTGGTTCCCAGGAGCTGATGGCACAGCAGAACAAATCCATAATCAGGAGTAGCCAAGGTCAAGGAGTGGAGGAAACACAGTGGTCAAAGTTCAAGTCAAGGATCAGCAGCAAGCAAGGGTTAATCATTGTCCAAAGCCAAGGGTTGTGGGCTGGCAGCTTGCAAAGGTAACTTCAAAGTCTGTAAGCAGAGTGCTGCAAGAAAACAGTCCAAGTTCAGGCACAGGCCGGCAATGACGGAGCAATCCAAGGTCCAAAGCGCAAGTCTCTGAAGTCACAGACAAGAGGCACGGTATATTGACCTGAGAAAACCTTCTGGCACTATCTTGAGTGTGGGACTTCCTATTTATATTGCCTAACATCCTGTGATGTCAACAAGAATTCTCACTTAAAGGAACAGTATCGCAAAATTTTCTTGGTGACTTATATTTAAATGGTACTTTGAATATAGTTAAGTGTTGGAGTAAGAATTACAAATTTAGAAACAAAAATGTCTGTGTTGTGCAGCTGGAGACTAATAGCTCATGTTTATGTCTGCTGAGTGTCGTGCCCGACACTCTGGCCTGTTCCACACTGAGGAGAGGGGGAAACAATGTAACAAAGTATCAGCTGTTCAGTGCTGGCAGCCGTCCAGCATAAGATAGCAACATTGCCTGGCCAGAACTCATATATCTAAAACAGAGAGAAAAGCTCTAGAAGTCATTTAGCTGATTGGTAAATTAAATGTCAGTTTGAACCAGAGAATCATTGGTTCGAATCTCAGGCAGTTTTTGTTTTTTTTTGTGGTGGGGGGGGGGTTATTTTATTTCAGAATTAGATTTTTATGTTTACATCCTGTTTTTGTGCTCTAAACATTTTTTATTTTGACAGTTTTCCCTTCATGTTGGCTCTGCTGCAGAATCTTTCAGTTTACCATTTTCTCTCTCTTTTCTCAACACAGTTTTCCATATAACCTTTCTTTCAGCTTTGTGTGTTTTGAGCAAAGCCCAACCCAGGATTTTCACTATCTGGAGTTTTGTTTTGTGCCCCTAATTTGCCTGTGAAAACGTACCTTTCCCTGTCCCACAGCGCATGCGCGGGCTCTCATCCAATCAGCGCTCTTTGCACGCAGATGGAGAGCCTGAGCAGTAACCTTCCTGGCCGCCCGGCCTGTCTAAATGACTATCTGCGTGAGCGCGCCAGAAAAATGGGGGGATCTGTGGTATTCACACAGTGGGGCATCCCGATTTAGGATGCCCAAGGGGGAAGGTCAATGGCCGAGTTGTATAGACTTCAGGGTCGGCCACTCAGGGTTTTGTTCCACTTTAATACCTTTAGATTTTCCTGCACAGTTATTCAAAGAAGAATTTCAGTTTATTTTCGTTTATTTTGTATAGATTTTACACATTTGAGTCACCTGGACTCAAAAGCAGCACCTCACACACACAGCCGTTACCACTGATTACAGTGTCAGCCTCTGAGGTAAAGTGTTGCTAGGAGACCAGTGGGCTAAATGAAGCAGCTCACTAAATACAACCCAGCAGATCCCCCTATTCAGCAAATGGACTGAGCCATTTTCATTATACAATTTAAAAGTAAGGCATATATTTTTTCCTTTTTCTATCGCCACATTATTTATACACATGTTAGAAGCTATTGTGTGGTTATTTAATTATTTATCTTTTTTAATGCAAATTTCGCAATATTGCTCCGATGTACCTGCCAGCAGCCAACGACCAGACACATGCACCATTTGGAAACTAGGGTGTACATTGCAAGGCATCCTAAATCAGTATGCACCCAGGACAGTTAAATCACCAATCAGGTCTCTAGGGATCCCTGAAGCAGGTTTTGGTCCCCTTTAATAACATTAGAGTTATTGGTTCATTTAGGGAATTGTTTCAGACGTTTACATTTTGCTATAAGAAAAGACACAGAAGGGATTATGATCTACCGGCGGTATGGGAGGATACAGAAGAACAAAGACCCGCTGCACCCCCTATAGTTATGCCCCTTAAGCCAGCTATAGCCTTCAGATGACATGGTGTGGGCATGATTGGACACATTTGTGGGCCCTTAAAGTGCACCTGTCACCAGGACATTGGTGTTGATCGGCACTGTACTCAGCACATGGGCCATCCCTATTGCTGATGCCCCTTCATACATAGCCCCCCCTCAAGCCCGGTTTGCAATTATTTGATCCTCGCACCCTCAGCAAAACCAGACTCTGCTATTACCTTGCGGTGGTCACTTGCGGGAGCTTTTCAAAGCATGAAACCCAGAGGAGGACTTGGGACCACAAGATTGCCTGCAGTAAGGTTTCATCAAGGGAGCAAGGAGTTTGTAAGAACAAATAGGGCTTGTGGGAGAGTATCAGTAGTGGGAAGTTCCCTCACACTGGGGACATCACCCAATTTAGGGAAAGAATCGTAAACTAATTAGGATCTTTACTGGAAGTGGGGCCTCTTTTGCAAACTTTACAGTTTCTGTATGGGCTATTTTTCAGAGGGTTGGATTTGGTGACAGATATACTTTCATTTTGCAATGAAGTCACTTAATCTACTTCATCAAACCTGTTTACAGGCAAAGCTAAATGTTTTGGTCAGAAGTACCTCCAATCAGACATGTTTATTGGCCTGTAGAAATGCAGCTCAGCAATGTTTTGGAGGTGACCTGACTGCTGTACAAATTACATTAAATTTCAATTGCTTCAGCCATATCTCCCCAGGCGTATTCACATTCATTTTGCAGTGTTCCTGGCATTTCGTGGGTTGAGAACAGGTTAGCACTTCACAAACAAAATACTCTGAGTGCAAATGAAAATGTTCTTGGCTAGGAGTGGTCCGAATCTCTATAAATACTGGTAAGGCTTTGATGGAAAGCTGAGAAAGGTGCCAATGTCCTCTAACAGCTTATCAGTATGAATATTAAAAAACTTTCATCACTGTGCGATTCCCACTTTTATTGTACAATATTTATGCAAAGTTTAATCTTATAGACAACTAATTCAAATGCACTAAACAAGCCACTCCACAAAACCGTACTTGAAGCCCCATCCTAGTGCTGGTGATTGCTGAATTTTTTTCATCCACCAGTCAACAGAAGTCTAAGGCAGTCCCAAAACCAAATAGGAGATATCTCCCCACTATGCTAAATCAGATTTCAGAATTTCCTTTGGATGACCTTAGGGTTACCTATATTAGTAGATAAGTAGGTCTACCGATATACCCAACCCCCATGTAAATATACACATATACAGTCATGCTCTTTATGGAGGGTTCCCCAACCCACCTCTTCAAGGCCCACCAACAGGTCATGTTTTGTGGGTCACTACACAGACTTACAGGTGAAGTGCGGAACTGTAGAGCTGGCTACATGGAGATCCACAAAACATGACCTGTTGGCGGGCCTTGAGGAGGCGGGTTGAGGAACACTGGGGAAAGAGATTACCAAAAGGTAAAATAAGGTATCATAATAATGTTTTAACTTTTCATCTTTAACATGATGATGACTAGGTGACAGAGGGTGTTGACAAATCCAGCACTTTAGAAGTCTGGCACAGAAATCCCCCACACCCCACCCACCCACTGCAGACAATCCTAGCTATGAGGGAATAGGGAAAGAAAGCACAGTGATAGCTGACAAGACATGCAATATATATATATTTAAAAATCGAAAAATTAAATTGTGCCCTCCCCTTATTGAACCAACTAGACTTACCTTCATGCATAGGGGCCTGGAAGAATGGAAGAACACTGGGCCCATACCAATAGGCACTGGGATCTTACGCACCCCTGGTACCCTAAGAGAGGGTGCAGGTAATCAGGCTGTAGTATGGGCATATAACCACCTGGTCCTGGCTGGTGACATGCCAGCCCCCTTACCCTGTGAGCAGTCTTCCACCCTGCTTTGTGCAGTCCCTCTCCAGGGCTTCCTAGTCCATCGCTTGCATCTTCAATGCCAGTGGTGGCTTCTAATGCAGATGCTGCAGCTGGTATCTTGAACGGGAGCTGGCAGGAAGGCTTTTATACCTCAGAGGCGTGTGCCATTTAAGTACATTCTGTTTTAAAACCCACCAGCGGCTGGCTTGGAATCAAACAGATTCCAGGGCCGACTGCTGGCTTTTCTGCAGGGCACACGGATGGGGATGCCCCGCTGTGTGAAACCCCTCAACTTTCCACACTACAATGACGCATGCGTCTAATGAGCGTGTCCATCTGCTGTGACTACGTCATTTGGCAGGCAGCTCTCATTGTTTCAAATGGAGAGCATTCGCTGCCACATCCCCAACCTTGTGCGCATGCACCATTGGAACATAGAAAGGTAAGTTTTGGTATGGGCTTCCCATGTCAGGATGCTCCAGGCCTACGGAGCAAAACCCAGAAGTCAAAATCCCGGGTTTTGATCTGCTTTAAGAAAGTGCGTTTCTCCTTTCACTTTTGAATAGGAACCTTCCTGGCTCTGTCTCTCCACTTTATTAAGCCTGATATGTTTATCCTCCTAAAGTAGCTTACATGCTTTGGCTGTGACAACCAACAGCCAACCTAGCTTTCTTTTTTGGGGAGGCTTATATATAGTAATTCACAGCTAGACACCGCTTTTTTGTGTGTAAGTTTAAAGTCCAGGAATACTCAAACTTTCTCCTTTCTCGATCTCCCCATGGGAACGGTGTCAAATGAGGCTTTTCAAAGCATCTCCAAATCTCCATTTATATGTAAATACCTTGTGTATTCTAAGCAATGCCTCTTTCGCCACCTCATTTTCTGGTTCATAGCTGAAAAGGACATGTCATGGACAGCTTGATGGGTTCTGAGCATGCTGAGGGCTTGGGGATCAATGTGGCCTTCCATACTTGCTCACCCTGAGAGTACCAAGGGACAGAGTGTCTGTTAGAGCACTATTTTGTGAGGTCCTGGAGAAATAAAATCAGAAGGAAGGGAAAACCTTGGAGCCCTGCTATGTCTTCTACCCTGTGCAGCAGGAAATGAAAAAGAGGCACATTGACTTGCTTGCTGGCTTATTATTACCATTGGGTTTACAATCCCTTTAAATTAACACTTGTTTGGCTGTTACATCTCAATTCTGTTATGTGAAAAAAAAATAAGCTTGAAGCAATCAAACTTGTTCAATTAAATTCTCAGTATTCTGTAATGAAACCGTTATGACTCACAGATTTCTCATGATTTGCTCCAAATTCAGTTTATTATTGCTACAAAAATCTAGTAAATGACATTCAGAGATGTGACAAACGCATTGTCACTTTGCTTTTTTCGTGTGTCATCATCACACATGCTTTTTGTGCCTGGGAAGCTGTCAGGCATCTCTCTGTATTACTCAGCTGGCATTGATAGACCCTACCTCGTACAGCCATTCGGCTCGCGCGTTTCATGAGCGATATTTGATTTATGTCTGATGGAAACCCTATAACTGATTCGTCGCCCTGATGCCTCCAGCTTCTGGCACAATGAGTGTTTTTATTGCAGTGCGCACTGAATTCAATTTCATTCTTTGTCTGTAGTCTCTGAGGATTTACCACCCACATTAACCACTTCAGTTTGGGAGGTCAGAACATCAACTTGCTGGCAGTCTTTGTAGATAAGTCAAATCACTGCTTACTTTGAAATGTAAAAAAATGTTCACATGTAAATAGCACAGAGTGGTCATTCATAATGGTAACACCACATCTAATTGACATTGCTATTGGCCTTTTAAAGCAGATCTTGGAGTAGCTAGTTTCCCACTTCTACTCCCACTCTCATCCTAAATGCTAGCAAGCTTGCAAGGCTGCTGTTGACAAGTTTAAAGTGGACCAAAACCCATTATTTTGACTATTCTGGGTTTTGGTCTTTTCCCCGGGGTTCCCCGCTGTGTAAAACCCCCCAGGTTGGCGAGCGCAACTCACCTCTTACCGATCCTATGGCAAATGTGCAGCTGCTCGTCCAATCAGCGCGCTCGGAGACGGTGATGTAACACTGTGGCCACATCCCCAACTTCCCTCTAACAGGGAGCGTGCCTGCGCCGGCCATTTACAAATGCCTGGCGGATAGTGGGGATGCGGGCGCGGCTCGCGCATGTGCCGTTGGCCTGGGAAGCAAGGTACGTTTAAGGGGCAACCTGAGGGGTTTCACACAGTGCAGCATCCCGATTTTGGATGCCCCGGGGGAGGGATTTGATCAGCCCGGGAATATTATAAATTACCGGGCTGATCCGGCTGGGTTTTGGTTCACTTTAACCCTATAAATGCCAAGCACGTAGTTTCTACGTGGTTGCTTCTCCTACCGTTAAGTGCCAAGCACGTAGAAACTACGTGCCTGGCATTTCCCCCAAACAGTTAAAGAATAGAAAAAAAATAACACTTACCTCCGGTATCCCCGTGAAGCTTGGGGTCCCCTCTTCCTGCGGGGGGCATCCGATCGCCCCCCCCGTCGTCCTCCGTCTTCAGGGGGGGGCCCGAAACCAGATCCCCCCCCCCCCCGTTTCCAGCGCTGACATCGGCGCTGTAAAAAAAAAAAACAAACAAACTGTCATTTACTCACCTCCGCGCCCGAGCCTTCTGTCCGGGTCTCCTCTTCACCAGGGGGGGGTCCGATCCCCCCCCTGGGCTGCGCAGTCTTCAGGTGAGGACCCTCTTCCGGGTCCTCACCTCTTGTAATGGCGGCGATGGCCGCCGCCGCTTAGCTCCGCCCATTGTGGGAGGAGCGGGATGACGTCATCCCGCTCTTCCTATACCCCCTCCGAGCTCCGGCATCTGTCAGATGCCGGTGGTGATCGGAGCAGGGCGGATGTCAGCTGAGGAGGCTCCGATCGGAGCCCCCTCGCCTGTCACCCGCCCTGCGCCGATCACCACCGGCATCTGTCAGTGACAGCGGCGCGGGACAGACAGCGGCGAGGGACGTCGGATCGGAGGTGAGTACAGTGTAAAAAAAAGAAAAATAAAGATTTTTTTTTTGTCTGTGTGATTTTTTACTTTTAACCCCTTGTGAACTGGTAAGGGGTCCATGACCCCTATACCAGTTCACAAGGCTGGGGGGATGGCAAGCCACCTGCGCTAGCGGGTGGCTTGCCATTAACCCCTGGCACCCCCATTACCTGCCTCCCCAAAGGCCAGGGGGGGGCAGAAGAGCCCGGGCCCACATGGGCTATGTGGGCTCGTAGGCTGCAGGGTGGGGGGGCCACAAAAGCTGGCCCCCCCACTCTGTGCCTACAAGCCCCCATAGCTGGTCCCGGGCTGGTTACTTTGGGTAAGGGGGACCCCACGTCAATTTTTTTTTTGATTTTTAAGGGTTTTTAACCCTTAAAAATCAAAAAAAAATGGGGTCCCCCTCCCCTGGGAGGGGGGACCCTATGTCATTTTTTTTTTTTTTTGATTAACCCTTTGTGTTCTGTCATCCAGCAGCTATAAAAGGCTTCTAGCAAGTGAGCAGAAGCCAGTGATCGCCAAGGGACAGAGTGCTCCAGGATGGATGGGAGGTGAGTACAGTGTAAAAAAAAATAAAAATTAATAAAATATTTTTTTCTCTGCTTGTGTCTGTGTGATTATTTACATTTAACCCCTTGTGAACTGGTAAGGGGTCCATGACCCCTATACCAGTTCACAAGGCTGGGGGGATGGCAAGCCACCTGCGCTAGCGGGTGGCTTGCCATTAACCCCCGGCACCCCCATTACCTGCCTCCCCAAAGGCCAGTGGAGGCAGTGGGCTCGTAGGGTGCAGGGTGGGGGGGGCCACAAAAGCTGGCCCCCCCACTCTGTGCCTACAAGCCCCCATAGCTGGTCCCGGGCTGGTTACTTTGGGTAAGGGGGACCCCACGTCAATTTTTTTTTTATTTTTAAGGGTTTTTAACCCTTAAAAATAAAAAAAAAAATGGGGTCTCCCTCCCCTGGGAGGGGGGACCCTATGTCATTTTTTTTCTCGATTTAACCCTTTGTAGTGTGGATGGTAGTTGTATTTTTTTTTGTGAATGTTATAAAATACTTGTTTCAGTTAGGAGGGTCTCCTGGGCAGGAACAGGGGGCTACCGATAAATATGTGGTACCGTTCTAATCGGTAGAAATGGGGCTTTCACATGCAATATGATTTTCCTTAATAAAATACATGTTTTATTTAAAATAAAGGAGTCAATTTTTTAAAAAAAAATTTTATTTATTTTTTTATTATTTTTACTTAATAATATTGTAAAAAAAAAAAAAAATTTACAAACAAGACATTTCATGTTAAAGCCTAAACTCTGCTGCAAAAAAAAATATATATAATTTTCCTGAAAGTTCCAGCAAAAATGGCGAAAAACATGGCGCAAAACATGACGCAAAATGGGGAAAAATGGCCTGTCAACAGAGGGTGACAAAATCTCAAGTAGGCTGGCAATTAAAAGGGTTAGCCCACTACAACAAGCTGGGTACCCTTAGAAAGCTTAACGTGTGTACTTTCAGGGAATATATGGTTTATGGGGGATATTCCAAATGTCAAGGGTTGTTTTGGTTGAAAAATCGCAAGGTGCGCACTTTGTCTGCAGAGCTGAAATTTTCAAGTAAAATTACCGTTACGCACATGCTTTACTTTGGGGTGTTTGGCAACTCTTCCCTTGACAGTAGCTATGCATGTTGGGTATTGTTCTGTTCGGGGGATGTTGCGTTTTCAGATTAAACTTGTTTTTTCTTGTTTGTATATAGTTTTTTTAGGAAAATGTGGCTTTGATTCTGCTTTTTTATCCTTTTTTTAGGGAAACTCTTTGCAACCAAAGAATCCATTGAGGGATTACTTCCAGAAAACTATGGCCACATCAACAAGCCTGGTACGCCTAGAAAGCCTGAGGTGTGTACTTCCAGAGAATATATAGTTTGTTGGGGGTATTTCAAATGTAAAGGGTTGTTTTTCTGGAAAAACTGCAAGGTGCGCATATTGCGTAGCACAGTTGTATTTTATCTGAAAATCCCCTAAAGCGCTGTTTCAGTTTGGGGGAGTCTCCTGGGCAGGAAAGGGTGTCTACCAATACATATGTGGTACCGCTGTAACCGGGAGAAATTGGGATTTCACACGCAATAAGATTTCATTGACAAACTTACATTTTTTATTACAAAAAAAACTACAATATGTAAAAATTTTTTTTTTTTTTTTTTTTTTGCACATATTTCACCCAAAAATATTGAGAATACACCTAAAAAATGACAAACAAGACATTTCATGTTAAAGCCCAGACTCTGCTGAAAAAAACAATATATCATTTTCCTGGGAAATCCCTGGAAATCCCTTCAAAAATCACATTTGAACATGGGGAGCGCAAAATAGTACAAAATGGTCTGGCAACAGAGTGTGACAAAAACTCCAGGTAGGCTGGCACTTAAAGGGTTAAAGGCTGGCCAGTTGACCAGCAACTAGGCTGTGTGAACATGCAGCCAAAATGGAAAGGGCTTTCACCTCTCCTGGTTGGCTTTGAATGCTGGTGGAAATTTCTGTTAGAAATTGAATTGTAATAAAAATTACTAAATACAAGGATTCTTTTCATATGTTTTTTTAGTGCATAAACTCATACAGTACCATTCAATGATATTTAGAAAACCTGTTTGTTCCATAGGAGACTGAGACTACCAGTGCCTGGTCTGTTTGCAAATCCACTGAAAAGGTGCTAAGCGGTGGGGCTGCAGGCTTATCTGTACTCCAACCCAATCTGCTAACATGTATATTTTACCCAGGCCTGATTTGCCCCATAGACACAAAACTGATTTTCTGTGTTTCATGTGATTTAAATGGCTGTTTTGTGTATTTTTATTTTAACAGTTTTTGGGGATTGATAACCCATATGTACCACCCAGGTGGAACTTCAACCCTAAGTGCCAGCTACGCGAGTCTCAAGTTAAGTTTCAACCATTAAGTTCCAGCTGACTTTAATCTGTAATAAAAAAGTAAAAAAGATAGTAACTCACTTGACCTCCAGCCAGGTCTTCTTTTCATTTGGGGAGCCTCCACCCCCCCCCCCACCGCCGGAGATCTTCCAGCTTCAGGAGAGGGCTCTATACAGCCCCCCCCCCCCATGTTTCTGCCACTGCCAACATTGCCAGTAAAAAAAGATCAAAATGCCATTTAGACACCTCAGCACGCAATCCCTCTAGCCGGGCCTCCTTTTCACCCGGCATGCCTCCGATCCCCCCTGGAGCTCCTCAGGCTGCAGCAGAGGGCCCGGAACAACCCCCCGTTTCTGATGGCACTGGGCACCGCCTCTAGCCCCGCCGGCGGGGGATGAGTGGTAGTAAGGGCGCAAAGCAGGTGGGAGGGCAGGGGATCCCCCCACCCACCCTGTATCAGATACTACCAGCATATGTCATCGGATCGGTGTGGGGCACAGGATCAGAGGTGAGTAAATAAACAAAATTAATGCCACATCCACTTTTGAGTATTTCAGTCCATCATGAAATTTACCAGATAGGTGTCAAAACTATCAAATTTATTATGGATGGTTTGTCCTAGGGTTAAAGGGCAGTGCTGGTGAGCAGTTCAATTTGTTTTATGATCCTTATTCTATTGGTCTTTAGTTAGGATTGTGCAAGAATTGTGTAATCCGATTGCATGCTCCATTAGCTAGAACCTAGTAATGTGTCACCCTGGCGCAGTAGAATGCACCCATCCTAGAACTGATACTTTTTGTCATAAGATTTATGCATCTGCAAGTCTTAAGAGGCTGCATTTTTCATGTAATGGTATTCTGTTCCCACAAGACTCATACATAATGTATGGAACTTCCTTTATATGTCTTGAAGATACTGAATGAATTTCCCCACATCTGGGGAATCATTTTAAAAATAAAGAAGTATTTATTTTTTCACCTTAAAAGGAAAGGGTTAAAACCTCTGACCATTTTTATCCTGTTGCAATACCATATCTCCTAGTGAAAAACTGCCCAGAAGATTCTATTGAGATATACTATAGCTTAAACAGGTTCTTCTTTTTTGATAAGGACTTCTGTGAGATTTTGGAGTGTCTCTGTGGGTATTTTTGTCCATTTTTCTACATCATTTGTGAGGTCGGAAACTATTGTTAGACAAGAAGGTCCCTGTTGTTCTAATTCAGGGGTTTCCAGCTTTTGGTTTCCTAGAGATGAAGATGTAAGTCACAAAGTACCCTGGCCCGGGTTTGCTCTACTTAAAGAGACAATCATGTCTGGACACAATGCTTCAAAAAATTATAAAAATGTACATAACCATTTATACTGCATGAAACGCACAAAAATAGTTTGACGTTATGTGGTTGACACTCCACCCAGGTGGTACTTGAGATAACTGGAAAATGGAAAGTGGTCCTTGATGTAAAAAGTTGGACACCTCTCAGGCTCTTGTGTGTGGCTTGTCACTCCAAAGACCACATCTCTGTTGCTCCAGAGTTGGCATTGTGCTTTACACCAATTTATAAGGTTACATGCAACTGGACAACCATGGAAGCCCATGCCTTGGTAGTAAAATATTATTGAGTAGAAGAGGTGCCGATATGAAGTAAAAATATCAACATCTTGATATAGATTAATTGTTGGCTTGTGTAATGTCCAAGGTTATCAGCATATTCTCAACACACCAGTCAATATCAAGGGGGAAGCAGACAGTACATGAGATAACAGTGGCATTCTGTTACAGTACTCTTTTGGAATTTAATAAGCTCTGCACAAACAGCTATTTAAAATTTTGGCCCATGCATCCAGGGAGGATTTGGGATGCCCCGCTGTGTGAAATCCCTGTATTCTGGCTCTCATTCAATCGGCCTTCTTTTTGCTGCATAATAATGAGCAGTTAGAAACGCTGAATTTATGGATGAAGAAGGCATCCATTCTAGACTCTGGGGACATTTCTGGTCCTCTTAAAGTGGACCAACACCCTGAGGTGATCACCTCACACACCGCGGGACATCCGAGATCGGGATGTCCCGCGGGGTGTAAACCCCCCAAAACCCCCGAAAAACCTTACCTCTCCAGCCGCTGCTTCTGCCGCCGCCGCCTCACTCGCGCTCCTCTAGACGTGCCCGCGCCCGCCGTCTCTGAATGGCCGGCGCGGGCGCGCACACGTCAAGAGTGACGCGCGGGAGGCGCCAACGGGCAAGCTGCTTGTACGTCGCTGTCAATCAGCTTGTCCGTCGGCGCCGATTGGACGGCGCGGCCACGTGGGAGCGGGGAGAGGTGAGTTTTGGGGGCTTTCTGGGGGGTTTCACACAGCGGGGCACCCCCGATCGGGGTGCCCCGGGGAAGTGGACCAATACCCAGGATAGTCAAAATCCTGGGTGTTGGTCCACTTTAAGGGCAGACTGCATGGCTAGAGGATTGGCTTTGTACACCTAATACTGTCCTAATAAGTGGCCACAAAGTTTATTTTACTTGAGTAAGGTAGAGATGAACACTTTTGTTGGTGAATTTTCTGTTTTGTCCCTGTTAAAGAAATACGGTTTATCAATATTTGCTACACATTAATCTCCAATATTTCTATTAGAGATTAATTTTATAAAATACTAATAATCATATCAGCCCAATGGCCATCAATCTGATACAA
This sequence comes from Gastrophryne carolinensis, assembly GCA_027917425.1. Classification (NCBI taxonomy): domain Eukaryota; kingdom Metazoa; phylum Chordata; class Amphibia; order Anura; family Microhylidae; genus Gastrophryne; species Gastrophryne carolinensis. The sequence continues at coordinate 115,191,840 of CM051244.1, read as the reverse complement.
ACCAATGATCATTGAGGTTATCCTCACATATCTAGTGAAGTGTCCTAAGAAGCAATATTCCCTCATATGCCTTGAACATTCTATTGTGTGAGAACAATCTGTGAGAAATTAGCCCCCACACACTATAAGATGTATAAATGAAAATGGGTTTAATTCACCAGCACAGTAAACATCCTTCACCAATCCAATACGTTCCAGAAGTTTCCCCAAAAAGACCTTAAACGTTACAGGAAGTTATTACATAAAAAGTTATACGTTAGTTACAGTACAATGAATGTTATAATAGAGAGAGAGAGAGATCACAGGTAGATTCTTCGCCATTATGCTTCAGGTAGGGGGGCCCATCCATCGACTCAATACCACTGCAACCTGATTCCTAATATACTAACACTAGGGGGTGTGGCCAGAATTCCCAGCCTACTGGGTGTGTCTAAAATATCTGCCTACAACACAGCTCTTTGAAATTAGAAAAAAGTGAAATAATTCCCACCATATGCATGTTAACATATTGTAACTATGAAGTTCATGATCCCCATTATTTTTTAAAGCAGACCAACAGTCAAAAATGGATTAAATCAAACCAGTACAACAAACAGTGCTCATATGCATCCCTCCCCAGGGCAATTTAGATTGCTGCACATAAAAAATAATTTACCTTTTTATAACACCGGCTGGGATAAAGTTTAAAAACAAGATGGCCGATCATGGGCTTGCAGGCCACCTGCAAACAGGAAGTGTTACCGGGCTTCCTGTTACTGTACATTTCAGTTATGTCAGTTGAGAGAGTAAGCTCCAAAATGGCCGCTACCTTTCTTTTCCAACTGTGTCAGGCTGTTGGTCCAGTTTAAATGAACCCAAACACTACATACATATCTTACAGAGTCCAATACTGTGCAGATTATCAGACTCTAGCCAGTACATATATGCCATGTTTTCATGCAGTCATATTTTAGGAGTTACATCACTCCTCATAAATATCATCCAAATACCTGTCTAACCAATGTGTATTTAATGTCCGAGTCTGGGTCAAGCCTAATTAGAAATTCAAGGATGCCTTTTCAAGAGGAAACAACCTGCAGCTCAGAGCATACCTCGGCTTTTGAGGTACCTTGCTGACAGCTAAGTGTGAATATAGTCTATTGTATTCATGGGGCATTATCTGTTTACAAATGGCCAGGTCTCAGGCTCACATACTATTTGAGTGTTATTGAGAATTCAGGAGTATAATTTGGGGAATATCTGTAATATATCATAAGTATCATAAATATACCCATAATTATTACACTTCCTTTCCCACAGTCACCGCTGACAAGAAGTAAGACTACTGCTCCTCTCCTCTATTCTTTCATTAAAAAAAAGCTTTCATTTGACTACTGTGCTATGCGTTGCTTTCCAGGTTCTGTTTATCAGTTGTGAATGAAGGAGAGAACGTCTTGCATGGTGTTGCCTCTAAGGAATGCTACTTAAAGGGAAAGTCCCTTTTAATTGTCTAAATCCACTTATTGGGGTCGATTCAGGGCCAGGTGAGAATTCTTAGGAGAGAAAAGTGCCATTCACTTGCATTGCCTACCTTGGGGCTGATTCAGAGCCAGGTTTACACCCTGTAAACATGAAAGTGAATGGCATTTTTATCTCACCTGGCTCTAAATTGACCCTATAGTTTATAATGTTAATTAATTTGCCAAGCTATCTTTACAGTAGTAACGTAAATCCCCTAAGGTGACCAATTTCCACATCTCCTGAGTGTTTTTTCAGCTTAGGTTTTGTTCTACCTTGCCAGATGGACATGGATTGGCCCTGCCTGCACCGGGGGTCAGGAAACAATAAGGAGGTACAGGGCAGCATGTACATGCTGCCATTGCATCGGAGGCACACAATTGTGTGCAGCGCGGAGCTGCCTCTGCGTGTCTCCATTACAATGGCCTCCACCACTATTCCCTACAAATCAGTCATCTTTGCTGTTGTTGGGCAGCATCGGCCATAGCAGCAGTATTCTTTGTGTGGAAGGTTCACTTGTCTCTTCTAGTAGATTTTGGTGTACAGTTGCTAATAGCAATAGATTGCTGGTAGTAAAAAAGGCTTTTATAAAACATATATTGCCAACATAAAAAATAGTTTATATACTAGATCACACCTTAGTACCTTGAAGACATCCTTCAGGCACACAATGTTATCTATAAGTTCTCTTTAAGGTACCCCCAATCCATGTGTTCAAAACACATGCTTAGTTTTAAAAAAGGTGTTTTTATTAAGATTAACTATATTTACATGAAAGAGCTTGCGTTTAGTTCTTAGACAAAGGAGAAGCCTAATCCACTCATACTTTACTTGCAGGGTCACAGGCACTGCACTGTCCCCCTGGAGCCAGCCCTGGGGATAAGGTACATTGCTATTTTTGGACGACACTACCATCAAATAATGTAAATTGTGGAGGGGAATGTGGCTCCCCTTGCAGTACATTGGATACACAGATTAAGTTAGAGAGATCATTTGTATTATAAGACCATACATTAGAGGCTGGCTTAGCCCCTCTAATCACTTAACACCACCTTCCCCTCTCCAATTACTTCCCTAGCCCATTTGTCTCCTACATCTCAATTAAACCTTACCCTCTCAAAGCAAGGCACCTTTCAATCACTATTCAATCATTCTATCACCTTAAAAGCGGACCAACACCTGTGGAGGCGCGGTTGTTGGTATAGCCGCTATATGACAGTCTGGAGGGCATCCAGAATGCTGGAGCCCTCCCCAACACACATACCCCCCTAGAACGCTCATCAAGCTTACCTTAACCTCAGTCCTCCGCCGGTAATCCATCTCCGTTATTGGCTGCCGACGCTCACATGGGCTGGACATTCCAACAGCTTCCAGCAACTCCATTCTAAAACAGAGCCAAAGAGGGGTTGGATCTATACAATGTTGCAAAATACATTTCCAGGGAAGAGGTACATTTTTGACCATGGGACTGATGACTACAAATCAGTAATTAATGGTAGTTTTCTTTAGTGTGTTGCTCTCAAGATTTGTGGCAGTGTTATTGTTCTCAAGTGAATTAGCATATTTCATTTCTGACATCCTAGATGGAAGATCAAAGCTAAATGAAAGTCCAGATTGCTTTGGCTGAATAGTTCCATAGAATTCCTCAGTGAGCACATTGTCACTGTAAAATTCATTGGCATCTGCCATGCTTGCTCCTCAGGTGCCCAAGACACTTTCTAGTACTTTGTTAGGATTAGCTTTTGTGTGACAGTGAAAAGAAGATGTCTACCTGAGCTGTTACTGATCCTGAAAGGATGAGGGGGAAACTGTGCGGCGAGTGACAGTGGCACATTGAGAAAAATGAGTCTGAAGAAGTGAGCATGTGGAGAATTCAACGCAGACATGATACCTGGTGCCAAAATAAGAGGCAGTGTGACAAGCATGAGCTTACAATTAGGAATGTATTAGGAAGCTGAATGTGTTTGAGGTCTGGACAAAATATTCGCTCTGTAGTGCTTATATGCCATTTGCCATAGAAGCATGGATTTAGACTGCACCTGACTGAAACTTAATGAGATCAAATCTGTTATAGATGAATGTGCAATTATTTAAATAGAAGCATGTGAAAAAATACAATGGTTTTCCATGATGGTGTTAGAGCTGCACACACGTATACAATTTCTGCTTGGGATCAAATATGACATGGGTTAATAGTTTTTGCTTGTTGAAACCTTTCTCTTATAAGTTCTAGACCGTATAGGCATCCAGGCTAGTGCAGGATTGCTTTCCCCCTCCCACAGACCCCAGTGGACCCCACGTCTCCCTGCAAAAAGCAATCTCTCAAAGCCTGAAGCTGTGCAGATGGAACCTCCTTACTGCCACCCAGGAGTCCTACACAGGTCTGGTTCCCCTTTGGCACAACAGCACCATTTGGGGTGGCACCCCAAAGGCTGACCATGATAATCATCAGTCCAGCTGTGACAGTCATGACCGTGAGTTGATAGTGGGTGATTGTAATACCTGTCTTTGACTTTTGGGAATTCAATTTTCCATTTTACAATAGCTGAAGGGGGGGAGGGGGTCATATTTTGAACATACTATTCTGTTTTTACAGGGGTGAACTGCTGAGATTGAATGGCATGTCTATTTAGACAGGCTGTTCTGCAACAACCGCTTATTGCTGAGGTTGGAAGGTAGCATTAAATAATGAACATTTGGCAAGAGCCAGCGACAGGATAATGATAGGAGAAGAGAGCAGCGCTACAGTGCTTCAGAGTTGCCAACTAAGGTAATTAGAGCGTATATGAAACATCACCAAAGTATCTGAAGGAGGGACCGTGAGTGGCACTATAGATGTGTGGAGGGGCTCTTCTGAGTTCAGGAGTCAGCATTAGCTTGTGAAAATTGTCTGTGGCAGGTACTCTGACTTGTGGCAATGTTTCTAGTGTCGTTTGAGTCCATGTTCACAAATGAGCCAATAACTTGTACAAGACATGGTACCTTGAATCAGTGGTAGTCTGCATTGGAGAAAGGCTTGTAATCTCTACAGAGTTCTGGTATTGTGTCTATTGACATTAATTACACTTGCTCCTTGGCTCCTCCTAAGGAGGGAGCAGGATCACTATATATAAAAACAGAATAAGCAATAAAGATGCCTGGAACCTACGCACAACATAAACCATACTCAGTGCAAGTCTTTGCTATTTCATTTTATACACTCCTCTGCTTTGAAATTGTGATATGAAGAAGGACAAGCCATAAGGTTATGCAAATCGAGGAAGTAGCTAGTGTGGCTAAAATCTGCAGATTATCACATTTTTAAGCACCTAGCTCCAAGCAGTCTCATGTGGAAGGGGCTTAAAGGGTAGATTTAAAGTGGACCAACACCCAGGATTTTGACTATCCTGGGTTTTGGTCCACTTCGGCGGGGCACCCCGATCGGGGGTGCCCCGCTGTGTGAAACCCCCCAGAAACCCCAAAAAACTCACCTCTCAGCGCTCCCACGTGAGCGCCGCAGCCAATCCCCGCCAACGTCCAGGCGGGGATCAGGAACGTCCAAGACGCTTCCGCCGCCGCCGCCTCCCGCGCGTCACTCTCGGCGCGCGCGCGCCCCCGCCGGCCATTCACAGAGGGCCGGCGCGGGCGCGCGCACGTCTGGAGGGGCGCGCGGGAGGCGGCGGCGGCGGAAGCGGCGGCGGATCAGGTAAGGTGTTTTTGGGGTTTCTGGGGGGTTTCACCCCGCGGGACATCCCGATCTCGGATGTCCCGCGGGGTGGGAGGTGATCGGCCCGGGAATCTTATAGATTTCCGGGCCGATCACCCCTGGGTGTTGGTCCTCTTTAAAGCAAGGTTGCCAGTTATCACTACTTGTTGAAAAATGAGAGAAACAGAATCCTTGAACTGAGAGAACTAGGTGTACCTTCTCCGGCAAATCACTAAGGCTGGTTTCACACCAGCGCCCATAGTAATCTATGGGTGCTCTCACATGTTCTTCAGCTGTTTGCACAGGGCTCCGCAAAAGCCCTGCCAGCAGCATCCTGAGGGTACAGCGCTTGGAAAACGCTGAATGGCCGGCACATGCTTGTAGGGGCGCTCACCCAAAAGCACGGGCACTCCGCAATCGGCCTGGTGTGAAACCAGCCTAAGCGTCTAGGTCGAGATGTCGACATTGTCTAATGTTGCATGTTCTGGTGATTGGGGGACAACATGGTAAACTGGAATAACAGCAAGAGGTAGGTGAAGGTGAACCTCTGCACAGACAAGTTGTCTAACTGAAGGAATGGCATGTAAAGATCCTGAACTGCAATTGAAATTGGACATAGCATCCCAAGCCTAGGGCGGCAAACCCTGTTGATACAAATGTTTGTACGACATTGGGATACAAGTCGAATGCCCAGCTACAAGTGTTCCACTGACCTCATGACACTGTTTTAAAAGGTCATGGTGCACAGTTAATCTGGAATGAAAGTCTGTCCTTTTCAGCGACAAGTCACACCTTTATCTCGGATGGCATAAGATTGGTCTGGAGTCCACATGGGCAACACCGTTTAGGAGGCTTGGAAAGGAAATTTCACACCAGTCCCACTCCTGGAATTACAGTGTGGGGTGGCATAATGTTTGGTAGCCAGACCCCTCTAGTCTCTATTTCAGGTACACTAACAACTCAACATTACATTGATTTTGTTGTGGAACCTAAGTGGCCCTGGAGCCACAACAGGCCAGTGCCAAGCAGCAAATCCCTTGCACTACTGTGAGCAGCCTGTATTGCCTAAATGAGCTACTATGGCCTGAAGTGTGTCTGGACCTGTCTCCCATGGAGAACATTTGGGACTTCATTTGTCATTATATACGGCGGATATATGCACACCAAACTCAAAGAATCATTTGCAAATAAAAAGGTATTTATATAGAAATAATGTACACGTTCTTATTTTTACATATTTGTAGGCTATACAGTGAAGGATACAATGTAGGCCTTTTGGTATGTAGCCATATCATTCATCTCCAGGATTGTGGACCACCTCAGGATAAAGAATATATATAATGTAACACTAGCATATATCGATTAGCAAGGCTATGATATAAGTAAAAGATTACCAATGAGTCTAGTGAGGGGTTATTACACAGGTCCCGAAGAGCAGGCTGCTTTGTTTACTGACCAGGATATAGTGGGTTAAGGAGAACAATCAGCAAGGATAAACATGATATACAGCAATAATCTATTCCTGGTCAGTTTGCTCATATAGGTTAACACATCATACCAAGGATAGCAAAATTAGTGGTACCATACAAATACAACAACAAGCATTGTTAATCATGGCGTCCGTCATACAGGGAAATGTCATTACCAGATTATAGCGACTGTGATCGCATAATAGGTAGCCCACGTTTCGGAACCTCGGGTCCCTTTCTCAAGGCTGCGATGGTATGAGGTGTTAACATTATTTCTATATAAATACCTTTTTATTTGCAAATGATTCTTTGAGTTTGGTGTGCATATATCCACCGTATATAAAGATATAGTATCCTGATTTAAGGTCCCAGGTGGGGAGGTGCCTTGGATATCTTTTGCACCCTAAAAATATTTTTGGGTTGATATACGAATTAATTAAGGTGTGCTTTAAGCCTACAAAAAAGATTAACTATGGACTTCATTTGTCAGCAATTGCAAAGGGAGGTGCCAAAACAGTAATATAAATTACAAATATTGCATTGTATGGGCTTTAATCAAAATAGCTTCATAACAATCATGGGCTGCCCGCAGGATACCTGATCATTGGCCCTTGCTTGGTGGCCCTGCTGTGTGCCTCACACTGAGCCCCATTTCCCTCTAACCCCTAGATCACCCCATTTCACCCACCATGGCCACTGTCTGCTTTCCCTATGGCTGCTGGTGGCCAGCCTGAGCTAGATGGCCAGGCTCCCATGTGTCAATGTGTGTGTACGGTTTGTGTTTACTACAGTCCATGACCCTGAGAGAGAGGCAGCCATGCTGGTCAGAGCTCATTCAGAGCTCAGTGCCAGCGTTTGGGGGAGGCGGCCTCTGCCCACGCAGCCTGCCTATTGGCAGATTCAGGAAGAGGCAGGCTAGCTCCGCCAGTGGGGGGAGGGGCATAGCTTTGGCCACTCTGGCCTAACAGTGGAGGACAGGAGGAGGGGGTGGGTCGACCGCATTTGCGAGGTCCGTGGCCCTGCCCTCCTTCTCCCCACTAATAGCGGGGTGGGGACCAGCGCTCAGCTGTAATGCCTAGCAGTTAAAGCAGCCATTTTACCATGTCGGAGGCATCAGAGGCACAATGGGTGCGACGTGTCCCATGTGCCAAGTGCTCCTGACCTCAGGCGAGGGTCCCCTGTGCGCTGGAAGCACTACTGTGCTGCCCCACCTTATGCAGCTGGTAAGTTCTGCGTCCCAATTGGATCATCCAGTTTCCACTGTGGCTTCAGGCTCGGATTCGTCAGAGCTGGATACTACCTAGGGAGGGCTGCCAGTTATATTTTTGTCCAGGGGTCCGCCTTTGGATGAGATTGAGGAACTTATTGAGGCAATATTGGAGGTTCTGAACCTCTCTACTCCTCGGCCAAAGTGGCAGCTGAAGAGGGATTAACCCTACAAGCGCAAGAAAGTCAGGCAGATTTTTCCCAGGCTTGCCTATTTCAACAGACTGGTGGCACCTGAGAAAGACGAACCAGTGTTGGATCTGGCTTGGCACACCCTTGAGAGACCCAGCAGATAGGAGGTTGGACCAGCTGGCCAGGCATGCGTTCTCCATGGTGGGCTCAGCCATGTGCCCAGCTTGTGCCACGTCCATGGCTGCTATGGCAGGTAAGGTCTGGATGAAGCAGCAGAAGGGGCGCTTGCAACACAGTGTGTTCCTCTTCACTTCACTTGAACTCCTTCAAGTGAGTCTTAATTGTTGTAAGAGGAAATAATTAAATATTAAAAATAGAAAAAATAAGGGGAGAATCTAACTAGCAGCACACTATATTAAAGTGGACCAAAACCCAGCTTGATCGGCCCAGATTGATTCCCTCCCTCCCAGGGCATGCAAAATTGGGATGCCCCGCTGTGTGAAACCCCCCAGGTCGCCCTGCTCACTTACCTTAATTCCCGGTCCAACGGCACATGTGCGGGCACACTCCCTGTTTGAGGAAAGCGGGGCATGCGGCCGCCAGCGCGCTAGGAGATGTTGGCCTTAGACGCCGTCTTAGATGGAGTGACGTCAGCGATTCAGAGCATACTGATTCGACGAGCGGCCGGGCATTCGCTGTAGAACCAGGAAGAGGTGAGTTTCTTTTGGTGATCTGGAGGGTTTCACACCCCCGATTGGGCGCCCTAGGGAGGAATCCAACATAAGAACATTTTAAAGCCTAACCAAACCAGACAAAATGTATAATTAAACATGTGTGTAATGTATTATGTGGAGAAATGTGCAATTTTAATGCTTTGTCCGTAATGAAGTTTTTCATAGTAAAATTGATGAATTGATCTAAAGCCTTTCTGATATGATGTCTGGTTTGAGGGGTATTTAATCTGACTATTGAGGTAAAAGTTGGTTACCCCACTTTTTTAGATAATATCCGTAAAGCAGCGAAATAGAAAGAAACCAAATAGAAGCTTTCCTTTATTCTACATTGAAGGATTTTAGCACAATAATTCAGTAATCACCGCAAAGCTAAGGATCTCAGAGAACCTGACTGCTTGCAAGCTATAGAGCTGGATTAAAATGTCAAAAGTTAAGAGGGTAATCTGTCAGTATTTTTAAAAATCACATTGTTCCTTTCTGGGGTACATTCATCTTCCATATCGGTTTCCTAATCTTTAATTTATCATAACCTCATCCGGTGAATTTTCTATAAACAGACTGCCAAGATTAGGTTTGAGCCAGGGGCTATCTTTTGTTTTTGTTTTTTTTTTGTCTAAAAGAAATGTTCTACCATGTCAGCAATGAATGCAAGAGGAAACCCAAAGTTATAGTAATTCTATTTATACAGTATCTTCAGGGCAAACTACTCCCAAATTTGCCCCAATGTTTGAGTCTCCAAATTGTTAGAGGACCAGAACCTGTTGCCGTCACAAAAATAACACTACATTAAAACACACCGCTGAATCCCCCCCCCCCCCCAGCCAGCAGTACAAGAACTGCTCATTTATACTTACCAATGAGCATCCCATGAGGCGTCTCATCAGTTTCAATATTCTGCTGCCATCTTAGATTCCTCCTTTGCCATAAGTCACCAACCCTCCCATCACCCACTTCACACAACCCTATTCCAGTGCATGTGCAGAGTGGATGGAAGCACCACTTCTATGGTAAGCAAGGACACCGTAGTACGTAAAATCAGCTAAGAAGATGGGGTGTCATTCACTCCATCGGCTAAGGATTAAGAGGTAGGACTTCAAGCAACATGCGCTGTAGGGGCATGAAGCCGGCAAAAACTCTCAAAATGTACTACTCAATGGCTGGGTTAATTCATAGCATTGCAGCAGTTTAGGTGACTATTGGTCCACTTTAAAGGATGCCTTGAAGCAGAATCAAAAAAATAAAAAGACCACACCCCAGGCAACCTGAATTTGGAATGCCCAGCTATCTTTTGTTCCCTGTGTGGTCCAAATTTGGCCTGATTTATTCTCCTGGGTATTCCGCAATCCGGTTGGTCACCAACAGGGAAATGGCTGTGCTGTGGCTGCCATAACACTTCAACATAGTAGACTTAGTAATTTAGCCTGATTTTGGCTTATCAGAGAAGAGTATGAAAAATGAATATGCCCCATGGCTGGTGATAGTGGACCTAGTGTCTATTTTGAATATAGGTCCGCCTTAAAGTAGATCAATCGTTTCTAATATTAAAAATCCACACAGACCAGCTAGATGGCAAGAAGAGGGTGTGTGAGGGTTTTTCACAGTACCAGGCCTTCCCTGGCTGGGATGCCCCTCTGCATATTCCCCAGGGTGTGCAGGATGAAGGGAGTTGGGATTGCTTGCCACCGCTCACAGATATTCAGGTCGGTGGTGCGGGAAGAATATGCAAAACAGAGGTGCTCTATGGGATCCCAGAAAAGGGTGAGTATAAGCTGGCTCATCTTTTAGACTGTAGGTTCTAAAGGAATTCTAAACTCAAACCAATAGAAACGGTTATTTAACTTTTCTTCCTGCTAGATTGACCGCTTGTACCCATTGCAGCCTAAAGCTTCTCTGTTTTTCTGCTATCGGCTTTAATGCTGACAGAGCGCCCATGACAACTGCCAAAGAGCTTTTGAGGGAGTCACATGGTGCATCCCTCGGTCTAGTCAAGGATGCCCCCTCATATAGAAGCTTTTCAGGTCACGTTAGTCAAGCTTCAGGCAATTAATTCTTAAGTATATACTATAGTCTTTTTTGTTTTTACTTTAAACAGGATAGAAATTGCAGTGCTGGTCCAGATAAGTTTCCCCCCGGGGGGATCCCAAATCTGAATTCCCAGCTACCCCCCCCCCCCCCCCCCACATACACATCACCCGCAATATCCCAGGCCACTCTGTTGATCGACAGAGCAGGCGCATTGTGCCTCCGCTATGGAATTTGATATTGCTCTTAGTCTTCCACTGAATATTACAGTAACTAGTGCTTGAGTGGCACAGGTTTAGCCAGGCAGAAATCTGAGGAACTACTTGTTGGAAGGGGTGCATCCTCTGACAATGCTAGACTGAACATCGCTGAGCTCTTCGGTATGAGCCATTTTATTGCACATGTAGTAAAGCAAATTGCAAGGCTGCTTTACACTGGAGTTTTTTTATTTTTAATATTTTTGAAGTTTTGGTCATAGCAGGTGCTACACGGAACTGCTAGACTGGAATACTGGGAGAGTTTAAAAACGCAATCCTAGCATTAAAGTGCTCTCCAGACCCTGGAGGTGACACAGTATATTTGTTATTTTATTTCTGAAATGTCAATTAAAGTAGCATTTTTTTCCTTTTTCGTTTAATAACTTCATACTAGAAAGGTCAGAAATTTACGGATATCAGCCCCCAAAGGCATTCAAAAGGTTAACATGTCTAAAGATGGAGTTTTGGACAAAGAATTAATTAGCAGACTCAGTCAATCACAAGCCTGCGGCTGACCACTTTTAGTGGATTTTACTGATGATCATCTTTTAATTGATACCTTTTAAATAAACTTCTTCCTGCAGACCTAAAAACAGATGTGTCTAAGCTACCCATGCTTCATCTACTGTACATAGCCGGAGTCTGAAGAAACCAAATATGTACATTGACTGGGATTGTGAAACACAATGACCTTTGACTCGGTTATGACAGCTTTACAGTCAAAGCTCTGCAGCACCTTGCTTCTTTTAAAACAGACCAAAACCCTCTAAAATTGGGTTTTGATGGGCTTTAGGTAGGGAAAATGTCTGCTGAGATTTACAAACATTTCTGTGTACCTACATTTATTTCGCTCAAAGTTTACATTTCCACCTATTGTCTGTTAACCCTAATTATGTGTGCTGCAGCCGGATGCTAACTCCCAACCTAGTTGTAGAGAGCTGGGAAGCACAACCCACAAAGCCGATGCTGCACGCTTCTGAAAAGGGTCCCAAAGGGCGAAGGGTCCCTAGGGAGAAGAATCCCTTGTTGACCGGATGCAACAGTGGCACATCGGCTGCAGACAGCGGCTTAGCGTGGTCTTCTCAGCAGTGGGAAGGCTTGCTTTTTTATAGTCTATGCAGACCAGGACTTTTCTTGGCCCTGACTACAAAGGTTGTTTGCAGAAGCACCCATGTAGTCTATATGTAATGGGGTTTGACCCATTTCATTTGAATTTTCTTTGGGGGGTGGGGGAGCTATGCTCAATATGGGAATTATAAATGAAAACACATACCAATTCACTGCCGATCAGAGTTGGGTTCTCTGCTTCTGGGTAGAGCAGAGATTGATGAACAAGTAAGTCACCCAATCCCTATGTAGCTGCACAACTGTTGTGAGGATGGCTTTGTTTCCACCTTGACCAGCAGGAGAGTGCTATGATCAGCAGAGGGGGAGTGCTGAGGGCAATCCTCCTACACCTCAGGCATTGGACCAAAGGTCCTGATAGGGATTCAGAAGGACAAGTGATGGCTGTTGCCTTTATTAATCACCAGGGAGGCACTAGAAGTGGGTTGGCACTCCAGAATGTGCAGTGGATCAAATGGTTGGGAGAGTGGTGTGTTCCGTTCATATTCCCAGAGTACAAAAAAGAGGAGTCCCACTGCTCCTCACCCTATCCCCAAATAGAGGCGTGGCACCACTATATCAATATCAAAAATTGTAATGTTTTATTAATGAATGCATCTACAATTACATACATTTAGACACATTAAAACCAGTCTAAAATACATAAAACACAACCTGAGAGGAGGAAGGAGGAAAAAGATGACTATTAGTGTCTAATATTCTAAAGACATATATGATACAAAAACAATATACTAACTACTACTGAAAAAGTGCTATGTGCTAAAGAGCTGTACAGAAATATATACACACAATCCATCAATCCACAAAAATCTCACATGTCTCAGGGGCCATGCAGCATCCCCCCACTCGCCGCCGACGCGTTGCGTGACGTCAGCGTGTCGCTTCCTTAGGGGAAAAAGGCTCACACATTGTCCCATAGTGTGACCGCGCTCGGTCATTAGCATTTCTGTGGCGTGTGGAGCGGGGTGGGTGACTACTTAAGGGGGCACAAGGAAGTGACGCGCTGACGTCACACAACGCGTCGGCGGCGAGTGGGGGGATGCTGCATGGCGTCATTAAGTTTATTGACTCTTAAGGTTATCTTTTTAGTGGCAATAACCTCAGTAAGGGGCTTTTTTTAATTAGCAGCGTTATCGGTTAAGTCTCCTTATTTAGTGTTACATAAGGACAAGGCCGTCTTCCATTTTTAAACAGGATGTTCTTCCTGAAGTGGTTTCCCCTTTTCATCTTAATGAAGAGGTGTTGTTGCCTTCCTTATGTCCTGCTCCAGTGTCCAATAAGGAAAGGGTTCTTCACTCGCTGGATGCAGTGAGAGCATTGAAATATCTCGCTGCTACACAATCGTTCCGCTGGACGGACTCCTTGTTTGTCATACCCGAGGGACCACGGAAAGGTCTTCCACCAGCTAAGTCTACCATCAGCCCATGGATTAGACAAGCAGTGGTAAGAGCCTATGTCTCCAAAGGGAAAGATCCTCAGCATCAAGCTTCAGTAGAACAAGTGTGCAAAGCCGCTACTTGGTCTTCAGTTCATACATTTGCCACATATTATAAGGTAAATGTTAGAGCCTTGGCGGATGCCGCCTTTGGTAGGAAAGTATTACAGACATGAGTAAACTAGATGGTTTTGGAATGTCTTATTCCAGATAGAGAGGAATAAGGTTTTGGGGGATCCCACTTGAAGTAAGGGTACTGCTTTTGGAGGTTCCAATCATTACTGAATTCTTCTGATGGCCTGAAGTAAAATGGAAGAGAAAAGATAATTCTGTGAGAACTCACCTGTAGAATTGATTTCTCTTCCATTATTACTTCAGGACATCAGACCCTCCCTGTCTGCTAGGTTACTATATCCATGCCTTGGATGCCTAGTCTTAGTGGAGTTGTAAATATTTTGATCAGCATCTGCCTCCAGCCTTTTGTCTCCAACAAGATATATATGAATGCCTCCCAGGTGGCTGGTTCTCCTGCTTTTCAATTAAACTGGATTGGAGGAGGTCAGCCGGAGAGATATAGGCTGGGAGGAGGAGCCATGCCTTTGTCTTGCAGTCCACACACTTTGGCCGAGAGGTTAACTCAATTGTTACTGAATTCTGATGACCTGAAGTAATAATGGAAGAGAAGTTAATTCAGGTGAGTTCTCACATAATTATCTTTTTGTAGCCAGGCTAAGAGACACCATTGGGCTCTGCAGTCGAAACACTGGTCATTTCATGGGCAGAATAGGGTTGGTACATGTCCCCCCCCCCCCCCCCCGTTACTGTTTCTGTCCTGTCTAATAAAGACAAGGGGTTATGGCTATTCTCAGTGCCCTCATCTGGTAACCTGGCCGAAGAGGACCTGGTCCTAACATGAGGCTTGCAGGTGAATTAGATTTCATCTAGTGCTGAATCACCTTTAAGGTATACAGATATAGCAGTTTTATCTCATCTGATGCTGAATCGACCCTAATGTTAAATACAATTATCTAAAATGTTTCCAAATACTGTTGCCTTAGAGAGGAAATACAGTCTAAATTGGTTTTCTTTTTTCTTTTCTAATACTGGCAAGGTGGGGGGCATCACAATTTTTGCAGCATGCCCAAGCAAGCCTGGTACTCATACCAATAGTCTCCAATTGTATTATAGTGAACAAATGACCTCTGGCCACCTGGAACGCCAGGCAAGCCGGGGCATAGTAATTAGCACCCCCACCCCACTAACCTGAATGGTCAGCGCCAATCACTTGTTTGATTGCCGTTGCGGCAAGTGGTGAGTATCGCCTTACCCAGAATCAGACTTTGGCATTGCGGTTCAGGATATGCTGCCAGTATTAGGCAAACTATTTTACAGGATTTTTTTTACATGGTCTCTGCCCTGGGACCATCCCAATTTGGGATGCCCACTGTGTGAAACCCCTGAGACTGCCCATTTATCCTTTCCGCCATTCCCATGACGCATGCGCAGGTGCTCCTCCAATCAGCGATGCACCTCCAGTTTCTCTGCAGAGTGCGTTCTCCCGCGCGCCCAGCCTATCTGAATGGGTGGGAGCGTGAGCTTGCACAGCTGCGGGAATGCGGCCAGGGGACCGGCAGAAAGGTAAGGTTATTGCAGGCGATCTGGGGGCTCACATGGTGGGGCATCCCGAATTGTGAACTAGTCCTATTCGGCCGGCCCTACAGGCCATGATTGGTCCACTTTATGTGACCCTATCTCAAAGTATGAATCTGAATCAAATCAGGTTGATTTTTGTCCAGTTAAGTTCCTAGTAAGGAACTCTTTATAGCATGGGGGCAAAGTACATTGAAGAGCAACCCCAGACCCGAACAAATTTAGACATATGCATGTAGGGAAATAAAAGTCTCGTGACATCTGTTGAATTTGTCAGCTACATTTCCAGATGATAATATATAAAACATCATTCCAGAGATCACAATTTCACTACAGTAAAGTGTTTTTCCCCTGTCAAATTGTCCATACAAAGACACTGAATCAATCACAAATGGATGCCAGAAGGCAGGACGTGAGCTGTAATTCCTCCCAGGTGCAGATATTAGGGCCAATAAGATTCCCAGTTCTGCTTGTTGGGGAAGGATAAGAGGCCGATTTATTAATAGCGCCAGGTAGCGACAGATGAGCGACAGTAGCGTGTTTTTCACAGCGCCGGCTAGTATTCGCTGTGCTTGGCCGTTGTTCGGTTGTTGACAGCGACTCAGTCGGTGTGCAGTAATGTTGAATACGGGGTTAGGAGTCGCTGTTTGACAGGTTCCGCGCTGTATGGGAGCGCATGACAACGAATGGCCATAGCGAACGGCTCCCAGCATATTCATTAACAAATCACGCTCAAAAAATTCTCGCGCTGTAAAATGCATGTTTAAACCCCTGAGCGCTGGCGGCGATGTGTTAAAAGTAGTTTTTTAACCCCCAAACAACCTTATTTTTGGAAAAAAATAATAAACAAGTTTTTATAAACATTTTGTAATATGAATACATTAATATCAGACCTGTAATATCAATTCTGCACAAATTTTTTTTTTTTTTGACCTTAAAAAAAAGATATAACATTGCAGAAGTGGTCACCGAATTTTTGACATTTAAAAAAAAACAAAAAAAAAAACATTAATATCAATTAATTATGAATATTTAAAGATTGCTCCATTGAAATGCATTGGAGAACGCCAGGTAGCGAGAGGTCATACCTGGCGCTGTGATGGGATTAGCAGCGGCGCTGTTCGCTGAAGTCTGCAACATGATGAATCCCGCGCTAGCTGACGCTCTCGCCGGCGCTAGCCTCATTTAGCGTGATAAATGCGTGATTGTGTTCGGAGCCTGGCGTTCTGGAGTCGGTAGCCGCCGATAGCTGGCGCTAGTGAGACACTACCTGGCGCTATCCCTTGATAAATAAGGGCCTAAGTATTTTTCCTTAGAGGGACTTACAGTGATGGCTCAGGCTGTTTTTTTTCCTCTTCTGTTTGGAAATTCATAGTGTTTTGAGGGCAGCATCGAGCTCGCAGGTCCCTGCGTCTGCTTCCCCACGGGCGGGGGGGGGGGGGTGACAGACTGATCCGATGACTGACCTGATTTTTACCTGGGCATGGGGGTAGCGGTTGTTCCTGTTGCGAGGACTGTTATGGGCCCTGTCCCCCGAGAGGGCCAGCGCTAGTTCAGCAGCGGTCTGGCTGGGAAAAATGATTTGAAAAACATTTATAGTGAGTTTAACCCTTGATAGTACTGATAGTAGATCTCAGAAAATGCTCTTTACAGTTTGGGGTGTCTCCTTGGCAGGAACGGGTGTCTACTGATGCATATGTGGTACAGAGGAATGGAACTTCTACATGCAATATGGTTTTCTGCAAAAGCATACATTTTTTATTAAACAAAGAAAAAAAAAGTGACAAAATGTAAAAAAAATAATAATATATAATAATAATAAAGCTAACATTTAAAAAAAAAACACTGAAAGTACAAACAAGACATTTCATGTTAAAGCCCAGACTGCAAAAAAAAAAAAAATATATATATATATATATTTCCTAGCAATTCACTGCCCCGCTACTATATAGTACAGCGGAACTATGGTCATTTTTAACCATAGTTCTGCTTTAACTGCCAGCCTACCTAGAGATTTTGTCACCCTCTGTTGCCAGACCATTTTCACCGTTTTGCACTGTATATGTTTAACTGTGATTTTTGCCGGAATTGCTAGGAAAATTATTTTTGACTATAGTTGACCTGTCAAACATGAAAATCATTCAGTCAGGTAGATTATCTGATGCAGTGTCAGTCCCATACTGTCTCTTTGCCACAAATACAATCCTGATATTCATGTCTAGTTGACACCCCTTCTCTTATTGAGGCTAAAATGGAGCTCTCCACAATGCCAGTCGGTGCAAGGTCAATCTAATGCAATGCACACAGCCCTGCCACTCCAATCACAGAGGTCATGAATAAAATAAAGTAAAATGTAACTTTCAAATTACTCTAGCAATATAGAATAGTTTTTAAAAAGGAAAAAATTGAGAACATTAGACTGCGTTTTGGTCCACTTAAAAATAAAAGCACTTGTTTCTCCTTGGATCAAGGTGGTCCATAGCTGCAATAGAGAAAGCAGAGGTTAAACCGGACCTTCACCATGATTTAATGAAAAGCCCAAACTCTTAAAAAACGATTCCCCAGCATCTAAAATTAATATATTTAACATTTTTAGTCACTAACTTATTATTCTTTCCCCCACTGAGCTGCAACTCTGTTCAGGAATTTAGGATACGGGCGCCGCCATCTTGACTCAGAAGCATCACACTTACTGAGGAGAGGAGAGTGGGATAAGGTACAGGGGGGCAGGTTATAGCTGTGCTTTGCTCAGACAGAGCAGAGCTGGGGTCAGGGAAAGGTCAGCAGTCCCAGAATGCAGAGCAGCACAGTCACTTCCTGTTTGCAGGCACTTCCTGTTTGCAGGCTGCCTGATAAAATGGCGGCTTCCATAAGCCGCCATCTTGGATGTTTAAAGGCTCATAACATGCAGTAGATGCAGGTAGGATGATTTTTAATGTGAGCAATCTGTATGTACAGTGTGGGAGAAACATATAAGATAGACTCTTATTCAGAGTGAAGGTCCGCTTTAAAGATCATCCCCTATGTCTCCTATTTTGGCTGCTACGGAAGGATCTTCCCCTATGTATCCTATTTTAGCTGGTACAGTAGGATCATCCCCTATATATCCTGTTTTGGCCGGTACAGAAGGATCATCCCCTATGTCTCCTGTTTTGGCTGCTACAGAAGGATTATCCCCTATGTATCCTATTTTGGCTGCTACAGAAGAATCATCCCCTATGTCTCCTATTTTGACTGGTACAGGAAGATCATCCCCTATGTATCCTATTTTGGCTGGTACAGAAGGATCATCCCCTATATATCCTATTTTGGCCAGTACAGAAGGATCATCCCCTATGTCTCCTGTTTTGGCTGCTACAGAAGGATCATCCCCTATGTCTCCTGTTTTGGCTGCTACAGAAGGATCATCCCCTATGTATCCTATTTTGGCTGCTACAGAAGAATCATCCCCTATGTCTCCTATTTTGACTGGTACAGGAAGATCATCCCCTATGTATCCTATTTTTGCTGGTACAGAGCACATCCTTTTGCAGCAGCACTAAAATCCCTGCTGGGCCTGCAAGTGACAACTAACATCTCCTTGCAGCGTAGTGGCATGACGGTAGATGGCTATTTTATTTATGCATTTTAAAGTGGAACAAAACCCTGGATGGCCATCCCTGGAATCTTGGGCTGCTGGCCTTCCCTCATCCCTGGAATCTTGGGCTGCTGGCCTTCCCTCAGGACATCCCGAATTGGGAAGCCCCACTGTGTGAAACCCCCCCAGATTACAAGTATTCACTAACCTCTCCTCGATCCAACAGTGCATGCACACACTCTTGTACAATGAGAGGTGTTTACCGTGCCCAAGTGGCTCTGATTGTTTGCTATGGGAACGAGAGCAGTCGCATCCCCTGCATCTTCAGTCTGTGCATGCGCTCCCACTCCAGCCATTCACATTGGCTGGGGTAAGAGCGTGCACGCTGTTGGGGATGCGCCCACGTGTGCTCCTCATTGAAGTCTATTAGAGCAGTTTGCTGAATTACATAGGCACTGCAAACGGCTTTGATTGGACGAGAGCTCGCTCATGTGCTGTTAGACTGGGAAGAAGTGAGTAAATACTGGCATTCTGGGGGGTTTCACACAGCTGGGAATCCCAGTTGGGGATGCCCAGATGTATGAATAGTCAAAATCCTGGGTTTTGTTCCGCTTTAAGCTTTATTGAATTCTGTTTGAATATAGTTCTATAAATGTGTCAAAGTGTACTTTACGTAACAAAGGTAATTTATCTAATTGATCATCAACCATTGCTCATTCCTATCTCTGCGGCAAGGATATCGACACCGGTAGAAGATGAATAATTGAACAGTCTTAATAGGACGGTGTCTTTTCCTTTGTCCCCAGAGAGCACACGTGTATGTGGGGGTCATTCAAAGTGCTCTGCGGTAGCGTCAACGTTTTGCAAACTGTTATCTAACATAACATATTCCTAAGCATGTTGTTGATTCCTTTTGTATGAGCTATTTGATAACGTTCTTGAGGACAAACAATGTCTATAGCGGAGAGAGAATTTGTTTTCCAGCGCTGTTTGATGTCTGTTAGAATGCCTAATAAATGTGATGTTGTGCCATCATCACATTCCTTAGTGTTTAAAGGAATCCTAAATTAATAGGCAGCTGCTGTGTAATAGGGAAGAGGAGCTGTACATGCTTCATTACATTTCATAAAATGACCTTATTTTCATCAGAAAACCACACAGGCTGGCTCAGCGTGTGATGAAATTATAAATTGCCAGGTTGCTGACTACTTGCTCCTGTGACGGCACGTGTTTGTATTCATTTTATAACATAACAATAGAATAATCAAAGGTAATGTGTCACAAATGAGATTTGACCTTAATATAAATCTAAATTGTTAATGCGTTCTATTACTAGATTGATTGTTTCAGAAATCCATATTTATTTGAATAGGTTTCCATCTTCGAGAAACTGGTAATAGATGTAATGCTAAGTCTATAATAAGCAAAAAAAATACTATAATGCATAGTATTTTTTAGACAAACATGTATGTCTCCATGCCCTTATCATATGAATGTAGTGTTTTTACCTGGAATGCCTCTGGTTACAGCACCCAGCAGCCTTGCCTGCATTATTGTTGTTATTTTCTGAATGGGTTGTTGTGGTGTTTTAATTTATCTCTTTTCCCTTACCACACTCATTTCAACTCATATATCCCCGCAATCACCACATTGCAGACAGTGTGCAGGACCCCCCCAATACAAACAGTGAGCGGCATCCCCATTACAGGCAGTGGGCGGTATCCCCCACTACAGGCAGTGTGCGGCATCCCTCATTACAGGCAATGTGCAGCATCCCTCATTACAGGCAGTGTGCAGCATCCCTCATTACAGGCATTGAGTGGAATGCCTCATTACAGGCAGTGAGCGGCATCCATCATTACAGGCAGTGAGTGGCATCGCTCATTACATACAGTCAGCGGCATCCACCACGTGCATGTATAGGGATCGCAATGGAAGACTGGCGGGCAGGAAGCAGTTAAATTTACACTTTCTGCCTGCCAGTCCTCCAGTGCCCGGTGTAGACACTTACATGTATGTACACACAAACACATATACACAGACACAAAATACCATACCTTACAGTGCTTCTGCACTGCTGATAGTGTTCCTGCTTCTGATGGATGGGTGTGGTCTATTTACTGTCTGCGTCTGTGAATAGACACCGGCTGTGCATAGGGCAAGCAAATCTCTTAAATGCCAACCATGTGAAATGTATGTGGCTGGCACTATAAGCTTGCCGATGTGGTCAAATTTCATGTGGCTGACACCTAAAGGGTTACAAAGGAGAACCTAGGCAATGACATTAATAGGACAGCAAGGAGCTCACCTGAAGCCTGTCCAATGTGCCCCTCCTCCATTTCTTGCAGTGCACTGTAGATACTGTAGTAGAGTTCCAAACATCCCTTCCTTTCATATTTATTCCTCTATGAACAGCTCCAAATGTGGTCAAAAGACTTCTCCTTTCCCTCAGCCATGCCAGCAAGCCCGTTTTCACTGTTGTCAGGCTTGCTCACGCTAAAATTACTGAGGGACAGAAGTGGCCATTAGACATTTGGAGGTCGTTGTGAATAAATGGAAAGTAAAGGAGGGTCAGACTTTGTAGACCTTCTACAGCATGCTGTAGTAAATGCAGGGGAGTCACATGGGACAGGTGTCAGTTGAGTTCCTTGCTACCCCATTTGATGCCTTAACCTGGTTTGTCCCTTTAACCATGACACTTCTTCATACCAAAGTAAATTCATTATTTACCATATCCCTTATTAATTACCTACGCTGCTGCTGTCCCATACTGGTACGTGCCATACTGTTCCCCTTCCTTAGCAACTGGCAGTGTCCCCTCTGCATTACTGAGGGGGGATGAGGGCCCCAGCTTATGGCCAGTGCCACTTAAAATCGTTACATGGTATCATGTGTTGCCTGAAACCCTTCACCACTGGGATTTCTCTCTCCACTGAGATAGCAAATCAGATATGAATGGGGTAACTTTTGTCCGAAGGGCGGGACTGCAAGATAAAAATATATATACTTCCAGCTGCTCTCCAAAATCCATTTTCATTCTTGCATTTGAAATGGACTGCAAAGGTTTTATTTTCCCCTCCTTCACAGATTTTTTTTCTTTATATAGGTTTTTATTTGGGGAGCGGGGGATATAACCCTGTCTGTCTTCCAGGCTTTTACTGTCCCACTGATTTTGTGGTCCCACCTATGCCTCCTGGATTCGGTTAAACTGATATTGTGGAGCCGGGGTCTTCTCTGTTTAAGCAACAGATGGATAGTCTTATATATTCTATTTTAGAGATCTTGGATACCCCAGTTCCTCAAGCTCCTAAGAGGAAAAAGGGAGATCCGTATAGAACAGAAAAGCAGTAGCAACTGTTTCCTGAGCAGTGTCATTTTACTAGACTTATCCAAAAGAAATGGGAGAAGCTGGACAAGCTCCCCACCATTCCTAGAGTCTTGGATACTAAATATACTTTTCCCTCAGACCTGATTAAGTTATGGTCTTTTCCCCAAGAGGTGGATGATCTGGTTTTGGGACTTTCTACTAATAACACCATTGTGTTACAACACTATGGTGGGGTCGGCCTTGCGGCCAGCCTGCGTCTCATCCATGGTGGCTGTGGCAGGTAGGAAGCTGTTAAAGCAGTTGAATCCTCAGATTCGTTCGGGTCATTCCCATAGTGTATGCTCTCAGCTGATAAAGTCCGGCATGGAAATTTACGTATTAAGTATGTCATATCTTCTATGGATTATATGATCAGACTAAATGCTAGAGGCGTTCAATATGGCTTAAAAATTGATTGGCGGACGCAACTTCCAAGAAAACTCTGATGGGTCTTCCTTTTCTAGCGGGTCGTCTGTTTGGGGAACACTTAGATGATATTGTGAAGAAGGCCACAGGGGGCAAGTCTACCTGACTCCCACAAAGAAAGAGGTCTAACCTGTTTTTTTACAGGTCTTCCAATAATCTGCCTTTTCTAAGAGGGTAGAGGTTCTTTCTCCTCTAGACATGGAGAAGAATTTTGGAATAAGTCAAAGCTTTCTGGCAAAATAAGGCTAAACCCCCTTCTAAGCCCCCTCAGGCATCAGGGACGCCCTCTCATGCCCTGTCAGGTGGGGAGACAGCTTCTGCATTTTGCTCCAATTTGGAGGCTCCATGTAACAGATGCTTGGATACAGGAGATAATTTCATCAGATTACAAGATTGAATTGGGTGCTAGACCTCCTCTGAGGTTCTTTTTGTCAAGTTTATCCCTGACTCGGGGAAAGGCAGAAGCGTTGAGAGCCGCTGTTGCAGCTGGGAGTAGTCCGCCCCGTTCCCTTCTCAGAGAGAGAACCACTTTGGTCTCCACAAACATGGTGGAATGTGACAGGAACTGGTGTGGGGTGCGATACGGTTTCCTGCTTATGGAACAGAGTTTGCGCATCAGCGTTAGCCAGCTTTACTCTTTCCGGCTCAGTGCTGCATGACGCTAAGCCGTGTACATTACTAACGGGACTAGTCCTATTACATTCTGCCACACCCCACGGTTGGGGTTTTAATTGTGTGTTTTAGATGTATGTTCTTATTGGCTTATAATAAAACATGATTTTGATAGTAACCTCATTCTGTTGAGCTGCCAGTCTGTATAGATAGAGGAGAGGGGGTTCTGGTGAGCTGGACTGGTGACTCACCACGTGTTTTGCTTAAATATATTTGACCCTGAAGGGTTGACCCTTTCTCAAGCAGCATCCAGAATCAATTATATATTGTTTGACACCATTGGCAGTGCGGGAATACCTCTATTACAAAGAATACATTACTAACGGCCTTAGTGGCATGACTTGGCCGCTCCGTCCAATAGCGGCCCTGAGATGATAGAACAGAAGTAGCGTTCCAGACCTTGGTATACTTCGATCTCCGTCCTGATTGGTGGAACCCTTATCGTAAACGCTGCTGGTTAGCATTTTAAATACCCCACTCCAGGGTGGTTGAGAGCGTGACTTCCAACGTGCCCCGAGCATTGCCCCTGTTTGCATTTTCTCAGTTTCCATTCTTGGGTCAAGTACTAAAGAAAATGGCTTAAGAGGGGATCCAAACCATTTTGGTTGCACCCCGTTGGCCAAGGAGAAGCTGGTTTTCAGACGAGGGCCTTGATTCATAAAGAGTTGAAAAAATTCTCATGGTAGTAAAAAATTCATTTCATGAGAAAAAAGCCTTAGAATGTCACTGTTAGTAAATAACCAGATAGGGAGACAATGAAATTCAATGGCACTTTTTACTACAGTGTAAAAAGGAGTAATAAGTTCACAACTTTTCTCAGGAGTAAAAAAGTGCTATTGACTTCCTAACTAGTGATTCATCAACAGTGACACTTTTTTACTTTCTTTTTCTACTTACTTTTTTTTCATTATCCCCTAGGATCAACTGGTTACGATATAACCCCCCTCCTTCAACTTTGAAATTGGATTTAATTTCAAATGTTCAGTAGTGGTAGACAAGTGAGATCTCAAAAATCAAAAGCCATTGCTGATATTTCATGCAGAGGGTTGCTGCCCCTCCTGGACTTGAGTGCCTAATATGAACTACAGAACAGGCTGGGGACACTAGAATTAGAAGGAATGGCCTTCGCATACAGCATAAGCAGTCACCTGCCACAACATTTGGCCAGCTTGGCGCCCACATTTGGAAGAAGAAAGCTCTAGGATGAAAGGCATTAGCCCCAGCATTTTGGTGTTTCATAAATGTAAATGTAGGATTATTGTAGCATTTGCCAGGGATATTGGTGTTTTTTTTTTAATTCAAGGCTACAATTATGATAATTATTAATATGTCAGATGTATTTATTTTAAGTTTTTATTTAAAATGTTGCATTTAAAAAAACTACTACAACTACAAGAGGGAAAACACATTCACCCTTCCAACAACCAACACAGTCTGTAATTTTTGATGCAACAAAAAATTGGACATCACTATACATCGTTCCAGTCAATCACAAAAACTATTTCACAGAACTGGAGGTCTGAATCAGTTCCTACAAATTAGTTCACTAATGATTTTTGTTGCATAAAAGCTTGTGAAAATACTTATTCAATTATTTAACTATTTATCTACCAGTTATCTAGAGTGAATTCTAAAATCACAAATCACAAATTATCAATGCAGTGAGCCTATAGCTACTACAGAGTTTAAAGTAAAAATAAATAGTCAATAGTACATTACTCACTGATATGGATTAAGATGCACAAGATATACTCAACAATAACTGGAGTCTAGACTGCGGTTTAGGTGAGTGAAATTGAAGGTTTCAGGGGTTTATGCACAGAGGGCTTCAGCAATCTGGATTCCCCCCTCCGCACAATGTGTTCCAGCCCCCATTTTGCAGAAACCTCAAATGGGGCAAGGTAGACATAAAAGAGAAGAGCAACATGCTGTTGGGAAATGGGTAGTGTTGATGATGTGGCAAGCCCGCATCAGACTTGGCAGGGGCCCCTGCGGCACTCCCAGGCACTGCAGTACTACAATATGTTTTACTAAAACTTGTAGGAGGTGTTCACCTTTAGCCTGATGTTTACCTATCAGAGTGGGCAATCTTTAAAGTTTGATTCTCTGAGGTTTGATGGAACTTCAAGGTAGGGAGCGTAATATAGGTATGTTTCTTGATTCCCTAAGGAATTACATGATATCCTCTTGGTGAGACCACTTGGTATTTGTTCAAATACTCTCTGATTTCGACCTGGTAATGGAGATGCAGCACACATTTGAAGATGTGTTGGATGGTGCCCTGGGTGAGTTGTTGGGAATGTTGCTGGCTGAGTTGGCAATTTTGATTGACAACAGATTGAGCATATTCATGCAGTTGTATGTAAGTTTTTATAACTAAAAGTATTTTTTAGTAATTTTAGGTAATAGAGAGGTTGTTTCTCTTCTGATTAGTTTGAATGAGAGGAAAAACTAAAAGTATCCCTAGATGAATATTAAAGTCTATTTTTATTTTTAGTCAAAGGGAAATTTCACTTACTAGCAGGTTTGATTTCACGTACTGTGAGCTGAGGTTTTTCTGTTTCTGCGATCCATCTCCAGTGCTAATAGCACACTCCCTGGCTGGCAATGGTAGCAGGGGGTGCACCACATGAGCAACCACTGCTCATATAACAAGTATTTTTCATATATTCCAAACTTTTAACATGTGGCTTGTTCTGTTGTTAGGAAGCAATTACAATTTTGACAATTTATTTGACATTTTTTATTACAGATCCTAGCCCTAGGTCCTATTGCCAAGGGTTTGCTTTAATAACATCTAATGATCCCCCCTAAATTCTTTATCATTGTGTACCTGTAAAAGCACCTACCCAAAGTGTAATCCTCTCTGCTTCACCCCAGGCCACATTTTGAATGTTCTGTGCCCAATTATAAAATACATTATTAAACAATGGTGTGCTACACCTACGAAATGTAGCTAAAGCTGTTATACCTAGTCATTGGTGAGCAATAGTGTGCCCTTCTGCACAAAGGTTATAAATCTAGCTTAAACCTACCAGCAAGTTTAATTACTTAAAATGAACAGGATGCTGGAGGGGGAAATGGTAGACAAGAGTAAAAAAAAAGCCATCTAATTTTTGCATGTAGAGCATCCCAGGATCACTGTTGGTGCTTAGCTAAGTAGTCAAAAGCTATGAAGTGCCTTCCTTCATTTGTGCATATTAGGTTATACCTGCTACCCTTTGTTCGAAATTTGCTGTAATTAGCTGTAGTTTTATCTGGATGTAGATATAACACGAGTGCCATTATTTCACCATTTGTCTGGCCAATTTTACCTTGATATGTGTCCAAAAGGATTTTTTTCTTAAAATCAAACCAAGAATGTTTAAATGCTTTATTATCCATTCTGTATGACAAGAGTGTCTTTTAAGTAGCTAGTCTTTATTCTGCAGTCACAGCGAGGCCCTCCAAAGTGCAAAAAAATCTTTCAACCTTGAAAAAAGGGCACAAGAAAGGGAATTTACAGATGAGTACACAAATTTCCCGTTTCTCTTCTGTTCCATTCTGGGGCACCACCAGTAGCATCGTGTGGGAGGTCCCAAAGCAGTACCTCAATAAGGGTGGACCGTGCAGAAACAGCCAACTGCGTCAACCTAACCAAGAACAACTGCACTGACACCTCAAGCTTATACCCCGGAGAGGGGTTCACCACAATCTGTAACACCTTACGACCCAGAGCGGCATCAGCAGATGTCCTGACATCAAGTATGTAAAACTTGGTGAAGGCGTGGCGAGACGACCAGGTCACAACCTTGCAGACCTGTTCCACCAACGCCTGGTGTTGGAAAGCCCAAGATGCGGCAATCACCCTTCTGGGATCATGAACAAGACATCCGTACCTCTCAAGTAGCGGGCAAGTAATATTTTAATGCCCTGACCACATCAAGGGAATGCAGGAGACGCTCCTTATGGCGAGTGGGGCGTGGGCACGAGGAGGACAGCACTATCCTCTGATTAAGATGGAAGGGAGAGACCACCTTGGACAAAAAATTATTCTTCACATGAAACACTGCTTGGTCTTAATGCAGCACCAAAAAGGGTAATCTGATCGAAAGCACTGTCAGCTCTAAAACCCGCCAGATGGAGGTGATCCCCACAAGAAAAGCCACCTTCAACATGAGAGTTGTCAGGGCAGCCTTCGTGCGCAGCAGCACCCTGCATGAAAGTGCAGATTAACCTATGCTCAGTAATTGTCTGTTGGAAAAATGGACAAGACCAAGATCTGATCTTTAAGGGTACTGTTCTGTAGGCCAGTGTCCAGGCCTTGCTGGAGGAATTTTGGGTACCGACAACCTCCTACAGGAGTAGCCCTTAGATCTGCACCAAGACACAAAGGCCCTCCAAGTCCTGTAGTAAATTCTAGAGGACGACTTTCCGTGCTCAAATTAAGGTCCAAATTACTGTGGTGGACAAACCCCTCTCCTCCAATATGCCAGTCTCAAGAGCCAAGCCACTAAAGCCAGCGCTGGAGAATTGGGGTGCCGTAGAAGATCTGGGCAGTTGGGGAGTCGCCATGGAGGCTCCACTGCCAAGCTGACCAGATTCGTGCTCCACCACACCTTTCTGGGCCAAGGTGAGGCGATCAGGATTATAGGCATCTGCTCGCTGCTAACCTTCTATAACACATGACCCAGAAGTGGCAATGGTGGAAATGCGTAGAGCAGGTTGTACTCTGACCAGCACATCAACAGCCACAGCCAGGGGTTCTTGCACTCTGGAACCGAACCTCTGAACATTCCGATTATGTTGAAATGTGAGGAGATCTACCTCCAGCATTCCCTGGTCACAGAGGGCTTGAAACACGTTCTGGTAAAGGGACCATTCCCCCTGGTCCACCGTCTCCCTGCTCAAATAATCAGCCTGCAGATTCTTCACCCTTAAAATTGCCAAAGATGCGTGGAACGTGAAGTTACGCCCACCTCATGATGCCATTCACTTCCTGAAACACCTGTCATTTCTTGGTACCCCCCTGATGGTTTATGTAGGCCACAGCCATGGAATTGTCTGACTGTACCCTGACCAGAAGGCCCTGGAGCTGGGTAGACCAATGCCTGAAAACCAGCAGAATTACCCAAAGTTCCAACACATTGACTGGAAAACTGCTTTTCCACGGGTTCCAGAGATCCTGAACCATCTGGTTGTCCACCCCTACACATCAGATTGGCGCCTGTGGTCAGGATGACCCACCTGACTGGCAGGAAAGACTGACCCACTGCCAGTGACTGCTGGTCCAGCCACCAATTCATGAATCACCGGGCATTGTCCATAAAGATGAAGCGACAGTCCAACTTCTGCATAGCACTGTGCCATTTCGATAGGAGCAATATTTGTAGAGGCTTGGAGTGGAACTGGGCATACAGAACTGCCTCTATGGTAGATACCATCAGGCCAAGGAGATGCATGCCCTGCCTCACCGGGCAATGTTCGGCTGCCAGCAGCGACCTCACCGCCCCCTGAAGAGCCATACCGTTCTGCACTGGAAGAAGGACCCGTGCCCATTGAGTATCCAGTATCCAAGTCACCACCATGCAGGAAACCACCTGGGACTTGGGGGTAGTTGATCACCCATCTGAAAAGTTCCAGTGTGGACAGGACCTTCTGAACATCCCACAGTGCCTCTGCCAGAGATGGGGCTTAGATGAGCAAGTCGTCCAGGTATAGGGTGATGTGCACACCTTGCCTCCACAGGAGTGCCAACACCTCCACCAAGACCTTTGTGAACAGTGAGCAGTGGATAGCAGTGCCACAAATTGGAAATGTCTGACACTCAGCACAAAGCGCAGGCATTGTTGGTGAGGGAGGGAAGTTCGGGATGTGCTGATAAGCATCCTTGGCCAGAAAATCCCCTTGTTCTGCGACGTCATGACCGACCTTAGAGATTCCATGTGACCTTCCTCACCCTAACGTAACTGTTCAGACTCCAGAGATCCAGGACCCAGGCATCGGAAACAGTGTCGGCCAACCACTGTTTCAGTTAGACCGTGCGTCGCAAGGGGACCAGCAAGGTAAGCCCCCTTGCCATTTGTCCATAGCCGGCACAATGTATCTTGAGACCTTCATAGCGAAGGAGTTCAAGCGAAGTGCAGAGGAACACGCACCTGCTGCGTCATCCAGACCTTGCCTACCGTAGCATCCATGAACAAGCAGGGCACATGGCGACCCTACCATGGAGTAAGCATGCCTGGCCAGCTGGCCAACCTCCTATCCACCAGGTCTTTCAAGGCTGCACTATCCGAAGTAGGGGTAAGGGTGTGTTGAGCCAGACATGACACTGGTTCATCTACCTCAGGTGGTGAAGACCAAACCTTGCGCACCTCATCTGGACAGGGGTACTTGGCATCCAGGACCTTAGGAAGAGACAGAAGCTTATCCGGTTTCTCCCACTCTTTTCCCACCAGCCTGTCGAAACGGGCAAGCCTGGGAAAAATATGCCTGACCCTCTGGCGCCCGTATGGTTAACTTCATCTGCCGCTTCAGCCAAGGAGTAGAGAGGTGCTGTTGTCACAATCTGATCAGTTGGGTGATGCGGAGGGTTCCCTGGCACATGCGTTGCCTCTGGTTCCTCTCTGCTGCCGGGTGACACTTTCCCCTCCAACCGGACGGAACTAGATCCTAAACTCCTAAATAGGTCCTCGACGTAGGAGCTAGAATCCTCCATCTGAATATGCCTACACTTGGCCGTAGCCTTCCCGCTTAGTACTGAGTAATCGTTAGATTTCAAGCAGACCAAAACCCATATTTTTAACTAGTATCCCCTGAATTGCTCCCCCTATAAAGAGCACCTTTTGCCAATTTTTAGTGCTCCTGCTTCACTCTAATCCTAGATAAGTGCTTGGGTGGGTGTTTTAGCTGTAAAGCCCCACCTTCTCCATGCATTGCCATTGTTGTGTGTGGCAATGATGACGTATATTATAGAGAGGGATTCGAAAAACAAAATTATCCATTTCTAGTTCCACACTTTAAGAAGGAAATATTAGCAGGAGTTATGGCCAGATGTATTTCACAAGTTTGGTGGGTTTTGGTCCTCTTCAATGTTTAATAGTTCCTGCTAGACATGTGGTTGATGTACAGATGTAAAAAGACAAGTGCATGTTTCTACTAGCTCAGCAATTTGTTCTGAATACTTAGTTATGGTGAAAAAAATGTCTGCTACCTTTTAATGGGTTGCCTGACATTTCTGAGGTCTATAAAGACTGCTTACACTGCTGTATGTGTTACACCAGGACTTTGTAGAATCAGTATTGAAAAGTAGAACAAAAACATTACATGTCATCTCATAGAGCAATAGGTTGTATAATCTTAGATACCGTTTTTATTATATGGAACTAAATATTTCAACTTAAAGGAGCTCTATCACAAATCTTATTATTAAAAATAAATAAAAAAATGATCCCCCCAAAGCACAGAAAACTTGTTTTCATTTTTTAATTTGCAGTGTGGCCTCTCTGGTGGTCTACTGCTTGGAGGGAGTCAGGGAGATTGGCAGAAGTCAGTGCTAAGTTTCTGCTTCTAGATGCTGCTGTGAAGTTATAGGAAGGCTGATATGACGAGATAAGCTGCTGAATAATGTTTTTTTACATTTTGCCTCGACAGTCCTTTAAGAAATCTTCAGATGAAATGATCCACAAAAGGTATACATTTAAAGGTGACAGATTCTATTTGTATTTTAAACAAAAACATTTTTTATTTTCATCTTTTACATTTTTAAATAAAAAATGAAAATGGGCCAAAGAAAAACTCCTACAAGATTAATGCCTAGTAACATCCCCTTTGGCAAGTACCACATCTTGCAAATGCTTTTTTTTAGCCAGCCAAAGAGGAAAAGGCTTGAACAAAAATTAACAAGGTTATCAAAACGTTGGTTGGAGCCATGAAGTACATTTTCTATGTATCCAGATCCATTTTTTTGCACATTCCCAGATAGAATACTCATTTTAAAAAGACACATCACAAACAATTGTACTACTTGAAGCGTAATGACTGGCCAGGGAGAGCAAGACATGTTTCTTTGAGTAGGATCAAAATAAACTAGCTTTCCAGCACTCAAATCATTGCAAATAGAAAGGAGGCTAAAACAGAAGGCATTTGTATGACATTGCCCTCAACAAAGCCCTATCCAGTCCAATGGGTTTTATGCCCGGTTCAAGACAAAATAGAGTTGTGCAAAACAAGTTCTGTTTGTTTTGCAAGCTCAGATACCAACCTCATTTTTTTTGTGTGACCTGCATACAGAATCACTTTGTCAGGCATTTTTGACCTTTGTTGGTGCAAGGAGGGGTACCCCTAACCCCCTTAAATGTGTAATACTACATACATAGCCAGAAATTAATCTAAATAACATAAGTGTACATGCAAAAACAATATTTCTATCTATTCAAAACGAAGGGTTTACATGGTTGAATAGAATGGCATTATTGTGTTGCTGACATACTACTAGGGAACCCTACTGTATGTACATTGTCTAGCTGTGCAGAGACTCGTGAGTCCTTCTAGCCCAGGGGGATAATTTTGTCATTTAAAGGGTTTTTCCAGGCTGATGGTAAAATCAAGTTTCTTTTCTCCTATTCAGCTGATCAGTCATGCTGTACTGCTATATATATGAGGCCGTTGTTTTTGAGGTTTCTTTTTTCTAGCATGACCACCTGTTTCTAGAACATGAGGTAAACTGAACTCCGCCCTCCCTGTCGGAGTTGGAAGGTACAATACTGAAGGATCGTGCCCCCAGGACAAAACACCCTGTGTGCCCTCCATTTGACTCCCGTCCAAAAAATAAATCCTGCAAAGATGCCCAAAACAAAATGTCTGCCATCCATTGGACTCCACTTTCTACCAAAAAAGCACTGTGGCAGAGCCTGAGCCGAAAAGGTGGTGCCCCTACTCAGACCAAACACATTGGTCCATTATAACAAAAAGTGTTGCTCTCATCGGCAGCTAAAGGACAGTGGTGCCCTTTCTCCAAAGGCTGGACATGACTACTGCATGACAGGGTGTGAGAGACACCTTTTACAGGGGCATAGCTGCTTCTTCCTCTGCTTTTCAGATTCTTTTAGCTCCTGCAATGTTCCCTGTCTGCAGAAATGAAATAATCCTGTTGTGTTTCTATGTGTATGCTGAGCAATAGAGTACAATTGACTGTCCACTTCTCTTCACAGACTAAAAGTAACAACCTGAGTCTGTGATTCACAGAGGCTGGGGAGAAAACTGTAAGGCATTGCTTTAAACAGGCATCAAGAAACACCAACCAGAAACAAGCTAACTAGTGGTAAGACATAATTTGATCTTACACTTGGAATTAAGAAGTTCTTTAAAGTGGAACAAAACTGAGGATTACCCTCTGTGTGAAACTCCTTAGTTTGGCCAGTAAAACTCACCTCTCTTTGGTCCAGTAGGCTCTCATCCTTACCTGTGTTTACATCCTTTGGCAAAGGGCTCTTACTGACTTCAACCGGGGGAGGCAAGAGAAGCACACATGCCCCTCCCCAACAGCGCACATGCCCCTCCCCAACCTATCAGAATGGCTAGGATGGGAACGCGCACACAGGATGCATGGGATCCAAAAAAAAATACAAAAAGATACAAGAAGACAAATGGCTCTGTTTGGACAAGAGCTGCTTTAACCCTTTAAATGCCAGCCACGTAAAATTTACGTGGTTGCCTCTCCGTCACTTAAGTGCCAGCCACGTAAAATTTACGTGCCTGGCATTTACCCCTGCTAGTGGGCAAAAAAAAAAAAAATTACTCACCTGACCCCTCGTTGGATCCGGCCGGGTCTCCTCTTTAATTTGGTGCCATCCGATCCCCCGTGGGGGGTCGGATGGCTCCAGGAGAGCCCCCGGAATAGGCCGCCCCCCCCGCTTCTGCAGCAGCAGCTGCTAACTGTAAAAAAAATAAAAAATAAAAATGACATTCACTTACCTGTGTGTGCGCTGGCTCCCGCTGTCCCTCCTCTTCACCTGGGGGGCCTCCGATCACCCCCCAGGACTTACAGATCTTCAGGAGAGAGCCCGGAAGGCTCTCTCCTCTCTCCTCTTCGATGGCGGCCGCCATCTTGCCGCCTTGGGGCGGGGCTATGACGTCATCCCAGCCCCGATCACCGGCTTCAGCGTTCTCAGCTGTCAGATGCCGGTGATCGGCAACGGGGAAGGAGGTGGCAGGAGATCCTCTGATCTCCTGCCTCCCCCTTCTCTGATGCCGATCACCGGCATCTGTCAGCAGAGCGGCGTGGGACAAAGGAGCTTACAATCGGAGGTAAGTACAGTAAAAATTTTTTTTTAATAAAATACTTTTGTGTGGCGTTTTTTTTCATTTAACCCTTTGTGAACTGGTAAGGGGTCCATGAGACCCCTTATACCAGTTCACATGGCTCTGGGTATGGCAAGTCACCTGCAGCTAGTGGGTGGCTTGCCATTAACCCCCAGCCCCCCATTACCTGCCTCCCCAACGGCCGGGGGGGGGGGCAGAAGGGCCCGGGCCACTTAGTGGCTATGTGGGCTAGTAGCCTGCAGGGCCAGGGGCCACCAACGCTGGCCCCTGCGCCCTGTTCTACAAGCCCCCATAGCTGGCCCGGGTCGGTAATGCTGGGTAGGGGGGACCCTACGTCATTTTTTTGGGGGATTTTTAAGGGTTTTTAACCCTTAAAATTCCAAAAAAAAATGGGGTCTCCCCCCCTAGGAGGGGGAACCCTATGTCATTTTTTTTTTAATTAACCCTTTTGTTTTCTGTCATCCAGCAGCTATAAAAGGCTGAAAGAGTGCTCCACTATGGATGGGAGGTAAGTATTAAAAAAAAAAAAATAATAAAATATTTTTTCTCTTTGTGTGTCTATGTTTTATTTTTACATTTAACCCCTTGTGAACTGGTAAGGGGTCCATGACCCCTATACCAGTTCACAAGGCTGGGGGAGGTGGCAAGTCACCTGCGCTAGCCGGTGACTTGCCATTAACCCCCGGCACCCCCATTACCTGCCTCCCCAAAGCCCAGGGGGGGGCAGAAGAGCCCGGGCCCACTGGCTATGCGGGCTTGTAGCCTGCAGGGCCAGGGGCCACAAAAGCTGGCCCCTGCGCCCCGTTCCTACAAGCCCTACATAGCTGGTCCCGGGCTGGTTACTTTGGGTAAGGGGGGGCCCATGTCATTTTTTTTATTTTTAAGGATTTTTAACCCTTAAAAATCCCCCCAAAAAATGGGCCCCCCCTCCCGGGAGGGGGGACCCTATGTCATTTTTTTTTCTCGATTTAACCCTTTGTAGTGTGGATGGTAGTTGTATTTTATTTGTAAATGTTAAAAATTACTTGTTTCAGTTAGGGGGGTCTCCTGGGCAGGAACAGGGGGCTACCAATAAATATGTGGTACTGTTCTAATCGGTAGAAATGGGGCTTTCACATGCAATATGGTTTTCTTAAATAAAATAAATTTTTTATGTAAAATAAAGGAGGCAATTTTCTAAAAAAAAATTTTATTTATTTTTTTTACTTAATAATAAATAAAATTAATAATAAATAAAATTTACAAACAAGACATTTCATGTTAAAGCCTAAACTCTGCTGCAAAAAATATATATATAATTTTCCTGAAGATTCCAGCAAAAATGACGCAAAACATGGCGCAAAACATGGGGAAAAATGACCTGTCAACAGAGGGTGACAAAATCTCAAGTAAGCTGGCAATTAAAAGGGTTAATAGTACCTCTGCATGTTGGGTATTGTTCTGTTCGGGGGACCTTGCGCTTTCAGACTTAGCTTGTTTTTTGTGGTTTGCATTTTTATATTTTAGTAAAAGGTGTTTTTTATTCAGCTTTTTTATACATTTTTTAGGGAAACTCTGCGCAACCAAAGAGTTCTTTGAGGGATTAATTCCAGAAAGATGAGCCCACTACAACAAGCTGGGTACGTTTAGAAAGCTTAACATGTGTACTTTCAGGGAATATATGGTTTATGGGGGATATTCCAAATGTAAAGGGTTGTTTTGGTTGAAAAATCGCAAGGTGCGCACTTTGTCTGCAGAGCTGAAATTTTCAAGAAAAATTACCGTTACGCACATGCTTTACTTTGGGGTGTTTGGCAACTCTTTCCTTGACAGAACCCATGCATGTTGGGTATCGTTCTGTTCGGGGGATGTTGCTTTTTCAGATCATACTTGTTTTTTCTTGTTTGTATATAGTTTTTTTAGGAAAATGTGGCTTTGATTCTGCTTTTTTATCCTTTTTTTAGGGAAACTCTTTGCAACCAAAGAATACATTGAGGGATTACTTCTAGAAAACTGTGGCCACATCAACAAGCCTGGTACAAATAGAAAGCCTGAGGTGTGTACTTCCAGAGAATATATAGTTTGTGGGGGGTATTTCAAATGTAAAGGGTTGTTTTTCTGGAAAAACTGCAAGGTGCGCATAGCGCATATCACAGTTGTATTTTTTCAGAAAATCCCCTAAAGCTCTGTTTCAGTTTGGGGGAGTCTCCTGGGCAGGAAAAGGTGTCTACCTATACATATGTGGTACCGCTGTAACTGTGAGAAATTGGGGTTTCACACGCAATAAGATTTTATTGACAAACTTACATTTTTTAAAAAACACTACAAATTGTAAAAAATTTATTTTTTAAAATTTTTTTGCACATATTTCACCAAAAAATATTGAGAATACACCTAAAAAATGACAAACAAGACATTTCATGTTAAAGCTCAGACTCTGCTGAAAAAAACAATATATCATTTTCCTGGGAAATCCCTGGAAATCCCTTAAAAAATCACATTTGAACATGGGGAGTGCAAAATAGTGCAAAATGGTCTGGCAACAGAGTGTGACAAAAACTCCAGGTAGGCTGGCACTTAAAGGGTTAAAGAAAGTGTGCAAAGATGACTGTGACCTTGCAGACACAAAGGATAAATGCCTGACATTCAATCAAGCCAGTCATAAAGTAAAGTCTTTGCAGCACTGGTGGTACATAATGTATCAGACAGCATTTGCACTTAAAGTGGACCTTAAATCTCACCCCCCTTTTTCACCAAACCTGCCGCAGTCACAGGCTTGGCTGGGGATGGATCTGAAACAAACTTTAGGCCAGTTTGTAAAGTATAGATTTTTTTCTTGTTTGTCAAATGAAAGGCCAATTTATTGCAAAGAGTCTGCCCTTTCTACCTTTTGATTTAGTAAATATGTCTGCATAAAATCCTCTAATTTCTAAGATTTAAAATGTTTGCCAAACTGGTGATCACAAGACCTCTCCACGCAGATGTCTACTCGCATTTAACGCTTTCAGTACCAAGCACGTAGTTTCTACCTGCTCGCTTCCACTCCTTTTAAGTGCCAAGCACGTAGAATCTACGTACCTGGCTTTCCACCTGCTACAGGAAAAAAAAAAAAAAACCTCACTTGACTCCTCATCCGATCCGTCTGGGTCTCCTCTTCACCAGGGGGGCCTTCGATTCCCCCCCCCCCCAGGGCTCTTCCGGCTTCAAAGGGCTTTCTTCCCCGCACAGCCACTGCCCGCCACTGCATACAGAAGAAAAATGGCATAATCAGATCCTCGAGGGACACAGGAGTTGGCGATCTGAGGTGCGTAAAGAAAAAACTTTTTTTTTAATAAATGTCATTTTTTTAACTAAGATGTGTGGTGTCTTTTTTACATTTAACCCTTTGTGAACTGGTAAGGGATCCATGAGACAAGACATTTCATGTTGAAGCCCAAACTCTACTGATAAAAACAATATATAATGTTCCTGGGAAATCCCTGGAAGTTCCTTCAAAAATCACAGTTGAACATATATAGCACAAAATATTGAAAAATGGTCTGGCAAGGAGGGTGATAAAATCTCCAGGTAGGCTGACAGCAAAAGGATTAAAGCAGTCTAACTCACTGAGCTTATGAAGTAAATTTCTCCAAAGCCCCTGCCAATACTCCCTTCTTAGGGTGTGGATCTAGATATGGATATTTTCACCCACAGAATAGTCCTGGAACACCATTTTTTGCAGTCCCTCTCTGTAAGATTGCAGACTATCAGTCATTAAATAGGTGCGCCAATGACATCATTGCCGCTCACTACAGTGACAATGAATGGAGGAGGCGAGGTTTTACGGCTAAAATATGCAGAGTAAAGCAGGAGCAGGGCTAATTGCCAAAAGGTACTCCTCATTTGGGGAGCAATGGTTGTGCTTGGTGATACATTTTATAACATCAATCTCTGTGTTTCAAAGCTAGCTGAGTACCAATTGTATCTCCTTTTTGTGTTTTGGAGGGAATTCTATGAAGGATTATATGCCTAGAGTCCAGAATGTCTGGAATATATCCTTTATAGGTATATTCAATACAATCGTGATTACTGAATATCTTTTTATGAGGGAAAATAGACACTCACATCAGATAGTAATTTAGAATTTTTGACATGAGCCTAATTGCAAAATGGAAGTTTGGCCCAGTAGGGCTTATTACTGTGTTTGAAGTTGGGTGTCGCCTACTTTAGTTTACTGTAAGATATATTGTATATCTGCAGAATATGAAAAAATGAACAGATTTGTGACCTACATGAAAAGTCTTTCCTTGACATTAAGAATTACAATGCTATTGCTGGCCCCGATATTCGAGCCTCCCTCTGGATGTACAGTGCTATCCATTAGCAATGCATTCTCACCATGAAACAGAGGAAGAGCATCATGTCAATCTGCAGCACAAATCACTGAAAAAAATAATTTCATTTCAGCGTCTGTTTTCAGACGAAGGGCGACAGTCACGCTAGAAAGTCATTTGGACCTACAATATGTTTACCCCTCGGCTGAATTACTCCTTTTAAAGAGCAAGCATCCATATTGGTTATGGCTTGTATGATGTATCTATTGTTTTAGCATGTGGTGACTGCTAGCCTTATCATATCTAGAAAAGACTGTGTTCTTTAAATCACATCACTTCTGAATTTATGACATTACAGAGTTGGTATGACAGGTTTTTTCAGGGCATTTAAGGCCCTGGCTATGCTTTGCTGCATTTCTTATTTGCCATATGGAGATTGTTGCAGGCATTCTCACCGTCTAAAATTTTCTAATTTTGACTAATTTAATCGTAATCGAAAAGAGAAATTGTAAAAATTGCTACTCTGTGCTATACAGGTCTGCTGTAGTAAACAAATTTTAAAAAAGTCTTGATTTGGTATAGTTACATAAAATTTCCCATACAGACAATTGATTTTGCTGTGTGAGATTTCAGGTTCACAGATGGTTGTAATCAACAAAAAAAGTCCAGTGGTAAACTTGTGCCCCAGAATTCCTTAGGCGCATGACCAACACTTGCTGTTTGTTATGCCCCCCTAACTTCAGTCACAGCTCATTTGCACACCCAACACACTTCACAAATGCAGTGAATAGAAGGGATGTGAAAAGTCAATTTGAATGACAAAAGGGGAACCAGGAGAGCCAATCTTCAAAACCAATAGGTTTCTTAGCACCGGACCATCTGGGAGCTGCTGCGGGGAAGAAAAGTCAATTACCTGTTCTTATCATGTGGGTTCACAGCTCCTATAACACAAACCTTGCACCGGTTTGTCCATTTGGACTATTTGCTTAGTATATTTGTTTTCTATATCATTCCACAGGGGAAACAGCAGCCAATGAAATACATCCACCTTGGTAGTACATAACCCCACCTAAGAAAGTGATGCTTCATTAATTTCAAGTGTCTAAGGAGAAAAGGTTCTCTAACAAACCTTTTTTTCTCCTTTGATGCAATTGTTGCCCCTCAGGATTGCTATCAACCACATCAGGGCAGACCCTCCGTGGATGGGCAAAAAAAAATTAACAAATGAAGGATCCGGAAATATAGTGCAAGCCACAAAGTTTTTCTTTGAAAATGCTTAAAATCTTATACATATTGTGAAAAAATGACATAAAAGTACACCGAAATTCATATACGTTCGCAGATTTTTCAGCCAACGTGGTCTTTGTTACATTAGGTACACTTCTGTAAATATCAAACCTGATTACATGCATCAATTCATATCTTGATTTCCATATTTCTGGAGTTAGCATGCAGAAAGTACATGTATTACTGTTCAGTCACGTTATAACCATAAGCATGTAGACACAGTCAGAAAAATTGTCTAGCAGAAGAATGTTTGATAACTTCCTATGACAGTTTGCAAGGATCAAGTAAGGTTGCTATCTGCAGCATTACCTAAATAGTGAGCTGCATGTCAAATGCATCGTACTTTTCGGTAGGCATAGTCCCCCTTTCTCAAGGATCAGTGGGCACACTAAAACTCCAGAATTATGGGCAGCAATATAGGTGTATATATCAATGTATCATATAATCAGATCTGAGATGTATAAAAGCATGACCCATGTATCAAACACCACGTTGGCTGAAAGTATACAATTTGTTCATTTTTATATTATTTTATAAGATTTAAAGCATTTTAAAAACCAAACTTGTGCAATGTATTTCTTATTCCCGCGATTGGCTGGTGGCTGTCACATAGCCAGCAGCCGGCAAAGCAGAAGTCCAAGCATGGGAGATGTGACAGCCGCCTGCTAATTGTGGGGCTGCATTTCCCCAAGGGAGCAAGTTGTCAGGTAAGGTTGGCAGGCTTTACAGAGCTCGATTGATGGCAATTGCCCCCCTCCCCCGCAGCAGACCAACACCCATGTTTTGTAAAGTGTGTTTGGTTTTAAAAAAAAAACAGCTAATAAATCTACTAGTCTGTTGGGCCCTGTTGCAATTTGTCCCGGGTTGGGGGTGTTGGGACATAGGGGGGCAGCTTTCAATCTAGCTGGCAAAAAACCTGTTACTGAAGGTGAGGTCTTTCATGGAAGATATCCACAAAAAGTGTTTTTAATACCATGATGTCCCGTATTCTTCCTAATATGGTACTGTTGGAGAATGACTAGGCGGAGAGGCAAAGGCACCAAGAGCACTTTTTCTCTTACAACAGCAAAGCATACTCATGAATCCTTAGGTTGCACCATGACATGCCATTCCCAGCTCAGCTATGACCCAGAAATTGAAATGCATAGAATTTATAAGGCATTTAGATATAATCAGGGATTTTGAAATACTTTGAAATTACTTAATTTGCACGTGTTCCAAAGGGGATACTGTGGGAGGAAATGAATGTGTGCCTGGACAGGACTATAAAGGGATTCAGCAGGCAGTACCAAGTACTGGCCCATTTTAGACCTACCCTTAGCAATTTCCTAAGCTTTGTTCTGTTATTAAAAATGAGCTTTTGTAGCTGATATATGCAGTTTAAATGTTTCAGAGATATGTGGTTTAAATGGCCAGCGCCAACTTACACCCCATCAGGCACTGCGCACGGCCCCCAATCTCGCGCCTGTGCAGTGCCCATGAATTGGATGCAATGGGGCTGCCCGAAATCCCGCAAGATTTTGTTGAGCTGCGAGATTGCCGTAGGACATTAACGAGCACGGATAAGGCTCTGATTGTCATTAACGGCTAAGCGAGGTGGGGTGAGGATCGGGCCCTCAAGCAGCTGGATGTTGCCACAAATTGGCAAACCCCACAGATCTTGGTTCCCAGTTCAGGACTGCACATAAGGGTCGATTCTAAATGCAAAAGTTAATTGATTTCGGATCATCGGAAGTTTTACTAACAAAATCGGAAGTTTTACAACCAAATCGGAAATGTTCCCAACCAAATTGTAATTTTTCCGTTCGTTCCTAAAACTTCCGTTAATTGGATGTGTTTCCATGTGATTCAGAGAGCTGATTCCCACCCTAAAAATCAGTTTAATTGAAAATCCACTTACGGCACCTTTGAGGACTCGGATTTGCTATTGTAGAACATGTTTTGTGGCTATGTGGAGGAGTATGCGCGCCTTCAGCTCCAATGAACTGCATGTATCAGCATGGCCGAGGCCATAAATTGTATAGCAATGCATACCTGAATCAATACATTTCATGTATGCCTTATAAAAGCATTTTAATGTGGACCTTAATTAGTCCTTTGCATGTAAACCTTTATTTTGCCACACATCCATATAATTGCGATTTATTTTTAAACTTATGTCCTTTGTTATTTTTTTTTTGGATTGTTGTTGTACTTGAATCTTAATTTGTTTTCGGATTTATTGTTGTAGTTGGCAACCTTTGCTTTGTGTAATTATTTTATCTTATCTTTGGTCAGATGCATCACACTTACTGAGGAGAGGAGAGTGGGATAAAGTGCAGGGTGCGGGTTACAGCTGTGTTTTGCTCAGAGACAGCAGAGCTGGGGGCCTTGAAAGGTCAGAAATCCCAGAATGCAGAGCAACACAGTCACAAGGCCCTTTCTGTTTGCAGGCTGCCTTATATTACCTGACCCGCCATCTTGGCTGTTTCAAGGCTCATAACATGCAGAAGATGCTGGGTGTTTTAAAAATTTGGAGAGCAATCTGTATGTACAGGGTGTGGGTAACAACACAAAAAATGTAAAGTTGAAACCAAAAATTTTAAGTAAAAACCGCAAGTAAAAAATGCCAGTTCAAAATAAAAAAAAAAAATGTATGATTTACTTTTAGAAATACATTCATTAATGGTTGGTTACCACAAAACGAATGAAATAAAGAAAAAGCAGAAATGAAGATTCTCCTGAGCGCACAGTGGTTTGGGTCAGTTTTAGGGGTGAGACATGGAAGATGTAAGAAAGTGCAAAGTGATTTAGCTAAGCATTGTAGAAGAAGTGAGTGAGCCAAATATGTAGGCAGCACTTTAATGAGTTAAGTTTGTAGTGTGCAGGCGCAAGATCATAAGGATTTTCGTCCGGACAAAAAAGGAAAAAGGGCAAAATCCAAAACCGACTTGAAACCTGAGAAATGAAACGGAAAAGTCAGGATGGAAACTGACATTCAACTGATTCACTAACTGCCATACGAACGGACGGAAAACTTACACACGGTTTGAAATGCATTATAGAATCGCTCTAATGTTCATACGAAATCGGAAAATTTACACCAAAAAACACAGATCGGAAAAAATACTAACGTTTTTGGTGTTTCTCCGAATCAACCC
Source organism: Gastrophryne carolinensis (assembly GCA_027917425.1). Classification (NCBI taxonomy): domain Eukaryota; kingdom Metazoa; phylum Chordata; class Amphibia; order Anura; family Microhylidae; genus Gastrophryne; species Gastrophryne carolinensis. The sequence goes on along the minus strand of CM051244.1, from coordinate 115,149,505 downwards.
TATTGTCAGGACTGTACCAAACACCCGTCTGTCTTGAGCTGGTATCCCCCAATCTCCGCCGCCGCTTCTGCCTATAGACAAGCCCCCGCTTGTAGGAGACACGGGTAATGCCTCTCCCAGTCGGTTGCCCCCAGGACTTATAAGGCGCAAAGGATACCGGCTTAAGGTGCAGAAAGATGTTTGGCAGGGAATCCCGAATAAGGATGCCGAATGGCAGAAGTCCGAAATACAGGCCGAGGTCAAACCAGGAGGTCACGGGGCGTGGTATCCGAAGGAGGTAACGAAGGGGTGGTCAAGGCTAGCCGAGGTCAAATCCAGGAGGTCACGGAGCGAGGTATCAGAAGGGTCAGGCAAAGGCGTGGTCAGGCAAAGCGAAAGGTCAGGGCAGGCAGCAAGCAAGGGTAGTCGAAGTCCAATAGCCAAATGATCACAAGAGACACTGCAACGCACATCCAGAACCCAGAGGCTATAACGGGCACTGGGATGAAGGAGCAGAAAAACCTTATAGGGAATGCTGGCCAATAGGGAAGGGCGCAATTGGGGGGAAAATCAATGATTGGTGCATACAAACTAAAATGGGATCGGTCCCAGGAGCTGGACGGCCCAGGCCAGACAGGCCGACCAGTCCCTGGGTCCGATCCCAGGATCCAGCTGCCGATAGGTCACTTTAACACTCGCCCCCGGCGGGCGCGCTGGAAGAAGCGCCGCCGGGAGGCATAAGAGAGACGTCACGCCACCCGGAAGCCCAGCAGGCCGGCGCAGCCGCGCGGAGCGGGCTGCGACGCGGCCATCAGCCGCGTCCTGTGCCGACAGCCCCTGGACCCCACAGGGGTGCCGAGGGGACGGACGAGCCGGGGACCGCCGAGCAGAGGCCCGCTGGGGCCCACGCAACAGTGTGCCGCGGGACCCGGAACGGCGAGCAGGTAAGAGTCTAACACCTATACTTTGGATAGGTCCATATTAGGCACAATGTATCTTAAATAGGAATCCTCAGGAACTTTCTAAAATAGATTTTTTGAGTTTGGCGTAGAGGCAGTTTTCATGCAATCTCTATAATACCAGTCTGATATATTTCCTGTTAGTGAGGGTGAAAATATAAGGATGTTGTTCAAATAAGCTACCACAAAATGACCCAGAAACTCTCTGAAGACGTTATTAGCAACATCTTGCAAGACAGTTGAAGTATTACGGATACCAAAAGGCATTACCTTGGTATTAAAGGCTGTCCTAAATACAACCCATGCCCAATTTGGATCAGTTTAACTTGAAGATAACCTGGGCTTCAATGACCTTATTAAACACGGCTTCAATAAAAGGAAGAGGGGTAGCTGTTCCTAACTAGATCTCCCCCCTCAAAGGCATAGTAACAGGAAGATGGTCTGCTGGACAATGATAAGATCTGTGTGTCAGAAAAGAATCAACAGATTTTATAAGGTGAAAGAATTGACAGCCTTTTCAAAGAAAACCTCTGCATAACCAGAAGATAATTCCTCTACAGACAAAGCAGAGCTAGACAAAGGAAGTTTCAGACATTTCCCTAAACAATGCATGCTTGACTGGAGCCATGCCAACCGTAAGATCATAGGAACTACAGGAGTATTTAAAAGTAGAAAGCTAATCTACTCCAAATGAATCGGCCCTTCCTTGAGTGACAAGAGTGGTGTGGTGAACAGCACCCTGGGGTAAAAGAGAATTTACAGTCACTAGCACCCTCAATGTCGAGTGGAAGCAGAGGGACCCCAAAAGACTTGAACAGTGACAAGTCCATGAAGTTTCCTGCGTCTACAAAGAGGCTATGGTACATTGAACCAATTTCAATGCCAACATTCTTTTGCAAAAAAATAGATATCATACTGGCTAGGTCAGTTTCTCAGCCTCTAAAAGCTGAGGGGTTCTTGGTTGAAAGGGTTCTTCCTAGGGAAGGTGGTCTGCGCAGGGTTGAATCACGAATAGGGTGGACCCTTCCAAACCCCTTTACTGAATATGGTGGTTGAATAGTCAGTTTGCATGATGGCAACTCAGGTTTCAGGTGATTCACCTTAGATTCTTTTATGCCATCAGAAATTGGTTGCATAAGGACAAATCATTCTTTTTGAAGTCCACTGCTCATCATCAAAACTCTGAACACTACTCTTCCACCCCACTTCTGCCCTGTTTTAGGTTCCAAAGTTTAGCTCGACAGCAGCGGTCAGGACCTACAATTTGTTCCATCATGGCACATTATAATGTGATGCCCGGGTTTTGATTAGAAAACAACCCTTGATTGCCACACCTATACAATGACAGATCATCTGTCATCTCACACAGAGGGACAGCAAAAAAAATCAGTCACCATTCAATATCCATTTCTAGTTCTAGTCCCTAAGTAGGACCCTATCAACAGGGGCTTTGGTTTAATGTATTTCACAAATGTAGTTCAGTGGGTTTTGGTCCACTTTAAAAGTGCAGGAACTTTCACCTGAGATGTTAAAGCCAACACATTACCTGAGCACACTACAGATGATTAATTATGGAGTGGTCAGAGTGGAGGGTCATCAGTGAGTGGTCAGTCCAATTAGCATCGATATCCAATGCTTAAGCAAGAATAATCAAGAGATCACTAGTGGCATAGACCACTAAACAGTCTTGGCTCACTGGGCCAGAACCTCTTGAAATAGAAGCCTGGCTACCATGAACCGACACTGCCACGAGTGGTGCAGTGCCTTTCTAGGCCATATTGAACAGCAGAACAGTTTCTTTAGATAATTCTCTCTCTCCACAGCGACCGTATGAATCAGATTAAAGCTGTGATTGCTGATTTAAAACCCAACTGGTAAATAACAAGCTCGTACGTAACATTAATACCTTACCTTCCAATTACTCTGATCTACTAAAAATATGTTCTGAACCTGCGGGGAAAGGTTAAAGCACCACTGTGGCAAACATTAAAGCAGTTCAACAAAATGAAGACATGTGGTCACCTCCTGGAACATTCTGGCTTTATTATTTTATCAGAACAAGACTGGTGGTAGTAAAATAATATATAAAGGGCTGATGAGGAGAGGTGGGGGTAGAAGAGTGACCTTTACCTGGAGTTTGGTCTATTGCTCCATAATGAAGGGAAATAAATCAACAGGCCTTTCACAGGAATACTTTAACAATGCTTATTTCCTTTAGTGTATTGCCATTGCAAATTAAAATCTTACATATAGACCTACAAGTACATTTACACCAACCAATTAAATGTTGTTTGAACAGTTGATATAGAAGCCTCCGCATAAGCTGCTTTGTATTGGTAATCAATTGTCACCTGATTATTTCGGTAAATGCAATTGACCGGGTAAGCAGTCAGGGTGTCTCTCAGCAGTGAGATAATCACTGGTACATAGGCTGTAATTATACATACTGGAAAAGTCATTGGGTTTATAGACAAAGCCAACCAATAAAGTGTACAGATGCTTTTGCTTTTAATTATATAGATGCAAATAGGCAAAGATGTGCTCTGCACAATGGAGGATGAATATACAGTTATCAGTCTTACCTAGAAAGACAGCTTGAAAAATGAGTCAAGAGTAATGGAAGGCACACAGTGACAGCTGATAAGGATCGATTGGTGCACTATTTTCAATCTGATGGGTACTACCTTAGGTGTTGTCTGACCTTGTATGATATTAAGGTTATTGTCCCATGTCTACGATAAACATTTGCACTGGCTGTTATTTGTGTTGTCTGTTCAAACCTTCAGGCATGTGCTTGGTAGGTTTACTGTGACTAAAACTTATAACAAGAATAATGTCTGTATTTAAAATCTTTTGTCATTTTCTTAACTAAATTTATTGTCAAATTTAAATCGGACCAACAGTCAAAAATTAATTACCGGTAAACCAAACCAACACAACAAACAGTCCTCATGCATCCATTTCCAGGGCAATTTAGATTGCTGCATGTAAAACATCATTTACCTTTTACCGCTCATGGGCTTGCAGGCCACCTGCAAACAGGAAGTCGTGCTGGGCTTCCTGTTTCTGTGCATTTCAGGTATGTCACTTGGGAGAGAAGCTCCAAAATGGCTGCTACCTTTGTTTTCCAACTGTGCCAGGCTGTTAGTCCGGTTTAATGCATTTATACAGAGATTTTTACCTTTTGTTAATATGGGATCATGGGGGCGAATTTATGGGGGTTTTCCGTATATCAACCCAAAACTGGAAAGAGGTTTTGTTTCTGGGTTAAAGTGGACCTATCCTCAGGATTTTCACTATCCTGGTGAAAAGTCCTTGTCCTTGGGGCATTCGCTGTGTGAACCCCCCCCCCCGATTGCATACACAACTCACCGTTCTGCCATTCCCATGGCGCATGCGTGGGTTCTTGTCCAATTAGCGCTTTATGCCGTGTTTGTGTTCCGGCCCGCCACCTCTCTTCTTGGGTGGCCAATCGGATGTGTTAGGGAGGCAGGGGGCCAGCCTCTGTCAGAGCTGGGAGTGCGCACACTCACTATGCAGCCTGTTGAGGTGGGCAGTGTGACCTATGGAACATGTGGCCACTTGGTAAGATGTTTAGTGATTATGTTATTTGGACACATTGGCGAATTTTTGATTAATTAAGATATTTCTTTGAGTTGTTCATCCGGTCTTATTGTTCACATTGGATTTGAATTTCCTTTCTGAGTATAGGTACACTTTAATGGGTAACTGTCATTGTTTTCCCTATAATCTAATTTAGTCCAATTGCTTCCTTCCCTGGTCACTCCTCTTTCTATGGCATTTGGGTTGTTACCTTATGTACTGTGGTATAATGTCACTTTTACGAGCATGTGGAGGGGAAGTATAAAATCCAGACATAATTCCTTCACCTTGTTGGAGACATAATACTATGCAACAGCCTAGTCTATTGCTGGAAGGTCTTTTTGCCAGACTGGCTGCAGTTTACATTTAGGACAATGCTTAACTGTAGTCTCTCTATGCATTTTTCTGCTATTTTGTGTTTCCTGTACATTGAAGAGACCTCTGACTTATTTTCCCTATGTTATCCAACATATAAGGAGACCTGCTGTTACTGCACTCATGTCCCAGGTAAAGCCAGTTCCTGTTACACCACAAATGTCTATCTGGATTTGACTTTGCTGCACCCAGCACTCTGCAACACCTTTCATACGAATCCCACCTAGACTTGTCTCTTAGGAGGCTGCTGTTGCTAATTTCAAGCCCCTGCTCTATAGCCATACTGCCAGAGATAGCCTGAAATCCTGCATTATAAGTGCGCTTCTGCCTATGCTGGTCTGCAGAACAAATGCACCAAGTAACAGCTGCTGGCTCTTAACTTTTGCAGGAGACAGAAGTCAACTGGCCATCACAGGGAGGGTTAACTACCTGCACACATGATTAGTGCTGCTCACACAGAAGAAACATAACAATATGGGGCCTAAAACAACACTATTTTCCAGAGATCAGAGCAGGATGGTTCTGCTAAATGGTTGATTTTGCACTTAGCCTACAGATAATTACTGTATACTATAAGCAAGATTGATCTACTGTTCTATGGTTGTGTGTATATATTTTATTATGTTTTTTAAGTTTTTATTTTCTTCCGGCCACAGTCCTAGTGTTTACTTTTTCCTTGCTCTAGAGAATGTATACAGAAGGGCCCACCACCACTTTCTCATAATCAGCAGTGCATTAAGATAATTGAATCTAAAATGATGTCTATGGTGCTTAACCTAAATGGATGTGCACACACAAATAATGGATGTGGCTATTTATTGGACATTAATTAGTAACTGCTGGCTAGTACTGTTAAAGGATGTCTCTATCTCCTACAGCAAATCAGTCTGTCAAATTAGAACCGTTGCCCTGCCTCTGTAAATGGGATATGAGCAAGAACAGACTTATTAAACTGTGTTTCTAAAGGGTGAAGAGAATTACACCCTTCTTGGGCCCAGCGTGGACCCAAATGGGATCATATGTATGGTTTGGGCCATCCGGCACCATTTTGCAGTGCTGAACGACTGCCGTGTAATTGGGTCAATAGGGTTGATTCAGAGTCAGATTTGCATGGACTTTCGCATGTGTGTGTGTATTTATTTTGACAGTTTGGCTGTTTTTTTGGTTTTTCTGTTACTTTTTCCATGCGTATGTTCGCATATACGTTCGTGTATATGCGCTTTCGATGGACAGATCTAAATCTGATCATTTGCGTTAGTTCGGATCATTTTTGGATCCAAATCTGATCATTTGCGTTAGTTCAGATAAGTTACGTTATTGGGATGGGCTTGCGTCTGATTCTGAGACCTGATTGCCGATGGACCACCGCCCTATAAAACGGTTTCATTTCCGCTCCACTTACGAGACCATTTTTGACTCGGATTGTTGAACATGTTTTGCGTCTATTTGGAGGAGTATGAGCGCCTTCAGCTCCATGGCATTGCATGTATCAGCATGGCCGAGGCCAGATTGCATCGGCGACGCATGCATATCGATCGCATGCATGATGTTGAGCTGTTCGAGCTGACCCGACTTAAACGCGCTACCCTCCATAAACTGTATAGTGAACTGCGGCCATAGTTAGCCCGCACCACGAGGAAGGGGCAAGCAATTTCAGGTATGACCAAGATGCTTGGCTGCCTGCAATTTTTGGCGAACGTGGGGATGTCCCAGCCTACGCTGAGCCGCGCGCTATCCAAGTTTCTGGATGGCATGGCTACCATTAGTCCCAAATATATTTCCTTTCCGGACAACATGGTAGCCTGGAACGCGCTTAAGTTGGGTTTTTTTAATATCGCCAACATGCCCAACGTCATGGGTGCGATCGATTGCACCCACGTTGCATTGGTCCCTCCCGCAGCCGACGAGTACATCTATAGGTAAATTCATTATGTAATTTTGTTATATTGTTTAGGCAAACTTTATTGTAACTATCTATTAATCCCTCCTTCTAAAGTGTCCCTTTGAACCACTTTACAATGCATACCTTAAACCCTCCTTCTAAAGTGTCCCTTTGTACCACTTTACAATGCATACCTTAATCCCTCCTTCTAAAGTGTCCCTTTGAACCACTTTACAACGCATACCTTAATCCCTCCTTCTAAAGTGTCCCTTTGAACCACTTTACAATGCATACCTTAATCCCTCCTTCTAAAGTGTCCCTTTGAACCACTTTACAATGCATACCTTAATCCCTCCTTCTAAAGTGTCCCTTTGAACCACTTTACAATGCATGCCCTTATCAATTATTTTCATGTAGGCCTTATCAAACCATTTTAATGTTAATCTTTATTTTCTACCACATCCATATAATATTTGTTATTTAAACTACTTATGTACTTTGTTAATGTTATTTTGATTGTAGAACCAATTTTTTTTTTTTTTTTTTTTGGGTGTTAGGAGTTAGTGTTTGAGTTGTTTACCTTGGCTTGCTGTAATTTTGTTTATTTTTTTGTTTCAGGAACCACAAGATGGGCCACTCGCTGAATATCCATGCAGTGGTTGGCCCGGACATGCGATTCCTTAGTGTACTTGCCGGGTATCCAATCTCATCCCATGATGCTTATATCTTGCGGAGCTCCGGATTATTTAGTCGGTTTGAGTCTGGAGAATTATCTGGTGGATGGCTCCTGGGTAAGTTTGCTCAAATTCCATCATTCCCTTTTCATTGTATGGCTATGAATATAGTTGATGACCCATGTCTTAACCTATGGCTGTTTTTTCCCTTGATGACATGTTAAACAATAATGTTGCTTAGAATGTGTAATTTATGTAAGTGTTTTGTTATTCTTTCAGAGGATTCTGGATATCCGCTTATGCCCTGGCTCCTGACGCCTGTTCTTCGCCCGCAGAATGCGGCCCAGGAGTCGCATAATCGGGCCCACCGGAAGACCTGGGCCTTTGGACTGCTGAAGACCTGCTTCCGTTGTTTGGACCATACAGGGGGGGGGGGCACTGCAGTACGACCCCAACAAGGTCATCCAAATTATCCTTGCATGCTGCATCCTGCATAATTTTGCCCTGGTGCAGCGTGTCCCTTGTTATGTGGATCTACCCCCCTCTCCAACCAGCCAGGAGGCAGATGACATTTATGGTGGCACCCCTAGTGCCTCTAGCCAATCTGTGCGTGCACATGTTATTTCTTTTTTTTTTTCTTAACATTTGGTTTGTTTGTTTATGTTTTTGTGTGTTTGTAATATTTGTTCCCTCTGTGAAGGCCTTTTTTTTGGTTAAACAATTTAGTAATGATTTAATTACTAAACATTTTACACTGATTTTGCAGTTTATTTTCTCATGTTTGTGATTTAAAACCTTCATTAATCTCCAAACAACACAAACATTAATGCATCAACTTAGGCAAGAACAGCTAAAGTCATATTCAATATATTTTCAGGAAATATGTCAATTTTTAGTTGAAGGGCACTCGCAGACTCCATGTACATACATTTTAAAACATAAATATAAATTGGGGCAGACTCCTGGCCCCTAGCAATTGGCCACATCCAGGAGTTCGAAGGTAACTGACTCCAGGCCAAAGTTTACATGCCCACAAACATCAAGATCCATAGGGAGCACGAATTTCAAGGGGAATTGTCGGCCAGGAATACATAGGGCCACATACACAACCTCTCCTGCTTGTAATTTTGTCAGCCTATGACAGGCAGACCCCATGCCAGTCCAGTCCAATCTTTGCCATTGGCAAATGTTGTTTTTTTCAAGCCAAGAATATCTCCCAATATTGCCACCAAACAGGATGAGGCAGCCAGCATTTCCTTAGGCCCAAGCTTGCTGCGTGGGAGCTTGAGCAGCCGCTTCGCAGAGGCTTAAGCGCAGCCATTGGCAAGTGGGGTATGTGAGCACTCTAATGACCTATATGGGTGAATTCCAAAACAAACCAGCAATGACATAAACCACCCAATCTTGGTTGCGCTCACCACACAGGTAAATAGAGTTGGGATGTAGAGGAAAGATGTTTAGCAGATCCAGGTCAAATTATTAATATTGCTGTTGCCCATAATAAGGTTGTGGTGGGCCTTGGAGGTGGCCCCACACCTGGGCATGTGTGGCATTCATAATCTGCCACTGATCCAGCATCTGTGTGTTGCTAATTCTAAATTCATCTAGCATGGCAGTGAAGTTTCTATTTAAGGTGGCCGTTCTGCCATCTGGCTGTTTAAGGTGGCCATTTGTGCAGCCATCTGACTGTTGATCGTCCTAAATTTAGTCAGCATGGTGGTGAATGTAGTATTGAAGTTCTCTAATTGTGCAGTCATCTGCTCTGTTGTCCGTTGAGTCACCTGCCTAAAGTAACGGCTGTCATGGCGCCATGCTGACTCCAGGATCGGCACGTGCCTCCCCTTGGAAACTGGTCGACGTTGTTGACTGCGTCTTCCACTTGCCCGGGTTTGAGCGCCTGCAGATGCTGGAGTTCTAGGGTGAGCAACAGTACCAGATGTGCTTGGCAAAACCTCTGCAGCAGAGCTAGCACTGGGGACTGTAGGCTCAGTCTCACCCTGCTGCCCACGATAGGCTGGCAGCATGCATCCAGCTTCACTCTGCTGCAGAGGATTTGGTGCAGTAGGATGCTATGACAGTGGCAGATAAGGTTCCAGGGGGGTAATTAATGAAGGTCCAATCTGGCTGGCATCCTCCTGCTCAATATCCTGTATGGCATCCATTAGTGTGGGAGTCTGTTTGGACATGTGAAAAAGTGTGTCAGATTTGGCCCTAAATACATTTGATAACCAAATTAGTCATGTGCATTCACATGCATCACCAGTTTCAGCAAAGTCCACTTACCCTATATATCTGGTCCTGTGTCCTAGGCAGCAGGGAAGTAGACGGCATGCTCAAACTGGAGGAGGCTTTCACACTTCCAGAGGCTGAATGCTGTGCTGTGGTAAAAAGTAAAAGGCACGTTAACACACAAACATCCCATATGCTTTATCTGCCAGAGAGGCCCTCTAATGCTACGGGGTGGATTAAAGCCAGGACCATTTCTTCGGCTCTGGTGTATTGTAATTTTGTGGGGAACCCTCTGCCAGTTTGGAAGCTGAAAATAAGATGATAAAACTTAATTTGCATTGGGGTCACTACAACAAGCAGCAAAATGCAAACCTCTAATATGTACCTGTGATTGCGCCGTTTATTCTGCTTCTTCCGTACTGCATATTTGAGGTCAAATATGCTGGTGTTGTTCTGATTGACTGCATCAGCTCTGATGTCACGTGGGACACACCCACTGACATCAGGTGGTAATCCCGGGCTCTCTGAGGACATTTAATCCTCAGTGGAGGGGAATCTCTGCTTGCTTGTTTTTGCTCCCTGATGAAGGGGCGCTAGACGCCCCGAAACGTTGGATTTTGTTGGATCTTTTTGGTCTTTGCTGTGATATTGACCTGTTGAATTTGAATACAATATCTTTTGGAGTGCTGGCTGATCGTCTTTCTTGTGTGTTTGCGGCGCCACCGCCGGCCACAGCACCCGCTACAACGCTAGGTAAGAGTGCTTCTGTGGAATCTGACATATTTGAGGTCAGATATTTTTCTCTGGATCTGCTCCACATCGTTCCTCTCGTCCCCCGCTGCATTCACCTGTCTGGTGAGCTCTTCCCAGATTAGTTTTTTTCGCACTTTGCTGGTTGCTTTGTGCCTCCCCTAACCGGCCGCTCAACTGGCCTCGCTGCAAGGTTTGGCCTACTGGTTGTTCTTCTGCCTCTTCTCTGGTTGGTGGCAATTCAGGGGACATTCTTGGCTGGCTGTGTGGTGAAGAATAGGCCGTCACTTTGCTTGCAAAAGAATGGACTGGGCTGGCATTAGGACTGGGGTTCATTGGCTGGGTGGCCACAGAACTAGCAGGCGTGGATGTGACATAGGTCTCGCTGGTTTCCATGTGTGCCGGTGGCAAATGTGGCCGAGCAGAAGATGGTGTGCTTGGTGGGCTGGGCTTCTCGCCCTTTGCTTGCTTTTCCCCTTAGAACTTGTGCTGCCTTTCTCTTTGGATGTGGTAGGCCGGGGAGCAGGAGAGGGTGTGCTTGGTGGGCTGGGGCTTCTCGCCCTCTGCTTACTTTTCCTCTTAGAACTTGTGCTGCCTTTCTCTTTGGATGTGGTAGACCGGGGAGCAGGAGAGGGTGTGCTTGGTGGGCTGGGGCTTCTCGCCCTCTTCTCCTTTTGGCCCTTGGACGTTGTGCTGCCTTTCTCTTTGGATGTGGTTGCGCGGGGAGCAGGAGAGGGTGTTGTTTGTGGGCTCGGGCTTCTCGCCCACTGCTTACTTTTCCCCTTGGCATTACCTATCTGCTGCGGACAAGAAGAAAGATGGCGCCCACGATCTTCACCTGCCAACAACAAGAGCTCATTATGCTCGTAAGTGTATTGTAAGGACGTTGATTTGCCATCTAAATGCATGCATAGGCCTTAAGAAGGTGCAGGAAGAAACAGTTGTTTTTAAAAGTGATTTAAACTCTGTGCCAAATAGAAGTTGGTGCGCACATGTGCGAACCAACTCACTTGCATCTAGAAGGATAGTTTAAGGCTATAAATGTGTTTGGGAATTTCATTTAGTCAACTGATCTAATTGTGAACGATATTTGTATGCTGTTTTATCTAACAACTATTCTGTTTATTGTGTTTTTTAGACTATGCTTCAGCGCAGGTATGACTACCTGCCCAACGCCTTTGAGAAGAGGAATCTGGCCCTGGAGATCGTGGCGCGGATCCACCAGGAAATGGACACCACCTTCACTCATACGCAGATCATGCAGCACTGGCGATTTTTTGCTAACCATTTCCCAAGTAAGTACATAGCGATTGCATGCTATATGTCACTAATACAGAAAGTAGGCCTTTATTTCTAAATGCTTTTCTTTTAAAGTGTCGGAAATGGATTATCGCATTAGACCCACCCGGAGGCGCGCAGTCCGGCCAGTGCGGCATGAATCTGCAGCAGCAAGTGAAGGTGGTGGATCTCCAGGGCCAAGTTCCTACACCTCCTCTGTAGCTGCGTCAGACCAGCCCCTGAACCTATCCACAGAGGAGGGGCTTCATGGCGTGGGCAGGGAGTCGTACGAAACGTCAAGCCATTAGCCTCTGGTATGTGACTCTTAATGTAACCCCACACACATACATGCTATTTAAACCAAAGCTGATTCCCTTAATTTGTTTTTATAGATGAATATGGAGCAGAGACTGCAGCAGATCATGCCCAGGAGGAACATGGAGAAGGTGGGTGATGTCACACACACATTCTAAGTGTCATTTGGTTACTGTTGACTCAGACATTAGACATCTGGGACCTGCCATGGCTTTGTATATAGTTTTAGTTTTTTAATGTTTTTATAAATATTGTAAATAGTTTTTATGTTTTTAAAATTTTTACCACAAAAAACTAAAACTTGTTTCTGTGTCATTTTATTTTAATAAAACATTCATTAAGGGTTGTTTACAGCAAAACGTAGGAAGAACCCACCCAAAAAATTAAGAATATACAGACCTTGATGTAATTGAGGTAAGCATTAAGGACGCAACATGAAGAATATACAGACCACGATGTGATTGAGGTAAGCATTAAGTGCGCAAAGGGAAGAATATACAGACCGCGATGTGATTGAGGTAAGCATTAAGGGCGCAACATGAAGAATATACAGACCGCGATGTAATTGAGGTAAGCATTAAGGGCGCAACATGAAGAATATCCAGACCGCGATGGGATGGAGGTAAGCATTAGGTGCGCAAAGGGAAGAATATACAGACAGTGATGTGATTGAGGTAAGCATTAAGGGCGCAACATGAAGAATATACAGACCGCAATGTAATTGAGGTAAGCATTAAGTGCGCAACATGAAGAATATACAGACCGCGAAGTGATTGAGGTAAGCATTAAGGGCGCAACATGAAGAATATCCAGACTGCGATGTGATTGAGGTAAGCATTAAGGGCGCAACATGAAGAATATACAGACCACGATGTGATTGAGGTAAGCATTAAGTGCGCAACATGAAGAATATACAGACCGCGATGTGATTGAGGTAAGCATTAAGTGCGCAACATGAAGAATATACAGACCGCGATGTGATGGAGGTAAGCATTAGGTGCGCAAAGGGAAGAATATACAGACCGCGATGTGATTGAGGTAAGCATTAAGGGCGCAACATGAAGAATATACAGACCACTATGTGATTGAGGTAAGCATTAAGTGCGCAACATGAAGAATATACAGACCGCGATGTGATTGACGTAAGCATCAGTGATGTAATTGAGATAAGCATTAAGGGCGCAACATGAAGAATATACAGACCACGATGTGATTGAGGTAAGCATTAAGTGCGCAACATGAAGAATATACAGACCGCGATGTGATGGAGGTAAGCATTAGGTGCGCAAAGGGAAGAATATACAGACAGTGATGTGATTGAGGTAAGCATTAAGGGCGCAACATGAAGAATATTCAGACCACGATGTGATTGAGGTAAGCATTAAGTGCACAACATGAAGAATATACAGACCGCGATGTGATTGACGTAAGCATCAGTGATGTAATTGAGATAAGCATTAAGGGCACAACATGAAGAATATACAGACCACGATGTGATTGAGGTAAGCATTAAGTGCGCAACATGAAGAATATACAGACCGCGATGTGATGGAGGTAAGCATTAGGTGCGCAAAGGGAAGAATATACAGACCGCGATGTGATTGAGGTAAGCATTAAGGACGCAACATGAAGAATATACAGACCACGATGTGATTGAGGTAAGCATTAAGTGCACAACATGAAGAATATACAGACCGCAATGTGATTGACGTAAGCATAAGGTGCGCAAAGGGAAGAATATACAGACCGCGATGTGATTGAGGTAAGCATTAAGGGCGCAACATGAAGAAGAATGAAACCGCGATGGAATTGAGGTAAGCATTGTAGCAGAAGTGAGTGCTAAAAATATTGAGACGAGCACATGAATGAGTTAATTTTGTTGTGCGCAGGCGTAAGTTCTGAAAGATTTCCATCTGGACGTTTATTTAAAAAAAAGGAATTCAGAATCTAACGGGAAACGTAAATCATTCGTTCGAGGCGACGTTGGAAAAAGGCTAAAAACGGAAGCCTACGCTGTTTCCTAAGTAACCTAAACAAAAAACGAAAGCTGAAAAATGCCATTCTCGTTGGCGTACGAAAGGATGAACACTTTACTCAAGGCTTGCGATGCATGCTTAGAATCACGTACACTCATACGCCAGCGGGAACAAAACCAAAAAAAAAACAGATCGACACAAAAACGAAATTCTTTTTATGTCTCTCTGAATCAACCCTAATATCCTTCTGGATCAATAGTATTGTTGGTTTCCAGTCCAACACACCCCAAAGCAAAGCAAAATGGCTTTGAAGGAATTGCATTTCTCTCATCTTACAAACATGGCGCTGTTTGACCAGTGGCGTAAGCAGCATCAAGTATAGGAAGTTACTGGAAATAACTTTAAACAGTGGCAAAGTGGTTGTGAGATTGTGATTATTGGGCTTAATGTACTGCTGAAAAAAGCACAAAACACTTTGCATTCCTGCCATAGCATTACCGACATCTTACATAGCTTAATTATTACTTTTACCTGCTTAAACACATGTTATTTGCTCATAACATAATTTCAACAATTCCAATTTTGTTCTATGGCGTCATAAGCACTTGAGCTATCTAAGCGTAAATTAGCATGCCACTGTGTGCCCATGCTCTGGTGCTGAGAGGTGCAAAATTGGTGAATTAATCATGGCCTGCTGATCCAATTGTCGCTAATGTCATAAGTATGGTGCAGGGCTTTGTGGCTTTGTGCTGCCTAAATCCAGATCGGTGCTGCATTTCTAAACTGTCCCTTGATTTCTACTTCAGTAGCTTTCAAGTTCAATAACATGAAAAAAGCTGCCACATAGTATCTGGCTAGTGCCTATTATTATTTTCATTATTGTGACCATTTGTAATTCTTGTAATTCTTGATCACTGCAGACTGGAATTTGATTGAACAGAAACTGTGCCAGAGGTGGTTGCGCTTGCCAGGTTCTCTCATGCTGCAATCACTAAGGGACAGGGGTGGCCATACAACTACAGCTGGAGTGTAGTCATGGAGGAATGAAATGAGGGGTCACATTTGGAGACCTATTACAGCATCTACAGGGTGCTGCATGAAAATGGAGTAGAGGCACATGGAACGGGCTTTATGTGATTGTTATTGTTGTTGACTGAACTGGCACTTTACAAGAAAACTCACATTTTTCTTCCAATCCATTCCAGACCCTCCTTGCACTTGGGATTACCTCCTTGCCGACTGGATGTGACTGCAAGACAAAAAAGGCGTGGCCCCTCCCGGCCCCATAAGTAGCAGCTGCCTACCTAGATCAGTTTCATTCTTGCAGTTGCAAGTGGCTGTGAAGGTTGTTCAGGAATTCGCTCTCAAGGATTGGCAGCAAGCGGGGGAATGCACCCTGTCGGTTTCCTGCGTAGTCTTATTTCCACGGATCCCCTAGACCCAATTTGCCTCCCACAGCGTCTGGATGTTTTGGGGTTCGTGAGGTAAGGTGGAAGCGCCGGGGTCTTGGGGCACTTACAGAGCTCTTTGTACTCTGGGCTGCAGGCTTCTTAGAAAGCACGTCAGCCGCAGGTTTCTTCTAGTGTACCTGCTGAGGAACATGTTACATTTTTTAGTCAACCCTTCCTTCTTCCTAAGCATGTTAAGTTCTTTTATAAAAAAAAAAAAAAAGTTTTTCCTTTGTCAAGATTTTGAAAATCGCGCCTTTAGGGGGCGTGGTCTGACGTCACGCAGGGGGCGGAGCTTAAGTTGCGGAAGCACAAGGCCGCTTTCCTCTCACCAAGCTCGCTCTGCAGGATTACCTCGCTTGGAGGTAGGTGTCAGCAGCCCAGGCTGGGACAGTGCGTCCGCTGCGGCGGCGGCGGCCATTGTGGGCCGGGCAGCTGTCCATTTCGGGGGGCCCAGGCTAGGCTATTGTCTGAAGGGCTGCTGGGGTAAGTGGACGTCGACACTGGTATATTATTTAATATATTAACTATATTTATTATATCTATTATTTTTAGATTATTATATCTATTATATTATCATGTATCATGTATTATCAAGGATAAAAAGGGTTGTGGTTCCTTCCAGTCCCTTTGGGATTGGCTTAGGCTTAGGGCCTTAGGTCTTCTGCCAAATTTAAAAAAAATAAATAAATAATATTAAATAAAAACTCCATGAGGGAGGCATCAGGGGATAGTTATTTCGGGCATCCCACTTAAGCAGGGCGGGTTCTGCCCCTTATGTAAACAGGATCCCCTGGGTAGTTTCAGCAGGGGTTGTTCCGCTTGCGCCATGAGAATTGGTTTATACCATAATAGAGCGGTGGCTCAGATCTCTAGCCCAGCTATTGCTTTGGGGAGTGGGACGGCTCAGCCATCTCTTACATCCCCCAGAGAGGGGGAAGGCAGCAAGGCGCAGGCAGATGTGGCACACAGGTTGGATAACTTAGAGAGACAGTTATCCTTGGTCATTCCTAGAAAAGCCACCTATAAGAGGAGGCATTTGGAGCCTGTCTCTGAGGAAGAGTATATAGATGAGCAGCTCTCAGAGGGCGAGTTACGCTCTGGTGAGGAGGATAGTAATTCTATTTTATTCTCTTCTGATGAGGATCCCCTTCTCTCAGACGAAACAGAGTGTTTACTTTCATCAGTTTTTGAGACTTGAATATTACCCCTCCTGAGGTGGCAAAAAGAGGGAAGGATGACCTATTTAAGCCAGTAAGGCAAAGGCAGGTTTTCCCGGAACCTTTTTCCAGAATGGTGTTAAGAGAGTGGGAAAATCCTAACAAGTTACCGGCTGTTCCTAGGATCCTAGACGCTAGGTATCCCTTTCCGACGGATATGATTAAGCTTTGGTCTTTTCCACCCGAGGTGGATTCTCCAGTATCAGGCTTGTCTAATACGTCTATCATGTCGTCTGCTACTATTGGATCCTTAAGAGATCCCACAGAGAGACGAATGGATCAGTCTGCCCGCCATGCTTATGCTATGGTAGGTTCTTTTCTACGCCCTGTTTGTGCCACGGCTATTGTGTCTTTGGCTTCAAGGAAGAAGGTGAAGAAGATTTTGGCCAGGGCTAAGTCTCGCAGGCATACTCAGGAGTCCAAAGATTTTAGAGCTTGTTTGGACTTTAATTCTTTTGCTATCACTGCTATGGATGATGTGGTCAGGCTAGCTGCTAGAACTTCTGCTCTTCTTGTTGCCTTGCGCCGTTCCTTATGGCTAAGACAATGGTCGCCAGATGCCGCCCCTAAGAAAGCTCTTACAGATCTTCCCTTTTTAGGGGGCAGACTCTTTGGAGAGCGGCTGGACCATATGGTCAAGGATGGCAAACTTCCTCAAAGGAAGAGGGCAACTCGGCCTTTTCAGAGGTCTACATCATATCGGCCCTTTCGGAGCGGTAGAGGCGCCTTCTTTTCATGCTCCCGTAGGGATTTCTGGGGCAGGGGCAGAGCTCTTAATAGGGCAGGAGGGGCCTGGAGAAGTAGGCCTAAACCTCCAGCCAAGCCCACTCCAGCATGAGGGAGCGCCCTCACCCGAGCGGGTGGGGGGACGGCTCTTGCATTTTGCTCCTATCTGGAGACGCAACGTGGCGGATCCAAGAGGTGGTGTCATCAGGCTACAAGATCGAGTTTGCAGCCAGACCGCCCGCAAGGTTCCTTTGGTCAGGGGCATCCCGGAACCAGCCAAAGGCAGATGCCCTGAGAGCCTCTGTTCAGCATCTTCTTCAAAAAGGGGTAATTTGTCAGGTACCCTTTCAGGAGGTAGGTCAGGGGTTTTACTCCAACCTATTCACAATCCCCAAGAAGGACGGGTCGGTTTGTCCTATTTTAGACTTAAAGGGTCTCAACGAGTATATCCGGGTGAAACATTTCCGTATGGAGACTCTGAGGTCAGCGGTAAGATCGATTCAAGCCGGAGATCTTATGACTACAATAGACATAAGGGACACGTATCTTCATGTTCTGATTTTTCCAGGCCATCAGAAATTCTTGAAGTTTGCCCTGGAAGGGTAGCATTTCCAGTTTGTGGCACTTCCATTCGGCATATCCTCGGCTCCAAGGGTATTCACCAAAATCTTGGCAGGTCTCATGGCCATTTTGAGAAGCCAGGGGATATGCATCATTCCATACTTGGACTAACTCTTGATTTCGGCCGGGTCTCTTCAGCAGATCATAAAGGACATGCAGACGGTCCTATCAACTCTGGAGGAGTTCGGCTGGGTGATCAATTATCCGAAGTCCCTTATCTCTCCAGTGCCAGTAAGTAATTTCCAAGGAATGACTCTGGACACAGTTCAGGTCAAGGTGTTTCTACCAGAGCAGAAGGCTCTGCTAATTCGGAATCAAATAGAGCCCTTACTGGCCTGCCGGCAGCCGACCATTTGGTTAGGGATGAAACTAGTAGGCCTTATGGTGGCCTGCTTCGAGGCCGTGCCTTTTGCCCAGTTTCACATGAGGCCTCTTCAGTTGAATCTGTTGGCAAGCTGGGATCGAGCCCCGCAGTCGCTGGATCAAGTCTTTGTTCTAACGCCCTCGGCCAGGCAATCTCTTCTGTGGTGGTTGGACCCTCTGCACCTATCAGTAGGCAGGTCCTTTCTAACACCGCAGTGGCAGATGGTTGCCACGGATGTCAGTCTTACAGGCTGGGGGGTTAACAGGCAAGCCCAGAAGATCCGGGGACAGTGGGGGCCGAAGGAGAATCAGCTTCCCATAAATTTATTGGAATTTAGAGCAATCTGGCTAGTGCTTCAGTGTCTGACCCGCAGCTTAAAGGGGCAGGCGGTCCAGGTCCAGTCAGACAATCAGATGGCGGTAGCCTATATCAATCATCAGGGGGTACTCGGAGCAGGAGTGCCCTAGAGGAAGTAAGCCGGATTCTGACTTGGGCAGAGGAGAATGTTCCCTGCATCTCGGCAGTTTACATCCCGGGGGTGGAAAACCAGAAGGCAGGCGCTTTGAGCAGGAGGACGCTGTGTCGGGGAGAATGGTCCCTCAGTCAGAGGATCTTTCAGGTCCTTTGCCTTTGCTGAGGTTGTCAGGAAGTGGATCTTTTTGCATCCAGACACAATCACAAACGGCCAAAGTTCATGTCCCTGTCAAGGGACCGTCTGGCCATAGCAACGGATGCCCTGTCAACCTGTTGGGCAAGGTTCAAGCTCCTGTACGTGTTTCCCCCCGCTCCCGCTCCTGGGTCGTGTACTAAGAAAAATAGCTCAGGAGGGGGTACCAACCATTCTGGTGGCTCCTCGCTGGCCAAGGAGAAGTTGGTTTTCAGACATAGCAAGGATGTCAGTAGACCATTGGCACCTGCCAGTCGATCCAGACCTTCTCACACAGGGGGCACTTCGGCACCCGAATTTACAGATGCTGGCTTTGACGGCCTGGCTATTGAGACCTCGATCTTGGCAGAGAGAGGTTTATCGGCCAAGGTTATTCGTACCATGATTCAGGCCCGGAAAGAGACATCTTCCAAGATTTACTACAGGGTCTGGCGGGCGTTCATTCACTGGTGTGATGCTAGGAAATTTTCATGCAGAAGGTATTCAGTTTCTAGAATTCTAGAATTTCTGCAGGATGGCTTAGAAATGGGCCTACAATTAAGTACCCTAAAGGGCATGTATCGGCCTTATCTATTTTTTCCCTAGCAATAGGCTCATTAAAACCTTTTTGCAGGGAGTCATTCATGTCCGACGCAAGTCTATTTTACCGGGGTGGGACTTGAATCTGATTTTATCGGCTCCGGTTCCATTGAGCGCCATTTTGACACTTAAGGTGATATTTTTGGTGGCAATCACCTCAGTGCAACATGTTTCTGAGTTAGCCGCCTTATGTATGAAGTCTCCTTATTTTGAGTTACACAGAGACAAGGTAGTTTTTCGGTTTAAGCCTGATTTTTTACCTAAGGTCGTCTCTCCTTTTTACCTTAATCAGGAGGTAATTCTACCTTCTTTATGCCCAGTTCTGGCCAATGCTAAGGAAAGGGCGCTTCATTCTTTAGATTTAGTCAAAGCCATAAGATATTACATGGCAGCTACAGATTCCTTCCGGAAGTAGGATTTTCTTTGTTATATCAGAGGGGCCGAGAAAGGGGCTTCCACCGGCTAAATCCACTGTCAGTAAGTGGATTAGGCAGGCAGTAGAAAAAGCCTACTCGGCCAATGGGAACGAACCCCCTTTTCGGGTCACGGCCCATTCCACTAGGGCCATTGGTGCTTCCTGGGCTTTTCAGCATCAGGCCTCGGTGGAACAGGTTTTTAAAGCTGCCACCTGGTCTTCGGTTCATACATTTTTCCAAATTTTACAAGGTAGATGTTAGAGCCTCAGCTGACGCTGTGGTTGGTCGAAAGATTCTTCAGGCGGTAGTGAAATGAACTACCTGCTGTTCTACGCTGGGGATCCCGCCCATAGATGGCACTGCTTTTGGAGATCCCAAGTGTAAGGAGGGTCTGGAATGGATTGGAAGAAAAAACGCAATTCTGTGAGTACTCACCTGTAGAATTGTTTTTTCTGGGAATCCATTCCCAGACCCTCTGGCCCACCCTTTAGGGTCATGCTCTATCTTTTGATGCTTTTTTTGGTGTGAAGTAACCTCCCGGCCTGCCTCTGATTTATGTTTTACTGCTTTTTAAGTACTGATCTAGGTTTGGAGGCAGCTGCTACTTATGGGGCCTGGAGGGGCCATGCCTTTTTTGTCTTGCAGTCACATCCAATCGGCAAGGAGGTAATCCCAAATGTAAGGAGGGTCTGGAATGGATTCCCAGAAAAAACAATTCTACAGGTGAGTACTCACAGAATTGCGTTTTTTGTCAAGTTTTTGGTGTTCTGCCCTATTGTTTTCCTTTTCTGGGATGTAAAATAAACATTTGTGTTAGGATTGTGCCCCCCCTTTACTTATCAGCATGCTTTTTCCAAGTTTTCTATATTTAGGTGTGTTTCTAAAGTGTGCTCAGCTTTCCTGGTCTTGAGTAAAAACTCAAGTAAAAACTACAAGTCTGAGAATCCTGCCACTGTAACAGGGGAGCTATTCAGCAGCTTTATCTAAATCATGGAGCAGTAATGACCTCCCCAGGCGAGAACGCTGACAGTAAACTCCTTTAGCTACTGGAACACATGATTGTGATCCCCCTGTCTAAAGAGGTTGCATTAATGCAGAAAGGGGTTAAACCCCTTTTTGCCTTAGCAAAAGCAAGCCAGAGTCAGGAAGTCCCTGATGTGTACTCCAAAACACCCTTTGGTATACGTTGCTAATATATACACATTGTTGCTAGGGAGGACTGTTTTAAGTTAAAAACAAATAAGCTCAGCACCTTAAAGTGGACCAATCTATAAGATTCCCGGGCCGATCAGATCCAGCGCGCCCTGCTAAAGGGAATCGGGACGGCCGTTTGTGAATGGCCAGCGTGGGCGCGCTCCCTGTTAGAGGAAAGCGCGAGACGTGGCCTCCAGCGATCAGAGCCGCTGTGGTTGGACGCCGCTTGTACGTGCATACCACAGCGGCTCTGAGCGCTCTGATTGGACGAGCGCCCGCGTAGGAGCGTGGTGAGTGTTTCCGGGCGTTCTGGGGGGTTTCACACGATCGGGGTGCCCCACCGAAGTGGACCAAAACCTAGGATAGTCAAAATCCTGGGTGTTGTTCCACTTTAAGCACATCATTTTGGCACACGATAATGAAAAGTTATATATCTACAGTGCATGAGGAACTCTCCACTGCCCCAGCAATGCTGTAATTGTACTAAAAGTTATGAGTACATGTTCACAATTTAAGTTAGAGTGGATATATTCTTAGTATACAATACGTCCTGCTCCAATTCTAATACTTACAGTTGGGATATACTCCGCCAGATGGCTCTGGACTGCAGAGACATCGAAAATAGGCTCCTCCCGGCCCCTCAAATACCCAGGAACCTCCCACAAATCCCCAGAATTTCTCTGCAGTCTGGCTGCGAAGGACGAGAAATTGGCTCTCTACTCGCAGGTGAGCGGGGTTATTAACCTGCGGCCCTGTAGGACTATTCCCACCTGTTCCACTTGTAATATGCCTCCCAGCCTTGGCTGCGCTGGTCGGGTGAAGGTAGGCAGCACCACCGTTGGTGCTTAGGAGCGCTGCTCCACCGCAATCCCCCACCAAAGGGTAGGCGGTTCAGGCTTATGGTAAGCCTCTATGGGATGCCCCTCCCGCACTTTTGCCCCTGCCTATCGGTGGGCCCTATTTAAGTGGTCGCCGCCCTCCCTCATCCTCCTTGCAGTCTTCGGGGGAAAAGAGGGGGGTTGTGTGTATGTGTGTAGATATGTATGTTATGCAGTCTGTGCTTTCACTTTTCACATGTCTTTTTCTTGTGTCAGCCGCCACGCTGACTGGTCTTTATTGCTTTTAAATTTACCGCCGCCGCACGCTGACTTGGTTCCGCGCTTGGCGGCGGCATTACCTCAGGCACTGGTGCGCCATCATTGGCTGTTGGCCTTTCTGGCTTCGCGCTCTTCGGGGGGCGGGGCCCTTCTTTGGCGCGTTCCGCGTCATTGCTATTAATGGCCCGCCCTTCGAGGTATACTGACGCCATCTTTTCTGACTTGGTTGGCCTATGCGCGACGGACTCCTACCTACCGCGGTTCGTAAGTGCCCTTGCGGGCGGTTTTATCTGCTTCACTTTTGTTACAATGTACTTAAGGTTTTGTCTGCTTATGTCTTTCCGGCGGGACGAACCCTTCTTGGCTTCTCCCGGCCCTGTTTTTAGTATATTACTTGTAGGCCTTGTAAAAATTATACTCCCACGTCCCTAGCGGGTTATTGGGGCATCCAGGGTTGCTATATAGCGTTATTCCCTATCGGCGTATAGCGCTGCTATAATCACCATATGGAGGCATCCTAGGATAATGTTACCAGGGTCCCTTTGGGACAAGACCGGCTGTGTGTAGCGTGTGGGCAGCCTCATGCTGACGCTGACAAGGCACGGGTCTGTGTACCATGTGCTCAGCAGGTGCTTGCATTGCAATCTGGCCTGCCAGTGGCTGCACCTCGTTTCACTCCACCTACTCCCCCAAGCTTAAATCTCACTCCTGCTGAGTTGCATACTAGTGGGGATTCTCAGCCTGATGTGTCTTCTAGACTGGCTACTGTTGAACAGATTATTGCGAAGTCTTTAGCGCGTAAGGCCCCTGCTAAGAAGCGGCACTTGACGCCTAATGTTACTGTTTTCCCTATGGGAACTGAGGAGTTTTGGAATCTGTGTGGCTATACCCCGTCTGATGAAGGGGAGCTCTTTTCTGATTCAGGCTCATCTGATGAGAGACCAAGAGGTCATGACGATTCTGGCTCTGACCCCTGGGCCCCGGATAACACTGACAGATTATTGACCCAGATTTTTGAGGTTCTGTCTATCTCTCTCCCTGTTGAGGCTCCCAGGCAAAGAGGGGAGCTTTTCCATACAGCAAGATCACGTTTGGAGTTTCCAGAGCAGGCACATTTCCATAACCTTGTGCTGAAGGAATGGGAGCGCCCCAGTAAACTTCCCGGGGTTCTAAAGAGTTGGGATAGGAATTTTGTCCTATCAGCATTGGATGACACCATCAGAATGTGTGACAAAACTTCTGCCCTCGTGGTGTCTATACGCCGCTTGGTTTGGCTGCTGACAACGCTGCCAAGAAGGCCCTCACTGGGTTTCCCTTTAAAGGTCTGCGTCTGTTTGGAGACCGTCTGGACCTTTTTGCTAAGGGAGGCAGGTTACCCCAGCGCAGGCGGCAACCTCGGCCCTTTCGGGGTCAGGGTTCCTTCTCCTCTCCTTACCGTGGTGCAAGACTGGGAAGGGGGGTTTCTTTCCCTGGGGCCCGGGGAGATTTCTGGGGTAGAGGCAGAGGACGTGGACGTCTTGGCTCCTCCTGGGGTCCCAAAGCTAAATCCTCTCCCAAGCCCCCTCAGGCATGATGGGGCGCCCTCACCCATCCGGGTGGGGGGACGGCTGCAGCACTTCGCTCACGTCTGGAGGCTTCATGTCTCAGAACGGTGGATTCAGGAGGTAGTGTCCTCCGGTTACAAGTTGGAGTTTGCTGCCAATCCCCTCCAAGATTCATCAGATCCCGGATTCCTCAGGACCCTGTGTTAGCTCAGGAGTTAGTGCAAGCAGTGCAAGGCCTCCTGGAGCTGGGGGTCATCTGCCAGGCCCCTTTAAGAGAAAAAGGCAAGGGCTTTTATTCCAACCTATTCACAGTACCCAAAAAGGATGGTTCTGTCAGGCCCATCCTGGACTTAAAAATTCTCAACAAGTTTGTCAGGGGCAGGCGCTTTTGCATGGAGACTCTGCGCTCTGCCATCAGTTCCCTGCACCAAGGGGATTTCATGACTTCTGTGGACATCAAAGATGCTTACCTTCATATTCCTGTGTTCCCAGGTCATCAAAGGTTCCTCAGGTTCGCTCTGATGGATCAACACTACCAATTTGTGGCCTTGCCCTTCGGCCTCACTTCAGCTCCCAGGGTGTTCACCAAAGTGCTGGCTGGCTTGATGTCTCTGCTCAGATGTCAGGGCGTCTGCGTGCTTCCCTATCTGGACGACATCCTCATCACTTCCCAGTCTCTACATCAGGCAGAGTTGGATACTCAGCTGGTGGTGTCCACTCTGGAGTCATTTGGATGGGTGATCAACCACCCCAAGTCCTCACTGTCCCCTTCCTTGGTAACCCCATTCCTAGGAATGAATCTGGATACAGTTCAGGCAAGAATCTTCCTTCCTCAGCAGAAGGTGGACAGTCTGATTGCACAGGCTCAGTCCCTCCTAGCTTGTCCCCATCCCTCCATCAGGCAGGGGATGCAGCTGGTGGGCCTGATGGTGGCGTGCTTCGAAGCGGTCCCTTATGCTCAGTTCCACTTGAGGCCTCTGCAACTTCACCTATTGTCTGTATGGGACAAGGACCCAGCGTCCCTGGACAGGGTCTGTGTGCTCTCCCCCCTGGTCAGGAGGTCCCTCTTGTGGTGGATGGACTCAAGGAACCTGTTGGGGGGCAGATCCTTTCTTGCCCCTTCCTGGGAGACGGTCACCACGGATGCCAGTCTGTCAGGTTGGGGGTTTTTCTGGAATTCCCTGCGGTTCCAGGGGAGGCGGGGCCCTCAGGAGGCCCACACACCTATCAATGTCTTGGAGCTGAGAGAGCGATCAGGTTAGTTCTGGCTCGCTTGACTACTCATCTTCAGGGCCTGCCTGTTCAGGTGCGCTCGGACAACCAGACGGCAGTTGCCTACATCAATCATCAGGGAGGGACCCGGAGCAAGGGGGCCCTCCAGGAAGCGTCTCGGATCCTGACTTGGGCGGAGGCCAATGTCCCCTACATTTCAGCTGTGTACATCCCGGGGGTGGAAAATCACCTGGCGGACTCTCTGAGCAGGGGGACCTCTCGCCAGGGAGAATGGTCCCTATGCAGCAGGGTGTTTCAATCTCTGTGTCACCGTTGGGGCCAACCAGATGTGGATCTGTTTGCGTCCCGCCACAATCACAAGCTTCCAGCTTTTGTCTCTCTGTCCAGGGACCCTCTGGCCCTGACCTCGGATGCGCTTGCAATGTCATGGAAGGCCTTTCAGTTCCTGTATGTTTTCCCCCCCAATTCCCCTGCTGGGCAGGGTTCTGCGCAAGATTGCTCTGGAAGGAGTGCCAGCAATTCTGGTGGCCCCCAGGTGGCCAAGAAGAGTGTGGTTCGCAGATGTGGTACAGCTGGCAGTAGATCAGTACGCTCTGCCCTTGGTGCCAGATCTGATCACTCAGGGCTCACTACGCCATCCCAATTAACAAACTCTGGCTTTGACGCCTTGGCTGCTGAAACCTCCATCTTGATGGAGAAGGGGCTGTCTTCCTCAGTTGTGGATACTTTGATTAAAGCTAGGAAGAAGTCTTCCTCTTCCATTTATTACAGGGTTTGGCATGCCTACATTGACTGGTGTGAGTCTCAGTCTCTTCCCTGTCGTGTGTTCTCTATTCCCAGGATTCTGGAGTTCCTGCAGCACGGGTTGGAGATGGGGCTCCAACTCAGTACTCTGAAGGGTCAGGTTTCTGCCCTGGCTATTTTTTTCAAGAAGTCCTTTGCTCAGCACCCTCTGATCAGGACTTTTTTCCAGGGGGTCACTCATGTGCGTCCCCCATGAAAACCTACGGTGCCTGTTTGGGATTTGAACTTGGTTCTGTCAGCCTTGCAGGGTGCTCCCTTTGAACCTGTGCAGGATGCTGCCTTGGCCATTCTTACGCTCAAGGTTGTGTTTCTGGTGTCTATCACTTCTGTCAGGCGTATGTCTGAGTTGGCGGCGCTGTCCATTCAGCCCCCCTACTATGAGAGGCACCAGGACAAGGTGGTGTTTCGTTTCAAAGCTGTTTTCTGCCTAAGGTAGTGTCTGCCTTTCATTTGAATCAGGATATTGCTCTTCCTTCTTTGTGCCCTAATCCTAGGAGAGAGTTTTGCACTCTTTGGATGTGGTTAGGTGTCTGAAGTACTATCTGGTGGCTACTGCAACTTTCAGGAAAACTGATGCTCTTTTTGTGGTCCCTTCTGGTCCTAGGAAGGGTTTGGCTCCTGCCAAGTCTACTATCAGCAAGTGGATTCGTCAGGCTGTGATTCAGGCCTACTCTGCTAAGGGGAAGAATCCTCCCTTCCGCCTTACTGCTCATTCCACTCGTGCTATTGGTGCCTCTTGGGCTTTTCAGCACCAGGCTTCTGTTGAACAAGTTTGCAAGGCTGCTACTTGGTCTTCTGTTCATACCTTTTCAAAGTTTTACAAGGTTGATGTTGACGCTGTTTTTGGCCGAAAGATTCTGCAGGCGGCAGTGGTTTAAACTGCCTGCTGCTGATTTTTCTTGGGGATCCCACCCTACTTTATGGACACTGCTATTGGATGTCCCAACTCTAAGTATTAGATTTGGAGCAGGACGTATTGTATACTAAGAATAATACAATTCTGTGATTACTCACCTGTAGAATTGGTATTATGAGTATACAGTACGTCCTGCTCCAACCCACCCTTGGTTTGCATTTTCTTGGATCCCCTGTATGGTGATTGTTATCATTGTTATAGTTGATAGTTTGGATTGTTTAATTCTCCCGGCTTCTTCTTAACTGCTTTTCAATGCTGGGGATTTGTGGGAGGTCCCTGGGTATTTGAGGGGCCGGGAGGAGCCTATTTTCGATGTCTCTGCAGTCCAGCGCCATCTGGCGGAGTATATCCCAACTGTAAGTATTAGATTTGGAGAAGGACGTACTGTATACTCATAATACCAATTCTACAGGTGAGTAATCACAGAATTTTATTTTTTTCCCTTCAGCACCTAGTAACAATCTCTGTCTGGCCGTTCATGCAAGGGATTAAAGCGCAACCAAGGCAGAAGAACAACATCATGTGCGACTAAAGAATTATTCTGTTTTGCATTGTTATTTATTTTCAGAATTTATATTATTGCATTTTCTGTTCAACTTGTGAGTTTTACATTTTCTCTGCCTTAAGCTGCTTGGTTTTGAAGTTGTTGGCAGCATTCAGGCATGCAGAACAATGTGTTCTACTTTGCTGATAATATGGATCCTACTGATTAAACAAAGTATTTTTAACTCAGTCAATAATTTCATTAATTGTAAGCTCATAAAAAGAAGCAAACACACCATGAAGGAAAGATACTGCCAAGAAAGAGTGAGCCACTTACTGCAAGGGAAGTTTGACTTGTAACTGCTCAGACCAGCTGGTGTCATCTTATTACACTTACCACTAGAATGATCACATTAAAGTTGACCTACCGATTCCACCTCCTTTGGGCATCCTGAACTGGGATGCCTCACTGTGTGAAACCCCCAGTCCCCCACAATGCTTACCTTTTGGCTGAGCCCATAGCACATGCATGGCCACGCACAGCCGATGTGTGTGGTTGGGGATTCCATTCAGTTTTTTTACCCGCACAATAATATGCCCGAAAAGCTGATTGGATGAGTGGCCGCATATGCCCCATTGGACCGAGGAGAGGTGACTATAGCCGGAGAAACCAGGATGGCCCAGCGGTGATGGCCCATAACCCAGGATAGTGAAAATCCCAGGTTTTGGTCCACTTTAAATTATATTAGATTTAGTCAACCAGCAGGGCTTGTCTGTTTTGGCGTGCCCCATATGGGCTTACCACGTAACTTTTTCACATTCTGCTTGAAAAGGGTGAAGGGTGGACAAAACACAGTGAGTGCTTGTAGGGCCAGATAATGAGGAAAGAGGTCAAGCACTTTCCCCATATGAACTTCTTGCACAAATAAGTCTCTTATTTTGGTCCCTAAACATCTCTAACCCATAACATGCTTTTTAGTCAAATTTTCACTTTTAGTCAGTCGTTTGGAGTGCAAAACAAAAGGCAGCTCAACCCCCGCAGGGTTTGCCCTGGGGGCAAGGATAGGCCTCTGATACCTCCCAAACTTCTATGCCTCCATAAATGTCCAGCTTACCAAGCCCCTAAAGTATAACTTTTACTTAGCACGGGAACCTAATGATTTTAAAGTATAAGTAAAATTTAAGTTTTAGAGGCTTGGTGAGCTGGACATTTATGGAGGTACAGTCGATTGGAGTGTTTTTTGGATTATACCTAAATATTAACTCACTAGCCAGTCATGTGATGGCCACATGCTTTGAGCAACAGAACATCCATTTTGTGTTGAAATGTGCTAGATACTCAGGCCCACATCTCCTGAAACTTTGCTGTGACGTCCCCCCCACTCTGTGTGCTTTTCTGGAGTGGCAGACGGGTTGCTGAGCGGCAATGCAGAACACAATGTTATTTGACACAACACCACTGCCCTGTGCCCAACCTCACCATTCCCCTCTCCATCAAAGAATGGGGTGGCAGAAATCGCAGAGCCCCACATGCACAGTGGGATTGAGGGTGCAGAGGCCTTGGAGGGGACCACATTACCTCAGTAATGCCCCAGATCTAATTCACCACTGCTGAGAAATTCTAGGAAATCTCCCAGAATTTTTCTCTGTCCTTATAAATGCTGTCCAATTAAACGTTCAGAACATCACATCAGAGTTTGGAATTGCTATGAGGTGTCTGCGGTTTCACTGTAGAAGGGCATATTCTAATTGCAGCATTGTTGCCTTGACTACTCTAAAGCTACCCATATAGAGAGCAACCATCTTCTGTCATCAGTTGGTGTCAGTCAGAGGAAAGCATGATCCCCCAGCTTGTCATCGTTTGACTATTTCTTTATTATTCCTGCCTGTGATTACAGAAATCGCACAATAGATGTCTATCAGCTATGCATTAATTCATTTGAAATCATGTAATAACATGTTAGGTTGCCCAAAAACAATCATCAAATTAGTTGTGGATTAGAAGCAAGGCTATATTTACTTTTGTGGGTTTTGTTACTCTCTGTGAATGGACAGACAGCTTTGTGCAGTATATCCACGATGGATGTCTCCAATACCAGAATATTTTCACTATGCAGGGTTTTTTCCTGTACCCTTGGGGGCATACCTGACCTTCTCATCTTCTTTGAAACTAAATGGGACCTTGACCAAGCACACTGCACACAGCCCGAGAAAGATGTGAGAGATGCTGCCACTGGCCATGCATGCGCCATGGGTTCATTGGTGCGGTAAGAATATAAGGCAATTGGTGGTATTTCAAACCAATCATGATGCCCCAGGGGTGGATATCTAAGCGGACCTAGTGTCTTGTGAACTGTGTGAGCTTTGGGATGTCCTACGCGTTGCTATTGGTGGTGCCCTGAAATGGAATAGATGAGAAAAGGGAAATTTGTGTACTCACCGGTAAAACCATTCCGGGGTACCACTCCTGCCCCCCTCTGCTGTTTACAGCGCATGTGCGGCCGCTCGTCCAATCAGCACGCTCAGAGCCGCTGACTTCATGTCGTCTAAGCTTTCGTCTAATGCCAGCGGCTCAGAGCGTGCTGGCGGCCGCATCCACCGCTTCCCTCTAACAGAGAGCATGTCTGCGCTGGCCATTCACAAATGCCTGGTGCAGGCATGCGACCTGCTAGAGGGTTAGCAGGGATGCGGGCACGGCTCGCGCATCCCGTTGGAGCGGGAATCATGTTTAGTGTTTGGTGAAATGGGGGGTTTCACACAGGAGGGAACCCGATTTTGGATGCCCCGATGGTTGGGAATCAATTGGCGTGAGTTTTGGTCCACTGTAAGCAAGAGAGAGCGAGAATTCCCGCTTGCAAGTTGCGCGCTATTATCGAGAACATTTTTCATGAAAAAATGATCTGCTGAATTAACACTTTTGAATGATTCCATTACTAAATTTTAGACTTGCTGACTATTTAGTTGTTTCATCAGGATTCCTTTTTAGGGCTTTTACTACTTTAATCATAATGATGTTGTTCGTACTTGTTTTTTTAATTTCCGTATCACTTTTTAAACAGAACATGTTTCTAGTGTGTTTTTTAATATCATTTGTAAAGTCATAGCGAATATTGAATATAAAAGACATCTAGCTACTTTTTTATTGGTTGGGAGTGTATGGCTTTTAGTTTCTGCCTTAAAACTATACGAGAAACTACATACAGGATTTTTTTGTGGCCCATGATAATAAATTTCCTATAGATTCGTTCTAATCCATCTTCACATTTATGTTTAAAAAAATGGGTAGCTGCAACCCTTCAATGATTCATTATTTCGCCTACCTTTTCAGATAGAGTATTACATTAAGGTGTATGGAAAGGTTCATGAACACATTTCCAATACCACCAGTAACACATATCAGGGTAATTGCTAATTGAGTTTAAAATGCTTGTTTCTCAAATCTTTTTCTATATTTTACCGCTTCAGTAAACAAGATACATGATACCATGTCAGTAACACAGAATTCAGGATTATAAATATAATAAATATTTTCTAATAATGATATTATTAAATGGATTGTTTTATGTGATTAGCAAAAATACACTAAAATGGATCAGAATAATTGTACAGTTCAAATAATTTATAAGGTAACGATGCGGCAGCTCACATTCCCCATTAAAAGCAATGAGAGCTGCCTGCCAAATTACGTAGTCATAGCAGGCGGCTCTCATTGGACGAGAGCCTGTGCATGCGCTGTTGGACCAGCGAAATGTAAGAGATTACCGGCAACCTAATCCCAACCGATTTAGGATGCCCTGGGGAAAGCCAGTGGCCGGCCCTGGAATATTTTAGATTCCAGGACAGATGCTGCTGGATTTTGTTTTACTTGAACTTACCATAGAAGCCATTGAAATGCATTGAGAATGTTAATGTTATCTGTGTCAATTTTATATAACCCTTTTTACTCTTTGCAAGATCTGTAAATCTGTATCCCTACTACTGTAAAGTGAGCCCATGCCTTAGGGCCACATCTGGAAACCCATGTGCAAAATGGCTTTAGGGTGGTGTTGGTAATAAAATGAATGCCATATTCAACATTTCCTATACTTCCTAATCTTGTGACTGCCGATACCCACCATAAGCTGAAAACTCTAGGCAAAATAATCAATCTGTTACAGTTCTGTGCAGCCAGGGATGCCCTCGTATTGCATAATTTTGCCTAGTCCAAATTGATATGTGTATAGTTAGCAGCAAGCCGTTGTTGATCAATCACATCTGCACCAATTTCTTATTAAATTATGAATTATTATTATTATTATTATTATTATTATTATTAAAGGCCATGGCCTTGGTCACATTGCAATAGGCTTTACCAAACTAACTCTAAAACATACAAATATGCCACACAAATTGGATAGATCATTGAGCCATCCTTTCTTTTTGCACATGCAAATGTAATATTTTATTGTTGTTTCCTTTGGTATGCAAACGCAATCTGTCAGTACTGAATATGATCTCTGTTTTGTATTCTAAACCATTGATTCCCAAGTAGCACTTGCAAATCTCACAAAAAAGACCAAGGCGGCATAATTGCATTCTGATTTTAAAATGTGTTGCCGGTAGTTCCTAAAAGAAAATATATAGCTTCTGAGATTCCACAGAAGCTTACTGGTTAACAAATGGATTAATTCATTTTGATGTATTTCTAGGCATGACTGGCAGGAAAATGAAGTGTGATTGTATATGTGTGCATTGGCTTGACACAGTTCAGAAGCCTAGAGTAGACTTATTTGTATATATATATATATATATATATATATATATATATATATATATATGTAGCCGCACAGCAAAAATCATGATCGTATTTTGCATTTTTGGGCAGACCAAAATAATTCATAAAAGTGGTATACAGAAAAATGTGAGGGCTAGCTTATGAAAAAAATGCGTACACAGCCGAAGTCTAATCTAAAAATAGTGTATACCTGAAAAGTGGCATACAAAAGTGGTGTACCTGGTAAAGGCAATGTGCAATAACCTGGAACATGGCAGACTTATGTTGCACTTGCCGCTTTCAGATTGGCAAGCAGATAACTGCAATCAAAATTGATGTACATAACAGTTGCAAAAGCAATTGGCAAAAATGGCATGCACAGAAAAGGTGGAGGGAGTAGAAAACGTGGACAATTCTTGCAAGACTCTATAGATATGGGCAATTGTCTAGACCAGGGGTTCCCAACTGGTGGTACTTGAGATCCTCCCAGGTGGCACTTGACAAGGCTCTACATTTACCTGTACCTCAGCCTGATCTGCTGTCATCTATACTTTTACTTAAGCAGTACATAAAAAAACTGCCCCATTTTCTGTGCAATTCATTCACTTTAAACAGCGGTTTTGTGTGTTTTGATTACAGTTTTAGGTTGCAACACCCAGGTTGTACTTGATATAATTCAGAAAGGATGAAAAAAGTTTGGGAACCGCTGGTCTAAACTGTAAAAAAAAGTTACACATCGCTCTTTTGTGGAATCTCAGAATCTAGCTATTATATTTTTTTTAAGGAACTACCAGCAACACATTATAAAAATCAGAATGCAATGATGCCATCTGGGTTTCTTTTTGTGAGATCATTTGATAAAGGAAATTGGAAGAAGGGGACCACTCATACAATGCATGTTGCCTTTAATTAAAGCATGCACGCACCCTGCCTGGCAACAGAATCACTTTGGGTCAGCCACAGCGTGCAACAGCTGCACCTCCTTCATTGGGAAACATGCTTTATTGCAGTGTGCAACTGCTTCCTGCCCCCCCCCCTCCTAGAGGTACAGTTGTCGTAAAAAGTGTACACATGGCAAAATGTCAGTTTTCCTATTGCATGGCGCGGCCTGCTTCAAGAAGTCCTTACGTATGGGATATTCTGCCACAAGGTGGCGCAGTGTACTGCAGAAGAGTTGTGGCTCCTCCCGGCACCATATAAAAACAGGATCACCAAAAGACCTCCCCAGTTATTCTTAGTGTACAGTACGTCCTGCTCCAGATATAATACTTACACTTGGGTTATCCTCCGCCAGATGGCGCTGCACTGCGGAGACATGTAAAACCAGGCTCCTCCCGGCCCCTCAAATACCCGGGGACCTCCCACAAATCCCCAGATTTCTCTGCAGTGCTAACTGCGAAGACATGAAGTATCACTCTCTCGCAGGTGAGCGGGGCTATCAAAGCTTGCAGCCCTGTTGGACTATTCCCACCCGTCCTCCTTGTGATGTGCCTCCCAGCCTGGGCTGCGCTGGTCGGGTGAAGGTAGGCAGCACCATGCGTGCTTATGGAGCCATGCTCCACCGCAGTCCCCCACCAAAGGGTAGGCGGTTTAGGCTGATGTTGAGCCTCTAGGGGATGCCCCTCCCGCACTATTGCCCCGTGTAGCGGTGGGCCCTGTACAAAGGGTCGCCATCCTCCCTCATTCCCCCCGTAGCTCGGCTCCTTTGACTGGTATTCCTGGTGTCAGAGCCGTGCTGTTTGCATTTTTATTGTGTATCCGTCGCTGCCGCGCGCACCTCTTTCCTTTACTGGATGTGCTGCGGCATCTTCATTGGCAAATCATTTTTCTAAGTGTGTCATACACTTCGCTCCTCATGACAACGTTGAAACTATCTCAGAGCTTCGTGCTCTTCGGGGGGGCGGGGACCTGGCTTGGCGCGCACTGCGTCACAGCTCGCTCTGGCCCGCCCTTTGAGGTTCGCTTGGCGCCATTTTGATGCTCGTTGCGCGCGGTAAAGGTCCTCCTCCTCCCTCGGTCTGTAAGTGCCCTCACGGGCGATTTTCATCATTCTTGCTTACTGCGCATGGCTCTGACATCCCTATTCCCATTATGTCTTTCAGACGGTTGAATCCAGTGGCTTCTCCCGGCCCGGTGTAATTGCCAGTTGAACCTAGTATAATTACTCCCACTTCCCTGCGGGTCTTTGGGGCATCCAGGGTAGCTTACTGCGTCAATCCCTACTGGCCTATTGTGCCTATTAATCACCATATGGAGGCATCCCAGGATATTGTGAACGGGGTTCCCTCGGGACAAGCCCGGCTTGTGGGGTCTCACCTATCAGCGGTGACAATGCACGGGTCTGTGTCCCTTGTGCAAAGCAGGCGCTAATGGTACTTCCCGCCCCTCCTGTGGATGGGCCTGCACCTCGCCTCACTTCACCTACTCCCCCAAGCCTGAGTCTAACCCCCAATACAAGTGGGGATTCTCATCCTGATGTGGCTACTAGACTGGCCAGTGTTGAAAAATTACTTGCTAATACTCTAGCGCGTAAGGACACCGCAAAAAAGCGGCACATAATCCCTGACTCTGCTCCTTTCCCTACGGAGTCTGATGAGTTTTTGCATCTATATGGCCATACCCCCTCGGACAAAGGGGAGCTGTTCTCTGACTCGGGGCCATCTGATGAGAAGTCAAGGGGTCATGACGATTCTGGTTCTGATCAATGGACCCCGGATGATACTGATAAACTGCGGCTCAGATTTTTGAGGTTTTGTGCATCTCTCCCCCTGTTGCGGCTCCCAGGCAAAGGGGTGAGCTATTTCATACTGCTAAGGCTCGATTGGCATTTCCTGAGCAATAACCTCGTATTTAAGGAGTGGGAACATCCCAGTAGACTTCCCGGGATCCCTAAGAGTTTGGACAGGAAGTATCCCTTTCCTGCTGATATGGTCAAGTGCTGGTCATCGCCTCCCAAGGTCGATGCTCCTATTCTAGGGCTGTCTAACACCTCTATTATGCACTCCCCTGACACTACTACGCTGCGGGATTCTGAGGACCGGCGCATTGACCAATTGGCGTGCCATGCCTTTGCATCTGGAGGGGCGGCGCTGCGCCCGGTTTGTGCTTTGGCCATTACTGCTGTGGCGCTTAGGGCCATGGTCAGGAATGCACTTGACGGCCCAGACGAGTTGCCTACTGATACTATTAATGCACTGTCTCACTGTGATGTGTTTGTGAACTTTATCCTGTCTGCATCGGATGATGCTATTAGGATGTGTGCCAGATCTTCTGCCTTGGCGGTGGCTATAAGCCGCGCGGTATGGCTGCGCCAGTGGGCTGCCGACAATGCTGCTAAGGGGGCCCTTACTGGGCTTCCATTTAAGGGGCTGCGCCTGTTTGGGGACCGCCTAGACCTTTTTGCTAAAGGAGGTAAGTTACCACAGCGCAGGCGGCAGCCTCTGCCTTTTTGTAGCCAGGGCCCCCTTTCAGTCCCCTACAGAGGCGCTAAGCAGGGGAAAGGGGTGTCCTTCGGGGGGGCTCTTGCAGACTCCTGGCATAGGAGCAGGGGACGACGTCCTGGCTCCTCCTGGGGGACCAAACCCAAAGCCCCTCCCAAGACCCCTCAGGCATGATGGGGCGCCCTCGCCCGCCAGGGTGGGGGGGCGGCTACAGCACTTTGCGCACGTCTGGAGGCGCCAAGTCTCAGACCGATGGATTCAGGAGGTAGTTTCCTCTGGTTACAAGATAGAGTTTGCTGTGCGCCCCCCCCCCCCACAAGATTCATCAGGTCCCGGATCCCCCAGGACCCGGTATCAGCTCAGGTCCTGATGCAGGCCGTGCAAGGACTTCTGGACCTGGGAGTCATTTGCAGGGTCCCCTTGAGAGAATTGGGGGAGGGGTTCTACTCCAACCTTTTCACAGTGCCCAAAAGAGATGGGTCAGTCAGGCCCATTCTGGATTTAACCCTTTCAGTGCCAAGCACGTAGATTCTACGTGCTCGCTTCCACTCCACTTAAGTGCCAAGCACGTAGAATCTACGTGCTTTACTTTCCCCCCTGATAGTAAAAAAAATATAAATCACTCACCTGACCCCTCGTTGGATCCGACCGGGTCTCCCATTTAATTTGGTGCCATCCGATCCCCCGTGGGGGGTCGGATGGCTCCAGGAGAGCCCCCGGAATAGGCCCACCCCCCGCTTCGGCAGCAGCAGCTGCTAAATGTAAAAAATAAAAATAAAATGACATTTCCTTACCTGAGGCCGCGCAGTCTCCCGATGGGTGTCCTCTTCACTGGGGGGGCCTCCGATCGCCCCCCCAGCCTCTTCGGTGGTGAGGAGAGGGCAGAAATTGCCCTCCCCCCCACTTCCTGGAACAGGTCTGCTAGCCCCGCCCCCTGGGGCGGGGCCGGGTGACATCATTGTGATGTCACCAGCAGCCCTCTTAATGCCGGGACCGTGAGACAGACAATCAGTCTGCTCGTGTGCCTAGAGGAGGGCAGATGGGGAGGAGGAGAGGGCTGAGATCGCCCCCCCTCCTCCCCAGGCTCTCTTCTTCAAACACACGAGCAGGCTGTCAGCGGAGATCGCCGGGGGACACAGGATCGGAGGTGAGTAAAGTAAAAAAAAAAATAAATAAAGATTTTTTATTTCTTATGTGTCTGTGTCTTATTTAACATTTAACCCCTTGTGAACTGGTAAGGGGTCCATGAGACCCCTTATACCAGTTCACAAGGCTGGGGGATGGCATGTCACCCGCTTGCCGCAGCGGGTGACTTGCCATTAACCCCCGGCACCCCCAATTACCTGCCTCCCCAAAGCCCAGGGGGGGCAGAAGAGCCCGGGCCCACACAGGCTATGTGGGCTCGTAGGCTGCAGGGTGGGGGGGCCACAAAAGCTGCCCCCCCACTCTATGCCTACAAGCCCCCATAGCTGGTCCCGGGCTGGTAATGATGGGTAAGGGGGACCCCATTTCATTTTTGGGGGGGATTTTTAAGGGTTTTTAACCCTTAAAATTCCAAAAAAAAATGGGGTCCACCCCCCTGGGAGGGGGGACCCTATGTCATTTTTTTTTTTTAATAAACCCTTTGTGTTCTGTCATCCAGCAGCTATAAAGGGCTTCCAGCAGGTGAGCAGAAGCTAGTGATCGCCGAGGGACACAGTGCTCCAGGATGGATGGGAGGTAAGTATAAAAAAAAAAAATTAATAAAATATTTTTTTCTCTTTTGTGTGTCTGTGTTTTTTTTAAATTTAACCCCTTGTGAACTGGTAAGGGGTCCATGACCCCTATACCAGTTCACAAGGCTGGGGGAGGTGGCAAGTCACCTGTGACTAGCGGGTGACTTGCCATTAACCCCTGGCACCCCCATTACCTGCCTCCCCAAAGCCCAGGGGGGGGCAGAAGAGCCCGGGCCCACGGGCTATGCGGGCTTGTAGCCTGCAGGGCCAGGGGCCACAAAAGCTGGCCCCTGTGCCCTGTTTCTACAAGCCCTGCATAGCTGGTCCCAGACTGGTTACTTTGGGTAAGGGGGACCCCATGTCAATTTTTTGGGGGATTTTTAAGGGGTTTTAACCCTTAAAAATCCCCCCCAAAATGGGGTCCCCCCCCCCCCCCGGGAAGGAGGACCCTGTGTCATTTTTTTTCTCGATTTAACCCTTTGTAGTGTGGATGGTAGTTGTATTTTATTTGTAAATGTTATAAAGTACTTGTTTCAGTTAGGGGGGTCTCCTGGGCAGGAACGGGGGGCTACCGATAAATATGTGGTACCGTTCTAATCGGTAGAAATGGGGCTTTCACATGCAATACGGTTTTCCTTAATAAAATAATTTTTTTATTTAAAATAAAGGAGTCAATTTTCTAAAAAAAATGTTTATTTATTTATTTTTTACTTAATAATATTGTAAAAAACAAAATAAAATTTACAAACAAGACATTTCTTGTTAAAGCCTAAACTCTGCTGCAGAAAATATATATATAATTTTCCTGAAAATTCCAGCAAAAATGGTGCAAAACATGGCGCAACATGGGGAAAAATGACCTGTCAACAGAGGGTGACAAATCTCAAGTAGGCTGGCAATTAAAATGGTTAAAGGTAGCTATGCATGTTGGGTATTGTTCTGTTCGGGGGACCTTGTGCTTTCAGACTTAGCTTGTTTTTTTCTGGTTTGCATATTTATATTTTTGGAAAAGGTGTTTTTTATTCAGCTTTTTTATACATTTTTTAGGGAAACCCTGCGCAACCAAAGAATTCTTTGAGGGATTAATTCCAGAAAGATGAGCCTACTACAACAAGTTGGGTACGCTTAGAAAGCTTAACGTGTACTTTCAGGTAATATATGGTTTATGGGGGATATTCCAAATGTAAAGGGTTGTTTTGGTTGAAAAATCGCAAGGTGCGCACTTTGTCTGCAGAGCTGAAATTTTCAAGTAAAATCACTGTTACGAACATGCTTTGCTTTGGGGTGTTTGGCAACTCTTCCCTTGACAGTAGCTATGCATGTCGGGTATCGTTCTGTTCGGGGGATGTTGCTTTTCCAGATTAAACTTGTTTTTTCTTGTTTGCTCATAGTTTTTTAGGAAAATGTGGCTTTGATTCTGCTTTTTTATCCTTTTTTTAGGGAAACTCTTTGCAACCAAAGAATACATTGAGGGATTACTTCCAGAAAACTATGGGCACATCAAGAAGCCTGGTACGCCTAGAAAGCT
Organism: Gastrophryne carolinensis; assembly: GCA_027917425.1. Classification (NCBI taxonomy): domain Eukaryota; kingdom Metazoa; phylum Chordata; class Amphibia; order Anura; family Microhylidae; genus Gastrophryne; species Gastrophryne carolinensis. Next base: position 115,110,737 of record CM051244.1, on the reverse strand, counting down.
TGAGGTGTGTACTTCCAGAGAATAGTTTGTTGGGGGTATTTCAAATGTAAAGGGTTGTTTTTCTGGAAAAACTGCAAGGTGCGCATATTGCATTGCATAGTTGTATTTTATCTGAAAATTCCCTAAAGCGCTATTTCAGTTTGGGGGAGTCTCCTGGGCAGAAAAGGGTGTCTACCTATACATATGTGGTATCGCTGTAACTGGGAGAAATTGGGATTTCACACGCAATAAGATTTTATTGAAAAACGTACATTTTTTATTACAAAAAAAACTACAAATTGTAAAAATGTATTTTTTTTTATTTTTTTTTCACATATTTCACCCAAAAATATTGAGAATACACCTAAAAAATTACAAACACTCTGCTGAAAAAAACAATATATAATTTTCCTGGGAAATCCCTGGAAATCCCTTCAAAAATCACATTGGAACATGGCGAGCGTAAAATAGTGTAAAATGGTTTGGCACCAAGGGTGACAAAAACTCCAGGTAGGCTGGCAGCGGAAGGGATAAAGATCCTCAACAAATTTGTCAAGAACAGGCACTTTCGCATGGAAACTCTGCGCTCGGCCATTGGCTCTCTGCGCCCAGGGGATTTTATGACATCTGTGGACATCAAAGATGCTTACCTTCACATCCCTGTGTTCCCGGGACATCAAAGGTTTCTCAGATTCGCGTTGAAAGATCAACATTACCAATTTGTGGCCCTACCATTTGGCCTCACTTCAGCTCCCAGAGTGTTCACCAAGGTGCTGGCGGGGGTGATGTCTTTGATAAGGTCAGGGGGCATTCGAGTGCTGCCCTACCTGGACGACATCCTCATCACCTCACGGTCTCTACAGCAGGCGGAACTGGACACTCAGCTGGTGGTGTCCACCTTGGAGTCCTTCAGCTGCTTGATCAATCATCCCAAGTCCTCTCTGTCCCCTTCGTCGGTGACCCCATTCCTGGGGATGATTCTGGATACGGTTCAGTCACGAATATTCCTTCCCCAACAGAAGGTGGAAGCTCTGACTGCGCAGGTGCGGTCCCTGCTCTCGTGCCCCCAGCCCTCCCTCAGGCAGGGAATGCAGCTGGTGGGCCTGATGGTGGCGAGCTTCGAGGCGGTGCCCTTTGCTCAGTTCCATTTGAGGCCTCTGCAGCTTCACCTTCTATCAGCATGGGACAAGGACCCAGCGTATTTGGACGGGGTTTGTGTGCTTCCCCCATTGGTCAGAAGGTCCCTCTCGTGGTGGCTGGACCACAAGAACTTGCTAAAGGGCAGGTCCTTTCTGGCCCCCTCCTGGCAGACGGTCACCACGGATGCCAGTCTGTCAGGTTGGGGGGGGGATTCTGGAAGTCCCTGAGGTTCCAGGAGAGGTGGGGCCCTCAGGAGGCCCATTTACCCATCAACATTCTGGAACTACGGGCGGTCAGGCTGGTACTGGAACAGTTGACCGATCACCTGCAGGGAATGTCTGTATAGGTGCGCTCAGACAACAGGACGGCGGTTGCCTACATCAACCATCAGGGAGGGACCCGGAGCAAGGGTGCCCTCCAGGAAGTGTCGCGGATTCTGACATGGGCGGAGGCCAATGTTCAATGCATTTCGGCTGTTTATATCCCGGGGGTAGAGAATCTTCTGGCAGACTCTCTGAGCAGGGGGACTTCCCGTCAGGGGGAGTGGTCTCTCTGCAACAGAGTATTCCAGTCCCTGTGTTACCGATGGGGCCTACCGGATGTGGATCTGTTTGCATCCCGTCACAATCACAAGCTCCTGGCCTTTGTCTCCCTGTTTCAGGATCCTCTGGCCTTGGCCACGGATGCTCGGTCAATGTCATGGAATGAATTTCGGCTCCTGTAGGTCTTTCCCCCGTTCCCCCTGCGGGGCAGGGTTCTGCGCAAGATTGCCCTGGAAAGGGTGCCAGTGATTCTGGTGGCCCCAAGGTGGCCAAGAAGAGTGTGGTTCGCAGACGTGGTACAAATGGCAGTAGACCAGTACGTTCTGCCAGAGGCGCCAGGTCTGCTCACTCAGGGCTCCTTACGCCATCCCAGTTTACAAACTCTGGCTTTGACGGCCTGGCTGCTGAAACCTCCATCTTGATGGAGAAGGGCTTGTCTGCCTCGGTGGTGGATACGGCTAGGAAGAAAACTTCTTCTGCCATCTATTATAGGGTATGGCGTTCCTACATTGATTGGTGTGAGTCTAGGTCTCTTCCCTGTAGGGAGTTCTTAGTCCCTAGGGTTCTGGAGTTTTTACAGCATTACTTCGGTCAGGCGTGTGTCTGAGCTGGCGGCGCTGTCTATTCAGCCCCAATACTATGAGAGACACCAGGACAAGGTGGTGTTCCGCTTTAAGCCAGACTTTCTGCCTAAGGTGGTGTCTGCCTTTCATTTGAATCAAGATATTGTCCTTCCTTCATTGTGTCCTAATCCTAGCAACGCTAAGGAAAGGCTTCTGCATTCCTTGGATGTGGTCAGGTGTCTGAAGTATTACCTGGTAGTCACTGCGGCTTTCAGGAAGACTGATGCTCTTTTTGTGGTCCCTTCTGGTCCTAGGAAGGGTTTGGCTCCTGCCAAGTCTACTATTAGCAAATGGATTCGTCAGGCTGTGATTCAGGCCTATTCTGCTAAGGGGAAGAGTCCTCCCTTCCACCTTACTGCTCATTCTACTCGTGCTATTGGTGCCTCTTGGGCCTTCCAGCACCAGGCTTCTGTTGAACAAGTTTGCAAGGCCGCTACTTAGTCTTCTGTTCATACATTTTCGAAGTTTTACAAGGTTGATGTTAGGGCCTCAGCTGATGCTGTTTTTGGCCGCAAGGTTTTGCAGGCGGCAGTGGTTTAGACTGTCTGCTGTCACCTTTTGTTGGGGGATCCCACCCTACTTTATGGACACTGCTATTGGATGTCCCAAGTGTAAGTATTATATCTGGAGCAGGACGTACTGTATACTAAGAATAATACAATTCTGTGAAATACTCACCTGTAGAATTGATATTATTTGTATACAGTACGTCCTGCTCCACCCCACCCTGGTTTTTGCATTATTCTGGATCCCCTGTATGGTGATTGTTATCATTGTTATAGTTACCAGTCTTTTGGTGGTTAAATTCTCCCGGCTTCTTGTTCACTGCTTTTCAATGCTGGGAATTTGTGGGAGGTCCCCGGGTATTTGAGGGGCTGGGAGGAGCCTGTTTTTACATGTCTCTGCAGTGCAGTGCCATCTGGCGGAGGATAACCCAAGTGTAAGTATTATATCTGGAGCAGGACGTACTGTACACAAATAATATCAATTCTACAGGTGAGTATTTCACAGAATTGTATTTTTCCTCTGCAGTGATACTGCGAAGATAGAAGATGGCTCTCTATGTTGCGCAGGTGAGCGGGGCAACCATGCCTGCGGCCCTGCAAGTCTATTTCCACTCGCTTCCAGACCCTCTGTGCCTCCCAGCCTCGGCTGACGGATCGGGTGAGGGTAGAGGAGCACTAGGGTCAGGTGCTATAGGAGCTCTGCTCTAAGCCGCAGACCCTGTACCACAAAGGGTAGCCGGCCATAGGCTTTATGGTGTGCCTAATGAGGGATGCGGAGTTCCTGTCCTAGCTTCTGAGGGGGTGAGTGTTTTGGGAACTGTGTTCTGGTTATACCCCTTGTTTTGTCTTGTTTGGTTCTGGGGTCCCCCCCCCCCCTACCCTGGCCAGTGGCGAGGTGTTTTTCAGTGGAATTGTGTTTAATGTTGTTTTCGCCGCCGTTCCCGCTTTGTACTTCGCTCCGCGGCGGGCGGCGCTATGGCGGTGAGGCGTTTTTGGAGTGTGATGGCGCCTGCACGGTCACGTGAGCGCCGCTTTCGTGCTCTTCGGAGGGCTGGGCCGGGGGATGTGTCCCGGCTGTGTGCCATGTGCAGTGCATCCCCTTTGAGTGATAGTGCCGCGGTGTGTGTGCCGTGGGCCCAAGGTATCATTGCGGCCCAGTCTGGGTGAGCACTTCCCTTCCCAGTTCTGCGCTCCCTTCGGCATCGCCTACCCCCCCGCGCCTGCATTTAGCCCCCAGTGAGGGGGATACTAGCAGGGGGTCACAATCTGATCTGGCACTTTGTGTGGCCAGCATTGAAAGGCAGCTTGCCAGGCCTGTTCCAGGTAAGGCCTCTGGCAAGAAGCGGCACCTGGCTCCCACGCCCTCCCTCTTTGCTGAGGAGGATGAGGAAATTGATGCCCTTGGTGGCCGTTACTCCCTAGAGGAGGGGGAGCTTTTCTAGGACTCTGACTCCTCTGGGGACCAGCAGGAAGGGAACAACAGTGACCCTGGGTCTGCGTCCGGGGAGGATTCATGGCTTCCCGATGACACTGATAGACTACTGACTGACATTTTTGAAATCTTGCACATTGCCCCCCCTGAGGTGGCTAAGAGGAAGCAGGTTGAGCTCTTTCGTCCTAATAAACAACATCTGGAGTTCCCTGAGCAGGGCCATTTCTATAATATGGTGCTCAAGGAGTGGGAACGTCCTAATTGCCCGCGGTGCCCAAAGGGTTGGATAAGAGGTATCCCTTTCCTGCTGACCTGGTCAAGGGATGGTCGTGTCCCCCTGAGGTGGATGCTCCCGTTCTAGGGCTGTCCAACACCTCAGTCATGCCTTCCCCTGACACTACTACTCTGCGGGACAGCGCAGACCGGCGTATGGATCAGCTGGCCTGCCATGCTTTTACATTTGTGGGGGCTGGGCTGCGTCCGGTCTGCGCCGCTGCCATTACAGCTATTGCCCTTAAGAAAAAGCTCAAGCGTCTCACTGATGGCGCTATGGCTGGTAGAAGGAGGGAGGATTATAGGGCCCTCTTGCTTTGCTCTGATTTTGTTGCCTTTGTCCTTACTGCCATGAATGATGCGGTCCGGCTGGGTGGTAGGGCCTCTGCCCTCTTGGTGGCTATGCGCTGCTCTGTTTGGTTGTGTCAGTGGGCATCTGACACTGCAGCTAAGAAGGCTCTCACTGGGCTCCCTTTTGCGGGGCTACGGCTCTTTGGGGAGCGTCTCGATGTTCTAGCCAAGGATGGTAGGTTACCTCAGCGTAGAAAGCAGACTTGCCCTTTCGGGGGCCCTCTGCTTCCTTCCCCTCCTTTCGTGCTTCCAGAGGAGGTTGTGGCTCCCTCTTCTCGGGTAGCCGCAGAGATTCTTGGGGGCCGTGGCAGATCTCGTGGTCGCCCTGGGCTCTCCTGGGGTTCCAAGCCCAAACCCCCTCCTAAGGCCCCTCAGGCATGAGGAGGCGCCCTCGCCCATCCGGGTGGGAGGACGGCTTCGGCTCTTTGCTCACGTCTGGAGGCTCCGCATCTCAGACCGGTGGTTACACCTCCGGTTACAAAATAGAGTTTGCAGCCTGGCCGCCCCCAAGATTCCTCAGATCCCGGATGTCTCAAAACCCTCTGTCAGCTCAGGGTTTGCGCCTTGCAGTTCAACGCCTGTTGGAGTCAGGAGTTGTTTGCCTGGTGCCTTCCCAAGAACAGGGTCACGGGTACTACTCCAATCTGTTCACAATCCCCAAAAAGGACGGGTCTTTGAGACCCATCCTGGACCTGAAGGGTCTCAACAAGTTTGTCAGGTTCAAGCACTTTCGCATGGAGACGTTACGCTCGGCTATCAGTACCCTTTGACCGGGTGGCTTCATGACCACCGTAGACATCAAGGAGGCCTATCTTCATGTGCCAATCTTTCCAGGTCATCAGAGATTCCTGAGTTTCGCTCTAGAGGATCAGCATTACCAGTTTGTGGCTTTACCGTTCGGTATCACCTCGGGTGTTCACCAAGGTGCTGGCGGGTGTGATGGCTCTGTTGCGGAACCAGGGCATTCGCATCCTTCCTTACCTGGACGACATTCTGATTGCGGCTCAGTCTCTTCATCAGGCCGAGAAGGATACTCAGGTGGTGACCCCCACTCTTGAGTCCTTCGGCTGGGTGATCAACTTTCTCAAGTCTTCACTGTCTCCGTCTTTGGTGAGGTCCTTTCTGGGCATGACTCTGGATACCTCTCAGGTCAAGGTATTCCTGCCTCAGCAGAAAGTGGAGGGCTTTCAGGAGCAGGCACAGGCTCTGCTCTTGTGTCCCCATCCCTCCATCCGGCAGGGGATGCAGTTAGTGGGCCTGATGGTGTCCTGCTTCGAGGCGGTCCCCTTTGCTCAGTTTCACATGAGACCTCTTCAGTTGCACCTCTTGTCAGTTTGGGATCGGGACCCTGTGTTCCTGGATCAGGATTTTGCTCTGTCCCCCCTGACCAGACAGTCCCTCTCGTGGTGGCTGGACTCAAGAAACCTTCTAGTGGGCAGGACCTTTCTGCCTCCATGCTGGGAAACTGTTACCACAGATGCCAGTCTGACCAGTTGGGGGGCTTTTGGAAGTCTCTGAAGTTCCAGGGTCGGTGGGGCCCCGAGGAGGCCCATGCTCCCATCAATGTCCTGGAACTGAGGGCGATCAGGTTGGTTCTTTCTCAGCTGACCACGCACCTTCGGGGTTGGGCTGTTCAGATCCGCTCGGACAACCAGATGGCGGTTGCCTACATCAATCATCAGAAAGGGATTCGGAGCAAGCGAGCCCTCAAGGAAGTGTCCCTGATACTGTCTTGGTCGGAAGAGAATGTTCCTTGCATCTCGGCGGTCTACATTCCGGGGGTGGAGAACCAGGAGGCAGGCTTCCTGAGCAGGGGGACATCTCGGCTGGGGGAATGGTCCCTCAGCAACAAGGTATTTCATTCCCTGTGTCACCGCTGGGGTCAGCCGGATGGGGACCTGTTTGCGTCCCGCCACAATCACAAGCTTCCAAGATTTGTCTCCCTGTCGCAGGATCCTCTGACCTTCGCCACGGATGCGCTAGCGATTCCTTGGACTGAGTTTCAGCTCCTCTATGTGTTCCCTCCTTTTCCTCTGCTGGGCAGGGTGCTGCGCAAGATAGCCCAGGAAGGGGTACCAGCTATTCTGGTGGCCCCCTGTTGGCCAAGGAGGGTGTGGGTCGCAGACGTCATGCAGTTGGCAGTAGATCGGTACGTTTTGCCCAAGGATCCAGATCTTCTCACTGCGCCATCCCAATTTACAAACGCTGACTTTGACGGCTTGGCTGCTGAAACCTCCATCTTGATGGATAAGGGGTTGCCGGCCTCTGTTGTTGATACTATGATTCGGGCTAGGAAGAAGTCCTCATCCTTTATCTACTACAGGGTCTGGCATGCTTACATTGCCTGGTGTGAGTCCAAGTCTCTTCCTTGTCAGCTGTTTTCTATCCCCAGGATTCTGGAATTTTTACAACATGGTTTGGATTCGGGCCTTCAGCTTAGTACCCTCAAGGGACAGGTGTCAGCTCTGGCAATTTTTTCCCAAAGATCCTTTGCCAATCACCAGCTGGTTAAGACTTTTTTTCAGGGAGTTACTCATGTGCGTCCGCCACGTAAACCTATGCTACCGGTTTGGGACTTGAATCTGGTGTTGTCTGCTCTACAGGGTCCTCCCTTTGAGCCTATCCGTGGGGCGGCGTTACCCATTCTGACTCTTAAGGTGGCCTTTTTGGTGGCTATCACTTCAGTCAGGCGAGTCTCTGAGCTGGCAGCGCTTTCTATTAAACCTCCTTATTTTGAGCGGCATCAGGATAAGGTGGTGTTTAGGCTTAAGCAGGATTTCTTGCCCAAGGTTGTGTCTGCTTTTCGTCTCAATCAGGACATTGTCTTACCTTCCTTGTGTCCTAACCCTGCTAATTCCAAGGAACGGACCCTGCATTCTCTGGATGTTGTCAGGGCTCTGAAATTTTACTTGGTTGCTACTGAGTCTTTCAGGAAATCTGATGCTCTTTTTGTTCTTCCTGCGGGACCTAGGAAGGGCTTGCCTCCGGCTAAATCTACTATCAGCAAGTGGATTCGCCAGGCGGTGGTTCAAGCCTATTCTGCTAAAGGGAAGGTTCCACCTTTCCAGATTACTGCTCATTCCACTCGTGCTATTGGTGCTTCTTGGGCTTTTCAGCACCAAGCTTTTGTTGAACAAGTTTGTAAGGCCGCGACTTGGTCTTCTGTTCATACCTTTTCCAAGTTTCACAAGGTTGATGTTAAGGCCTCAGCTGATGCTGCTTTTGGCCACAAGGTACTTCAGGCGGTAGTGGTTTGAACTGCCTGCTGCTACTTTTTGGGGATCCCACCCTACCTTACGGACACTGCTATTGGATGTCCCATAGGTAAGGACTTCTTGAAGCAGGCCGTGCCATTCAATTGGAAAAATACAATTCTGTGAGCACTCACCTGTAGAATTGTTTTTACTATGCATGGCACGGCCTGCTTCACCCCACCCTTGTTATCGTTATTCTTGGTTGCCTCTTTATGGTGATTGTTCCAAGTTAGTTGGGGTTGTTACCTTTTTTTTACCTTTATTATCTCCCGGCTTCTTGTATAACTGCTTGTCAACACTGGGGAGGGCTATTGGTGATCCTGTTTTTATATGGTGCCGGGAGGAGCCACAACTCTTCTGCAGTACACTGCGCCACCTTGTGGCAGAATATCCCATACGTAAGGACTTCTTGAATGCATGCATAGTAAAAACAATTCTACAGGTGAGTACTCACAGAATTGTATTTTTGTGTCATGGGGAAAAAATTGGACCAAGAATCATTTCAGAACTTTTTCCACATTTAAAGTGGATCAACACCCTCCTGGATCGGCCCAGGAATCTATAATATATAATATAGTCTGCTGTAAGGTAAAAACGAGAAAGAAAAGTTTGTATCCTCTACTGTATGGCAGCCAGTACAATAACTGACAATGGGTGAAGGCATCAGAGTAGTGGTTATTCAGATAGATGAACCTGGCTTCTGCGTTAGGGATAGGTTAGAGAAGCCGGAGAGTTTACCGAAGGGGAGACTTATTAGTAATAAATTATAGTAATGAAGACGGGAATTAAGTTTTTGGTTTTTTCCACAGTAAGAGGCGTGGTTTCTAAAGATGATTTTGAGGTGCAGGCAGCATAAGTGGAAAAACTATTGAATATAGAAGGGGGGATGACAAATCAGAGTCAAGTGTGACGCAGACAGTGGCCTTGCTACCTTGGTGTTTTGATGCCACACACTGAGAGGGAGATTTTGCATCAGGTTTACTTGTGAAAATACATAACAAAAGAGGAGAGTGTTGGAGGAAGAACACCTCACTGACAAGCCAGGAGGAACCCCTTCTCGCACCCACCTTACCTTTTTCCCTAATTGTGCACTTTAGTTCAGCTTTAAGTTAAAACATTTGTTTTATTTCAATATTTAAAAACTGCTTTTTCTTTAAAACAACATATGACACTTTATTTTCAAAGAATAATCCAATATACATGGTTCACTCTACATGCTTTTATCATCTTCAGATGATTCCATAAGGATGACATTTTGTCAAATTATAATAGTCAAATAATGATAGGAACACAGATATCCGTTTCACGGATTAATTCATGCTTTTTCAATGTGATGTTATAATTGCTTTGATTGCATTCAATAACATTGGATATCCGTGATAGGTCTCTTTAAATCTCTTTGGGAGAATGTCGGACATGCCCAAATGGTTTAGCTTCCAGCATTGGCGTTCTTTACACATAAGCTCCAAATACAGTCCTATCGGGAAGTCCTAGCCGGGAGCTCCCTGCTAGGACACAGGTGTGGGAAGGGGGAGCCTTCTGGCTTGTCTGGGAGGCGTTCTTCCTCTACCACTCTCTTTTTTTATGTATGCTTGAAAATTAGCCACTCAGTACCTTGTATTTGGTGTTTTACCCTAAAGCCCAGCCAGATGTAATCCCATAGCATCCAACTTTTTTTTGTTACTTGCAGAACACAAGTAGTATAGTTTTGAAATATTCGATTTCAGACAATCAGAGGGAATGTTGTTTGAGAAGAAAGAGGGAAGGGGAACAGCTGCCTGCTACAAGACAAAAGTCTTGGAAGGTCATCATGGAATCATGGAAAAGGGAGACCTGCAAAACTATTTGAAAGTTTTCTCTCTAAGAGGGAATCTAAATTGTTTCCCTGGGTACCCCTTTAGGATGGTACCCTGTGTGGCAATGCAGCCATGTTTTTCACATTAGCTATAGTAATGCCTGTAGGAGGATGATGCTCTGCAGTATACCATACAATCTAGTCCAATGTATGTTTAAAGTCTCTTTAAAGGCACAATAAAAATATATACTTACCTGGATATCTGAAGCATCAGTCACATAGAGTCTTGTGTCCAATTTTTTAGGTATCCGCTCAGGTGCTGATAGAGCACTCCCTAGCAGTCCTCGGTGCATGCCATTACTGCCAATCACCGGAAAACAGGCTCCCTTGTTGATGGGCCGGAGTAGTTCACTACAAAAGCATCCACCACCAAAATTAATTCTGTAGTGGATTCCCCTAATGAGCACAGGGGCCAGGTGAGCGCCTCTGGGCAGCTTCAGCTCAGACAACTCTGAAATGACAACACAGCAGTCTGCAGGACAAAAAGGAACTGGGTCTGGGAGGTATGAGTAGTTTTTTAATGTACCTTTACATGCTATTTTAGTTCTAAAGCTTTATGAGAAGCTTGCGCTAGTGGTCTAGAGCGATCAGTATTCCTGATTTGTGGCTTTTAAGTTCCCACTCTCAGGTTCATCACGGTTGTCTATGCTGCTAAAGAGCATATAGGCCACATTCCTTCCTTCTTGGTTGCTCAGTAAAGCAAAAGTAGCCCCTTTTGATTGGCGATGTAGTGTGAGAGATAGGAAAAGTAAAGGGAAGGAATTTCAAGGGGCTCAAAATGTATAAAGTTTTGGCTAAAATGCTGTATATTGATGTAACAGTAGATATTAGCATAGTGAAATGATATCTACTCAGCACCTGCTTTGTACATTTTTATTATGCTTCTTCATATTTCTACCTTTTCTTCCTGTGAGGTTGTAAAGCCACAGGGAATATTTCACTAACTTTATCTGCCTTAAAAGGAATAAAAATCTGGATGCGCATAGAAATCTGCAGTTTCCCTTTGCCACTTCATTTTGTATCTAATAAGAGCAATTGCCACCTTTGTCACCCCCTCTACCTCCCCCTCCCCTGAGTTGCAGGTATTCATTACTGAATGTGATACGAATACAAAATCCTGATGGAATTAATGTAACAACATTTGTGGCGTGTTATGTAGTGATTCAAAAAAATGCTCTAAGCAGTGAAATTGAGTTCATTTATCCCAGGGGAAAACCTCCCTACATTAGCGCATAAGTCTTTGTTGAAGTACTGTATCATTATGGAAAACGAACGTGACTGATTTTTTTTTTCAGCCTTCATATGTGTATATATTAATCTTTCCCCTTCATTTTGTCTGACACATCATTTATTTATTCACAATCAAGTTACACAGAAATGAAGAGCTAGAAAATACCGAAACATATTTATATTTTCCAGAAGGTATTAATTGTCTAAATATGGACAGTCCTGTGCAGAAGTTTTGGATGCCTTTGAAAATGTGCTAAAATATAATTTACCCCGCAATCCTCCGCCAGAGGGCAAGGGTCATTACCAGTCATATATGAGTTATTCCCCAAAATGTGGGTTGGGGAGTGACCAGAAAATCAAGCAAAGTTTGCTTTAGGTACTCTTAACTTATCCTCAGTAGGCAGCAGGTGGAGAGTTCTGTAAATAAATGGTATGTATCTGTTTACTAACACTTACTTGCCCCTAAGAAAAAAAGCGTACCCACCTTTCTTTTCTGCAGTAGCTTCCAGACGATCTGAACTTACATACCAGGAAAGTCTCCATTGTCCTAAACTGAACCAACAGCCTTGCACAGTTGGAAAAATACACTTCCCAAACTCCCTTACCCCATCTGCATGCATGATACTGAATCATTGTCATAACTCACACTTGCTCCTTTATTTACTTAAAGCTCAAATGTCACCTCACCGAGTTTCTCCTAGTAGTGGCCATTTCAGAGCTTTATTTTTCCAGCATCCCAGCCGTGCTGCCTAGATTGCCTAGATTAAACCCGCAAAACCCACAATGCACATTGTCAGGAAACCCAGCAGGACTTCCTCTTTGTAGAGGCCTACAGCTCCATAGGATGCCAATATGGTTGGAAAATTTGCTTCAGCAGGAGTTACAAATAGGTGAATTAATGTTTATGTGCAGCAATCTGAATTACCCTGGCAAAGGATGCATATATATTTTTCTTGTAAGGGTATGGTCCAAGGGTATGGTCCAAGGGTATGGATTAACTGTCAGAATCCATTGGCCTGCCATAGCTGACTGCTATTAGGCCAATCCTACTCTCTGGCTTTATCTTAGCAGCAGTTGTCTTGATTATACTTACATGCAGCTAAATGTACATGCATGATAGGTTATTCCAAGCATACTAGCAAACTTGCCACAATTTAGCTATAGAGTTTGCCCTTATTTTACTTATTTAATCAAGAATGCAGTTGAGACAGGCTTTTATAAAGCTTGTGTTAGAATCATAAACACATTGTGATGTGGCTTGTCAACATTGTACAGCTAAATCTTGTGCTGAATTGCACCTAAGAAAACTCATGGGAAAAAGTGTTTACTCACAAAAAAAGTGAGTCAAAAACATACGGTGCTCAATCAACCCTATAGTGTATTAAAGGAGAGACAGGCTTTGTCAAAGCAGCTGAAAGAATTCACTGCTATTACCTGTAGTCCCACAGGTATGTAGGACAGCTTCCAGACGATAATGTTAAATGGATAATAGCCTGCATGTACAGTACTACATCGATGTGCCAGTGCCATGAATATTGACCACACTGTAAGCTTCTTCATCAAACTTAAACTTGCACCATGATTTCTGTGACTTGCACATTAGAAGCCTTGAGTTCTTTTTTTGTACCATTATAGGTTCAGAACTTTTAGAAACAACCTGTAACCTTGTGCACTCATCTGCACACTCAAGAAGTACTATGAGAGTGGCAACCACAAATCCCTCCTATATAGATACACTCTCACGAGGTCCTTTTAATTAATTTCAGGATGCCTTAATGCCTACATTTTGCAGACAATACTGTATATACATTTATACTAAAATGTAAGATTTTTTCCCCTATTTTTATTTTCCAATGCTTTTTATTTCCCAAAAAGGGACTGGAGTAATGTGAGTACATTTCTAATAATGAACACATTTAGGGGGCTTGGCTTATCTGTATACCTTATATGTTCATCTTGATTTTTACTTGGGGGAAGGATGACTTTCAGGAATCCCTGCTTACAGTTCTCATAAATGGGGGGAGGGTAATGCCTGAGTGTGTGAAATGAAAACCTGACATTGGGAAAGACTAAATATAGTAAGTACAATGCGGACAAACAGGAGATCGATGTAAAAGCACAGAACTTGAACATTGTACGTAGGAAACCTGCACCAAGCAGTGAAGCCGATTCTAATTTGTCAGCGTACTATTAATATTGTGTACTCTGTTATATGGTAAATATATGGTTTATGTATTATGCTATGTACTTAAATTGATTAATTAAAGTACTCGGGGCATTTTAGTTGGAATTTGTTTTTTTGTGATTGATTTTTCTGTAGTGTTTGAGCTATTGATATTTTTGGTTGTTTTTTTCTGAAATAAATTGCCGCTCATTACCCAGAGTTGCTTATGGCTTCCTTATAAATAGTGCTGATGTAAACAGATGTATATGATGAAGAAATGTCCCCCAAGACTTATTCTGCCTTTTTCAGAATTCTTTCTTCCCCTGCAATGAAACACTTGATAATTGGGCTTCCATTATTTTTGTCCAGTTAACAGGAATGCTATGAGCTAGAGACTTTCATCATCTAATTTTTAATGAGGTGACATGTCTTTAAAGGTGTTTGAGAAACAAATTGTTTGACTTGCAAAAACAGCAAGATCAATGAAAAATGGGCAAGTATGTGACTTAGACAATGAGTCTAAACCAATCATGTCCAATATCAATGTCACGAGCAGCTACTTACCTGTTCATCGCTCCTGCTCTGCTCCCTAGCTAGTGTACCACTGGGCGCTGCATTGATGGGAAATCTCCAGCAGCGAGTTAAAGTTGCCCATCGAACATGGCAGCTTGACGTCCCCATTGCCTAGCAATGGGAGGCATTTGTAAACATGATGTCCCAGCTGATTGGATCCAGCAACAACACAGTGCTGACTATATAGCCAGATTGCCATGCTGCACCAGGCTGCCCCTTAGCCTCTAACTTACCTGCCATGGATCTCACAATATTGATCCCTGCTAGGTTCTGACCACGCTGCTACTTGTTTCTGACCTCTTGCACATCCAAGATTCTGCCCACGTTGCTGACCACTGCTAAGCCCTTTGGCCATGTCCGAGTAGGTTGATCAACACTTCCAACCCAAAGCCACACCTGGTAGTCCATGTGCCATCATGAAAAATTCTTAACCAACTGTTTTGAATCCCATCCCCAATCCTAAATAAGTTTGCGAGAAAAGCAGTGTGTGGTGGAATAACACCTATATATCACAAAATGGACTGGTTGTGATCTAACAGGGTTGAGTGCTGTAGCTCCACAAAATTTGTGTATCATAGAATGGCTATTGTTCCTAGTACGGGGGCATCCTGATTGCCACTGCCCCCCTGGTCATTAACCCTGTTAAATTCAAGAAATCTTACCCCTCTCATTGCACCCCCCCTCCGGTGAAATCGAGCACCTTGCAGGCAAGATTGAATTAATTTCATGTTTTGCATGATGCAATATTGCTTAAGAGCCTGGAGTTCCTGTAAAAGAAGGGTTATTACTGCCACTGCATATTTAATTAATATGAGGTAAGGGGAGGTAAGGGGCTCAGTTTCACTTGGCTACACAAGTGAAATAATCCGTACATTGCAGCCCTCCAATCTGACTACAGTAAAGGCCCCGTGTGACCCATATGACCAGCCCTGGTCTACAGCTATCACTGAATTATCACTTTTGTGTGACTGACTTTTTAAGGTTCTTCACTTTATAAAAAAAAAAAAGAAACCTTACACTGGCAGCAGAAACATAAATGCTGAAAGTGTAGTGCATTAGGACAAAATGTTGCCGTTCTCCCTGGATTTAGATAAGACAGTGGAACGTTTCTGACTTGCTGGATGTTCTGCACAATTGTGTTCTTTTGGCTCCCTAAATCCTAGGCTTTATGTGCGTTATTTGGAGTCTTTGTATAGAGGTTTAACTGTAGTCATTAAGGTTGGTGGTGTTATATTATAAATAGAAACATGTAGTAAAGTGGATCTATTACCAGAAAAAAAAAGTCACTAAGCTTTATATTAAACCTCACGCTACCCAAAACCTGAATATTAAATAACAAATTGCACAGACATTGTGTTTCCAGAGATTCCACAAAAATCCCTTTAAGAGGTTAGCAGCAGTTAAAATGAGGCAGTTTGGGGGGCAGATTAAATAAAAATAAAACGAAATATTATTTATGTGATTAGTGTTGGGAACTAGGGTCAAATTTGATTTTATTTTACAATATTTAAAGTAGGCCTAAAACAAAATAGAAACTAGCTGTTGCTTAGCCCTATTTAGAACAAAAGGTCTCACCTCCCAGTTTTTTGCCTTATCCCACACTGGAAATAGGACACTGTATCCCGAACATCTGCATCTTGCAAACCTGGTGGATCTTAAAATACAGTCTCATCACCCAATGCCTTCTGTGGTGTGGTCCACTTTAAATTCAGTTAGTGTACTTTAGTTTTGAGGTCCACTTTAACTTCTTCCATCATCTTCTGTGATCTTTGCAGTATTAAGTACCAGGGGGGTTCATTAATAAGGAAAGCATTTTTACCCCGTGATTATTTAATGTACTTAAATCTCTCTTTTTTTCTTGGAAAGCTTCTACTCACTGCTTAGTAAATACAAAAGACAATCGTGAGAGAACCCACAGGATGAAGGCGACCCAATCCCCTCAACGCGGTTATTCGCTCCCCTCCTGTGTAGAGACCACACCTCCACAAACTGGGATGCACAATGTTACCCAGTCGGCTGGTATAGACTCAAGCCCCTCGATTCAAAGAGCAAAAGTTAACTGATTTCGGATCTAGAATCCTAAGTTTGGGTGGGTGTTTGTCATTTTTTCCTGTTTTTTTGGCCATTTCCGACTCGCATGAGCCTATGTACGATTTCGTATATGCTCTTACGATCATCGGAAGTTCGTTCCTAAATTGTAGGATCAAATCCTAAAACTTAGGATCAAAACCTAAAACTTAGGATCAAAACCTAAAACTTAGGATAATCGGATGTGTTTACGTGTGATTCAGAGAGCAGTTTTCCAACCTCTAAATACGTTTTAAAAGAAAGCCACTTCCGACACCTTTTAGCAGTCGGATTGTTGTTCTTGAACAGGTTTTTTGGCTATGTGGAGGAGTCTGCGCGTCTTGAGCTCCAATGAACTGCATGTATCAGCATGGCCGAGGCCATAAATTGTATGGCAATGCATACCTGATTCAATACATTTCATGTATGCCTTATAAAAGCATTTTAATGTGGACCTTAATTAGTCCTTTGCATGTAAACCTTTATTTTGCAATACATCCATATATTTGCGTTAATTAAAGAAACTTATGTCCTTTGTTATTTATTTTTAAATTGATGTACTAGAATAATATTTTTAATTTGAATTTATTGGTGTAGTTGTTTACCTTTGCTTTGTTTAATTATTTTAGCTCATCTTTGGTCAGATGCATCACACTTACTGAGGAGAGGAGAGCGGGATAAAGTGCAGGATGTGGGTTACTGCTGTATTTTGCACAGACACAGCAGAGCTGGGGGCACGGAAAGGTCAGAAATCAAAGAATGCAGAGCAACACAGTCACAAGGCCCTTTCTGTTTGCAGGCTGCCCGATAATACCTGACCCGCCATCTTGGCTGTTTCTAGGCTCATAACATGCCAAAGTTGCTGGGTGTTTTTTAATTTTTGAGAGCAATCTGTATGTAGAGGGTGTGGGTAACCACACCAAAAATTTTAAGTTGTACCATTTGAAGCCAAAATATTAAAATTAAATCCACAAGTAAAAAATGCAAGTTAACTAAAAATTAAACAAAGTAAGATTTACTTATGCAAATGCATTCATTAATGGTTGGTTACTACAAAATGAATGAAATAAAGAAAAATAAAAGACCAAATATTTAGAATGCACTTTAATGAGGTAAGTTTGTAGTGCGCAGGCGAAAGATCAGAAGGATTTACGTCCAGACAAAAAAGGAAAAAGGGCAAAACCAATGTTGCAACCTGAGAAATGAAACGGAAAATTCAGGATGGAAACTGACATAGGTCTGATTCGCGAACTGCCATACGAACGGACGTAAATTTTAGGATAGAAACGTATTAGCTTATAGAATCACTCGCAAGTTCATACGAGCGCACGAGCGTTCGGGAAAAATAGGATGATCGGCACCAAAATCAAAGCTGTTACATGTTTCTTTGAATCGACCCAAAGGTGTTGATATAATTCCAGAATAAAATTGTTGTTGGGGGCTAGGCACGCCCACACCCAAAAAAATACACCTTTGAGGCTAACCACGCCTATCACATATAGCACAACAAGTATTCTCTAAATAATATCTTTACATTGCTACTTTTATTAGACAAATGTCACGTTTGCTAAGATGCCTTTAAGTGTGACCACATACCACAGGCATCAGCAGCAAATTTACAATAAATTTTATAAAACCATCATGTACAATTAAACAACGATAGCTACATAAGAGGCACTATTACAATGTTAAAACCAGTGCAAATATCAAAGTAGGCAATTCGTGGTGTCACCAGTCTAGGGCACCAAGACCTTTAGGGCCGAGGACGGACTCGTTTCGCCCACATCAGGGCTTTCTCAACGTCAGATGCCCATTCGGTTCCTTTATCAAAACATGCAGGTTGCCTAGATATAACTGTTATTTCCTATTCCAAGAGATCAGAAGGAAAAAAAAAACACCCAAATGCCCACCACCAAAAAGAAACATACATTAGATACATTGCATTTAAATGGTGTATATAATTAGGCATTCATGGTTTAACAAGAATAAAAGATGATTTACCTGAAAGCCTTAAAATGAGACACCCAGAGAAAACACTCCTGTAGGCTACTTTTTACACTCTCCTTCTCAGTGTGTGTTTAAGCAGCATATACTGAATAGCTACAGAACCCACGTGTCTGTAATGTAAATAATAACACAACTAACTATCTTTTAGGGTTCTTGGATTTCTACGCATAGGGTCATAGGTAAAAACATTAAAGGAATGTTACTCACAAGTTGTGGTGAAAAGAGTTACATAGCGACATCTTGTGATGTCTAGCTGCTGCCTCCTTAAGACCGCTGGCTACTTGTTCACCCTGTGAAGGATCTTGTGATGTGAGCCAAAGACACGTGGAGCAAAGGGGGATTGTCTGATATAGACATCCCCCCGCCCACAAACAACGTGCCTGGTAGAAGACAATTGAGACATGTGGAGTCTCATTGTCAGGGCATCACCGCCCCGTCTGGCGGGGAGACGTGGGGTCACGCCCCTTCCGCCTGTGGGGGGGAGGGGGGAGCACAAGGGAGGAAGGGAAGGGGCACCGCCCCGCCATCAATTCGGGGGCAGGGAGCGTGCGCCTGCGATGGCGCGTGTTTGCCCTAACCCACGTGCACGCTTGCCGCCCCCTCCAGCCAGGCAGTGGGTATCAACCCCCACCTGGCTGAAATGAAGGGTGCGCGCACGCACGTGTCAAAGGAGGAAATCCTCCTTCAAGGACAGGCATCCCCGCACTGTGAGGGGGCCAGGGCCGCCGGCTGACAACAAACCGCCCAGCGGCACGGCGAGGCAAAAGGCCCTGCAAAAAGCCCACCTCATCGGGACGGGCAAGGTGCCCAAGACAGCACCCGAGAGGCATAAGTATTTACCCCCGCTCCCCCCAGCCAGGCGCCTGCGGCGATATCACAAAACAAGCTAGCCCTATGAGCCATAAAGAATACGTCAGCCAGTAGTCCGGTCCCCATATGTTAGAACCCCGCATTACATGTAGAAACTCCAAGACCCATTATAGTACCTATTAGACTTATTGCTAGACTCATTAAGGAGAGATTATATATAGTACAAATTACGCTGATCATATTAAATCACATTATATGAGCGTACTTTGGGTTAGACTGCAGTTACATTGCATTAAATAAAGTTGGATCTGGCTGAATCAAATTAGATCCACCTAATTCCAAATAAATCAATGTTTTTTATGAAATAATAAGGTAAATAAAATTTAATAAAAAAAAAAAACCTTACAGGAAGGGAAGAAAACTTATGGACTCGTTAAGACCTGGTGCCACATTAGCTTTTAATCGGGAAATCCACCGGGTTTCTCGTTGTAATGTAATTTTCTCAATGTTTCCCCCTCTGGGCAATGGATGGACACGGTCCAAGACTTGAAAAGTCAGACCTTTCGGATCCTGATTATGACAATGAGAGAAATGACGGCCAATCAGCGTTTTTTGGTTGCCTGTCCTAATGTCATATTGGTGTTCATAGATCCTCTTTTTGAGAGGTCTATTGGTTTAGCCAATATAGAATCGGCCACACAGGCAGATGAGAATATAAACCATGTGCGGGGTTTCACAATTTGCATAATGTTTTAATCAAATGGTTTTCCTTCCCTCCAAATCCACGTTCTTTCCAATCTTTATAAATTTGCATGCGCTACACGGCTTTTGACATTGATATGTCCCCCTCACTTTGCAGCATTTTCCTTATTTCCCATAAAATGGCTATGTACCAATTTATCCCGTAGGTTCCTTGCACGTCTAAAGATAAACTTGGGCTGGTGAGGTAGTATTGCACTCAGATGGTGGTCGGCCAATAGGATGTTCCAATTTCGTTTGACTATCTTTTTAAGGGTCTGTTGGTGTGCTGAATATGTCAGTGTAAGGGCTAGGTGTGATTGGTCCTGGTGGGGCCTTGGTTTGTATAACAGTTCATTGCGGGGTCTACATTTAGCTTTTTTATATGCTGAGACCAACGTCTTGGGGCTGTAGCCCCTCCTCGATAGTCTTAGTCTAATACAGTTGGCGGCTTGTTGGAAGTCAGTCTCGGTAGTGCAGTTACACCGTGCCCGGACGTACTCCCCGTAGGGGATACTACGCAAAAGTTGACTGGGGTGGGAACTAATGGCTTGCAATATTGTGTTGGCCGCTGTTCTTGCTTTTCTAAAAAAGTCGGTATAGATGTGTCCCTCCTTGTCCACCCGGATGGTCAAATCAAGAAAATTAAGCTGTGTGTCACTCCATTCATAAGTAAATCTGAGATTTTTGGTATTATGATTTAAAGCGGATATAAATTCCTTTAAAGTACTAAGGGGGCCTGTCCATAAAAGGAAAATATCGTCGATATCACTGTGCCACGTTCCCACATGGCACAGGTAATCGGCTACTTCATCCCCACTCCACCCCTCTCTCTCCCAACGGCCAAGATACAGGTTGGCATAGGAGGGGCACACGTGGTCCCCATTGCCGTGCCCTGTATCTGATGTAATATTTGGCAGTTGAAGAGAAAGAAGTTGTGGGTGAGGACGAATTGGAGTAATTTGAGGATGAAAAGGTTGAGATTGTGTTGGTCTAAATCCAACTCATTCAGGAAGTATCAGATGGCCTTTAGGCCCAAATCGTGGGGGATACTGGAGTAGAGGGCCTCCACGTCCAGACCCACCAGAAGAGTGCCCGGGGACGCAGTCATCCCATCAAGGTTGCAAAGAAGATGCCCAGTGTCCTTTAGATAAGATGGAACTTGATGGACCAAAGGTTGGAGGTGGTGGTCGATGAACCTACTGGCGCCATCCGTAAGAGACCCCATTCCCGAACACAATGGGTCTGCCTGGTGGACAGGTGGCAGACTTGTGCACCTTCGGGAGGGCATAAAAGGTCGGGATTGTCGGGGATGAGGCCTCCAGGTAGGCCCCAGTCTGCCCATTGACCACCCCATGTGTCACCGCATCCTCGATGAGCAAGTGATATTCCTTGAATGCCTCAGAGAGTCTGAAAGATGAGATCAATATTATTAATCTTTCCGAATATGTATTAACTCCTATTCAGAAACAATTCCTGGCGTGGCCCTTAACTTTTGCCCCACCCAACAAATTGACATCTTTGAAACAACAAAATACCTTCACCTTTTCATAAGAAAGGTGCTCTGTAAATTAATGTTCTCACATAAAGAGACACCAAATGAACCGATCCTATCAGACTCACAACTTGAGAAAGATTTAATAGATCTGAGTGAGGAAGCTATGGGAATCTCCCCTGTGATAATCCCCAAAAAACCTTCCACTTTTTACCCATCTCTTAGCTCCAATCCACATTTGATGACATTTATTGATGTCGTTACAGCTGACATTGAGAAGTTGGGCAGAGTCACCCAATCCAATTTATCCCAGGCACATTTAGAGGCCATAAGGGAATTGGAACAAAACCAAGAAATAACAATCAAACCCGCCGATAAGGGGGGAAATATTGTAATCATGAGTAATGCCCAATATATCTCTATGTGTAGAAAGATTTTGGATAACAAGGACTGGTACGTGAGGGCCTCCGCGTCCAGACTCTCTGGTGCATCCGAGGAATATCACTCGCTCATCGAGGATGCGGTGACACATGGGGTGGTCGATGGGCAGACTGGGGCCTACCTGGAGGCCCCATCCCCGACAATCCCGACCTTTTATGCCCTCCCAAAGGTGCAAAAGTCTGCCACTTGTCCACCAGGCAGACCCATTGTGTCGGGAATGGGGTCTCTTACGGATGGCGCCAGTAGGTTCATCAACCACCACCTCCAACCTTTGGTCCATCAAGTTCCATCTTAAGGACACTGGACATCTTCTTCGAATCCTTGATGGGCTGACTGTGTCCCCGGGCACTCTTCTGGTGGGTCTGGATGTGGAGGCCCTCTACTCCAGTATCCCCCACGATTTGGGCCTAGGGCCATCCGATACTTCCTGAATGAGTTGGATTTAGACCAACACAATCTCAACCTTTTCATCCTCAAATTGCTCCAATTTGTCCTCACCCACAACTTCTTTCTCTTCAACGGCCCAATATACCATCAGATACAGGGCACAGCAATGGGGACCACGTGTGCCCCCTCCTATGCCAACCTGTATTTTGGCCGTTGGGAGAGAGAGGTGTGGAGTGGGGACGAAGTAGCTGATTACCTGTGCCATGTGGGAACGTGGCACAGGTATATCGACGATATTTTCCTTTTATGGACAGGCCCCCTTAGTACTTTTAAAGGAATTTATATCCGCTTTAAATCATAATACAAAAAATCTCAGATTTACTTATGAATGGAGTGACACACAGCTTAATTTTCTTGATTTGACCATCCGGGTGAACAAGGAGGGACACATCTATACCGACTTTTTTAGAAAAGCATCGGCGGCCAACACAATATTGCAAGCCACTAGTTCCCACCCCAGTCATCTTTTGCGTAGTATCTCCTAAGGGGAGTACAACCGGGCACGGCGTAACTGCACTATCGAGACTGACTTCCAACAAGCCGCCGACGGTATTAGACTTAGACTATCGAGGAGGGGCTACAGCCCCAAGACGTTGGTCTCAGCATATAAAAAAGCTAAATGTAGACCCCGCAATGAACTGTTATACAAACCAAGGCCCCACCAGGACCAATCACACCTAGCCCTTACACTGACATATTCAGCACACCAACAGAGATAGTCAAACGAAATTGGAACATCCTATTGGCCGACCACCATCTGAGTGCAATACTACCTCACCAACCCAAGTTTAGCTTTAGACGTGCAAGGAACCTACGGGATAAATTGGTACATAGCCATTTTATGGGAAATAAGCAAGGAAAATGCTGCAAAGCGAGGGGGACATATCAATGTCAAAAGCCGTGTAGCGCATGCAAATTTATAAAGGTTGGAAAGAACGTGGATTTTGAGGGAAGGAAAACCATTCAATTAAAACATTATGCAAATTGTGAAACCCCACACGTGGTTTATATTCTCATCTGCCCGTGTGGCCGCTTCTATATTGGCAAAACCAATAGACCTCTCAAAAAGAGGATCTATGAACACCAATATGACATTAGGACAGGCAACCAAAAAACACTGATTGGCTGTCATTTCTCTCATTGTCATAATCAGGATCTGAAAGGTCTGACTTTTCAAGTCTTGGACCGTGTCCATCCATTGCCCAGAGGGGGAAACATGGAGAAAATTACATTACAACGAGAAACCCGTGGATTTCCTGATTAAAAGCTAATGTGGCACCAGGTCTTAATGAGTCCATAAGTATTCTTCCCTGTAGGGTTTTTTTTTTTTATTACATTTTATTTACCTTATTATTTCATAAAAAACATTGATTTATTTGGAATTAGGTGGATCTAATTTGATTCAGCCAGATCCAACTTTATTTAATGCAATGTAACTGCAGTCTAACCCAAAGTACGCTCATATAATGTGATTTAATATGATCAGCGTAATTTGTACTATATATAATCTCTCCTTAATGAGTGTAGCAATAAGCCTAATAGGTACTATAATGGGTCTTGGAGTTTCTACATGTAATGCGGGGTTCTAACATATGGGGACCGGACTACTGGCTGACGTATTCTTTATGGCTCATAGGGCTTTTTCATGATATGGCTTGTTTTGTGATATCGCTGCAGGCGCCTGGCTGGGGGTAGCGGGGTAAATACTTATGCCCCCTCGGGTGCTGTCTTGGGCACCTTGCCCGTCCCGATGGGGTGGGCTGTTCTGGTTCTGTGGGGGGAGGCGAGCGCAGGGGTGCGGGAGCGGTGCGTTTTGCCTTGCTGGGACAGGGGGCGGGGCCGGCGGTCTGTTGTCAGCTGGCGGCCCCGGTGTGGGGACAGTGTGGGGATGCCCGTCCGTGAAGGGAGATTTCCTCCTTAGACACGTGCGCGCCCTTCATTTCAGCCAGGCGGGGGTTGATACCCACTGTCTGGCTGGGGGGGCGGCAAACGTGCCCGTGGGTTAGGGCGAACACGCGCCGGCGCACGTTCCCCGCCCCCGCGTGATGGCGGGCGGTGCCCCTTCCCTTCCCCCTTGTGCTCCCCCCCACAGGCGTAAGAGGCGTGATGCCCTGACAGTGAGACTCCACATGTCTCCATTGTCTTCTACCAGGCACGTTGTTTGTGGGCAGGGGGATGTCTATATCAGACAATCCCCCTTTGCTCCACGTGTCTTTGGCTCACATCACAAGATCCTTCACAGGGTGAACAATTAGCCAGCGGTCTTAAGGAGGGAGCAGCTAGACATCACAAAAGCCCTTGCTATGTAACTCTTTTCACCACAACTTGTGAGTAACATTCTTTTAATGTTTTTACCGTAGACCCTATGCGTAGAAATCCAAGAACCCTAAAAGATAGTTAGTTGTGTTATTATTTACATTACAGACACATGGGTTCTGTAGCTATTCAGTATATGCTGCTTAAACACACACTGAGAAGGAGAGTGTAAAAAGTTAGCCTACAGGAGTGTTTTCTCTGAGTGTCTCATTTTAAGGCTTTCAGGTAAATCATCTTTTATTCTTGTTAAACCATGACATGTACTAGAATGCCTAATTATATACACCATTTAAATGCAATGTATCTAATGCATGTTTCTTTTTGGTGGTGGGCATTTGGGTGTTTTTTTTTCCTTCTGATGTCTTGGAATAGGAAATAACAGTTATATCTAGGCAACCTGCATGTTTTGATAAAGGAACCGAATGGGCATCGGACGTTGAGAAAGCAATGATGTGAGCGAAACTAGTCCGTCCTCGGCCCTAAAGGTCTTGGTGCCCTAGACGGGTGTCACCACGAACTGCCTACTTTGATATTTGCACTGGTTTTAACATTGTATTAGTGTCTTTTATGTAGCTATCGTTGTTTAATTGTACATGATGCCTAGCCCCCACCAACAATTTTATTCTAAATACAAAAGAAGCGCTCCACACTTTTAGTAAACAGCTCACTTTAGCCCTCCACAAACCATACATTTTAGTTGATCATTGTCCCTCTCAATATAGGACAGAGAAATGTCTGGTAAATAGTGATTTCCTTAAAGCGGAACAATTCGGGATGCCCTGGGGGGAAGACCAGTCACTCAGGGTTTTGTTAAGCTTTAAAGGGAATGACCATCCAAACATTTTATTTTGGTGGGCAAGCCTGTTGCTTTGGTTGATGTAAAGCAGCATTTCCTTTGTTATCAGTCTTTGTTTATTGTGGTTTTCTGGCTGCAAAAATCTGTCCCTTTCATGTGCCTTAGTAGAGTCTGTCCACCAAAGGAAACCCATCCCTAAGCCCTCTCTTCCGCTCCCTTCTCGTTTGCATATCCCTTTTTTGGTCTCTGAGCTGAGTCATAGACTGTCAGGAACTTTCAGCCTTCTCAGTTAAACCAAATTAGTAGACGCCCAATGGTATATCTTCATGCCACCCATCCTTCCATCCCTAACTACACCTTTTTTCGCCTACCACCTTGTTTGATTTTACTTTTGTTTTTATTTTATCATATTAAAAGAGTTTACATACTGAAAGAGCATAACTTCCTGACTTCATCTGGATAAACGGCAAGCGGCGCGCACACCCGATAACAAGCTTCAAATCCATCTTCAGAAGTGGTTAACTCTCAAGGGCCCAGGTCAGGTTTTTTAACCCCCGGGCCGTGGCGGTAAGTGCCCCAGTTTTTCTAATCTTTGGCAATTTACACTAGACCTAGGAATGCAATATTGATCATAAATATAAAAGAATACTCTCTCTTGTTCCTGATCCTATCAGGGCTGCTAAGACAGATTAATCTGCCGATACAGCCAATAATTGAAATTTAGAGGACTCCTAGAGATCACCCTAATATTATATATATTTGTGGTTAGAATCCTCTATGACAATCAAGAAACATTTATTCATTGCAGCGGGACTTCAAAGTTTTTTCCATCTACTTTGTCAACTTTCTTTAACCTTTGTTTTTACTATTTGAGCTAGCCCCTCAAATCCAGTTGCTGCTCTATTTATGTACTCTAGCGCTTCCCCACAACATAAAAAAACACCATAAGTAATGTTCATGCAGTAGGCACAGCTTGGATACACAGGATAAAGAAAAGCAAATATCGCCCAAATATTAAGTAAACATTCCCTAATAAAATAAATCTTTCCTTATTAACATGTTACCGACATTGTATGTGAGAACTCCTTCCCTGGCTACCTGACATCATTATTCCTCCCCTCATTATAGCTACTCTACACTCAGGGCATTATTGTTTATTTATTGCTTTAGATATTTGCACCTATGTATTGTGTCTAATTATTGTGGTTCACATATCTATTTATTGGCATCTTTACAAAGCTGTTTGCATCATTTGTGCTTATTTGGCTACAAGGTTTTATCACCTACTGTATGTATGTACACTGCATTTGCACTGTGCCTTTTTTTAACCTGCACTTTTTTTACAATTTCTTTTTTGTATCTACTTTTGGTATTTAATTTGTCAGTAAACCATCTGGTGTATATCATTTATTTAGTATTTGGGGATATACACACTTTTGTACATTGTAGCTTGTGTTTATATTTAAAGCGGGACTCCAAAAATCAAAGCTGAGTAAATTGCTCCCCTAAAGCTCCTCTGTGGCAATCAGTGACATAAGCTTATTGGGAGGGATTAACACCATGCAGATGTTTGGAATAGCAGGCAGATTCTGCACTCTTAGGCTCTGTTCACAACTCTCTGTTGCATTAAGAGCAAGCATGTTGTAAATATGGCAACTAATTTTTGGCCATTTATGAAGTAGTTGGAGTTTGGCTTACCGACTCCCTGGCCCTGGTTAATAGTTTATTTTTTAATCAATTAACAAAATACAAAGCAGAAGAACAGAGAAGTCAAATTAATATCTGAGGAGGGAGCTATCTGATTATCTCCAAATGTATTGAAAGGCAATGGTCGCAAATTATTAAGAACTATGATCAGTGTAAACAAGAACAATAGGCCCTGGAAGTGATTATATCACCCTCACAGATCCTTAATCTTAAACTTGACCTTGACCCTGAATAAGAGATCCCCCACCCTGTACATACAGATTGCCCACAGTAAAGATCATCCTACCTGCATCAACTGCATTTTCTGGGCCTTCTGAGTGGCCCATGGAGTCTCAGGCTGTCTGCAGACAGGGAGTGTCTTCTGACTCTGCCTTCTGGGATTGCTGTTCCGTTGAAAGCGGACTTTCCTTTAAATTTTGTTAATAATAACTGTCAAATGTTTTCTATTTTGAAAGCATTCTTACATTGCAGCAGGGTTTTCCCAGATCTAAAACATTTGCACGGTAAGGTCTATTTTCAACAATTTTCTTCTCAATTTTGGAGTATAGGACAATTGTTCAGAGACACGTGAGAACAGCTGTGACAGGAATTCAATAGGCTTTCTAGGTCAGGTAAATAGATGCTATCAAAATATGTTATAACCTATAAATAAGGAATGTTTTTTGAAAGGAATGTTGCATAAATGCCCCAACTCTTTCTGATTTCAGTAGAGGCCTACTTGTCTCTTTAACCCTTCTAATGCCAGCCACATAATATTTACATAGCTGCCACTCCTACCGTCACTGTCACTGTCTCCCCTCACTTCTGCCATTGCCGCCACTAGCCCTGCCTTTTTGGGGGTTGGGCAGATGTCGTCACTCCGCTGACATCATCCTGCACTCGGCCTGACAGTTTCAGATGCGGTGATCGCTAAAAGCGCAGGGGATCCTCTGATCCCCTGCCCCCCCCCAACGTTTACCCCCCAATACAAGGATCTGTCCCACAATCTATTTATACCCCTGAGTGTAACCATAACCCGGGGGCATCCACTAAGGTTAGAGGAAAGGTGCTTTCTCCACCGACATAGGAGGGGATTCTTCTCTGTAAGAGCAGTGAGACTATGGAACTCGCTGCCAGAGGAGGTAGTAATGAGGGATACATTAAAAATGTTCAAAAGTGGCCTTGATGCCTTCCTGGCATGTAATAACATTTCCGGCTATGGCTACTAGACCACTGGAAGGAGTTAAACAGGCTGAACTGGATGGACTAAAGTTTTTATTCAGCCTTACATACTATGTTACTATGTTTTTTTCTTGCTGTTTTATACATTTTTAGGGAAACCGTGAACAACCAAGGAATTCTTCAAGGGATTACTTCCAGAAAGATGCACCCACTGTTGAGGGCTTCTTCCTGGGTGTACCTCGGACCCCCCGGCTATGCGTCTGACACCTTCACACCCTTACGATCAGTTCGAGCCGTAGAATTGTATGGCAGATTTAATGAGACACAGAGAAAGTCATCCACCATACAAGTCTAGTTTATTGAAGCGAAGCTTACAATCTTATATGCAGCCACCTTTCAAAACAAAATCTCACACAGGACACATTCTCATAACTGCAAGCGTTATCAGCAGAACATTTCAGACTAGACGATACTAGAATTCCACAAGGCTACTTCTCAAGCTGATACTTGTAAATGCATATTATTAAAGCATAACTCTAGACCTGCATATAATCAATCAGATCAGGGGCCTCTACCTTCACCCACTACAACAAGCTGGGTGCGCCTGGAAAGTTTAACGTCTGTACTTTCAGGAAATATATGGTGTGTGGGGTATTTCAAATGCAGAGGGTTTTTTTGGTTGAAAAAGCGCAAGGTACGCACTTTTGTCTGCTATTATCCTTGTCAACCCCAAACTGAGCTAATACTGTAGGTCAAATGGCCTGCCAGCTTAAAGGGACAGACCAGACAAAGGGTTAAATTAGACTGCAGGGTTCTCACCTTATGCACACTGAACCTTGAATCACCTCTTGTGCCAGCTGGGCCTGTACTGCTTCGGCCTCTCCCCCATCAGTCACAGGAGCGCTGCCTTTGCCTTTCCTTTAACTACAATCGAGGGGGTGTGTCAGACCTTGGCACACTCCCATTGCAGTGAATAGAAAGGCAGGACAACAGGCGAGTACCCATTTTGTTTTTTTTTACTTGGCTGGTCATTTCCTTCAATAAATCACAAAAGGGGAACAACAACCTTCTAGGCTTATTCTAAAACTAGGAGTGAGTACGGCTACTCCCCCCCCCCCCCACTCTCCCCTATGTGTGTGAACATGCACTGAGGGAGGGGAAAGAGGAGTGAGTCCAAGCAGGGGCTGACATCGTGATGTATGTCCAGCCCGCTAAGCCCTACAATAGAGAATCCTTCTCTAAAAGTCTAAAGAGAGACCAGTTTTTGAGATAACAGATTGTGCCATTGTGCAAAGCCAACATTAGGGGACAGCTGTCTATGGTACAGGGGAATGCCTGGACAAGGAATTTAGTACCTCTGGGAGAAGACGGCCCTGTTAGTGGCTGATCCAGTGCTCAGAAGTAACCACTACTGTCCTGATTTATGTACTTATGTATATATTGCAGTCACTTGCAGATCCAAGCACTTTTCTAATTCATGGTGTGGAGGGGCGTGCATCTGATGTGGAAGTGCCGGTAAGAGCAGTACAGAGATACCTTTTGGAGTTTGAACAATGGGACACAGGAGCACAAGTGAGGCAGCCAACTAACCACCAGTAGGAGATGTGTGGCACAGCAATGTGGATCTGTCTTCAGTGTCCTTTGTCTATAAAGAAAAGGTGAGCATTTAAAAATCAAGAGTGACAGATTTTTATTCCACATTTACAGGGGAGAACTTCTCACCTATAACTGTCTGTCCCCAAAAACAGGAGATTATTAATTGGCAGAGTGGTGGGCAAGTTGTGAGACTGCTCAACAGCTCCCTGTGCTGATTGGATTTCAGCATGGGACTGAGCATGATCAGGGGGGGAAGCGTGCCACCAGAATCGAAGTGCTGAAGGCAGAGGAGTCAGTGTTCTAGCAGTTAAATGCCTTTTGTTGTAATCTGGACTGATCATTTAAAGTGGACCAAAACCCTCTGGCATTGCAAAATAACCCCCCGTCGCTGATTACCGACCCACTCGATCTACAGGAATTGGTATATCTAACGCATCTGTAGCTGCTTCGCAACCAATGGAAAAATCGGCACTATAATGAATTTAGACGTCCTCCCAGAAGTTCTCCTTGTTCAGGATCCTGCACCTGCTCAGAATTCTCGACAGCACCACTCTTTACCTGACCTAGAGGCGCTTCCATGTCTGCAAATGAATTCAACTGTGCATGCACAGTTGATCTCTCTCTCTCTCTGCTTTTGCAACAATAAAAGTTGCCTATGATGAGAGGTTCTTAGCCACACCTAGGACCTCTCCTGTTACTACAGGAAGAAGAGCGCTGTGTGCGTGCCCCGTGCTGGGCTTCAATCACTGTGACCTTGTGCATGGAGAAACAGCGCAAGAGGCAGTGGAGCTGGGAGCGCACAGCTAGGTAGTGTCACATAGGGGTGGCCTGCACAATTAATTTGATTGAAAACTGTGGCTGGGGGCAGAAAAGCGATATTTCCGGCAAAGATTTTAAAGAATATCGGACGACGTGCAGGGACATAGGAAGTGAAAACACTCAAAAGGTAATCTCTGGGGGCAGGGTGTTGTATTGCTGCTGAGTGGATTTGATGAGTTTTGGTCCACTTGAAGCTTTACTCTTCATGCCATCATTACTGTGTTTTATCTTTTTAGTCCTATAAAATTTTAGGTTGCGCCCTCTTGCCTTCTGTTAGGGGAAGCATGAATTTTATGACCCAAATAAATGTCTTTGAACACAACCTCTAAAGACCCTTTTTCCCATTTTTACAGCCTTATTTTAACATGTTTAGGGTCAGATATTTTACAAGTCCCTTGCTGACAACCAGGCATTATGAGAAACCTAGCTAATTAATAATGGGCTTTCTTAATTGTGCCACTTTTGGCAAAACCACTTTTCACGAGTAACTAAGCTTTAATTGGGAGCTCATAGTTGTGCTTCTTTGGTGACAGGATAAATTAATGAATGCAGAGGTGCTGAAAGGATGCGCTAATGACCTCTGCTGAATCTTGCTAATATAGAGTAGTGTTGTATAAGTGAATGTTAAAAGAAATTGCGGTCTTTGCATAATGCATATTAAAGCCTAATGAGGTGAGGTCAACAAATTTATAATAAGCCTTGTGGAAGAGTCTTTTGTGAGGCTTCTATTGTAAGGAATTGAAAAGATATGACCAAAGCCTACAGAGGCAAGGCAAAATGATATAGATGATACATCTGTAATTGTCCTCTATCTCTGGTCACTGGGAAGTGACAATGTCATTTCAAAATTCCTGGTAAAGTCAATAAGATTTCATTTCAGAGGAATACACCTGAGCATTCAGGGCAAGTAAGAGGACAAACCTTCCCTCAATGACCCTGACTGCTTTGTGTTCATCTTCCCCTAGCTGCACTAGCCTCTGAGTTCCTGGAATTGGGATAAAAATGCCCATATTAACTGGGACAGGTTTGCAGTACGTTAATTTTTAGCCGGTAGACTCCCAAACATCAGTAACAGGCTCTACTTGTTGACTACTGTACAGTTCCCTAACAATTTGATGTCTTGTTTTTATTCTCTCAGTGAAGGTCTTGTATAAACACACATATTAGTATTGCATAGAGTTGTGTTATAAAACAGCTGCCCAGCATTGTTACCCTAATAAATCACAATAGAAGCACATCATTTGCTTGTAAATGTAGTAGAGAAATAAATAAAAAACAGACCCAACAATCAGGACATGCATGCTGCTCATTCCAAGTAATTGAATCATTAATTGAAATAGGTTTGTTCAAAATAATAGTGTCAAGGTGTTAAATTGGTAACTTTTTTGGTTCTGTGGAATAGCTGGTGTCCATATTGGCCTATATTTAAGGTAGGAGGGTGGTAAAAAAATTGCAAAGGTTGGATATTGTGCATTTCTTTCTGAAATACTGTGGAAAATTCTATTTTTCTGATGAAGACACACAGGCATTACCCCAGCTTGGGGTGGGTGTGGGGGAGTGAACAACACAGTACCTGTTCAGAAGTGTTGCAGTGCTAAGCCTCTTCCCCATTTCTGATTTCTTTTGGTCATGGGGCAGGGCCTGCCTTTTTCCTGGTTTCGTGGTGTAAAAGAGGCATGGTTAGGGTAAGTATTCGGCAGTGTGTGTGGGAAAAAGACTGTTCAGACGTTGAGGCAAAAATAATGTGCCTTAATTGGGGGATTCCCAGCGGGGGGGGCGAGAGGTAAGACTTATGGGAATTCTGAGGGGGGGGGTTCCAGCATTCTGGAAGCCCCCCAGCCTGTCAGATAGCGAAAGCCAAAACCTGGAAAAGATAAAGTAACTTAGGAAGGATACTATATATTCAAGAAATTGGATAGGAGGACCACTGATCTAGTAAAAAATCTAACGATCTGATGAAAGGCTTGTAATAATATTAATATAAATAATTAAAATCAGCCATCAATTTAATTGATTGGGTTTGCACCTTAAAAGATCAAGATTCTACATTAAGAGTAATTAGATTTGCCTTGGTTGAATTCCAAGCCCAGACTGCTATTTTGTCTTCAATCATTTTTTGTAGCATGGGGGCTTATAACATTGTGTATGGATGGGTCTGGAAACTTTTAAATAGGATCATTCAAACAGGAATAATAGGGGGAAAGTGCATTTGTCTTAGCAAGCTAGTTGTTTTTTTCAGGCAACCCTCCCGCTGCACCAATTGGAGGAGTTCTGGTCCAAGTCAATGGATAGTGTGTACAAGGGGCAAATGGTGCATGCACTGCAGTCTTGGAGTCTAAAAGCCTTCCCCCAGGGAATCCAAATCAGGATTCCTCGTTGTGTGAGACCCCCTGAGGTCACATGTAATCTTACCTGGTAAACTGGTTGCTCCCACAACTCTGTAGCTGTCAGCAGCGACATCCCCAGCTTCCCTGTAGCTTGGGGGGGTTCCTGTGCCCATCCAATCAGATGGGCAAGGGGAAGGATCGCTCCTGAGACCGGGTATGTGGCCAGCGGGCAGGTCAAATTTTCCGGCAATCTTCAGATCAGCTAATTGTCAATCTCAAAATTGCCACGCGGGTGTAGCCTCAGTGGTGGAAAACCCCATTATTTTTAAAAACCGGGCCACCATCGAGCCAGTCGCATTGCCCTTGGTGCTCGATCTGGGTCTGCTGGTGGGGGCTCAAGGGTAAGGTAAATGGGTTTTATTCCACTGTAAGGGTGAAAGGAACTGTGTGGGCAAAAATAAAAAATTATGCATACTGCCTCCTCCTCCACACAGCCTTTAACACGCCCCCCTATTGTGAATTAGGTGGCCGCAGCCAGTCACCGTGACCGACATGATGGGAAGCTAAACTGACCAGAAATCCCACCGTTGAGGCCCACTTTCCCTCCCAAAACTCTGGGTAAACCTAAATATTCCACTTTGCTGACATGTGGAAGACTGTTGATATTAGGAGCAATGGGTGCCTCCATCCATGGAAGTTTTCTGTGTACAAAGGTACTCAATGGACTCGATGAGAGCTGGCCGTACATAGGCTACACCCACTTGCCAGCTGCAATCAGAAAGTTCAGCTCTCGCTGCCCTAGACTGAGGTCAGTGGACATGTGCCCTTTTCCTTTTTTCCTCCTTGTGTGCCAAAATGATGTCCTGTGATCTCTGCTTTCCAGTTTGAATTAACAGTTGTTGGTCCACTTTAAATGTATATATATTTACCCCTTTAATAGTTAACAATAATGTTCTGTGCTTGTTTTACATACATCTCCAGCAATTGTTCAATGTATTATAATGCGGGTTGCCAATAAAACAGACGGTGGTGGTATTGTACAACATAAATATGTTAAGGAAATAATTTACAGCGGTACATATAAAGCAGTATAAAAACCTGACCACTGACGCTTAGGGATTTCTTTAAAGTGGACCGTCACCCATGGGTGATCGGCCCGGGAATCTATAAGATTCCCGGGCCGATCACCCCCCTCACCGCGGGACATCCGAGATCGGGATGTCCCGCGGTGAGGGACCCCCCCAAAACCCCAAAAGAACTCACCTCCCGCGCGCTCCTCTAGCCGTGCGCGCGCCCGCGCCGGCCGTTTGTGAATGGCCGGCGCGGGCGCGCGCACTGTCAGAGGGGCGCGCGGGAGGCGGCGGCGGACGCGCTGCCTTGTCCACCGCTTGTCCGTGGGAGCATGGTGAGGTGAGTTTGGGGGTTTCTGGGGGGTTTTAAACAGCGGGGCACCCCTAATCGGGGTGCCCCCCTGAAGTGGACCAAAACCCAGGATAGTCAAAATCCTGGGTGTTGGTCCACTTTAATGTTGTGAATATGGCTCCAACTTACTTCCTCATATTCCCTACTCTACCTTTTTGTATTGTGTTATTGTGTCAGTTGCTCCGATACAGCTTTAAATGTTTTTCTTCTCTCCTTCACTACAGTATTTTCTCCAGTTACAGAGTGTTTCCTAAACTTGTTTGTGCTGTAGGTGTTTTATTTGCTTATCAGTTTAGGTTTTTCATACAGTATGCATTAGTAACGATTCAGCCTGTTCATCTACTGTTATACCTTTTGTCCACTGGTAACTTGTTTTCTGTATTTTAAAATGTTAAAGTAAACTTATGTTCTAAATGTTTTACTCAATTGGGTATCTTGAAACTGTACTATGGGAAGAAGTGGTTTAAAAATCCTTTACCACCTGGGAAAGTTATGTTTATTCCGTATTGACCAGTGATGAGCAACAGATGGAGCATTCCTTTGGCCAAACTGCTTGTTACCTGGCTAGAAAGGCTTCTGGGGACTATCACATACTAGAAGCCCATTCAACCCTAGGTTGGAACAAAACCCACCAGTGGCCAGCCTAGAATGTAATTCTAGATTCTGAAACCCTTCAGAATCGAAGTATACTCACCTTTATCTCAGAACATGTGCAGGTTTTTGGATTGAGGATCAATAATATAGAAAAAATTCAGGGGGTTTCAAACACCAGGATGCCCCTTGGGCGAGTGGGAGTTTATCCAGTCCTAAAGTCTTTCATATGGTGATTCTGGAGGTGAGTCACCCAGTGGGGATTCACCTGGCTCCAGAGTCTTTACTAAGCAGTCTTCACTGTAAACCAAGCCAGGGGTGTTTGGATTAAGGATTTGTGTACACACTGGCAATAGCATGCTCTTGAGATCTTGTTTCTGGTTGACAATTTCTGCATTTCGCAGTGTCAGCGTCTTGCTTGGTGGACAGTGGGGATTAGATTGTCTGCAAGTCTTATTCATCTTTGTATGTGTGGCTGTGTGAGACCAAAGGGTTTACTGGTCTCGAATAATTAAACTGGAACAAAGATCTGAGTATGCATAGTGATTATAAATGCAAACATTTCACCTTATCTCAGGAAGGATTACACAGCAACTCTCAGACAGCTTCCATTATCATATCTGGGTCCCTGGATTTTTGTATAATTGGCTCCCCACAGCCAGTTGTACCCAGCTCTGACAATGGCAAGTTACATACAGCTGTGCCAACTCTTGAGAGAAGCTAGAGAGCCGAGCAATATAAATGTATCTTTGGCGATTTGTTACCACACAGCATCTTTACAGGGACCTTGCTTTTTTTAATTTCTTTTGCTACAGCTCCGCTTTGAAAAATGTATAAATATTGATGAAGCAGATAAGAATATGCAGTAGTAGACAAAGGTTTCCGATGCTCCCCATATCCAATGGCGTCTGTTTGTTTTAATCTGGCATAAAAAAGAGGTCCAGCAGTGATAAGGACACACTGTTCTGAGAGCAAACCTTTCAGCTGAACGCTTTATTAATATCATTGCCACATATAAAAGACTGAATTCAAATGCAATTCACCCAGCACAATGGAGACAAAGACCTCAGTGACGTGTGTTATCTGTAGTTATTTCCGGGCAATGTGAGGAAGAACTGCTGCCATTAACTGGAGGATGTTGGGGAGGGATTTAACCTCTTTTCTACAGTTTTCACTGAACATAAACCTACTGAACACTTTTTTTCCAAAGAAAAATGTGAAACCTCATTAAGTGTTAATATCTAGAGTATTAACATTATAAAACTTTTTGGATCATATCTAAAACAAGGTTTCACAACCAGTTGTGGTACTGTGGTATCCTCTGTTGACACTCAAGTCCACCAGTGGTAAAAAAAAAACATGGAGCACTGCAGACAAAATGCTGGTCCAATAGGATGCAGCTTGGATGATGACCTAGCTGTCAACATATCTTGCCATTCACACATGTAGATTCATACATTAGAGTTCCTTTTAAAGCAGACCACCACCCCTCCAGAAAATTGTATTGGGGAGGGTAGTGTGGTACTTGAGATAACTTGGAAAGTGCTACTGCATGCAAAACGATTGGGAAACCGTGATCTACAATATTTTTTTTACATAACCAGAGACCTGTCCTATGCGCTAGTCAAACTTAACTTTTTCACATGAATGTACATGCCTTGAGGTAAGCTATATGTAAGCAGAGAATGTGGATGTGGGGATCAAGAGGCCACCCCCTTTGTCCTGGCAAGTTACCAGCCCCTAAACCCTTTGGCACAGGTCTAATTATCTTCCAGGGATGCCTGGGGTAACCTCTTGTGCACCCTCTGGGGGCAAGGGGACCCCTGCCCAGTTCAAAAGTAGTAAAACAACGCACCACACTATCGTAAAAACTGGCATCTGGGCAGAGGGGTTTCTGGACACTACAGTGAGCCTAGTGACTCCTCTCCACGTGACCGTGAGGGGCACAGAGAATAAACTCGGGGATTTGCAGAGCAGCAGACTAGTACCAACGGGCATAGGGGCTTGTAGCTTTCCAGGGCTTGGAGCCAGGCTACTGGGCACTAGGTTATCAGGCGAGGGAAGGACACTTTTTTTTTTAAGTAAAAAGGGGAAGAAATAATTGATTTTGAGTTTATAAAATAAAAACAAAAACAGAAAAGGAAAGAAACGAAACACCTTCATCCTCTGAACCAAATAGGAGGCTAGTCAGCTTATCACAAGCTATGTGGGCCACTGCAAATAAGCAGTCAATACATGATTTTTTTGCTTTAGGTTCTTCATTTAGGTAGTAGTCCTATAGTCAGTATTTCTGCAGTTATTTATAGCATACAATAGAGCTTTTAACAAGAGAATACATGTTAAGATACAAGTGACCCCTAGGGAGAGCACTAGTCAAAATAGCTGAATAAAACTGCTAAATAAATGTATAAGAAAGCAGCAGTACTTTTATTTATTCAGCTATTAGGGAAAGTTAGAGGTGGGCTTTATAAATGCAGGATTTTTATTTGCCTGCAGCCAACCTTAATGTGGGCCTCCCTATTTTCCATACATGGTTTTTAGATGGTGGTATACATTATAAGTAATCAGCTTGAGCCTCAGTTTTGTTGTGATAAGTTAACTATTTATCACTTTCTGCTCCGCATGGTAAATACTGCTTGCTTCTGTCCGATAAATTTGTGAGCCCCAGGATTCTCTGCATACGTACTAATATTTTATCTTCACTCCTGGATATATTGACCGAAGTGCATCAGAGAGAATGAAAAAGTCTGCTTTAAGCTTTCATCTGCTTTCTTTTGAATTCTGCAGGGAAACTGTTTAAGTGAGATAGGGTAAAATAAGAAGTGGAGAAGGTTGCTGTATGCTGAATAAAAGCAGGACAGATAATTACATGTTGGGTCTTCCAAAGAACGTGTCCTTCTGATTTTTTCTTCTATCCTTTTTTTGTTACTGTCCCATCTTTGAAGTACATTTCCTTTCACCCGAACGTCAGAAGTGTCCGTTCCAACACAGGCGCACTTTTCACCTTTCTTAAAATAATCTGTAACTTGTGTTAGGCCAAGTGAATAAATGAGCAAACTTTAAAGGAAAACTCCCTTTTTGTTATTATTGGTGTCCTATCTTATGGTTTTAATAGTCTGGAATGAAAGATAAACATGTGTGTGTTAGGATTGTGCTTCCGTACCTCTGAATTACCCGTGCTTTACTTCTCAGCATGCTGTTTCCAAGTTTCTTAGATTCCTGTGGCTCTGTTTTGCTCCAGTTGCTAAATCAAACAGCCGTAATGACCTCCCCGGGGGAGAACGCTGCCTGTAACCCTTTAGTTACTGGAACCCCCCAATCTGCATAAGTAGAATTACAGCAGAAGGGGTTAAACCTGTCATCTCTGCCTCAGCCAATTCGTTGATTACTAAACCAACATGAGGAAGACTCACAAATACACCAGTTGATGTAAATTGCTAAGGTAAACACATTGTTGCTAGGGAAAACAGAGTTGCAAACAAATAGAAAAGAAACATATCTGGTGCAACTGCTTCAGGGCTTTGGAAAGACTTGCTGCTCATGGATTTAAAAAGGATTGGGGAAGGCTTTGGAGGGTTCCCATAGAGAACTCTGCAACTTAAAAGCTCAACTTTAGCGGCTGTTCTTATTAGAGTAAATTTTTGCTTAGCTGCTTCATTCTGGAAGAAGAAAAGTAGCAGGGCATAGGAAAGTGCAAAGGGGTTTAGCAGCATCCCTTTTAGGCAAACCAAAACCCAATCCATCTGTTTTTAAAATAGTAGGTCTAAAAGACTCTAGAGCCGGGTGAAAGCCCCCCTCAGGCACATCCTCTGAATATCTGAATGGCTGGTGGTGAGTGCATGCAGGTGGAAGGAGCGACCGGCAGGATGTGCCCTGGTGATCAATTCATTTAGATAGATTCAATAGATTGCCAAGCATTAGTATGCACAGCATCTAAAGTGAAAGTCCAGTCTAGTTTTAGATTTAAATCCTCAAATCCCCAAGAGGTGAAGGGCAGAACCAAAACCTAGAAATTGCTGGGTGGCTGGTAAACTGTGTGCGACACTGGAAGCTGCTGAGACAAGTAAGCCAGCACATTTATCCCACTGCTTGACTTAGCATTATCTCCATGCATGGTGCTGAACTTGCCCAGCTCTGGGCACCAAGTGAGCCTCAACAGCTAGTGTTCTTATCTAGCATACGAGTAGTGAGTCACACAATAGGGGTCTGCGAGCCACATGTGGCTCCCGAGCTACAGCTTGGGGACCTCTGCTTTAAAGAATACCTGTAAACTGTGCACATAAGGAACCTATTCAACTTAAACTGAGCCTAAAGCCATCCCCTGATCATCACAATCTGGGATAGCCATCTAGAAAGTAATGAGAAGTCGCTGAAATTGGAAATTGCTGCTCACTCAGTCCTGCATACCCTATTGGTTGCAGGTGGTAATGTGAACATAAAACGGAACCTGGAAAAGGAGACCTGGAGGTGCGCTTTTACCCTTTTGGGCTGGAAAGGCAATACTGCATGAGGAACATTTTTATGATATTTTATTCACTTTTCCAAGAGTGCGTTGGTGAAGCATTTTCACATGATGCATAATAGAACTGTCAGGGGATTCAACTCTAATGGCATTTATCACTTAACAATTGTCAGCACTGATATGAGATTTATATAAAATCCTTCTGCAGAAGGAATCTAGATGGAAATACATGCTGAATACTTGATCTCCTCTGGGAATGAATCATGAACTTACTTGCTAATATTCTTTTCAACTCCATATTATTGTCTTAATTTAGTCTTAGGGGTATATCCAGTAAAATTATTCTCATAATCGCTACGGTTTTATGTCTCAGCTGTTATTGAAGGTAGGCAGGTTAAAGGGTTATTATTGTTTCAGAATGTATTATTATACAGGGTAAAACAATTAACTTACAATACATGACAGAAAAGCACAAATACATAGTCATACTGAAATACACTAGGAGAGATGGACCTGCCTTTGTGGGCTTACAGTCTAAAGGATAAGGGGGGTGACAAAAGGTAGGTCACAAGTAGTATTTACTTAGTATGACGGCAAGTGATCTGAAGTGGCGCGTGTGTAGTCCTGGATGCGGGAGTTGGAGGAGGTTCTGGGAAGAGCGGAGATTGCGTCTGGGTTGGTATTTTTTGTTAGGCAATGAAATGTAGGCAGGAGCCTGATTGTAGAGAGCTTTGTATGTTAATTAGTGGAGGGACTGACATAGAGGAGCAGCACTAGAGAAGGGAGAGGAGAGATAAATGAGTCGAGCAGAAGAGTTGAGAATAGATTGGAGTGGTGCCAGTCTGTTTTTTGGTAGACCACAAAGTAGAGTGTTGCAGTAATCTAGTCGGGAGAGTATCAGGGCATGCACTAATATTTTGGTGGTATCAGGTGAGAGGAAGGGGCGGATGCGGGAGATGTTTTCAGTTGGAGATGGCAGGAGGTGGCAAGTGATAGAATGTAAGGTTTGAATGAGAGAGAGGAGTCCAGGCATCGTGCTTGGGAAGTTGCAGTAATTGTGAGGTCAGTGACAGATATTGTTGGTGTGGAGGAAGTTGGAGAGTTTGATGGTGGGAGAACAACAAACTCAGGCTTTGTCCATGTTTAGTTAGAGGGAGATGACATGAATGTTGAGATAGCTGTCAGACAGTAGGAACATTGGATAGGAGAGAAGAGAGATCTGGGCCAGAGGTATATTTGAGTGTCATCTGCATAGAAGTAGTATTGGAAGCAAAATTAGTTTGAGTTGTCCAAGACCATTGGTGTAGACTGAGAAGAGAAGTGTTCCAAGAACAGAACCTTGTGGTACACCAACTGTCTGGGAGAGGAAACCACGTTTGACTGGG
Source organism: Gastrophryne carolinensis (assembly GCA_027917425.1). NCBI lineage: Eukaryota > Metazoa > Chordata > Amphibia > Anura > Microhylidae > Gastrophryne > Gastrophryne carolinensis. The sequence continues at coordinate 115,070,228 of CM051244.1, read as the reverse complement.
ACACACTAAATGTGGGATCTGAAAGGTAAGCGGAAAGCCATGAAAGTGCATGGTCTTGAATTCCCAGAGATGTCAGTATTTGGAGTAAAAGAAGGTGGTCAACATAAAGCAGAGGATAGGTCAAGGAGGATAAGGATAGAGTAGTGGCCTTTAGATTTTACAGTTAATAGATCGTTAGATACTTTGGTGAGGGCAGTTTCAGTGGAGTGGTCAGAGCGGCATCCAGATTGAAGAGGATCTAGCAAGGAGTTAGCAGAAATATAGCACGGCAATTCAGAGTGAACTTGCTGTTCCAGAAGTTTGGATGAAAAAGGAAGCAGTGAGATGTGAGAGGTTGGTAACTGGTGCGGGCCAATGGGTCCAGAGAGGATTTCTTAAATATTAGGGTTATAATGGCGTGTTTGAATAGTGAAGGAAAGGTGGCAGGTGAAAGAGAGAGGTTAAATAGTGATTTAAGAGCCGGTATAATGGTTGAGGTCAGTTGTGGAATAAGTTGAGACGGAATGGGATCTAAAGGGGAAATAGCGAGGTGGGCCTTAGAGGACAATGTTTGTTCTTATAGCAAAGTGAAATGGGTTAGGAAAGTCGTTAAAAGGGGAGATGTAGGGTGAGGTAGGATTTATGTTAGTGAAGTATGTGGCAAGCTGCTCAGCTGTTATTTGGGAGGTGGTGATATTTTAAACAGTTTGGGATTCCGGGCCTGTGTAGATATGAGAGAGGTAAAGTACGCTTGATTAGCGGATGAAAGTGCATTCCGGAGTGTCCTGAAGAGCTTGTTTATATAGAAGGAAAGCCTCATTGGATTTCAATTTTCGCCAGCGTCGTTAAGTAACAGCATTTTTCACAAATGTTGCAGTTAATAGCATTCTTTTTTGCCTTTTTGTTTCCTGTCTGCATGTTTTCTGCAGAAGTTAATGCCCATTTCAGTCAGGCTATGACCTTTTTGGGTGTGACCTGGCCTTCTTGTTCATAAGGCAAAACAGAAGGGCCACAAAAATGTACATTGTCTCACCCAAAACAAATGTTTTCAAATTAGGTAAGTGCTTCAAAGCAGACCAGGATCTTCACCTATCTTAGGTTTAGTATGCTTTACAGGGGCATCCCATTTTGGGTTCTGGTAACGCACCCTGACGGCCATATCAATGCCTGTCAATGAATGCCGAGTGAAAGGATTTCCAACACCAGTGGCGGGCCACTCCCTCTTCTATTCAGATATGCCTGACAGGGGTATCCGCAGGGGATGCCAGTAGGGGCCCATGTATGTGCCATGGGATCATCAGATGAGATAAGTACTGGCGGAACCTGGTGGCTTTGCATGGTGGGTCATCCCAAACTGAGATGCCCTAAGGACAAGCTGTAATCCAGCCATGTCATCTTTTAGGCTCCTGGCACAATTAGCATAGGTCCTACTGGAATGAATGCTGCAAAAATATACAATCAAATATATAATGGGGGGGCATTCTAATTATTTGGTACAAAATGTGGTTGAACATTTGGGTGTGAATTGCATCCTGCATCTAGGTGTGTTTTTGTGGACCAAAACTCACACACGATGCTAGGTTCCCTCCCCCGGGGGCATCCTTAATCGGGATGCCCTGCTTTAACATTTTGTTCTAATGTACCTGTGCCTGCAATGGGGCATTCTAAAAGGTGAGGTACATCATTTTTCCAATGAGGTAAGGATACTTTTTTCATAAGTTTGTCAACAACTACACCCTAAGGCTGGTTTCACACCAGCGTGGATGCGGAGTTCTTGCACTTTTGGGCGAGCGCCCTGCAGCTGCCTGTGAAAAGGTAATCTATGGGTGCTTTCACATGTACTTCGGATATTTGCAGAATGCTCCACAAAAACCCTGCCAGTAGCGTCATGAGGGGGCAGTGTTAGCTATCTCCCTCCATATGAGTGGAGGGCGCTGAACACCCTCCACAAGCTGCACACGGCGATTGCAGGAAGCTTGGCCGAAAGTGCGAGCAATCCGCAATCAGCCTGGTGTGAAACCAGCCTCCGCGGTATGTTAAAAAATATGCAAAATGTTTCTGCATAAACCATAGGGTGCTGTTGTTTCCACACAATCTCTCCTGGCCCCTGACCTCCATAATGGGCTCAGTCATGGGGAGGGGGGACTGCCTGCTGCTAAGCATGAGGCACAGCATGGCACATACCGATATGGGACAGCAGCAGCAGCACCATAGTTTGGGTGAGAAGGGGCCAGAACGTTTTTCCCTTCCTACACGTTTTGCTCAGTGCTATTTTGCCTAGAAACTGCCCTGTGGCTGGCACCAATCATTTGAACTGTCCCCTTTAAGTACATTTGTTGCTCAGAGGCTAAGGCATGAGTGCAAACAGTTTTGGAATGATTTAAGAGCTGGAGCTAGTGATATAGTATGTGTATGAAAATGATTTAGATCGCATTAAGAGTTCAGAGACTTTAGGAATAAATACTTTAGTAGACAGGGTTACAGAGCTACTCTACGGATTTGCAGGATAACTCTCTTATCTTTTGTAAATAAATCAAAGTCCAATTTTTCAGTTTGATGCCAACCAATGCCCCAGCTGCACAAACAAGGAGCAGCACATTTGAATTAGAAGGATTTAGTAGAATACACGCAGTGTATAATAGAGCTTATGGTTTTCTCTGAAAATGCTCCTAATAAAGGTTACACAGGTCATCTCTAATTCTTCAATTAAGCACATAACAGGAAATGTTTGTTTATTAAGCTCTTTGTTTTAGCTAGAACATTTTAATATAGCATGCTCTGGTATTGTCTGGCTTGTAAATAATGGCATTATGTTGGGTTTCTGCTCTTAGAAAACTATAGATGCATTATTTGTTGCAATATAACTCCCCCTGCTGCTCTGTGCATTGAATGTGGTGTGCATATCCCAGCGCATCACGATTTACCTGATAGCCTATACATTTTTAAGTAAAAGCGCATCTGTATGTGCCTTTCAGGGGAGGACTGTTAACTCTTTGACAGGATGCAAACATATCTACCTGGTCATTTACCAATAGGAGCAATCTACATGGTCTGTGTCATTTGAATTCCTTTTCAGCATAACCCCTGTTCATTGATCCTAAAGGGGAAGTCCAGTTTCCCAGACCTTTCCTATCAGACCTCAGTTCAGGGGTGACATAGAGGCACAAGGCTTCCCTCTTTAACTGTCGGTGCTTCTGAGGGCCCCAGTGTCTCCTGCTGGGTACCACACCTCCGGATTACATCAAGGGGCATTTGCACCTCAGATAAGCTTCTTACATTGCTGTACACCTCCAGAAGTTGGAAATGCTTTAACTGGATGCCATAGGAGTGCTAGCAGGTAATGAGGAGAGCCTCATGTCTCTGTGGCACACCTGATGAAGGTCTGATCAGGAAGGAGACAGAGACATCCTTTAGAAGTAATAGCCAGCAGTTACTAATTTATGTCCAATAAATAGCCACATGCATTATTCTTGTAAGCACATTAACTTAGGGTATGCACTATAGTTATCATTTTAGATTCAAATATCTAAATGCACTGGAATTGCTGTCTTATTATTGACATTGCCTGGACTATGCCGTTAACTGGCATGATCCCTCATAGTCCTTTAGGCTGCAGTGGTCCCCTGTACGCCAAAGCTGACTCCTTATGTGCGCCCTGGCGTGCATATGAACATAGTAACACCTTAAATGTAAGTTTACTTTCGATAGAATGTCTGAAAGTGTATATTTTCGTGCCAAAAGGATGTGCTCAAGGTGCTGAGCTGGTTTAGTTTTTTTTATTTATTCTTTTTTTTTTCCTATGTTAGTAAATATGTGTTGTTGTCACCCACCTGTCTGGCATCCGCAGGGCCTCCAGCAAGGCATGTCCCGAGCCCCAACCAGCCATTGTCCCCGCCTCTTTCCCAGGCACTGCAGCGGTTGGTGTCAGGCTGTGTGGGCATACGGGCACATTGCATGCGCCTCTTCCCCATGCACTCCAGCACCCTCAAGCCTGCTAGGTGCACCTGCTGTGCATCCTCTTTGATTGTGCAAGGGCGTTAGGTTCCACAAAATCCTCCTCGCTCCCATGATAGGGTTATTGGTTCAGCTGTCTCTAGTCAGCTGATCCTGGGGCTCCAATCAGCAGACCTCAGGCCCTATTTATTGGAGTCTCAGGCAGCCATCCAGTGCCAGAAGATTTCTTTGCATCCCTCTTGCTTTGCCATCCTTGACCTTTGTTTTTCTGTGTATCAAAGAACCTCTTGTGTATGACCCGGCTTTCCCCTTTGGACACGTGTATTGGATTCTCCCTTACAGACTGATGATTTGTTGTCTGGCTCAGCTTTCCCTCTGATCTCCATTGCCTGCTTACTCCTTGTGGATTCTGTGTATGACCCGGCTTGCTCTATTGGACTTTGCTCTCAGGATTACCCCCTTAGGCTTGGCCTCCTGTAACATTTACAAATAAAATACAACTATCCACACTATAAAGGGTTAATTAAAAATGATATAAGGAAAATGTGTTATACCCGCGCTATTGAATTCTTTTGGTAATAAATGTATATCTTGATTTCAAACAAATATACTACGAGGTGCTCAACGTGTATAGAACTTCACTATTCCAACAAGTTCAAAAGGATAAAAATAAACATATAATACACAGAGCAATTAATGTTTTTTATAGTTAATATTAGACTGGAAAGGCATGTAACTGCTTTAAAATGTCCAAAATATATAGATAAATAATTAAATTCTTCTGTTGGATAGATAAGTTATCACTAAATCTTCTGTGCCAATATTAAGTAAAGTCGCAATTTCTTCACCAAGTGCCCACCACCTAGGTTGTTTACGCTTACCAGATGGATGAGCTAGTTAAGCTTTTCAGTTTAGAATCTCAATTTCTCCTTTACATACAGTATATTGCGGATCTTCTTCAATTAAGTGGCCTATTGGCCCTCCAGATTTAATTAAATACTCCTTAATCATGCGTAATCTTGCCTCCCATAGGGTATTTCACAGATGTGCGTATGAAAGGAGAAAATAGACTAAAATAGCGTGATATCGCTTTTAATTTAGACTTAGTTAAAAAAACTTATAAAATGCGCGCTCACATTTCATAAAATCACATTCAGCATTGGTTTAACAGGCAAGGATCTCACCGCTCAACTCTTACACCGCTGCCGCAGGTGTCCCAATGGTATTGAAGGGTGTGGGTGTGCGGGTCCTCCTGAATGATGAATGCTGGATGCTGTAGGTAATGACCGCCTTGCCGCCTGTGTCGACGCGTTTCGTTGCGTGCCCGCAACTTTTTCCAAGACTGTCTATCACTAAAACCGTGGACACAGGTGAGTAAATGTCATTTTTCTTTTGTAGATTGCAGCTGGGGTGGAGCGGGGGCTAATTCCGACCCTTTCCTGAAGCTGGAAGAGCGGATGCCCTCCTCCCCTGGTGAAAAGAAAACCCAGCCAGATCAAACAAGGGGTCAGGTGAAGTGGAATAGCCGGGCTCGCAGATTCTACATGCTTGGCACTTATAAGGAGTGGATGCAAGCATGTATGAACTACTGGTTTGGTACTTAAAGGGTTAAATGACGCTATCATGTTATGTTATATTATAGTCCTTGGAAAAACATTCAGCAGAAATCTCTATAAGTCAGCAGAAATCTCTATAAATGTTGTGCACAGAACTGGCACTTATGACGGGTGAGGAAGTGTGATGTGTGTGTCTGAAGATTTAACACTGTGCTTAAAATCTGTGTGAGCAGACACTGCCCACACTGCCTCTGTTTGGTTCAGCAAACCTGGTCCCTATGAGGCACCCTGCTGTGTTTAATAATTTTGTAACTTCTAGTCTGGTCAAATTTTCCAGTCACTTGAAATGACGTCTAACCCTAACCACATACAGTAAGCAGCCCATTAACTCACTGCCTTGCAGTTGTCGCTTTACTTGAGAACCAAGTTCAAGCTTACAGTAAACAGTTCTTCTGTAACTAAATAACTTGAAACCACAAAGCAGGAAGTATAAGGGTGCTGGAGAAAGGGGCCAGGTCTTTTACAAACAACGGGTGCCAAAGGGTACTTTTTGTTTTTGTTTCTATTTAGCGTGTGTTGTTGCTTCAGGAGCACCTTTTAAAAAGGATCATTCCTTTGCTGCTCTTCTTTCCTTGAAAATAAACAGCAGAATGTGCAGTGCCAGATGTTTTTTCTGCCACTGTAATAATGTGAATATATTTATCAGAATACTGCTCAAAGCTTTATAAATGAAGCTGACTGTGCATCAAAAGAGCTGTCATCCCGTAGACGAGGGGCTTTGAGATTGCAGGATGCTGTAATGAAGAGTGACATCAAGAGACTGTAAATGTAGGACCGCTAAATCATCACAAGCTATAATCGGCCTATGTTTTCCTTTACAAGAACAAGGGAAAACATCCTGTTTTTTTACTTTAATAGGATGATTGATTCTTGACTTTTTTGCTGGTTGTGTTTAATTTATGTTGGGTTGTATTGTTCTCTGTTATGGTACCTTGATCACACACATTAGCTGCATTTTTTGAGATTTCCCTAATTATTTCAGTGGTACTGTTATGGCCTCTAGTCAAACTATAAAATAGAAAGACAACAAATAGATATTAGACCAAAGGGTCAGTCCAGGCAATGAAAATAATAGGGCAGCAAGCATCTCCTGATGCCTGCCACGCGTGCCTTTCCTCCATTTCCTGCACTGCCATAGCAGGACTGCAAGATTTGCCCTCCTTTCAATTTTATTCCTCCACAACCACACTCCAAAGTGGTCACAGAGCTGCCACTGTCACTTGAAGCTCTCAGCACAGGTGAACATAGAAAGCCACGGTGGTCACACAGTTGACTCTAAACGCGGCAGAGCATGTGCATGGCTCATAAAGCTACACTATGACACGTCCTTCCCATCTCCACCAAACCCATGAATACAAGAGAATCCATATGCATATAATCAACGATTTTGAGATGCTTTGATATAGCCCATTTTACACTGTTCCCACTGAGCATTAAAGAGGAAAGAATGTGTCTAAGGTTTTATTATTACAATACCACACAAAAAACTAAAAAAAAACAGTTATAGGTATTGAAGCAATGTTAAAACCCTAATGCCCCACACTAATTCAATTAACCCTTCTAGTGTCAGCTACATGTCTCACGTAGCAGCCTCTACTCCACTTAAGTACCAGCTACGTGAGACTCACATGGGACACAGTGCCCAGGGATGGATGGGAGGTAAGTATAAAAAAAAAACAAATAAAATATTTTTTTCTCCATATGTCTGTGTGTTTTTTTTTTACACTTAACCCCTTGTGAACTGGTAAGGGATCCATGAGACCCCTATACCAGTTCACAAGGCTGGGGGTCTGGCAAGTCACCTGCGGCTAGCGGGTGACTTGCCATTAACCCCCGACACCCCCAATTACCTGCCTCCCCAAAGCCCAGGGGAGGCAGAAGAGCCCGACCCACGGAGCTTGTAGCCGGCAGGGCGGGGGGCCACCAAAACTGGCCCCTTTGCCCTGTTCCTACAAGCCCCCATAGCTGGTCCCTGGCTGGTTATGATGGGTATGGGGGACCGTACGTTATTTTTTTACTGGATTTTTAAGGGTTTTTAACCCTTAAAATTCCCCAAAAATGGGGTCCCCCCAGGAGGGTTTATAGTGTGGATAGTAGTATTTTATTTGTAAATGTTATAAAGTGATCTTTTCAGTTTGGGGGGTCTCCTGAGCAAGAATGGGGGGCTACCGATACATATGTGGTACCGTTGTAATCGGGAGAAATGGGGCTTTCACATGCAATATGGTTTTCATTAATAATAATTTTATTCTCAGTGTGTCACACACACCGCTTCCCCTTTAATTCTTACGATTGGGTTACTCCACCAGCAGGTGGCGACGTTGCAGAGAGAAGTCTTGAAAACGAGCCCCTTTCCGGCCTATATATACCTGGGACCTCCCACTTAACACCCAGTATTTTCTCTCTGCATGAGGCGACAAGACAGAAGAAAGAAGTCTCCTGCTTGCAGGTAGCCGGGGTCAAACCCGGCATCCCCTTTTGGTCTATTTCTGCCCAGTCTGTTGTGTTGTTTTATGCCTAGATAAACGGAAGCCTCCCAGCCTAGGCTGCTGGCTGGGCAAAGGTAGATGGCACTTTAGGTGCCTAGGAGCTTATCTCCTCCGCTCGACCCCACTTGTGGGGCAATGCGGCTATCCGGCATGGTGATCCGGATTTGGGATGCCCCTGTCCCGAGGTTCCCCTTGGCCACCTTCTCCCGCTCGGTCCCTTCTCCCTTCGCTGGGGGGGGGGGTGCATGTTTGCATGGGGTGCTTCACTTGTTTGAGTATGGGAAGTGCTGTGGCGCAGGGTCAGCACCGCGGTGGTGGCGCGTGGCCTGAGCTGCTGGGGTCTTTTCTCTTTGTACTTTTGAATTTACCCCCTTTTTTGCTTGCGGTCTCGCCATTGGGCGAGCCGCGTCACTGGAGGGGCGGGGCTGCGCTCTCTGCGGCCTCGCTCGGTGATCAGGGGGCGTGGCCGGGGCGCGCTGTGTCCGGGCCCGCCTCACTTCCCCTGTCTCATTATGAGACAGGTGTGCTGGAGCCGGTGGGGGAAGAGGTCCAGTGCGGCTGTAGCAGTTAAGGTAAACGGTCCCCACCATCGCGCAGCGTGGGGCCGTCTTTATGCTGTATTAGCTGCCATGTTTAGCGTTTTTTCCCTGGAGGCACTTTGCTGTGTATGTATGTGTATCAATCACGGTGAAGAGCTTCAGGATATTGTTCTTCCCTCCTTGTGTCCTAAGCCTAAGAATGACAAGGAGAGGTTTTTGCATTGTTTGGATGTAGTACGCTGTGTTAAGTACTATTTAATTATTACTTCTCCTTTTCGTAAAACTGATGCCTTTTTTGTTGTGCCCTGTGGGCCTAGGAAGGGTTTGGCGCCGGCCAAATCTTCCATTAGCAAATGGATACGTCAGGCCGTTATTGCGGCCTATTCTGCTAAGGGGAAAGTTCCCCCTTTTCGTATCACTGCTCATTCTACTCACGCCGTTGGAGCGTCTTGGGCTTTTCAGCACCAAGCTTCTGTTGAACAAGTTTGTAAGGCTGCTACTTGGTCTTCTACTTTTTCTAAGTTTTACAAGGTTGATGTGCAGGCCTCAGCGGATGTGTTTGGCCGCAAAGTTCTGCAGACTGCAGTTATTTAAGTTATGCTTCATTTTGCCTTCAGATACCCATCCCTTGTGGACACTGCTTTTGGATGTCCCGATCGTAAGAATGGGGAAGGGGAAGCGGGGTGTGTGACACACTGAGAATAATACCATTTTGTGAGTACTCACCTGAAAAATGGATATTGTCAGTGTGTCACACACCCCGCTTCACCCGCCCTTTTTGGTATCTTGGATCCTTTATATGGTGAAGCTTTTCTTTATTTTGAGGTTACCATTGGATTTCCTGGTACCTTGTCTTTCTGCTTTTAAAATCACTGGGTGTTAAGTGGGAGGTTCCAGGTATATATAGGCCAGAAGGGGCTCGTTTTCAAGACTTCTCTCTGCAACGTCGCCACCTGCTGGTGGAGTAACCCGATCGTAAGAATTAAAGGGGAAGCGGGGTGTGTGACACACTGACAATATCCATTTTTCAGGTGAGTACTCACAAAATGGTATTTTTGTTTTTTTACGCAAAAATATTTAAAAAACAGTAGAAAAATTACAAACAAGACATTTCATGTTAAAGCCTAAACTCTGCTGCAAAATAAATATATATTTTCCTGGAAATTCCGGGAAAAACCATGGTTAAACATGGCGCAAAATGGGGAAAAATGACCTGTCAACAGAGGGTGACAAAACTTCAAGTAGGCTGGCAATTAAAAGGGTTAATAGTACCTATGCATGTTGGGTATTGTTCTGCTCAAGGGACTTTGCGCTTTCAGATTTAGCTTGTTTTTTCTGGTTTGCATATTGATATTTTAGGAAAACATGTTTTTTATTCTGCATTTTTATAATTTTTTTTAGAAAAACCCTGTGCAACCTAAGAATTCTTTAAGGGATTACTTCCAGAAAGATGAGCCCACTACAACAAGCTTGGTACGCTTAGAAAGCTTAACGTGTACTTTCAGGGAATATATGGTTTGTGGGGGATATTCCAAATGTAAAGGGTTGTTTTGGTTGAAAAATTGCAAGGTGCGCACTTTGTCTGCAGAGCTGAAATTTTCAAGTAAAATTACTGTTACGCACATGCTTTACTTTGGGGTGTTTGCCAACTCTTCCCTTGACAGTAGCTATGCATGTTGGGTACCGTTCTGTTCGAGGGATGTTCCTTTTTCAGATATTACTTATTTTTTCTTGTTTGCATATAGTTTTTTTTTTTTTTTTAGGAAAATGTGGCTTTGGTTCTTCTTTTTTATTCCTTTTTAGGGAAACTCTGTGCAACCAAAGAATTGATTGAGGGATTACTTCCACAAAATTACACCCACATAAACAAGACTGGTATGCCTAGAAAGCTTGAAGCGTGTACTTCCAGAGAATATATAGTTTGTGGGGGGTGTTTCAAATGTAAAGTGTTTTTCTGGAAAATCTGCAAGGTGAGCATAGCGCACATCGCAGTTGTATTTTATCTGAAAATCTCCTAAAGCGCTGTTTCAGTTTGGGGGAGTCTCCTGGGCAGGAAAGGGTGTCTACCAATACATATGTGGTACTGCTGTAACCGGGAGAAATTGGGGTCTCACACGCAATAAGATTTTATTGATAAACTATTACACATATTATTATTATTATTATTTTTTTTTTGCACATATATTACCCAAAAGTATTGAGAATACATTAAAAAAGGCCAAACAAGACATTTCATGTTGACGCTCAGACTCTGCTTAAAAAAACTATAATTTTCCTTGAAAATCCCTTCAAAAATCAAAGTTGAACATATGTAGCGCAAAATAGTGAAATGTGGTCTGGCAACAAATGGTGACAAAAATTCTAGGAGGGCTGGCACTTAAAGGGTTAAAACCACAACAAAAGTGAATTAAAACTGATACGGGGCCCCCAGAATCAATAACCACACACATGTCCACATATCCACATATATACTGGTGGCAGCTAGGTACATGTGGAAAGGCTTAGAGGGGATTCCAAAGTATCTGGGTATCAGCATTTCTGTTTGAATAGCTGAATCCAAGGCAATAATATCAAGGATTAGAGCTTAAAAATGTGTATTTGACTTTGAAAATGAGTCCATTGGAACTGGATCATTATACTCGTATGGCAAGCCAGAGCACGCTGGACAATGAGGACACACTGTGGATGTGCAGGTTGAAGTGACTGTTAGAGTCAGAAGCCTCTCTAGGACACAATGCCTTCTAGCAGAGCTTGCCCCATATCTCTTTATAAGGCCAGTCCTCAATGCTGGTCTCCACCTCTATGAAGAGGTCACTTCCTGATCACAGTCTCCATCACACATATAATCTTAGCTGGCTGGCACCCTTTCGACCGTGTCGGCTGAATTTCTCTGGGGGAACAGTGTAGTTAATTCACACAGCGGCATCCAGACCCAGGATGCCTACCTGTGCCCGGTAAAACACCCATTTTGTGAAAAATGGGTGTTCTGGTTTAGTGCAGGGCTCACTCATGGCATACAATGTTAAGTTAGTTTAGTGTCAGTGTGAGCCAGGACCCTCCGTGGCATGGAGTTATAGGGTTTGGGGCCATGTTAAAGTGGAACACAACCCACATTTTTAACAGTCATCCCTTGAATTGTTCCCCCCATGAAGAGTATTGTACCTTTTGGCAATATTCACTGTTCCTGCTACACTTTGCTCCCAGCTAATGGCGCCTGTTTTAGCTTGATCGCCTGCCATCTTACAGAGAGGGAAAGCAAAAATAATCAGTGTTCCAGGACAATTTCATAGGTGAAAATGTCCATTTCTACCTCTACATCCAAAGAAAGGAGTATTGTCAGGGGCTTCGGCAAAATGTGTTTCACAAGTGCCAAGTATCATAAAACAACACCTCTCAACACCTGCTTTGTGTTGTATTGATAATGGTGCATGGACTCCTTAAACCAAATGACTTGCTTTCTTACCTCTAACCAAGTTTTTTTAGGACTTAGGATAAAGTTGGAAATGTTGCAGATTGTGAGTACTGGGTGCAGCAGATTCAAATCCAGACAGACATTTGTGGTATAACAGGAGCTAGCTTTACTGAAACATGAGTGCAGTAACATGGTGGATAACATAGACAGGAAAAAGGAATCAGAGACTTCTCAATGTACAGGAAACACAAAACAGCAGAAACATGCATAGAGACTACACATAGATATATGTAACAACATCTACTGTCATAAATGTAAACTGTATTAACCTAACAATATGAATGCAGATCACATACAGAGACAAGTTCTAAGCTGTTGCACATATTCTCCAACACCCCTTCTCAACAGCTAAGGCTTAGTCTATTAAACCCATCTCCTTTGTAAGGCTCGAGTGTCTTTCAGCAGTCAGACAGTAAGGATATCTGGTGTCATATCCTCAGTAGGGCAATTGTAGTAAAGAAACGTAAAAAGTCCCTGCTCTTGAAGATCCCTCAGAAGGTGGAATTTCACATAAATGTGTTTGTAAGCTAACCCTTTCCATCTGCGCAAGTGCAAGGCATCCTTGATTGTCTTCAAGGATTTTCTACTGTGGTTGACCCAAGTCTGTTAACAGTTGTCTCAGCCATATAACTTCTTGGCTTGCCTGAGCTGCTGAAATGTACTCTGTCGCAGTAGATGATAGTGTAACAGAGAACTGATTTCTGCTAGTGCAACTGATAGCACCTCCTGATAGAAGAAACAAGTAGCCACTGGTAGATTTTCTGTAACGGGCCCAGTCGTGATCCACATATCCTGTCAGGATGCTTTCATTACTTGCTGGTAACCTTAGTCTGTAGTGTAATAGCCCTTTACGATAGTCAATGACTTGTTTTACAGACAGCATTCCAGTCTATCTGACTAGGCATTGAAACCTTTCTGCATAGGATTCCAGTAGCTGATGCAATGTTAGACCTTGTAGCGGTGGTAATGTACAGCAATTTCCCTATTGCTTTCCTGTACTGAAACAAACACAAATCACATCCACATAAATGAGCACATAGATCCATCTGTTTGCAATTGCTTTGTGTATAAGCAAGGGTTTGCTTTACTCCTCTGAAAATCCTCATGCGTAAGCACTTCATTTATTTTCATATTCCATGGCTATAAAGACTTGTCTGAAGTTTGCATACTACGTCTGGCCTTTGATCATTTTGAATCCTGGTGGTCCTTCTTTGTAGATGTCTTCTGTTAACTCGCCATGTAGAAATGCTGTTTTCACCTCAAAGTGCATTTTCCTGTTGGCATGTTTGACTACTGGAGCAAAAGTCTCATCATAGTCCTCTCCATATTTTTGAGAATATCCTTTGGCTACAAGTCTTGCTTTGTATCGCTCCACTGTGAGGGGAGGGAGTAAGGAGGTGTTTCCGTTCTCAGTCCACTGAAGATTAATTGAAGGACCAGGACAGCGGGGTGGGGATTGAAAACTGAATGAGGAAGTGATTAGCTCACTAAGGAGATCAACAGAGGAGGAATAACAGTGCTCCAGTGACTTAATACTACTCAAGCTACTGATAATTTCTTTCTAATTTTTTTTGAACTTGCCAATCACTTTAACATTGTCACTGTATCCCACAAAGTTTCCCGTTGGAGTTTGGTGCGTTTTTCCTCTGGAATGTAGATGAATGCTTTGCATCCAAAAACTTGGATTTTCATTGTGCCATAGTTCATATGGAGTTTTCTCCACTGTTCTTGGAAAGAGTTTGTTCTGCAAATAAGTGTCTTTCACTGCTGCCTCACCCCAGTATTTTTGTAGTAGTCCAGAGTCCATATTCATCTGATAATTTCAGAGTTTGGTTCTTTCTTTCAGATACCCCGTTTTGCTAGTGTGTGTATGTCACTGTCTTTTGATGCTCTATTTTATTCTGCTTTAAGTATTCCTGTGAATTCACCTCCATTATCACTCCAAAGGAGAGAGGTTTCCTGTTACTTGTCTTTATTGCATAGTTCTGTAATTTGTCAAGAACTTCACTCCTGTGTTGCATTGGGTACGTGACCGTGTATCTTGAATAGTCTCTATGAAAGTGACTATGTACCAGTTGCCTCCAGGTGTAGGTGGGTTTAGGGGACCACATGCATTACTGTGAACTAGGTCAAGTGGTCTTGAAGCTCTATTCTGACTGACCTTAGTTAGTGTTGCTCTTGTAGCTTTGGATTTGAAGCAACATTCACACTTAAGAGTAACTGGACAAGGAGATACTGTTAGATCATTTGTCCGATTCCTCTTTTGTAGTTCTTGTATGCATTCTGAGTGTCTCGTGAACTAAATGTCTGTGCCTATTGTGTTTATAGGTGCTTAGTCTCACCTCACTGTGTTGAGGTGATATAGATGATCATCCAGCTTGGCACTTGCTATTGTCTGCTTGCCATCCAGGCTAGAACACTTGTCACCTTGGAATTTTACAGTGAGACTTATGCTTCACAGATAAGAGTCCTCCTTCTAAAACAGCAACTTATATATAAGAACAGTCTTACTGGTATACAGGAGATGTCTCTGTGGAAGCTACTTTATGTCGATCTCTGCATGTGCTGCACTGTCTCCCTTCCAGGCTTTGCTCTGCATGAGCCGCATCTGGTCACTGGGCTTTATCTGGTCACTAGGCCTAGGCTATAACCTGTTGCAGAGTGTGAGTGCTGGATGCAGCGAGAGTCAAATCCAGGTAGACATATATGGTGTAATAGGAACTGACTTTCAGGAAAAGGTCACCTTACAAGAAAAAGAAGTCATAGAGATCGCCTCAATGTACAGGAAACATAAGCCAGGAGAAAAATCACCATCTACTGGCCTAAATGTAAACTGCATTAACCTAGTAATATAGATGCAGATCATATACAGAAACAAGCTGTTGCACAGCATCTCCAACAGGAAAAGCTCAAAACAAAGTTTCCAATCTCTTTGCTGACTGTCATCCTATTGGTAAGGTTTAGCGTCACTTCCATAGACAGAAGGTTTACCTACTAGAACAAGCCACTTATCATAGGGGATAGGGATTCTCACATGCAAAAAGATTCAATATTTTGTGCTGATCACCATCTGATTCCCCACACTCTCAGAACCACCTTTGCCCCCAGATCCCATGCTCTCTAAATGGCAGAACTGGTCTGGTGCTTCAAAGAACCCTGATTGTAGAAAATACTCAGTAGCGCAGTATGTTGAGGGACCAGAATGCAGCTGCACATTACAGTGGAGTAGCTGTTCCCTGTTGAATTGAACATTGCTAGGAAAAGCATACGCCCTCCCACTGCCTTGATTGCGCAGTGCTGCTGCAGAGCAAAATGTCCTTCGGAATCCGCAGCTGAATCCCAGAAGTAGGTGAATAAGTGGACTTTGGGTGGGGCGATGTTTAGCATGCTACCATGCAAGGCATCTCAAATGCCCTCTACAAGTTAGGAAAAGTGGACCAAGTATCATTTTTCTGGTTCCTCTAAGACCCTCTCTAACAACATTCTAGCCATTCATACTGGACATTCATACTGGACATTGAGCACCTGTGGCCAAATTTAGGCACTGGAGTTAGTGAAATCCAGTCAATATATGGCAGTCAAGGATGTGTATGACCACACTGCATAGACAAAAATCATTTGTGTTTATATAGCACCAACATCCACCTAAGCCAATCAGGGTGGCATGCCAAAGTATAAGATCAAATACTGTACTGTATACTGTTTAAATGTGGTCAGTTTAAACAATGTAAAGAAGTAGCAATGTCTGCTGAGTAGGCTTAGTAATGTTAGTGACGGGGTATAAATTGGACGGCCTTGTCATGTCTTGCTTTTACATTCATTGCAATCTATGTTAACTAATAGCCCATGCATTTAACCGGTGTTAGCTAGATTTTTCAATAGTATGAGTGTGAAGAGGGTTACATTTCTTTTTCTTTTTGTTTTATAGGAGATGCTTTTACCCAGTTCCGATTTGCTGATGAGAAAGAATGGGGTGCTGAGACGGGTACAAAGGTAGGTTATATGCATATGCCTTGGGTGTTGTGATGGAGTTTTATTTTGAGCAGTAGATTGAAAACCATATGTGGGCAAAAAAAAAAAGAAAAAGACATATTATACTCACTGGTCTTGAGGATGTTAAGTATCCCCCCCACCTAACGTTAATAAATTAAAAGAAAAAAGACATATCAAGTCTACAATGGTAATACTCTTTTTCCCTACAGTAGCTCTGCTAGGACCTTGACTGACAGTTTTGTCAACCAATCACTGCAGCAGTTTGGCTAGTATACTTTCTATATTCATTATAGTAATTGCTGTTAGCCTGTAAGGAAAAAAAAAAGGGGAGAGGGGTTATTTATTTTGGCAAATTAGGTCCCATCTAAAGCCCAACCAAGCCAGAACTGTAAAAATTTAGCCTCATGCCCCTTCTGCACTCAACAAAAATTATATTTTTCAGTAAGGAAAGCCATGAATTTAACAAAAACTAGAGCAGTGTCATTGGTATATGTTATACTGGCCTCCACATTTTGTTCCCAATGTCACATTGGATATTTTATTTCAGTTAGTTTCCCATACTTGTTAACAGTGTCAGGATGGATATCAAATTGTCTCACTCAAATATAAAAAGTGTGGCTGGAGTTGGGCCATTCAGTAAATTAGGGATGGGCAGATGGGTATGCTGGGATTTTCAATCACATGTATGATCCCTGACCACAATTGTGCTGGGTCATCTGAAAATCTGAAACTGAAAAAGCTGACTATTGAGGCGTCCTCTAGAAATATACACAAGTCCAGTTCTTTTGACTTATTACTGTACATTTCGCTAACTGGCAGGCCCACCCATGTTATTGGCCCCTGTTGACATTGGTAACTTTTAGGAGGTGCCAGAGGCGTTAACTAAAGAGACCACTATTTGGCATGATATGAAGTACCACATTGCATAGTTTTAATAAAAGGCAGCTGTATCCAGCTTATCCCAGGGCCACCATTGTTGTTAAAGTGGACCAGAAATATAAAACTGTTTTTGGCCAACTTAATGGTCCCCAGGGTGTTTGCCGAGTCAGGATGCGCCAGAATTATTTTTAGACTTTTGGACCACTTTAAATCCATTCTTAAGATGTTGACTGGAAAGCTTGCTTCAGGGTTAAGAAGTACTTATTCAGGTCCAGCAATGCCTCTGCAATCAAACATTACAACTTTAACAAATCTGTCCAGGCAAGGTGTAAAATAAAAGCAGACATGTCTTCCTTCCCAGCAACTGTTTTATGCTATAAGAAATTTTGCTGAATTATCATTTTATGTTGTAAGGCTACAGTATGGCAGCAATTTTCGTTGTAGCCTTTGATTCACAGTTCACTTCAGTTTCTGAAACAAGGATCACGTCTGCCTCTATTCTTGCCAGTTTTTGTTTATTTCTGCCTAGCATACAGACAGAAATGGTAACATGTCTGCAACAACATTCATTTTTTGCTGCTAGTGTATTTGGTAACAAAATAACAGAGAATTTAGAAGATGAGCTAGATCTCCTGTGCAGACACGGGGTGATGTTTCCCACCTAGAAGAGTGGGGTGTCATAAAGAAGATGGTAATACAAAAATTGGGGTGGGTTTGGTTAGAGAAAAGGTCTAGCAGGATGAATCCACTGTATGGTAGGTAAGGAAACATTGCTTTGATTTCACAATTTATGGCCCTATAGTCTAAAAGATTGTAGGGCTGTTTGGTTCCCTGCCCCAGTGGCATCTTGATTTGTGATGCCCTTTACCGTGAACCCCCTCCCCCGTGTGTTCTTGTATATACTCCTCTTTCCTCGACTCCATGCAGCATAAACAACCCATAGAGTGGCTTCCTTTGGGACCATGCAGGTCAGAGGGAGCAAGTATGCCACAGGGTGTTGCAGTTAAGCAACTTTGTGGCATCCTTGTTCCCTCATCCCTGTGAGTCTTCTATTGGTGGCTGCCAGGCACTGAGGGCACACAGCAGACAATGCCACAGGGACAGCCCATGCACTGTGTGTGGAGCATCCGAAATCTGAGAAAAAGGGTGGTCCACAGTTACTTTATATTTTCAACAACACCATTCTGTTATTCCTTCCCCCTTTATTTATGTTTTGCGCTCAGTTACCTGTATATTGAACTAAAAACAGTGAAACATTGCTATTTCCTCAAATTCTGCATTAGTAATTCTGGTGAGATTGCCATCCCCCTTCTGTTTCAATTACGATCATTTAACTTCTTATGTCCTGTCCCCCAACATCCCTGCAGACGCTGGGCTATTTGGTATAAAGACAGAATTATGGAGTCGTTTAAAGTGTCTGGGTGAAGTGCAATGTTACAAGAAGCCAGGTGTGTCGGCAGCTGTTGGCCAGCAGATAAGACCCCATGACAACCAAGTGGCAACAATTCAAGTGACAAATTCGAGATGTGATCTCTAAACATTGGTCATTAGCAGCTGTCTTTCATTCTATGCTATCTGCGGTCTCATGGTGATGGTGGCGTATTTTACTTGAAAGAGTCCCACTATATTTCCAGGTTTAGGGTGGAAAAGCCATCGCCCCAATCTGTGGCTTCAATTCTCTCCCAAGATGAAGTGAACTTTAAAAGTGCAGCAGGAGGACAGCTAACTGTCGCCTTTAATCCCAGAGGTTCCGTCTGAATTAGTTAGCATTTTCTCCAAGATACAGCTGCATACTAATAGGATGTCAGCGATGATTTTATAACTGTTGAAGGTTGATCGGCAGCTCTCCGTGCATGCCAGCTATATGCCAAGACAATCCTATTTAATATTAATTTATGGAGGTAATCAGGAGCTGGTTTTATTCATTAGGCTTTTGTCTACTTTTTTGTTATAATGTTGGAAAAGAACAGATCACCTTCTGTGCATCAGTGTAGCCTTAAGAGAAAATCCACTTTCATGGACATTTCTATGAGACCACAATGCTCCCCTGTTTATCTCATCTTCCTCCTGTAGCATTGATTTTGCTCCTTTAGCCCTGGTACCTAAAGCTGTGTGACGCACTTCCAGCTTCTGGTCTCAAGGGGTTTGTGTGCAGTAGGCCAGACTAAATCTATTCTCTATGAGTGCCTTGGTACTCTGCTGTATAGCTATGGCCAGGTGGAAGCCAGAAGTGTAGCACCTGGCCTCAGATTCTGGGACTGTCACAGTGTCAGTCACAGTGACTGGAGCATGCCCACACTATTCTCTTCAATAGAGTGGGGCATTCCTAGGCAGGCTATGCCCCCCTCTATTGCAGTTAATGGAGTGGGCAGGACCAGTAATTCGGTGAGCATGAATTCCACAGTACTCAATCTTGTGACCTGGTACATTTTGTACTGGCGGACTATGATTAAAGTGCTGTGGGAAAAAAAGGTAAGTGTTTTTTTGTGTTAAGCATGGACAGGGTCTTAATCTGGATCAAAATCCAAGTTGAAAGACAAACCCCCCAAAACTCACCTTCCCCATCTCCATGCATAATACTGAATCATCGTCTGCATTGACATTTTCGCCAGCATCCACTCAAAGCTCAAATACCCCTTCAATGATTTTCTCCTGGTCACAGCATCCTTGGAGCACCCAGGGGGCTTCTTCTTTTCCCAGCATCCCAGCAGTGCTGCTGTCTGAACTTAAATGACATAACCCACAATGCACAACAGCAGCGAACCTAGTGACACAGCAGGAGTTACAAAAAGGTAAATTTATATCTATATGCAGAAATCTGGTTGGTCCGTTGGTGTTGGTCTGGTTTAAGGACAAAAGCACAGAACTCGGATAGATCAGCTACAGTTTTATATTGGGCTTGGCCCTTACACTCATAAATGACACAAAATGTGGCTCTGCTGCAGAGAGTTGTGTAGCTTAGTGCTTGTCAAAATAAATGATTAGTTTTCCTTCCTTTGGCTGCCAGCCATACCATTGCGAAAGTTGGGAAGCAACATACCATAACTGTTTTGGGAGTTAAATTGGAATGGAGAGATTTTCATGAATGAAACATTGACCAGTCACTCTTAACACACAAAGTTATTGGACATCTGGAAACCCTGGACTGTATATGCACAACCCAATCAAGATGGAGTGTCTCTGTCCTAAGATGGTTGGGGTCGCCAAGGATGTGCTCTGGAAGGAGGACTGTGTTAGGTGAGTCATCTTTAATTCACTCCAGGGTACATTTTACCCTTCTTCTATTTACCCCCCCTGTTCTGCCTATTCAGGTGAAGCCACTCCCCTTTTTTGCAGGCCAGATATATTTATTCAATTATTTTTTTTTATTTCTTCAGTCCTTATTGGAAATGATAAAAATAGTATTATGGACAGCTGTCATCATTATATATCTGTTTCTGTTTAGAATCATCCCCCACAAGGGTGGGACACATCATGACATGCTTACTAATTACCACCTCACTCAGAAACAATCATTGTATGTGGACTGAATAGACTTCTGGCAATCCTGGAGTTCGAGAAGCAAAACTTGATATTCTAAGTATGCAGCGCGTCCTACTCCAGATAATGATTCATAACAGATGGGATTACCTCCACCAGAGGGCGCTTGACTGCAGAGATGGCAAAAAGAGGCCCCTCCCGGTGCATATATACCTGGGACTCCCACAAATTCCCCAGTTTCTTCTCTGCAGTTGGCTGCGAAGGTCAGAAGATGGCTTCTCTTATCGCAGGTGAGCGGGGCTTAACAGCCGCGGCCCTGCAGGACTATTCCCACCTGTTCCACTTTTTACTTATGCCTCCCAGCTTTGGCTGCACTGGTCGGGTGATGGTAGGCAGCACCTATCACAGGTGCTATTGTTTGCGGAGCCTGGCTCCGACCGCAGTCCCCCACCAAAGGGTAGGCGGTGCAGGTTATGGTGAACCTGAATTGGGATGCCCCGTCCGCTCTTCCCCTTCCCTGCCCTGGTCATTGGTGGGTCTTTTATTGACGCCCACTCTCCCCCCTCTCTCGTTATCCCATTCGGGGGGGGGGTGCAATTCTTTAGTGTGTGTGTTTGCACTTCATTAATGCTCGGGGTCTCAGGGCTCCGCGTTCTGTCTTTTACTTGTCATTACTGAATTTGCTGCCACTGACATGCGCGCCTTCTGGCATCAGCGGCGGCATCATCATCAAGAATCCCTGCGCGCCCATTGGCTGTAACGCCTGTCCCTGCGCTTCTCGGAGGGGGCATGGCTTGCTCTGTTGGCGCGTTCCGTGTCGGGCCCTCCTGGAGGGCCCGCCCCTTGAGGTTCCTCCAGCACCATATTGGTCTTCTCCTGTTGTGATGGCTGACCCCCCACCGTGGTCCGTGAGTGCCCCTGCGGACTTGACTTTTCTTCATTGTCATTTCTGTGTGCTTATGGGGTGTCTCTCCCCTGTGAGCGATGATGTGCGGGTCTGTGTACCCTGCGCCCAGCAGGCGCTTGCGCTGCATTCTGGGCTATCTGTGACTGGGCCTGCGCCCACTATGCCCTAACCCACTCCCCCTCGCTTGATTATGACTCCCAGTGAACTGAATACTAGTGGGGAGTCTCAGCCTGTCTTCCAGGTTGGCTAACATTGAGAGGCTGATTGCTAGCTCTGCGGCCCGTAAGGTCCCGGCTAAAAGGAGGCATGTGGCGCCGGGTGCGTCTGCTTTTCCTGTGGAGTCTGAGAATTTCCTTAATTTGTCTGATTATACCCCACTTGAGAAGGGTGAATTATTCTCGGATTCAGAGTTATCTGATGATCAGCATTTCAGTGGTGCTGACTTTGGCTCTGATCACTGGGATGCTGATGACACCAGTAGAATGTTAACTCAGATTTTTGATGTGCTTTCTATCTCCCTTCCTGCTGCGGCTCCCAAGCTACAGGTGGAACTTTTCAGTACTGCTAAACCACGTCTGGAATTTCCAGAACAGGCCCATTTCAATAATCTTGTTCTTAAAGAATGGGAGCGTTCCGGCTGGCCTCCCGGAATCCCTAAAAGCTGGGATAAAAGTTACCCTTTTCCCACTGATGTGGTTAAATGTTGGTCTACCCCCCCAGAAGTGGATGCACCAGTATTGGGGTTGCCCAACACATCTGTGGTCCATTCCCCTGATTCCACTACCCTCAAGGATAGTGAGGACCGCCACATTGACCAGCTGGCCTCCCACGCCTTTGCCTGTGTGGGGTCTGCCTTACGCCCTGTCTGTGCTTCTGCTATTACTGCTGTTGCCGTTAGGACTCTCCTCAAGGGTCTGTTGGAAGGCGCCCCTGATGAGTCTTCTAGTGCCGAGTTCAGGGCCTTGTCACAGTGTGAAATGTTCATCGCATATGTCCTTTCTGCCTTAGATGACACCATTAGGATGTGTAGTAGAACCTCTGCCTTGGTGGTTGCTATACGCCGCTCTGTTTGGCTGCGTCAGTGGACAGCTGATAACGCTGCTAAGAAGGCCCTCACGGGGCTCCCCTTTAAGGGGCTGCCCCTGTTTGGTGATCGCTTGGACCTCTTTGCCAAAGGGGGTAAGTTGCCTCAGCGTAAGAAGCAGCTGCGGCCCTTTCGGGGTTCGGGTGCCTTTGCCCCCTCCTAGCGTGGATCCAGGTCTGGGAGAGGGGTTTCCTTTGCAGGTCCTAGGGGAGACTTCTGGGGCAGGGGCAGAGGTTGTGCCCGCTCCGGATCTTCCTGGGGGTCCAAGCCCAAATCTGTCACCAAGCCTCCTCTGCCATGAGGGGGCGCCCTCACTCATCTGGGTGGGGGGGGCGGCTGCGGCTCTTCGCTCATGTCTGGGGACAGCAGGTCTCAGACAGGTGGATTCTGGAGGTTGTGTCCTCCGGCTACAAGCTAGAGTTCGCTGCCTGGCCGCCTCCAGGATTCCTCAGGTCTCGGATTCCTCTGGAACCCCTGGCAGCTCGGGGTCTGTTTCAGGCTGTACAAAACCTATTGGACATGGGGGTCATCTGTCAGGTCCCTCCTGGGGAGAGAGGCCGGGGTTTTTATTCCAATCTCTTCACAGTACCCAAAAGGGATGGTTCCATCAGACCCATCCTGGACTTAAAGCTTCTCAACAAGTTCATCAGGACCAGACACTTTCGCATGGAGACTCTGCGCTCCGCGATCAGCTCTTTGCGCCCAGGGGACTTCATGACCTCCATAGACATCAAGGATGCTTACCTTCATGTACCGGTCTTCCCAGGGCATCAGAGATTCCTCAGGTTCGCACTGGAGGACCAGCACTACCAATTTGTAGCACTGCCCTTCGGTCTCACCTCGGCCCCCAGAGTCTTCACCAAGGTGCTGGCAAGTGTTATGGCTCTCCTCAGAGCTCGGGGCATTCGCATTCTTCCTTATCTGGACGACCTCCTCATCACCTCTCATTCTTTCCAGCAGGCAGAATTGGATACCCAGCAGGTGGTGGCTGCTCTGGAAACATTTGGATGGGTGATCAATCACCCCAAATCCTCCCTGTCTCCGTCTCTGGTGACCTCCTTCCTGGGCATGAATCTGGATACTGTTCAGGCCAGGATTTTTCTTCCTCAGCAGAAGGTGGATTCTCTTCAAGCTCTGGTTCATTTCCTTCTGTCCTGCCCTCGCCCTTCCATCCCGCAAGGGATGCAGCTTGTGGGACAAATGGTGTCCTGCTTCTAGGCAGTTCCTTATGCTCAGTTCCACATGAGACCTCTTCAGCTCCATCTCCTATCAGTCTGGGACAAGAGTCCCCTGTCTCTAGATCAGGCCTTTGTTCTGTCTCCTCTGGCCCGACGGTCCCTCTTGTGGTGGCTGGACTCGAGGAACCTGTTGGGGGGCAGATCCTTTCTGGCCCCCTGTTGGGAGACGGTCACCACGGATGCCAGTCTGTCGGGTTGGGGGGGCTTCTGGAGGACCCTTCAATTCCAAGGGCTGTGGGGCCCTCAGGAGGCCCATGCCCCCATCAACGTCCTGGGACTGAGGGTTCGGTTGGTACTGGCCCAGTTGACTCCTCACCTTCAGGGCCGGTCGGTCCAAGTTCACTCAGACAACCAGACGGCGGTTGCGTACATCAATCATCAGGGAGGGACTCGGAGCAAGAGTGCCCTCAAGGAGGTGTCCATGATTCTGTCCTGGGCGGAGGACAATGTTCCTTGCATTTCAGCAGTGTACATTCCGGAGGTGGAGAATCTGGAGGCGGACTCTCTGAGCAGGGGGACCCCTCGCCTGGGGGAATGGTCTCTCAGCAGCGAGGTCTTCAGGTCCTTATGTCACCGCTGGGGAGTGCCGGAAGTGGATCTGTTTGCGTCCCGCCACAATCACAAGCTCCCAGTCTTTGTCCCTCTGTCCCAAGATCCCCTGGCCCTTGCGGTGGATGCTCTGACTCTATCCTGGCAGGGGTTCCGTCTCCTGTATTTTTTTCCTCCATTCCCCCTGTTGGGCAGGGTTCTGCACAAGCTGGCTCAGGAAAGGGTACCAGCAATCCTGGTGGCCCCCGGGTGGCCAAGACAGGTGTGGTTAGCAGATATCGTCCAGCTGGCGGTAGATCAGTACGCTCTGCCCCTGGTCCCGGACCTTCTCACTCAAGGGCGGCTATGCCATCCCAATTTACAAACGCTGGCTTTGAAGTCCTGGCTGCTGAAACCTCCATCTTAAAGGATGAGGGGCTTTCTGTGTCTGTGGTTAACACTCTAATCAGGGCTAGGAAGAAATCCTCTTCTACCATCTACTATAGGATCTGGCGGGCCTACATTGACTGGTGTGAGTCTAGGGTCCTTCCATGTCGGGTGTTTTCCATTCCTAGGATTCTGGAGTTCCTTCAGCATGGTTTGGATCTGGGACTTCAGCTCAGCACGCTCAAGGGTCACGTTTCTGCCTTGGCTGTTTTCTTCCAGAGATCCTTCGCTAAACATCCTCTGGTCAAGACTTTCTTCCAGGGGGTTGCTCATGTGCTTCCCCCTCGCAAGCCTCTGTTGCCAGTTTGGGACTTGAATTTGGTTTTGTCTTCCCATCAGGGCCCTCCATTTGAGCCTGTGCATGAGGCTGCTCTGTCTATTCTTACTCTTAAGGTTGCCTTTTTGGTGGCTATCACCTCGGTCAGGCGTGTTTCGGAGTTGGCGGCCCTTTCTATTCAGGCCCCCTACTTTGAGAGACACCAGGACAAGGTGGTTTTCAGATTTAAACCTGATTTCTTGCCTAAGGTGGTCTCTGCCTTCCATCTCAATCAGGACATTGTGCTTCCTTCCTTGTGCCCTAATCCTGGTAATTCCAAGGAGAGGGCCTTACATTCCCTGGATGTGATCAGGAATTTCAAGTTCTACTTGGTGGCTACTGCACCTTTTAGAAAAACCGATGCCTTGTTTGTGGTTCCTTCGGGTCCCAAGAAGGGCCTGGCCCCTGCTAAGTCTACTATTAGCAAATGGATTTGTCAGGCTATTTTTAGGGCCTATTCTGCTAGGGGAAAGGATCCTCCTTTCCGTGTTACTGCTCATTCTACCCGTGCTGTTGGGGCCTCCTGGGCCTTCCAGCACCAGGCTTCTGTTGAACAAGTTTGTAAGGCTGCTACTTGGTCTTCTGTTCATACCTTTTCCAAGTTTTACAAGGCCTCAGCGGATGCTGTTTTTGGCCGCAAAGTTCTGCAGGCGGCAGTGGTTTGAACTGCACGTTGTTGCTTTTGGGATCCCACCCTAGTTACGGACACTGCTATTGGATGTCCCATCTGTTATGAATCATTATCTGGAGCAGGACGTGCTGCATACTTAGAATAATACAATTCTGTGATTATTCACCTTGTAGAATTGCTATTATAAGTATGCAGCACGTCCTGCTCCACCCCACCCTGTTTGCATTATCTTGGATCCTCTGTATGGTGATTGTTATACTTGTTAACATTGTAAATTTCATTTGCTTCTCCTGGTTCTCCTTACTGCTTTTCTATACTGGGGAATTTGTGGGAGGTCTCAGGTATATATGGACCGGGAGGGGCCTCTTATTCTTAGTATACAGTACGTCCTGCTCCAAATCTAATACTTACAGTTGGGATATACTCCGCCAGATGGAGCTGGACTGCAGAGACATCGAAAATAGGCTCCTCCCGGCCCCTCAAATACCCAGGGACCTCCCACAAATCCCCAGAATTTCTCTGCAGTCTGGCTGCGAAGGATGAGAAATTGGCTCTCTACTCGCAGGTGAGCGGGGTTATTAACCTGCGGCCCTGTAGGACTATTCCCACCCGTTCCACTAGTAATATGCCTCCCAGCCTTGGCTGCGCTGGTCGGGTGAAGGTAGGCAGCACCGCTGTTGGTGCTTAGGAGCGCTGCTCCACCGCAATCCCCCACCGAAGGGTAGGCGGTTCAGGCTTATGGTGAGCCTCTATGGGATGCCCCTCCCCCTATTGCCCCTTGCCCCTACCTATCGGTGGGCTCTCTTTAAGTGGCCGCCGTCCTCCCTCACCCTCCTTGTAGTCTTGGGGGGAAAAGGGGGGGGGTGTGTATGTGTATAGATATGTATGTTATGCAGTCTGTGCTTTCACTTTTCACATGTCTTTATTCTTGTGTCAGCCGCCGCGCTGACTTTGTTCCGCGCTTGGCGGCGGCATTTTCTCAGGCGCTGGTGCGCCATCATTGGCTGTTGGCCTTTCTGGCTTCGCGCTCTTCGGGGGGCGGGGCCCGTCTTTGGCGCGTTCCGCGTCATCGCTATTATTGGCCCGCCCCTCGAGGTATACTGACGCCATCTTTTCTGACTTGGTTGGCCTATGCCCGACGGACTCCTACCTACCGCGGCCCGTAAGTGCCCTCGTGGGCGGCTTTATCTGCTTCACTTTTATTACGATGTACTTAAGGTCTTGTCTGCTTATGTCTTTCAGGCGGGACGAACCCTTCTTGGCTTCTCCCGGCCCTGTTTTAGTATATTGCTTGTAGGCCTTGTAAAAATTATACTCCCACGTCCCTAGCGGGTTATTGGGGCATCCACGGTTGCTATATAGCGTTATTCCCTATCGGCGTATAGCGCTGATATAATCACCATATGGAGGCATCCCAGGATAATGTTACCGGGGTCCCTTTGGGACAAGACCGGCTGTGTGTAGCGTGTGGGCAGCCTCATGCTGACGCTGACAAGGCGTGGGTCTGTGTACCCTGTGCTCAGCAGGTGCTTGCATTGCAATCTGGCCTGCCAGGGGCTGCACCTCGTTTCACTTCACCTACTCCCCCAAGCTTAAATCTCACTCCTGTTGAGTTGCATACTAGTGGGGATTCTCAGCCTGATGTGTCTTCTAGACTGGCTACTGTTGAACAGATTATTGCGAAGTCTTTAGCGCGTAAGGCCCCTGCTAAGAAGCGGCACTTGACGCCTAATGTTACTGTTTTCCCTATGAGAACTGAGGAGTTTTGGAATCTGTGTGGCTATACCCCGTCTGATGAAGGGGAGCTCTTTTCTGATTCAGGCTCATCTGATGAGAGACCAAGGGGTCATGACGATTCTGGCTCTGACCCCTGGGCCCCGGATGACACTGACAGATTGAGGTTCTGAGGTTCTGTCTATCTCTCTCCCTGTTGAGGCTCCCAGGCAAAGAGGGGAGCTTTTCCATATAGCAAGATCACGTTTGGAATTTCCAGAGCAGGCACATTTCCATAACCTTGTGCTCAAGGAATGGGAACACCCCAGTAAACTTCCCGGGGTTCCAAAGAGTTGGGATAGGAAGTATCCCTTTCCTGCTGAGGTGGTTAAATGTTGGTCATCCCCCCCCCCCCCCCGAGGTGGATGCCCCGATCCTAGGGCTATCTAACACCTCTGTCATGCATTCCCCTGATTCTACTACCCTGCAGGATGCCGAAGACCGGCGTATTGATCAGCTGGCATCCCACGCCTTTGCATGTGTGGGGACGGCGCTGTGCCCGGTCTGTGCCTCTGCCATTACTGCTGTGGCCACTAGAACCCTTATCAGAAATATGCTTGATAGTGCCCTGATGAATTGCCTTGTGAGGTGTTTAATCCACTCTCCAGTGATGTTTTTGTAAACTTTGTACTATCAGCATTGGATGACACCATCAGAATGTGTGCCAGAACTTCTGCCCTCGTGGTGGCTATACACCGCTCGGTTTGGCTGCGCCAGTGGGCTGCTGACAACGCTGCCAAGAAGGCCCTCACTGGTTTTCCGTTTAAAGGACTGCGTCTGTTTGGAGACCGCCTGGACCTTTTTGCTAAGGGAGGCAGCTTACCCCAGCGCAGGCGGCAACCTCGGCCCTTTTGGGGGTCAGGGTTCCTTCTTCTCCCCTTACCGTGGTGCAAGACAGGGAAGGGGGGGGGTGTCTTTCCCTGGGGCCCGGGGAGATTTCTGGGGTAGAGGCAGAGGACGTGGACGTCCTGGCTCCTCCTGGGGTCCCAAAGCTAAATCCTCTCCCAAGCCCCCTCAGGCATGATGGGGCACCCTCACCCATCCGGGTGGGGGGACGGCTGCAGCACTTCGCTCACGTCTGGAGGCTTCATGTCTCAGACCGGTGGATTCAGGAGGTAGTGTCCTCCGGTTACAAGTTGGAGTTTGCTGCCGATCCCCCTCCAAGATTCATCAGATCCCGGATTCCCGAGGACCCTGTGTCAGCTCAGGAGCTAGTGCAAGCAGTGCAAGGCCTCCTGGAGCTGGGGGTCATCTGCCAGGTCCCTTTAAGAGAAAAAGGTAAGGGCTTCTATTCCAACCTATTCACAGTACCCAAAAAGGATGGTTCTGTCAGGCCCATCCTGGACTTCTGTTTGTCAGGGGCAGGCGCTTTCGCATGGAGACTCTGCGCTCTGCCATCAGTTCCCTGCGCCAAGGGGATTTCATGACTTCTGTGGACATCAAAGATGCTTACCTTCATATTCCTGTGTTCCCAGGTCATCAAAGGTTCCTCAGGTTCGCTCTGATGGATCAACACAACCAATTTGTGGCCTTGCCCTTCGGCCTCACTTCAGCTCCCAGGGTGTTCACTAAGGTGCTGGCTGGCGTGATGTCTCTGCTCAGATGTCAGGGCGTCCGCGTGCTTCCCTATCTGGACGACATCCTCATCACTTTCCAGTCTCTACATCAGGCAGAGTTGGATACTCAGCTGGTGGTGTCCACTCTGGAGTCATTTGGATGGGTGATCAACCACCCCAAGTCCTCACTGTCCCCTTCCTTGGTAACTCCATTCCTAGGAATGAATCTGGATACAGGCAAGGATCTTCCTTCCTCAGCAGAAGGTGGACAGTCTGATTGCACAGGCTCAGTCCCTCCTAGCTTGTCCCCATCCCTCCATCAGGCAGGGGATGCAGCTGGTGGGCCTGATGGTGGCGTGCTTCGAAGCGGTCCCTTATGCTCAGTTCCACTTGAGGCCTCTGCAACTTCAACTATTGTCTGTATGGGACAAGGACCCATCGTCCCTGGACAGGGTCTGTGTGCTCTCCCCCCTGGTCAGGAGGTCCCTCTTGTGCTGGATGGACTCCAAGAACCTGTTGGGGGGCAGATCCTTTCTTGCCCCTTCCTGGGAGACGGTCACCACGGATGCCAGTCTGTCAGGTTGGGGGGGTTTCTGGAAGTCCCTGCGGTTCCAGGGGAGGTGGGGCCCTCAGGAGGCCCACACACCTATCAATGTCTTGGAGCTGCGAGCGATCAGGTTAGTTCTGGCTCGCTTGACTACTCATCTTCAGGGCCTGCCTGTTCAGGTGCGCTCGGACAACCAGACTGCAGTTGCCTACATCAGTCATCAGGGAGGCACCCGGAGCAAGGGGGCCCTCCAGGAAGCGTCTCTGATCCTGACTTGGGCGGAGGCCAATGTCCCCTGCATTTCAGTACATCCCGGGGGTGGAAAATCGCCTGGCGGACTCTCTGAGCAGGGGGACCTCTCGCCAGGGAGAATGGTCTCTATGCAGCAGGGTATTTCAATCTCTGTGTCACCGTTGGGGCCAACCAAATGTGGATCTGCTTGCGTCCCGCCACAATCACAAGCTTCCAGCTTTTGTCTCTCTGTCCAGGGATCCTCTGGCCCTGACCTCGGATGCGCTAGCAATGTCATGGAAGGACTTTCAGTTCCTGTATGTCTTCCCCCCAATTCCCCTGCTGGGCAGGGTTCTGCGCAAGATTGCTCTGGAAGGGGAGCCAGTAATTCTGGTGGCCCCAAGGTGGCCAAGAAGCGTGTGGTTCGCAGACGTGGTACAGCTGGCAGTAGATCAGTACGCTCTGCCCTTGGTGCCAGATCTTATCACTCAGGGCTCACTACGCCATCCCAATTTACAAACTCTGGCTTTGACGGCTTGGCTGCTGAAACCTCCATCTTGATGGAGAAGGGGCTGTCTTCCTCAGTTGTGGATACTTTGATTTAAGCTAGGAAGAAGTCTTCCTCTTCCATTTATTACAGGGTTTGGCGTGCCTACATTGACTGGTGTGAGTCTAAGTCTCTTCCCTGTCGTGTGTTCTCTATTCCCAGGATTCTGGAGTTCCTGCAGCATGGGTTGGAGATGGGGCTCCAACTCAGTGCTCAGCACCCTCTGATCAGGACTTTTTTCCAGGGGGTCACTCATGTGCGTCCCCCACGTAAACCTATGGTGCCTGTTTGGGATTTGAACTTGGTTCTGTCAGCCTTGCAGGGTGCTCCCTTTGAACCTGTGCAGGATGCTGCCTTGGCCATTCTTACGCTCAAGGTTGTGTTTCTGGTGGCTATCACTTCTGTCAGGCGTGTGTCTTAGTTAGCGGCGCTGTCCATTCAGCCCCCCTACTATGAGAGACACCAGGACAAGGTGGTGTTTCGTTTCAAACCTGATTTTCTGCCTAAGGTAGTGCCTGCCTTTCATTTGAATCAGGATATTGTTCTTCCTTCTTTGTGCCCTAATCCTAGCAATGCTAAGGAGAGAGTTTTGCACTCTTTGGATGTGGTTAGGTGTCTGAAGTACTATCTGGTGGCTACTGCACCTTTCAGGAAAACTGATGCTCTTTTTGTGGTCCCTTCTGGTCCTAGGAAGGGTTTGGCTCCTGCCAAGTCTACTATCAGCAAGTGGATTCGTCAGGCTGTGATTCAGGCCTACTCTGCTAAGGGGAAGAATCCTCCCTTCCGCCTTACTGCTCATTCCACTCGTGCTATTGGTGCCTCTTGGGCTTTTCAGCACCAGGCTTCTGTTGAACAAGTTTGCAAGGCTGCTACTTGGTCTTCTGTTCATACCTTTTCAAAGTTTTACAAGGTTGATGTTAGGGCCTCAGCTGATGCTGTTTTTGGCCGAAAGGTTCTGCAGGCTGCAGTGGTTTAAATTGCCTGCTGCTGATTTTTCTTGGGGATCCCACCCTACTTTATGGACACTGCTATTGGATGTCCCAACTGTAAGTATTAGATTTGGAGCAGGACGTACTGTATACTAAGAATAATACAATTCTGTGATTACGCACCTGTAGAATTGGTATTATGAGTATACAGTACATCCTGCTCCAACCCACCCTTGGTTTACATTTTCTCGGATCCCCTGTATGGTGATTGTTATCATTGTTATAGTTGATAGTTTTGGATTGTTTAATTCTCCTGGCTTCTCCTTTGTGGGAGGTCCCTGGGTATTTGAGGGGCCGGGAGGAGCCTATTTTCGATGTCTCTGCAGTCCAGCGCCATCTGGCGGAGTATATCCCAACTGTAAGTATTAGATTTGGAGCAGGACGTACTGTATACTCATAATACCAATTCTACAGAATTGTATTTTTGCCATCTCTGCAGTCAAGCGCCCTCTGGGGGAGGTAATCCCATCTGTTATGAATCATTATCTGGAGCAGGACGTGCTGCATACTTATAATACCAATTCTACAAGGTGAGTAGTCACAGAATTGTATTTTTTGACACCACAGAAATAAAAAAAAAAAAAATCTCATGTCCTTTATGGTCACGTGTTTAGATTTTGAAAGGTGTGAAGCAAATTCACGAAAAATTAGTTCTATAATAGCAGAGAATATATTAAGGGTGTTTATTTAATTCAAGTAAGTAGTGACAGCACAAACTAAGTAGGTCCCCCCCATGTGTTTGCATTCATTTTTAGAATGAAAGAGTGCGATTATATTTCATTACACCTAATTCATTGTGGTGTTGAAGAGTGGTTATAGTAACACATTTTAATTCTGCCGTAGAGCTGAGTGATCTATGTTGGTGCACTGCACTGTCTGCAGCTTGGGGCAGGATGGTTTCCATAGCAACAGATATGCGTTGCACAAATTAGTTACTATTCAATGATAAATGCAGGAAAATTCACACAAGCTGGTGCTACACATTTAGATTAATGTTTTTGTATCTTTTATTGTAATGTTTTATACAGCTATGTTGTCCTTAATCTAGCATCAACTGTTTAGATTCCACATTTTGCTTCCAGTCTGCAGATGGAAAATATAGGAATTGTTTTATCTTTCAATGTTTTTATTGTTTTTTGAAAAAAGAGTAAATACAAGATGAAAATTTGCAACTGTGTTACATCTATCTTGTTTGCCACATTTGTCATCCTATGCACACAGGTAGTCCTTAAAACCTTCCGTTCTGTAGAAGTCCATATTAGCGAGTGAATTGGGATTGGGTGACACTAGGCTCAATTCAGTGCTGTTTATTAAAAACTTGGCTCCCTGCAAAATCCAAATCACAAGTGGAAATTCTTGCTCTCCCCTCTGATTCAGGAACATATGTGAGATCATCCCCCATGTGCGAGAAGCATATGAAAAAGCTGTGAGGGAATTGTCACACCCATACGAGGTTTTACAACTCAAATGACAGTTTACTGAATAAATGCTGTAAAAGATTTTATTGATAAAAGCCATGCCACTATAGCCGGCATGGTTTTTATCAATAAGAATTACAGCCGGAATTTGTGTTTTTTATTGTATGAAATGAAAAATAGCCAACTAGCCCTGGCACCAGGCATAAAGGCTGGTAGCCCAGAACTTGGGTGCCCTCTGGCTGCCCCATTGCTCTGCTGGTTTACCCGCCCTTATGCCCTTAGGTATGGGCTTGGGTCTCTTCCATGGGTTCTGTAGGCACCCCCCAAGGAACCTCCAGCGTTCCAAATGGGGGTTTGGTTAATTGGGCGGGGTACTGCCATGTCACCCACCAGTGCCGGCAGATGACATGGTGGCCTCCTACCCTGTGAACTCCCCTAAACCCTATACCAGTACTGCCCCAAGTGTGATAAATAAAACACAGAGACAAAATACATTTAATAATACTTATTTGACTACTTACTGGTCTCCATCATCTTTCCAACAGTCTTTCGTGTCCCATGTCGGGCCGTTCTTCCATCTCCGGGGTTCTTCTGCACCCCCTCCTTCATCTTTTTTGGAAGGCTGATGCCTGATGCTGCTAGTTGTTGTTGGGAAGCAGGCCCCCCCCCCCTCCTTTCATCCTGTGTGTGGGGTGGGGGAAGCAGCCTTTTGTACAGATAGATGAAGCCTCTCTGGGATTTTCCTCACTACATATGTCTCTGGAGGGGATGGGGTTGGAGGGTTTTACTTTGAAAAAGCTAATTTTACTCACTTTCAATGGGGGATAAGATGGGAGAAATTTAGCATGTGTCTGTACAGGGACTTTAAGGTGTGATTCAAAGCCATTCTTGAAAGTGCTCAAATGATGGTAACTTATCAGGACATGGCATCAGTATGGCACACATTTTGTTCCTTGTGTACAGAACCACCCATTGATCTCTATGGAAGCGTGCTGTACTGAGGCCACACTCACCAGCTGCACTGGGTTCTCATACCGGTGTTTTGCGGGTGAGATATGATGGCATCTCTGATCTAAGGTCTTATGGGCAAATCCCTGTAGCACACAGCTGTCTGCGGCTGCTTCCGGGCTCATGTAGTGCAGAAAACCATGCTACATGAACCAGTTGTTTTATGTTTTATTTTTTTCGAGCCTCACACTTTTTATTTTAAGGTTTTCTTTAGATTTACTTCGAAAAGTGGCTAAAATCACACCTTCTTCTGATTCTGATCAGACTTTTGGTCACCTGAGAATGTTCTCTAGAGGGCATCCTGATTTGGGTCAGAATTGCTGCAGAAAAGCCGGGTGCATTGCACCTTCTTCCAGAAGTGCTCTCTGTAAGTCACTCTCTGGTGTTCAAATGTTTTTGCTCTGCATTTTGATCTAATCTTCTCAGTAAATTTCACTTTTGATGGAACTTTACATTTACACAGCAACATTGCATGACTCATCCATCCATGAGGAAGTCTAGCAAAAAGAAGAGAAATATAAAGCAAGCTAAATGAAAGCAGTCCTGCACAGCCAGCATGGGGAGAGCAGAAAGTAGATTACAGTAAAGTGGACCAAAGTCCATGGCTGACAGAATCTTTAAAATTTCAAGGCTGATTTCCTACCCCTGGAGCATCCAGATTTGGGATACCCCGCTGTGTAAAAAACCCTTGTCATCCTGTAAACTCGCCTCCTCCCCTGATCCAGTGGAGCCTGCGCCAGGTGTAAACAATTTAAAACTCCTGAAAAGCTTGTCCAATTTATGTGATAACTAAAATATTAATAATATTATATATATATTTATATTTATCCTGCCCGGCTCAATTAAAATAGGCAAACACATATACAAATATTATCAATATCTGGCCAATGATAACACAATGGATATACGCATAAGACTGTAGATTCTTTGGACTTCTGGTATAGACAAAGGACACTAAGACAAATGGCAAATAAAGAGATATATTGTTGTCAAAAATGGCAAAAGACAATACAATTTACTCTATATGCGACCCCAGATATATTAACCCCTAATGGGTGGATTTACAGCACCAACACCATCCATCCTGAGACAGAAAAATCACACAAGGCATGCACTTAATCATGCAGAAAAGAAAAGAACCACACAAGTTAAATAGACACCCCAATACACTGCTAGACGTAATGGTTATGGTAGGCAATACAGCAATATCCCCTGACAGCACTAACCAGTGTTAGCTATGGCACAACATCAGTAGTAGTGCCTGGGTCACTCCTCTATCCTCTCTCTGCAGTTCCTCTTAGTTGCCTCAGTGGATGGTCTTTCTCCTCAGTGCTATCGCAGGGCCCTTCTCATGTGCTCACCCAGTCTCCCCTTCTCGCCTTCCTTCCTGTTGCCCTCCTTTGCCACCTAAGGATCCCCCCAATTATACCCAAAAAGGCCTTTGATCTCTGGTCTTCCTTCTCTTTGATCTTTTATGACCCTAGTCGCAAGTTTACTCTTCTCCTAATCTGGCTTCTCTATCTAGTCTCTCCCTGCTGCTTTGTTTGGAATTTATTACTTTATCGTCTCAGGATGCTTTGAATACAATTCCTGCCCGGCCTGTTGGTCTCAGGATGCTGATACTATCTACTTTGAATACCTCCTCTAGGCCTTCCTACTGATGTCATGCCATGAATTCTTTGCTGTATATTCCTATATTTCTATAAGCAACATTATTAACAAATCTCTTCCAACTCCTATACCACTGTATGTTTACATATCCCCCGCTTGAGGGCCTTCATATCTTGATGCGAAAGGCCCTCACTTTGCTATTTGGTTATACACCAGACTCTCCACCGTCCTTAGTGTGCCTTTCATCCGGCAGCAAATAACCAGCATACTAATTACTATTATAGTCTGTATGATTATTAGTCCTTTAAAAGTCAGTTTTACGATAGGTTGCTAAGGTTGGTTCCACCCTGATGTATCTAGTACATCTGCTGCTATGTCTTTGGTTTCTTCTGTCATCTGTTTTAAGTCCATTATATGCACATTTGTCCATTGCATCAGCATATGTAAGTCAATACTCAGTGGGGGAATTGGTCTAGTGAAATTAGGTATGGATCTCCTTATTTCTGCCTCATATCTTGCAGTCATTTGTAGTTCGTAGGAGTTATTAAAGACTGGAACTGGAAATACCATCTGACCATTAATTCTGAAATTTTTGTGTTGTGTAGCACTCATTCTTCCCATATTGCATTCTGGTGGCACTGGTGACAAAGCAATATTTGCTATTTCCCTGATCATATCGTCCAGCCACCGAGTTAGTTTGATGGAAAATGACCTTTCCCCTTGGCTCGCTTGTGGCTCTGCAAACTGTTTGGGTCCATCAGGTAGTAGGCCACACTGGGTAGTTGGGCATCAAAAACATTACAACGACAGATATACGCCTCATTGTTTTTGGTACAGCAGGTGAGTTGTGGGGCTTTCCATTCCCCTGTGCTCAGTTGAAGCATTAATGTTGGGGGATCCCAGAATTCTTTCAGAACCTGTCTGTCCAAGAGCCGCTTTCACATGCACTTACGCATGTGTCTGTGTATTTTTTAAGAGTTTTTACATGTTTTTTGGGCTTCTACATTACTTTTTTCATGCGAATATGCTTTCGAAAAACGTATGTTTATTGGCCAACTTACATGATTGGTATGGGCTGGTGGCTGATTTCGAGCCTTGATTGGCAATGACAAACCACTCAATAAAACGGGTTTGCTTCCGCGGACTTACGGGGTCATTTTGTAGGTGAAAGCAAGCTGGAGGAGGATGTGGAGGAGTATGAGTGCCTGCAGCTGAAGTTGGGCTTTTTTAATATAGCCGACATGCCCAATGTCATGTGTGCGATCGATTGCACACATGTTACGTTAGTTCTGCCCACCGATGAGGAATATCTTTTTAGGTTTGTATTTTGGGTGCACATTATGAATTTCTATAATTAATTGTTTATCTGTATTTTCAAAGTTCTTTTAAAAGCAATTATTTTCATGCATACCTTAACTAATAATTATCAGGTTTGTCTGGCAGACCTTATTTCATGCATACCTTAACTAATAATTATCAGTTTTGTCTGGCAGACCTTATTTCATGCATACCTTAACTAATAATTATCAGGTTTGTCTGGCAGACCTTATTTCATCCATACCTTAATAATTATCAGGTTTGTCTGGCAGACCTTATTTCATCCATACCTTAATAATTATCAGGTTTGTCTGGAAGACCTTATTTCATGCATACCTTAACTAATAATTAACAGGTTTGTCTGGAAGACCTTATTTCATGCATACCTTAACTAATAATTATCAGCTTTGTCTGGCAGACCTTATTTCATGCATACCATAATGCGTCTTTATTATGTATACCAGATTACACACCGACTGGTATATTGTAATATGTTATTGGTATAAATAGTTAGGGATTCAAAATTTTCAATTTTTCCTTTTAAAAAAAGGATACCATATTTTGCTGTAGTTTTATTGTACTAATGACCTCTATTTCTGCTCTTACAGCAACAGGAAGCTTGGTCATTCCATCAACGTGCAAGCTGTGGTTGGGCCTGACCTTCGCTTTTTGAGTGTGATGGCTGGGTTTCCCGGATCCACCCACAACGCATATATCCTGAGAAATTCGAGCCTCTATCAGGCTCAATCAGGAGAATTCTCTGGGGGCTGGCTACTGGGTAAGTTTGGGGAATGAATAGCATTACACTTTCAATGTCAGACTAATATTTAATTGCCTCTAAACCTGTATCAACATATGGCTGTTCTTTTCCTCTCATGACATCGTATCCAATGTAGCTAAGAAGTGGACCTTAAATGTTTTTTGTGTGTTTCCAGGTGATTCGGGATACCCACTGCTGCCATGGCTGATGACCTCCGTCCTGCGCCCTCAAACTCAGGCCCAGGAGTGCTATAACAGGGTCTATCGCAAGACCAGGGCTGTGGTGGAGATGGCCTTCGGCCTGCTTAAAACCAGGTTTAGATGCCTGGATCATACCGGGGGTGCCCGGCAGTATGACCCCAACAAGGTACTTAAGATCATAATGGCTTGCTGTGTCCTACATAACTTTGCGGTAATGCAGCAGGTCCCCCGGTATGTTGAAAAGTCACCCTCTCCTGCCACCACGGACATTCCAGAGGAATTGTATGCTGGCACCCAGAGTGCATCTGAACAAGCCGTCCGTGAACATTTAATTTCCTCATTTTTTGAGTGATTTTTTTTTTGGTTGTGGTCTTGCCAGCTGGTTTTGCTTTTTACCCAAGGTTTGGGTTTTTTTTTTTACCCAAGGTTTGTTTTTGTTTTTTTATTCCAAAAAATTTTAAACACCCAAAAAACATGACCCTAAAATCTATGTGCTTGTCATTATATCTGTTATAGATTGGTAACGTAACCAAGATATGTCATGTATACTTTAATTTGCTTATCAATACATCCTAATGTAGGCAACAAAAAATATAAACAGATTTGCATGCAATGCATTTTTATTTGCAAAGATTTGTTGTACCAATAAACATAATTAGAACACAGTACAAAACAAACTCAGGAACATAATTCATTCCACAATATAGAACTTAGTTGTTGATGTCCAATTGCAGCCTACTCAGACATCCAGTAGGCCAAGGAAGGATCCATTTGGCCACAATTTTGGGCCCTCTTAATTTCAAAAACCCTTGAGGTCCAAGGACACTTCCTCAAGGCAGAATGCTCCCTGTACCAGGAAATTCAGACCACTAGGGAGCACTGTTATTCAGGGCAAGGGGCCCATGATGGCTGGAAGCCCTAGTCCCCAAACCACACCCTCTCCAGCTCATGCCCTATTTCTGCATTACAATGTAGGCAGCCCTAAGTCACCGTGCAGCTCAACGGCTGCAAGTTCAAGGGCCAGCCAGCCTATGACACCGTGCCCCCAAGCAACTGCAAAAAAATACTTAATGCTCACAAGTCTGGGCTATGAATGGGTTGTTAGTCACCCCAGAAAGTTAACCAATATTCCACCCACCCAAAATGATGTTTGGTGGATCTCATTAGACATAAACCTGCTGCGTGTGAGCTTGAGCGGGCATTTTAATTAGGCCCAAAATATGGTATTGCCAAGTGGGGTTTCACTATCACTATCATGAATTTTATGGGCGAAATTCTTACATAACCAGCATAGACTCAAAAGGCCAAATATGTTTAGAGATCACCAGACAGGTCAATAGTGTGGGAATGTTGAGGAAAGATGTAGAATGAAATGCTTGGAAAAAAGTAAATCTGCTTGATTGACATTCTAAGGCTTTTGTTGCGCTTGAAGTACGGCCAACATCTGTGCTTGTGTGGCATTCATAATTTGCCACTGCTGAAGCATAGCCTCCCTATGCCTGTTGGTCTGGCTGTTGATATTCCTAATTTCTTCAATCAGGGTTGTGAAGTTGTTATTAAAGTTCACTAAATGTGCAGCCAGCTTCTCTCTTAATCTTAGGTTCACTGCCCTAAAGCGGTGGCTATCATTCCGCCATGCTGTCTCCGGTATCTGCACATGCCTCGTCTGGCTGACATGGCGACGTGCCTGGGGACGTCCTCCACTTCCCCTGGTTGGGGTACGTGCAGAAGCTGGAGCTATAGGCCTAGCAACCAGGCCAGATGTAGTAGGCAAATCCTCTGCAGCAGAGCTAGCACGTGGGACAGTTGGTTCTGTCTCTTGCTGCGGCCCATGGTGGTCTGTCGGCAGAGGGCGTGTTAGTCTCTGCTGCAGAGGATTTGTGGGCGGATGCTGCTGGGGCAGTGGCACCTGAGGTGGCTGGGTAGGCATTAGTGGGGCCAGGTTAATGATCTCCTCCTCCTCCAGATGGTGGATGGCATCCATTAGGGGTGGCTGTAGGGATATATAAAATAACCTGTATAAGATATTATGGCCGACATATGTTTGGCGAAGTAGTCAGCATAATGCACATGCATCACCATTTCTTGCTCAGTACACTTACCAGATCCTGGTGGTCCTGGGTTGAATATGTTTGGACTGGCTGCCGTGAAGTGGTGGCAGTGGGCAAACAGGTTGAGGGTTGCAGAGTTGCCTGGGAATTCTGAGGAGCTGTAATGTTAAACTAAAGTCAGGGTAACACATAAACCGAACTTGCATAAACATAGGATTATATTGCCTTTAAAGCACCCAGGCCTAACTTTAACTTTCGCCTACACCAGTGCTTTTACATACTCAATTTTGCACAACCCTGAACTACTGTAGCCTGTGAGCCCCCCCCCCCCCCCCCCCCCGTGGTTGGGAATCCTTCTCCTGTTTGCATCCTAAAAATCCAATAATGTACACAATTAATGAGAAGGTGGGCCACAACAATCCCCCCCAAAAAAACAACCCCGTGCTGCCTTTGCTTATTCCTCTTCTGTCTCACGGCATATTTGAGGTCTGAAAATTTCCTCTGGATCTGTTCTACATCTTTCCTTTCAGTCCCAACACAGTTGACCTGTCTGGCGATCTCCTCCCATATTTGGTTCTTGCGTATGTTGCTGGTGGCTTTAGAATTTCAGCCATACAGCTCATGAAAGTGGTCCGAAACCCCACTTGCCAACGCCATGCTTTGGGGCTCACTAAAGCATCTGCTCAAGTGCCACGCCGCAGGTTTCGCCCTAAGGTTGCCCTGGATGGCTCGTCATGGGTGGGTGGAATGTTGGGTGACATTCGTGTGTGAGTTGCAGGCGTAGAATAGCCAGAAATTTTGCTTATGATGGATTGTGCTGGACTTTGCTGGGGGCTGGGTGTCCTCAGCTGGCTGGCCAAAGAAATGACTGGCGATGAGCTGTCCGGTGACTCAGGGCTCTACACTTTCAATTCCTGACATTGGGACGGAGCAGGAGAGGGTGTGGATGGGGGGCTAGGGCTTCTAGGACAACTCTTACCCTTGCCCTTACTAGTAGTGCTCCTTTGGGTTTTTGAAGTTCTGGGCCGGGGAGCATTCTTGCTTGAGGATGTCTCCTTCGCCTTCCGAGATGGGGCAGCTTTGGAAGTGGCTGGAGTGTGTTCCACTGGATCCTTATTGTGGCGACTGGATTTTCTGGCCGAATACGAGTGGGCACTGGTTTTGTGGGACCTAGTTGCAGGCGTCGCTGAGGTTTTTTCATGCGGTTCGGCACTATGCTCATGGCACTCAGAGGATTTTTGGGTTTTGCGGCTAGCTTTCTTTGCTGGCATAGTGATATCTGTATAGACACTCAGCTGTTTATCCAAGTACCCTTTAAATACTTATGACTGTGTATGACACTTACACGTAAGCGTGCTTACGGACGTGCACATCCCGGAAACCGTTGGGGTGCAACATATCAGGCTTTCAAAATGGCACCCACGCTCTTCACCCACGAGCAGCAGGACACCATTATGCTGTTAAGTGTGGGGTCAGGACATTGATTTGCATGTGAAATGCATGCATATGCAATTAGCCAGCGCAGGCCCAAACAGTTGGGGGCACATTTTAAATTTTAACGGCGTTCCAAACAAAAGTTAGTGAGCACATGTGCGCAACAACAAAATGGCAGCTAGAAGGATAGCGGAACACTATAAATGTTAAGTTGGCTGCAAGTTAGCAACCTGCTGTAACTGTGATTATTTTGATGTTTTGACTAATCCAATGTGTTTCACTTGTAACTTTCAGATGATGATGGAGGCCAGGTACGACTACCTGGCGAATTACTTCCTGAAGTGGACCTTGGCCCTGGAGATCGTGGCCAAAATTGAAGCCGACAGCGGCACCACCTATACCTTTACCCAGATCATCCAACACTGGTTGGACCTAAAGAGAAGGAAGGCCCCGGGTGAGGTGATTCTTCGCTCAGCATTTCCCAAATAAGTACATGACTATTACTTGTAAGCTATTCAAAAATCCATATTTATGGCTCTGCTTATGAATGCTATTCTCTTCTAGTGAGCGAATGGGATTTCAGGATCCGACCCACCCGGAGGCCAGTGCGGGATGGATCTGGGCCTAGTGAGGGTGGTGCCACTCCAGGGCCAAGGTCCTCCCCCCCTCCTCTGTAGGTGGCTCAGAGCAGCCAATAGACCTCTCTACAGAGCAGGGGCAACAGCGCGTTGCCAGGGAGTCGTACCTGATGGCGGAGCACTATGTTTGTCTGACTGAAGCACACACAGGTACATCCACTGTCAACACACACTAATTCCCTGCTTCTATTCTTTTAGATGTCGATGTAGCGGGTGGAGAGCGTCCCTTGGAGAGGCCACCAGATGACGCCCCTGAGCTGCATGGCGAAGGTGGTTGTTGTCACACTGACATTATGAAACCAATGTTGGCTTGACATAATCTGACATTACAAGTAAACATATTTTTCATTCCTCAACAGCCTCAGATCCTGGTCAGTGGCAGGCCCCAGAGGGAATGCTGGTCTCCCAAGCAGAGGTCGCCCACCAGCCTGGTAAGTTTTGTGACTAATTATTTAAGTACATTAAACATAGCTTCGTTCACAGGTCTTGACAAAGTTGCCCCTAATCCCTTAGCATAATGACCTATGGCCTAATCCCTAGCCTAATACCTTAGCATAATGACCTATGGCCTCATGCCTTTGCTGTAACCTTAATTATATTTCATTCCACAGCTAGCAAACATGTATATGGCTAGAAATAATTATTGCTTCCTTTACACAGAAACCCCACAGGACAGACTCAAAAAATTGACAGCGACGGTGTATCGGCTGGTGGGCGACATCCAGGAGCTTGCTGCTTCCATGGGGACCAGTGAAGACTAGAATCCTGGGGCCTGCCACTTTTATAAAAATTGTAAATAGTTTTAAAGTTTTAATTATTAATATTTTTAAAAATTTTCCCAACACACAAGGCAAAAAACCCAAAAAGTCCAGATAATAAATGCTGTTAAACTTAACCATGTTTCCTGTTTATTTCAGTTTAAGTTAGACACTATTTAGACATGAACACAGGGCCAAAAAAACAAACTGAAGAAATCAAGAAAGAACAAAAAATAACAAGTACCTGAAGAACATTAGGTAAGCATGAAGGATGGGAGAACATCTAAAGTGGAACCGCAAGTGAGTTTAGGTAAGCATGAAGGACGGGAGAACATCTAAAGTGGAACCGCGAGTGAGTTTAGATAAGCATTATGCATGGGAGAAGATGAAAACAGGGAACCGCGAGTGAGTTTAGGTAAGCATGGAAGCAGAAGTGAGCGAGAGAATAGTTGAGACAGGGACAGGATTGAGGGTAAAAGGTGCACGCATGCGTACATAGCAAATTCCAGTAAAAAATGCCGCTTGGATGTATTTTGGGAGGAAGATGCATGCAGAATATAACGGGACATGGAAAATTATCGTGGGAACCTACGTTAAAAAACGCTTAAAAACTGAAAAAAAAACGAGGAGTACGTGGGTAACGTATACCGTAGCCTCGTTCTGTAGAGAACGCAACGAGAGGCAGAAAATGCCATCCTCGTCGGCGTACGCATCTACGAACAGTAAACGGAAGGCTTCCGATGGAGGCTCTGATTCATGCGTAAGCTTACGCGCACACGGGAAAAAAATTTATTATACACAGAACGGGCCTAATACGAAACAGTTTGGAGGAGGCACTGAATCAGGCCTTATGTCTCTCAAAATGTCCAACATCTTGCTAAGTAGATAATCTCCATAAGCCGAGCACACTATGTCCTTCCTTATCTGATTTTCCCGGGCCTCTCTATTATTTAATGCTATCAGTTCATTAAGTTTATCTTGGACTTGAATGAACGTACAAGCAATTGTGTGCATGTTGAACAACGTGATTTCTTCCTCCTGCTCAACATCCATCTGGGTATCCAGCATGGGGGACATAAATTTTTCTTTTAAAAAATGTCTAAGGTTTCTACCATTACTATATAATGCTTCTATGTCCGCTCTGTTCCAGACAGACATGCCTGACCCAAATAATCCTGATATGGTTCCGACCCAACCTTCTAAACCACGTTTTGAGCTTTT
This sequence comes from Gastrophryne carolinensis, assembly GCA_027917425.1. NCBI lineage: Eukaryota > Metazoa > Chordata > Amphibia > Anura > Microhylidae > Gastrophryne > Gastrophryne carolinensis. Next base: position 115,026,617 of record CM051244.1, on the reverse strand, counting down.
ATGATTAATGTTGTTCATGTTATTGCTTCGGCTATTCCTCTTCCAGAATGCTAGAATTTTGTCTTTATTAAATGTGCTATAAATATCCCTAACTTCTTGGGAGCACAGATCAGAGGGTAGGGACCATTGTGAAAAGTCTAGCATAACTGGTACATGTAAGTATTTGACATTATTATATAATGTCCCTGGAATGGGTTGTGCCACAAGACCACGTGGGGACATATGAATTACATGAGGACATTTCTCCATCTCCTGTAACGTTATGCTAATTCCCTTACTCTTATCCCCCTCTGCCCATACATCATCGGGTTGACAGGTTACAATTCCATCTTGCTTTAGTGTAATATTTCTTTCGAGATGTGTCCTAAGACTGTCCTCCTCCTCCACTATTTCTGTAGTCTTGTGCCACGCCATCCCCCCAGGGTATACCCACTTCACAAACTTGTCTCTGAGATTTATGAACGGGACGATAATATTACACTCTATAGGGTCGATTCAAAGAAACATGTAACAGCTTGGATTTTGGTGCCGATCATCCTATTTTTCCCGAACTCTCGTGCGTTCGTATAAACTTGCGAGTGATTCTATAAGCAAATACGTTTCTATCCTAAAATGTACGTCCGTTCGTATGGCAGTTCGCGAATCAGACCTATGTCAGTTTCCATCCTGAATTTTCCGTTTCATTTCTCAGGTTGCAACATTGGTTTTGCCCTTTTTCCTTTTTTGTCTGGACGTAAATCCTTCTGATCTTGCGGCTGCGCACTACAAACTTACCTCATTAAAGTGCATTCTAAATATTTGGTCTTATATTTTTCTTTATTTCATTCATTTTGTAGTAACCAACCATTAATGAATGCATTTGCATAAGTAAATCTTACTTTGTTTAATTTTTAGTTAACTTGCATTTTTTACTTGTGGATTTAATTTTAATATTTTGGCTTCAAATGGTACAACTTAAAATTTTGTGTGTGGTTACCCACACCCTCTCCATACAGATTGCTCTCAAAAATTAAAAAACACCCAGCAACTTCTGCATGTTATGAGCCTAGAAACAGCCAAGATGGCGGGTCAGGTCTTATCGGCAGCCTGCAAACAGAAAGGGCCTTGTGACTGTGTTGCTCTGCATTCTTTGATTTCTGACCTTTCCGTGCCCCCAGCTCTGCTGTGTCTGTGCAAAATACAGCAGTAACCCACATCCTGCACTTTATCCCGCTCTCCTCTCCTCAGTAAGTGTGATGCATCTGACCAAAGATGTGCTTAAATAAGTAAAGGTAAACAACTACACCAATAAATGCAATCTAAAAATATTATTCTAGTACATCAATTTAAAAATAAATAACAAAGGACATAAGTTTCTTTAATTAACGCAAATATATTGCAAAATAAAGGTTTACATGCAAATGACTAATTAAGGTCCACATTAAAATGCTTTTATAAGGCATACATGAATCAGGTATGCATTGCCATACAATTTATGGCCTCGGCCATGCTGATACATGCAGTTCATTGGAGCTCAAGACGCGCAGACTCCTCCACATAGCCAAAAAACCTGTTCAAGAACAGCAATCCGACTGCTAAAAGGTGTCGGCAGTGGCTTTCTTTTAAAACGTATTTAGAGGTTTGAAAACTGTTCTCTGAATCACACCTAAACACATTTGATTATCCTAAGTTTTAGGATTTGATCCTAAGTTTTAGGATTTGATCCTAAGTTTTAGGATTTGATCCTAAGTTTTAGGATTTGATCCTAAGTTTTACGTTTTGATCCTAAGTTTTACGTTTTGATCCTAAGTTTTACGTTTTGATCCTAAAATTTAGGAACGAACTTGCGATGATCGTAAGAGCATATACGCATTCGTACGTAGGCTCGTGCGAGTCGGAAATGGCCAAAAAAACAGGAAAAGATGACTAACACCCACCCAAACTTACGATTCTCGATCCGAAATCAATTAACTTTTGCTCTTTGAATCGAGGGGTATGACTACCTATGCACCTTCCTTTCCAGATATACTATTATCAGTCACATTTACTCCCTTGGATGTCTTTCCTACTCCTAGGATAATATCCGCTTTTGGTTTCATTACTAGATTTCTTTTTTCTCTATTGAGATGCATGGTCCCGGTCATGTTGCTATTGCCTGTAGTTAAATCCGGGCCCAACCGAACACATCTTTGTGTCCGGCTTATGACGACCGTCCGCTCAGTGTATAACATCAGAACTGAAATTAGTAACACCATGATTGCCTTCACTCTCAGCGCCTTCCAGGTCAGCATGCCCAATCCTTTCACAGAACCGTGGAGTTTCATTTCTGTAAAAGATTAAGCATTTCTGTAAATACATAGTCTATGCATTTTTCAGCTGGTTAATGTGGTACCATTTGAGGAGGGGTTTTCCTTTAGCTGCTGTCACTTTAATTAGATAAACCGATGGGCTTGCTTTGTTTACAATGCTGAAGGGTCCTTTCCAAGGGGGAGTGAATGCATGTTCCCGCTTACCAAAGTTCCTCACCATTACAGCGTCTCCCACATTGTATTCAAAGGGCCGCACCTTTTTATCAAAATGTTTCTTTATGCATTTTTTGGATTGTCCCAGATTCTGGGCTACGAATTTGTTAACCTCCTGTAAAAACTCATTGATATTTTGGACCCAAGCGTCTGTAACAGCGCCTTGCGCATAAGTCTACCCATCATTATCTGATAAGGACTGATCCCTGTGGTAGAGTGAGAGTAGACCTTATCGCCATCAAGCACAGAGGTAACATATCTTTCCAGGCTGTGGGCCTTCCTGAACAAAACTTAGTCAACATGGTTTTAATGGTGCGATTCCCTCTTTCCACGGCTCCAGAAGATTGTGGGTGATACGCCACATGAAGTTCATGCTTAATATCTAACAGTTTCTGTAACTGCTGAAAGATTTTTCCTGTGAATGCCAGGCAACAATACTTTTGCTGCTGTTACAGCATTTTGATTCTTAGTTGGGAATGCTTCCACCCATTTGCTGAAAACATCTATCACTACCAAGCAGTATGTGTAGCCGCCAGGGGTTTTGGGCAAAGGACCGATGAAATCCACTTGGATGTGTGACTGTGGGGCAGACCTTAAAAAGGCTTTGTTGGAACATGAGGGGGGTTGAGTGGCAAGCAAGGCAAGCATTTGGCACATTTTACATAAACGTCCTCTTTGATGGTAGGCCTCCAGACTGCGCTCATCAGTTTATGTAGTGTTTTATCTGCTGCATAATGTCCACCCACGGGGTGAGCATGAAAAATTTAAAAAAACTCAGCAGCACAGTCAGGGGGAATACACACTACTGGAAAACCCGCCTCTGGATGATACATGAGGAGGGGCTTCCCCAAATTGCAAGGCACTAAACCCGTTGACTCTGCCCATGCTGTGGGTGTGGGAGTTGGCTTCCCTGCCAGATGCCACTGCCGTACATTTTCATATGGACCAAATGATTTTTGCAACGAGACTAGGTCTGAATGTGTGGCTGGCTGTACTGCAGAGATTTCTGGGCTGAGGGGAGGCTCCCACAAGACAGACTCCTTTGCTGCCCTTTTGCACAATGGTCAGCCTCACTGTTTTTCTCTGCGTGTATTGACTCCTTGGAGTGGCCTTTCACCTTAATAATTGCACATGGGGCTTTCCTCTGTTGCAGCAAGTTCCCAATATAACATAACAAACTTACATGCACTAAAGGTCTGCCATCCGTGGTCCTGAACCCATTTCACATATACAGAGGCAGCATGGTGAATGTGTTTACCACATAAGCACTGTCACTGTGAACATTCATACCTAAATCAGGACACTCTTCCAAAATACGGCCAATGACTGCTAACTCGGCATACTGAGATGAGTGAACTCCACAAGAATGCATTATTGCCTTCTCCGGAAATACAGCAGCAAATCCCATGTATGCCTTGCCCTGATCATGATAAGACGAACCGTCACAGTAAACATCTATGCCAGGCATGGAGGTGTCAGATATAGGGTTAGGTGGAAGGAAAATATTGAGTGGAAGAGGGCACTCGTGAGGTTCTCCTGGGTAAAGCAAGAATGCAGGGAGTAAGGTGGTCTGTTTTGAGGTAATCTCTAGGTCATCAAAGTCCATCTTGACAACCGAGCTGAAGATACTAACGTTTCAGTAGTAGGTTCAGGGGCATGTGAGGGCTATGAAGTGTAACTCAGTTAAGTCCAGTGATATACGTGAAATGCTGCAAGGCCCAAAACGACGCCAACAGATGTCGCTCACAAGCAGAATACCGACTTTCGACTGGTGTCAGGACATGGGAGCCATAAGCGATAGGCCGTAGTCTTCCATGGTGCTCTTGGCATAGTACTGCAGCCAATGCTTGATCTGTGGCAGCAACTTCTAAAAAAAAAGTCTTTGATGGATCCGGGGTGATTAGAGCAGTTGCTTCCATTACTGCCCTCTTTAAGGAGTTGACAGCCGCTGTGTGTATTTCTGTCCATTCTTTGCGAATATCTTCCTCTGCCACTTCCTTCTTTAACAGATCATACAAGGGGCGTGCTCTGTCGGCAAAATATGGAATAAAGTCTTTTTAGTACTGGACTAGACCTAAGAAAGATCTTAATGCTGTTTTAGACACCGGCAAACTCAGTCTCTGTATAACATCTACCTTATGTTGATCAGGCACCTTCTCTTCAAGAGTGAGGCTTACCCCCAGGAAATTCAAGGATGTTCGCAACAGCTGGCATTTCTTCGGGATGACCTTCAGCCCAGCTTTGTCCAGTAGCTCCAAAAGTTTTTTCAGTAAAATGAGGTGCTCATCTTCCTGTCTCTGTGACCAAAAGCAGATCATCAACATACTGTAAAATTGCATGGGGTTTGGAGAATCTGGTTAAAATGGCTCCACACTTGAGTCTTTTTTGCCTCAATAGACACAGCATGGGAACCCTGGAATGCTTTCAAACTCAGTCTTTTATTCCCAGTATGTCACACACCCCGCTTCCGAATATTCATGACACTTGGGTAACTGTCCTGTAGAGGGCGATCTTGCAGAGATGACATGAAAAAAAGGAACCCCTCCCGGTCCATAAATACCTGGGACCTCCCACCATTCCCCAGTATTTCGTCTCTGCAGTCGGCGAAGCAAGCCAGAAGATGGCTGTCTCCTCCTTGCAGGTAGCCGGGGTAACCCCCCGGCCGTTTGTTTCTATTGCTGCCTGAACCTTTTTTATTCAAACTATAGCAGTATGCCTCACTAGGCTGAAGGTCCAGGCAATGGTAGGCTGCACCTGTGGTGTATATGGGAGCTTGCTCCCCCGTGAGACCCCATACAAAGGGGTAGGCGGTGTCCGGGTTGGTGATCCCGGCTTGGGATGCCCCGTCCCTCTTACCCTTTCACCTATTGGTGTGGGTTCTCCCTCCTACCGTATCCCTCTGTGCCCCTTGGGGGGGGGGGGTGGAGGCCTTTTCTCCCGTGGGTTGTTTGGCTTTATTTGGGGGAAAAGGTGTGTGTATGGTGTGTGTATATGTGGTGTGTTTTGGCGGCCGTTGTTAGCTGGGCTGGTTTCTACTCAGGTGCAGTTAAGGAGGGGGCCGGGCGCTCGGCGTGCTCGTTGCGGCCCGCCCCCCCCTCGAGGTAGGCTTCTCTGAGGCGCTCTGCTGGCTGAGGCCGGGCCCTGCGTGAGGGAGGGGGCGGGGCCGGAGCCAGGCGCGGCCATGTTGTGCGCTGGCCCGCCCCTCTTCTTCCGGCCTCGCTGATCTCGCTGCTCTCCCTCTCATTCCCTCGCTGCTGTGAGGGTTGACGGTCGCCGCTTTGCTGGTGTGAGTAATTTCTGTTTATTTCCCCATTTTATCTGTTCATATATGTGTTGGGTGATGTGCATGTTGACACTTTTGTTCTCCCTGTTCTCATGTCTTCCAGGTGGGATCCCTTCTTTTGATGTTTAAAAAGGGGGTTCTCCCGGTCCTAGGGTCCCTTAGAATTTAATTTAGGGTTCCTAAAAATTAAAAAAAAAAATAAAAAATCCTCCCACTTGGGACTTGAAGGGGCAGCCTGGGTAGCTTAAAAGCGTAAATCCCTCTGGTCATTGCGACTACATTAAAAATCACCATATGGAGGCTTCTCAGGATACCGGGCTTGGGCTCCCGTCGGGGCAATCCCGGCAGTGTGTGGGTTGTGGGGTATCCCTTGCGGGGGATAATGTACTTATTTGCATACCTTGTGCTCAGCAGGCCATAACGCAGCAGTCGGTGGCCCAGGCATCTGGGTCCGGGGTCCCGGCCTCATCTCCTTCCCCACCCTGCCTTATCCGTACCCTTAGTGATGTTGTCACAGGTGGGGAGTCGCAATCTGATGTGGGTGCCAGATTGACTAATATTGAGAAATTTATTTCTTGCTCTGTTGCCAGAAAGGCCTCGGCTAAGAGAAAGCATTTGTCTCAAGCCGCGCCGGCTTTTGAGTTTGATGATTATGATTTTCTTGACTGGTCTGATTATTCCCTGCTAGAAAAGGGGGAATTATTTGAGGATTCTGAGGGTTCTGACAATCAGCAGTTTGTTGCTGCTGATACTGAGCAAGGGCAGGGGGATGCTGTGGATACCCCGAAGGTCTTGGCTCACCTTTTTGAGGTTCTGGCGATTTCTCCTCCTGAGGAGGCCGCTCCGCAAAAAGGGGAATTCCTTGGGACTTCTAAGCCGTGCCTAGGATTCCCAAATCAAAAGCATTTTGATGGCATTATTCTTAAGGAATGGGAGAAGCCTACTCGGCTTCCAGGTATTCCTCAAGGTTGGGATAAGAAGTATCCCTTTCCGGTGGACGTGGTAAAACGATGGTCGTCCCCTCCCAAGGTGGATGCCCCGGTGCTCGGGTTATCTAATACTTCTATTTTGCATTCTCCTGACTCCACCACTCTCAAAGATGGTGAGGATAAACGCATTGATCAGATGGCTTGCCACGCTTTTGCTAGTGTCGGTTCAGACTTGCGGCCTGTTTGTGCTTCGGCGCTTACGGCAGTGGCTACCAGGTCTGTGGTTAGGGACCTGTTGAGTAGTTCCAGGCTTGACCCGGCTAGTGATGAGTTCGCCGCCTTTATGCGGTGTGAATTGTTCATGTCCTTTGTGCTTGCCGCCTTGGATGACACCATGGTCATGTGTGGTAGAACCTCGGCCTTGCTTGTAGCTATTCGGCTGTCGGGGTGGTTGTGCCAGTGGGCGGCTGATTTTGTGGCCAAAAAGTCGCTTACAGCACTTCCCTTTGTGGGGTTGCGGCTCTCTGGAGAAAGATTAGATTCTGTCACGAAAGGAGGGAAGTTACCTCAGCATAAGAGGCAATGTCGTCCCATTCAGCCGTCGATTCTCTTCGTCAGGGGGACTTCATGACGTCCATAGACATCAAGGATGCGTATCATCATGTACCTATCTTCCCGGCACACCAGAGATTCCTCAGGTTCGTGGTGGAAGATCAGCATTTTCAGTTTGTGGCCCTTCCATTCGGGCTTACCTCGGCTCCGAGGGTGTTCACCAAGGTACTGGCGGGGGTGATGGCCCTCCTCAGAGTCCAGGGCATTCGCATTGTACCATACCTGGACGACCTTCTCATTTTGGCTTCCTCTCTCAGCCAAGCGGAGCTAGACACCAGAGTGGTGGTATCGACGCTGGAGAGGTTCAGCTGGGTGATCAACTATCCCAAGTCCCAAGGTTTCATTTCTGGGCATGACTCTGGATGCCTTTCAGGGCAGGGTGTTCCTTCCTCAGTCCAAGATTCTTCTGATCCAAGATTTGATTTGGCTTCTACTATCCAATCTCTGCCCGTCTATCCGGCTAGGGATGAGATTGGTAGGTTTGATGGTGGCTTCCTTCGAGGCAGTCCCTTTTGCCCAGTTTCACATGAGGACGCTTCAGCTCCATCTTCTAGCGACTTGGGACAGGTGTCCGCTGTCATTAGATCAGTCTTGTCTGCTGTCTCCCCGGGCTCAGCAGTCCCTTCAGTGGTGGCTAGTGTCAAGCAATCTGTTGAAGGGCAGATCCTTTCTGGCCCCTTGTTGGGAAACGGTCACCATGGACGCCAGCCTGTCGGGCTGAGGGGGCTTCTGGAGGGAACATCAGTTCCAAGGGTTATGGGGGCCTCAGGAGGCTCATACCCCCATCAACGTTTTGGAGCTGCGGACCATTTGGTTGGTTCTGTCTCACTCGACTCTTCTCTTGCAGGGATTGCCAGTTCAAGTCCAATCGGACGGCGGTCGCTAACATCAATCACCAAGGAGGGACTTGCAGCAGGAGTGCACTCAGGGAGGTATCTCTGATCCTTGTTTGGGCAGAGAGCAATGTCCCATGCATCTCAGCTATTTACATCCCGGGAGTGGAGAACACGAAGGCGGACTCCCTGAGCAGGAGATCCTCTCTCCGAGGAGAATGGTCTTTCAGTTCCAAGGTATTCCAGTCCCTTTGTCACAAGTGGGGACTCCGGAGGTGGATCTCTTTGCCTCACGTCACAATCACAAGCTTCCTGCCTTTGTGTCTCTGTCTCAGGATCCTCTGGCCCTGGCAGTGGATGCCATGTCCCTGGCTTGGAGGGAACTGGGGTTTCTGTACCTGTTCCCCCCCTTCTCCATGGTGAGCAAGGTGGTGTGCAAGCTAACTCTAGAAGGGGCACCAGCAATTCTGGTGGCTCCAAGGTGGGCAAGACGAGTGTGGTTCGCAGACGTCATGCGGCTGGCAGTAGATCAGTTTTATCTGCCTCTTCTCCCGGATCTTATCACCCAGGGTCAGCTATGCTACCCCAATTTACCAACGCTGGCTTTGACGGCGTGGCTGCTGAAACCTCCATCTTAAAGGAGGAAGGTCTTTCTGATGCGGTGGTTCAGACTCTTGTTAGAGCTAGAAAGAGATCTTCCTCTAACGTCTACTATAGGACTTGGAGGTCTTATATTAACTGGTGCAAGGCTAGGGCCTTGCCTTGTAGGGTGTTTTCTATTCCCAGAATTCTGGAGTTTCTTCAGCATGGTCTGGACTCGGGGTTCCAGCTTAGTACTTTTGAAGGGGCAGGTTTCTGCCCTGGCGGTTTTCTTTCAAAGGTCTTTTGCTCTTCATCCCCTGGTTAAGACATTTTTCCAGGGGATTACTCATGTGCGGCCTCCTAGACAGCCCTTGCTGCCGGTTTGGGATTTAAACTTGGTTCTGTCGGCTCTCCAGGGGCCTCCTTTTGAGCCGGTGCATGATATTGCTCTTTCTCTGCTCACTCAGAAGGTTGCCTCTTTGGTGGCTATTACCTCTGTTCGGCGTGTCTCTGAGTTGGCGGCTTTGTCCATTCAGGCTCCTTATTTTGAGAGGCACCTGGACAAGGTCGTTTTCCGCTTCAAGCCAGATTTCCTTCCTAAGGTTTCGGCCTTCCACCTCAATCAGGATGTAGTTCTCCCTTCCTTGTGTCCTAAGCCTAGCAATGACAAGGAGAGGACTTTACATTCTTTTGATGTGGCTCGCTGTGTGAAGTATTATTTGGTGGCTACTTCTCCTTTTCGTAAGACGGACGCCTTTTTCGTGGTGCCTTCCGGGCCCAGGAAAGGTTTGGCGCCCGCTAAGTCATCCATTAGTAAATGGATTCGACAGGCCGTTGTTGGGGCCTATTCTGCCAAGGGGAAGATTCCCCCTTTTCGTGTTACTGCTCATTCTACTCGTGCTGTTGGAGCATCTTGGGCTTTTCAGCATCAGGCTTCTGTTGAACAAGTTTGCAAGGCTGCTACTTGGTCTTCCGTTCATACTTTTTCTAAGTTTTAAAAGGTTGATGTGCAGGCCTCAGCGGATGCTGTTTTTGGCCGCAAAGTTCTGCAAGCTGCAGTAGTTTAAGTTTGCATTATTGCCTTTTTTGGATCCCCACCCATTATGGACACTGCTATTGGATGTCCCAAGTGTCATGAATATTCGGAAGCGGGGTGTGTGACATACTGGTAATAATACCATTTTGTGATTACTCACCTGTAAAATGGTTATTACAAGTATGTCACACACCCCGCTTCATCCCGCCTTTTTTGGTTTTCTTGGATCCTTTATATGGTGAACCATTTTCTTTGCTGTTTACATTTGGCACTTCCTGGTCCCTTTACTGCTGTCTTATACTGGGGAATGGTGGGAGGTCCCAGGTATTTATGGACCTGGAGGGGTTCCTTTTTTTCATGTCATCTCTGCAAGATCGCCCTCTACAGGACAGTTACCCAAGTGTCATGAATATTCGGAAGCGGGGTGTGTGACATACTTGTAATAACCATTTTACAGGTGAGGAATCACAAAATGGTATTTTTAGTATCTAGAGGATGTGTATTTCGGCTACTGGTATGTATTATTGATATGGAGGCCCCGGTATCAATCAACCTCCGTTCAAAGCAGCCAATATGGTGGGACGATTGCATCCATCTCTTCTGCACTCCACCACAGATGAGATAGAGGCTGCGTTTCCCTATGCAGAATTATTACAGCTAGCAGTGAGGTGGGGATCCACAGAGCAATTGTTTGTTGGGCCTGCAATCTGACTTATGGCTTGTATTGCTCTGTGTTTCACCAATTCTCTATTAGCTGTCAACAGTTGCTGCCGCAACTCATAATAAGATGGAGACATTGTAGGCGATCTTGCTTGTCTAAACCTGCATGCTTTAGACAAATGGCCTACCTGACCGCATGTATAACATTCAAAGGCTTGTCCCTTTTCAAAGGGTCCTTTAGATTTTATTGAGGGCTTAGCGTGAATATAGCCTTTAGACTTATAGTATGGAGCTGGACCTTCCACTGCTGCTACCTTACCTCTAATATGCCTCCTCTGCTCCTTAAGAATTGCTTCAGCCCTCTTAAAGCAAATCATGATTTTGGGATATGAATTTTGAGAGGTCACAGACAAACCCACCAGCCTACGAACTTCTGGGCAAACCCTGTTAAGCAGGGCTCTTTTATAGCTGTCATCATTTTGGGTACTGGCAGCCCCATTTGGCAAAGTTCATTTATATAGGAGAAACAGTCTTTCTGCAAACCCTTGTACAGTCTCACTTCTTCCCTGTGTACAGTTCCCAAATGAAACATGATGGTCAGTCTCATCAATACCTAGAAGCCTTAATACTTCTTCTACTAACTGATGTTTCATTCTGGGCTCAGTAAACACAGAAGCTGGGAGACCTGCTCTCACTGCATTATCTAGGCTTGCCACAATGATTCGAATCATCACATCCACTGGATCATCCCCCAGACTGATGAGCCAAAGTTCTTTACTCAGCACCTGCACTTCAGTACTAGCTAGCGGCTTTGATACTGTGGTCTCTGAGACCATGAACCCCATGACATCCATTTGTTTTTCTGTAGTGATTGGAGCCATTTTGATTTCTGTTTGATACTCTAGTTCCTCATCTGTCTTTCCCTCCTCCCTGAAGTCCCAGCTATGTCTATCACCCCCTGTCCTGGGCATATTAAATGCCGCCACTATAGCACTCTGTCGCCCCAATTGTTTCTTCAACTATTCAATCTGGGCTGCGCACTGAGAATGATCCACTTCTGAATGACTGAAGGATATGGCCAGCACTCGTATGGCTGCCTCTGTATCCTGCAGTCTTTCTTGAAGCCTTTCATTTTCTTTGCGGAGTTGCTCATTCTCTTCTACTGTCTGTTGATGTTTAACCCCTAATATTACTGCCTGTTGCCCAGACATTGCTAGGGACACAGCAATATGATCTAACTGCTTAGCCTTTTCCTCTGTCTCATTTTTTAACTCCATAATACTGTGATATTTAGTTGCTAACCAATGTGCTGCAAAAATAAGTGCATTCTTTCCCTTCTTTTTATTTAATTTCTTTTCACTTATCATGGAAGCCACATAATCCTGTGCCTGCTTCCAGGGATCAGTAGATCCTTCCATTTCTTTAATTAACCCCTCTGTGTATCTTTTTCAACAGTCTAACATGTCTAACGAAAAAGAGAATGTTTACACAACACAAAAATTACAATAAGAAAAATTTAGTATTTAGTATTCTAAAGCCACCACCAGATACCGATTAAATTGCACAATGCGTCAAATACAATGATACCTCAATATTTACCACCGCTCGGCGCTCTGTAAATACACAAGATTCCTCCTGACCTGTGGCTCTGCCAAATATGTAAAAAGCTTGTCCAATTTATGTGATAACTAAAATATTAATTATATATATATATATATATATATATATATATATATTTATCCTGCTCGGCTCAATTAAAATAGACAAACACATATACAAATATTATCAATATCTGGCCAATGATAACACAATGGATATACGCATAAGACTGTAGATTCTTTGGACTTCTGGGATAGACAAAGGACACTAAGACAAATGGCAAATAAAGAGATATATTGTCAAAATGGCAAAAGACGATACAATTTACTCTACATGCGACCCCAGATATATTAACCCCTAATGGCTGGATTTACAGCACCAACACCATACTGAGACAGAAAAATCACACAAGGAATGCACTTAATCATGCAGAAAAGAAAAGAGCCACACAATACACTGCTAGACGTAATGGTTATGGTAGTGGCAATACAGCACTAACCAGTGTTAGCTATGGCACAACATCAGTAGCAGCTCTCTGCAGTTCCTCTTAGTTGCCTCAGTGGATGGTCTTTCTCCTCAGCGCTATCGCAGGGCCCTTCTCATGTGCTCACCCAGTCTGTCCTTCTCGCCTTCCTTCCTGCTGCCCTCCTTTGCCACCTAAGGATCCCCCCAATTATACCCAAAAAGGCCTTTGATCTCTGGTCTTCCTTCTCTTTGATCTTTTATGACCCTAGTCGCAAGTTTACTCTTCTCCTAATCTGGCTTCTCTATCTAGTCTCTCCCTGTGGCTTTGTTTGGAATTTATTACTTTATCGTCTCAGGATGCTACTATCTGCTTTGAATACAATTCCTGCCCGGCCTGTTGGTCTCAGGATGCTGATACTATCTACTTTGAATACCTCCTCTAGGCCTTCCTACTGATGTCATGCCATGAATTCTTTGCTGTATATTTCTATATTTATATAAGCAACATTATTAACAATTCTCTTCCAACTGCTATACCACTGTATATTTACACAGGCATTTGTGGACATCCGGCAGGGGCAGGCTTCCTGGTAGCGGGGATGCGACCGCCATCGTGCTTGGCTAGACTTGGCTGGGGCAGAGAAACAGGTTCCATGCATCTCGGCTGTGCACACACCTGGAGTGGACAACTTGCAAGCCGATGATCTCAGCAGAGCGGTCCTGCATCAGGGGGAATGATCTCTCAGTCAGAGGGTCTTTCAATCCCTATCCATGCGCTGGGGGATTCCGGATGTAGATCTCGTTGCAGCACCGCACATTTGGGAAGTTCCAAAGTTTGGGTGCCGGTCCAGGGATCCTCTAACAATAGCAACAGCCCTGACTCTTTAGTGGTCAGCATTCTTATGCATTCCCTACGATTCCACTACTGGGTCGAAAAACGATAGCTCGCAAGGGAGTCCCAACCATTCTGGTGGCTCCTCAGTGGCCAGGAAAAAGCTGGATCTCAGACATAGTAAGGATGTCAGAGGGCAACAATTGGAGATTACCCAACGATCCTGCTCCTCTCACACAGGGGCCTCTAAGGTCAATTTACAAGTTCTGGCATTGACGGCCTGGCTATTGAATCCTTCATATTAGCAGAAAAGGGGGTTTTCTGCCAGAGTCATCCAGACTATGCCAGGAAGAAGTCTTCATCAATGATCTACTATAGAGTCTGGTGAGCATTTATCGCTTGGTGCAAATCCAAAGGGTTCGCTTGTAGAACTTTTTCTGTTCCCAGAATATTGGATTTTTTGCAGAAAGGTCTTGATAAAGGTCTTCAATTGAGTACTTTAAAGGGACAGATATCTGCTTTATCTTATCTTTTTTTTCAGAAGCCCATTGCTGAGAATACATTTATTAACCCTTTAAATGCCAGCCACGTAAAATTTACGTGGTTGCCTCTCCGTCACTTAAGTGCCAGCCACGTAAAATTTACGTGCCTGGCATTTACCCCTGCTAGTGGGCAAAAAAAAAAAAAAAATTACTCACCTGACCCCTCGTTAGATCCGGCCGGGTCTCCTCTTCCGCCCCCGGAATAGGCCGCCCCCCCCCCCGCTTCTGCAGCAGCAGCTGCTAACTGTAAAAAAATAAAAAATAAAAATGACATTCACTTACCTGTGTGTGCGCTGGCTCCCGCTGTCCCTCCTCTTCACCTGGGGGGCCTCCGATCACCCCCCAGGACTTACCGATCTTCAGGAGAGAGCCCGGAAGGCTCTCTCCTCTCTCCTCTTCGATGGCGGCCGCCATCTTGCCGCTAAGCCCCGCCCCCTTGGGGGCGGGGCTATGACGTCATCCCGGTCCGTCGCACCGTCAAGCCCCGCCCCTTTTGGGGGCGGGGCTATGACGTCATCCCAGCCCCGATCACCGGCTTCAGCGTTCTCAGCTGTCAGATGCCGGTGATCGGCAACGGGGAAGGAGGTGGCAGGAGATCCTCTGATCTCCTGCCTCCCCCTTCTCTGATGCCGATCACCGGCATCTGTCAGCAGAGCGGCGTGGGACAAAGGAGCTTACAATCGGAGGTAAGTACAGTAAAAAAAATTTTTATTTTTTTTTTAATAAAATACTTTTGTGTGGCGTTTTTTTTCATTTAACCCTTTGTGAACTGGTAAGGGGTCCATGAGACCCCTTATACCAGTTCACAAGGTTCTGGGTATGGCAAGTCACCTGCAGCTAGTGGGTGGCTTGCCATTAACCCCCAGCCCCCCATTACCTGCCTCCCCAACGGCCAGGGGGGGGCAGAAGGGCCCGGGCCACTTAGTGGCTATGTGGGCTAGTAGCCTGCAGGGCCAGGGGCCACCAACGCTGGCCCCTGCGCCCTGTTCTACAAGCCCCCATAGCTGGCCTGGGTCGGTAATGCTGGGTAGGGGGGACCCTACGTCATTTTTTTGGGGGATTTTTAAGGGTTTTTAACCCTTAAAATTCCAAAAAAAATGGGGTCTCCCCCCCTAGGAGGGGGAACCCTATGTCATTTTTTTTTTAATTAACCCTTTTGTTTTCTGTCATCCAGCAGCTATAAAAGGCTGAAAGAGTGCTCCACTATGGATGGGAGGTAAGTATTAAAAAAAAAAAATAATAAAATATTTTTTCTCTTTGTGTGTCTGTGTTTTATTTTTACATTTAACCCCTTGTGAACTGGTAAGGGGTTCATGACCCCTATACCAGTTCACAAGGCTGGGGGAGGTGGCAAGTCACCTGCGCTAGCCGGTGACTTGCCATTAACCCCCGGCACCCCCATTACCTGCCTCCCCAAAGCCCAGGGGGGGGGCAGAAGAGCCCGGGCCCACTGGCTATGCGGGCTTGTAGCCTGCAGGGCCAGGGGCCACAAAAGCTGGCCCCTGCGCCCCGTTCCTACAAGCCCTACATAGCTGGTCCCGGGCTGGTTACTTTGGGTAAGGGGGGGCCCATGTCATTTTTTTTTATTTTTAAGGATTTTTAACCCTTAAAAATCCCCCCAAAAAATGGGGCCCCCCTCCCGGGAGGGGGGACCCTATGTCATTTTTTTTTCTCGATTTAACCCTTTGTAGTGTGGATGGTAGTTGTATTTTATTTGTAAATGTTAAAAATTACTTGTTTCAGTTAGGGGGGTCTCCTGGGCAGGAACAGGGGGCTACCGATAAATATGTGGTACTGTTCTAATCGGTAGAAATGGGGCTTTCACATGCAATATGGTTTTCTTTAATAAAATAAATTTTTTATGTAAAATAAAGGAGGCAATTTTCTAAAAAAAAATTTTATTTATTTATTTTTTTTTACTTAATAATAAATAAAATTAATAATAAATAAAATTTACAAACAAGACATTTCATGTTAAAGCCTAAACTCTGCTGCAAAAAATATATATATAATTTTCCTGAAAATTCCAGCAAAAATGACGCAAAACATGGCGCAAAACATGGCGCAAAATGGGGAAAAATGACCTGTCAACAGAGGGTGACAAAATCTCAAGTAAGCTGGCAATTAAAAGGGTTAATAGTACCTCTGCATGTTGGGTATTGTTCTGTTCGGGGGACCTTGCGCTTTCAGACTTAGCTTGTTTTTGTCTGGTTTGCATATTTATATTTTAGTAAAAGGTGTTTTTTATTCTGCTTTTTTATACATTTTTTAGGGAAACTCTGCGCAACCAAAGAGTTCTTTGAGGGATTAATTCCAGAAAGATGAGCCCACTACAACAAGCTGGGTACGCTTAGAAAGCTTAACATGTGTACTTTCAGGGAATATATGGTTTATGGGGGATATTCCAAATGTAAAGGGTTGTTTTGGTTGAAAAATCGCAAGGTGCGCACTTTGTCTGCAGAGCTGAAATTTTCAAGAAAAATTACCGTTACGCACATGCTTTACTTTGGGGTGTTTGGCAACTCTTTCCTTGACAGAACCCATGCATGTTGGGTGTCGTTCTGTTCGGGGGATGTTGCTTTTTCAGATCATACTTGTTTTTTCTTGTTTGTATATAGTTTTTTTAGGAAAATGTGGCTTTGATTCTGCTTTTTTATCCTTTTTTTAGGGAAACTCTTTGCAACCAAAGAATACATTGAGGGATTACTTCTAGAAAACTGTGGCCACATCAACAAGCCTGGTACAAATAGAAAGCCTGAGGTGTGTACTTCCAGAGAATATATAGTTTGTGGGGGGTATTTCAAATGTAAAGGGTTGTTTTTCTGGAAAAACTGCAAGGTGCGCATAGCGCATATCACAGTTGTATTTTTTCAGAAAATCCCCTAAAGCTCTGTTTCAGTTTGGGGGAGTCTCCTGGGCAGGAAAAGGTGTCTACCTATACATATGTGGTACCGCTGTAACTGTGAGAAATTGGGGTTTCACACGCAATAAGATTTTATTGACAAACTTACATTTTTTATTACAAAAAAAACTACAAATTGTAAAAAATTGATTTTTTTACATTTTTTTGCACATATTTCGCCAAAACATATTGAGAATACACCTAAAAAATGACAAACAAGACATTTCATGTTAAAGCTCAGACTCTGCTGAAAAAAACAATATATCATTTTCCTGGGAAATCCCTGGAAATCCCTTAAAAAATCACATTTGAACATGGGGAGTGCAAAATAGTGCAAAATGGTCTGGCAACAGAGTGTGACAAAAACTCCAGGTAGGCTGGCACTTAAAGGGTTAAAAGAGTCGGACAGAGAGTACAGAGAGTCGCTCATGTGTGGCCTCCTAAGCCACTTCTGCCAGTTTGGGACCTGAACTTAGTTTTATCAGCTCTTCAGAGTCCTACTTTTGAACCATTGGCAGATGCATCATTAAATGTATTAACTCTTGAAGGTTATCTTCTTAGTTGCAATAACCTCAGTAAGGAGGGTTTCTGAATTAGCAGCTTTATCGGTTAAGTCTCCTTATTTAATGTTACATAAGGACAAGGCCGCCTTCTGCTTTAAACAGGATGTTCTTTCTAAAGTGGTTTCCTCCCTTTCATTTTAATGAAGATGTGAATTTGCCTTCCTTATGTCCTGCTCCAGTGTCCAATAAAGAAAGGTTTCTTCATTTGCTGGATGTAGTGAAAGCACTAAGATACTACTCTCAATGCTACACAATCTTTCCGTAGGTCGGACTCCTTATTTGTCATACCTGAGGGTCTACAGAAAGTTTTTTTGCCAGCTAAATCTACCATTAGCCGATGGATTAGACAGGCAGTGGTAAGAGCCTATGTCTCCAAAGGGAAGGATCCCCCCTTTAGGATTACTGCTCATTCGACAAGAGCTATTGAAGCTTCCTGGGCTTTTCAGCATCGAGCTTCAGTAGAACGAGTATGCAAGGCCGCTACTGGGGCTCCAGTTCGGTGGATGCCGCCTTTGGTAGGAAGGTATTACAGACAGTAGTAAACTAAATGTTTTTGGAATGACTTATTGATAGAAAGAAATAAGGGTTTTTGGGGATCCCACCTGAATTAAGGGTACTGCTTTTGGAGGTCCCAATTGTGATTGAATTACTCTGATGGCCTGAAGTAAAATGAAAGAGAAAAGATAATTCTGTGAGTATTCACCTGTAGAATTGATGTTTCTTTCATTATTACTTTAGGACATTAGACCCTCCCTGTGTGCTAGGTTGTTATATCCATGTCTTGGATGCCTAGTCTTAGGGGAGTGGTAAACCTGTTAATATGTAAATAGTTGCTGTAAATAATCAGCATCGAAAGAATTTGAAAAAAAAATTTAAACGGAGAGAGGAGTCTTTGTATTTTGTCTCCAGTCTTTTGACTCCAACAAGAGATATAGGTATGCCTCCTGAGTGGCTGGTTCTACTGCTTTTCAATCAAACTGGATTGGAGGAAGTCAGCTAGAAGGATATACTCCCGGGAGGAGGAGCTCACGCCTTTGTTCTTGCAGTCCAAGCCCTTCGGCCGAGATATTAACCCAGTCGTGACTGAATTATTCTGTTGTCCTGAAGTAATAATGCAAGAGAAGCATTTGCAGCCAGTGGCTGGAAGAAAGGGGGTTTATCACATAAACATATCCCACTTTCTTCTATTGTATATTATGGTATATTTTATATTAAACAATAACATCAAAATGAATCAACAGGAAAGAATGTAATATCCATAAAGAGATCTTTCCTCATCATAATCATCATCACAATCCTGTCCAGAACAGACAGCAATCTTACAACAATGATGATGGATGTTAGCAGCAGCCACTCCAGCCATACTTATTGATTAAGGATGGAGTAAAAAATGACAGAAGAGAGTAGATGTTGACTGATTTTTCCATTGTATCATTTCATTGATTAAAACAGATGCTATAGTGAGACAATGTGCTTTTGACAAAATTGATTGTGATTGTGTATATGGTAGCACTGTACCGACAGAATCTTTTAGGAAAGCAAATCATTGGTCTGTGTTCATAAAGAATATACAAGAACATGTTTGATGTACATTTCCTACTTTTTTTTATAGGGATTCTTTAGTATTTATACAGATTCATGTCACAGCACCAGGTACTCTACCTCATCTTGCCAGAAGATGGTGACCAAGTTTTGCCATGCCTTCACATCTGCACATTGTATGGGTGCATTCATATGTGCCCCTTTTGTGGCACATTTTGTCAGAGTGGGTGTTAACATGTGGGGATCGTCTGGCAGTAGTGCACATGCACATTTGACGTTAAATAGTGGCAAGCCCTGACCAATCACACCCATTGGTCATTCTCCTTGCTTCTGTATCCTGAGTTCCTAAAAAAAACAATATTCCTGAACCTGGTGTGCCTATTAATACTAACCTGCTCTGCCTTCCCACAACCTTGGCAAGCCTAAGACTACAGACCTCTTTTACTTGCCCACAACCTTGGCTAAATACTTACGTTTTGCCTGGCTGTTTGGCGATACTCATTCCCTGGTTGTATGACCTGGGACTTCCTTGCATGTCCTTTCTTGAAGGGGGCTCCAATGAAGTTGAGGTTTCAAGGGTGAGAGGGGAGCTAAGTCTGTTAGTCTCTGGAACCAGAGTACCACCCACAGTCATGACAGTTTAATAAAAAAAAAGCCTAGTAGCTCCTTTGACCTTCAGACTTGCAACAATATGTTGTGGCATAGATTCAACTTGGTGTTGATCTTATTATGTAGTAATATTAGCATGCACAAGCAGGATAGCTTCTTTCATTTTTCACAAATAATATTACCTTAGCTGTTGACAACTGTCAGGAAGGGTTCATCGAGAAATACAAACCTCCTCTCTTCATGGTGCAAATAAAATCTTGTGTCAATGAGTCATATAAGTCGATGTTTTTTCACTGCTCAAGTGATGCAGTTGTTGTGCTCTTTTTCTCCCAGGACTCATTTATATTTATTTGAAACATTGATTGCCATGTTCACAGTCCTGGATGTTGCCATTAGGTATACCCAGTGGTTGAAGGCTTTGACCTAGGATTTGGTGAGTGTTTGCAGAATCTCGTTGAGGGGCCTGTTAAGGTAGCAGTAATGCTTTTTCAGACAAATGTTTTATCCTTGGTGAGAGAAAATTCCTCTTTAGCTATCACTGGAAAGGGTTCCCAACAGTTTTCTGGTGAGGTAATCCCAAACCTTCCCTAACAATTGGCTGACCTACATCTTGGATGTCTGGGTCAGAGAGATGGTCACCTTTAGCTACAAGATCAAGTTTTGCTTAATACCCCCACACTGGTTCTTCCTACCCTCTATTGAATGTGGTCAAGCACAGTTATTTTATTAACAAACTTACATTTTTTATTAGAAAAAAACAATACAAATTGTAAAAAATAGTTTTTTTAATTTTTTTTGCACATATTTCACCCAAAAGTATTGAGAATACACTAAAAAAAGGCCAAACAAGACATTTCATGTTGAAGCCCAGACTCTGCTGAAAAAAACAATATATCGTTTTCCTGGAATCTCTGGAAATCCCTTCAAAAATCCAGGTTGAACACGTGTAGCGCAAAAACGTGAAAAGTAGTCCGGCAACAGAGTGTGACAAAAAAATCTCGGTAGGCTGGCACTTTCAGGCTCTGGGTGATTGACACCCTTAAGGTAAAACCATGTTTTTTTGTTTGTTTTTTTTAGAAAAGAGGACTACAGCCTGTGTTGCTTATTGGCTGATTTCCTGAGGTCTCTCACCAAACCAAGGAACAGAATGAGTTTTAGCCACAGTAGGCATCAGAAACTTACCATTCAGTAAATGTTGTGACTCTGACTTCTGTCTTGGCCTTTTTGCTAACTCTATCACACTTTTACTTCTGGACATTTATTTCCTCAAATGGAATTCTTGATCCTTAGATATCCTCCTTTTTGTTAAAGGTTATAGGGTTGGTTGCAGCTTCAATAGGCTTCCTCCTTACTTTCATAGCAGAGGTTTTCAGAAATTAGCCTGGGTCACTCTTTTGTGCCACTGACTAGTAATTCCAGCTTGATGGGCTTGGGTTCTGGAATGCCAGACATCCATGTGCTATTTATTTCCTATACTCCCCCCTCCCCAGTCAGTCATCTTACCATATGTGTCTTAACCCTTCTAGTGCCAGCTACGTGACTCTCACGTAGCTGCCTCTCCAACCGTTAAGTGCCAGCTACGTGAGAGTCACGTAGCTGACTTTAGAGCCCCATAAAAAAAAGTAAAAAAAGATACAGACTTACCTGACCCCTCATTTGAAAGTGCCAGCGATTCTGTACAAGAATCAAGTAGTAGATTTCCACCCCCGGGCTTCTGATCTTCAGGAGGGGGCCCGGAATAGGCGCCGACATCTGAAAAAAAAAAAAAAAAAGTAAATGTCGTTTACTCACCTCGCAGCGCGATGGCTCTCCCCGGGTCTTCTCTTCACCAGGGGGGGCTCAGACCCCCCCCCGGGCTTTCCACGCTTCGGGTGAGGGCCCAAAACAGGCCCTCACCATCCTCTTTGGCCGGTGCTGGGTCCACCCCTAGCCCCGCCCACTTGATGACGTCATCCCGCTCCTCGGGTTACCGGCACCCAGGCTCCGTTCTGTCAGTTGTCGGTAGCGATCGGAGCAGGGAGGAAGGCAGGCAGGGAGGCTCTGATCTCCCTGCCTCCCTCCCTCCCTGCTCCGATCACTACCGACAACTGTCATCTGCAGCAGCGTGGGACACTGGATGGGAGGTAAGTATAAGGGAAAAAAGAATAATAAAGACATTTGTGTATGTGTCTTTTTTTTTACTTAACCCTTTGTGAACTGGTAAGGGGTCCATGAGACCCCTTATACCAGTTCACAAGGCTCTGGGTATGGCAGGTCACCTGCGGCAAGCGGGTGACTTGCCATAACCCCCAGCCCCCCATTACCTGCCTCCCCAACGGCCAGGGGGGGCAGAAGGGCCCGGGCCACGTGGCTATGTGGGCTAGTAGCCTGCAGGGCCAGGGGCCACCAACGCTGGCCCCTGTGCTCTGTTCTACAAGCCCCCATAGCTGGTCCGGGTCGGTAATGCTGGGTAAGGGGGACCCTACGTCATTTTTTGGGGGGATTTTAAGGGTTTTTAACCCTTAAAATTCCCCCAAAAGAATGAGGTCCCCCCCCCCCCCCCCGGGAGGGGGGACCCTAAGTCATTTTTTTTTTTAAGTTAACCCCTTACAACTATGCAATCATATTGCATAGTTGTATTCTATCTGAAATCTCCTAAACTGCTGTTTCAGTTTGGGGGAGTTTCCTGGGCAGGAAATGGTGTCTACCAATACATATGTGGTACCGTTGTAACCGGGATAAATAGGACTTTCACACGCAATAATATTTTATTAACAAACTTACATTTTTTATTAGAAGAAAACAATACAAATTGTAAAAAATAGTTTTTTTTTATTTTTTTGCACATATTTCACCCAAAAGTATTGAGAATACACTGAAAAAAGGCCAAACAAGACATTTCATGTTGAAGCCCAGACTCTGCTGAAAAAAACAATATATCATTTTCCTGGAAATCCCTTCAAAAATCCAGGTTGAACACGTGTAGCGCAAAAACGTGAAAAGTAGTCCGGCAACAGAGTGTGACAAAAAATCTCGGTAGGCTGGCACTCAAAGGGTTAAACCTTTGGATTGTTCACTGTACCACTGGACTAATCACTTGCAGTGCTTGAAAAGAATGTCCACTGGTGTGGAGGCACCTCAGTTTCCTTGTGTGGTAGCTGGTAGAACTTAGTCCTGAAAGAGGGTGTATTTTGCCAATTCATACAGTACATATTTACTGCCCACAAGTAGTTCTCAGCTAAGAGGACTGTGGTGTGAACAGTTAGGAGTCTAATTCTTGCTCTTTTTAGTCATGACGAGGATCCTCATTTTCTCCTTTCGCTTGCTTAGAACACAAGATGGAAAACAAAGCAGCCAGTTACTTTATGCAGATGATGGGCAATATGCAGACCGACATGGCCTCTACCCTAGAGGTCTGTAGGCCTACGGTTAGGGCTGGGCATCTTTCTCTACGGACACTACCTAGTCCCAGGGGATAACTAGTCATGGTACCACAGAACCAGCGCAGGCCTACTTTCCTACACCTAGTCCCTCTCCCCTATTGGTAGCCACAGAGTCAGTGAAAAGTGAGGGCTTAGTTTCCTCAGGTGAAGATTCCCTTAATATAATGTCGAGACTGACCCCAGAGGTTCAAGCAGTAAGATTTCAGAAGAAACCTCGTTACTTAGTTTATGATACTATGCAGCTTTGCATACAGCCAGCAAGATTCTTTATACCGTAAATTATTGGTTAAGAAAAGTAAAGCCTTTCCGGTTCATTCTGCCCTCCTTGACGTTATGAAAAAGCAGTGGCCAGAGAAAACGTTTTTTCTGACTAGTTCCTTGAAGAGGAAATTCCCTTTTAATACTGTAGAGTCTAATCTTTGGACCAAGTGTCCTAAACTTGATGCCTCCCTGGCTCAGGTGTCATGTTCCGCTGACCTCAGGTTTGCAGACTCTTCGGTATTTCTTCAGCACCCAGAATTTTTACAAAAATCCTGGTGGAAGTGATGTGTGTCCTTAGATCTCAGAAGATCAGTCACTCAGAGATCTTACAAAACCTAAGCAGGACAATGTCACTGCAGCAGAGTCTGGGATGGATTATAAATGGGGACAAGTGGGTTCTGTTGCCATCCAGAATCTACAATTTTTTGGGTTACGTCATTAACTCCTCTCGGCGGATGATTTTTCTTCCAACAGAAAAGCAGGAAAAACTGATCAGAGAATTATAGATCTTCATTAGGGAGCGTCAGGTCTCCTTCAGAAGGATCTTATCAATCCTAGGGTTAACGACCTCCAACATCATGGTCATCACATGGGCACAGCTGCACTCCAGGCCACTACAGGGTTTTCTACTTCAGACATGGGATCACTCTCCTGATTCTCTGAAGCAGACCAGCACCCTCCCAGAGGGAATCAATAACTCTCTCTGGTGATGGATGGATCCCGCAATCCTG
Organism: Gastrophryne carolinensis; assembly: GCA_027917425.1. Classification (NCBI taxonomy): domain Eukaryota; kingdom Metazoa; phylum Chordata; class Amphibia; order Anura; family Microhylidae; genus Gastrophryne; species Gastrophryne carolinensis. The sequence goes on along the minus strand of CM051244.1, from coordinate 115,002,713 downwards.
TAGACTGGACGCCTCTGGAGACAGTCAAATCCTATAGTCATCACCACGGATGTCATTGGTTGGAGGCACACCTAGATTCCCACCACATACAGGGGACCTGGTCCAGACAATTGAGGCACAGATCCTCAAATTTCAGAGAGCTCAAAGTGGTACAGGAAGCTCTGAATCATCAGGGGGCACCAAATCAGAAGCCTTACAGTCCCTTGCACTGGGGCCTCTACATCACTGAATCAGATCCCTGTTAGCAGTCCACTTAAAGGGTTCCTTAAACTTAGTAGCAGACTTTCTGAGCAGGACTCGGTCAGGCAGTCACTAGAGCCTAAATCATCAGATCTATCAAATATTGGTAAACAGGTGGGGCAAACCAGAAATAGATCTCTTCACGTCTGCAATAAATTTAAAATGCCATCACTCGCCTATGCACTCAACTCGCCTATGGATTCCCTCCAACTCAGATCCTACCACAGGTGCTTCGCAAGTTAGCTTTGGAACAAATTCAGGTTATAATAATCACACCAGCTTGGCCAAGAAGAACTGGTTCACAATTCTAACAGCAATGGCAAAAAAAGACCGGTGGGTACTACCTCTAATTCCAGACCTGATTACTCAGGGTCCAATGCTTTACCCGAATCTCCAGCCTGGATCCTGAATGGACTATATTAAAAAAAGGGTCTCTAACAAAGTAGTCATGACACTCCTAGAATTAAGGAAAATGACTACCAGAAAATCTACACTGAAGTATGGATGCGTTTCAGTTCATCAGTTTGAAAAGAGACACAATTGTGACGCTACTTGAATTTCTACACAAATGCTTTGAACAGGGGTTAGCAGCAAGTATCCTAAAAACGTAGGCCTCAGCCTTATCGGTCTTCCTAGACAGAAGACTACAGAGTCACTCTTTGGTCAACATATTCTTTATTTCTGTAACTCAGAAGAAACCTATACATCGTAACCATTGCCCTTCCTGGTACTTAGTCCTGGTCATCAAGGGGTTAGCTAAACCTCCCTTTGAACCCTTAGATGAGGCTTCAGACAAGATCCAAATCAGGACTCCTTTTGGCCCTAACTTTAGCAAGGAGGTTTAGTGACTTACAGGCTCTATCCATCCAAGAGCCTTACTGCACCATCATTCATTCTTAGGCCTGATCCCCTATACCTGCCTAAGATGTCCTTTACCTTTCACCAGTCCCAAGACATAACCATCCCTTCCTTATGACCATGGTTTATCAGTTTTAACCATTTAACAGTAGAGAGAAAAATGAAAGAAATGAAAAAAGTAGCATTAGGAAGGGAATGAATAGCTATAGAGAGGTGGGGGGGGGGGGGAAGAAGGTGGGGTAGGGGTTGGGTTGTAGAAGGGGTGGTGGAGCCAACCTATTGTATACTCTTTAAGACCCAGATACTCTGGTGAGTTTTGGAATCGATACAGCTATGACATGTGAGTACAAATTTATCAGTATTGTATATGGAAGCTGTAAGATTTTCCATTCTGTGTATCTCGTTGACTCTGGTTAGCCAGGACCAGATTGTGGCGGGTTGTTTATGTTTCCACATAGAGGAGATGCAAGCATGCACGGCCACTATCATGTGGGCCAGTATGGGACTTTTGTAGCTTTTCTTTGTTAGTGGGGTAAGGTGGAGAAGGCAGGCCGCTGTGTTGTTAGGGTAACACCTGTTGTCTTAGTGATGATCGAGGTGACTTGCCTCCAGAAGTTCTTTAGATGTAATATAACCAAAAAATGTGTAAAAGTGTTCCCTCTTCTTATTCGCATTGCGAGCATGGTGGGCTGATGTCAGGACAGAATTTATGCAGAAGTATTGGCACAAGACTTTGATGCTGTGTAATCAAGAAGCAGGATTTTTTGGATTTTGAATGTTATTGTCTGACTCCCAGTTAGATAAATAAGAAGGAAAGCTAACCTCGGAAGAGAGGTTGAGGAAAGCGTAAGAGATAGAACTTGGTGAGCCTGTCCCTTCCCCTGACATAGCTGTTCAACTGCTGTGAGCTCTCAAGAGAGATGGTTCACATCTTTAAAGGATAAGAGATAATTCCTAATCTGCAACAGCCTCCAAAAGTGGATTGGGTTGGAGGCCATATCTCTTATTTCCTGGAGGTTCTTCCATCTCAAATTTGATTTAAAATGTAGAGCCCTCAGATTCTGAATTATCCCTAATGTTTGTTTTTTTATGCCATGTAAGGATTCCACACGATAGAGGTCAAAGGGATGGATAGATTGATATTGAGGGGAATTCGGACCATACCCTTGGACAGACCTGGAGCATGGCTCCAATTGTGATATGACTTTTCAGTTCCCGGGGGATGCTGAGGCTTGTCCAGGGAAGTCCTGACAGGGGGATTGGTGTGCTGTCCTGCTCAAGCCTTACCCAATATCTCTTGATAAGTGTACCTTTATATGAAATGTTAATGGAAGACCCACCCCTCCCATGGGTTTTTGTCTTTGTCTGTTGCTTATCAGATTTTTCCCTCCCCAGATGAAGTGGCTAAACTCCCTCTGGATAATTGTTAGTTAATTTAGGTTAAAATTGCACACTGTTCAATTGTTCAATTTGCAGCCAGCTGTGTCCACTCCATACACAGCAAGGAACTACTTGGTAAAGAAAATGGCTATATAAATGAACTCCCAATACCATGCAATGCAGTTAGTGACTGATATTTTAATCAGCAAAGTGTCACAAAATATATACAGTGCTCAAACATACCATATGCAGTAAACCTATACATCAGGATAGAAAAATGGTATACAGGAATAGACTGTGTCTTTAAGCATCAAGGGGTATCCCAAAATAGTAAAGATCAAATGCATACAGATTGCAATTAATCATAAGCAGAGAATAACACAGTTTGTCAAAACATTATCAGACACAAGTGCATACACATAAACAGTGAATCAAGAGGATAAGCAAGGATCAAACAAGGAGCAAACCTGTACCTGTACCTAAGGTGGATGACAGATTAGGCCCACAACGTTTCGGTTACAAAAACCTTCATGAGGAAGGAACTGCATTGCATGGTATTGGGAGTTCATTTATATAGCCATTTTCTTTACCAAGTAAACTCCCTCTGGACCCTCAAAAGGAAGGCTCCTGGAAGGGAAACGAGGAGTGTTTGTAGGAGGTGGAACATTCTGGGCAGAGCATTCATTTTTAATATGTGTATGTGAACCAAGATAAGGCCCTACTGCTCTAATTCTTCAGGTCTCTATGTATTATTTGAACGAGTGGGGGAAAAGTTCAAACATTTTATGTAGGTCTGCTGGTATAAGAACTCCAAAGTATCTTATATATGGAGTGGCTCACTGGAGGGAGAAGTTAGGCTTTCCAGCCTGTTTGATGGGACTGAGGCATTCAGTGCCTCTGAATTTGGGATATTTTTTTCAAATTGGATAAGGAGCTATAGATCTGGAATTCCTTGAATAGGTTTGGCAAAGATATCTCTGGGTTGGTTACAAAGAATAGTAGGTCATCTGCAATTGCAGAGACTTTATGTTGATAGCTTGAAGTCACTACTCCTTTAATATCTTAGTTGGCATGTATGGTGCAGAGGAATGGTTCAAGGGTGAGAATGAAGATTAGGGGGGCAAAGGACATCCCTGTGGAGTACCATTGGAAATGGGGAATGGTTGTGAAAGGCAACCATTCACTCATACTGAGGCAGTGGGTGTGGAGTAGAGGGGCTCCAATCCAGCTCCGCATCCTTTCCTATCAATCCTAGATGGTTAAGTGTTTTAAACATGAGCAACCAATCTACACGGTTAAAGGCCTTTTTGGCATCAGTTGAGACCAAAAGGAGTGGGAGGGCAGATTGCTGAGCTGTGTGGATTAAATTCAAGATTCTGGAGGTATTGTCCTTAGCCTCAAGGTTCAGCAGGAAGCCCACTAGATCATTTAATACCAGTCCTTCCACAGGGGGAACAGCATCCCGGCAAGGACCTTCGCAAAAATCTTCAGATCTACATTGATTAATAAGATGGGCCTGTAACAAGCACAGCATGTTGCGTCAGTCCCTTCTTCGGGTATGAGTGAAAGATGGGCTTTGAGTGTTTCTAGGGGCAGGGTGTATCCTTTGGGATCAAATTGAATGCCTTAAGAAAGAAAGGGATTAGTTTTGGAGAGAATGTCTTAAATTACAAATAAGAGATTCTGTCTGGGCCAGGAGCCTTTCCCATGGGACTGCATGCCATTGCGTGTGTAATCTCTTCTTGAGTTAGCCGGGACTCAAGGCTTTTGCCGGTCTCTCTCTTTTGCCGGCTCTTGCCTGATTTGTTCAGGTATGCTTTAATTTGATTTTGAAAGTGGGGTGTGTCCTTTTTCCCATGAGGAAAATTATAAAGGTGGCTATAGAATTGGGCAAATTCTTCGGCAATGTTGCGAGATTTTTGAATTTTGTTGCCTAGTGGTGACTTTGAATGTGAAACAAATACTTGGGCTCTGGTTTCTCAACGTTTATTTCTGAAACTCCAGTTCTATGGCGTCTGGATAATGCAGCTTTGGCTTTAGTATGTAAGAATGATTTAAATTTAGTCCTGAATAGGTCGAGTTGTGCCTCCTGCTGTGCTAGTAAAGATTTTTTGTGTGAGGCTTCTAGGTGGTGAATTTGACAAAGGAGATAGAGGATCTGGGCTGAACTTTTTTTTCCTATGGCGGGACCATGTTTGATGAGGACTCAGCTGGTTACACATTTATGGGCTTCCCAGAGTAGAGTAAGACTTCTGTCTTGTGTGTCATTTAGACTTAAGTAGGCTTCTAACTCTTCTCCTATGTCTGCCTTCACCTTGGCGTCAAAAGTTGAGGGAACAGTGATCCTGTCTGGTCAAGGAGAGAGATAATGTCAAGTCGACCTGATCAGAAAAAAATGTATTGCTTATGGAGGCTTTACATTCTCCTTTATGGAAAAGATGTCACAATGTTCTACAAAAAAATAGTCAATACGTAAGACTTGTCAGCTTTGGAATATAAAGTTAAATTTGCCCTGAGTTAGGTAAGTAGACATTGGCTAAATTGACAGTTTTAGCTCCAATCTTGCCCTTAGTGAACAAGAAACTGCCCTGATTATCCCTGAGTGTATCTGAATAGAACCAAGGGATGGAGCATGCAATGACTATGCAAACCCCTTTGGTCTTCGAATTGTGGGGATCTCCTGGAGGAAACTCACATGTGTCCTGCATCTCCCCTGTCACCCATAATCACAGAATGGGATTTTGAAGCCTTTAGTATTAAGAGACAATATTTTGAGAGATGACATTTCACTTGAATGGCGTGTGGGCAATAAGTCAGAGAGAAGGCGTGGGGGAGGGGAGGGATAGAATTGGAAAGGTGAGTGGCGAGTTTAGAAAGAAACCATCCAGAGTTGGATCTGGATAAAAGGTTTTAAATCTACCCTTTGAGAAGAGAGCGGACAAAGCAAGTATTCCCAAATGAGGTAGGCCCCGAATGGAGGGTCGAGGCTGAAACCACTGGAGAGGGAATGCGCCTAATTCCAATCCTGTAAATGAGAAGTCAAATAACTACCTAAAAGAGTAATAATATATGTAATACCTGAAAAAATCTACAGGTGAACATAGTAAAACATGTGGAATAGGTGGGAAATCTAGTATTTGAGGGGGAATGGGGGACGCAGCAGGAGCCACCAAAGAAAATATGTTTTATCCACTCCCCCTCAGGAAGCGTAGAAGGAGGGGGGAATATATTGATGCATTCGGAAGACTGTATATAACTGTATATAAAATGTAAAACATTGATAAGCATTGTGCCAGTCACTCTGTGGGCCATCATGACTCGCTCTGTGGGCCATCATGACTCCCTGTCTAGAGAGTCAGGAGGCCACAGGGCCTTAAAAATCAGCGTAGCTGCTGTATCCCTGTCAGGGCTCTCTAGAAACAGTGTGATTTTAGAATCTAATATGCAATCCAAAAGAGGCAAACAGTTATAACATGTAACATGTAATTCCCGTTCCAGCCCGCACCCACCCCACAGAACGTAGAGTGAGCAGGGAGCAGATCCTCAGGGGTAGGTCCCTTTAATAGAATATCCAGACAAGAAAGCCCCATGTAACCCCCCCCCCCCAGGAAATTGGGGGGATGTGCACAGGAGCAACGTGGGTCTGGTATAGTTGAGAGGCCAAGGTGAAGAGTATCATAGGTTGGAAAAAACAGAACAATAACATTCAGCTAGTACAATAATAATCTCTGCTCCAGACACCCCTGTTAAGTACTCCTGAGGGAGGGGGAAACAAGGACCCCCAGGGGCCAGCCATCAAGCATGCCCCAGTGGGGACAATCTTCAATGTGTAAGGTGGTGGTCGACCCCGGGGTAGCGGCCCAGGCCACAACTCCCGCCCACCTCATGAGCACAGTCACCCCCGAAGGAAAGCTCAAACTGCGCAGATGCAAATAACCATGGTGCGAACCATCGAGGGTGAGCCCCCGTACGGCTACCATGAGGTGCAGAGGAAGACTCCCACACCTGGGCCATGATCCCAACCTTGCTGCTAGGTCATTATATAGCCACCCAAAGACTGTAGTCGTCACCAGGGCAAACACTCAAGAAGATTCGTGAAGATTCGGTTGTGGATATTAACTATTTATGCAATAAAATATTAAGGGCACCTGAGCAGAGGGTGCTTGTCCATGGAGTCACAAGAAACAGATGTAGGCCCGGGGTTTAGGCACTTTCAGGTCACGTGGCGCGAAATTTTATCTACAGTTGATGCATCCATCAACTATTGGGACGATAGATGCAGTCTAGTTAGTGGGGGCTAGGACACTCTCCACTACTCCCCAGAAAATGGATGCAAGTGACAAGTTTACTGTTCATAGCCAAGCAACCTTGGCACTGTGGCGGAAGGCGAGAAGCATCCTTACTGCGTCTTCTCCCTCTTCCTGAGGATCATTGGGGTAGAGGCTGAGAGTAGCCAGGAGGGGGTTGGGGTTGAGCCAGTCCATTATCTGAATTGGGTCTGTTTCCAAGAAGACAAAGAGTCTTGGGGGGGGGGGGGGGGGGGTCATTGTGGGACTTGAGAATAAAATTGTTGTTGTTTTTCCTGAAAACTAGATGGAATGGATATTCCCAACTATTAGTGGCATTTACGGACCTAGCCAGGTCTGTGGTCTCAGTTGGCATTGCATGAAGAGGGTCCTCGATCTGTGCACCATCCCAGTCAAATTGTCCAAATAATCAGGTTTTGCAGGTGGTTTCTTCTTTGATGGAATAGTAGTGAACCCTCCAGATGTTATCTCTGGGCCTCAAGGAATCAGGGTTTCTTGGACCCAAAGTACCGTTAGCCCTGTCAAGTTCAATGTGAGTTGTGGGATCTCTTTCCAGAAGTGAGTTGAGTATTACCATAGTTGTATTTTTCAAGTCAGTGCCCTGTGTCCCCTCAGGTACTCCCCTCATTCTTAGATTATTGCGATGATTTATATTCTTCATGTCTTCATTTGTAGGCTCCAGAGTGGATACTCTGGTTTCAACGCAGCTCACTTGGTTACGGATCTCCAAAAGTTCCCCTTTCAGATTTAACCAATACTCAAAATCGATTTACGTGGTGTGGTAAGGTGTATGGAAAAGTAATAAATGGTGTCTATTTTTCCCCTGCTATTCTCTATCAGGCACAATCCATGCCGGGTTTTCAGGACCCAGTTCACATTCCCCAGTCCTCTACAGGTTTGTTCCCTGATCCCAGGCCTTGCACAGGTGAAGACTGGTGGTAGTAAAATAATATATAAAGGGCTGATGAGGAGAGGTGGGGGTAGAAGAGTTTGGTCTATTGCTCCATAATGAAGGGAAATAAATCAACAGGCCTTTCACAGGAATACTTTAACAATGCTTATTTCCTTTAGTGTATTGCCATTGAAAATTAAAATCTTACATATAGACCTACAAGTACATTTACACCAACCAATTAAATGTTGCAGGGGAAGCCTAAATAAAAGGAGCCGCTGAGCCTTTCAGTTTGCTGTTGACCAGCCTAGAGTAAAGAGCCCACGCCATACTGCTCAATGTGAATGAGAGAACTGAATTAAAGCCGAAAGACTTTGCTTGTGACACCCCAAACTTGGAATTTTGGGGACTAACAGCGTAGGCTCGTCTGCCCTGGAAGTGGACATTGCAGCAGGCTGAAAAAGTGGACTTTTTCAGCCTGCTGCATTTTCCTACCCTGGACTTTGCTAAAAGCCGGTGAGGTAACCGCTTATACTGCGTTTTGTGCTGCAACCATCTCTTATGTTAAGAGATGCTTTTGCTGTGGAATTTAGTTTGATTTGAAGGAGAACTGTTGTCTGAGTCACTGCCATTCGCCCCAATCTCTTACAGTGGGTAGAAGTTTAAGCAGCTCTCTCAGATCAGACTCACTGGTGTTCAGTGGGGACAGGGATGTTTGGGTGCAGGAGTTGTCAGGGATGGGGGTGCCCAGGAGACAGGTTGGCAGCAGGGAGTACTGTTCAGAGCTGGGAACAGCCACTGAGGGGAAGAGTCGGAATCCTCAGAGGAGATGGAGAGTTGTTGAACTGGTCTCAAAACCGGAACTGTGGGCCGGTGACACCCGCCTACGACTAGGTGGTGGTGAGCCTCTTCTGGGGTCAGGTCTTGTGTCAAGTTTCGACTGAGAATAATCAGCATCTGATTAGTTAGTTAGAAAGTTGTGTGCCCCATTTTAAAAAAAATAAATTTCTGTTATTGTCTGCCCACACTGCTCTACTTCTATGTTTTAATGATTCTACATAGAGCAATCTTAACGGCCCATTGCCCTAATGAATTTTTTTGTTTAGTTTTTTGTTACATTTTTATTTATTCAGCTCCCTGCTTGATCTGTTATATATTTACATAATAACTGAATCCCCAAGCTGTGCTGAAATCTGCCTCGGTGCTCCTATTAACATATCATTAATCAGACAGGGGTGCAAACAGAAAATGTTTCCATTTACACCATTTATTTGGATTTACATGCTGAGCAGAGATAATGTTTTTCTGCTCTGCTGGGTTGCCATGTTGAGTATTTGCGGAGTAGCGTTTGGCTGGAGTTTAGAAGGTGAGCTTTGGTGGTGTCGAATAAGGGTGCATCATTAGACTGAAGCCCCTAAGGTGTTACCCCGAGGCATCATATGCAGAAGCTATACTGTTTGTGACTGGTAAGCCAGAAAGTAAGTAGGACTAAGCACCCATATTATGATTGCAGTTTGAAAAATAAGACTTGAATACGTTACCACTAGTAACTAGTGCTAGTTTATTTCAATTACTACATTTTAGCTTTAGCACCAATGTTTATTACAGCGTAGGGAAATTGCATACCCACATGCTATATTTGTTATATGAAGGTTTAGATGGCTGCACACTGTACACCAATATACAGGATCACCGAATCTACACGTTAATGCACCTGACAATCCAAAAGGTCATTTCAGTAATAGTTGAGGGCTTCATTTGGGTAAAGCGGGTGAGAACCCGCTAGCCTGCCTTCTGTGTGCCACCCCCCGGGGCGCCAGTAAACTCACCTTTTCTGTGTGGGTGAGCGTGTTCCCACACCCAGCCTTTCTGAATGGCTGGGAGCGCACATGCGCTGGAACAGCATGCTGGGATGCGGCCTGCTGACTACACCTTGTCGCTGCGGCCCGTTTGAGATCAGCCAATCAGCGATTGCAAAAGTGCCACTGAGTGTGGCTTCACGGCCCACACTGATCCAGCAGCAGCATCCGAGTCACTGGGGCTGGAGGAGGGTGGTTGGGGAGCTGGGGAAGGAAAATAGGGGTTTGGATCCACTTAAGCTTTGGTACTGTATTTACAATTATGGAATTCTTTTTATTTTTATGCCCGTATGAGAGTAAAAGTTTTCTCCGTGTCTGCATCTAGGAGTATTAAAATGTTTCTCTAATGTTTCTTTTTTTTTTTTTGACGTTTACTATAACTTATTCTCTACAAATTATTTTATGTTTGTGAATGTTCTCATTCTTCAGGGTTATCATATATCTGTAATGATAAGCGAAACCCCCATAAAAAAACTATAAAAGATACAGACTTACCTGACCCCTCGTTTGATAGTGCCAGCGATTCTCTTCACCCAGGGGGCATCTGATCCCCCCTGGGGCTTTCCTCTCTTCAGGAAAGCGCCCGTAATTGCCCCGCCCCCCCCAAGCGATTTGGCGATTTTCTTTCCTGTAAAGCAAAAAAAAAAGAAATAATGACATTTACTCACCTGCGCTCACGATCCCTCCTGCTGCCTCTGTTTTTCACTGGGGGGGCCTCTGATCGCCCCCCAGGCTCTTCTGTATTGAACAAGTGGGCATAGATGGCCCTCTCCTTCCCTTCCTCATGACGGCTGCTAGCCCCGGCCCTTGGGGGCGGGGAAAAGTGACGTCTATGTGACGTCACTCAGCAGCCTACATCTCCATCCACATTGATGACGATGATCAGTGCTGTTGGATGCTCAGTAGAGGAAGGTTGGAGGGGGGAGAGGTTTGTGATCGCTCTCTCCCCCTCCAACCCTTCTCCACCGAGCACCCAGCAGCTGTCATCATGGATCACCGAGGGACAGAGAACACAGCATGACCAGAGGTAAGTAAAGTAACAAAATAAATAAATAAATGACTTTTTCTCTTTGTCAGTGTCATTGTTTTCTATTTAACCCCTTGTGAACTGGTACGGGATCTGTGAGATCCCTGTACCAGTTCACAAGGCTGGGGGCTGGCAAGTTACCTGCTGCTAGCGGGTGACTTGCCATTAACCCCCGGCTCACCAATTACCTGCCTCCCCAATGGCCGGGGGGGGGGGCAGAAGGGCCTGGCTCCATAGGCACTATGCTGGCTTTAGCCTGCAGGGCGGGGGGCCACCAGAGCTGGCCCCTGCGCCCTGTTCTACATGCCCTGCATAGCTGATCCCGGGTCGGTTATGCTGGGTAGGGGGGACCCTACGTCATTTTTGGGGGGGGGATTTTAAGGGTTTTTAAAAATTGAACATGTGTAGTGCAAAAAAGTGAAACGTAGTATGGCAACAGAGGGTGACAAAAAATCTAGGTAGGCTGGTACTTAAAGGGTTAAAAGTTGGGTTGGAGAGAGAAAAAGATGAACAGACGAAACAGGCTTTTCTTTTGGCCTTTTTTTAACAGAATCCTGTGACCTGAGGAATAGGTAGGCCCCCTACTTCCAGGTACTTGAAGGTGGCACATATTACTGGCAGTCACACCTGTGTTTAATATAAGATTATTAGAGCAGTCTTCATTTTATTCTTTAGTCTTTTTAGTTTTGTGTAGGCAGCCAGCCACTCTGTAATCACCACATGGCAGGAAAGGGCCAGCTTTAATCTTTAATCTTGTGCATAGAAAACCACTTCTTCTCGCTCAGTCACTTTGCTGACAGAGCACCAGAGGCGATTGCCTACCTTCATCCTACTTTCATTAGCTGTCTGTGCTCCAGGCGGTGTTTTTTTTTATCCAGGATAGTACAATTTTTTGTAACCACCCTAGATTGGGGGCTCACTTTCAGCTTTACTCCGAATGAGCCTTGCCAGTTTTCTTTTGGCTGAGAAATCTTTAGTGAAAACATTTATTCCTTAGTATTTTTGGAGTAGCTGGAAAAATGTAATAAAAATAAATAAAAAAATACCTACATTGTGTGCTGTCCTTTCCCTCAGTGCACCTGCTTCAGAACTGCAGGAGATTATGGATGGCCCTTTCATCACCTAATCAATGTACTCTAGTAGTTACTACATTGCAATCTTGTGGGCATGCACTAAAAACCCAACGAATTGAAGGCTTTTTTTATGACTGCTTTTTTTTAAGGCTGCTTTTCATATGAATCATTGCTCCAGTCAGATGTAATTAATAGAGATGAGCGAAACGAATCTGACGAATCCAAATCCGAATTCGTTATGAATTTCAGGAAAAATTTGATTCCAAACGATTCCGAATATCACCGCGATTTGATCGTTCGAATCGCTTCCTTAAAACTTCATTTACTACTATCCAGGCCATCTAAAATGGTGAATCCACATGTCAGGACATGTCCCATGGGGCAAATAAACCTGGGTAGGTGTCACATGCTGCCTATCAGCAGCCAGGCTTCCTGATGATGTCACAGCCCTATATAAGCGACGGCCATTTTGCGGAAGCTCATTTCGACACTGTATTGCAGCGAGAATGGGTCACGCAGAGACAGAGCGAGAGATAGATAGATAGATAGATAGATAGATAGATAGACAGATAGATACAGCGAGGGAGAGATAGATAGAACAAGGGACAGATAGAGCCAGAGAGAGAAGGAGAGTGACAGTGACAGAGAGAGAGACAGAAACAGTTTACAGTGTTTGCATTAGTTTTCAAGCCTATCTAGTATTAATAACACACCTGCCTATTTAGCTTTTCCTTTTCCTGGTGTCATTCTTTAAAAAGCGTGCTAGCATTTATATTTTAAGAGTACCTGGCCTTACCTTTTACATTTTGTAAAGAAAGTCACGTTGTAAAATTTCCAGCAGCCATTGCCTTTCACTGGGGGGCATTCCAAATGCTAGCATGTGTCTTTTAAGAGTAACTGGCTACTTACCTTTTGCATTTTGCAAAAAAAGTCATGTTTTAAAATTTCCAGCAGCCATTGCCTTTCACTGGGGGGCATCCCAAATGCTATCATGTGTCTTTTAAGAGTAACTGGCTACTTACCTTTTGCATTTGTAAAAAAAATCACGTTTTAAAGTTTCCAGCAGCCATTGCCTTTCACCGGGGGGCATCCCAAATGCTAGCATGTGTCTTTTAAGTACCTGGCTACTTACTTTTTGCATTTTGTAAAAAAAGTCATGTTTTAAAATTTCCAGCAGTCATTGCCTTTCACTGGGGGGCATCCCAAATGCTAGCATGTGTCTTTTAAGAGTACCTGGCTACTTACCTTTTGCATTTTGTAAAAAAAGTCACATTTAAAATTTCCAGCAGCCATTGCCTTTCACTGGGGGGCATCCAAAATGCTAGCATGTGTCTTTTAAGAGTACTTGGCTACTTACCTTTTGCATTTTGTAAAAAAAGTCACGTTGAAAATTTCCAGCAGCCATTACCTTTCACCCGGGGGCATCCCAAATGCTAGCATGTGTCTTTTAACACACATTGGAGTTGGCAGCAGCATAAGCAGCCCATATATTGCCTGAAAAACACATTGGAGTTGGCAGCAGCATAAGGAGCCAATCTATTGCCTGAAAGACACTCCCTGGATTTGGCAGCAGCAGCATAAGGAGCTCATATATTGCCTGAAAGACACACCCTGGAGTTGGCAGCAGCAGCATAAGGAGCCCATATATTGCCTGAAAGACACACCCTGGAGTTGGCAGCAGCAGCATAAGGAGCCCATATATTGCCTGAAAGACACACCCTGGAATTGGCAGCAGCAGCATAAGGAGCCCATATATTGCCTGAAAGACACACCCTGGAGTTGGCAGCAGCATAAGGCGCTACCATGCATCAGCTACTACCATGGATCAGCCATTGGTGGGTGGAAATCCTGGCTGATCTATGCCTGATTCATCTTCACAAAGGTGAGTCTCTCCACATTTTTCGTGGACAGACGAGTTCTCCTTGGCGTGACTATGGCTCCCGCCGCACTAAACACTCGCTCAGATGACACACTACTGGCCGGGCAGGACAGCTTTCCCGGGGCAAACTCTGCCAGTTGCGGCCACAAGTCAAGTTTGGCTGCCCAGAAGTCCAGCAGATCCTCAAGGTGCGTTGGCATGGTCATGTCAAGGTATGACGCGACCTGCAGGTTCAGGGCCTGCTCCAGGTCTTCCTGCTGCTCATGAATAGCCTCACTATGCGGGTGAAGAAAGCTACTCATTAGCGACTGAAGACTCAGGCTGCTGCTGATGGAGCTGCTGCTGCTCCTGCCACCCCCCAGCAGCCATGGCAGTGGAAGGTGAGCGCAGAGGTCTCCCCGAGTCAGACCTTCGAGAGTATGGACACATTGGAGTTGGCAGCAGCATAAGCAGCCCATATATTGCCTGAAAAACACATTGGAGTTGGCAGCAGCATAAGGAGCCAATCTATTGCCTGAAAGACACACCCTGGAGTTGGCAGCAGCAGCATAAGGAGCTCATATATTGCCTGAAAGACACACCCTGGAGTTGGCAGCAGCAGCATAAGGAGCCCATATATTGCCTGAAAGACACACCCTGGAGTTGGCAGCAGCAGCATAAGGAGCCCATATATTGCCTGAAAGACACACCCTGGAATTGGCAGCAGCAGTATAAGGAGCCCATATATTGCCTGAAAGACACACCCTGGAGTTGGCAGCAGCATAAGGCGCTACCATGCATCAGCTACTACCATGGATCAGCCATTGGTGGGTGGAAATCCTGGCTGATCTATGCCTGATTCATCTTCACAAAGGTGAGTCTCTCCACATTTTTCGTGGACAGACGAGTTCTCCTTGGCGTGACTATGGCTCCCGCCGCACTAAACACTCGCTCAGATGACACACTACTTGCCGGGCAGGACAGCTTTCCCAGGGCAAACTCTGCCAGTTGCGGCCACAAGTCAAGTTTGGCTGCCCAGAAGTCCAGCAGATCCTCAAGGTGTGTTGGCATGGTCATGTCAAGGTATGACACGACCTGCGGGTCCAGGGCCTGCTCCAGTTCTTCCTGCTGCTCATGAATAGCCTCACTATGCGGGTGAAGAAAGCTACTCATTAGCGACTGAAGACTCAGGCTGCTGCTGATGGAGCTGCTGCTGCTCCTGCCACCCCCCAGCAGCCATGGCAGTGGAAGGTGAGCGCAGAGGTCCCCCCGAGTCAGACCTTCGAGAGTATGGACAATAGCGCAGATAGGCATCGGCCAACTGACTACGTAGAATGTCTCTGTAGTAGGTCAGTTTGTCCTCCCTCTCAGTGGGTGTAATAAATGCCCCCATTTTGTGCCGGTAGTGAGGGTCCAATAAGAGCCAGAAGTCATCCCGCTGACAAATGGAGACAATTCTGCGGTCACTACGCAAGCACGTGAGCATGCATCGTGCCATTTGTGCAAGTGACTCGGAGGGACTACCTGTCTCCATCCCCACTGCATACTGCCACGGTGTGTCTGGGTCCTTTGTCTCGCCTTCCTCACAACCCTCTAGCTCCTCTGGCTGCTCCTGCTCCTCCTCTCCTGACAGAAGACTAGACAAAATGGCCATTTTGTCAAACCTAAACTGTGCTTCGCTGTGCCCCACCCCCTCCTCCTCCTTCACTTCAGCCCCCACAGGCTTCATATGGCCGTGAGATGTAGGCACTATGTCTCCAGTGCCCTGACCAGCTCTGGTTTCCAACATGTGTTGTAGTACATGAAGCAGTGGAATCGCATCGTTCATCCCGTAGTCCTGGTGACTGACTTATAAAGTGGCTTCCTCAAAGGGCCTGAGCAAACGGCAGGTGTCACGTATGAGCTGCCACTGGTTTACATTGAAGTTACACAGGGGAGTCCCCCCTATTCGCTTGGATGATCAAGAAATCAGTGATGGCTTTTCTCTGTTCGTATAGTCGATCCAACATATGGAGGGTGGAACTCCAACTGGTGGAAACATCGCAAATCAGACTATGTTGGGGGGATACCGTTCTGACGCTGTAGCTCAAGAAGTGTGTGCTTGGCGGTGCAGGAGTGGCTGAAGTGCACGCAAAGTTTCCTTCCCATTGTTAGGATGTCTTACAGATGGGGGGAAGACTTCAGAAAACGCTTGACTTTACATCATATTTACAACGTTCATATGATTACCTTTTCTGTAATGTAACTGGCTCTATTTTAATTAAATCCACTCATCGATTGTTGGTTTCGGCCCAATACTTGTTCTTGGATTTCTCATGGCTGATATTATATCTGGAATGGATGGCCCAATAGTGCTTGTTAAAATTAACACAAGGAACCAGCATCTTACATCTTCCCATTGTCGGTCACTATGGTTCCCATTTGCAGTTTTCATGGAGTAAGCCATGATTTATTTTATTGATTAATAATTTTTAGCAGTTCCTCCCATGTGTGACTCCGTTAGCCAAGGCAAACCATGTTAAGAACAGCGTAAAACCGGCGTGTCCTGCACACATGGTAGGCTGGAAAGGCACTGAAAAAAATAAAAAAAAATAAATAAAAACAAAATACAATTTAAAAAAAAAATACAAAATATTAGAAAAAAAAGCAAATTTAAAAAAAATTAAATAAAAAAAACAAAATGGAAAAAAAATCAAAATTAACCCCCCCCCAAAAAAAAATTGGATACATTGTATATGTTATTATTAGTTAATATAATATGAAATACATATATATATATATATATATATATATATATATATATATATATATGAAATTTGTATTTAATTATAATTATTATTATAAATGTGTGCAAATAAGATAAATGTTATCAATAAATATGTAACTGACAATTAGCAATGGTGTCAGAGAAAAAAGTGCCTAAGTGCAAAAAACATGCACATCCATGAACCAAAATAGACAAGTGCACTGTCACAGGCACAACGGCCTAGGAGCATAGAGGCCACAGCGGTGGGACCTGTCCAAGTTGCTGTTGTGGTTGTGCAGGAACCACAATCACCCAGTGGGCCTTGAAGGATATGTATTGTCCCTGACCGTGGTTACAGCTCCAGACGCAGGCGCTGCCATGCACTTTGGTACACACTGACAGGCTCAAGGACAGGCCCACCCTCTGTTCAACAAAATTGTACAGGGCTAGTACTGCCTTCTTCGCAAAGAAATGACAGCTTGGGACTCTCCACCTCGGCTCGGCACAGGCCATCAGTTCTCTGAAAGGTCCACCACCTGAAAAGGGAGGGACTGCAGCACCAGCAACTTATACAGGAGCACATTTAGCTTCTGCGCATTGGATGAGTGGGCATATACTGTTGTCTCTTGGCCAATGGATTGCTGGTGGAATGACTGACTCGGATTAAGAGGAGGAGGAGCATCTGGAGTGACAGAGGATGGGTATGACACACAGGAGGTGGTGGAGCCTTGGCTGGCTGGAACAGGGAGCGGCGTGCCACTGGGTAATGCAGCAGGCTGGACCACCACTTTGGAGCCAACTTTACCAGGCCAGGCCGCTTTATTGTGACGCTGCAAATGTTGACGCAGGGCTGTGGGGCCAATATTGGGACCCTGGCCACACTTAGCCTTCTGCCAACACAGCTTTCATATACCCTTGTTAACCTCCTGCAGATGCTTGATGAAAAACTGCCAAATCGCAAAGTAGCTGATTTTCCCACCAACAGTCCGCACTAATTCACTGCTGCTGCCACCGCTGATGACTCCAGGGGCCTTCTTCCACTACCTCGTGGGAAGGTAGCCTGCCGTGCAGCAAGTGGTCTACCCCGAGCACATTTGCCTCCAGACTTTCACCTTCTGCCACCATGCTGACCGCTAAATCCGTCACTCTCCATCACTCCAAGCCTTTAAAAGTGCCCTCAAAACTCACTGATGTCCTCCTCAGTTTCCTCAACAGTGTCTGCTTATGAAGCCAAAACGCTTGCGACACCACCTCCCACACCACTCTCCTCATCACTACTTGCCCGCCTAGTGGAAGAAGCGGCGAGTGTCTCCTCCACTTCTTGGCTGTGCAGTAGCTGCTGATTTGTCTCTATCAGATCGTCCTCACTGAATAGTGGAGCTGAACCCAAAGCATAAGATATAACCGACAGTTGACTGGGGGTGTCAGATGTCACTTGTGATTAAGTGGATGATCGTGTTAACCAATCTATGACGGCAGATGGGTTTGTTGGTTGAGACACGACCGCTAGCTGATACCGGGAGATCAGGCCTCTCACTGAGACTCCTGCTGCCACTCACCCCTAGTCTGCTGCGACCTCTGCTTGATGAATTTAGGCCTCTGCAACTCCTCTGTGCCCATCCTGGCACTTCTCTGCCTAACATACTTAGTGCGTATATGAGGGGAGGACAAAACGCTACACTACGCTTAAAACAGGATTTGTTGATAACAGCAGCAGGTGTGTAACTATCTATGGCCTTTCACTAAGTAGTAACTAGGCCCTGAAGACTTTAACAGGAAAAAAGTGGTAAAACTCTTAGATGTGCGTATGTGATGCTCGAGGGCAGTTCAATGTGCTCCAGTACGCTTGAAAAATGTTATTTTGAGAGACTGGCCTGCGTGAAATCATGAATCAGCCAATATTTCCACCCACCAATCCCTGATGCATCAGATTAGATTGATCATGGTGCCAGACCAACACTTCAGAAATATGGATAGTGCAAAACAGATTTAAGGCGCTGCTCTCCAGTTACAGACATTCCTCCGCATCAGACCACAAGTAATTATTGAGGAAATACTTTACGTTAATCTTAATTTTTATTAATATTCTTAGGATAAGATATATGTGCCCAAAATCTGTATATGTTCTCTTCATGCTTCTGCCAACTCCAGGGTGTGTCTTTCAGGCAATATATGCGCTCCTTATGCTGCTGCCAACTCCAATGTGTTTTTTAGGCAATGTATGCAATATATGGGCTGCTTATGCTGGTGCCAACTCCAGGGTGTGTCTTTCAGGCAATATATGGGCTCCTAATGCTGCTGCCAACTGTAATGTGTCTTTCAGGCAATATATGGACTCCTTATGCTGCTGCCAACTCCAGGGTGTGTCTTTCAGGCAATATATGGGCTCCTTATGCTGCTTCCAACTCCAGGGTGTGTCTTTCAGGCAATATATGCAATATATGAGCTGCTTATGCTGCTGCCAACTCCAGGGTGTGTCTTTCAGGCAATATATGGGCTCCTAATGCTGCTGCCAACTGCAATGTGTCTTTCAGGTAATATATGGGCTCCTTATGCTGCTGCCAACTCCAGGGTGTGGCTTTCAGGCAATATATGGGCTTTTAATGCTGCTGACAACTCCAGGGTGTGTCTTTCAGGCAATATATTGGCTCCTAATGCTGCTGCCAACTCCAGGGTGTGTCTTTCAGGCAATTTATGGGCTCCTTATGCTGCTGCCAGCTCCAAGGTGTGTCTTTCAGGCAATTTATGGGCTCCTTATGCTGCTGCCAACTCCAGGGTGTGTCTTTCAGGCAATATATGGGCTCCTTATGCTGCTGCCAACTTCAGGGTGTGGCTTTCAGGCAATATATGGGCTTTTAATGCTGCTGACAACTCCAGGGTGTGTCTTTCAGGCAATATATTGGCTCCTAATGCTGCTGCCAACTCCAGGGTGTGTCTTTCAGGCAATTTATGGGCTCCTTATGCAGCTGCCAACTCCAGGGTGTGTTTTTCAGGCAATATATGGGCTCCTAATGCTGCTGCCAACTCCAATGTGTTTTTCAGCGCTATATTTGGCTGCCTATGATGCTTCCAACTCCAGGGTGTGTCTTTCAGGCAATATATGGACTCCTTATGCTGCTGCCAACTCCAGGGTGTGTCTTTCAGGCAATATATGGGCCCCTAATACTGCTGCCAACTCCAGGGTGTGTCTTTCAGGCAATATATGAGCCCCTAATACTGCTGCCAACTCCAGGGTGTGTCTTTCAGGCAATATATGCAATATATGAGCTGCTTATGCTGCTGCCAACTCCAGGGTGTGTCTTTCAGGCAATATATGGGCTCCTAATGCTGCTGCCAACTGCAATGTGTCTTTCAGGTAATATATGGGCTCCTTATGCTGCTGCCAACTTCAGGGTGTGGCTTTCAGGCAATATATGGGCTTTTAATGCTGCTGCCAACTCCAGGGTGTGTCTTTCAGGCAATTTATGGGCTCCTTATGCTGCTGCCAACTCCTGGGTGTGTCTTTCAGGCAATATATGGGGTCCTTATGCTGCTGCCAACTCCAGGGTGTGTCTTTCAGGCAATATATGGGGTCCTTATGCTGCTGCCAACTCCAGGGTGTGTCTTTTAGGCAATATATGGGCTTCTTGTGCTGCTGCCAACTCTAATGTGCTTTTCAGGCAATATATGGGCTCCTAATGCCGCTGCCAACTCCAATGTGTTTTTCAGGCAATATATGCAATATATGGACTCCTTATGCTGCTGCCAACTCTAGGTGTGTCTTTCAGGCAATATATGGGCTTTTAATGCTGCTGACAACTCCAGGGTGTGTCTTTCAGGCAATATATTGGCCCCTAATGCTGCTGCCAACGCCAGGGTGTGTCTTTCAGGCAATTTATGGGCTCCTTATGCAGCTGCCAACTCCAGGGTGTGTTTTTCAGGCAATATATGGGCTCCTAATGCTGCTGCCAACTCCAATGTGTTTTTCAGCGCTATATTTGGCTGCCTATGATGCTGCCAACTCCAGGGTGTGTCTTTCAGGCAATATATGGACTCCTTATGCTGCTGCCAACTCCAGGGTGTGTCTTTCAGGCAATATATGGGCCCCTAATACTGCTGCCAACTCCAGGGTGTGTCTTTCAGGCAATATATGGGCCCCTAATACTGCTGCCAACTCCAGGGTGTGTCTTTCAGGCAATATATGCAATATATGAGCTGCTTATGCTGCTGCCAACTCCAGGGTGTGTCTTTCAGGCAATATATGGGCTCCTAATGCTGCTGCCAACTGCAATGTGTCTTACAGGTAATATATGGGCTCCTTATGCTGCTGCCAACTCCAGGGTGTGGCTTTCAGGCAATATATGGGCTTTTAATGCTGCTGACAACTCCAGGGTGTGTCTTTCAGGCAATATATTGGCTCCTAATGCTGCTGCCAACTCCAGGGTGTGTCTTTCAGGCAATTTATGGGCTCCTTATGCTGCTGCCAACTCCAAGGTGTGTCTTTCAGGCAATTTATGGGCGCCTTATGCTGCTGCCAACTCCAGGGTGTGTCTTCAGGCAATATATGGGGTCCTTATGCTGCTGCCAACTCCAGGGTGTGTCTTTTAGGCAATATATGGGCTTATTGTGCTGCTGCTAATTCTAATGTGCTTTTCAGGCAATATATGGGCTCCTAATGCTGCTGCCAACTCCAATGTGTTTTTCAGGCAATATATGCAATATATGGACTCCTTATGCTGCTGCCAACTCTAGGTGTGTCTTTCAGGCAATATATGGGCTTTTAATGCTGCTGACAACTCCAGGGTGTGTCTTTTAGGCAATATATTGGCCCCTAATGCTGCTGCCAACTCCAGGGTGTGTCTTTCAGGCAATTTATGGGCTCCTTATGCAGCTGCCAACTCCAGGGTGTGTTTTTCAGGCAATATATGGGCTCCTAATGCTGCTGCCAACTCCAATGTGTTTTTCAGCGCTATATTTGGCTGCCTATGATGCTGCCAACTCCAGGGTGTGTCTTTCAGGCAATATATGGACTCCTTATGCTGCTGCCAACTCCAGGGTGTGTCTTTCAGGCAATATATGGGCCCCTAGTACTGCTGCCAACTCCAGGGTGTGTCTTTCAGGCAAAATATGGGTCCCTAATACTGCTGCCAACTCCAGGGTGTGTCTTTTAGGCAATATATGGACCCCTAATGCTGCTGCCAACTCCAGGGTGTATCTTTCAGGCAATATATGGGCTCCTTATGCTGCTGCCAACTCCAGGGTGTGTCTTTCAGGCAATATATGGGCTCCTTATGCTGCTGCCAACTCCAGGGTGTGTCTTTCAGGCAATATATGGGCTCCTTATGCTGCTGCCAACTCCAATGTGTTGTTAGGGCAATATATGGGCTTCTTATGCTACTGCCAACTCCAGGGTGTGTCTTACAGGCAATATATGGGCTTCTAATGCTGCTGCCAACTCCAGGGTGTGTCTTTCAGGCAATATATTGGCTCCTAATGCTACTGCCAACTCCAGGGTGTGCCTTTCAGGCAATATATGGGCTCCTTATGCTGCTGCCAAATCCAGGGTGTGTATTTTAGGCAATATATGGGCTCCTTATGCTGCTGCCAACTCCAGAGTGTGTTTTTCAGGCAATATATGGGCCCCTAATACTGCTGCCAACTCCAGGGTGTGTCTTTCAGGCAATATATGGGCTCCTTATGCAGCTGCCAACTCCAGGGTGTGTCTTTCAGGCAATATATGGGCTCCTAATGCTGCTGCCAACTCCAGGGTGTAACTTTCAGGCAATATATGGGCTCCTTATGCTGCTGCCAACTCCAGGATGTGTGTTTCAGGCAATATACGGGCTCCTAAAGCTGCTGCCAACTCCAATGTGTCTTTCAGGCAATATATGGGCTCCTAATGCTGCTGGCAACTCCAATGTGTTGTTCAGGCAATATATGGGCTCTTTATGCTACTGCCAACTCCAGGGTGTGTCTTACAGGCAATATATGGGCTCCTTATGCTGCTGCCAACCCCAGGGTGTGTCTTTCAGGCAATATATGGGCTCCTTATGCTGCTGCCAACTCCAATGTGTTTTTCAGGCAATATATGCAATATATGTGCTCCTTATGCTGCTGCCAACTGCAATGTGTCTTTCAGGCAATATATGGGCTTCTTATGTTGCTGCCAACTCCAGGGTGTGTCTTTCAGGCAATATATGGGCTCCTTATGCTGCTGCCAACTCCAATGTGTTTTTCAGGCAATATATGCAATATATGTGCTCCTTATGCTGCTGCCAACTGCAATGTGTCTTTCAGGCAATATATGGGCTTCTTATGTTGCTGCCAACTCCAGGGTGTGTCTTTCAGGCAATATATGGGCTTTTAGTTCAATATCTTTTTATTGAAGTTTTGCATCAAATAAAGAACAGTTCAACATTGTACATAGGTAGAAAGGATAGAAACAGGGTATCAATCTCCCTGCCCCAATACATTCACATAATTGCAACATTCCAATGTGCTCCCGCCCCCCCTCCGTGCGCCCGCCACCACAGCATCACTCCATGTAAATGAGTAAGAGGTCCCATGATGCCCACCCAGCCCCAGCCCACCCCGACCCAGGACACCAGCCAGAGAGCCCTCACCACCAATTATTGTGATGTAACTATTGCCGTCTTATGACACCCCGGGCCAGGGCCGGCCGAAGGCAGCCGGAGGCAACAGAGCACCGCAAGGGGCCCCCGCATGAGATAAAGATGTTACCGCCCAGGGCGGAAGAGGGGGGAGGGGAGCCCGAAAGCCCCGAGACATAAGGAGCACGTATAAGGAGAATGCTGAGATATAAGAAGAAAACAAAGGGTAAGTAGAGGAGAGGTAGGAGTAGGAAGGGTCAGGGGTATAAACGGGGATAGGTGTGGGTATGGGACCGTGGGCAAGGGTTATGGTATAGTAGGAGAAGGAGCGCACAGGCCCAGCCTGTGCCCAGCCTATATTGAGCCTCCATTGGCAGACGGTTCAATTCCTCCATGCGGCGGATGACCTCCACCTCTTGTGCCCACTCAACAAGTGATGGCGAGGTTGTAGTCTTCCATCGCCTGGGAATGATTGTTCTCAGCGCAGTCAGGAAATGCCGCAGAACCCCTTTTTTACCACTAGAGCTGGAGCCCGGGAGCAAGGACAGTAAGGCCACCTGTGGAGAGTTCTGTATCTGTTCTCCCGTGAGGTTGTTGTAAATATTTAATACCTTCGCCCAAAGGGCCTTGATTGGTGGACAGCTCCACCATATATGCTCCATACTCCCACGCTCCACCAGACATCTCCAGCACCTGTCGGAGCATGAGGCATCAAACCTACTCTGGTCCGCCGGGCACCTATACCATTGTGATAACACCTTATAATTCCTTTCTTGTGCTATGCTCGGGACTGCTAACTTGTGGGTGAAGAGATATACTTTGGTGAGGTCCTCCCCAGAGATAGATACTCCCAGCTCCTCCTCCCATCTCCTGATATATCCCGGTGGTGAATCATGTATGGCCACCAAGAGAACCCGATACAAGACAGAGATTGTGTGCCCGCTAGGGGGTGCCTGCGCAAGTACCCGTTCCAACTGTGTCAAGGGTTTTCTTCCTCGCTCCAACATATTTCGAGTCATAACAAACGCACTCAACTGCCTATACAGAAACCAGGAGGTGTACTGCCCCAGGGCCCTTTGCCTTATATCATCCAGCGTGGGGAGCCCACCCGATGCCAGGATACTGCCCATTGTAATGTTAGACGACGCCTCCCATGCCAAAAAACTTCTAACCCCCACTCCCGGCGCAAATGAGTAGTTATCAAATAGAGGGGTTAACGGGCCTGGCCTGCTAATTACAGCGTATTGTTTGGTCATTCCGTCCCAGGCCTGCAGAAATTGCCCAACCAGAAATGGGAGCGATTCCTTTACACGCCTAGGGACCACTCCCCCCCCCCCACCCCCAAGGCAGTGAGTTGAGACTCACGGGGGAAATTGCTCTCTCCAGTTTGACCCATTGTTTCCCTTCCCCCGCCTGATTCCAATCCAGTATACGACGCGATATGACTGCTGAGTGATAGGTCTTTAGATCTGGAAGGCCAGTCCCCCTGTCTGACTTAAGCCTGGCCAAGGTGCTAAATCTTATCCGGGGTTTCCCCATGCCCCACACAAATCTCAGAAAGTCGGACTGCAATTTCTTAAAGAAACCGCTGGGCAAGTGAATGGGTATTGTTTGGAAAATGTAAAGAAATTTGGGTAGAATATCCATTTTTAATATATTAATTCTTCCAAACCATGTAAAGTGCCGCTTCTCATAAGTGGTCAATTCAGCCACCGTCCTCGTGAGTAGTGGGGAATAGTTAAGCTCGTATAGGCGCGATAGATCCGAGGGGATTTGCACCCCGAGGTATTTTATAGAGTGAGGTTGCCACTTGAAGTTAAAGTTGGCTTTAAGTTGTTCTACAATCTGCTTGGGAAGGGAAATGTTAAGGGCTTCCGATTTAGTGTAATTGATCTTAAAATTGCTAACCTGTCCAAATGCCTCGAATTCCCTGAGAGCCGCCGGGAAGGATGTCAGTGGGGCAGTCAGGTGCAGGAGCAGGTCATCAGCATATAGTGAGGCCTTGTATTCCTGATCCCCAGCCTTAATACCTTTAATATCTGGATTCTGCCTTATAGCCACGGCCAGATGCTCCATAGTGATGACATATAACAACGGTGATAGCGGACAACCTTGCCGTGTGCCGTTACTAATCCTAAACGGGGTGGAAAGAAGGCCATTTACCCTCACCCTTGCAGGAGGCTCAGAGTACAGTGCCATGATCCTGGACAGGAGTACCGAGCCAACACCAATCTGCAGCAGAGACGCCTTAAGGAACATCCAGTCCACTCTATCGAACGCTTTCTCCGCATCACACGAGAGAAGGCATGCCTGGACTCTCTCCACTGTGGTATGCGCTATTAAATCGAAGAGCTTATTGGTGTTGTCCCGTGCCTCCCGCCCAGGCACAAAACCAGTCTGATCCAGGCCTATCAAATCTGGGAGAAGTGGCTTGAGTCTGGAGGACAAAATCTTAGCAAATAATTTGATATCAACATTTATCAAAGAGATCGGCCTGTAACTGCTACATAATGATGGATCCTTCCCTGGTTTAGGAAGCCCCGAAATTATTGCTTCTAAAGACTGTCTAGGGAACCCGCACTCTGGTCCTATGGAGTTGAAAACCTTGGTCATAAAGGAAGCCAGCTCGGGCCCAAATTGCTTATAGAATTTAGGGGTGAAGCCATCCGCCCCCAGGCTCTTGCCCTGTGGCGTTTTCTTAATCGCCTTGGCCACCTCTTGTTCCGAGAAAGGCTCCTCCATGGCCTCTGCCTCCTCCCCAGGTATGTGAGGGAGGGAAGTGTTATGCACATACCCCACCACCTTTTCTGACAGCTCCATTCCAGCCGACGTGCCATTATCTTGTCTCAAGTTGTACAAAGATTGATAATATTCCCTAAAATGATCTACAATTTGGGAAGGTATTACTGCAGATTGGCCCTGTACCCCTTTGATAGTAGGAATATATGTGGTTGCGGGCCTAGGATGCAGAGCCCTGGCGAGAAACCGCCCGCACTTGTCCGATGAGTTATAATAAAGCACCTTCTGCCGCTCTCTAAATCTTAAGTATGCCTGGTTATATAAGCCCTGTAGCTTATCTCTGGCTTTCATTAGGTCTAGAAGTACAGCGCTGGATGGATTCTTTTTATGATCTTGTTCCAGGGCGTGGATGCGTTGTAGGGTCTGGGAAATCACGGAGGCCCGCTCCCTTTTTAATCTTGCTCCATGCTTAATGAGTTCTCCTCTGATCACGCACTTCAATGCCTCCCACTGGTACGGAAGGGGCGTACAATCCTGTTTATGATTCCTAAGGAAGTCCGCTATAGCCTCTCTTACCCCCGACAGGCACACTGCGTCCCCGAGCAAGTTGTTATTTAGCCTCCAGCTCCAGCTTTTGGAGTAGAGTCCAGGTAAAGCCACCGATAGAAATATTGGAGCGTGGTCCGACCACAATATCTGGCCAATCCACACTCGTGGAGCCCACTCCAAGGCATGATGGCCTAGGAAGATATAGTCGATTCTGCTGTATGAATTCCTAGCGGCCGAGAAGAACGAGAAATCCTTCTCTCGCCCATGCAGGGCCTGCCACGAGTCCACCAGCTGCATGTCAGAGAGTAGCCTCCGCAATCTATTCCTCTTGCACAGGGACACAGCCGACCCACCCGAGGAAGTATCCAGCTCAGGCTGCATAGGAATATTGAAATCTCCCCCCACCAAGAGTATGCCTTCCGAAAATTCTGCTAATGACCTCAACACCTTCATACAAAAACTGACCTGGCCACTATTAGGGGCATAGATATTAGCTATGGTATATACCCTTGTCAACAGCTCTATTTTAAGAAAGATGAATCGCCCATTGTGGGGGAGGGATTTATGAATGGCGATTGGGACCCCAGTTGCCTTGATGTTGGGGTTAGGGGCATGATGCCAAGAGGGGTAGTACCGGCTTTTAATGACGGGTATATGTCCCTTTTTGAAATGCGTTTCTTGGAGGAGTAGAACGGCCACCCTCTGCTTATGCATACCATACAATACCTGTGATCGTTTCTCTGGTATGTTCAATCCCCTGACATTAAAGGAGCCTATAATTATCTCTGCCATTGCCCACGCGCTCCCACCCCCAGCACAGACGGTAGGGGTAAGGGACAGACGGTAGGGGTAAGGGTGGTTGGCTGATTGAAGGGGGGGTTAGACAGAAAGGGAGAGAAGGGGAAGGAAGTTCTAGGAAAGTTTTTAAGGTAGTAGAGAAAGAATAAAGAAAAGAAAAAAAAAAATTGGAATCTACCAGCAAAATAAGGATTTTCTGGGAAAACAAGGAAAAAACACCTGTGCTTGTGCTTGTGTTCACTAGTTTCCTCCAATATGGAGTAAGGGAACTGGCCTACTGGGGGGAAGTGGAAGACTACGAACGTAGGCCAGGAGATGCACTCTCTTATATGTAAACTTAATGTAACCGCATGTCTGTAACATAGTCGCCCATGAACCAATCCAAAATCACAGCCAGAAATTATAACTAAAACAAAAGCAACGACCCCACCTGCTCCCGGTAGATCCCCCCGCCACCTACCCCCACCCGCAGCGGGGAGGGGCAGCAGCGAGCCCCCGGCGCCCCACCATTCCTATCACTTTCACCACCTGCCCAGCGGAGGGCCAGAGGGGGACCGCACCGCCGGCCGACCAGACCAAGATCACGTCGGACCCCGGGGCGCGCCCCCCCCCAGCTCACACGCCCCCAAGCCGGTACATAATGCCCCGACCCGAACTTCGGTGCTGGCCAAAACAGGGTTAGTGAGGCATCCCGATCAGGCAGGCACTCCCGTCCTCTATCACCTCAATTGAGCCCGGGCTCATCAGATCTCCAGGTGGCCAGAGATCCGCTCTCAAATACCCCGTCAAACCCCCTCCCATGGCGGACAACCAGGGCCAGAGGCGGCCGACGCCCGAAGCGAGCCGACCAAACAAATCACGTCGGCCCGCCCCCAGGCTCCAACCCCGCCGGCACCCCGGGCCGCCCGATCGCCAGCTGGGCCGCCAGCCAGGAGTCCTCGTATTGCATAAGGGGGAGTCCGTCAGTTCTTCCTCTCACATAGTCCAAGTCCGGCCGCCATGCAGGGCAGGTGCCAGGGCCGCAAACTCACAAAATCAGCCCATGGCCGGGCAGTCTTCAGGCGGGAGCAGCCAGGCACCAGGTGGGCAGGCAGGGCATCCAGAAAGACAGAGAAAAACTCCCCACAGACCACTACCGGTCGTGCGGAAAGCAACAAGAACAAGGCAATATCAAAGGCGAGAGGTAGAGGCTCTCCAACTCCGCTTTATCCTCAAATGTCACTAGAGGGGAAGCCGTGGGACCGCCCCTCCAGATTGCCTCCCAGCGGGGCTAAACAACTTGACGTTGCGCTCCTCCTCTGTTCCTGTCTCTCTGTGGCCGCGGTTCTCCTGGGCGCGGGCCACGTGGCTCCCCACGACCCGGCCGCGGGCCCGGCTCCCTGTTATCCCCAAGCGAGGGAGACAGCCAGTCCTCCAACTGCATACCTGGTATTTCCAGAAAGCGAAAGAGTTCCGGGAGCTGTGCATGGGATCGTAGCATAAATGATCGGCCTCTCCTCGTGATCACTAAGTGAAAAGGGTGGCCCCACCTGTACGTGGCCCCAGTGGATTTGATAGCCTCCAGTAGTGGTTTCATCACGCGGCTCATTTGAAGGAGGATGACCTGGCCAAGTCGGGGAGGAGGATGACCTGCGACCCTTTGTATATAATAGGCCGCTTCTCCCACGCTTTCCTCATTATGTCCTCTTTAACTCTAAAAAAATGCACCCGGCACACCACATCTCTTGGTCTTGCAGGATCAATGGAGCGTGGGCCCAAGGCCCTGTGGACCCTATCAATCTCAATGTGTTCTTCCATGGGTTTGTCCAAGACGCTGTTGAATATCTTGGTGACTACATTCCTGAGGACGCTGGTGTCGGGCCCCTCTGGCAGCCCACGGATCCGGATGTTATTCCTGCGGCTTCGATTGCCCAAGTCATCCAAATGCATCAAAACTTTAGTGGTTTGTTGGTTAGAATCCGCTATAGCCTGCTGTGCCGCTGCTTGTGCTCTCTCCAATGCTCCCAGGCGCTGATCCGTGGTTGTTTGCTGTTGTTCCAGGGAGCTCACCCTGTTAGTGACCTCAGAAACTGCTCCAGTGACCTCCTCAAGCTCTCTTCTCAGTAGGGATTCCATCCTATTGCTGTAATTCTCAAAATCCTTTCGGGATGGGAGAAATTTCAATAGTATGTTGAGATTGTATTGTTCTCTAAATTGAGATCTGTGGTCTACGTGTTCTGGGGAGTCGCCCGGGACCGGATGGGAGATCTCAGCGATGCACTGCTGCTGGGGCCCTCAGAGAAGGCTGGGCTCATCGCCCCCGCTGGTCGAGTCTCAGAGAAATCAAATGATTGCCCTGCAGGGCTAGTCAGGACTGGGCCCCCCGTGGGCGTCCCCCAGGCGGTTGTTCTAGCGGATCTGGGAATGAGCCACTCATCTTCTGGGATGCACCCGCTGACCACTCTGGCGCCATCCCCAAGGGGTGCCTCCCCCGAAGCCCCCCATTACTATTGGGCTCAGCTAGGCTGTTTCCGAACGGGGCATGCACTTCTGCGGCTGTTGTTATGCGAAGCCCCAGTCCGGAGGCCCCTGCACCCCATCCAATTTCCCCCCGGCGAACACTTTGATTATCTGGCCCGGAGAGGTGTCTTATTCTGCGTGCACCGGGGCAGGACCTACTGCGGTGTGCTGCTTTTAGATTGCCGAGGGATCGAGCCTCCCCTAGTGTCTGGGATCCCCTCTGTTCAGGGTCTTGCCACTCCTGTAGTTGGCCTCCTGAGGTCCCCCATTTGCCCCCATCCAGCAGCTCAAATGCACTTGGTTCCGCCGGGTAATCTCCCCGCCCCAGTTTTCCCAGTCCGGCTCCCACACTTTTGCTGTCCTGCGAGAGGCTGCACTGTGTGATTCCCCCAGCCTCTGCCTTCCTCTCTGCGGGCCGAGCGCAATCACGATCAGCAGGGGGCCCGCCCCCCCCCCCCCCCTCCACCCGTGCTCCCGAGTACCTCTTCTGCACGGTCACTGCCGGGTGAGGACGCAGCACGTGCGCGCCGTGCCGCCTCCCGTCTTCTCTCTCCGCTTGCCCCGGCTGACAGCTCTGTCGGTATCCCCTCATCTGGCATCGGGCCATCTGCGCCCTGTGGACTCCATGGCTGAGAGTCAGCCAAAGCTGGGGTTTCTTCCCCGCCATGTAGAGGGCTCCGGTCACCCCTCATCTGCCACTCCTCCGCCTATCCCGACACTTCCGCCATCTTGCTGGCGGACGCGCTGTCCTCCTCCTTCCTCTCCGCGGCGAAAAAGCGGCTAATCTTGCCACTGCCACCCAATCGCCCACCTCTGGATGCCGCCCGACCGTTCTTCCTCTTGGACATCCTATAAGGTGGGTCTTTTATTGCGGTATTTTAGAAGATTTAATGTGATAGTGCAGAGCTCCTTCTTTTGCGTCCTCACGCCACCATAGCCAAGCCACGCCCCACCAATATATGGGCTTTTAATGCTGCTGCCAACTCCAGGGTGTGTCTTTCAGGCAATATATTGGCTCCTAATGCTGCTGCCAACTCCAGGGTGTGTCTTTCAGGCAATATATGGGCTCCTAATGCTGCTGCCAACTGCAATGTGTTTTTCAGGCAATATATGGGCTCCTTATGCTGCTGCCAACTCCAATGTGTTTTTCAGGCAATATATGGGCTCCTGATGCTGCTGCCGACTACAGAGTATTTTTCAGGCAATATATGGGCTCCTAATGCTGCTGCCAACTGCAATGTGTTTTTCAGGCAATATATGGGCTCCTTATGCTGCTGCCAACTCCAGGGTGTATCTTTCGGGCAATATATGGGCTCCTTATGCTGCTGACAACTCCAGTGAGTTTTTCAGGCAATATATGAGCTCCTTATGCTGCTGCCAACTCCAATGTGTTTTTCAGGCAATATATGGGCTGCTTTTGCTGCTGCCAACTCCAATGTGTCTTTCAGGCAATATATGGGCTCCTTATGCTGCTGCCAACTCCAGGGTGTGTCTTTCAGGCAGTATATGGGCTCCTTATGCTGCTGCCAAATCCAATGTGTCTTTCAGGCAATATATGGGCTCCTAATGCTGCTGGCAACTCCAATGTGTTGTTCAGGCAATATATGGGCTCCTTATGCTGCTGCCAACTCCAGGGTGTGTCTTTAAGGCAATATATGGGCTCATTATGCTGCTGCCAACTCCAGGGTGTGTCTTTCAGGCAATATATGGGCTCCTAATGCTGCTACCAACTCCATTGTGTTTTTCAGGCAATATATGGGCTCCTTATGCTGCTGCCAACTGCAATGTGTCTTTCAGGTAATATATGGGCTCCTTATGCTGCTGTCAACTCCAGGGTGGGTCTTTCAGGCAATATATGGGCTTTTAATGCTGCTGCCAACCCCAGGGTGTGTCTTTCAGGCAATATATTGGCTTCTTATGCTGCTGCCAACTCCAGGGTGTGTCTTTCAGGCAATATATGGACACCTTAAGCTGCGGCCAACTCCAGGGTGTGTCTTTCAGGCAATATATAGGCTCCTAATGCTGCTGCCAACTCCAGGGTGTGTCTTTCAGGCAATATATGGGCTCCTAATGCTGCTGCCAACTCCAGGGTGAGTCTTTCAGGCAGTATATGGGCTCATAATGCTGCTGCCAACTCCAGGGTGTGTCTTTCAGGTAATATATGGGCTCCTAATGCTGCTGCCAACTCCAGGGTGTGTCTTTCAGGCAATATATGGGCTCCAAATGCTGCTGCCAACTCCAGGGGTGTGTCTTTCAGGCAATATATGGGCTTCTAATGCTGCTGCCAACTTCAGGGTTTGTCTTATACGCCGGGTGCACGGCACTGTTCCCTCTAAGGCAGGGGTATTCAACCCGCGGGGCCGCTAGGATTCCGGACCCCATGGCCAGAAGGGTGGGAGCAGAGACGGGTGTCGGTGGATATCGTCGCCAGCGCCCGGGAGGGAAGGCAGTGCGCGGGGCCGAAGACGGGGAGGGAAGGCAGCGGGCAGGGCCGGCGGCCGGGTGGAGGGGAAGGCAGTGGGCGGGGTCAGAGACCATGAGGGAAGGCAGTGGGCAGGGTCGGAGACCATGACGGAAGGCAGTGGACGGGGCCGTCGGCCAGGATGGAGGGCAGCGGGCGGGGCCGGCCGTCTGGGAGGAATGACGGCAGGCGGGAGGAAAGACAGCAGGAGGAGCAGCCGGCCCAGCTGTCTGCTTCGATCGCAGGAGGCTGAGCGGCGCTCAATTAAAAGAAGTTCTGCAGTGCACTGCTTAATATCCTCCAGGCAGCAACAAGCAGGACTATGCATTAGTTTGGCCCTGCATAGTTCTGTTTGCAGCTGCCCAGCGGATATAAAACAGTGCATGAAGCAGGACGTTTATGATTGTGCGTCGCTCAGCCTCCTGGTATAGTTGCAGATGACTGAGCGCGCCTTTTATCGCCAGTCAGCTTTTCCCTGGGCATCCTGAATCGGGATGCCTCCACTGTGTGAACCCCACCTGGGCACCTGTAAAAACCCACCTTTCCCCACTTCAACTCTCTTTTCTTAGCTCTGTCCCATCCCATCTCTGTTCCCAGCTTTGTCCCATGACTCCCATCCCATCTCTCTTCTCCCAGCTCTGTCCCATCCCATCTCTCTTCTCCCAGCTCTGTCCCATCCCATCTCTCTATTCCCAGCTCTGTCCCATCCCATCTCTCTTTTCCCAGCTCTGTCCCATCCCATCTCTCTTTTCCCAGCTCCGTTAGTGAGGATGTGACGATGGAGCAACATGTGGGTATGGTTTGTGGGTTGATGGCGTGGCAGCCTCGTCCTGTGCCCATTTATTATTAATGAGTGGTGGCCATTTTCTTGTGGCTCGGCTCTGGCATGGCCAGAGGGAAGCGTCCGCCATGATGCTGTAGACCACTGGTCAGGGGGTTGTTTGCAACTGGTGCTCTGCACAAAGAACCATGCAGCTATGCATCCTCCGCAGGGGTTGCTCTCGCCGCCCCCATTCCCTATCCCAGCAGACAGCGCGGCCGGGCTGTTGCCTCTTTCTATTGGTAGATGGGATTTGAGTGGAGGTGACCCAGGGACAGCTAAATGGCTTTCTGCTCCCAGCACAGAGGAGAGGAATGGATGTCGCCATGACACTTTACTCAGGTGAGCCCTGCTAAAATGCTCAGGTTGTTTTTTTGGTTGTTGTTTATTTGGTTTGTTGTTTATTTGGTGTGTGGAAGGTGTGCAGAAGAGGGAGAAGTCTTATACGGCGAGTATATAACAAATTCTATATTTTGAGTGGAAATGTTGGGGGGTCGTCTTATACGCCCAGTCGTCTTATACGCCGGCAAATACAGTAAACAATATGTATGCAGCATTATTTTGGCCCTAACTAATGCTGCCAGTGCATGTTCAAATTCCAGTTTCATATTTGTGCTTGAATCCTTTAGAGACAAATAAATACCCTCTAAATTTGCTATATACCCTATTAGTCCTGCTTCCTGACACTCACACCCTGGCAAAAATTCCTCCATTGCTGACCATCAATGTAATATTGGCAGGTATGTGCTATTTATGCATACAATCTTTTTTCCTAATGATGCTCAGTGCTCACAAACAATGGAAGTTTCAGCATTGTTTGTCACCATTTGGGAGTCTCTGGCATAATTATTTGAGTTTTTGTATTCCTCTCAGCAGCAGAATAAATGGAAAGGAATTCATGCAGCACCGTTTTGTAGATATCAATACGCTGCGACTTCAGAGGAAACCTGAGTGACTCACCGGTTTGCAGTGAATACACTAAAAATAACTTCTCTGTTCCCCTCTGAAATGTCTCTGTCAGCTATGAGCTGGAATGATAACCCAGATGCACGGAATGGTAACATCACACACTGGGCAGGCTGTTTGAAAGCTTTCAGCAGCCCTGTATGTATCCTTTCTGCACTTAAAGTACCAGGCACCCCCTGTGTTTGAAGATTTGGACAATAAGGTCAGATCCTCTGTCCTGTATTATAGCTGTTACCCTCTAGGTAGATTTACTCATACTATCTGTCTCCCAGGCATTTAAGATACAGCACATCACCCACTAGGAAGTTGGAGTATTATGTAATGTCATATTTTGTTATTTTATTGCTGTTGTCGGTAAATCCCTTCTTATATTTACTTTGCCCTGTATCACCTTTTAATTTATTAACTATGCTTTAATACTATAAATTCCCTAAATGTTCTAGTAGAATTAAAGGAGCACTATCGCGAGGATTTGCATTAAAAAAGAGAAATAGTTTATTAGCCACACAATAGCTTCTAACATGTATAAATAATGTGGCAATAGTGCCTTCCATTCAAATCGTAAAATGTAAATGGCTCAGTCCATTTGCTGAATGGGGGGAACTGCTGGATTTTATTCAGTGAGCTGATAGCAGACAGCTGCAGCATTTAGCCCACTGGTCTCCTAGCAACAGCTGCAGTGAACTGTACACGGCGGTGTAGTGTGTGAGGTGCTGCTTCTATGCTGAGACCACCAGGTGACACAATAAATTATAAAATCTCTACAAAATACACTAAACTGTCTGAATAAAAATCTACTTTGAATGACTGTGCAGGTACATATAAAGGTATTAAAGCGGAACAAAACCCTGAGTGGCCGACCCTGGAATCTACAAGACTCCAATGATGGGCAATGGCCTTCCCCTGGGGCATCCCAATTGGACTGCATTTCTTCCAAATTGGGATGCCCCACTGTGTGAATCGCCACTCAGATCACCCCAAAACCCACCACAAATAGCTGCGGCCACATCCTCAGCATCTCTGGGCTGAGGCGCTCTCCCACGCATAGCCATTCAGGGATGTTGCTGCTCCGGCTCCATTGGTGAGCTCTGTGTGCAAACAGAGTCAGGCAAGCAGAAAGCGCTGATTGGACGAGAGCCCATGTATTAGCCATAGGACAGGAAAAGGTACTGGGGGTTTCACATAGCTGGGCACTCCAAGTTGGGATGCCAACGGGCAAGAAAAGATAGTAAAAATCCTGGGTTCTGCTCAAAACACACAAAGCTGAAAGGAAGAATACATGGAAAATGCATTGTAAGAATATAAAAGATAAAACTGGAAACCGAAAGATACTGCAGGAGAGGTAACATGAAAGAAAAACTGTCAAAATAATACATGTTTAAAGCAAGTAAAACAGGATGTAAACACAAAAATCCAGTTTTGAATGAAATGAAACCAAAAATGAAATCGTAGGGGGCAGAACTCAAGACTCGACGATTCATATGCCAGCACACTACCAGTTGAGCTATATAGCCTTCTGAAGTCTCTCTCTCTTTCATCTCTCTACTATCAGCATAAATCAACACAGCCAGCAGACTAAAACTTCCTCTGTGCATTCCCCAATCCCACACAGCTGGCCCTGCCCACTGTTCATTGAGGTAATGGTTCATTGAGGTATAGTATTATTATTGATCACATTACAGCTATGATAGCAGCAGTTGGGAGTCAAACTGCAGCAGCATACCTGCATACCGGGCATGTTACAGGATAGATGACCGTTTAGTACTAATACTATTCACTGTAGCCATGGGCAGTAATACATACAAAAATGAAGGTACCATGAACTAACTTTGCTCAGGATCTGCAGGAACTGCTGCAGCACAAATTAAACTAAATGACCAGGGTACTTAGAGTCCAACAGAGGATATAACATCAAGGGTCCAGTGGTGCTGTCCAAAAAAAGGCTCATCCAGTTTCTCAACAAAAAAACATACTATAGGGTTGATTCAGCACCTTTTTTTAGATTAAGCATTTTTTCTTTTCTTGGTGCAATTCAGCACCCTATTTAGCTGTGCAATTTTTTTGAACATTTGCCCAACTAAATATGGTACTCATGTGAAAAAGTGAGTAAAGAATACCGCGCTGAATCGTGTTACTGTGTACCAAATTGATGTCCATAAGGCGCTGAGCTTATCTATTATTCATTTTCTTTTTCTATTTGTTTGCAATTCTGTGTTATTAAAGAAAACCGCTTTTACCTTAGCAACATACACCAAATGGTGTGTTTAGTGTTCCTAGCAGAGACTTCCAGACTCTGGCTTGCTAATCATCTGATTGGCCGAGGCAGAAATGAAGCTCCACACTCCTGAGCTCACTGCCCATGCTGTAATTCAGCCTATTCATGAAAGGTTACTAGCAGCATTCTTGATTTTTTCAAAGCTGCTAATTAGCTCACCTTTTACAGTGGAAGGATTCTGTGACCTGCAGTATTTGTTATTACTCAAGGCCAGGAAAGCTACTCCCACTTTAGCAACACAGAGCCACAGGAATAATGTAGGCTTGGAAACAGTATGTTGAATCACAGGTCTGGGAGAACAATCCTAACACAAATGTTTATTTTACATTCCAGAAGAGAAAAATAAAAAGGCTGAACACAAAAAAAAGACAAACAGAAAGTAAAGCTTAGTCATAAACGTTTAGCTAGAGCTAAACTAAAGCTAAAGTTTAGGCGCTAACACATTTAATACCCACCATTCACCCCCCTACAGCTGTCTTACACTCCAGCTGTAAAAAAACCTAACTTTTCCACCAATATCCAGTCCCTTCTCTTGTACACTCTGAGGCCTCCTACAGAGGTAGCATACCGAGGCAGTGTTCATCACACACTACAGGACCTGATCTCAGCCAGTAAAGTTAATAGAGTCGGAGTAGAACGGGACAACTGTGGGAGACAAAAGGAGAATGAGGTATTTTTTATTTTAGCTTTGACAATCACAATAAGAATTAAAATGTATACAATGTGATGCCTGCTTATTGTATATACACTCTAAAGCCTACATGGTCTGTAATGATTTAGGTATCCAACCAAATGGTGGCACTGAGCAGTTTTCTACTCCAGCCTCCCGAATTGCTTTAGAAAGGTGTATATATAGATACATTTGCATGGCTTGGCTAAGGAAGGTTTTTATACAGTATTTTTTCACAGGGTCATAAAGCATAAACACTCCCCCCTGGGGGCTCTGTACTAAAAGGTGAGCAGACCCACATGGGTGGGTTAGGCAAAGCATAGTGTTTTCATAAATAGGAGGAGCTGCTCAAAAGTATATTTAATATGAATGTATAAGACATAATTTGCCTAGTCTATAAATAGCTGGTGACCATTTTTCTTTTAGGACTCCTCAATGTTTCTGGATTTCCAGTGTCTCATAAAAGCTCTGCAAGAATTACCCCTCCATCTTAGACTGAATGTGGAAGCTGATCTTGTCCAGGTAATGCATGCTCCTCTTTTGTTCTAAAATAAGGTTGCTTATGCTTTCTGGAGAATGCGCTGTACTCGGAGCCAGCTCCATTCTGGAATCTTCCAACACTCTTCATGGGCACTGTGCAGGCACAAGATCGGGGGTGCGCGCAGTGCCTGATGGGATGCAAGATGGTGTCGCCCATCGGAAGGACACCGGGAATCTAAGGGACCCAGAAGATGGAACCGGAGGGGGGGGGCAGCAGATCGGTGAGGTTTTAACCGCCCCCAATGTTCCTCTTTAAAGCGGATCCATCTTCCAAGCCAGCTATGTCTAGATAACCTGGGTTCTATTAAAATGCCTAGGAGGCAAGACTTTGCCATCTCAGACTGCAAGTTTTGGAAATATTTGGTAGAATTATTTTCTGCTCATATGGCCTTGCTTGCTCGTAAACCCAAGGCTTGGTCTCAAACCTCAGCCAAAGTTGATTTGTCCTGCTTCAGTCGATAGGACCCAGGCTACTGCTAGGAAAAAAGCTCAGGATTACTCACTCTGTAGAGGTTGAACAAAACTCGGATTTTGTTCCATGCCCCCCTGGGGCATCTTGAATGTGTGAAACCCCCCAGAAAGGTCATTAAAACTCACCGCTACAATGGCGCATGCTTGGGCTCTCGTCCAATCAGAGCCCTTTGCCATGTTTACTTCCTTTTGATTGAAATTGAATGGGGATTGTGCACTGCTACATACCCTGTATCTCCAAGATCATACGCACCAACGGCGATGCAGGGCATGCAGCAGCGCACGCTCCCAATTTATGGTAATGAGAGCCATCTGCTAAATGATGCAGTCACAGCAGGCAGCTCTCATTGGACAAGAGCATTCACACGTGCCGTTGGAGCGTGGAAAGGTGAGTTTATGTGGGTGCCTTGGGATGTTTCACACAGGGGAGCATTCCAACCTGGGGAAAGGCCAGTGGACAGTCCTGGAATCTTTTAGATTCCAGACTGACTGCTGGTGGGTTATGTTCTGCTTTCAAATTCTAGTACAGTTCACCAGTCAGAACAACCCTAATGGGTCTGATGACTCCTCTCACTCAGGTCTTGGAGAGGTGAAGACAGTTAAGGGGCAACTAGAATCTATTGGGACCTCAAAAAGTATTTAAGATTTCCGCACAAACAATTAGCCAGCTCTTCCCCTGAAGATGAATCCTTGTTTAGGCGGAAACAAGGTCCAGAGGTTCAGAGAGGGTGTTTTCCAACCATTACTGTGACCACCAGAAACTGGGGAAAGCCAGACAATCTTAAGAGTCTAAGCCTGTAATGCCTCATATGGTTTTCCCCCAAAATTGTGAGGAGACATTTCCAAGTTGACCACTCTAGTCTTGTAAATTATTTTCCCCTGCCCACTAGGGAGCCGATAAACATTTTAGAAACTAGTTTATGGTGTTTGCTGCTTAGCTTCTCAGAGTTCCGTTGGCAATCTGCCAAGATAGTGTGAGATCCAGGAGCCTGCAACAGGTTGAAGACCTGTTTTACCCCTGGTTCACCTGCTGGTGGCTCTGCATCCCTATTCTTACGATGTTCTGTACCTGGCTATCAGCAGGTTGCTGGAGAGCCTGGGCTAATTCTCCAACATCTGGGCCTGAGGAGTGTCAGCCATTATTCGATGAGGTGCCCTCTATTTCAGAGCATAAGCATTATATCAGGACTTATCTGATGAGATCCCACAGATGGTGACTGTCCCCCACGTGGGGGTCTTATCTGAGATTTTCAGTACGGCGGAGTAGGGGAATGCAGGAGGTTGACTGCCACTGATGGTAAGCAGGGTAACCTTGTGCCCCTCTGGCGGAGCTTGATCTCAAGTCTGTAAGGGTATTCAACTGCATTAGTTGTTTTAAGTTCGTTTATGTTTTATATTACCATATACCATTTATTCTAAGTATACAGTACGTCCTGCTCCAGATATAATACTTACACTTGGGGTTATCCTCTGCCAGATGGCGCTGTGCACTGCAGACATGCAAAAACAGGCTCCTCCCAGCCCTTCATATACCCAGGGACCTCCCACAAATCCCCAGATTTCTCTGCAGTGCTGACTGCGAAGACATGAATTATCACTCTCTCGCAGGTGAGCGCGGCTATTACAGCCTGCGGCCCTGTTGGACTATTCCCACCTGTCCTCCTTGTGATGTGCCTCCCAGCCTGGGCTGCGCTGGTCGGGTGAAGGTAGGCAGCACCATGCGTGCTTAACGGAGCCATGCTCCACCGCAGTCCCCCACCAAAGGGTAGGCGGTTTAGGCTGATGGTGAGCCTCTAGTGGATGTCCCTCCCGCATTATTGCCCCATGCCCCGTGTAGCGGTGGACCCTGTGTAAAGGGTCGCCATCCTCCCTCGGGGGGAAAAGAATGGGGGGGGGGGGTGTGGCGGTCTCTGTGTACTGTATTGTCACGCTTATGGCCGTAGTTTTGCCCTTGGCGGCAACCGGGTGTCAGAGCCGCGCTGCTTGCTCTTTTTATTTGGCCGCCACCGTCTTTGCCTTCCCGCTTTTTCATTAACATTTAGTGGCTGGGTGGCGGCGTCATCAGACTACTAGTATCCATTAGCAGATGCCTTTAACTGGCATATCCTATGCTTGGCTTTTCATGCCCGGACGGCTAACTCAGAGCTTCGCGCTCTTTGGGGGAGGCGGGGACCCGGCGTGGCGCGCTCCGCGTCACGCCCAGATTGAGCCCGCCTTTCGAGGTTCGGTTGGCGCCATTTTGTTGCTCTTCGCGCGGGCGCGCGTGTTCGCGGTCGTTCTCCTCCCCAGGTCGGTAAGTGCCCTCGCGGGCGATTTCATCATTAGTATTTTTTTCTGCTGCGCATGGCCCTGACACCTCTTATTCCCCTTCTGTCTTTCAGACGTCAAAGATTCCGGTGGCTTCTCCCGGCCTAACATATATTGTAGCGGGCTTACAAAATTCTCCCACATTCCTAGTGGGTCTTTGGGACATCCAGGGTTGCCTATTGCGTAAATCCCTACTGGCATATATTACATTAATAATCACCATATGGAGGCATCTCAGAATTATGTGACCGGGGTCCCTCTAGGACAAGACCGGCTGTGTACAGCGTGTGGACTGCCCCATGCTGATGCGGACAGAGAACGGGTCTGCGGACCCTTTGCTGAACAAGTACTGGCCCTGCAGTCAGGGTTGCCAGTGGCTGCGCCTCGTTTCAATACACCTGTCTCCCCGTGCTTAAATCTCACTCCTGATTAGTCGCACTCGAGCGGGAATGACCAGCAAGTCGTGCCGTGCAGACTGCCTACGGCCGATCAGGGGATTTCGAGGTTGGCAGAGCGCTTGGGCCCTGGTAAGAAGCGGTCCCTGACGCCTCCGGTTTCACCCATTCCTTCTGAATCTGAGGAATTCACTGCTGAGCAGGGTTTTGCTCTTTCTGATGAAGGTCGGCTATTCTCTGACTCGGGCTCATCTGACGAGGGGCTGAGGAGTCATGATGATTCGGGCCCCGATTCTTGGGGCCTGTGTGACACCAACGAATTACTGATAAAGATCTTCGAGGTCTTGTCTATCTCTCTCCCTGGTGAGGCTTCCAGGCCTAGAAGGGAGAGTTTCCATACAGCGCCGCCGCGTTTGGAATTTCTGGAGCAGGATCACTTCCAGGCTCTTGTACTCAAAGAATGGTAATGCCCTAGTAAACTTCCAGGGTTTCCAGGGGGCTGGGATTGGAAATACCCTTTTCCCCCTGATGTGGTTAACTGCTGGTCATCACCTCCCGTGGTGGATGCACCGATCATTGGGGTTCTTAACCCCCCCTTTATTGCAGCCCCTACTTATCGTACCCTTCGGGATGCTGAGGACCGGCGCATTGATAGGCTGGCTTCCCACGCCTTTTCTGGTGCAGGGACGACTCTGCGCCCGGTCTGTGCCGCGGCCATTGCTGCAGTGGCCGCCAGGACCCTCGTCAGAAAGATGATTGATCATCAACCTGAGGATCTCCCCTGGAAGGTGTTTAATGCACTCTCCAGTTGTGATGTATTTGTAAGATTTATCCTTTTGGCGCTGGATGACACCATCAGCATGTGCGCAAGAACTTCCGCCCTTGCGGTAGCTATACGCCGACTGGTCTGGCTGCGACAGTGGGGTGTTGACGATTCTACAAAAAAGATTCTTACTGGGCTTCCCTTTAGAGGGCGACGCCTATTCAGGGCCTGTCTGGACCTGTTTGGAAAAAAGGGCAAAACACCTCTTTACAGAAGGCGGTCTCGGCCTTCTCGGGGCAGGGGCACCCCTCCACCCCCCTATGTTAGTGTCAAACCCGAACCAGGGGTGTCCTTCCAGCTTTTTGGTATAGATCCCTGCCCCAGGAGTGGCAGACAACGCCCTGGTCCCTCCGGCAGGACTAAGTCCAGACCTTTTACCAAAACCCCCCAAGCTTGATGGGGCGCCCTCGCCCGCTTGGGCGAGGGGATGGCCGCAGCACCTTGCCCCTATCAGGAGGCGTCATGGCTCGTTCTGATGGAGTCAGGAGGAAGTTTCCTCTGGATGCAGGATAGTGTCTGCTGGGCGGCCCCTTCCCAAGATTGTCAGGATGCTTCTGGTCCCTGCCTCTCTTCTGGTGTTGGCGCAGGCCACGCGCGGCCTGCGAGGTCTGGGGTCACCTGTCGGTTGCCCTTAACAGACAGAGGCAGGGGCCTCTACACCAGCCTTTCCACATTCCTCCAAAAGGATGAGACACACTGCCCATTATGGCCTTCCATAGGTGAGGCAATTTACATTCACAGGCGGTTTTCTGCATGGTTTCTCTGAGTTGGGCCGCCAGTGCCCTGTGTCCAGGGACCTCTTGCCGTCTGTCGGGACCTAAGACGCTTATTTCATTGCCATTGTGCCTTCCGGGCACCAAGGACCTTACAGGTTAGTGTTGGTGCTCCAACACTGCTGATTGTGGCCTTGTTATCTGGCCTTGGTTCTGCTCCCAGAGTGATCGCCTTGGCGATGACAGGGGTGATGTCTCTACTGAGACCAAGGGGGCGTCCGTGCGAGGAACTGCCTGGTCGTCCCTCTTTGCTTCCCAATCTCTACGTCAGGCCGAGTTTGTTACTCGCCTGGTGGTGTCCTTTGGGAGTCTTTGGATGGGTGGTCAATCACCTCAATTCCTCTTTTTCCCCTTATTGGTATCTCCATTCCTTGGGTTGTACTTGGATTCAGTTCAGATGGGAACCTGCTTCCTTGACCATAAATGGACAATCTGGTTGCATGGGCTCGGTCCTTCTTGCTGTTCCCGTCTCTTCACCAGGCTGGATTGCAGCTGGTGGGGCCTGTTGGTGGCTGTTCAAAGGTTGTCCCCTATGCTCAGTGCCCTTGGGCTCTTCTGCTACTCATATTGTAAATGCTGGACTGGGTTCCAGCTTCCCTGGAGCTGGGTCTGTGTACCCTTCCACCTTGGTACGGTGGTTGCCCCTGAGACTTTTGTTCTAGAGGTACCAGTCAGGGGGCGCCCCCTTCCTTGCGTCTTCCTGTAGTTGGATACCATATCTATCAGGTTGACGGAGGGGGGACTTTTTTCTTCTAAATTCCCCTGTGGTTGGTGGGACCTTTAGGGGTCCATTCACCTGTCTATTTTTGAAGCGGTAGGCTTTCAGGTTGGCTCTATCTCGCTTGATTTTTCCCTTGCAGGATCTGGCTATTTGGGGGCCCCTTGGTCCTTCTGACGACAGTGGCTTGTATTAATTATCTGTGTGGACTCGGAAGCAGGATGATCCCCCAGGAAGGTATCTGACCCTGATCTGGGTGGAGGACAGCGTTCCCTGCTTATCTGCGATATTAGCTCTGGTGGATGTCCTTCTGCGACAGGATGTGCTAATTCTTGTGTCTCCATGTGATCCGTCTAGTGTGGATCTTTCTGGGCCGTCACTATCATGGGTCCTAGGCCCTTGTTTCCCTGTCTCAGATCGTTCTGACCTTGGTTATGAGGCTTCGTAACTTTATGCTGGACATTCTGTTCTATATGTCTTATCTTCATTCACCCTGCTTGACAGGGTTCTGTGCAAGTTTGCTCTGGAAGGGGGAACCAGTGATACTGGCGGCCCTTGGGTGGCCTAGGGGAGTGTGGTTTGCAGATGTGGTTCTGTGGACAGCGGACCTGTACGTTCTGTCAGGAGTGCTGACCTGCTCACTCAGGCCCCCCTTTTCTATTTCACCCCAATCTACAGACTCTGGTCTGGATGGTCTGACGGTTGATTCATCCACCTTGATGGAGATGGGCGTACCTTCTGGGTGTCTGTGACTTCTTCTTACTCTTCTTCTGTCTATTGTGGGGTATTGTTTACCCTTATTGATTGGTGTGAGTTTTGGTCTCTCCCCTGTGGGCGCGCTCTCTTCCCAGGGTTAGTTATAGTTATTACAGCATGGGTTGGAGTTGGCTCTCCTACTCGGTGCCCTGGTGGTTCAGGCTCTGCCCTGTCCGTCTTCTGCAGAAGTCTTTACTCAGTTCCTTGCCTGGGTTGACTTTTCTTTCAGGGATTGCTCAGCGGCATCCCCCACGTAGTTCTAGGGTTCCTGTTGGGATTTGATTTCTATTCTGTTTGCCTTGCGGGGTGTTCCCCTTTGGCTCTATTCCGGATGCTGTCTGACTGTTCTTATCCATAAGGTTGTCCTTCTGGGGCTGTTACTTCAGTCGGCCGTGTGCCTGAGCGGGCGGCTCTGTTTAGCTAGCCCTCGTTCTTTGATATATTTACACCGAGATGAGGCGGTGTTCCGTCTTACACTGGATCTTCTGCCTAAGGTGGTGTCTTAGGCTCAGGAATTAAGACATTGTCCTTCTTCTGGGATTTATTCCTTGTAATGCTGAGGCAAGCAAATCTATTTTCCCTTAATAGGTGCTGGAATTTTTTTCCTGGATTGTCTCTTGTCCCTTAGGGGGGACTGATGCTCCTTGGGGTTTGTGGGCACCTACATCTGGATGTGCCTGATCTCGTCTGGCTCTAGAGGTTAAGCGGCCTTGGGCCTAGCCTTTACTTGGATAGATGTCCCTTCTGGTCCTGGGGAAGGCTTGGCTTCTTCCTGGGCTACTATTAGCTTTTGCTCTTGTTAGGCTGTTACTCAAGCCTATTCCTTAAGGGGAAGAGATCTTCTCACTCTTTTCTGATTTCACTGGTGCCTTGGTATCTTTGGGCCTTTCAGCACCAGGTTTTGTTGA
Source organism: Gastrophryne carolinensis (assembly GCA_027917425.1). Classification (NCBI taxonomy): domain Eukaryota; kingdom Metazoa; phylum Chordata; class Amphibia; order Anura; family Microhylidae; genus Gastrophryne; species Gastrophryne carolinensis. The sequence continues at coordinate 114,958,415 of CM051244.1, read as the reverse complement.
ACAGGTTTGCTTGAACGCTACTTGTTTTCTTGTTCGTACCCTTTTAAAGGTTGTTTTGATGTTGACGTTAGAGCTTTTGCTCGTGTCGCTCTTGGTAGCGAGGTTTGCAGGTGACAGTGCTTTCAACTGTCTGCTGTTGCCCTTTTTGTTGGGGATCCCACCCTATTCTATGGACACTGCTATTGGATGTCCCAAGTGTAAGTATTATATCTGGAGCAGGACGTACTGTATACTTAGAATAATACAATTCTGTGAAATACTCACCTGTAGAATTGGTATTATACGTATACAGTACGTCCTGCTCCACCCCACCCTGGTTTTTGCATTGTTCTGGATCCCCTGTATGGTGATTGTTGTTATTGTTATCATTACCAGTTGTTTTTGGTGGTTGAATTCTCCTGGCTTCTGGTTCACTGCTTTTCAATGCTGGGGATTTATGGGAGGTCCCTGGGTATATGAAGGGCCGGGAGGAGCCTGTTTTTGCATGTCTGCAGTGCACAGCACCATCTGGCGGAGGATAACCCCAAGTGTAAGTATTATATCTGGAGCAGGACGTACTGTATACGTATAATACCAATTCTACAGGTGAGTATTTCACAGAATTGTATTTTTTTTTTTGCAGGAAGAGCTTCCCCAGGAGCTTCCTCAAGTTACCCTGAAGAGCGTTTCTAATGTCTCACAAACATTCACTATCCAAAAGAGTATTCCAGCCCAAGAGATCTCAACTGGGGAAGCAGAATACCTGCCTAAGACCAAATTGACAGATAATTTGGGTCTGCCAGAACTGGATGAGGATCTGGACTTTCTGCTTAGCTTGGATGCCCCAGTCACAGAGGAATGTAAAGAACCCCCTCTTCAGATCAAGGAGCATGAGCAGCAGATATGTGAAGAACCCGGTAAGCATACATTACACAGAACTTGGCTTGTCATGGTTGACTTCTTTTGGAACTGACAAATCTGTTTCTAATGCTGTTCATTTTCACATTATCATTATTCGATAGTACACCTGGTACTTTCTATTAAAGTCATACTTTAGTCAAAATAAAAAAAAAACACTATACTCACCTTTCATCCAGCTCAGGCTATCGCTGCTAGCCCTGTGCTAACAAAATTACCAGATTGCCTGATCCGAGTCCCACGCTGGGCACTTGGAGAGAGACATGCCATAGTTCCTGTGATGAGGCGCCCAGGGGGCGCCGTAGTTCCTTCTTCACAGCAGTATGACTTTAAGCACAGCTTTTGCAGTCACAGCGCCCCTTTGCCGTTACACCAGACTGGAGTCACACAGCTGCAAGATGCTGTCCTGTTATTTACGAGTGCACAGCAAATCCTCTAATGCATGATTGATGAGCCTCTTTAAGTGTGCATTATTCAGGGAGTATTTGAATGCCACATTAACCTCTAAAGCAGTGCCAGCACAGTGTCTGTAAGCTAGCCTGTCATAGTCTTCAGGGAGCCTGTCACTCCCGGGGCTGACTCTCTAAAGGTACAAACTGTTAGAAGAGAAGAGGCAGTTACATTGGAAGAATAGAGGGCTGTGTTCCTCTACCATGATCTGCTCTTTAATGTTCATATCACATCCCCTTTTTCATGCTTCCGCTATTGGACCACATACCTTGCTGTCTTTATGGGCAGACATAAAATGATCATTGTTTATTGTGATGAGTGCCAGCTGGAACACAACTTTTGCTAATGGCCAGAAGTGAACTCCAGAACTGTACAGGCACTCCTAGACCTACAGCTCCCAGGGGTCAAAGCGCTGCATAGTGTGTTGGAGATACTATGCTAAGCTGTTGCACAGTATGTGATCTGCATCTATATTTCTAGGTTAGTGCAGTTTACATTAATGAAGGGGAGGAGCCATAATAGATGTCAAGCCAATCATTTTGTTTAGACATAAATTTTGGGGTGCAGTCTCTAGGACCATGCCTGGTGTCCTTATCTTATAGTTATTGCTGAACTTGTTATTTTGTTTTTGTTAAACAAGCCTTTCGTGATTTACATATACAGCTTTGGGTTAAACCTGAGTCTTCAAACAAGGTGCTGCTTACTGTCATAATGTTTCTGAGATATGTAGTCTCTTGCTGACTCCTCCATGTCGGTAAAAAGATTTCAGATGCAAGAGTTCGGGTTCATAATGAATCCTTCAAATGTGTGCCATCCAGGACCAGATCCTTTCTTTGGAATGCATCTCAGTAAAGCAGCTGCATTCCCAGAACAGGGAGCATGTATTCCATGGGTACCAGGCTTCATGCTAATTTTCCTCTTGTATAACGTACTGCTGAATATCAAACTGGCATTTCAATGGTTCAACCCAACATGGTATGCCAACATAGTTAACATGGAGATCAGTTGCTTGGACCATTCAAATCATCTGACTCAAGCTCCTCTGTAGCATCCCATGCCATTGTCCTACAGGATAAGGTGGTGTTGTTCTTTGGGTGATTTAAATCTTGCTTAACCCTTTAACTGCCAGCTTGCCTAGAGTTTTGTCACCCTTTTTTGCCAGACAATATTTCACTATTTTGCACTACACATGTTCAACTTTGATTTTTAAAGGGATTTCCAAGGAAAATTGAGTCTGGACTTTTACAAGACATTTCTAATTTTCATTTGTTAAGAAGAAGAGCCCGGGAGGGCCGGAGGTCCCCAGAGGAGACCCAGCTGGAGGGATCATGGCCACAGGTGAAGGGCTATTCCAGGCCCTCTCCTGAAGCCAGAAGAGCCCTGGGGTGGGGGGGGGGGGATCGGATGCCCCCGGCATGAAAAGCAGACCTGGCTGGATCAAATGAGGGGTCAGGTGTTTTTTATTAGTTTATGTGCCTGCTAGCAGGGGGGTAACCGGGTGTGTAACTGTCACGCGCTTGGCACTTAACAGCAGGAGAGGCAACCACGTGAGACCTACGTGCTTGGCAACAGAAGGGTTAAAGTGGCCCTGTACAATGCAAATGCACTCTCTGCTGCTGCCTAGATTGAACTGACAATGCACAGTAACGGGAAGCCCAGCAGTACTTCCTGTTAGCAGGTGGCCTGCAAATGCATGAGCCGCCATTTTGTTTCTAAAGTTTACTACAGAAAAAGTTAGAAAAAGGTAAATATGCAGCAATTGTATGTGCAGCAATCTAAATGTTCCTGGGGCATGCATATGAGCACTGCACTGCGCTGGTCTGGTTTAAGTTATTTTTGACTGTTAGTCTACGCTAAGTCCTGTGAAGGACACAACTACCCTTGTTGGTGGCTACTTATATTTTGTCTTGGGTCTCTTGTCATGAAATTGGATAAGTATGTTGAGGTTTCTTACTGTGTCCATCACAGGACTTTAGGGAAAGGATTTTATGGTGCCCAACCTTTCACATCTCCCATTCGGTCTGTGCTACTTGAATGGTGAGGCTCCATGTTCTTGGTGACCGCTGCTGTAGATAATGAAAGGCAGAAACCATTGCCCCAATCCTGTTTCCTAAATCTCCTTACACTCAGGGCAACAGCAGGCAGCTAGAGCTGTTCCTTCAGAAAGCCATAGATGAAGAGGTAACACACGGGTCCATGCCAGGGAAGAGAAGAGGATGGTGGTGAGGAACCAGAGCCTGGAAGCAGGCAACAGAGATCACAGTACCTGCACTTAACCTGTGCATGCAGAAACTTATGCCACCTCTGCCCAAGCCGTGGTTTATATGCCTCCCACCACTAGGGGGCCGAAGCAGGCAACTAGAGCAGTTTCTCTCGAAAGCAAGAAATGACGAGGCAATGCCTGGCTCCATGCCACAGAAGCAGGCAGCAGAGAGACACAGCACTGTACCTGTGCTGCCTATAGGACAAAACATTGCACACAGAATTTTCCAAAATGTAGAGCAACATAGGCCATAGATGAGAAATAGGCCATTTATTTAACCCTTTAACTGCCAGCCGTGACTGCCTCTCCAACCGTTAAACGACAGCCACATAAATTTTATGTGCCTAGCTTCCCCCCACTAGTGACCCAGAAAAAAAAGCCAATCACCTGACCTCTGTATCGATCCAGCAGGATCTCCTCTTCACCTGGTGGGCCTCTGATCCCCCGCCCGGGCTTCTCCGGCTTCAGGAGAGGGCCTGAAATCTCAATCAAAATCTCAAGTAGGCTGACAAAAGTACCTATGCATGTTCTGCTCAGAGACCCTTGTGCTTTCAGATTTAGCTTGTTTTTTCTTGGTTGCATATTGATATTTTAGGAAAAGTTGTTTTTTATTCTGCTTATTTATACATTTATTTAGGGAAACCCTGTGCAGCCAAAGCATTCTTCAAGGGATTACGTCTAGAAAGATGAGCCCACTACAACAAGCTGGGTACGCTTAGAAAGCTTAACAACTTTCAGGAAATATATGGTTTGCAGGGGTTTTCAAAATGTAAAGGGTTGTTTTGGCTGAAAAATGGCAAGGTTCAGAGCTGAAATTTTCAAGTAAAATTACTGTTATGCGCTTGCTTTACTTTGGGGTGTTTGGCAACTCTTTCCTTGACAGTACCTATGCATGTTGGGTATTGTTTTGTTTTGCTTTTTTCAGATTTAACTTGTTTTTTCTTGTTTGCATATTGTTATTTAAAGAATAATTGAGGGACTACTTCCCAGAAAACTGTGCCCACATCAACAAGCCTGGTACACCTAGAAAGCTTGAGGTGTGTACTTCCAGGGAATATACATTTTGTCGGGGGTATTTCAAATGTAAAGGGTTGTTTCTCCTGAAAAACGCATAGCAGTTGTATTTGATCTGAAAATCTCCTAAAGCGCTGTTTCTGTTTGGGCGGAGTCTCCTGGGCAGGAAATAGTGTCTACCAATACAGATGTGGTACCAGTGTAACCAGAAGAAATTGGGCTTTTACATGCAATATAATTTTATTGAAAAACTTACATTTTTTATTACAAAAAACACTACAAATTGTAAAAAATGTATTTTTTTATTTTTTTTGGACATATTTTTTTCACCCTAAAATATTGAGAATACACTAAAAAAAGGTCAAACAAGACATTTCATGTGATAGCCCAGACTCTGCTGAAAAAAAACAATATTTTTCCTGAGAAATCCCTTAAAAAACTAAACAAAATATTGAAAAGTGGTCTGGCAACAGAGGGTGACACAAGCTCCAGGTAGCCTGGCAGTTAAAAGTGTTAAATGGGCACAATATTAAGGTTGGGGTGTATCTACTGCAGTGCAAAACAACTGAGAAGGTTTGAAAGCTCCGAAATGCTAACGCCATTTAAGCATCCCATTAAAAATGATCCAAACACATGCCTATTGAAACCTGAGATGTAAATCCAGCTTTGGCTGGCAGAGCTTGAACGTAAAAAGAATAACACCTACGCCTTTCTTCTTTATTGTATTTCAGCAGTTGCTTCCTCAGGTGATGATGCCTGCTTAGCTACCGAGGAGAAGACCAAAGCAATGACTTCCGAGGATTTGGAGGACTGGCTGGACAGCATGATCGACTGATGGCATGCAGTAGTAATAGCAATGCGATTAAACGCCCCCACTGGGACTGGGAGTTTACAAGAAACACATCTTGTCTCTGCTTAACATATGCTGGATGTAACCAAATAAATAAAAAAATAAAAATAGGTATTTGGGATTTTATTGTTACTTTATAGATAGATTTGGGTCTGGATCTCTGTGTGCTGTTAGGAGCTATTCCAGTATTGAGAGCTGCAGTGCACATACACCTCACATTAGTCTTGTCTGCCTGACCTGCAGGGTCGTATTTTGTGCTCTTAACTTTGACAAGTAAATGTTTTCTTACAGGCCCCACTGTAAGGTTTAGGTCTGCTTTAAAAGTGAGTTTAATGAGGACTTGTTGTATTCCCTTTTATCTGACCCTTAAAAATGTAGGTGAGTGGCAAATATAACGAAGCATACGCCTCATCCAATGGCTGGGATCCGCCCAGTAAGACAGACATCTTGGCTGGTTCATAGTTTATTTATTGCGATGGGCACTTTATTGTATTTGAAGAAAAATGCATAAAGTTAGCAGCTTCACTACAGCACTTACCAATGACCAGAAAGCAGTGCTTGAATTTGGCATAATATTTCCATTGAAGAGAATATAATTTAAGATACATTCCAGTTTCTTTAAATAACAGCAAACTGTCATTAAAAGAAAAAAAACAAAAAAACTAAATAGCAACTGAATGCAGGTTGTCATTTCATACAATCCTTCTACATTTCATACAGTAAGACAAAGAACAGCACAACATTGGTGTAATATACTAACATGAAAGAAAAGAAACATCTTGCATAGCTACGTCTACAGACGGTTAAGGCACTTAATCAATTAAGTTCAGGGTCGAAAAAGTGTTAAGAACTAACTTTTTCCCATCAGTCTTCCCTCAGCTGCCTCACAATTTAACAGCCTAACGCTACCATTGTGTCAGGCTGCTTTCCATAGGTGAACCTTGTACAGGTCAGAGCTGTGGCCCCGGAGGGACCCTCCAACGTAACCTGTAAGGCTATTCCCCATTTCAGCCTATGGAGGTCACATAGAGCTCCTACCGGTTCCCTATAAACAGCTGCAGCAAACCTCTGTCATCTTGGCGTCTGTGACTAGCCTCTGATTAGTTTTAAAATGACATCTTCAAATGCCTAATTGGCAAAGTTAAAAAAAAAAAAAATAATAAAAAAGAAAACGGCATGCTTCTCCAGACATAATTAGTTCTAATTGCTGTGTGAGTCTGCAAATTTCAGTGGTTAAAACGCCTATGATAAACCTATACGTCAACTGCTGCAGTGACACCAAATAATGACATAGCAGTTGATGGGGGAGGGGTGGGGTGTGCCTGAAGCAATTGTCAATTAGCCCTTTAGTTCCCGGGGCAGCTAAGTATGTGTGGCCTCTGTATCAGCCCACGGTAACATCACCGACAAAATTGAAGATTTGCTGGGAAGTGGGTGCAGCCAGGCGCAGTGTAAACTTTGATCTGGAGGTCCGCTCTGGTATTTTGAGTGTGTTCAGTGAACATGTGATGTCGCAGCCGATTACCGATAGGCTCGGGTCTAGGTGTGTCATTGGGTGCATGTCTTAGGCCTCCGCAATATTGTATGCTATTGGCCAGAGGGTGGCCTGTGAGTAAATCTGTCCATTTAGATGAGTCTTTGTTCCTGATGCAGTCGCCCCTCAGGGAGTCGGATCTTGGTGTAACATTCATAGATTATCCGAGTTGGTCTTCATATTGCTTGCGGAAACAGTCCCCTGCCGGGAAGAAGTCCCAGCATCTCTCCTGATACATCTTCCACACATAAGACTCCTGCAAGACACACACGTGATGAGGGCTCACACATCTCACTTTCCAGGCCATTCACCTCATATTTAACACAGAACCCAAAGAGGGACTGCTAATGCAAAGAATTCTGGGACTATTTTATACAGGTTCCCCAGCTTTTTTCTTACAAGGACTATCCTGGAAAAAAAAATGTACTCACCTTCTGCCCCCCGCACTAGACATGACATCAGGTCCTGAGCCATGCATGCAGATGGGGATTCCTCAAGGGCTTGTCCAGAAGTTGATGGGGGAGTCTCTGCCCGAGCTTGACAGAGCTGTGCCACCTCTGCAGTACTAAATCCCAAGGAGGTTAGGTGGGCACTGCTGCAGCATTTTAACTACTGTCTTTTTTCCCAGTTTAGTATTCAATTCTGCCCCCGTCAGGCTGCTTAGCCCTGGCACTTTCAAATAAAAAAAGTAAAGTATATTGTTCAAATGTCTTAATTGTCATTTAACAATATTTAGGTACAGTGTGCAGAGGGAGTTCCTGCCAGTTTTGTGCTCATTAACATACTGTAAAGCAGGGCACAGCAGAGAAGCTGCACATGTTGTGACCCCTGTTTTTAGCTCAAATCATTGTGTGACTTCTCCTGGCTGCAAACAAACACTTTTAGAAACTTTTTTGACTTTTTATATTTTTATGCAGAATTGTCATTACAGGTCTGGCACTAAAGTGTTAATGTCACAGCGTTAATACAATGTCATTCCATGTGTTTTCGCCTTGTTACAGGTGGATATGTCTTCCAAAACAGACTTTAATCACACAGCGTCTGGCGCTCTATGCTACAGCGCCCAGCTTTAGAGCACAGATGCTGTGTGTGTGTCCTTTTTTGATAAGTATGATGTGGAGCGCCGAGAAACGGTCGCACTGAGCTGGCGCTACCTCTCACTCTCTGCAGCGCTGTACTGGTGTGAGAGAGCCCAACATACATCACATTCATCAATGCCAGCCAGGTTACTAGAGCGCCTGTCACCCTGTGCAAGATTTCAGGATGCCCCCACCCGGGCACACACAAAGTGGAAAGCAACCGAGTAAAGTAGCGAGAGTAAACACAGAAAGGAGGGAGAGACAGAGAAATTAAAAACAGAAGTAATTCATAAAAAGATATACTAAACCAAGGTGGTAAAGAGAAATAAAAGGAACAAAACAAGATCTAGAGAAGGAAAAGGAATGTAATATGAAGAGAAGGGAAAAGAGAGTAGGTGGAGGAAATGTGGTAAAGAGAAAGGAGGAGAAAATATTTTAAAAAAAGGATTGCGTAGAAAGTAAGAGAAAAAGATATTGCAGGAATTCGTGTGTGAAGGGAATGATGGAGAGAATGTGGAAATTAGAGCAAAATGGGGGGGATGAGGGAAAACGAGCAATAGAGAGAAGGAATAAGGATATAAGATTGTAATGGGAGGAAAGTAGAAAAACAAGGAGAGTGAAGGAGAAAGCGAGAGAGTTGAATAGGGCTAGATAAAGAGGGAAAAACTGCAATTTAGATAAAGGGAGAAAGAAAGGTGAGAGAGTGAAGGAGAGAGTAAGAAATAGAGGGAGAGAGTCTGAAGAATGAGAGTAGAAGAGTGAAATAATGAGACAGAGAGAAGTAAAGAAAGTAAAAATGATTGAGAAAGAAAGAATGAAACTGGAAAAGATAGACGGAGGGAGGAAAGAGAGGCAGATGGAAGGAAGGAGACAAGAGAAAGATAGAGGGAATGTGGAAACAACATGAAAAAAGAAATATATACAGAAAGAGAATAAGATGAAGGAAACCTGAAAGAAGGAGAAAGGGAAATTCAAGAAGAAGGAAAAGGTTAAAAGAGCATTATAAAGAAATGTGCAAACTAGAAAAGGAGAGAGACGAGTGTATTTTAGAAAAGAGAGGTTTGCTGGTCCAGTTGAGAGCTCCTGGCGCTGCAAAGGCTGCCTATGCTCCCAGGCCCCATATTATTAATGATTCTTAGGACGTGCAGATCTCTTGTGCAGGCAATGTGATGGAATTATTACGTACTGTTTTATGGCTCATTTTGAGAAGCAAACCCCACCCTGCTGCTAATAATCTGGTTAATCTTATGTGTGTGTTGCTACCATGTGATGGAGGGGCTGTGGCTGCCCTATAGCTGCTGCCCTATTCTTAGGAAAAGCCTGCTGGATCTGGGTTAGTCTTGGAGCAGTAGGTGGGCTGCTTTTTCCATGTGAATGATCACGTTGGCCTCCCTGGGGTCGGCTTTGCTTCTTACAAATGAGAGGCGGAATGTCAGCCTATGAATCATTTATTGCATTTTGTTGAAGCTGAACCATTAAAAAGAAGTCTTTCATTATAGACCCGTCTAGCTGGAGGACGCAGCCTGTAGCATTAATGGTATTTACAATCTACTATACATTCCCTTTATAAGCACATTAACTCTTTAGCTATATCCTGGCAGACTGAGCTACTGCGCTAATATAACCCTTACTCCTGCCACTGCTTTCTTCTGGTTTCCAGAGTTGTTAAAGTGGTTTTTCTTGGGTTCCTCTTTGTATTCAGTCCATCTCCATGCCGCCTCTATCAAGTGCTGAACATGAGCCACATTTATTTAGATCGGGAAGACTACTGACCTTCGTTCACATCAAGGCAAATGACATGCAATCGGAAGTAAATCGCTGCCCATCTAAGTCTAGGCCCTTTGGCTATATTCACACCAAGGCGATTGTTCTGTGATTTAGAAGCAATAACTCCCTTTACATCACTGCAGCTCAGCTTGTAAATAATTGCAGATCACAGTCACTCACCTTGAGGTGAACGAGACAATCAGCAAAAGTCCTGCATGCAGCGATATAGGAGGCAAACAATGGCAAGTTCATTAAAGCACAATTTCAATCGCTCCTAAACCACAAAACAATCCCAATGGCCCTCGGTGTAAATGCATTCTAAGGGTGATTGGTTATTGACTATTACGTTTTTTCCTGCATTTCTACTAATACAGCTGGATCAGCTGTCCTAGGCTAAGGTAAGTATAGATTTGTATATATAGATTAAAGGGCATCGGCTGACAAATAACAAACAGTATTTATATTTCTTATAATAACCTTAATGCTCCTACTTCAGTTCAGCAGCGTCTCCAGTCTTCTAAGGTTCAGCAATGGTCTGTTAAAACCAGAGCTATGGCTGAAGCCCCTGTCCATGTCTCTGCGCTGGAATGTGCAGGGACAGCCGTATTCATCACGCTCCTGCTGCTACAGCATAATATGGGGGGGCAGATCTACTGAATTAGAAGCAGCAGGCCTGGACCAGCTATGGAGGAAGGAAGGTGAGTATAGATGCCATGTAAAGGCTATGTAAGTTTACCTGATGAAGTGTCAGTATGTAGCACAGAGAGGATGCTTTTTGAAAGCAATTAGCCTTTTTGAATACAGCACAGGAGAAGGAACAAGAGGCACTGAGCAAGGATTTATTAGGCACCCAGCTGCTGCAAGCAATGTGACTGGGAGAACCTACCTGTCCGGTGTGTTCTGTCTCATCCTTATTAATGATGTACATGAGGAAAAACCTGGAACAAGCAGAGAGACATCATGTGAATAAGAGAGATAAGGTGCATTGTTTTATGACCCCCCCCCCCCCCCCCCCCGATCCTGTTTTCTGTTACTGAGCTTGAAACAAGGTTGCCCTGATCCTGATTTGCTTCAGCCTTTCTTTCTTTATGTTTATCTATATCTGTGCTACAGCAGGCCAATCAGATCTAGTCTCTATCTGATTTATTAGAACTAGCTTAAGATTTTCCTTCCTGTGACAGGATTTCTGCTTAGAGGAAATCCTTTTCATCAAGGCACAGTGGAGCAATAGAAGAGGTAAGTCACACTTTGGGGCAGTGAGGGGGCACATTTGAGGGGCAGCTTGCTCCTCATTTCAGCAATTTCACCTCAATCCAGCAGCAGTGGCCATCAAACACGGTGAGATATAAGCCGGCTCCAACAGACATTTGTAGATCTCCTGTAGGAATAACTGCCTGACACCTGCGGCCACACCGCGTCTGCTTGAAAAGGTCAGTGCAGACGTTTCCTTCAGCTTTGTCTTCTATCGCACAAAACAATCCAGAGTTCAATTATTTTTATCATCTGAGGCTTTTTTCACCCCCCGCCCTCCCACACACTACAGATATCCTGCAGGCTGTATTCAAGCTTGAGCAGTAAGGATCTGCCTAAAATCAAAATCCTGGCTATCTCCACTAGCTCTAAGCTATGGTTTGTCCTCTAGGCCCACCAATTGTTCAGGGAGAATGGCCTCCTAGTGATGACCCCTATAGCATCAGTGGCAGGGTGCCTGACTGGGACCGAAGCCTGCAGAGAAAAATAACAAACACCTACACACATATACTGTACAGTAACAAGTGAAATTAAACGGTTTTCTTTCCCAAAGGCTAATTCCATCCATTTGCTTTGACCTGTTGCTGCAGATATACAATCCTATAGTATAGTGCTAGAAGAGATTCTCTCTGGCAATCAGCAGGGGGACATGGAATCGATGGAAGGTTGGCTGTTCACTCGTCATCCAATGTGACTGAGCTAGAGCTATTCGGCAAAGAAGAATGGCCAAAGATTTCAGCCTCTAGATGTGCAAAGCTGCTAGAAATATACCATGACAGAATTGCAGCTCTAACTGCAGCTAAAGCTGGTCCTACAAACAGGGGTACACCTGTAATGAGGCTATGTAATGCAGCAGCCTCAGGCGGCAATCACTGGACATCAGTGGTTCGGTGAAGAACAGGGACTGTTACATGCCGTAATGTTTTTAAGTAAATCATTGGTGGCTCAGTGGCTTAGGCCCTGTCCCCTACCTGCACGTCTTGGGGAGCTTTCTATAGGTAGCCTTAGGTAGCAGAGAGACTAGGTTTACCACTGCATACAAAGTATTGACTGGGGGGGGGTGAATCCATCTACACGCCGCACTTTCAATTTTTACTTATTTTGAAAAAGCTTGGAAAAGCATGAATCATTTTCTTTACTCCTCACAAATACTTGCTACTATGTGCTATAACTTTACGTGGCTGTAACATTTCAAAAATGCTTTTAAAGGAAATTTTCGGGGATATACTTACAGGTAGTTGGCCAGATTGTGCTCCTGCAAGGTGTGCGTCTCAAAGCCGTGCGGCGTCGTGTCAAAGTAATCGTTTCCAATTCCACAAATGAAACATTTTGTCTACAGAGGAAAAAGCAGGAACTCCACATTAGCAATGCAACACAATACTCTTATGGTTTGGATAATGTCTGGGCCTCTTTAGGGATTTCGCACGAATCTGAGCTCAGAATGAAACCATACAGTACATAGTAATAAATAAGTAGTAGTAGTAATAAGTACGAGCAGAGGAGAAGAGGAGACAATGCCCCCCCAGTAATTGAACCGACTGGAAGATGAGATTGTACCCTCATGTGTTGGCTGTTGTCTTCCCTCTCTATATACCGTTAATAAATAAATATAAATATATATACTCACCCCTGTAAGATTGCCCACTAAGGTGTACACTACTTTGGGTATAAAAGCTATTAAAGTGAACCATAACCCAGGATTTTGCATATCCTGGGTTTTGGCCCTTTCGGGGGTCCCCCGCTGTGTGAAACCCCCCATATCGCCAAATGGCAACTCACCTCTTCCTGGTCCTACCGAGCATTCGAGGCGGCTCACACCATCATCGTGCTCGGAGCCACTGACGTCATGACGTCTAAGCGTTCGTCTAAGGCCAGCGGGTCTAAGTGCGCCTTTGGACTGGGAAACAAGGTAAGTGTATGGGGCAACCTGGGGGGTTTCACACAGTGGGGCATCATGATTCTGGATACCCCGCGGGGCGGGAATCGATCTATTAGATTCCCGGGCCGGTCAGCGTGGGTTTTGGTCCACTTTAACTAAGCTATAATATGCGGGTGGCAGTCCAGTTAAAGAGACAAGCCTACTTTCACACTGGGGTGGTTTTGTGCTAGCAATTTACTTTTCACAACGACTGATGAGTAATTGCAATCACTGTTCAGTAGAGTGACATGAGAACGCACACCTGAGTGAATGTAGCCTAAAGCAGTAGTCAAGGTTTATACTGAATAAATATGTTTTCTGTTGGCTTGATCCTGGCTGTGGTGAAAGCCAATCTCTTTTTTCCTTCTATTTTTCTGTCCCAAACACATCCATTAAGGGTGCCAGTTATTGTAAATCAACAGGAAGAAATGGGACCAATTAAGAGGGTTTTAAGGAAATGCGTTTATAAGTTAAATATATCTAGTAGATTTGTAACATATGATCATTTTTGTGGACGACAGATGACAGAAACTTTAAAAATGTGTTAGCTACAAAAATGTTAAATAATATGTATTAATTAGAGATGAGCGAGTAGTATTCGACCGAGTCGGTATTCGATCGAATACTACGCTATTCGTCATACTCGATTTCGATCGAGTACAGCGGCGATGGCGCACTCACAATTCGTTTCCCCTCACTCCTTCCCTGGCGCGTTTTTTACACCAATCACCATGCAGGGGGGGTGGGACAGGTCCTGGGAGGACGCTGGCATCGCGAGAACGGTGTCTAGACGCATTGGCTGGAAAAACCATGTGACCTCGAATCTACAAAACTCAGCACTTCCTCTTCGTCAGCATTAGCAGCTTGAACTTAGTGAGGGATAGACGCTCACAGCAGGGAAAGACAGGCTGTAGCTGGCAGGGCCCCAGAAGCTCGGAATATCGCATTTACCACCATATATACCAGCTACCAAAAGACAAGAGAGTCATTAAGAGCCCTTATTAGGGCTACTATGCTGAACGGTATATAGCTCATATGTAGGCAGGCAGGGCCCCAGAAGCTCAGAATATCGCTTTTACCACCATATATACCAGCTACCAGAAGACAAGAGAGTCATTAAGAGCCCTTATTAGGGCTACTATGCTGAACGGTATATAGCTCATATGTAGGCAGGCAGGGAACCAGAAGCTCAGAATATCGCATTTACCACCATATATACCAGCTACCAGAAGACAAGAGAGTCATTGAGAGTCCTTATTAGGGCTACTATGTTGAACAGTATATAGCTCATATGTAGGCAGGCAGGGCCCCAGAAGCTCAGAATATCGCATTTACCACCATATATACCAGCTACCAGAAGACAAGAGAGTCATTGAGAGTCCTTATTATTAGGGCTACTATGCTGAACAGTATATAGCCCATATGTAGGCAGGCAGGGCCCCAGAAGCTCAGAATATCGCATTTACCACCATATATACCAGCTACCAGAAGACAAGAGAGTCATTGAGAGCCCTTATTAGGGCTACTATGCTGAACAGTATATAGCCCATATGTAGGCAGGCAGGGCCCCAGAAGCTCAGAATATCGCATTTACCACCATATATACCAGCTACCAGAAGACAAGAGAGTCATTGAGAGTCCTTATTAGGGCTACTATGTTGAACAGTATATAGCCCATATGTAGGCAGGCAGGGCCCCAGAAGCTCAGAATATCGCATTTACCACCATATATACCAGCTACCAGAAGACAAGAGAGTCATTGAGAGTCCTTATTATTAGGGCTACTATGCTGAACAGTATATAGCCCATATGTAGGCAGGCAGGGCCCCAGAAGCTCAGAATATCGCATTTACCACCATATATACCAGCTACCAGAAGACAAGAGAGTCATTGAGAGCCCTTATTAGGGCTACTATGTTGAACAGTATATAGCTCATATGTAGGCAGGCAGGGCCCCAGAAGCTCAGAATATCGCATTTACCACCATATATACCAGCTACCAGAAGACAAGAGAGTCATTGAGAGTTCTTATAAGGGCTACTATGTTGAACAGTATATAGCCCATATGTAGGCAGGCAGGGCCCCAGAAGCTCAGAATACCGCATTTACCACCATATATACCAGCTACCAGAAGACAAGAGAGTCATTGAGAGTCATTATTAGGGCTACTATGCTGAACAGTATATAGCTCATATGTAGGCAGGCAGGGCCCTAGAAGCTCAGAATATCGCATTTACCACCATATATACCAGCTACCAGAAGACAAGAGAGTCATTGAGAGCCCTTATTAGGGCTACTATGTTGAACAGTATATAGCCCATATGTAGGCAGGCAGGGCCCCAGAAGCTCAGAATATCGCATTTACCACCATATATACCAGCTACCAGAAGACGAGAGTCATTGAGAGCCCTTATTAGGGCTACTATGCTGAACAGTATATAGCCCATATGTAGGCAGGCAGGGCCCCAGAAGCTCAGAATATCGCATTTACCACCATATATACCAGCTACCAGAAGACAAGAGAGTCATTGAGAGTCCTTATTATTAGGGCTACTATGCTGAACGGTATATAGCTCATTCTAGCTATATACACACTGCACACAACGGCTGCTTTAGTGAGGGGTAGCTGCTGCTGGAATAGGGACAGAAAGACTTCAGTGGTGTATTACCACCTATATACAAAACTATATACACTCTGCTCAAAACGGCTGCTTTAGTGAGGGGTAGCTGCTGCTGGAATAGGGACAGAAAGACTTCAGAGGTGTATTACCACCTATATACAAAACTATATACACTCTGCTCAAAACGGCTGCTTTAGTGAGGGGTAGCTGCTGCTGGAATAGGGACAGAAAGACTTCAGTGGTGTATTACCACCTATATACAAAACTATATACACTCTGCTCAAAACGGCTGCTTTAGTGAGGGGTAGCTGCTGCTGGAATAGGGACAGAAAGACTTCAGTGGTGTATTACCACCTATATACAAAACTATATACACTCTGCTCAAAACGGCTGCTTTAGTGAGGGGTAGCTGCTGCTGCTGGAATAGGGACAGAAAGACTTCAGTGGTGTATTAGCACCTATATACAAAACTGTATACACTCTGCACAAAACAGCTGCTTTAGTGAGGGGTAGCTGCTGCTGCTGGAATAGGGACAGAAAGACTTCAGTGGTGTATTAGCACCTATATACAAAACTATATTTTGCACTACTGTTTTGTGTCCTCTGTGCCAACAAAACACTGTTTTATACCCGGTGCGTATTAGGCACCATTTCACCTTCTGGCAGTATACGGCTGTATAGCCAGGTGTTCTCCTAAAAAATATATTTATATTTGGCACTACTGTTTTGTGTCCTCTTTACCAACAAAACCCTGTTATATACCCGGTGCGTATTAGGCACCATTTCACCTTCTGGCAGTATACGGCTGTATAGCCAGGTGTTCTCCTAAAAAATATATTTATATTTGGCACTACTGTTTTGTGTCCTCTGTGCCAACAAAACACTGTTATATACCCGGTGCGTATTAGGCACCATTTCACCTTCTGGCAGTATACGGCTGTATAGCCAGGTGTTCTCCTAAAAATATATATTTATATTTGGCACTACTGTTTTGTGTCCTCTGTGCCAACAAAACACTGTTATATACCCGGTGCGTATTAGGCACCATTTCACCTTCTGGCAGTATACGGCTGTATAGCCAGGTGTTCTCCTAAAAAATATATTTATATTTGGCACTACTGTTTTGTGTCCTCTGTGCCAACAAAACACTGTTATATACCCAGTGCGTATTAGGCACCATTTCACCTTCTGGCAGTATACGGCTGTATAGCCAGGTGTTCTCCTAAAAAATATATTTATATTTGGCATAACGCGTGGCCAAAAAAGTAAAACGTCTGAAATGCGGAGGGCTAGCGCAAAGGGACGTGGACGAGGACGGGGGCGCGGAAATGCTGGTGGGGGCACAAACCGCGTTGAAGCCAGTGGGGATACAATGCGTGCTGGTGAGGGGCAGCCAGCATTACGCTCATCCAGCTTCCCTGCCTTTATGGGACAGTTATGCGGGGGGCGGGGTACACCTCTGTTGAGGCCTGAGCAGCGTGAACAGGTGGTGCAATGGATGGCCGATAACGCTTCCAGTCACTTGTCCACCACCCAGTCATCCACACAGTCTCACTCTGACCCTCCTTCCTCCCAACCTGGCCAACAGAGTCAGCCCACCCTTGACCCCTCCCAGGACCTCTTTTCGGGTCCTTTTCCAGACTAGCAGAGGAATTTGTTTGTAGTGATGCCCAAACACTTGAGTATCCGCCATCTCCTAGTGATGTGGACCCGGAACCAGCATCTGCTATCATGAGCGATGATGATGAGACGCAGCTGCCATCAAGGGAGGCTGTTGGAATGTCCAGTGGGCAGGAGGAGGAGCAGAGAGAGGAAGTGGAAGAGGAGGTGGTGGACGACGAAATGACCGACCCCACTTGGACAGGGGTGATGTCCAGCGGGGAAAGCAGTGGAGATGCGGTCTGCGCATCACCGAATAAGGCAGCAAGAGGTAGAGGACAGTCCAGAGGCAGAGGACAGTCCAGACAGAGAAGGCAGGCCACAGCCAGCAGGGCCGAAGCTCTTCCCGGCAGCAGGCAGTCGCGCGAAGCTCCCCCATCGAGGCCTCGTACTTCTGTGGTGTGGAGATTTTTTAATGTTTGCGCGGACGACAAACTGAGCGCGGTTTGCGCAATCTGCCACTCAAAACTGAGTAGGGGCTCTGAGAAGAGCAATCTGACCACCTCAGGCATGCGCCGTCACTTGGAAGTCAAGCACTGGGCTGAGTGGGAGAGAGCAAACGCAATACAACCTGCGCCCGGTCTTGCTGCCACTGCCTCTTCCCCTTTGTTGTGTGCTGCCACTGCGGTCCAGACCTCCAGCCAGGACACCTCCACATCTGCCTCTGCCTCGGCTACTTTGGGGCCTTCTCCTTCAGCCCCCCCCTTCCCCCGCATCTTCGTCTGCACCTTCCATCTCCTCGTCCCATCAACTGTCCATCTCGCAGGCGTTCAACCGCAGGCGGAAGTACGCCTCCAGTCACCCCCAAGCCCAAGCCTTAACCTGCCTCATCTCCAAACTGCTGGCCCTGGAGATGTTGCCGTTTAGGCTTGTGGAGACGCAGGCCTTCCGCGACCTGATGGCGGCTGCCGCACCTCGCTATTCCGTCCCTAGCCGCCACTATTTTTCCCGGTGTGGCGTCCCCGCCCTGCACCAGCACGTGTCGCGTAACATCAGGCGGGCCCTGAGGTACGCAGTCAGCGCAAAGGTCCACTTGACCACCGACTCGTGGACAAGCGCTTGCGGCCAAGGACGCTACATCTCTTTGACGGCACACTGGGTGAATGTTGTGGAAGCGGGGACGGGGTCGCAAACAGGGACGGCCTACATACCACCCCCGCCCAAGATTGCCAGCACGGGTTCTGATAGACCCCCTCCTCTTCCTCCTCCTCCTCCTCCTCTGCCTTAACATCGCCCTCAGCCCCTAGCTGGAAGCGTTGCAGCACTGGCGCGGGGAGACGTCAGCAGGCGGTGCTTAAGCTCATCAGCTTGGGCGACAGGAAGCACAGCGCCGCAGAGGTGAGGCACGCCATATTGCAGCAGACAGAGATGTGGCTGTCGCCGCTGCAGCTAGGACCAGGCATGGTCGTGTGCGATAACGGCCGTAACCTGGTGGCGGCTCTGGAGCTTGCAGAACTCAATCACGTACCATGCCTGGCCCACGTTTTTAATTTGGTAGTACAAAAGTTTCTAAAGACTTACCCCAACCTGGCAGAGCTACTGGTCAAAGTGCGGCGCTTGTTCGCTCACTTTCGGAAGTCAACTGTAGCTGCTGCTAGCTTAAAAAAAATCCAGCAACGCCTCCATTTGCCTCAACATCGGCTGTTGTGCGACCTGCCCACTCGCTGGAATTCCACCTATTGCATGTTGGCCAGGGTGTGTGAGCAGCAGAGAGCATTGATGGAGTACCAGATGATGCATCCACGCGTGCATCCAACTCAGCTCCCTCAGTTTGCCAACCACGAGTGGCCATGGATGGCAGACATATGCGATGTATTGCGTATCTTTGAGGAGTCCACTAAGAAGGTCAGCAGCGAGAACGCTATAGTGAGCGTAACCATCCCGCTCCTATGCGTCCTTAAAGAATCGCTCATCGCAATAAGGGAGAACGCATTGCACACAGAGGAGACGCAACGCAGGTAGACAGTCAGACCACACTTTTGTCTGCTGCTCGGTGGCAGTTGCAGGAGGAGGAGGATGAGGAGGAGGAGGACAACGTGGAGGTGGCTGTGGAAGAGGATGCTGGCGGCGAGGGTAGCAGTCAGGCTGTGTGCGTCCCATTGGTTCAGCGCGGATGGGGCGGAGAGGAGGAGGAAGAGGAGGAAATGGAAAATGATCCTTCTGGTGGGGGCAGTGACGTCATGCCTACTCAGAGTCTGGCACACATGGCTGACTTCATGCTGGGCTGCTTTTCCCGGGACATACGTGTTGT
The DNA here is from genome assembly GCA_027917425.1 of Gastrophryne carolinensis. Taxonomy (NCBI): domain Eukaryota; kingdom Metazoa; phylum Chordata; class Amphibia; order Anura; family Microhylidae; genus Gastrophryne; species Gastrophryne carolinensis. The sequence goes on along the minus strand of CM051244.1, from coordinate 114,938,861 downwards.
CCGGATATTGGAGAACAAACTATACTGGGTCTTCGCACTCCTGGACCCCCGGTATAAAGATAACTTCTCCTCTTTTATTCCGGTAGAGGAGAGGACGAATCGATTACTGGAATACCAGAGGGAACTCTTGCAGAACATGATGCAGATTTTCCCACCCAGCATCGCTGGCGGCAGAGAGGAGAGTGTCTCCCAGAGTCTGACAACATCGATCAGGCCCACAGCCACCAGGGGAACACTCTCCAAGGTGTGGGACACGTTCATGTCACCCCCTCGTGCAACTTCCATCACTGCGGGGCCCGCTATCAGCAGGAGGGACAAGTATCGGCGGATGTTGCGGGACTACCTGGTAGACCACACCCCTGTCCTCCCCGATCCCTCGGCGCCCTACACTTACTGGGTCTCCAAGTTGGACACGTGGCTGGAACTGTCCCTGTACGCCTTGGAGGTGCTTGCCTGCCCTGCCGCCAGCGTGCTATCAGAAAGGGTGTTCAGCGCAGCCGGGGGCATTATAACCGATAAGCGCAGCCGCCTGTCAACCGACAGTGCCGACAGGCTGACGCTAATCAAAATGAACAGCAAGTGGATTGACCCGGACTTTGCTTGTACAACAGTGGAAAGCAGCCAAGAGTGAAGTGCCATCTGTATGAAGTGCCATTTCCTCCTCCTCCTCCTCCTCCTCCTTAACCGCCGTAGAATTGCTGTATTAATAAAAAAAAATATGGCTCACCTCTTGGGCTTAATACAATCAATTGTTAACAGGTCTCAGCTCTTGGGCCTCCACACAATTTTTAAGAGGTCTCAGCTCTTGGGCCTCCACACAATTTTTAAGAGGTCTCAGCTCTTGGGCCTCCACACAATTTTTAAGAGGTCTCAGCTCTTGGGACTCCACACAATTTTTAAGAGGTCTCAGCTCTTGGGCCTCCACACAGTTTTTAAGAGGTCTCAGCTCTTGGGACTCCACACAATTTTTAAGAGGTCTCAGCTCTAAGCTTCCCTTACTGCTGGGGTGACACAATGTAACAAACCTCCTCCTGTAAGCTTCCCTTACTGCTGGGGTGACACAATGTAACAAACCTCCTCCTGTAAGCTTCCCTTACTGCTGGGGTAACACAGTGTAACAAACCTCCTCCTGTAAGCTTCCCTTACTGCTGGGGTAACACACTGTAACAAACCTCCTCCTGTAAGCTTCCCTGACTGCTGGGGTGACACACTGTAACAAACCTCCTCCTGTAAGCTTCCCTGACTGCTGGGGTGACACACTGTAACAAACCTCCTCCTGTAAGCTTCCCTGACTGCTGGGGTGACACACTGTAACAAACCTCCTCCTGTAAGCTTCCCTTACTGCTGGGGTGACACACTGTAACAAACCTCCTCCTGTAAGCTTCCCTTACTGCTGGGGTGACACACTGTAACAAACCTCCTCCTGTAAGCTTCCCTGACTGCTGGGGTGACACAATGTAACAAACCTCCTCCTGTAAGCTTCCCTTACTGCTGGGGTGACACAATGTAACAAACCTCCTCCTGTAAGCTTCCCTTACTGCTGGGGTGACACACTGTAACAAACCTCCTCCTGTAAGCTTCCCTTACTGCTGGGGTGACACACTGTAACAAACCTCCTCCTGTAAGCTTCCCTGACTGCTGGGGTGACACAATGTAACAAACCTCCTCCTGTAAGCTTCCCTTACTGCTGGGGTGACACAATGTAACAAACCTCCTCCTGTAAGCTTCCCTTACTGCTGGGGTAACACAGTGTAACAAACCTCCTCCTGTAAGCTTCCCTTACTGCTGGGGTAACACACTGTAACAAACCTCCTCCTGTAAGCTTCCCTGACTGCTGGGGTGACACACTGTAACAAACCTCCTCCTGTAAGCTTCCCTGACTGCTGGGGTGACACACTGTAACAAACCTCCTCCTGTAAGCTTCCCTTACTGCTGGGGTGACACACTGTAACAAACCTCCTCCTGTAAGCTTCCCTTACTGCTGGGGTGACACACTGTAACAAACCTCCTCCTGTAAGCTTCCCTTACTGCTGGGGTGACACACTGTAACAAACCTCCTCCTGTAAGCTTCCCTGACTGCTGGGGTGACACACTGTAACAAACCTCCTCCTGTAAGCTTCCCTTACTGCTGGGGTAACACACTGTAACAAACCTCCTCCTGTAAGCTTCCCTTACTGCTGGGGTAACACACTGTAACAAACCTCCTCCTGTAAGCTTCCCTGACTGCTGGGGTGACACACTGTAACAAACCTCCTCCTGTAAGCTTCCCTTACTGCTGGGGTGACACACTGTAACAAACCTCCTCCTGTAAGCTTCCCTTACTGCTGGGGTGACACACTGTAACAAACCTCCTCCTGTAAGCTTCCCTGACTGCTGGGGTGACACAATGTAACAAACCTCCTCCTGTAAGCTTCCCTTACTGCTGGGGTGACACAATGTAACAAACCTCCTCCTGTAAGCTTCCCTTACTGCTGGGGTAACACAGTGTAACAAACCTCCTCCTGTAAGCTTCCCTTACTGCTGGGGTAACACACTGTAACAAACCTCCTCCTGTAAGCTTCCCTGACTGCTGGGGTGACACACTGTAACAAACCTCCTCCTGTAAGCTTCCCTGACTGCTGGGGTGACACACTGTAACAAACCTCCTCCTGTAAGCTTCCCTTACTGCTGGGGTGACACACTGTAACAAACCTCCTCCTGTAAGCTTCCCTTACTGCTGGGGTGACACACTGTAACAAACCTCCTCCTGTAAGCTTCCCTTACTGCTGGGGTGACACACTGTAACAAACCTCCTCCTGTAAGCTTCCCTGACTGCTGGGGTGACACACTGTAACAAACCTCCTCCTGTAAGCTTCCCTTACTGCTGGGGTAACACACTGTAACAAACCTCCTCCTGTAAGCTTCCCTTACTGCTGGGGTAACACACTGTAACAAACCTCCTCCTGTAAGCTTCCCTGACTGCTGGGGTGACACACTGTAACAAACCTCCTCCTGTAAGCTTCCCTTACTGCTGGGGTGACACACTGTAACAAACCTCCTCCTGTAAGCTTCCCTTACTGCTGGGGTGACACACTGTAACAAACCTCCTCCTGTAAGCTTCCCTGACTGCTGGGGTGACACAATGTAACAAACCTCCTCCTGTAAGCTTCCCTTACTGCTGGGGTGACACAATGTAACAAACCTCCTCCTGTAAGCTTCCCTTACTGATGGGGTAACACAGTGTAACAAACCTCCTCCTGTAAGCTTCCCTTACTGCTGGGGTAACACACTGTAACAAACCTCCTCCTGTAAGCTTCCCTGACTGCTGGGGTGACACACTGTAACAAACCTCCTCCTGTAAGCTTCCCTGACTGCTGGGGTGACACACTGTAACAAACCTCCTCCTGTAAGCTTCCCTGACTGCTGGGGTGACACACTGTAACAAACCTCCTCCTGTAAGCTTCCCTGACTGCTGGGGTGACACAATGTAACAAACCTCCTCCTGTAAGCTTCCCTTACTGCTGGGGTGACACAATGTAACAAACCTCCTCCTGTAAGCTTCCCTTACTGCTGGGGTGACACACTGTAACAAACCTCCTCCTGTAAGCTTCCCTTACTGCTGGGGTGACACACTGTAACAAACCTCCTCCTGTAAGCTTCCCTGACTGCTGGGGTGACACAATGTAACAAACCTCCTCCTTTAAGCTTCCCTTACTGCTGGGGTAACACACTGTAACAAACCTCCTCCTGTAAGCTTCCCTGACTGCTGGGGTGACACACTGTAACAAACCTCCTCCTGTAAGCTTCCCTTACTGCTGGGGTAACACACTGTAACAAACCTCCTCCTTTAAGCTTCCCTTACTGCTGGGGTGACACAATGACACAAGAGGACATGTCTGACCACATCTCACACACACACACACACACACACAATGACAATTAGGGGTGGGGTCTATTTATTTTCCCCCTTGCCTATGCCATCTGTGGTTGTCATTAGGCAACGTGATTTTAAGGGGTGCAGAATTTTGTTCTTCTTTTTTGTACAGTTTGGCTTGGGGTCCATGGCAATGTAGAGGAAAGAAGGTTTCCTTGTCTTGTCTCACTTTACGTAGAAGTTATATTGTGTTTGGAGTGTATTGTTGAGTGGCTGTGATAGTGGCGTAATAGTGCGACTTGGGCGCGTTATATGCACCCAGACATGCTTCCCCTGCTGTCCCAGTTGCATTCAGCAGTGTTGGCATCATTTTCTGATGTTTCAGGGTGGACTTGGTGACCTCCAAGTGGTCGAATTGAGATTTCCAAGTGGCGAGCATTTTTTTCCTATAGACTATAATGGGATTCGATAATCGGTCGAGTAGTCGAGTAACGCGATCTATTCGAATCGAAATTCGAAATTTCGAATATTTCACTACTCGCTCATCTCTAGTATTAATGTTATTAGGTAGGCATCCTGGTCTAACAACCTCTTTAAATAATACATTTATGGTTTTACATTATTATGTCAATAGGTGGGATTGGAACCTTAGTCTCCCATAAAATTCCAACATTTACTTCACTAACTGCTCTTTAAAATTAGAACATTTATGAAACAAAGCGTATATAATTGAGTTGACCTTCTAGGGGTATACTGATTTGGGAGGTATAACCCCCCTGGGTCTCTCGTATCCTCCCCTTGGCAAAGCTTTTCCCAACTCCCCCCGGCCTGCTCAGTTTTACTTGCAAACTTTCATGGCTGCCAAGTGCATCAAGCATGTAAAGAGGGGATGTGTGCAGAGTGCCTGTGTCTGCACTGCAGAGTCAAAAACATAAGGGGGTTTAGTAATACATGCCATCCCAAATCATGATGCCCCTAAGACAAGTAACCACCTGGCCCTAAACTCTGGGGCTGGACAAAAGGGGGGTTGCTAATCTTTAACATCTAAATTATTAGGCAAAATCAAACCCTCTAACATCTTCAAAAAATGGTCCAAGTCCCTTTGGCTTTTGACACCAATGAAATGACAGGAGCTCTGTGAATGGAGCCCCCAGAATGTTTCCATACCTCCATGTCTTCTCTAACTTGTTCTTGTTGGTCTCTCAACTCTCCAAAAGCATCAATGATTAAACCTGTAGGATCAGAGCAGAGCAAAGCAATTATGTCTATGGCAGAGGCACAAACATCACAGAGGCAGTGACTAGATGCACTTAGTTGTTTTGTCCTAGTAGACGGTGTTGTGTGTCTATGGCATCCCCAGAAGCAATGCAATCAAATCTAGTAAGGAGATTTAGATTAAGTAGGAATATATCCTCTAATCTTGACATGTGTGTTCTATATAATAGCCTACAAAGCAGGATCTAAAGCTCTTCATGCTTTCTGTAGGCATCGCACAGCAGCCCTGTCACACTTCCTCTGGAAAAGCCACAACCTTTCATGTTTCAATGGACCAGCACAATAGAACCTAAGCTTGAAGACCATTCATTGTCCTCACTATTTCTATCACAGGAAGGTTGTCAGGGATTTGACTTTGCAGCAGCTTTCTATGGAAATGTGATAACTACAGGTACTTACCTTGAATGATGGCAAGAAGGATGACAATAACGAAGAAGAAGAAAGTGATGTCAAACACAATACGATACATCTCGTATGGGTCACCTGCGGGGTCTTCAATCTCATCTCCAATGCCACCTCCGGCTCTCACCCCCACATACATGTGAAACAAATAGCACTGTGGGAAGAATAAAGAGCAGAGTTGATCCAATCCACTGATGGTTTCAATGAGAAGAACATGCTAATTCATTTTTATAGAAAATATTTCTATATATATCTGCGACAACGGTTCCCCCGCACACCACACAGAAAGCCCAGTTATAGTGTCCATGTTCTGCTACAACCAAGGTCCTTGCTCTCACAGGAATACTGTCCAGAAGATGAACTGCTGAAACTTATCTCTGGGCAAATATAATTTACAGAGTACCTATTTAGGGCCCTAATGTAGTAGGACACTAATATCTGGTCTTCTAATTAAGGTTTATTGTGGTGGTGAGCTGAGTGATCATGGAGCGCAATAGGGGGTGTGGAGTGGCAGAGCTCCCAAAGGAAAGACCAGTCACCCTGTGGATTATTATTCAACTTGATATAGAAGATGGAATTAATGGCACTGTCTCTATTTTTGCAGATAACCCCAAGATATGTCGCATAGTGCAGTCCACTGAAGATGCTCACAAGCTGAAGGCTGGCATGGACATTTTGAAAAGGAAGTTCAGTGTGGATAATTGTAAAGTAATGCACTTGAGGGTGTAAAAATCTGCAGGCCACATATGTCCTCGGGGGGGGGGGGGGGGTAAATCTGAGAGAGTGAATTGTTGAGAAGAATCTGGGGGTACCGGTAGCCAACAGGCTAAATAACAGTATGCAATGTCAAGCAGCTGCTTCAATGGCCACCAAGATATTATCATGCATTAATATTAAGCATTTCTTTACAAGCCACTGGTGCTCCCTCACATTGAATATATGGTCCAGTTTTGGGCACCATTTCACAGAAAATCGCCCTGATTATGGAAAGGGTGCAGTGGAGAGCCACCAAACTGACAGGGGTCATGAAGGATCTTAGTTATGAAGAAAGATTATGGGAATTAAATCTACCTAGTCTTGAGAGGAGACGTCTACTTCAAAGACAAGGGGACACACCCTCTGTCTGGGGCAAAAAAAGATGAAATCCCACATAAGCTTGTTACAGCATTAACAGCTGACAGCTTCAAACAAGGATGAGATGGTAACAATAAGTGCTACTATTAACTGTTTATGTAAATAATACAAAATAACTTTCATCAACCCCCTTCCCTTGATTGAACTTGATGGACATGTATTTTTCATCCTATGTAACTATGGATGACCAGCAGGGCCAGTCACACTTTAGATTTGGACTTTATTGTGATGCTTAGACTCATTAAATTTTTTTCCCTTTCTTTTTTTTACCTCCCTTTCCAGTTGCTTAGATTCCTGCGCTTGTATATTAGGAATGCTACCATGTAATTTAAGTCACGTAAGCTGTGTTAGGTACACCTTCAATGATAATTGGTTTATTGGAAGGTTGGACATTTACAGGCCATGTCTCTATAGCGTTAGGGTTATATTTTTAGCCTCCAATGACCTTGATTGTAACGTATAGCTATGGACAACCAGCTCCAACAATGCTTTTTGCATATGCATAACAAATAACATTTAGCTAAAAATTGTACATCTGTAGATTATTATAACTTTAGTTTCTTTTGAGTTCTACTGTGTGATGTTTGGCTTACCGTCATCATATCGTCGCACTTCATATCTGGATCATCTTCATCTTCACTTTTGTTGTAAAATTTCCGGAAAAAGTTAAAGGCCACAACAGTATAGAGATAAACAACTACTGCCAGAAGGCCGACCGTTAGCACCAACTGGGGAGAAAACGGGAAGCCATTAGTTCTCCATTATAGCCTGAAACAAACCTATCCCAGGTTGCAGCTACTCTAGCAGAACTATTAGCAGGTATCATGTTAGGCCGATATAAGCTTTCTGACAGTGAGCAACAAAAATCATTGTGGTATATGCAGGAACATGGCACGTGAGCTCAGCCTAATTAAAAAGAAAAATCACCATCGGAAATAAGTATTAACACGTGCCTAGATGTAGAATATGGCTCTAGCTTAAGTGTAATGTTTCTGCTGCTTCTTTGTGCTCTGCTGGTTTTGGGGCAAGTCAGCCATAATAAAGACAAATCGCTTTGTAGGAAGAGATGACAGAGATGAAAGACTGGAGGAGCCTAGAATAAGTTTTATCTCTGACATAAAGAAAGGTAGCCTTGGGATTGCAAAGTACTTTCCTACATTAATGAAAAAAGTCTGAAGTAAAAAGAGTTGAACCGATGCAACATGTGCTTCTCAGACACAACTATTCTGCTTGCTCTAGTTATGAAAAGCAGCCTGTGAACAATTGTTAAAGAGGAACATCGGGGAAGGTTTAAACCTCCCCCAAACCTCACTGGACCCTCCCCCCCCCCCCCCCCACCGGTTTCACAACTGGGCAGTATTTATTCACCTCGTCAGGGGATCCATTTTCTGGGTCCCTCAATTTATGGGTGACCTCCCGATGGCTGGCGCCATTTTCCATCCCATCAGGCACTGCGTGCAGCCCCCGATCTTGGCCCTGCATAGTGCTTGTGAATGGGTTGCGATAGAGCCACCCGAAATCCTGCGAGACTTTGCGGAGCTGCAAGGTCGCTATGGGAAATTGAATAGCATGGCTGTTAGGCGATGGCGTGAGGATCGGTCCCTGAAGCAGCCGGATGTTGCCGCAGCACACAGCAGCAACGTCCAAAAGGTAAGTAGGGGTCAATGGGGGGGGGGGCTTTAAAGTCCCTATCCATGCACGCCAACCTTCCACCTTATTCCCCTGTGAGAACAGTGTAAAAGGTGCCTGTCATGTGACAGCTTTGAGGATGCATTGCTGCAATCAGAGACGGCCGTGGGACTAATGTGGCTTGCTGAGAGCACAGGGGACAGTTAGACCTCTTTTTTAGCATGATCCTGAAGAAATGGTATTGAAAGGAGGGGCAAACTACACTATGGCTTCTCGCCAATGCAGCAGGAAATGGAGAGGGGCATATGGGACAGACATCAGGTGACCTGCTTGCCGCCTTAATATTGCCATGGCGTGTTTACAGTTCCTTTAAACCCTTCTTGCATCTCCAAGGGAGGAAACATCTATAAGGTCTCAGTCCATTAGGGACAGAGGTATCGGGGACACAGGTACCAGGTGAGTATCACATTCCCTTAAACCGGACCTTCAGTGTGATTTAATGAAAAGCCCAAACTCTTAAAAAACGGTTCCCCAGCATCTAAAATTAATATATTTTAAGTTTTTAGTCACTAACTTATTATTCTTTCCCCACTGGGCTGCAACTCTGTTCAGGAATTTAGGATACGGGCGCCGCCATCTTGACTCAGAAGCATCACACTTACTGAGGAGAGGAGAGTGTGATAAGGTACAGGGGGGCGGGTTATAGCTGTGCTTTGCTCAGACAAAGCAGAGCTGGGGTCAGGTAAAGGTCAGCAGTCCCAGAATGCAGAGCAGCACAGTCAGGAGGCACTTCCTGTTTGCAGGCTGCCTGATAAGATGGCGGCTTCCATAAGCCGCCATCTTGGATGTTTAAAGGCTCATAACATGCAGTAGATGCAGGTAGGATGATTTTTAATGTGAGCAATCTGTATGTACAGGGTGTGGGAAACATATAAGATAGACTCTTATTCAGAGTGAAGGTCCACTTTAATATGCAGCTTAAAAATACATCACTGACATTATAGTCCATAAAAATAAAATCCATCTTTTAAAACAATACCCGGCCACACTTATATAAACTCCACATCTCCTGCTTGTCTAGTATGGGAACAACCATATTGCATCAAGCAATGAGGGTGGTCATGCTGCTCTGTAGTGGAAAGAGATGTTTGACAGCAGTTCGGCAACCTATCCTCCTCTGTGAACGAACACTGAATTTGTTCCTGATATAAAGCTGAACAATTGTTGCCACTGACCCATGTGCATTGCTGAAAGCAGCACCAGAGATCTGGCACCTGGAGTTCAGCAGCACGGCAGCAGGACGCTGCGCATGTGTGAGGTTCCACCTGAGCCAGCTGGATGTGGTAAGATGGGGCTGCTGGATGGGGTCACAGCGCTATGGGCTGCAGTGGAAACAGCAACTACAGAGTATCTAAAAAGGAATATTTGCAATGCAGGTTGGAGATGGCCGGGGGGGGGGGGGGATCATGGGGGGGCAGGTGGATTACATGACATGATTATTGGCTTAACTTACTCTTTATGGGCAATAAAATCTATTGGCATTGCAGGAGGGAACAAATGATGTTCAATATTTTTATTTTAATTGCATGGCAAGCACATTGCAAGTGCATAACCAAATTGCTTCTTTCTCTTTTTGTACAAGTAATTGTTTTGACAAATCTCTTCTTGCTAAAGTGCATGCCCGAATCCAAGTGGCGGCAATTACCATCCAATGGCATGCCAGTCTCAGAGAGGCTCGGCAAACACATTACATACTTTTAATGGCGACCCATTTAGGCCAGCTATTCATAAAGGACGGGCGGCCGAGTGCTCTGTGCCAGAGTATAAACTGTGAAATGAGCGGCACTTAATTCAGCTGTCTGCTGCTAGGCTGGAGCCTCTCTGGCGTGAGTAATGTGTGCATATTAGTGGATTCAGTGAGTCACAGAGCGTGCATGCCGCTGCTGGAAACCAGGACATGCTTCAGTCCAAAGCCTTCATCTTTTTTAATCTTTATGCCCATTTTAGAAACACTGCAATGAAATGTTAATCTTTGCTGTACACAAGATATATTATACATCCGAGAGGGCTTAGGCGGCCTGGGCATACCTGTTTTCCGTTGTGGGTAACTGAGGAGAGAATTGTTCTTAGGGTCTTGAAGCCCATTGCGATATCCAGAAGATGAGCTGCAAAGAAGAAGTTGTTGTAGTGTCCCAGGATTGACATGGTGGTGTACCAGGCAAGGTAAAGGAACGACTGGAAAGAAAGCAGGAAAAAAATCATCTGTGTATGCACATACATACAGGGCTGGGTTCCCTAGTAGGCAGCCCTAGGCCTGTGCCTAAGGTGGCTATTGGCAGTGGGTGCTAGTGTTACTCGAGAAACAAAAAAGTCCTGTTGTCAATGCCTTAATAGCCCCCTAATTAGCTCTCCTATCATAGATGGACAAATACAGTATGTGCGTGTCTGGAGGGAGTCGCATTCTGCAGCTGGAGAGTCTCCCCTCCCCTTTTGTCGCCGCTCTGACCTCTCCTCCCTATACACACACAAACACTCTGTATTTACCCCCTCAATACTTTATTTTATACTCTCAGACTGCTGCCTTAACTCAACAAAAGTGGGGGGGGGGGGGGGCAAGAATTAGAAGTGCCAAGGATCTGCATATACACCAAGTACAGCCCTGTGTACATATATATTTTGAAATACTGGGCAGTCATTAGGGCTGTACAGGTACAACTCAACTATTGGGTCCCAGACTTTGCTCCTGTTATCCATGATGATGCTATTCACCACTTTCCCCCCAACTTTCCTCCTCTCACGCCCGCCTCCAGGACTTCTCTCGTGCAACTTCAATCTTCTGGAATGCCCTCCCGCACACAATCCGCCACTCCACAACCCTCAATACCTTCAAAGGCAAGCATATAATCTGGCCTAACCAATTTTCTAAAGGGCGCATGCCACAAAGCTCAATATTGACTGTTTGTGATCCTTCCCCCTCGTCCCCCTAGGGTAAGTTCCCAGGATAGAGGATTTACTTTTTCTAAACAAGGGCATAAGGGTTTGGAAATATAGGTTTGAGACAGTAGGGTTGACCCTGGATGGTAAAGGGGTTCCTTGGAGAATATGGGTAAAATAAGAATGGTCCCAGAGGTGTAGATAGAGCTATTTGCCCCACTGTGATAAAGGGGGCTTTAGGGGAAATGGGAACGGGTGGCCCTGGGGTGTTAAGGGGGTTATGGAAATTATATGTAGTCATAGGGTGGGTCCTGTGGGTGATAAGTGCCACCCTTTTAATAGCATGGGACAGTAACGTAGTATGGGAAGTGTGCAGAAATAGATGTAGGTTGTAAAGAGTGGCACTGACAATTTGGCTGTATGGGGCCTGGAATTTTCTGAGGGTGGTGATGTATAAATAACATAAATAAAGCTTTATAATATAAGCAGAAGAACAGACACTTACATTGTCAGTAAAGACCACACCGAGCTTCCAGATATGATACTTCATGTCAATGGAGCTCAACCTGCAGAGAACAAATGTTGAACAGTGAAGGTGCAGTTTAGCCTCATATGTGAAAATCGTGTAACCCCCCACCACATGCCTCACCAATTTTTTACTTTGCAAGCCATAAATATTTTCCTCTCTCTCTTTTATATGAAAAATAAAAGCCCTTAGGGAGAGACCCACGTTAGGCTTAATATAGTGAGCTAAAAGAGACCTAAGCCTCCTATTCAGGTACAAGGTTTCCTGAAACAGAAGGAATTTACATGGTTCATACAAGCATACAAGTTTCACCCCTCATACAGCCATCAGCTTGCAGCCTTGTGCCGAAGAAGCCCAGAAGGCTGAAACACATGTCCACAATGTGTGTCAGAAACTATACTCAAACACTGCACTCTCAGCTGGTTCTTTTTCTAAGTACTTGAGGTAGCAAAAACGACTCACTAAGAATATTGGGTCTACGGGGCACCATATGTCTTGCTGAGTGTACCGACAGATCACTTCCAATCCAACCATATTATTAAAGCAGACCTCTACTCCAAAAAATACAGCTTAGTAAATCACCCCCTGATCTAAGCTGTTTGAGATGGCTTAACCCCATGTAGCTGTTGTGGAATAGCATGCAGATATTGCACTCCTGAACTGCATGGGAGCTACTTCTTGCTACACAACTGACAGCCCTGCTTCAGTCAGAATTGCCTTAAATCTCTGTGCAATCATCCCTTATCACTAGCCACAAATGGATATCTAGTAATTGTAATGACTCATTGCTCAGAAAGCTCTTGGAAAGATGGTAGCAACTGTTTCAAGGCTGTGTGGCTGGCGCCCTATAGCGTTACAAAGCGTACTTCTCACACACAGCATTTCTCTCCTCCAAGCTGCTCAACTCTCCTCTGCTCTACGGAGGCTGATGGCTTCTCCCATATGAGTGCACAGACAGGCTGTTCCCATGTTTCTGGGACGTAGGTCTCGTTTGGAGTTTTCATGGGTCCTACAACTGGCACTGTGGGATTGTCTCTGTTACTGTGGGATTGTCTCACAGTACACAAGTTGCCACAAGTTGATTTAGTGTTTGGGGGGCAAAAGTTGTGGTGCATAGTAACTAAAATTGGATCGGGTACAGAAAATAATGTAGAAGATTGATTTGAGAGGAGGAGTTAGATTAGGAGATGTGTTAGGCTACCCTAAAACAATGCGCCTAAAGGTATTGATGTTTTGAATCAATCTAATTGAGCTTGGGAAAAGCCTTGTAGGCAGGGGTGGGAGGTTTCGAACTAAGTTAGAAGTACCTTGTATATCATTAGCAGATCACAGGGCGGTAGACAAAGATTAGGGAAGACATGTTGCGAGGTGCAGCACCTTGGAGAGCTTTGTGGGTGGTAATGAGTAGTTTAAACTGAATCCTATACTGTATGTAACCAGTGCAATGATTGCCAGAGGGTGGAGGCATCAGAGTAGCGGTTAGAGAGATAGATGTGCCGGGCTGCTGCATTCAAGATGGATTGGAAAGGAGAGAGTTTAGTAAGGGGGAGAGCAGTTAGTAGTGAGTTACAGTAATCAAGACGAGATCAGGGCAACAATGAGAGTTTTTGTTGTTTCCACTGTGAGAAAGGGATGGATTCTAGAGATGTTTCTGAGGTGCATGAATGGGAAAGTGATTGAATATAGGGGGTGAATGAAGCAGAGGGTGTACTTGTTTGAAGTTATAATGGTTCCACACACTGAAAGGGAAATGTCAGGTTGAGGTAGGTTGTTAGATGGTGAGAACACAAGTAGTTCTGTTTTATAAAGGCTTCATTTCAGACGAAGAGAGGACATAATGTTAGAGACAGCAGGCAGACAGTTACTGGTGTTCTGCCGTGGAGCTGGGGTGAAGTCGCGGGCATACAGATGGTACTGAAAGTCATCTACCAATAGTCTGTCTGATAGGGGCTGTATAGAGAGAAAAGAGGCGAGGTCCTAGGACTGAACCCAGAGGAACTCCAACAGTAAAAGGGAAAGTAGAGGAGGTAGAGCCGGCAAAAGATACACTGAAGGAGCACTCAGGAAATGAGGAAGAAAACCAAGATATAGCAGTGTCTGTAAGGCCAATAAATTGAAGCATGCCAAGTAGGACATTCGGGCTGATTCAGAGCCTCTCTCGCATGCGTTTCCACCAGCGTTAATGCCGCCAAAGGGCCGTATATGGTCTCTGCCATATTGGGTGATTCAGAGCCCTTTTTGCAGGAAATTACAGTATGCGTGCGCCAAACCGAGTGTTCGCCGTATAAATAGGGCTCAAGGCGTCCGTAGGTTTACAGGTTTAGGATGCGCTTGCGTGGGATTCAGAGCCCTGATTTGCGGGTTTTCGGACCTATAAATGCTGTTTCCGGTTCAAACGTACTCTTTTTGATAGTGAAGATGCAGCCTACAGCGTCCGCACCTAACGTGGAGCCCTTGACGAGTTCTGTGAAGAGTACGAGCCTCTGCAGAAGCGGGGGCTGTTAACCATGTACCTTCCAGAGCTTAGGCATAACCGCAGTCGCCAGAGTGAGTGGAAACTGCTGTGGTTTGCTGGGTGGGTATGGCCACTCCCATGTCCAGAACGGATGGATTCCAAGCTCCTAGCTGGGGAAAGAGCAAGCCTGGCTGTGGCAATGCTGCTTAGCCTTTGGCTCCCCCGATGACTCCGCATGGGGCTCTACTGTGGACTCTGCAGTTGGGGCTCGCACTGGTGTCAGTCCTGGGGTCCGCATAGTGCTCCAGTGTCCTGACCATTGGTTGGTCCATGGTGGGCTGTGCCGGAAGACCTGGTTTTCTGACTCCTGCTGCTGATGCCTTAAACTGCTGTGGGTGTGTGGCTAGTGTGGGTATCATCAGGGGAGTGTCTGTAGTACAAACAGCGGGTCCTGGGGCTGCGGAACCTGGGCCGAGGTGCTGCCAGTTCCTTGGCTATGCCTGTGTTCCTGGCCCTGGGGGCTGTGGTGGCGCCTATGGTGTGACATAGTGAGCTCCTAAGTCAGCAGTGGCAAAAAATCTGACCCTCAGCTCTGTTCTTTTATACCGGAGGCCTGGCCTTCCAACGTTACAGGCCCACAGTACTTTGCTGCCACTGTCACATGGACCATTCTGGCATGTTTGTATGTGACTCAGGGGTGCCCAAGTAATTTATGTTTGACATTTCTATGCAATCCGCTACTAGATGGGAGAGCTGGCTTCTCCTTGTTGCTGGCCATGGTCAGCGAGCCCTATCCAACAGTAGTAGCAGAATGGAGCGTCAGGCACACTTTTTGGCCTAAGTGAATGTGCGCTTGCAATTTACTACTATTGTGGAATGGGAGACTTGGCTTCCCCTTGTTGCTGGCCACGGTCAGCGAGCCTTATCCGACAGTAGTAGCGAAGTGAAGCGTTAGGTGTGCATCTGCACTTGCAATTCGCTACTATTGTGGGATGGGAGACCTGGATTAGTTAGCATTGGCATACACATAGTGTATACAGTGTATATGAGGCTTGGGTGATTAAGGTGTTCCAGAAAATTATTTAAAGGGGCAGGGGAGTGTATGTGGAGGTAAAGGAGACCCAACAGAGGACATAAGTTAACAATGCACATCTGTTTGTTGTTTGCAGACTTTCATGGAGCAACGGAATTACTTTAACACAAAAAAGTTAATAAAAAAAATTAATAAAACAAGAGTTTTTAAGCTATATGTTGCGTGGTGGCGTGTTTTCTATGCAACTACACAAAGCAGACGCAAGCCAAACAGAGGTGTAAAACAACAGCAAAACAGAAGGTGGCTGAAGTAAGTGGTGGATATCAGTGGGCAGAAGCAGACAACATGGCAACCAAGGTACAAAGGGAAGAATGTGCAAGAACATGCAGTTTACGTGGGTTGCTCTAGATATTAGCATGGGCAGAAGGTAAGTATGTGCAAGGACATGCAGACTACATGGGATGCCCTAGATGCCAGCAGGGGGAAAAGGTAAGTACATGCAAGGACATGCAGACTACATGGGATGCCCTAGATGCCAGCGGGGGGAGAAGGACATGCAGACTACCTTGGGTACATTGTTGGGGGACTGCGGGAAGCACATTAAAATAGCTGGTCACAAAAAAAATGGCCTACGCCGGAAAGCCACTGAAGGACACTACACCGAGAACAATGGGTAAAACAGGTAAAAAATACAATTCTGTGAAACTCATCTGTAGAATTGTTTTTGATTATATCCAGTCCAGGTCATCACAGTGATGACATGTGGGTATTCCGCCCCCAGGGGGCGCTGAACTGCAAGATCAAAAGCTGCAGCTCCTCCCGGCCCCCTATAAAGGCAGGTGTCCCTCTATCATTCTCCAGTGGTTAAAAAGCAGTAAACAAAAAGAGGACAGGCCGGGAGGCCAAGAAACCATGTTACTTCACATAGCGTCAGCTTGTACTCTCTCTAACAAGACTTAAGAATACAAAGTCCAATTAATAAAAAATGGTAATCACCATAACAGGCAAACAGGATTAATGAACAAAGGGCGGGGTGGGACGATCTGGACTGGATATAATCAAAAACAATTCTACAGCCGGATGGGTCACCCCTGGAGAAGCCGCAGTGGATTGGCGGAACGCGTGGGGTCTCCTGCCTTCAATCCACTGCCTGATGATTAGTCACGTTTGACCACAAGGACAGTATGATCTTTACTTTCTCTTTCCAGTGATTGCTTACTACCTCAGCCCCCTTATACAGCCCTCTGCACTTGTGTATTGGGTTTACATTGGGGGTCTCATCCCCGGCTTTACTTGGTGAATATAGCCTTCTTATCTAGCATTTGCACTTTAGATTTAATTGATTGCACAGGTTTATGGTCTTGATGAATTATTTTTAGTAATTACCTTTTTATACTTTCTATTTGTACTTTTTGATACCTTGTGGTCTTCTATAATATGGATTGCTAAGTATTTTAGCATCACAGGAATAGTGGATGAATTGATTTTAACAGTGTCTTTGTGTTGCATGTGTGTTTTTATTTTTGCTATAGTGTAACATTTAATAAAATATTATTATTTTATGGTATTTGTGGAGTTGTGCCCCTTTCTTATGACCCTTGTCAATTTGGTTTGGCCCATGTTCTAGTAGCTTGACGGGTCGGGCAGCACGCTCAGTTATCAATATTCGAAGCCGGACATCATCGTCCATGGCAGAGACAACGAAGCCAGATACAACAAAGCCAATGAAATCCAAGCAGGCCTTGAAATCTTTATACTCCTCCGCCCGCTTGCGAGCCTTGGCTCTATCCACAAGATGTCTCACCTTCTTTCTGATGGCCAGAGAGACAATCGCCGTGGCACACACAGGGCGAAACAGGGCACCAGCAAAGGTGAACGCATGGCAGACCAGCTGATCCATGCCCTTGTCAGCCGGGTCACGTAAGGAAGCGATATCAGGTGATGAACAGTAGTGTTGGACAATCCCGACACAGGGGGATCCACTTCGGGAGGGCGAGACCATAGCCGAACCAGCTCCTCAGGGAAGGGATACCGCCTATCCAGGCCCTTAGGCACCGATGGTAGCTTGTTAGGCCTTTCCCATTCCTTGAAAATCATATTAGAAAAATGGGCCTGCTCTGGAAAGGCCTGTCTCTGTCTTTCGGGCCTAAACAAATCACCTTGCTTCCTCTTAGCCGCTCTGGGAGGAACAATGTGTAGTGTCTCAAACACTGAAGTAAGCAACTTCTCCGTATCATCAGGGAGCCACGCATCCTCGTCCGAGGAAGAACCAGACATACTGTCATCGCCCGCAAAATAATCCTCAGTGGAACAGGAGTCATCTGGCAACTCACCTTCCTCCACAGAGCCCAGATCATCATTATCCGAGTAAACGGGCTTGAGGTGCCGTCTTTTACTCGTGGCCTTCTTATGAGCCGTCCGCGAGATCTGTCTCTCCAGATTGGCCAGCCTATGCGCCAAATTAGCATGGGACCCCCTGCTAGCTTCCCCCTCACTGGGGGCTGAGCGCAGCAGTGGAGGGTCCGGAGAGTCCGCAGGCAGTGAAGGGCTAGGGGCGGGAACGCCCGCCCGGTCATGGTCCAAAATGATGCCCCTGGAGTAAGTGGTACAAACATTGCTGAATCTGCCCAGAGGATTCTTACTGCACAAGGGACAGAGCTTTCCCTGCCCAAAAGGGGGCCCCAGCTCACTATCCCTCGATGTCTTCTCCGGCGGCGCAAAAAAAGCGCCCGTCCACCGCCATCCTCTGAGTATGAGTCAAGAGCGGGCATTAAACGAATGGCCGCGGCTGCGACCACACAGTGCAGCGCGGCTCCCGCAGTGGGAGCAGGGCTCGCAGCGCACGGCCCTGCACACAGTGCAGCGCGAGCGGCGTCTCCACCCCCCGTCACGGACAGTGCATGTGATTGAGTCAAAATGGAGGGGGGAGAATACAGCATAGGCCCGCGAGGTCCCGACGAGGGAGTGAGGGAAATAAGAATGTCATGCTCCAAGTCTCAGCTGAGCCAGCGAGGAACAAAAGTGAGAAGAGACAAAAACACAAGTGTCACACACACCAATAAAGCTTGTGGGCAGGGAGGGTACATACAGGCATCCTAAGGCCCTAACTAGTGGGCAGGGAGGGTACATACAGGCATCCTAAGGCCCTAACTAGTGGTTCCCCCCTTCAGGCTCACCATAAGCCTGAGGCCGGCTACCCTTTAGGACAGGGTCTGCGGCCCAGAGCGTAGCTCTGCTGAACGCCCGACCCCGGCGTTCACCCTACCGTCACAATCCCGTAGCAGCCAGCGGCTAGGAGGCAAGGATGGGTCAGAAGGGATCAATGGAAATAGGGCCCGCAGCGGCCGACGGGCTAGGAGGCCCCGCTCTGCTGCTAATGTCTGAGAGAGTATCCAACGATCTTCTGCAGCCAAGACTGCAAGATGAACACTGGAGAATGATAGAGGGACACCTGCCTTTATAGGGGGCCGGGAGGAGCTGCAGCTTTTGTTCTTGCAGTCGAGCGCCCCGTAGGGGCAGAATACCCACATGTCATCATTGGGACAACCTGGACTGGATATAGGGGAAAACTCAGCTTCTGAGACCACTTTGGCTGCAAATACTGGAAATGCTTGGCTAAACCGTATGCATATGCAAAGCAAATTCGGACGCTTTTGCGTGAACTAACTTGTCTCGGGACGTGGCTGTGAATAATACGAGCACCACTTCCCAGTTTCCGAGATCAGTTCCTGAAAAAACAAGGATTCACGGGCAGACTAATTGTGGTGTATTGTGTCAAATGCTGCTGAAACATCAAGCAGAATGAGCAGGGAGTAGTCACCATTGCATTCGGCAGTCAGGAGATCATTTATTATATTGGTGAGGGCAGTTTCTGTTGAGTGTAGAGTGCAGAATCCAGTGGGTCAAGGGGAGAGTTGTCTGAGAGGTAGCAGATAAGGCGGGAGTAGACCAGGCGTTCCAGTAGTTTCGAGATAAAGGGAACATTAGAGACAGGTCTGTAGTTGGTTGTGCTGGATGGGTCAAGGATGTTGTTTTAGTAGACGAATTATAACAAAATGTTTGAAAGTGGAAGGAAAGATACCAGAAGAGAGGGAAAGGATAAAAATTCTGGTTAGGTGGGTAGTGACAACGGGGGGGAGAGAAAATGGAGTAGATGTAAGGGGATGGGGTCAGAAGTGCGTGTGGTAGGATGAGAGGAGTGAGGAGACTACTTCTGTGACTGAATCAAAGAGGGTCAGTGACACTTGGTGGCTGGGAGCCAATTTCTTGCTGGATGTTTTTGATTTTCTCTTTGAAATAGGTGGCCAGATCTTCAGCAGAGACGTTACTGATAGGTGTCTGCACATTTGGACTAAGAAGTGATTGAAAAGTGTCAAAGTTGGGATTTTTGGATAATGCTTTATTCTCTGGTTAAACCGTTTAATTGTGGGGGGTTCTAGTTTATCAAGGGTGCGCCTGAGAGTGGTTTTATAGTGATTTGTAGCTAGCTTGGGATAGGAGAGAGAAGTAATTGGGACAATGAGGATTGTAGTGTGCTGTGAAATGTCTGAGGGTCAATGGCCGTTTGATTTCTGAAGGTGAGATAGGTAAGAGTTTGCTGAGAGGCACAGTTAGAGACTGAGCATAGTCGGACAAAGATGATGTTTAAGAGTGTTGCCATCTTTGTGTGTCTGGGAATTTGTAAGTTGTGTAAGACTAAGCGAGGATGTTAGTGCTAGGAATTTGGTGGCCGATAGGGACCTAAGGTTGTCTAGGGGTATGTTGAAGTAACCTAAAATAAGTGTTGGTAGATCTGTGGACAGAAAGTATAGAAGCCAAGCTGCAAAGTGATCCAGGAATTGGGTAGGTGAGCCATGAGGGTGGCATATAACTGCCACTCTGAGGGAGAGTGGGTGAGAGAGTCTGAGGGGGTGTGGCTTTCAAAAGTTGGGAATGAGAGTGATGGTACTGGGGGTATGACCTGGAACGGGCATTGTCCTGTATAGTAGCACCTAATGAAGCAGTGTTCAGGGTACAGGGTATACCCTACATAGCTTCTTATCCCCAACGGCAACAGTCTGGTTTCTGTGGCAGAAGCATATGGCTTGTTCAATTTCCAAACATTGGAGCAGATTTGTAGGGAAGGTTCCATTTTCTGTGGAAAAGGTCAAGAAGATCTGTGTCTCCTAATAACAGAGCGTTGAATTGCTAATGTCAGAAATAAATCCTGAACATTACACAAGCCAGTACTAAAGACAAACAAATCCGGCCTTTCCATTGGCTAATGTTCCCGGACAATCTGTTTCTAAATAACATTTCATTGCACATCATTTCATTTTAAAGAGGAGATTAACATTTAGCCAAGCAGGGGACACAATATCAATCTATCATCCAGGAGCTTTTTGGTTTGAGGTTTGATTTAGGCATAAGAGTTGTAGAGATGCTGGGAAGTAAAATTAATGTTAATCTTAAAAAAAATTAGAAGAAGACTGAAAATTCTGACTGTTGC
The DNA here is from genome assembly GCA_027917425.1 of Gastrophryne carolinensis. Classification (NCBI taxonomy): domain Eukaryota; kingdom Metazoa; phylum Chordata; class Amphibia; order Anura; family Microhylidae; genus Gastrophryne; species Gastrophryne carolinensis. The sequence continues at coordinate 114,918,132 of CM051244.1, read as the reverse complement.
GAGATTCCAGCGAGCTGACTTTTAAATGATATGGAGATTCTTTCTAGAATTTCACCTCAAGGTCAAGATTATGCAAACAGTTGAAATGCGCCTGATCTCAGGGCTAATGACTCTATGGAAATGAGAGCCACTGGTACAGGGTAAGCTGTATGGGCTGTGACAGGAGCCAATACGAGGGAGAAGGTCTGCTGGCTGCCTCTGCGCTATCGATCACATAATTGATAGATTTGGCCAGTAAATGCGCTGGAGTATTGACACACAATACTCTTTGCAATTAACGCACTCATGACAGGTGCTCAGAAACTTTAACTACGCCTATTTGTTTTATACATACCATGATACCAAGGATCCTTCCTCAATTTTGGTCTTTTCTACAGGGCTGAAGTCCAGAGCATTCTTATCCAGTCCAAGGAGTTCTGCAATTCTGTCCGCTCCATATAAGTCTCCATATTTTTTGATGACCTGAGAAAAGCAAACATCCATTAGAGCCATTGGTAAGGCCAGTTTTTCTAAAAAGGCATCAGAGACTTTCCAGCTTTCTTGCCATTCAAGGAAACATAACACAGTGCCCACAGTGGCATATTCTAGTGAGCCATAGTAAGAGGGGGGAAACATCTGATTACACAGACACTGTAACCCTATCACTGTCTCAGGAATTAAACAAAACAAAGCTAAGAGCAGTTTTCAGCACCATATCCAAAATAGAAAGTCTGATGATATTGTTATAAAAAGAAAAGAGACAAGGAGCACCTGCTAACTCCTCGAACTTGGGGCATTTTGTAGGTACTTGTCCTAAATGTGAGGAATGGTGATGTGATATTATAGACCCTGTGTAAGGACCAGGTTTGTTTCTGTTTCTACAAAAAGATCAAAACATAAAAATATAAAAGAGATAAAAGGAGACTGCAGAGGACAGCAAGAATGGCAGAAAAGAAATCATAGGTCTTCAGTTGCCATGAAATTTAAATGAGTTTAGAACCCCTGTCCAGTCAAAACACAGAAAACACACATACTCAACTTTTGTCCCCCAATGTGCTTACGTCCTAGTCCGGTTGAATAAAATTCACCGGGTCCCAAATTATGTCTTCCAGCATCCCCGCTCACAGGTAATCTCTGGGTGCGAACAGATGCCCCCTCGTCGGTCACTGTAACTGGCCACAACAGAAATTGTAGAGGTATGCTAGACATCAGCACTCTTCCTTTTAAATAAATGTTGTGGGAGTGTTAAAGTCACTGTAACTGATGCAGGGGGGCAAAGGTGCTACTGAGCGTTGGCTGACCTCAGGACCTGGTAAAGCTAGTTAGAGGAAGATCAGGAGCAACATCTGAAAATAGGTGCCGCAGGGGGCAAAAGGTGTGTGTTTTTTAGTTCTTTGCCTAGACTGTGTGCTAACATTTTTTGTATTAATAATTAATAATCCATCACAACTGGTCAGCCTCCTTTTTGAAATACATCATTCAGGTCCTTCCCACAGACACTGCCATCTCAGCCCCCTTCGCACCCCGGCTGAAACCTTTCTTATGTAAGACCGGGAGCCGTACTATAAAATTGGAAGGGCCAGGAAATGTCTGGTGTGCTGCACTCCCTTGAGGGCAGCTGGGCTGGGTGTCACCCTGAGCAAACCCTGTCCCTGCAATGCTATAGCCTTATCCATGAAGCACACGTGTTGACTGGGCTGGAAGCACACAGGGAGCTCAGAATGGATTCTATGGGCTGCCCATGGGCCAGGAAGTCCCCAGGCTGATTTTTGACCCCAAACTGGTAGCAGTCCTATTCCAGTCCAAGTAGACAGGGTACTCATACTGAAACAGATGGCGCCACTCAGGTTACGTAGTATTTAGAAGGCTCACTAGCATCCACTTACTTAAATGTTATATGTTGTTATCCCAAACCTCCATATACAATGTGAGCACCAAGGACCCATTTCTCAGCTTAAATGTACACAGAATTGAGGAATATAAACCATAATCAGATTGAGTTGAGTATGAATAGTTAGCAACATGTTTGCCATCATTTTCTGTGTCTGGATGTTTTTTTTATCATAACAGAGAAAGCCATGCAATTAAATTGTGATCTATCTCAGTCAGCAGTGCAGACTTGAAGTTCTAAGTGAGATAAAAGCTTATTAACAATGTTGTCATGCGTTATTAGCTTAAAATACGCCACATGGAAAGACTCCTGGGATTTGCTGAAGAGCTGTTGGAGTAAAAATGACACTTTGTAGAGTAAACCGAACCCCTCTCCTCTGATAAAAGAGCAGAATTAAAGATATTCTTGACAGAACAGATCTGCTAATTGCTGCCATGAGTTTTATTAACTCAGAAGAGGCATCTCAGTATAAGTAGTTTATTAAGTGGGTGTACAGTAAGTGGAGCTTATAAAACCTCAACGCAATGCTCAAAGCCATTACATACTGTATGTATTTCACTGGACACACAGACATACGTTCTGAAACTCACCTCACTCGGAGCCTGTGGCTGCCTCTGTGGACACCCCTGCAGTTAAAGATCCAGAGGAATCCTAAAATTCAGACATGGAGCTCTATATGAAGGGGAAATAGGTGCATATATGTGCAGCTCCACCAGAAGAAGGTGAACATCTCTCTAACGCAGGGCTTATTGATGGTATGAGGGAGTAAGTTAGGTTTGGGTCTGTTGTAACCACAGCTCCCTGCTTATTTCCCTTCCAGGCCACCATCCAATGAGACTAGGGGGGAGTTGAGTCTTTAAACATTCCATTCCATATATGGAGGTCTCAGGTTTAAACCCCTGAGTGACAACCCCTTATCTAGCACATCAGCAGTAACAGTGAGTTAACTGCCTTTCCATGCTAGATACGGGGTGCAAAGAGGGGGTTTCTCGAGTCCTTGAAGGCACTAGTGTGGCGGGGAGTGTTGAGGGCATGCTCTTGCTTGCATGCATGACTACCTACCCATCTGCCGGCCTGCATGCCCACATACCTACCAACTGCCTGCAAGTATGCCCACCTACCTACCTGCATGCCTACCTGCCAGCCTGCATTCCCACCTGCCTGCCATCATGACCACCTACCTGCATGCGTACCTATCCACCCACTTGCTGGCCTGCATGCCTAACTACCACCTGCCTGCCATCATGCCCACCTACCTACCTGCATGCCTTTCTGTCTGCATGCCCACCTGCCTGTCTTCATGCCCGCCTACTCACCTATTCATAAACATACCCACCTAGGCACCTGTCTGCCCACCCATCTGCCTACATGCCCACCTACCTGCCTCACAGTCCCAGCCATCCACCCACCTACCTAATCACTCACCCACCTGTATGCCCACCCACTTACCTGCCTGCCTGCCTAGCCACTTACTCTTCCATTCACCCACTTACATGCCTGCCGTCCTGCTACCTTTCCATCCACCTACCTGCCTGACTGCCCAGGCATCTCTTTCAGTCTCACCTACCTACCCGCTGTCATCTACCTCCCTACCTGCCCATCCACGTACCTATATGCCTGTGTGACCGCTGGAACACCAGGCGAAACAAAACTGTACTGTTTCTCAAGGCTAAAATTAGGTGGGCCATTGAGGGGTTAAAAAAACATTTCAGAAACTGGAAGTATGTGTCAACTTTATTCACATGAGATATAGATTCCAGATCTGCAATAATTAAATGAGACATTTTTGGGACCACTTAGTAATCCCACTTTTCCTTCTCCTCTGGTATGGGAGCAGACATACTGGATCCACGAATAAAACACAGGCAATAAACTACCTGAGAATAATTAGATTATTTAGACTAATGATAATTATCAGCCTGGCTTTATTTTACCTCTCTTATATTCCTAGTATGTCACACACCCCGCTTCCAACATTCATGACACTTGGGATACTGGCCTGTAGAGGGCGATCTTGCAGAGATGACATGGAAAAAAGGAGCCCCTCCTGGTCCATAAGTACCCAGGACCTCCCACTATTCCCCTGTGTTTTCGTCTCTGCAGTCGGCCAAGCATTTAGAAGATGACTCTCCTTCCTGCAGGTAGCCGGGTTACGCCCGGCCTTTTTTTATTTCTGCCTGAAGCCACATTTTTGTATTGTGATATGTATGTTATGCCTCCCAGCCTTGGCTGATGGGCTCGGGCAAAGGTAGATACACCCTTGGGTGTATATGGGAGCTTGCTCCCTCCGTGAGACCTCAAATAAGGGGTAGGCGGAATCTGGGTTGGATGCCCCGTCCCTTTAAATCTCCTTGTGCCTATTGGGTGCTTATTGTTTTCCCCCCTTTTGGCCCTCCTGGACCCTGCTGGGGTGAAGGGGGGGAATCTTTATTTAGGGAGTATCTTTTGGCCTATACATTTGTTTTTTTTTTTAAAAAAAGGAAAAGATAAGAAAGTGACATACCTGTTTTGTTTTTTTAAAATTTCCCTCTCTTTTTTTCGTTCGGCCCCATTCTATGATGTCATGCTATTGTCTTTGGCTGACCCGCCCTCTGCTCTCTGAGCAGTGCTAGGTGGTGGGCGGGGCTTCCTCATTTCTGCTTCCTCTTCCTGTTTGACATGTGGTTTGCTGGTTCCTGTTCTGGTGCTGGCCTCCACTGGTCCTGGCTGCTGCGTTGGTGCCACTGCTGGGCTTTTCTTATATCGATTTGTCGCAGGGCTGTCGCTGGGCCGTTGTGGTCACTGTGAGTACCCTTTAGTTATACTAAAGGGAAATCTTTTGATTTACTGTCATTTCTTTCTTGCATATGCATAAGGCTCATTGTGTTTTCTCTATCTTCCAGGGGGAAACTCTCTTAATTGGGGTTTCTCCTGGTCCTTGTTTAAAATCCTCCCACCTAGGGACTATTAAGGGGCATCCCGGGTAGCTTCGGCTGTAAAAATCCCATATACTTGGCGACTATAAAGAATGTAAGTATTTTAATAAACACCATATGGAGGCATCTCAGGATACTGGCTTTTCAGTACCTGCGGGACAGACTCGGCAGTGTTTGCGATGTGGGGCATCCCTTGTTGGGGATAACGCATTATAAATAAATAATGCAGCAGTAAGGGGCCCAAGCCTCAGGGTAGGTGGCTCCTGCCTCTTCCCCCACACCGCCTTGTCTTGTTCATACCCCCAGTGATATTGTCATGGGTAGAGAGTCACTTTTTGATGTATGTGCCTGATTGGCTCACATTGAAAAAATAAATGTCTAGCTCTGTGGCCAAGAGGGCCTCAGCTAAAAGAAAACATTTAGCTCTGGCCGTTGAGGCAAATGAGCTTGATTGTAGCGAGCATTTTCGATTGTTCTCTGTTTGAAGAAGGAGAATTCTTTGAAGAATCTGATGTTTCAGATGTTCAGCAATTGTGGAAATTGACGCTGAACAAGGTGAAGGGGAGAATTTTGACACCCCTAAAGCTCTTGCTCAATTATATGAGGTCTTGGCTATCGATTTTCCAGAAGTAGTCCCTCCTCAGAAAGGGGAGTTCTTTGGAGCCTCCAAGACTTGTTTTGAATTTCCTAATCAGAAACATTTTGAAGATATAATTCTTGGGAAAAGCCTGTGCGGCTTCCTGGCATTCCTTTGGGCTAGGATATAAAAAAAAATATATATATATATATATATCCCTTTCCTGCAGACAATGTAAGCGTTGGTCATCCCCCCTGTGGTGGATTCACCTGTGCTCAGTTTGTCCAATTCCCCTGTTTTGCATCCTCCGGAATCTACTTCCCTTAAAGGATGGGGAGGACAAACGTATTGAACAAATGGCTTGCCATGCGTTTGCTAGCGTTGGCTCGGCCTTGCAGCCTGTGGGTGCCTCGGCACTTATGGCAGTCGCTATTAGGTCTGTTATTAGAGACCTATTGAATACCTCAGGGCTTGATCCAGCCTCTGATGAGTTTTCCACTCTCAAGCGATGTGATTTATTTGTGTCTTTTGTACTTTCTGCTTTAGATGACTCCATGGTCTTGTGTAGCAGAACCTCTGCCTTGCTTGTTGCGATTCGGCGATCTATTTGGCTACGCCAGTGGGCGGCTGACACGGTGGCAAAGAAGTCGCTTACAGCGCTTCCCATTGGGGGATTACGCCTCTTTGGTGAGAAGTTGGATTCTGTCATTAAAGGAGGCAAATTGCCTCAGCGTAACAAGCAGCGTCGTTCCTTGCAGGGATCGACTTCCTTTTGACCCTTCCTTTCGTGGTTCCAGAACGGGCAGAGGATCGGCCCTTTTCAGCCCCAAGGGGGACTGCATGGAACAGAGGAAGAGGACGTGGCTGTCCAGGTCACAGTTGGGGATCTAAGCCCAAGTCCACTTCCAAGCCTGCCCAGCAATGAGGAGGCGCCCTCACCCGTACGGGTGGGGGGACGGCTGCAATTCTTTTTTCCAGGCTTGGGTCAAGAGGTATCAGACAGATGGATTCTGGATAAATGGATTCGTCAGGCCATTGTTGGGGCCTATTCTGCTAAGGGGAAGGTTCCCCCTTTTCATGTTACTGCTCATTCTTCTCGTGCTGTTGGTGCGTCCTGGGCTTTTCAGCACCAGGCTTCTGTTGAACAAGTTTGCAAGGCTGCAACTTGGTCTTCGGTTCACACTTTTTCTAAGTTTTACAAGGTTGATGTGCGGGCCTCAGCGGATACTGCTTTTGGTCGCAAGGTTCTGCAAGCTGCAGTAATTTAAGTTATGCCTTATTTTCCTTGTGGGATCCCCGCCCATTATAGACACTGCTATTGGATGTCCCAAGTGTCATGAATGTTGGAAGCGGGGTGTGTGACATACTAGGAATAATACCATTTTGTGAGTACTCACCTGTAAAATGAGTATTGCGAGTATGTCACACACCCCGCTTCCCCCGCCCTTTTTTGTTCAGGGGTCCTTTATATGGTGTTTGTTATTATTTTCAATTCACTATATAATTTGCTCTTCCTGGTTTTCTCACTGCTTTTTTAAAAGACTGGGGAATAGTGGGAGGTCCCGGGTACTTATGGACCAGGAGGGGCTCCTTTTTTCCATGTCATCTCTGCAAGATCGCCCTCTACAGGCCGGTATCCCAAGTGTCATGAATGTTGGAAGCGGGGTGTGTGACATACTCGTAATACCCATTTTACAGGTGAGTACTCACAAAAATACAATTCTGTGAAATACTCACCTGTAGAATTGGTATTATAAGTATACAGTACGCCCTGCTCCAGATAGATTACTTACACTTGGGTTATCCTCCGCCAGATGGCGCTGCACTGCAGAGACATGTAAAACAGGCTCCTCCCGGCCCCTCAAATACCCGGGGACCTCCCACAAATCCCCAGCATTGAAAAGCAGTGAACCAGAAGCCGGGAGAATGTAACCACCCAAAAACTGGTAACTATAACAATGACAACAATCACCATACAGGGAATCCAGAATAATGCAAAAACCAGGGTGGGGGGGAGCAGGACGTACTGTATACTTATAATACCAATTCTACAGGTGAGTATTTCACAGAATTGTATTATTCTTAGTATACAGTACGTCCTGCTCCAGATAGATTACTTACACTTGGGACATCCAATAGCAGTGTCCATAAAGTAGAGTGGGATCCCCAATAAAAAAGGTAACAGCAGACAGTTTAAACCACTGCCGCCTGCAAAATCTTGTGGCCAAAAACAGCATCAGCTGAGGCCCTAACATCAACCTTGTAAAAACTTTGAAAAGGTATGAACAGAAGACCAAGTAGCGGCCTTGCAAACTTGTTCAACAGAAGCCTGGTGCTGGAAGGCCCAAGAGGCACCAATAGCACGAGTAGAATGAGCAGTAAGGCGGAAGGGAGGATTCTTCCCCTTAGCAGAATAGGCCTGAATCACAGCCTGATGGATCCATTTGCTGATAGTAGACTTGGTAGGAGCCAAACCCTTCCTAGGACCAGAAGGGACCACAAAAAGAGCATCGGTTTTCCTGAAGGACACAGTGATTACTAGGTAATACTTCAGACACCTGACCACATCCAAGGAATGCAAAACCCTTTCCTTAGCATTGCTAGGATTAGGGCACAATGAAGGAAGAACAATATCTTGATTCAAATGAAAAGCAGACACCACCTTAGGCAGAAAATCCGGCTGAAAGCGGAACACCACCTTATCCTGGTGTCTCTCAAAGTATGGGGGCTGGATAGACAGAGCCGCCAGCTCAGACACACGCCTAACCGAAGTAATAGCCACCAGAAAGACAATCTTGAGGGTAAGTACAGCCAGAGCAGCATCCTGAATAGGTTCAAAGAGAGCACCCTGCAAGGCAGACAAAACCAAGTTCAAATCCCAAACAGGGACCATAGGTTTTCGTGGGGGACGCACATGAGTAACCCCCTGAAAGAAAGTCTTAACCAAAGAATGCTGAGCAAAAGACTTCTGAAAGAAGACAGACAGGGCAGAAACGTGACCTTTCAAGGTACTGAGTTGGAGACCCGACTCCAACTCATGCTGTAAAAACTCCAGAAACCTGGGAACTGAGAACACCCGACAGGGAAGAGACCTAGACTCACACCAGTCAATGTAGGTACGCCATACCCTATAATAGATGGAAGAAGAAGTTTTCTTCCTAGCCTTCACCATGGTCTCAACCACCGAGGCAGACAAGCCTTTCTCCATCAAGATGGAGGTTTCAGCAGCCAGGCCGTCAAAGCCAGAGTTTGTAAATTGGGATGGCGTAAGGGGCCCTGAGTGAGCAGATCTGGCACTCCTGGCAGAACGTACTGGTCTACTGCCATCTGCACCACGTCTGCGAACCACACTCTTCTTGGCCACCTGGGGGCCACCAGAATCACTGGCACCCCTTCCAGAGCAATCTTGCGCAGGACCCTGCCCAGCAGGGGGAATGGAGGAAAGACATACAGGAGCCTGAAATTACTGCCATGACATGGACAGAGCATCTGTGGCCAAGGTCAGAGGATTCTGAGACAGGGAGACAAAAGCCTGGAGCTTGTGATTGTGACGGGATGCAAACAGATCCACATCCGGTAGACCCCAACGTGACACAGGGACTGGAATACCCTGTTGCAGAGGGACCACTCTCCCTGACGAGAGGTCCCCCTGCTCAGAAAGTCTGCCAGTAGATTCTCTGCCCCCGGAATGTACACAGCCGAAATGCATTGAACATTGGCCTCCGCCCATGTCAGAATCCGCGACACCTCCTGGAGGGCCCCCCTGCTCCGGGTCCCTCCCTGACGGTTGATATAGGCAACTGCCATCCTGTTGTCTAAGCGCACCTGCACAGACAGACCCCTCAGGAGATTGGTCAACTGCTCCAGTACCAACCTGGTCGCCCCTAGTTCCAGAATGTTGATGGGTAAGTGGGCCTTCTGAGGGCCCCACCTCCCCTGGAACCGCACGGACTTCCAGAACCCCCCCATCCTGATAGACTGGCATCCGTGGTGACCGTCTCCCAGGAGGGGGCCAGAAAGGACCTGCCCCCAGCAAGTTTCTGTGGTCCAGCCACCATGAAAGGGACCGCCTGACCAAGGGGGGAAGCACACAGACCCCGTCCAAGGACGTTGGGTCCTTGTCCCATACTGACAGAAGGTGAAGTTGTAGGGGCCTCAATGGAACTGAGCAAAAGGCACCGCCTCGAAGCATGCCACCATCAGGCCCACCAACTGCATTCCCTGCCTGAGGGAGGGCTGGGGACAAGACAGCAGGAACCTCACCTGCACAGTTAGAGCTTCCACCTTCTGTTGAGGAAGGAATATCCTTGACTGAACCGTATCCAGAATCATTCCCAGGAACGGGGTCACCGAGGAAGGGGACAGAGAGGACTTGGGGTGATTGATCACCCAGCCGAAGGACTCCAGGGTGGACACCACCAGCTGAGTGTCCAACTCTGCCTGCTGTAGAGACTGAGAGGTGATGAGTATGTTGTCCAGGTAGGGCAGCACGCGGATGCCCCTTGACCTCATCAGAGACATCACCCCCGCCAGCACCTTGGTGAACACTGGGAGCTGAAGTGAGGCCAAATGGCAAGGCCACAAATTGGTAATGTTGATCTTCCAACGCGAATCTGAGGAACCTTGGTGTCCTGAAAACACAGGGATGTGAAGGTAAATGTCTTTGATGTCCACAGACGTCAGGAAATCCCCAGGGCGCAAGGAGCTGATGGCCGAGCGCAGAGTTTCCATGCGAAAACGCCTGTTCTTGACAAATTTGTTGAAGATCTTTAAATCCAGAATGGTCCTGACTGACCCATCTTTTTTGGGAACTGTGAAGAGGTTGGAGTAGAACCCCTTGCCTCTGTCTCTTAAGGGGAATCTGCAAATGACCCCCAGACCCTGAAGGCCTTGCATGGCCTGCGCCAACACCTGAGCTGATACAGGGTCCTGGTGGATCTGGGACCTGTTGAATCTTGGGGGAGGCCACACAGCAAACTCTATCTTGTAGCCGGAGGACACTACCTCCTGAATCCACCGATCTGAGGCGTGATGCAAAGTGCTGCAGCCGTCCCCCCACCCTGATGGGCGAGGGGCCCCATCATGCCTGAGGGGGCTTGGGAGAGGATTTGGGCTTAGCCCCCCAGGAGGATCCAGGACGTTGTCTTCTGCTCCTGTGACAGGAATCTGCACGAGCCCCCGCGAAGGACACCTCTGTTTCTTGTTTAGCACCATGGTAGGGGGGTGAAGGGGAGCCCTGGCACCAAAGGGGCCGTGACAGGCGTCTGCGCTGGGGTAACTTACCTCTCTTAGCAAAAAAGGTCTAGACGGGCCCCAAACAGGCGTAGCCCCTTAAACGGAAGCACAGTGAGGGCTTCTTTGCAGCATTGTCAGCACCCCACTGTCGCAGCCAAACCAAGCGGCGTATAGACACCACGAGGGCAGAAGCTCTTGCACACATTTTGATGGTGTCATTCAATGCTAATAGGACAAAATTTACAAAAACATCACAACTGGAGAGTGCATTAAACAACTCACAAGGGAGATCATCAGGAGCACTATCAAGCATATTTCTGATAAGGGTTCTAGTGCCCACAGCAGTAATAGCAGAGGCACAGACCGGGCGCAGCGCCGTCCCCGCACATGCAAAGGCGTGGGAGGCCAGCAGGTGAATGCGCCGGTCCTCAGCATCCCGCAGGGTAGTAGAATCAGGGGAATGCATGACAGGGGTGTTAGATAGCCCTAGGATCGGGACATCCACCTCGGGGGGGGGGGGTGACCAACATTTAACCACCTCAGGGGGAAAGGGATACTTCCTATCCCAATTCCTTGGAACCCCGGGAAGTTTACTGGGGCGTTCCCATTCCACAAGGGTATGGAAATGTGCCTGCTCTAGAAATTCCAAACGTGATGTTGCTGTATGAAAACGCTCCCCTTTTTGCCTGGGAGCCTCACCAGGGAGAGAGATAGACAGAACCTGAAAGATCTGGGTCAATAATCTGTCAGTGTCATCCGGGGCCCAGGGGTCAGAGCCAGAATCGTCATGACCCATTGGTCTCTCATCAGATGAGCCTGTATCAGAAAAGAGCTCTCCTTCATCAGATGGGGTATAGCCATACAGATTCATAAACTCCTGAGATCCCATAGGGAAAACAGTAACATTAGGCGTCAAGTGCCGCTTCTTACCAGGGCCCTTACGGGCTAAAGACCTCGCAATAATCTGTTCAGCAGTAGGCAGTCTAGAAGACACATCAGGCTGAGAATCCCCACAAGTATGCAACTCAACAGGAGTGAGATTTAAGCTGGGGGGGAGAAATTAAGTGAAACGAGGTGCAGCCACTGGCAAGCACCTGCTCAGCACAGGGTACACAGACCCGCGCCTTGCCAGCGTCAGCATGAGGCTGTCCACACGCTACACACAGCCGATCTTGTCCCAAGGGGACCCCGGTAACACTATCCTGGGATGCCTCCATATGGTGATTATTAGGCACAATGTGCCAGTAGGGATTGACGCAACCCTGGATGCCCCAATGACCCGCTAGGGAAGTGGGAGTAATTTTACAAGGCCCAACTATCAATTACACCGGGCCGGGAGAAGCCAATGGATTCACCCGTCTGAAAGACACAATGAGAAGAAGGGGTGTCAGACCCAAACACACTACAATGAGTATAAAGCCGCCCGTGAGGGCACCTACGGACCGCGGTAAGTAAGAACGTCACACGCGCGCACGACCTGACAACATGGCGCCGAGAGTACCTCGAAGGGCGGGCCAGAGCGAGCCGTGACGCAGGGCCCACCAGGCCCCGCCCCCCCGAAGAGCGCGAAGTCCACCGACAGCAGCCAATGAGAACGCAGAAGCGTCTGAGGTAACGCCGCCGCCTGGCGCGAAACATCCAAATGAAGGAAAAGGCGCGTGCGGCGGCGGCATTTGCAATAGTAAAAAGACAAGTCAGCGCAGCGGCTGTTACCACATATACTAGTAACAAAAAAAAAACATGACAAAAGGCTGTATGCACGAATCACGATACACGCTCACCCACCCCCCCCCCCCCTTCTTTCCCCCCGAAGGATACAGGGAGAATGAGGGAGGATGGCGGCCCTCTGTACAGGACCCACCGCTACCGGGGCAAGGGACAATAATGCGGGAGGGGCATCCCAGAAAGGCTCACCATCAGCCTATACCACCTACCCTTTGGTGGCGGACTGCGGTGGAGCAGCGCTCCATAAGCACGCATGGTGCCGCCTACCTTCACCCGACCAGCGCAGCCCAGGCTGGGAGACACATCACACGAAGGACGGGTGGGAATAGTCCAACAGGGCCGCACCTGCGAGAGAATGATAAGCACTGCAGAGAAATCTGGGGATTTGTGGGAGGTCCCCGGGTATTTGAGGGGCCGGGAGGAGCCTGTTTTACATGTCTCTGCAGTGCAGCGCCATCTGGCGGAGGATAACCCAAGTGTAAGTAATCCATCTGGAGCAGGACGTACTGTATACTAAGAATATGGTATTTTTTTACCTCTATAATGCCTGTGTCAAGTCTCATTTGAACTTTTATATATAAATTAGTTTGTTTTTTGAGGACAGGTCCGCTGTATTTCTGCTTCAGTGTGATCGGTCTCAAAATAACTGCTTATTTTTTTTTCTGGCAGCCACAAGCTGCAGACAGCAGTGAGTATAATGGTCTTGTCCTATTAATGCTGCCAGCACATAAATTCTGTCTGCTCTGCTTTTCCGTTAAGAAAGCAGATTGTAACGAGCGTGCCTCTATTTCCATCCCCCCGTCATCCTTGTATAGCCAAAGGTGGCAACATTGCGGTGTGGATTGCAGGCTGTCTGATCGCTGACATTTCAGTACAGTAAATTCACCTTGTGCTCAACGGGGACTTAACATCTTTCCACCCCACTTAATATCCATGGAAACTTAGCTGCTGGATATTACTCTCTGATTAAAATGTGGATTTGCACACACACAGCTGAAGGCACAAAAGTCTTCTTCATGGCAAAACGCTAGACGCATCACTCTGCCTGCAGACACACTCGTGAAAGCATTTCATGGTATAACAAATCAGTAAAACCAATCAGACTGCAGGACTATACCATGAGCGGGTCATCGGAGGTAATGACTTTAGTCCACATTGTTACGTGTTTATTACTCTACACATAACCATGCAGCATTCAGATCAATAAACTTTGAAATTAACTGAAGGGCCAGCAGATTCATTGCAGAACAGATCAGAGCAGATAGCTGCTTCTTCTGTAGATCAGATGGCAAAATGCCTTCAGCATAGCCAGTCTGGGTGCACTTCTCGCCAGGCCTGCTGCCTCATAACAGGCAAGGCAGAGCACACTGGAAAATACTGCCATATTTACTTGTTTGGCCTAGGGTAGGGGATTTTTCTCCGATTGGTTTTCTTTTTATTTTAATTAAAGAGATTGTCCAGACTAAGTACTATGCAAAATATTCATCCTGGTGTGTTTCTGTATAAAACTGTTGTTGCTGTGATTTTGCCCCTTTTCTGAAGCCCAGATCCTGGATTTTAGTTATGCATGACCACCTTTATTTATCACTGAAAGGTGACTCTATACAAAGAAGCAGTGAAAAGACAGACAAGCTGAGCAAGGAGCAGCGATAATCTCCTGCACACGCAAGCATTGATGTGGACAATGTGGACCAGACAAGGTCTGGTGTAAAAGGAGTGGTCCACCTTTCAATTCTAAAAAAAGGTGGTCTTTTTAAATAAATAAAATACAGGACAATCCCTTTGAATCACAACCTCAAATACATCAAAGCCACCACTTACCTTATGTTATGTGAGCAAAACAAAACGTACGTACCTTTCTTTTAACAAATTTGTCCCAGTAATTATTTGGGAAAGACCTAAAAAACAGATAATCAAGTGTCAGATTTCCAAAACAAATAATTAAGGTTGGAGTTACAAAGAAGGAGCTATTACAAATACTGGGGTTTCATTTTTAGAGGTTACTGAGGTGAGAGCTTTCACACAGGACATGCTTCATCTCAAAACTGATGCACACAATGCAACTACCAATACCTCCTGAATTCTGGTTCAACAGGAGACATTAGATGCAGCCCTATATCTGTTAAGATTGCCAATGGGAAATGGGGATGGCTAGATCATTAGTGTCATTTACTAAGTAGAGAACCTTAAAGCAGATCTCAAAACTTTTTGGGTTAAAGATTCTTAAAAAAATTACAAAATTGGACATTAATGTTGGTTTCTAGGAAGTAGCAGTGCACTGGTGTGATTAATTCTTTCTGTTGGTGGAGTTGCGACTGCCACATGTTTGTGCTACTATTTCTTGTCACGCATGAGATTGAGCTCCACTAGGAATAGTAAATTCATATCTAATGCTGGGCTTGCTAATGGTGTGAGAGGTGGATTAGATTAGTGACCATGTGAGCCAGCACCCTCCTAGGCACAGAATTGCAGGAGAGGGTGTAGATTTGCTTTACATTCCCCATAATGAACATAGATTTTGTTATCTCATGCCCCTTTTAAATAGTACTGCAAGTGAAAAGTCTTCTGTAAGTAGATATGTTAACATTAAAATATAAAAAGGGCCAAGAGACCAACCACAGTCATTGCTGGACCACAGATCGACCCTTTGATCCACCTTTAGGTGGAGACCTGGACGAGTAGGTCCAGTCTGTACTCCTACACTATTGTTACAGGTAAATGTCTTTAAAGTGGACATATTAGCGTCATTCCCGGCCCTGCAGTCAAGACTATAGGGCTAGATGACTAAGTGCCCCTTGGGTATCCTGATTCAGGATGTCACTGTGTGAACACCAGTCCACAATCACTCACCCCTCCAGCAGTCCCACACCATGATTGTAGGCCTCATCCCCGGCATCTCTGCAGCTTTCTGTTAGGCTGGGGTTCGAAGTACATGACCCACTGCAGAGAAACTGAGGATGCGGCCATTCCCACTCCCTATACCTATAAGAACCTATTGCTAGGATAGTAAAAATCCTGGTGATAGGTCCACTGTAGTCCATACAGACCCAAACAGGTTCTGTTCTGGTAACGCTGTGCCAGGAAGAGACCTGGTCCGCAGGGGTTCCCAGAGTGGTACGCAAGATCGTATTATGTGGTACTTAGTCAGGCAGCAGACTGATCTCTACCCCAACATGATCAGCTGCCATATATATTTTTCCCAATTCCGATTTGCTCCAAAACTGCTACAAAATGATAAAACCTGTTTATTACCATTTGGTCATGTCTTGCATTTCAAATGGCTGTTTTGTGAATTTTAACATGTTTTAGGTGACTATTTGATGTCATTAAAAATGAAAAGTTGTACTTGAAGAAAAGAGGTTGGGAATCCCTGCAATAGAGCAGTTTCCTGTTTTTATATTACTGTCCCTGTCTAGACTACCTGTATCTCTTGTTATAACCACCCTGCTTATTTTTAATGACCTTATCTATAGTATATTATTTTTCTAAATACATAAATGTGCCAGAGATATGCAGCCATCATGAGCGCTGACTAGCTTGTTAAAGAGTGCTTCCTCCAGTGAATTGTGCACGGTGTAATACAATACACTAACTAGTGGGGCACACTAGGTCCTAGCTAGTACCAAAAGAAGGGAAGAGGGGGAATAACCCCCCCCCCCCAAATCCAATGCCTATATCACTCCTGCTCTGATCATGCTTGCCAGATACCAGTGACATCGTAGGTAAAACCGAATGTAATGGCCCCTGTCCCATCCACCCTGAAAGCTCTAGTTGCCTCCACCATACATAGAATCTTCATTCTACTGTGCTATCAATGACATGAAAAATGTGACATGATGATGGATTGAATCACTGGACTTCAGGCTACAGCAGGTCAAATCCAAGATGGATTCATAGAAGCGCTGAATTTATACATAAGGTGTGGGGTTATCCAATAGTAAATCTAATGTGTGGGAATTTCATTCACTGCATATGTTGACCTTTACCATTTGTGATGTAAGCATTCAAGTTTCAAGATATGTTTTCTATAATGTAATAATATAGCAAACACATGTCACCAAAAAGTAAAAGAGAGAAGAAAATCTCATGTCTTACGGCGTGTTGATGACAAGGCGATCCCACTGGCCTTTGATGTCGTCATCGGATGGCTGCTCTGTGATGTATAGACCGTCAAACTCCACGTTGCGGGCAATTTCTTTCTCACGTTTGAAAACCACCAGAGGAACCTTTGAAAGAGAAAAGAAGCAAATGTGTTTAGCGGAATGTTTCCCTGCTATCAATTCACACCTTTTGTCAGGATCAGGCGGCGTGCTGTGAATTCCTCAATTGCTGTCATTGTTTTCTGATAGAATGTAGACCAAGAAAAATGCAAAGTGTGAAACGCTGCCTTTGTCTATTAAATGCAGACAAATACATTTGACTTGAAAATGTGTGTAATCTTTGATGCTCTGATGTAGATACAAGAAAGCTGCATACAGATACAACATACCTGTGAAGCTGTGAAGTGTTTTACAGCAGTCTAGCTACATTATATATGTATGAAATGTACTTAAAATGAAAGTGGGTTACTTACCCTTTATCCACTGCAGCAGCTTTCTCCTGGTCCGATCCTCAGAAACTTTTCCCAATATGGATCCCCAGGCATGTGCACGCTAAGCACTTTGCTGGGCATATCTTTTTTCCCAGTCTGACTAGACGTCCCCTTTAACTTTGCTTTCAGTTTTAGAAAAAACAATATTCATTCAAAATGTATTCTCTTGGAGCAAGAGCAACAATGGCCGTGAAAGTACTTTTACTGAACTGAAGGTTGTCTGCTGTTAGGTTCAATGATATGCCCAGATTTCTCAAACTGCTTAAACATCAATAAACACCTTACCACAGATTTTACACTTATGGTGCTTTTGGTTTTTTGTGAGGCAATAACTGTGAGCCTGTTGGAAAGTCTTTTCCCCTTCTACCTCCTCTTATTTTATTATTTTTAATTTTTATTAAATTATTATCATTTATTTTTATCTTTCTTTTGTAGAATCTTCATTTTCTACAGAACGTGCTGATAGGGCATTGTTATGGCTGTCCTGTAATCAATCCAATTTTTAAAGAGCTACATAACAAAGATTCTGAAACATCACAATACAGATTGTATCTGTTGTTGGCACTGTACCCTCTATTTCACTACAAACAATCTGCAGTTTTGTACACACGGTCCACTTTGATGTAATACCTTAAGACAGTAATATCCAATGACGCAGAGGAAAGAAATGACGGTGTGAATAATAGCCAGGATGCGCAGAGTTGGAGCCATGTAGCCAGTATTTTCTTGCAAGACAAAGTAAACTGCTGCCTCCTCTGCTTCCTCCTCATCTTCTTGAAATGTATTCCAAAGTTTTGGCTCATCATTATCTGTGTCGTCATTGCTAGGTTCCTCAGTTACCTAATGGAAGAGAGCAGACTCTAACATCCAGTAATTGGCTTCCATATGGCTTTGTCTGGCCTTGGCTTCTAGTGCAGTGTTATGTATGTAATCCTGTACATTGACAATTAGTCACAGTTTATATAACCTACACTGTAACTCAGCCAATATGCTATTTCAACATTTCCTTTTTTGACTTAATTGTTTCCTGATCCAGCAGGCCAAAGCCGACACATACACACCCACTTTGTGTTCAGAGACTACAAAGAACATTTTTTGCTCTGGTTAACCTTTCTAACACACAGAGTTGCGGCTAAGCAACATAATGAGCATTGTAATGACTGACTGCGGAAAAATAATGCATAACTGAGCCCTGGTATGATATGACGATGAAAGCTTATCTTTTAGTGACACAGAGACGTCTGCCTTTAAAGAAGTATTTTCTCACAAGAGGACAATAGACTCAGAATTGTAAGAAAAATATATTCGATCCCTAAAGTACTTTGACTAGAGAACACTTTATGATATGACACAGGGGAGGATAAAATAAATTACCTTGTAAAACAACAGAATAAAGTTAATGGCAAATGCAACAAACAGAGCAAGGAATCGCAGATTGTAGAAGTTTCTGGCCAGATAATTCTGAAAAGAGAAAAAATATATATATTATATATTTCGGATTTAGCTGTAGTCACAAAGGAAAGCCTGTCCCTCTGGAAGGGGAGTGTAGATTCACTTAAAAGACTAGATATCTGTTTTTGCACAATTCCTTTACTTCAACAGCTGAAGTCTACAGGGCTCAATGACTAATCTTATATGCTAATCTACATGTACTTCCCTGCGATGCCCTCTCCTACTTTAATCACTATTGCCCCCCACCCGCCAGACTTTCAAAAGTGCTCTCAAAACCCCTTTTTTCAGACAAGCATAAAGCCTGGTTTAAGTAATTCGCTTGGTGATGCCCTCCACAAGGCACACAAGGCGAAAGCCTCTAGCAGGGAACATGCCTTCGTTGCAATGGGCATCAGTTAAGGTTTTCTGAGGTAGGGGTAATCAGGCAGCTCTGGAGTCCTATAGATTCCAGAGCTGCTAAAGATGGGGTTTGGTCCAATTTAAACCTCAAAACATGCAAATCTAACAATAAATCAATTATCACACATTCCGAAGGACCAAAATAGCTCTCCCTACAATTCCCATTTCTTCTTCCTCATTTTTAGGCAATGTGATATCCCCTGCAGGACTCAGGGGACTCAAGTCAGCACAAGTTTTTGGAAACTCTAAACCATTTTACCACATGAAAAGGGATGCTATGAGGTCCCTATGTCCAGAGGCACTAAATATATGTTTGAATCTATAGCTTTTGGAGGATAATAAGACACAACATTTACCCAGTTGTACCCCTAGATAGCATTAAGAGTTTCCTATAAATACTGTAGCCAGCAGATGACTGGTGCATGGTTTGTTCAAATACCTTTTACACTTCTTTGGAAGTAAATATCAAAGTCCTTCTGAGATACTTAGTACCAGAATGTATCTACAGTACACCCCCAGAATACACACCCCTATGGGTCAGAGGATGTCAGGACCTTGGAACAGATCATATATTGTGGAAATACCCTACAGCAAACACTATTTTCTGCTTTCAAATGCAAACCACCTGTTTGTACAAAAACATTATTGCTAGAATATTAACAGCAACCAAGGTATTAGCTGGAGCCCGAATAAAGCAAAATATTCGATCCCATTAATTATTAGCAGGTGTCAACAATGCTTTGATTTTTTAATAAACTCGGCCATCATTAAAACAAGATTGCAGCCTTCAAGGAGGTTTGGGATCCATGAGATGCATAATTCCATGAGATTTTTTTAAATAAATATTGTAATTAAATTGTATTGCATATTGATAACAGCCCTACAACAAAAATGTGTTTCTTCTTTTTTTTTACATTCCATGTTACTTTTGTTTTATATCAGTACTTTTAAATGAATAAAAGTGATAAAAACCTATTGAAAAGAATAAAGAAAATGATAAAACAAAGGTATTTATGACTATTATTTTCTGTTGGTTTTATTTTCCCAAATACACACTGCCCTGTTTCTATGAAGATCTGTTTTGCCGACCTTCGTTGAGAATAAATATTCACTGAGGGGACTCACAAGCATTTTTGTCTGGTAGATCTCCAGTCCTGCTAGGAAGTTTGCCATGAAAGCTTCAGGCTCCTCTTTCTTTTGTCCTCGTCTCTTCTTTTTCCTTGGTTCCCCTTTACCCTCCAAGAATTCAGACTGCTCCTCGGCTTTAGCTTTGTCCTTTTTCTCCCCATCTTCATTGCTGC
Source organism: Gastrophryne carolinensis (assembly GCA_027917425.1). Classification (NCBI taxonomy): domain Eukaryota; kingdom Metazoa; phylum Chordata; class Amphibia; order Anura; family Microhylidae; genus Gastrophryne; species Gastrophryne carolinensis. The sequence continues at coordinate 114,898,067 of CM051244.1, read as the reverse complement.
AAATTCAAAGTGATTTAGAGCAAATGAATTTCCTATTTCAACAAATATCTACAAAACAATCAATATATACAGTAGGTATAGCTGCAGCCATGATAATCCCCCCTCAAAAAATCTTTCCGCCTCGTAGAGTTGAACCCAATATTGCAGTAACCACAGTGGCCTTTATACACCCTCTTAAACATATTGACTAAAGAGTGGGAGAGTGGGGGTTGGCTCATAGGATACACGATACAGATTTCAGCTGCTCTGTTCACATATGGATTTAAACAACCCCAAAGCTTTGGCTATAGTAAGGCTGACAGTACAAGGTTACTTTTAATATAAGGTTAAAGTGGACCAACAGTCTATTATACTCGACCAGCACCCTTACAACAGTGCTCATATGCATTCTTCCCCAGGGCAATTCAGATTGATGCACATAAAAATTAATTTACCTTTTTCTAAATCCTACTGTGGTAAATTATAAAAACAAAATGGCATCTCCTGGAGCTGCAGGCCACCTGCAAACAGGACGTTTTGCTGGGTTTCATGTTATTGTGCATTGTCAGTTATGTCATTTGAATCTAGGCAGTAGGTAGCATGGCTAGGATGCTGGGAAATAGCAGCTACCACTAATAAATCAGTGGGGCTGTGTTTAGCTTTGAGTGGATACAAACATAAGTGCTGACAGTGCTTCAGTATCATGCATGCAGATGGGGCAAGGGAGTTTTCTTTTACAACTGTGCCAGGCTGTTGGTCTGGTTTATGTCTTATGGGCTGGATTAAGCTTGAGGGCAGGTATTAGGTTTACATATATATATAATTTAAGGGTCAAGACTTTTCTGTAACAATAGATACAGCAGCGTATGGCATCTAGATTTATTTAGTCCTACATCTAGCCTTATTTCGTCTTATCGAGCCTTATTTAGTCTTACCTAGCGTTACTTAGTCACAACTAGTCTTATTTAGTATTTGCTAGTCTTATTTAGTCTAGTCTAACTTAGTCCCACCCACTCTTATTTGGTCATACCTAGACTTATTTAGCCTTACCTAGTCTTATTTAGTCTAACCTAGTCCTATTTGGTACTACCTAGTCTTATATAGTCTTACATAGTCTTATTTAATCTGATGTTCTTGCTAGCTTGTAGCATTAGAATGAAAGCTAGAGCAGCCGAATAATATACTTATTTCTTCGACAGTATAATTCATGCTTTGCCCATCTCATTTGCTTCTTAGCTAGATGAGACAAGCATGGTTTCAGGGCCTGCAGGAGACTTATTTATCAGCTAAAGCTGCCATATTAATACTATTGCCTTTATTGAGGCCATGCTCATCCCCCACAAGTCTGTTGGAGAGTCCATTGAGCTACGATTGATTTAATAATCTTTTATGGCATTATGTAATTGGGAAGCTACTGCTGGGTTACTAATTAAAGGGCTCATAAGGGACCAGTTATCAGAATTTGGTCTGTTAATTAAAGACGAAACAAAGATTAACTGTAACCAGGAAGGCCATGGGAATTAGAGAGGCATTCGTTAAGAGAGTTACTAAAGGTAAAAAAATCTATTTTACCTAAATTGGCCATGAATAATTAAAATTGGCATCCGCAGAGATGAATGGGACAGTAAAAAGTTAGTGTATAAGAAACACTGGGGCCTGATTAACGGGAGCTTACCTGATTCAGTGTCAGTCCCAAGCTGTCTCTTTGCTCTGGTCAGAGAAATCAAGAGGACTTTCTTATTCTTCTGACTCCAGTGCCTGTCCCTGATCCTGCCTTACTACCAATAAAATTCTGAGGCTCAGCTCATGTTGACACCCCCTCTGTTAGTGAAGCTCTCCACACTGTGAGTTACAATTTAGCTCAATCTCATGCAATGCACACCGTGTGCTTGTATGACTTAGCCCTGCCATTCCCATCACAGAGGACATTAATAAAATAGGGTAACATTTTAATTTCCAGTTACTCTGGCTATATAGTTTTTTTTATTGAGTACATTGCCATGTGTAGCCTTATGCACTTTAGTGTCTGTAACGGGGCCTGGTAACATTTTGTTACATTTCACCTACCGGAAACCAAGTCACCATCACAAATGTTTAAACATCCTGTCCTCTGTTTTGGTATGGGGTGGGGTGGGTAAAGAGGAAAGGTAAGCAAGACTGACATTTAGAATGAGCACCCTATAATAAGCAATATGGCTTTCATTCCATAAGTAGAAGGAGCATACCTCAAACATATCTGCTGTATATGGCAAATAAAAGAACATAATGACACACAGTAGTTAGCACTTGGTGACAGGGGGGGAAAAGTTGTGCTCTTAGTGAGGAGCTCCTGCAGCACAGCCATTTGATGTGTATCTATTGTAATATTCCTGAATTCTACCAGGAGCACATGTATACCAAAGGGAGAATTATGGCTTTATAAAATATAAATGACAACAAACTGCAGTTCCTCTTCTTCTTATTATTAGTATGTTCATACAAGATAAGTGGCTCATAAAGGAAATTTTGTTATGGCCCCAACCATTGGCTAAGAATGATGGGTTATTCTGTTATCTTGTCCAGTAACCCTGGCCAAAATAGGGAACACAACAGAAAATCCATAGGTGTCCTCAAGGCCAATAGGTGGTAGGTAATCATTGTAAATTGTAGGGTTCTCGTGCCAATGAAACCCCCCTTGTCCATGTGGCACCCATGGTTTTTGGGGTGCAGGGGGATGTCTGCTCCTACAGGACAGGCTCCTTCTTGTTTGACTGGTGTGGGTTAACTTTAGGTGATTCTTTTTTCTTCTGGCAGCCCTCATTCCTCTGGCCTTGTTCTGTGTTTCAGAAACAATTGGTTTCGTATAGATAACCATTAAGGACAGCATCTTCAAGTTGCTCTTTCTATAAGTTAAAAAGGATGTAAAGTTTGACCCTGAAGATCTAACATCAGATCCCAACTGGGAAACATTTTGGTTATAACCGGCTGCTTCCTTTTAATGTATAATAATAAACCTGTCTACCAGGGGATTGTCTCTAAGTCGCTCTTCCAAAAATACAGAGAGCACTGAAGCCTGGACCTTAAGGGTGCTTAAAGCTAAGCCTAGTTCATAACCCTCCTGAAGGAACTCTGAGACAGACCCTTCCTTCTTAAAAAGCCTCACTCAGGATCCCGACTGCCAGCTTCAGGGACTAGACCTGTGGATAAACTATGAGGCCCCGGTGAATGATATCTGGCGGTGCTGGTAAAAGCCACGGGGACAGGAGAGAAAAAACAAGGTCTCTGGTGTGAACAGGACCCTGGCCAGATCCCTTCTGATTTTCCTTGGAGCTAAGGGTCAACCTCATTGGAGGAAATGCGTAGCAAAGGCTGTACTTCCCCCACTGATAGTTGAACGCATCCAGACCCAAGCCTCCTGGTCCCTTCTGAAGGAAAAGCAGCTATGGCACTTGAAATTCTGATTGTTGGGAAATGGATCTATGTCCGGCTGTCCCCAACGAGCAACTATCTGACCAAACACTGACTGGAGTAGTACCCATTCTGCTTGGTCTAACTTTACCCTACTCAGGAAATCCGCCTCTATGTTGAGTTCCCCTTTTATGTGGAATGGATTCTGAACTTTCCCTTGAGACTCTCTAACAAGGACACGGTAAGTCTGGAAAGTTCCTGCGATCTTGTTCGTCCTTGGTGGTTTAGGAAGGCAACCACCGTGACATTGTCTGAAACAATCAGAATGTCCATGGACAACCAGGTTGGTTCTAATTCATTCAGGGCTCTCCCCACAGCTAACAGCTCCCTGTAATTGGAGGACCTGTCTGAGCAGAAGCTTCTGACCAGGCTCAGTATTGCCCCTGGTAATGCGCTGCCCGAATGGCAAGGCCCAAAACTTTCAATGCCTGATCTTCCCTTATAACAGTATTGTAAATCTCAGAAACCCTCCATGGGCAAGGTGGATAGGAATGTAGAGGTAAGCATCTTATAGGTCCTCTGTAATATATCTTTGATGGAATAGATTGATTCCATCCTGATTTTTTTGTATTTTATCATGCAATTTCATTTTTTCAGATTTAAAATCATTCAGAATTTTCTAGGGTTTTATTACTAGAAAAACATAAGAGTAAACCCCTCCCTCCTTTGGAGACCCAGCACCAGCTCTATCACAGCCTTGTGCAAGAGTTCAGCTATAACCAATGGGAAGACTTAGTTCTTGACTCTGTCCATTGGGGCAGAGTCCCTCTGAGGGTATCTTGACTTCTTGATGTCCGGCCTTTGAGGGGTCACTGGCGTTTCTCTTTTTACTGTAAACTTGTTGACTCTTTCCAAGGAACGGGAAAGAACGGAGTCTAACTAGGAGCCAAGCCAGAGATTTTGCTCTAAAGGGGAGTCCACAAAGATGCAACCTAGATGCCTGGTCTCTCTGCCATGTCTTTAAGCCAAAGCGCTCACCTAGCACTGTTGGTAATTGCCATGCTTTTTGCAATAGCTCTAATTGCCTCAGCCGATGCATCTACAATGAAGGATAACACTTTGGAGACATAATTGAGCACATCCCAGATCTTCTCCTTGGGAGCTTCCCAAAAACAAAAAAATCCTGAAACCCCTGATATAATGAGTCTTTTAGGGACATAGGCTGAGGTCTCTAGTTTCAGGGTAGTATAAATGGCCTAAATTAGGTCCGGTGTGCCCTCCACCGAAAACCTAAACCTGGAACTGCCAACAGCTTCTAATATTGCTGATTGTTCTGTGAGGCTAGAGTTTTCTGACTCAGCTGAAAAAGCCAGCCCCTCTTCCTCACCTGATGATCTGCTCCTGGGGGGAAACCCTGGGATCTCCCTAGAGGAACTACTAGGTTCTGGACTCACTCTCCTCCGACACTGGTAAGGTAACCTGGGTGGGAGCAAAAAGGGTGGATCAAGCCTACACTAGCAAATGTATTATCTATTCCCCCTTTAAGACACTCCAGAAAACCTGAAATCAGGGAATTATAAATAGGAGTGACAACATCCTGGAAATAACAAGTGCATAGCTGGTTGTTCCAGTAACTCAGTAACTCACCAATTCCAGGCAATCTCTGCTGCCCATAGCCGCTGTGACGAAGTTGCAGGTCGTCGCTGTCTCCGTTGTTGCTGCCACTTCTATCACAGTCCCTTGTGTTTCTCTGCAGTCAGTCAGAGAAACAGCACAGTAACCTAGGTCCAACCTGACTCCAGCGTTTTTGGGGCTTCTAGATGATGTCATGCGACCCTGACCCAGAAGTGAGGGATCACTCCTGGCTCTCCTGGCCCCTTTACTTACCTTGATGCCATCCAGAACCAGCTACCTGACTTGCATTCACAGGAGGCGCCCCTCAACCCACAATCTCCCTCCTGCATTGTAGCAAGGAACAACACACCTGGGAGCCTTGTGTAGAGAGCCTGGCACACGGCCAGAACCTACATCTATGTGCCGGAAGTGCATGGAAAAATGCAGCATCCCCTATTTCCCCCAATCCAGCCTCCAAAAACTTTTTTGGAGGTGCAATCAGCCAAGGGGTGCAGGGGGTATAAGTGGAATACTGAAAAGAGGGATCCTGACCCGCCATCAACCCTCAATCCTAAACAACCACTCCTGGGAGGAAACACAAATACTCTTTCAGTTTTGTGTTTCCTGTTTAGGGAGAGGGAGTGAGGGCTAGACATCTAGGGGGACGCCTGGGGAAAAATAGATAACAAACAATCATAGGCAATAAGCTTTCAACAGATGTCTCATAGAGATCTCCGCTCTAATGAAGATACACTCACTTCTCTCTTAGCAGTAAACAAGTGCAGGTGCAGACCCAAATCAGTCTTATTTAAGATGCAGGCCTGTACTTGGTACTGAGATGTTAGCAGAAAGCACCAAACTAAAACCTTCATTATCACCCATCTAACTCCTCTGCCTGTAAGGCCTACATTTTGGAGAGATAGCCCCTTCATGGTGCTTTGACTGAGAAGGTGCGACTGCCACTTGTGTGTGCAGCTGTATCCTGTCTTCTGTCAAATAGAGGTCTAGGAATATCTGTAAGGCTAATTGGTGGATTTATGCTGCAAATTAGGTTAGTTTAGTGTACCTTTGCACATGGACCCTCCCTGACACAGTTACGGGGGGGGTTGATCATATTAAGGTTGATTCAGCACCAGGTGAGAAAACTGACTTTTTAGAGAAAACTGCCATTCACTTTAATTGTCTACCTTGGGGCTGATTCAGCACCAGATGAAAGTGTACACCCAGTTGCTGAATCACTCCCATAAAACAACCAGGTCCAATTGGTTTTGTCTTTTTACCGCAGATGTAGTGTATGAGAAAACTTACTCAGCCTTCTCGGATTCTGCCTTGGAGTTGTCCTCGTGTTCCTGAGCGAGCTCTGCAGCCTGCAATCACAAGGTAACATCATTCGGAGTACATACCACTTTTTTTTTGCTTGCTTTATAAATTACAATAAAATAATTTGTTACAATGAGATTTGTGATAGAAAAGCTCCTTTCCATTTTCTTAGGATTAATGCCGACTAACATGAATACATGCAGCATAGTACAAATAACACAAAAAAAGCTAAAATAAGAAAAAACCCTAACTCCCCTATATAAACCCTGTCTCTATTAAACGCCTTCTACTGCTGGTCAGCAGTGGCACTTGCCTATTCAATGCACTGCTGGTTATCATTTGGGTTCATTAGGGGGGTGTACATACACAAGGCGCTGTACATGCCCCCCCCCCACCCAGGGGCATAGCTAGGGGGGAGCAGGGGGGGCATGTGCCTGAGCACAAGTCGGGGGCACCATTTCAAATGTTTGCTCAGGGTGCCAGAAATTCTAGCTACTCCTCTGCCTCCACCTCCCGGCAAAACCACAGTTATATGGGCTGCAAGAGTGGCGTGGACCAGGAAAGTCGAAATGTCAGCTTCTAAGGCTCCCAAAAAGGATTTTAGTGGATGAGTATCTACTGATGTCTTCCTAGCTCAGCACCATGTTTTATGTTACAGTCTGCTGACCTATGTCCTCAGTTCCCACTAACTGGTAACTGTTCTTTCATACTACCTTACCTTCCTTAACCAAGATATTGATTCCTAAGTCTAGACGTACAGTGAAGCCCACTCTTCTTCATTATGCTGCTTACCCACTGCATGAACCAGAGCCCCCACTCAGTGGTGCCTTGGAATTGCTGCCTGGGTAGGAGCAAACACTTTATCTTCTCTAATCTCCACCTTTTTTGTTGTTCCCCTCCACTAGCTATGCTTCCATTTGATATCTTTGATATCAAGTGACCTCCTGAAGTGGAAATGGTTACCCTACAAAGTGGCACTCTGGAATAGATCTGGATAGGTGGGAGGCCACTAGTTTTACTACTTCCACTACTTCTGGCCCTGTACCCATTTTATTTATTAACTTAGGTCGAGACCTACATTGAATTGTTGAATAGAAAACAGTTCTATCCCCTTACTCTTTTTCAGCTTCCGTGCAATAACAAATTCCTAGTATGTATGGACCTTGTGTATAAATCTGAATAATTATGGCAGCTCCCGGCCTCATTCCTCAATGGGCACAACCCCCCCCCACTGAATTTTGTCTGCCAGCATGTCTAAAGTGCTGAGTGACACATGGGCAAAACAAACATGACTCATCCCAGTTAACTTTTCAGGCTCCCATGTGACCCAGAACATGCAAGAATTCTGGGTGCTCTCACAGGTTCCAGATATGAGAAAGCACACTGTGAAAGCTGGTAGCTCCAGGTTGAAAAAGAACAAACATGCGGCTAGGATACTTATTTCCTTATTTCCGGTGTCAGCACAGGGCAAGCCTGGGCAATTGCTAGGGGCCCTGACCTTTTCAGGGGTCCACTCATGCTCACACGTGGCCATGGTATTATTTTATAGTGGACCTGAACCACCGAATGCCGGGTGTTATGTGCAGACCTGCTCATGGCTGGCCTCAGCAACAATGGAGAAGGTGGCATGGAATGGAGGGCAATAGATGGAGGCTCTGAAAGTGTTGAGAAACTTGTGACAACAGCTAGCGACGATGAAGTCTTTAGTGGCATGTGACTCACTACTTTGGGGCCCACTAAGACTCTTCTGCCCAAGGGCCCCGATAAACCTAGAGCCGACACTGCTTATTTCTATGCATGTATTTGTGCTAATCCAATACAGCCTGCGTTTATGATGGCCCGGATGTAATGTTAACTGTAATTGTTGCTGTCGGTCATTTTTAAAGAAATTGAGGCATGGACTACAGATGGAGTGAGTTCTGTGTGCGGTGCAATGAATTTTGATATTTAACTGCAGTATCCAGCACCACACATTCGTGTGCAATTTAATGAAAGGTATGTGCTAGCAGAATATGTTTACAGTAGGTACTGTTGTTTTTAAGAGAGTAATAGTAACAATGTGTAAGGGGTTGGCAGGAGGAATGGAATCTTCTGCCAGCTAGTAATTTGAATGAGCATATTTGTTCCAACGCAAAAAACTGCTTTGTTCAGATCAAAGACAGCAAATTTACTTCAGCAAATGTCCATTAAGTACGGCAGTAAAACAAACTTACAATGGCGTGGAATCACTATCACAGTAACCTTCGAAATGCAGCTGGCAAGGCTTTTGAGGGGTGACTGCAATTGCCAAATGCAGATGTGTATGAAAACAGCCTTACAGCTTAAACAGGAAGTTCTATGGGAGTGGCAGGGTCGGGGGGCAGTAGGTGTAGTAGAGATGGCGTCTGAGGTTTCAAGTAGCGGTATCCAGGAGTGGGTGAACAGCACATGTCCTGACTTCTTGCTCTACATGATGCAAAACATTTGCCCCTTTTTTCAAAAGACTACTTCCATTTTCTAAACATACTAAATTCAGGGAAATTCTACATTTGGCTGATCTTTACCTATATAAAGGCGAGAGGACAACTCCCTTCCTAACTTTTCAGGGTCTATTCCTATATACTATGAGGAAATTCATAATTGTGTTTCTACTTATTACACAAGAATCAAAATGGATTTGTACAAAGAGGCAGTTAATCCCCCTAAAGTGCTCTTGTTAGTTGTATAGTTGGAGATCTAGCCATTGCTGCGTTGCATACAGCATGTGTACTTTTCAAAATATACAGTAGTCAATATTTATAATGAATTAGGTGAGTGAAATATTGCTTATGCATATTTCATATTTACCACTAATGGACAGCAGGTGGTGTACATGAGCATGAGCTAGATATGCTAGTAACTTTTCCTTGCCAGCTTTCTGAATAACACAGCAAATAATATGAATAGACACATACATACAGAGTATAAATAAAATGGTTCTGCTTATAAGGATTATGTCAGTGTACACCTGTCACTATTGCATGGTTAACATTTCTACTATAATTTTCTTTAAAATGTGTCCCCATACACACATCATACTTGTTTACTGATCTTAGAAAAGTGATCTTCTTAAATCAAACCAAAAGAAACAGATGTTTTTAAATCACTATGCTCCCTCAGGTTAGAGAGGTTTGGTCACCACATAATGTGGTTACTGCAGGCCAGGAATTGTGAAAGGTAATAATGCCTGATATTGCCCCCCCTAGTCCCACAAGCAAGCAAGTTATTTTTTTTCCAAATCGGACAAAAAGTTGACCAACAGTAAGACACTAGGTGCGGTTAAATACCCACCTACCAGGCATCCTGCTGTGTGAAGCCCTGTCTGACCAGCCATTATACATACCTCATGGCAATCCCACAATGCATATGCAGCCGATGCTAGCATCTCCGGTATCTATGTAGTTTGTGTGTGGCCGCGATAACTAAATTGCTGATCACCAAAGGAAGCATGCTCACCTTTGGTCCACTTTAAGGAAGTCTAAAAGACTCCATGGCCAGACTATTCCTTGTCCTAATGCCTGACATTGTGAGCCCTGATGTCCTTGTAAAAACTCACCTGGATGCCAGAGCCAAGCCGTGCATGCATGGTGGGAGCAAGGATCGACCTGCCAAACTGGGGGGGGGGGGGGGGATTAACAATGCCAGGCATTCCAAATCGGGAATGTGTGTTTTGAGTAAGTTGGGGTGGAAGAAAAAGCAGGAACTGTTTGCAAGAAACAGTTGCTGCTGTAAAGGATCAGAAACACGATTTTCTTTGGATAGATAGAGTATGAGATAAAAAAAGTAGAAGAGGGGGCCGTAGATAAATATAAGATGCGTGCCTTTCATAATGTCAGAGGTCATACACAGGTCCTCGGCAGGCCTAATAATAAGGGTTATTATGGGTTATACTAGCCACATGTGTCACTTTTTACCACTTGTTTGCTTATGTGCCTCATAGGTTTGGCTGACCCATTTTTTTGCAATACTGTAGGTTCACTATTACTTCAATACCAAAAAAATCCATAAAAACTTTCCTTTACGTAAGAATTATTAAACACGTGACATTTGTCATGTAAAACCAGCCAGCTCAGAAGATCAACCATGGAAAACCATTTCAGGCAAGGCATTTTCTGAATTGCATCCCTGGATGTTTTCCGTGCATAAATAAGGCTGGCTCTGACTTTATTGCCCATGCTCTGATTATTAGAAGTCTGTGAGGAGTGCTGAAAATTAAGCATTGCAGGTTTGGGGGGGGATGGTAATATTCACTGAGCATACCATAGCAACAGGAGCTAGGCAAGGCTTAAACGCCAAGGACAAAACGGTGACACAATATAGAACAAATGAGAGTGATGGCCAAATGGATAATCACCCAGCGAGATAGCAGAGATACTGGAATGACTAGAAATGCTGACAGTAATTGTAGCAGGGATTACCCAGGAGCATGTTGGGGGATACACCATTCGCCAAGCTCGGCAACAATCATTTCACTGAAAAAGGTTCAGTAAAATCAATGATCAATGAGTCTCTAGTGACGCATGCAGTGTAAAACTAACTGCTTTTTAACATGCAACACAATCTAATTAGCTCCCCGGGTTGCTCAAGTATTCTTCACGGCATTCCTATATGGAAGAGTCATGGTGAAATTAGACATTTTCATAAAACAAAAATGTTTCTACGAAGCTCCACATGGCTGGCGGACTACATTATCTCTAAATTAGAATCTGTGAACGATGCAAAGAAATGTATCCCAATCACACAAAGAAATCTGAACTTTCTTATATTCTCATTTTACTACCCACATGATGGGCTTTCAGGAGTCTCTTGACTTGAAGGGCGGGAAAAGATAGTTCTGTAAATGTAGATTCTAGTGTAAATTGCTGCCTAAACACAATAAAATCACCAATGTGTCCACAGTTGGAGTGCTGTTTTCACAACCTATAAAAGCATCCAGGGCAGAATTTGGAAGGTTTGATAAAGCTATGGGGCAAAGGTAACATATGCTCTGTAAACCCCACTAACCCTGTATCCATTTTTACTAGTTTCCTGATGTTGCTTTAAAAGGAGATATACTGTATTATGGGGTCATGCTAAAAGTTTAGTAAATCAAGTTTACCTTTGGGTGCTCTTCTGGGTGTGAACTGAAACGTACATCTGAGTATGCTTTTTTACTCTGACACACAAAGTGTAAGGAAAAATGTTTGCTATAATTTTTCTCAAAAATGACGTGTCTGCCATAGGGCTTTTCCAGGTGAGGGACATCATTTTTCCAGGCAAGTAAGGATTCTTTTTGGGAAGGTTTGGTGTATGCAAAAATTGGCAATTTTTTTAGCATGACCCATAGGGTGCTGTTGTTTCCAAAACATTCAAGAAATTATCCTTTACTCAATGGCAAAATGATGGAGCTCTCCTGTAAATATGCTCTATCACAGGCACAGGCACAAGTGATTTTTTGGACAAACTAGCACAAATATTTTTTATGCCACTTTTTGTGTGTTAAAGTATAAAAGCTTACTGAGATGTAAGCTTCAGTTCCCAGACTAAAATATAAGCCAAGGTAATCCTACTTCAGAAAATAAATTACTTGACTCCCCCCCCCCCCCCAACCGCATATGTCTGTTTTCACCGATGGTTCCATATAGTTGCTTTACAACATTACCTTCTAGTGAAGCTTTTCTAGATTACAGGCCTTAAAAAAAATAAGACATCTGTGCTCTATGTTGCAAAGGGTCTTCAGGAGTATTTTGCATTGAAGTGGACCAAAACCCAGGATTTTGACTATCCTGGGTTTTGGTCCACTCCCCAGGGTACCCCGATCGGGGGTGCCCCGCTATGTGAAACCCCCCAGATCTCCCGCATCAACTCACCTCACCGCTGTCCTGCAGCTCATGCGCAGTCGCTCGTCCAATCAGCGCGCTCGGAGCCGCTGAGCTATGCACCTCTGAGCGCGCTGGCAAACGCATTTTGCGTTTCCCTCTAACAGGGCACATGCCCTGCTAGAGGGCTAGCGGGGATGTGGCCGCGGCCCGCACATGCGCCATTGGACTGGGATTAAGGTAAGTGTAGCAGGCGACCTGGGGGGTTTCACACAGCGGGGCATCACGATTTTGGATGCCCCATAGGGAGGGGATGGATTGGCATAAGATTCCCGGGCCGATCCAGCTGGGTTTTGGTCCACTTTAACATTAGAATGCAGTTAACAAAATCCTGAATGTAAATTCTCATACCACAACCTAAACATCAGCAAAAAACTCATAGCTCCACAGTCAGGCCAACACATGCAGGGCTGTTTCTAGGGGAGGGCAACCAGGGCTCCAAGGCCATTGCGATGCCTTTATCTTAACCATCCTGTTTTCTGCAGATGAGTCAGGGCCACTGTTAGTGGTGCAGGCCGTAAGACAGGCATATTCCACATATTGGCTTCAATTATGAGAGGGGCACACTGCCCTCCGCTAAAGTAGTGGCACAGCGTGATACATACCTGTATGGGACAGTAGCACCATAGGATGGGTGAGGAGGGGGCAGGATTTTTTCCTTCCTGCACTGAGCACTATTTTGCCTAGAAACTGCCCTGCACGCATGTGCCGTAAGATGGCCTCAGAAGGTTTTTACAGTAGCCAATCCGGGGATTTTCAAAAATCAGCATGCCCCACTGGAAAGGAAAATACACTGGATGGTGCAATTCCCATGTGTTGCTGCTCTTTAAACTATATATATATATATATATATATATATATATATATATATATATATATATAGTTTATTTTGTTGCTTTTCATTGGTTCTAAAAATTGCTTTACAACATTGTCGCCTCATGGCAGTTTTCTAGTCTTTTCAACATACAGATGCCCTAATATGAATGGGATTCAAGCTGGGGCAATCCCCATTGCATTGCAATGAGCCAGGAGATGAGGGTTACAATTACGCAAGACCACTGTTACAAATACTGACAAATACTGCCGCTGTAGATTGAGTTTAATTTTCCCCATTGAGTTTGATCAAAGCGTGAGAGGCCTGAAATACAAAAATTGAAGTGCACTGAGAACAGTCTGGGAGCTAATTAAAGGGCCACTCCAGCCCCTTCCTGAAGAAAAACACAACCCCTGCGATCCTGCTAATGTAATAAAAGAAAAAAAAGACAAGACATTACTCACCTTCACCCTGAATTCAGCCTCAAAATTCAGTGCATCACCGAATGCATGCCACCATCTTCCTGAAGTCCCGCCCAGCTTCTGAGAGCAGATGCCCTCTGCATCACACTTGCGCATTACCGCCTGCCCATTCATGCAATGTGGAGAACATCGCTCCCAGCGAAAATGGTGGCAGGCGTTTGGTGCTGGATTTGAGGTGAAGGCGAGTGTCTTTTTTTCTTTTTGTTATTACATGAGCAGGATTGCTATTTAAAGGGGGCAGGGCGGGGGTTATGTTTTTTTTTCAGGAAGGGGCTGGAGTGGCCCTTTAAGGAGAGAGGGCTACTGGACTGAAGCTACTGAACATATCTGTTCTATCAAAAAAATGTACAAATAAGATGCAGCATTTTAACTCCCCATTCTACCACTTTGGCCTGAAGTCTGAAGATAGGCCTAACATTTAGCCCATCATTTCCTGTCCTATCCTACCTATTTAAAAGGGTAGGGCACTATATTATGTGCACATTTTTCACGTCAAAACATGATCCTTGATGCAGGAGCTAAAACTTTGATGCCACCAATAACAAATAGGACTGAAATTATTCAGAAATGAATAACATATCTATAGAAGGATTCGAAAATCTATTAAGCACACACAAAAAGGGCTTTTTATAAAGGTAACCTTATTGTTTTGAGGCTGGGTTCTTTTAAGGTGTACCGTATGAATATTCTTTTCACAATATCCTTGTAATAAGCAGCAAGCACACAGAAATATGGACATACAGTTTAAGTGCTCAAAGCCAGTTGATCTAAGTGTAGTGCAATACCATATCAATTTCTTACTGCAAAAAAGCCCAAGGGAGCAGGGGAGCCAATGAGTCTGCACTATGTCAGGTCCATTGGTCAAGCATCCAGCATTTAACCCAAACCTCAGATCTCCTAGAGGCATGTATGAACTTCATTATCGGTATAATGTGTCATACATAGCCAGCTCAAGGACTGCTTTTTTACATAGCCACATAGCTATGCTCAAGGAATGCTTTTCTAAATAATTCTACACTGGACACAGATACATTGCCATACTAAATTCGAAGTGGATGTAAACTGATGCTCAGCCATGCTACTGGTTTTGAAGACTCCAATTCTTGGTCTTAGAGTGTGCAAGAGAAAATAAAAGGGTCATGGATGAAATACTATGCAAAAGTCAATGCTTTTAACAGAAATAATAAAATGAGCCGGTTAGTGGGCTATATATATATCTACTGTAAAAAATGTCACTATTGTAAAAAAAAAAAAAAACGCAATAAAGCCGCGGTGGTGAAGTACAGGTTATTTACATGGCAATAGTTCTCAGACATTAATAATAATTAAGCTTATTGATAATAATGATTTGTAGATACAGGGCCTTGAAAAAGTATTTATATCTCTTGAACTTTTCCACATTTTTAAACGTTACAGCCACAACCTTTAACCCTTGTAATGCCAGCTATGTCAGTTATAAGCCAGCTATGTAAGTTACGTAGCTGCCTCTCCTACCATTAAATGCCAGCTACGTACATTTTACATACCTGGCTTTCCCCCTGCTGGCGCCCCCTCAAATATCCACTTACCTGACCCCTCAATCGATCCGTCTCTTCTGGCTTCAGGAGAGGGCCCCAAATAGCCCCCCCGCTTCCACAACCGCCGCTGACAGGAAAAAAAAGGCTTGCTTACCTCCGTGTGTGATCCCTCCCGCCAGGTCTTCTCTTCATGGGGGGGGGGGGCCTCCAATGGCCCCTCCGAGGTCTTCAGTCATCAGGAGAGGGCCCAAGAGTCTCCTCTCCCCACCCGCTTCCGCCATTGCTACTGGCTTCACCCAAGGCTCGGGGCTGGCCGCTAGCTGCAGGTGACTTGCCCCCAGCCCCCCCATTACCTGCCTCCCCTAAGCTCAGGGGGGCAGAAGAGCCTGGTACCACTACATGGGCTTGCGGCCACAAAAGCTGGCCCCTGAGCATTGTACTTCAAGCCCTGCATAGCTGGTTCCCAGGCTGGTTTTGCTGGGAAGGGGGGGCCCTTATGACATTTTTGGAGGGGATTTTTAAGGGGTTCACCAGGGGGACCATATGTCATTTTTTGTTTTAATTAACCCTCTATGTCCCATCATTCAGTTTTAGGTTAAAAACCCTTTAAAATCCCCAAGTAAGTAAATTCCGGGACTCTTCTGAAACCAGAGGAATCAGGGGGGAATCGGAAGCCTCTTGGGTTAAGAGAAGACCCGGTCGGATTGATTGAGGGGTCAGGTTTTTTATATTCTTTTTTTTGGCCGCTAGCAATGGGGAAAGCCAGGCACATACGTACGTAATGTACATGGCTGGAGTTGGTAGGAGAGGCAGCTACGTAAATTTTACATGGCTGGTAGTTAAAGGGTTAAAGAAGGGCTTGGTGCCTATGTCAAAGAGTTGCTGCGAGGGATTTTAGCTGGTGTCAATTTATAATCCTTAGTAACATGCAATGGTGACAAAACAACAACAAAAGGCTCTGCAGGTAAATGACTGGTGTTTAACCCTTTCGCTGCCAGCCTATCTGGAGATTTTGTCACCCTTGTTGCCAGACCATTTTGCACAATTTTGCACTTCACATGTTCAACTGTGGTTTTTGAAAAGATTTCCAGGGATTTTATATATTGTTTTTTTCAGCAGAGTCTGGGCTTTAACATGAAATGTCTTGTTTGTAATTTTTTAGGTGTATTCTCAATATTTTGGGGTAAAATATGTGCAAAAACTATTATAAATCTATTTATAGATTATAAATCTATTATAAAAATCTATTTTTTACAATTTGTAGTGTTTTGTTGTAATAAAAAAATGTTAGTTTGTCAATAAAATCTTATTGCGTGTAAAAGCCCCATTTCTCCCGGTTACAATGGTACCACATGTGTATTGGTAGACACCCTTTCCTGCCCAGGAGGCTCCCCCAAACTGTACCAGCGCTTTAGTAGATTTTCAGATAAATTACAACTATGCACCGCGCTATGTGCACCTTGCAGTTTTTCAAGAAAAACAACCCTTTACATTTGGAATACCCCCCACAAACTATATATTCTCTGGAAGTATACATCTCAAGCTTTCTAGGCGTATCAGGCTTGTTGACATGGGTGCAGTTTTCTGGAAGTAATCCCTCAATTAATTATTTGGTTGCACAGGGTTTCCCTAAAATAAAGAATAAAAAAACAGAATCAAAGTCACATTTTTCTAAAAAACAATATGCAAACAAGAAAAAACAAGTTAAATCTGAAAAAGCATGGTCCCCCGAGCAGAACAATACCCAACATGCATAAGTACTGTCAATGGAAGAGTTGCCAAAGTAAAGCATGCTCCTAAAGGGTAATTTTATTTGAAAATGTCAGCTCTGCAGACAAAGTGCGCACCTTGCGCTTTTCCTACCAGAACAACCCTTTACATTTGGAATACCCCCCACAAACCTGAAAGTACACACGTTAAGCTTTCTAAGCATAACCAGCTTGTTGTAGTGGGCTCATCTTTCTGGAAGTAATTCGTCAAAGAATTCTATGGTTGCACAGGGTTTCCCAAAAAAATGTATAAAAATTAAGAATAAAAAACACCTTTCCCTAAAACATCAATATGCAAACAAGAAAAAACAAGCTAAGTCTGAAAGCGCAAGGTCCCCTGAACAGAACAATACTCAACATGCATAGCTACTTTCAACCCTTTTAATTGCCAGCCTACTTGAAATTTTGTCACCCTCTGTTGACAGGTCATTTTTCACCATTTTGTGCTATGTTTAACCGTAATTTTTGCGGGAATTTCCAGGAAAATGTCATATATTTTTTTGAGGCAGAGTTTAGGCTTTAACATGAAATGTGTTGTTTCTAATTTTTTTACTTCTTTTTAAAAATCTTTTAAGTAAAAAAACTAAAACTAAAAAATTATTATTTCTTTTAAATTGTATCATTTATTTTAAATAAACAATTTATTTTACTAAAGAAAACGATATTGCATGTGAAATCCCCATTTTTCCTGATTACAGCGGTACCACATATGTATCGCTAGCCCCCCGTTACTGTCCAGGGGAGCCCACAAACTGAAAAGAGCACTTTATAATATTTACAAATAAAATATAACTACTTTCCACACTATAAAGGGTTACATTTCAAAAAAATTGTCGTGGGGTCCCCCTTCCCGGGGGAGGGGGACCCATTTTTTGGGGGGGAATTTTAAGGGTTAAAAAACCCTAAAAATCCCTCCAAAAAAAATTGGCGTGAGATCCCCCCTACTCAGCATAACCAGCCCTGGGAGCAGCTATGGGGGCTTGCATAAGGCGCAGGGGCCAGCTTTGGTGGCCCCTGGCCCTGCAGGCTACAAGCCGGTGAGAGAAGACCTGGCGGGCACGGAGGTGAGTAAATGTCATTTTTATTCATTTATTTTTTATTACTTGTAATTCCAGCGGCTGCTGAAGGGGGTTCCGGGCACTCCCCTGCAGCCGGTGGGGGGGGGGCTGGGTGGGGGATCGAAGCCCCCCGGATGAAGGGAAGACCCGGCCGGATCGAAACGAGGGGTCAGGTGAGTTTTTTTTTTTTTACTTTTACTGTAGCAGTGGGGAAAGTCAGGCACGTAGATTCTACGTGCTTGACACTTAAGTGGAGTGGAAGCGAGCACGTAGAATTTACGTGCTTGGCACTGAAAGGGTTAAGAGCAACTTTAGCAGACAAATAATACAGTATTTGAAATGGGGTCTATGCTTCCCTAAAACATTTATTACATTAGCCCTATTTTGAGCTCACATGCATAATTCTGTGACTGCTTGGGCAATTTCACAGAACAGCTAAAAATATACTACTAAGCTATATATAAAAGACATACAGGTAATTACTGTAGTTGATTTACTTATTCAGTGACTTCTGACACTGGATTTTATTTAGTAGTATCAGAGTAAGGACTAAGTACATATGCACACCACACTTTAGTGTTTATTATTTATTTCAAATTTTGAAAAGAAAGCATCGTTTTCTTTACACATCACAAATACTTGCACATCTCTGTTGCTCTATCTATAAAACATGAACGGAATGTGTGGCTGTAAAGCCTGAAGCCTAAAGGAGGAGTGTATACTTATTTTTACAGTGTTATATATATATATATATATATAAATCAGTAATGCATGTGTGTTTAAACTTTTACCTAGTGTACTGTGTGCATCTTTCTATTAATGTTTATTAACTACAGTATAGCTCTAACTTTTAAAAACTAGGCTAAGAGGCCGATTCATTAATAGCGCCAGGTAGCGACAGATGAGCGACAGTAGCGTTATTTTCACAGCGCACGCTAGTATTCGCTGTGCTTGGCCGTTGTTCGGCTGTTGACAGCGACACAGTCGGTGTGCGTTAATGTTGAATACGGGGTTAGGAGTCGCTGTTTGACAGGTTCCGCGCTGTATGGGAACGCATGACAGCGAATGGCCATAGCGAACGGCTCCCAGCATATTCATTAACAAATCACGCTCAAAAAATTCTCGCGCTGCGAAATGCTTGTTTAAACCCCAGAGCGCTGGCGGCGATGGGTTAAAAGTAGTTTTTTAACCCCCAAACAACCATATTTTTTGAAAAAAAAAAAAAACATGTTTTTCAAAACATTTTGTAATATGAATACATTAATATCAGACCTGTAATATTAATTCTGCACAGATTTTTTTTTTTTTTTTTTAACCTTAAAAAAAATATCTAACATTGCAGAAGTGGTCACAGAATTTTTGACATTTAAAAAAAAAAAAAAAAAAAAAAAAAAACATTAATAGCAATTAATTATGAATATTTAAAGATTGTTCCATTGAAATGCATTGGAGAGCACCAGGTAGCGAGAGGTCATACCTGTCGCTGTTCAAGGTCGCTCGCTGGCGCTGTGGGGTGAGGCTGGAATAATGATGAATGATTCGCTATCTGGCGCTCTGTCAGTCGCTAAGCAGGATCGGCTTGATAAATGTGTGATTGCGGAGGGGAGCCGGCGTACTCGTGGCGGTGACCGTCATTACCGTTCCCTCACCATTCGCTACCTGGTGCTATCCCTTGTTAAATAAGGGCCTAAGTAAATAATATTCATTGTGATCGGAAAAGTAAAAGTAAACACCCACTATTTTTTGCAGCAGAACATACCTTTTTGACTCAGACTGCATAGTGCTCTCCAATAACATGACCAAAACTGTGTATGTATATTGCATAGCATTTTTTAGATGAATATATTTTATGAAAATTGGTCCCTCTATTACTAATTTGTTATGCAGTCCATAAACCCCACTGGGAAATCCAGATTCGTCACTGGCAGTCACATGATTGTCAGACATTCGCGAATGAGGAAGTGGTTAACATATGGGTATAGGATCGCTTTAATTGTAAATTAAATTGTGAGTTGTGTCACCTGGCACGGCAGCCCCTTAAAGTGGACCGTCACCCTCCCGTGATCGGCCCGGGAATCTATAAGATTCCCGGGCCGATCACCTCCCTCCCCGCGGGACATCCGAGATCGGGATGTCCCGCGGGGTGAAACCCCCCCAAACACCCCAAATCCCCTTACCTTGTCTTCCCTCTAGACATGCGCACGCCCGTGCCGGCCGTCTGTGAATGGCCGGCGCGCGCGTCAAGAGTGACGCGCGGGAGGCGGCGGCGGAGGAGCCGCTTGTCCGCGCCTGTCAAAAGTCTTGTCCGTCGGCGCTGGGAGCGGGGAGAGGTGAGTTTTTCGGGGGGTTCGGGGGGGTTTCACACAGCGGGGCACCCCGATCGGGGGTGCCCCACCGAAGTGGACCAAGACCCAGGATAGTCAAAATCCTGGGTGTTGGTCCACTTTAATTATGCCGCATACCTACACCTCCTTGTGATCGCTATGAAGCCAGAGAGAGTGTGAAGCCATGCAGAGGCATGCCCCCCCCCTCGACCATGTGCACAATGAAGGATGTAAACCAATGGCTGGGCAGGAAAGGCCCACAATGCCAAACCAGAGCAGAGCATGAAGGGAGGCAGGACCCAGGGGGGAACAATCATGCAAACTGCCACCTAACAGGTGGGAGGCTCCAGCCAGCACTAGCTAACATGCTGAATAGGGAGTTAACCACTTGACCTTTCACTGGGTTTATCATCTTTGATCATTGCGGTAAGGCACTCCCAATATTTATAAACTATATGTGTTCATCCATTGTGGGTTGTTTTTTAATATATTTATATGCGACTGTACCACTTCAATTGTGTCAGGAGTATTACTAGTAGGACTAGGACTATTTATAGATTTACACATACATTTCTACTGTTGTTTTTATGGTGTAGTGTGTTTTTTTTAATTGGTTTAATCATGTCAGTAATGGTGCTTAATTTTCATTTTCATATATAATTAGATGCTTTTCTGAATGTATTTGGGTCTTTAATAGGCAATATGTTTTATTTTATGGCTTCATGTCTTTAATTACTTAGACCCTACTGACTTATTTTATTTTGTTTATTTTGGCACTCAAAGGGGGATTTTGTTTTTTCTCACATGACATGAGACAACAGACCCTGTCTGTATTGCCAGTAAAAAATATTAGTAAAAAACATTTCCAGAAAAAGTCAGGACATACATATTATTTTACTAGTGGGTGGAGCCTTATTGTAAAAAGAGCAAGATAGTTGGGATAACCAGAGAGCATTGTTATAATATGGCCTTGCCTTCCCTTAATACTTCTGGCAGCTTGTAAGTTTCCTCAGCGAAACGGTTGCCCAAGCCAAGACATTAATTGCAATTTATTTACAATAATTAGGGGTGCTCTAGGTCTTGTCATAATTTGAATTCCCTTTCTAATGTGTACAAGTGTACCTCTTGCCCTAATAGATAACGGATTTCCCTGTGGTGGAGTGGGATAATCAAAGTATCGAGCCTAGCTTAGAAGAACAGTATTACTCGAGTTTGCAGTGATGCTTTACATACTGTTCAACAGGGATGTGGATTTTTAAAATAAAAACTGACATTAACTGGTGCCTTTAGGCGACACACAGAGCATCTGCCAACTAACATGCATAACTAACAAGCAGGGCATGCTTCATTAATTCATTTAGACAGCTAGGGAAAAGAAAAGGATTTCCACATCAAGCCAGCAAGGAGAAACTCTATTGGATGTACATGAAAACCATTGCAGTCTAGGAAAACTATAATCTAGGAACACACACTTTATAGAAACATCTAGTCTTCCTTTGATTTAATAACAAAGGAATCAAGATACATCTTGTGATAGCAGCAAAGGGGTTTACTGGCTTCCCGACTAAAATAAAATCTTAATTAATTAAGAGAAATTATGAAACAAATGTTAAAACAAGGAACAAGAACATATAAAGCATGCAACCTTGTAGAATACAAAGCCTTAATATACTCACAAGTGCTGTTCTCTTCTTGTGCACAGCATTTTCCAAACTTGTTGTATGGTCTGTTCCTACAGCCTCAGAAAAGTCACCAAGGCCTATGTCATGACCATGCTTAGAACCTTCTTTTTTAGCTTGCATACCAAATATATCTGGGATGTCAATCTCTCCTTTTTCTCCTTTTACAAAATGGGCAAGTTCTGCTGAGGATGCATTGTCAGGGATGTCTGCTTTTTCAGCTTCCAGGACATCGTCGTGGATTCCAAACTGAGTAGGATCAGGCATGTCCCCTAATATTTTGGTAACCTTAATGTTTTTGGCCCCTTCAACTAAGCCGCCTCCAAACACTGTACTCCAAAGAATCTGAAATATTCCCCATACTATAGTAAACACGAACTGGAAAATACCAACAAACAGCGTCCAGAAAAATGAGAAGAAAACTTTTACAAATTCCTTAAGAGTCATTTTTTTAACCTTTCTAAATTGTTTACTAATATTCTTCAAAGTCAACATTTTGAAAAAGTTGGAAGTATTTTTCCTAAGTGCTGTACAAGCTACAATAAAAGCAGAAGATGATTCCAATGACTGTTCTTCCTCATCTTCTTCACCAACTTCAAGAAGATGGTGAGGTTCCTCCTCCTCTTCTTCTTCAGGCCTTTCAGCTGCATCTGATTCAGAAATCTGTGATGCCAACTGCATTTCAAAAATGGTGTCCTCACAGAAGTTAACAAACAGTTCCATCTTTTCCTGCTCTCCGCCTTCATTGACGACATCAAAAATAAACTGCCTTTTTGACTCTTTTACTTGTGGCTTCTCCCACTGCGTTCGACTCGACTCACTAATTTCAAAATATACTCTTTCTATTCTCTTTGCTCCACCCATGATCTCAATACGACCCAAGTATGGAGAAAAGTAGCTTAGAACGCTGTTTGCAGGATCTAGCAAGCACTGAAGGCGGGAATCATTTGGCATATGCTCTGAGAGATTAGTTAACAACACAGCCACATTAAACCCAATATCTTTAGCCGGTTCATGGAATCGGTCTACAAATTCAACATAGTTAAACATGTCATTTTCATCTGCTTCAGCACAGGAGAGAAGGAATTCAATTTCAGACTGGGCATACTGCTTTTGGCCCTCCATGGCTTTTTGGAACTCCTTTTTGGAAATAATGCCCTTCCCCTCTGGGTCGTACTCTTTGAATGCATCAGAGCTAGTTAAGTCTTTCAGCTTTAGAAACATATCAAAAAACTTCAGGATCATTTCAACATTGCTGGAAGATTCTACAAGTGTGTCAACCATCTGTTTTCCAATAGTCCCATTTACTACATTGCCTGCAAATTTTAAAAGATAGAAAATAAAGTGAATAAGCTTATAAATATTTGAATAATAGATTTCAAGAAGCTCTATTGTGAAAATGGTATAATAATACATCTGTGCAAAATTCTAAGTAGCAATATTCTAGAGGAAGGGGTTACCTAAATAGCCTTTATCAAAAAAGTTCCAGCCATGCTTGTTTTCCTTTACTAAGGGGAATAAAAACAGGGGTGACAGGTTTGTGACTGTATCATTCTGCTTTTACAGGGGAGAATTGCTCAATCTGAAAGGTCTGTTTTCTAAACCTGTACTGTATGTGCTGAAATAACTTCAGCAGTTCTTCTGAAGTGTTCAGATGCCATCATGCACTTTCTTTGGGTGGATATTAAAGTGGACCAACACCCAGGGGTGATCGGCCCGGAAATCTATAAGATTCCCGGGCCGATCACCTCCCACCCCGCGGGACATCCGAGATCGGGATGTCCCGCGGGGTGAAACCCCCCAGAAACCCCAAAAAGATCTTACCTGATCCGCCGCTTCCGCCGCCGCCGCCTCCCGCGCGCCCCTCCAGGCGTGCGCGCGCCCGCGCCGGCCCTCTGTGAATGGCCGGTGGGGGCACACGCGCGCCGAGAGTGATGCGCGGGAGGCGGCGGCGGAAGCGGCTTGGACGTTCCTGTCCCCCGCCTGGACGTTGGCGGGGATTGGCTGCGGCGTTCACGTGGGAGCGGGGAGAGGTGAGTTTTTTGGGGTTTCTGGGGGGTTTTACACAGCGGGGCACCCCTGATCGGGGTGCCCCGCCGAAGTGGACCAAAACCCAGGATAGTCAAAATCCTGGGTGTTGGTCCACTTTAAAGTGGACAATGCTCCTTTTTTCCCACAGGCATGTGGGAATGCAAAAAGTTAACCAGGTCTCCTATGCAAATGTGGAATGGTACCCTTGAAAAGCTGTCACTTGATTTTACTTTCTTTTGTTAAAGGAAAACAACATGCTTGTGGGGGTTTTGTTTTTACACAGATTATATAAATAACCCTCTCCCCTCCCTACACAACTTTAATATTAAAGTGGATGTCCATGCAGTGTAAATAAAATTCATTCCATGCGACTCGTTCCTATCCATCCCCACACAGTTAACTTGGGGGATATTAAAGGATGCCTGATCCTCTGATGTGGTTAGTTAGCCCAATCAGTGCAGCAGTAGCAGTGGCGCTATACAGTGCTGTCTGTGGTGGCCTATTAGGCTAAGCACTGGGGGATGGATGTGAATCTTATATACATTGCCTGGGCTTCCACTTTAATGTCAAACAAATTTGAATATAAACTGCCAAATTTACACTTTTGGTTCAGATTTTTGGTTCAGACATCAATTTTCATTGCTGCTTTGTGTTGCCTCAGGTTTTAAACCCTTCTACAGTGGTGAATCTGCCAGGCAAGCGATTGCACTGTATGAGGAACATGGCTGAAACTTTGCCCAAAAAGTTTGAAGCAACATAGAAAAAAATCATTTTGGTTGGAAAATCAGATTACATGCAAAAACGTAAGTAACTTCGAGCAATTCAACAAAGCTGACTAATTAAAACTGTCCAGCTCAAAAAGGCGGCTGACATATTTACGTTTCCATACGAGAATTGCTTTAGTAAGCAAAAATTTCTGGAAACTTGAATTTTCCAGCTGAAAATAGTAAATCTCTGAAAGTGTCTCTGGCGCTGAGAAGTCTTTAACCCAAATGGTGCATTTGTTTCCTACGTTTCACACAGCTTCAGAAAGATCAGGTGACGTCACCATGTGATATATCACTGTAAATCTGTGACAATTGTTTTTTAATGCACTTGTGCAACTATTCACTGTTATGAAGGATCACATTCATCCATGTAATGCTAGATATGTATTTAGTAATAGATCAAGGCAACTGGACTTGCTGTTTTCTTTTGCTTCACATGGTTTGTTATTAATAAAAAAGGCCGCTGTATAGACCACCTCTATTGTAGTTGTCTAGATTTATTCCTACAGATATGCAGGAGAGAGGTCCATGATAACACAAATAGGAACTTCAATATTATCACGCACAAGAGAACAATTGACCCCCATCTTTATCATGTTAATGGATGCAGAGAAGGCATTTGACAGGATAGAGTGGGGGTTCATGGAGTTATATAGGCCTAAAAGACGGGATGGTAAATTGGATATTAAGTCTATATGGCAAACTTACACCTAGGATAAAAATAAATGGAGGAAGGTCAAATAAAGTTACCATCAGAAACAGGGGAAGACAGGTCACCCTTGATATTCGCTCTAATAATTGAACCATTTTTAAGAACCCAGACATTAGGGGATTGAAGATATCATAAGGTATGCTAATGCAGATGACAATTTGTTCTGTCTGCAAGATCCAGACAAAGGAATCCCAATGAAGAATTTGAAATATTTGGATCAATTACAAACTTTAAAGTGAACCTTGACAAATCAGAATCTCTTACTAAGATTTTAGTAGGGAAGAAGAAAGGCTTAAAAACACATTCTCATTTAGATGGGGCTCATCAGCTATAAATGTTCTTGGGGTGAAGACTGGAAAAAGAACTGAGGCTAATTTTCATTTCAACTTTTTACCCATTAAGGATAAATTAAGACTAAACCTACAAGGATCTGTTGATGTTCTCATAGATAGTGCAAGTAAATATTATAAAGATGGTAATCCTTCCTAGGCTATAAATTTTATTTCAAGCTGTTCTACATAGAATACCTCAGAGTTACTTTCATGAGCTAAACTCAATTGTGTCACAATTTATTTAGCAGAATAGGAAACCTAAAATCAGACTCCCGGTACTCCAGAAAGCAATGAAAGACAGGAGGTTAACCATTCCAAATTTTGTAAAAATATTGTCAGGCTGCACAAATTCAATGTACACTGAATTGGACTTAAGACTCAATAAGAGAGAGAAGTGCGTCATCATAGAAAACAGCTATGGGGAGAGAGAGAACTCTCTTTACTTTTCCTAATATATATATATATATATATATATATATATATATATATATATATAGAGTCTGTTTTTTTTTACATTCATTTTCCTTGTGTGTTTTTTCCTTGGTGGTGTTTTTTTTTTGTCATGAGGTGAGTGGGGGTGGAGTAAATTGAGGACAATAAGTTATCATGAGCGCATAGAGATTGAGCTGCACTGAAAATAAGCATTAGTTGCTTGTGAATATTGATTTGTGTAAAATGCAAAAAGTGATTATACATGTATTGCAATGTGATTTACTTTGTAAAAAAATGTTTTGATATGTTAATCCGAGTCTTATCAAAGTTACCATGATGGTAATGGTCCTGTGCATAAAAAGCTGTAAGCATGCAACATCCTAATATCCTAGTGAGTCCAGCAGCAGATGGGTAAGCTTGGGCTTCCCCTAAAATGTGTTGTGATGATAGATGACATTTATGCTACTGCCATAAGATAGCTTGATGGATTTGAATTTGACGATTAAAAGCTACATTTTAATAATCCTCTGGTGTGCTGCTGGATTCACTAGGATTTGCCTCTCATCATCCCACTGAATCGTTTGCATTTGCATTGCTTCATTCATATTGTTTGCTTGCAGTTATACATGGATGCTGACTGGTAATAAGCAGGTGAAATGTACAAAGACGTTAATTCCATAGACAATAACTGTGACCTGTATTGCATTTTTATTGGGGCGGGTAGATGGTGTCTTCTGGAGTACCAGTATTATGCAACAGTTGCATTTTGATATACAGACATATTCAGAAAACAATTACAGATACATGTATGATTAAAGTGCGAAGATTCCCGGGCCGATCGATTCTCTCCCCCCCGAGTTTGGATGCCCCGCTGTGTGAAACCCCCCAGGTCGCCCCATTCACTTATGTTGCTTCCCGGTCCAACAGCGCATGTGCAAGAGGGCACGCTCCCTGTTAGAGGGAAGCAGGGGACGCAGCCCCCAGCCGGCTCTGGTCTTAGACGAAGGCTTAGACGCTGTGACATCAGTGGTTTCAAACGTGCTGATTGGACGAGCGGCCACGCATGTGCCGTAGGACAGGGAAGAGGTAAGTTCCCCTTAGCGATCTGGGGGGTTTCAGACAGTGGAGCACCCCCGATCAGGGTGCCCTGGGGGAAAGGACCAAGACCCTGGATAGTCAAAATCCTGGGATTTGGTCCACTTTAAAGTAATTTTGCTTCACTAACTGTGCTGTTTTGAAGGAGTTGTTCGGTTTAAAAAGGACTCTTGGGCCACCCATTCCCTGTCACTGGTTCCACCTGATTCAGGATACCCTACTGTGTGGGCATCCCCAACTGTGCGCTTGTGGTGCCAGCAACCTTGAATAACTTCTAGAGTGGCAGAGGTAGCCGCAACACCTACCAGATTTGAAGTACTTTGCTTAGCTGTGCACCCCACGGCTTCCTCTGCATTCCTACTCTGCATTCTCATTCTGGCAGACATTGAAATTTTGCTGGTCGCCAAAAGCGCACAGATCGGGGTGATCTGGGCGAGGCCTGCACATGCGCTGTCAGATCGTAGGACCGAGAGGACTATAGGTGAAACACCAGTGGGACATCCGAAATCAGAAAAGTCTTCATCCTATTGATTAGTCTTAATCGTTGTGTAGTTTTGATACTCTTTGAGTAGTTGTAATAGATGTGTAGTTGAATAGCAACAGGTAGTAATACCCATCATAATTAGTGAATAATTTGGTTGAGCTGAAGCTGGTCTGGGTGGGGAATGCTTTTGTTTCAATGTGCCTTAGAAGGAGTATTCATTTTTATAACATCTGACCAGTTCTAAAAGTAAACTAACGCTATGCAAGTACAGTCTGGAAGCTCCTCTGCAAATGTCCTAAATGAAAACTCACCTTCTAAAAGGGAAAGCAACATGACTACCATATCTTGAAGGAGATCAAGAAGTTGTTTAAGTAATTCAATCTGGCTGGAGTCCTGCAAATTAAAATCACAGTATAGCATATCAATAATTTATTCCCATGAGTTTAACTAAATTATGAAAAATGTGCTTATGCAGGGATCTATTATTCCAGTCTCTACACAAATTTCTCCCATATAAGCCTGATCATGAAGAAGACTGTACACGTTAGCTGTATAACGTTCATGTCAATCACAGTCACAGCAATGCCACTCAAAATATAAAAAAAAAAACCACAATATTTAGGGAGAATTATTTACCTGTGGGTGGGCTCATTTAAATGATCTACTGAATACAACAAATCTCATAAAAATAATATGAACCAAAAGGCTGCCTTTCTTAACACTGCAAATCACATCTATACCACCAATATCAATTAGCAGTCCATGCATGTTGTACCCAGGAAGAAGAACTTCCCAAGTCATCGCTTTCATTCGCATGATTTTCATGTTTTCAGTATCTTTTATAGATTATGTATTCACTTCAGGGGGCTAATCATTAACCATGTAGCAATTAGAGCTTTTCAGCTGTATCTGGTGTACAAAGTTTAATATTATTTCACATCTGTAAATGTACTGCACCGAATACTAATATTTTTTTCTATGGATCCTACTGGTAATATTCTAATAAAAATACCTGCAACAGAAATGACATGCCTTATGCAAAATGAAAAAATCTCTCTAATAATAATAATGTATTTGCTTTTTGAAGGTAAGGGATCGGAAAAAATGACAATAGGTAGCATGGAATGAGTTTAAACTGTCTCCAGTTTAAATGCTTCTCCATTTGTTATCCTCTCGCCTTTAAAGCAAGGAAAGGCTGCAGCCACCAAGAGAATGAAGGAGGCTATTTTCTTCCAGAACATGGTCACAAGCCACTTTAGAGAGAGACCTATGTTAGGTCAAGTATAGTGGGCTAAAACATACCAAAATGTCCCAATTCAAGGGTAAAAGTTAAAGAACACTTTTCTAATACAAAAAGTGTTTACATGGAGCATACAGTTTAGGAACCACAGCATTTCCATGATTTCTAAAGAGTAGGCAGCACCATGCTAATAAATAATCTCTTTATGTCTCTTTGGGCTTTTTCCAAGCTCTCAGAAGTTGCTGGGTAATCATTTCGTCCACCCTTTATTTTCATCCTCTATTTCCTTCACTGACTTGTCAGGGTGATTTTTTTTCTTTACCCTCTTGCTGCTTCTTTGTCTCACTTGGAGGTTGCAGCCCTCTCTTGATAAATGAGAGAGCACAGTAGCACTGCTCTCTTTGAAGCTTGAAGACAAAACACAGTAATGTAGATAATCCAAAGTAGACTTACACCTTAATGCACAGAGCACTGCTAGGACTCTTCCCCTCCTGGCTCAACTGAGATGACAGCTTCAAATGTATGACAAGCCAATGGGGCGCTCATTGTAGCTGTGTCTGATCATTTGCTGCAAGCTGGTGTTCCTCCAATAGGATGCAACCACAGGGCAGCCAAAGTACTACATCCTATTGGAGAAGTGCAAATCCAATGCCCGATCCCCTCAGTTAGTTAACTAAGCCTTCACCAATTAATTTAAACATCGTCCCTTTTTATAATACAGACAAACAAAAGAAATACCTGTGACAGTTTCATTTGCATGTTTGCGAAGACGTGAAGAAAACCAACGACAGCATCCCATAGCCTGCTGTGTGCCAAACTCTGCTGGTTCCCTATGCATGGGCCCTGCAAACAGAAGATATATATATACAATGTTGACCATCTAGCGGGTGGCATTAGGTAAGCAGTATGTAATTTTTTAGGTTTTCACATTCTATTGACATTGCCATTTTTGATGCTATGCATCTTGCTTTGCAGGTTGGCCACTATATCCCGGTAAGGCTCAGATGCGCCTATTGTTTCTTAGTTGAAGGGTAAGTACTTAAAGCGGACCAAAAACCACATTTTTAACTAGCATCCCCTGAATTGCTCCAGCCATAAACAGAACCTTTTGCCTATTTTTACTGCTCTTGCGTCATTCTAATCCCAGTAATCCCAGATAATGGCGCCTGTTTTAGCTGTAAAGCTCCATCTCCTCCATTCATTGCCACCGCTGTGTGTGGCAATGATGTCATTGACACACTTATGCAAAGACTGATCACCTGTCATCTTACAGAGAGGGAGAGCAAAAAAAAATCAGTGTTCCAGGACAATTTGAAAAGCAGAAATATCCATTTCTAGTTCTACGCCCTAAGAAGGGAGTATCGGCAGGGGCTTTGGCTAAATGTATTTTACAAGTTCAGATGGTTTTGGTCCACTTTAAATGCTTTCTCTGTAGTGCAATATGTGAGCTTTTAAAGTGGACCAAAACCCAGGATTTTGACTATCCTGGGTGAGTGGCAACTTACCTCTTCCCGGTCCTACGGCGCATGCGCAGCCACTCGTCCAATCAGCGCGTTCGGAACTGCTGACGCCACGCCACCTAAACCTTCGTCTAAGGCCACCGGCTGTGAGCGCGCTGGCGGACCCAACCCCCCACTATCCTTTAATAGGCAGCATACCCGTGCCGGGCACATGCCCTAATAGAGGGATAGCCGGGGTGTGGCCACGGCTCGTGCATATGCTGTTGAACCGGGAAACAAGGTAAGTGTATGAGGCGATCTGGGGGGTTTCACACAGTGGGGCATCCTGATTTTGGATGCCCAGAGGGGGGTGGGAATTGATCGGCGTGGGTTTTGGTCCACTTTAACACCATTAAAGGAGCTTGCATTTATACATCTGAACAAGTTGTTGCATTTACCTAAAGCTGTTAGCAGAAGAATAGAAGGTGTGTATTTCAAGACCAGCAATGCAGCTTTAGATGGTATTTCACAATTGTATTCAGTTACAAATATGTGTATACATTTAAGCACCTGTCTGGGCATACTAACCTTCTGCTACCATATCCCCAGTGGGAATAGAGTAAATAAGCTATTTCAAAGCATCTCAAAATCTCAGAATATATGTAAATGCCATATGTATGTAAAGCAAAGTCGTTTTCCTTGCTTCAATTTCTGGGTCATAGCTAACCCGGGAATGACATGTCATTGCAGAGCTATATGATTCATGAGTATGCTCTGCTGTGGTCAGAAACCACTGTGGGTTCACTATGGCTTGACCAGGTCAGTCACACAAAGGGACAGAGTTGCTGTTTTTTGTGTGGCCCTGGAGGAATGAGATTAAGAGGAGGGCAAATTTCGGAGGCATTATAAGGCTTCTACCTGGTGCTGCAGGAAATGGAGGAGAGGCACATGGGACAGGCATCAGGGGACCTGCTTGCTCCCTTATTATTGCAGGCCCTTTAATGCTATATATATAGCTATATATATATATATATAAATAAATATATGCTATATATAAACTCTCGCAGTTTGTAATTATTTTAATAGTTATTTCTACATCATGAAAAATACATTTACAAGTTTAGATAAAATATGCTGAAAATGTAAAAACAGAGCTCATAAAAGTAAATTATCCCTGTTTGAGGGCTAAATATATTACATGTGTCCTCACTGGTTTATCAGCAAAAAGAAAGACTCAGCGTTTCATAGAAGACTTCAAGAATACAAGGCTTTAGAGCTGTAAGATGTGACGGGTTAATTTGAAGTGAAAAAAAAAAAAAACACGCGCACAAACTGCTGCTCCTGTATAGATTGCAAACATCAATGAAAGATCTGTTTAGAAAAGTTCCTTGAAAGTCAGTTTCTGGCTGCTAAAACTATACTTTAAACACAATGTCGCCTGGCTGCAGATAAGAGGAGAGCAGATGTTGTCCACCATAAGGACAGCTGCCAAATCTCAGCTTCTCAATTCCTTTAGAGGCCAAAATATAAAAACATCCATGAATTGCTTTGCACTATAGTTCAGAAGATTAAAAAAAGAAAGAAAGGCACAGTTAGCGCAAATTCGAGTGATTGCCCAGCCAAACTTAAACGTTTTCCAATTTTGTAGGGTTACACATGGCAATGCTCTAATTTTTTTCCTTTATAAAAAAAGTTAAGAGAGTAATTGTAAAATAAAGTTTTGTGTCATGTTCCTCATGTCTGAGATGAGAGTGGCATTACTGAGTGATGCAAGCACACTGTGTGCATTACACTGGAGTGAGCTGAGCTGTGACTCACAGTGTGGAGAACTCCATTTTAGCCTAATAACAGAAGGGATGTCAACCTGACACAAGTCTCAGGATTTAATTGGTGGTCAGGTGAGGTGCTGGAGGCAGAAGAAGAAGAGGAAGAAGAAATTCCCATTCAAGTGCAAGAGAGAATTATCTGTAGCCCTGATATTTTTTATTTTTCATTGATGATTATTGATGCGTAATACACTGTAGTGCCACACACAGGGGCTTGGCCTTGTTTAAAAAGCAAGATTTTAAAGGGACAAGAAAACAAATTAAGCAATACTTCCATTTTGACCCCCGTAATTCGATTGGTGAGATTGAGCACCCCGCCGCGCAACACCTGTCTTCCATCTTCTCCTCCTCCAGAAGGGAATGATGGGAGTGGGAGTACGGAGGGGTGTAATTCCGTTCTGGAAGATGTGGAGATTTGAAGATCGGCTTTACACGGCAGGGTGCTTAATCTCACTAATCGGTAAGTCTTACAATAGCAGATGGAAAAGCTGTTTTTTTTACATCCCATTAATTATTAGATTATTATGTTTAGATTTAACATCAGCTGACTGACGTGGTGGGCTGGGGACAAAAAACAACCTAGGATTTCATCAGTCCTTGACTAGTCTGCAACATCCCTGATGATCTCTAACCCTTGTGGTTCCTGGCCAGTCAATGAGTGTTCTCCAAGGCTGAGGCTATAACATTGCATGGACGGATCATGGGCAAATGTCAGGGCCACCATCAGTGCAATATAGCTATAATTCCATTAGGGGGCCCTTCTGTAAATGGGGCCCAGACAGTACCACTGTTATTTTCTGATGCCACCCTGAATTTCTTCAATATGTTAATTTGTTTTACAGCTGCAAGATTGCATTCGGATATTGGTGGGTTCCAAGGTAGCGTTGAAAAGTTTGTTTTTTGGCTGGTATTCATGTTCGTAAAGAGTGTAAGTTAAATAGTAGGGGTAAAGAGGACCCTCATATATTAAGTGACAACTTGGAAAATAATGTGTCATCAGGGAAAATAAGGGTTGCCCTAGAATACTGAGGATGTATGGAAGGGGGCCTTGGGTATTATGAGGGCTCCATTGTCCTTTTATTGTCCCCATTTTGCTGTTAACACTCTCACTTATTTTTTTGTTTAATGAATTCAAGCTAGATTTTATATTTTCTAGGTAGCATGCTTACTGCTGGCTCATGGGGCAATGAGTGGAGTCATTGTGATCCTTATGGAATAGCTGAAGGAGTAGCCACAGCTATCACATTTAGTTATGCAAAGAGGATTAGTGTCAGGGTAAATCGACCGTGATATGGGCATTTGACTTATAGGCAACAATAACTATGACTAAAACTAAACTAGATATGCTCATCTACACAGATTGTCTTAAGTTGTGGCTGTCAGTGAAGATTCTCATTCATCCAGACTGTAGTAATAATGTAAGTAAAGGTAATTGCACACATGATAGACTCCCATCTCACTTTTTCAATCTTGAATTGAGCCAGTCAGATTTCAAGATAAATATAACAAATGCCGAGACATTGCTTTTGGTTCTTATGTACAAGTACTGTAAATTATAAAGCAAACACCAAATTCTCATAAACATACTCTGCTGCAATCTAGATCTCTGCTGTAAAAACCTTTGAAGTGAAATCATTTGAAATGAACACAATTTATAAACGTCTTCCTACCTGAATGTATTCTGTGAGTGAATTAAATATTTGTTTGGTAACAGCTAGAGACTTGGAGAAGTTGTGCTGCCCAGATTCATCAATCACATCCTTCCCTGAGTAGTACCAGTAAAAGTCGCTAATAGATTCCTGCAGATGAAAGCACAGAAGCATGTGAACTGTTTATATAGTATAACAGTATTGAGCTTGCACATCAGATGCATCATTTAATTATACAGTATCTGGTACCGAGTTCTCCACCAGGAAGATGTGACATAAAACCTCTAAAACATTACAGATGACTGAAGGTTATAAAGCACCAACAGCCACCCAATCATTGCTGCTCTGTCTGCATATGTCACTTCTATTTGATTGCATCTATTCCTCTAGAGGTTATCCATGTAAGCCAATAACAAAACCAACATTGACATGTTGCTTACTTTATGTACAGAACAAGAAAGATCTGATGACGCTCTTTCTTGTTTTAATAATCCCAACATTTCAGAGTGTCATAGGACCCTTTATCAAGGAACATATAAGCAGAGCCTAACAAAGCAATAAGGAAAAACACCAATGAGCGGGAGCCCATTGATGTCATGATGATGTCAGTGTTTACTAACATAATGATACCCTTTCCACATCCCCTGCTTGGTGGCTAGTGGATGCAGAACCGTGATTTCATCTGACTGGATCTGAGCACCTACACCCTGGTTATATATGGCTGCAAGCATGTGGACATTTCAGTGCCCCATACTTCTGGCCTACAGCACAGTGCTTCCATCTGATCGGGGTCTGAGAGCAATAAAGTATATAAAATCAATTTTATTTCCCAGGCAACTCATCTTTGACTCCTTAACAATTTTGATTGAGTTGCAGACAGCTGATTCTTACTGCCCTCCGCTGCTGAATAACACCCTCAATCTAACTAATGTCATGCAGTCTTAGTGGGGTATAGTTCGGAAACACTCACATGACATTATGCTGTCACTAGGGTGGCAAATAAGTTCCCCTTCCATAGCATTTTTCCTAACCTAATGGTGGTGATGGTTGGGTAATAAACAATCTGTTCAGAAGTCCAAAGAATGAATACCGTAGATTTTGCCCTTTTTTTCTTGGGTTATAGACACCTGCCATTTTCCACATGCTTGATGGGCTTTCTTATGTAGGCACACTTATCTGTTCTATTAAGCTAACCTATACCTACAACCGGGCTTTGGTCCCAATGGATGATATGAAACTCATTGAAGACCACTGAGACTGCTGCATGTTTAAAATAGACCTCAGGAATATGCAAGGATACGTTGAGAAGCAATCTATAAAAACCAAGAGACCGCTCTTTGGGTTATCATGGGGCCAAGCACACTGAGCATCTAATTCATTACTGGGGTATTAATTTAAAAAACATTAACACTGAAAGGAAAAGAATAATGCAAATATGTCTGATATTCTAAGCCCCAATATTGGAGGTTGTCAGCCAGCATAAGATTTGATGACCAAAAAGCTTCATTTTGAATTTATTGGATAAAACACCAGAGTGAATAAAAACACAATACAAACACAAAATAAAAGCTGTCTTATTTACCTGGAGACGGAGAAGGTAATCCACAGTGCTAATAATGATATTTACAGTGGTTGTGTTACCCATCTGGGTTCTAAGGAAATTTTGAAAGTCTAATAAATAAAGTAATAAACGAGAATGTCAAAAAATGAACACAGGACTAAAGGATTTAATGCAGAGAAACTATCAATATATTGGACAATTGAAACTACTGTATGGAGGTCACTTCCTGTTTGGCAGTAACCAATTTGTTAGAAAAAAATGTTCTTCTCCTTCATTACGATGCAGTCTATAGGTCAACTGCAGATTGTTTTTTTATAATGTTTTATAATGATTACCCATGATCCTTAGACAGTAGGTGGAGCCATGTAAATGTGGCTTAATGTGGCCAGGTCCAAGTGCAGACATTAAATAGGTGCTCTAAAGTTCTGTGGGGGGCAACAATGGTGGGGCCATGTGATTTAATGGGCCAAGATGTGGTCAATACCTAAGCACCCCCCTGTTATGGCATTGACAGTTACTCCAACCACATAGCGTGCAATAGAGAGATACAGCTTTTAAATCAAAAATCAAATCAGGGACTGTAGCTTCTTAATTGACTATGTGCCCAGAACAAGGACTGTAATCTATATTAGGTTTTGGTGAAGTGGGCCATAAAAAAGAAAGACCACAATCCCGATGTATTTAAAAAAACCTCCCATAAACATTCAGTAAACAAAAGTTTATAACTAATTCATGCACAGTGGGCAGTAAACATAAAGAAACAGGATAACTGAATGCTTTCTTATTTGACCCTGCTGCCTGAAACACAACCCACCACTTCATATTTTACATTCTTGTATCCTACCATTATTGTGGCCTTCACATAGAAGCTGTAGGAACCTGAAGAGGTCTCTTGTAAATTCATCATTCTGTAAAACCTTTTCACCTTAAACAAGAAAAATGATGGCAAGTCATGTTAAATAAATACATTATGTTTAGGATAAATCTTTCTAGATATACTATCATCTAATTATAAAACACATTGTTAAGACATAATGCACAAACAGCTAGATCACACGTCTCACCAACAAATAGAAACAAAAAACTGCAAACACATTTAGGAGTATCTTTTCGGGTAAATGTTTTTCTTTTATGTTTCAAGTCTATATTTTATACTGAATATGTACAAGATATTCCTCAGTCAGCTTGTCAAGCTATACAATAACAGTAAGTTGAGTAAGAAGGCAAAATGTACAAACAGTACAGAGTTTCCCTCACTTAGATCTGCAATATCTCTTGTTCATTTAACCCCATAACTGTTTTGTCCTCTTGATAAAATAAACTATTAGGTTCAGTTGAGCAGACCGTTGACCCTTACCGCCCCCTCACCCTGTGTCCCAGGTCCCACACTTTTCCATTTTACTAGGACAGTTAGGGGGTTTAAACAATGGTGGTCAAATTGCTGTTAAAGGTGTTCCCCAAATGTAGCCCCAGATCAGGGGCACTGTGGCAGTCATCCTCTATCTTTTCTTTTAATTGAAAAGCAGTAGTGACCTTTCAGTTTTTCACTAGTAATGTGTTCCCTTATATCAAAGACTTGGGAGCCTGTTCCAGGCTATGCTTTTACCTTTAACTTAGCACACTCTGATGATATGAACTGTCCTAGTGAAATGAAAAAAAAACTTCCATCCAAAATGTGTCCCCATTAGCAGAGCAGCTCTAGACACGCAGTGCCAAGTTATGATGCCTGCCAGTTAGCATCTTCTTTTGTGGATATAGCGCTAGTTTTGGAATTACACATTGTTAAGCAAAAGAAGCCCCTAAAATCAATTTTAATAACCCCCAAAAAATAAATTTTGTGACATCTAGGTCCTGCATTTCCATTACTGACAAGTTACAATGCAAATTATGTACAAATACATGTGTTTAATATTATTTATAAGTTTTAAAAATATTCAATACAGTTCTGCCCATTGTACTCTATGGGATCTTGACCTACAGCTCCAGTCTTCATCTGCGAATGATTCAACCAGGGCACATGGTGCTGCAACATTTTTGGCACTAGTGTTAAAATGGACCAAAACCAGGGATTTTGACTATCCTGGGTTTTGGTCCTTTCCCCAGATCGCTGCAGCAAACTCACCTTATCCCGGTCCCACAGCACGACTAAGAGCAGCGGCTCTGACGGCCACATCCTCCGCTACCCTCTAGCAGTGCGCGTGCCTGTGTCAGGCATTTGTGAATAGCCAGGGCGGGCACGACCGGGGGCCCCTGGGGAAAGGACCAAGACCCAGGATTGTCAAATCTTTTGACTATCCTGGGTTTTGGTCCACCTTAAATAAGACACTTGGCCCCTGCTATTATTTATTTTTTAAATCGCCTGAGTGCTGCTGAGTGCCACTGAGGCAAAAAAAGTGGTGCTGTGTGGCACTGACAATTATTATGTCTCCCAGAATTTTGAGACAACAACATTAATTTCTATTCTTTTTATGACAATAAAATTATCCACCCCAACCTTTTCAGGATTTTTGGGGTTAGTTCAGCTGGGAAAGTATTTGAGGCAATACAGAGTAGGTTTCCGCAAGGATTTCCCACTGGTTTTTGTATTTTAGCTCTTCTTCAGTTTTCCATGAACTTTATATATACAGTAAAATTATTACACAAGGGGCTAAGTAACTAATACACTTGAAGACATCTCCAAATGTGAAACGAGTGAGGTAAGAGCTAAATAAATAGAGAAGAGCAGATAATTAATTGTCTGCAGGCTTATGCCGATAAGACGAAAGTTGGTCTGTTTATCAAGTGGAAACATGCAGCCCTCAGCATGACTTGTAAATGGTAACAAATGTCTGGAATAAATTGTAATTAGAAATTAATTTATCGGAAAAAGACCAATCACCTACCTCGTTCCCGGACAATGACTGCACATGGAAGAATAAATGGGGGGGGGGGGGGGAGGGTGAGACAAATAGAAAAACAGTAAGTTGTGGAGAATAATTTGAATTGCACATTTGCACATTTAACACTATCCAGTGACACGCTGGACCTTAAAGTATTATTTAGCTTGTCAGTGATGTAAATTCAAACTAATATTTTTCTGAAGTGGGTGTGCGATTAAGAAAGCAACACCCCTCGCAGCCCACCTTAGCTGCACTCCTGCATCTAAATGCCTTCCGTGGGCCTGGTTCAGGAGGAGGCAGGAGGATGATCAGATGCAGGACACAGAAGCGCAGGAGGGTGAGTGGACAGGACATGGGGGTACTGTACAACAAAACAATAATCCTTACCCAACCCGGGATCCAGTGGCAGCCCCAGCTCAGTTTCAAGTGTATAGTCAGGGAAAGCCTCTGTGCAGCAAATCTCTGCCTGTGCTTCTGCCCACAGGCAGCTGACATAGCTGGATCCCAGGTGAGGTCACTGGGGGGGGGGGGTGATTCTGGCACACTGTCTATTTTAGGGGATTGAGGGGATTCTACATGCTTCTTGTTATAGGCGGTTGTGGGGGGGAGTATTAGGCACACTGCCTTCTATAGGGGATTGGGGGAATCTGCACACTGCCTGTTATAGGGGACTGCACACTTCTGGTTATAAGGGTGGGCGGGTGGGGATACTGCCACACTGGCTAGTATAGGGGACTGGGGGGATTCTGCCACACTGCTTGTTATGGGAGGATTATGCCACACTGCATGTTATAGGGGATGGGGGGTATTTTAGCACACAATTTGTTTCAGAATATTTTTCTTTCTTATTTTTCTTTTCTAAACCCTAGCTGCTACGTATGGTCATTGTGTGCGTCTTATGGGTCGAAAAACACAGCCACTGGATTTATACATGTTTCTCGTGATCTCATAATAACGGTAAAATTTGTATTCAGGTAAACATTTGAAAAAGCTAACACTGATCAGCTAATTATTTAAAGACAATTACAGTAGTCTATCGGTCCTAGTCTGGTGCTCCAGCTCCTACTTGAACGTTGGATCCTGTTAGCTGGCACGCCCCCCTCCATTCACTGCAACTGTCTTTCAGTAAGCTGTATCATGAGATTGTGTAATATTAAAAAATCCACATAAACATGTTGGTTAGTGAAAGGAGGGGTCACTTATATAGCCAAACTAAATAAAACTCCCGCCAAGCTTGTGGTTTTCTTCTGGTAGGAATAAATTCTGGGGTTGCCAGATTCAAGGGAATCAGGAGTGAAAGAACCTGTCTCCCCTGATTTCCTCTTCCTTTCATTAAAAGAAAGAAACAGAGCCTGGCTGGATATTTCTTGAAGCCGTCCAGCATATTTATATGGATTTTAATCATTGGGCCATTTTTTCGCGCTAGTGCTCCTTTATGTCTAAACTAGAAGTGTGAACTATAGAAATTTTTTTTCATATCAAATCATATTGTTAAAAGATAAACAGATACTACTCAAACGCAAAAATGACTTAAACCAGACCAAGAGAACAAACAGTGCTCATATGCATCCCTCCCCAAGGCAATTTGATGCACATAAAAATTAACTGACCTTTTTCTAAACCCTTTTGTGGTAAATTATAGAAACAAAATGGCAGCTCATTCATCTACAGGCCGCCTGCAAAAAGGAAGTGATGCTGCACTTCCTGATACTGCTCATTGCCAGTTATGTCAGTTGAATCCAGGCAGCAGCATGGCTGAGATGCTAGGAAAGGAATCTTCAAAATGGCTGCTACTTTTCTTTTCTAACTGTGCCAGGCTGTTGGTCTGGTTTAAGGGACATCCAAATGTTCATTGATAATTTGTGTATAATCTTTGTGAGGATTCTCTCTTATCCAGGTTATGGTACATATTTAGCAATAAACCAAATCAATTGAGCTTATAGTATTTCTCAGTTCATTCTTGTGAATCTAGTACAAAATGCTACAGCAAATGCAGTTTCCTCAACACAACAATTAAACGGATTTTAAAAAATGAATAAAAAACTACAATTTATAATATAGTTTGTAATAATAAAAAGTACAGATTGTTTTGTCTATTCTCCAGTCTATTCTGCACTAAGGGAGAATCCTGGTCCATAAGGACACTAAACTAACTTAACCTACCCCCTCACACCATCTGTAAGCCCTACATTAGATATTTACCTTCTTCAATCAGAGCTCCATACTGTACCTTCCCCAAAAAGGGACATGTCCCTGAGAACCTGGAGATCATCTCAAATTGTTTTAAAAGGAATTTAATGTAATTTTTGACTCGAAGTTTGCTTTAATGAGTAGTTCCTGTCCTTATTTAGCAACAGATGGTGGGGTTAATATATTTCTGGACATAAACTTAAAGGGCAACTATGCGCCCCCTGAGAGGGAGTGGTCTCCATTTTTATAGGTTATGCACTTTATTTCCCCTGTATTTAAAGGTAAAGACTCCCTTTCTACTTATAGAAGTATTTGGGGGTCACCACAGCCAAAGGAATAGTCCAGTTTCACCTGCTTCTACTGTGTCAATCACACTTCCTCAGCCCCAGTATCCAAGCCGGTTTACGAACTTACAGTTGGTGAAAGGTACAGCAATGTATGCAGCTCAGCTGAGGGCTCCTTGTTCTGGCCTTCTACAGCACACATGTCCACCTACAGGCCCAGAAATATGGAACCTAGCTTCAGATACTAGGGCTGTGGGAGCATGTGCAATGCTGCATGAGTGGGTAAATGGTAACCAAAAACAAGCCTAGAGTCTATACGACTCTAGGGTCTGTAGATTCCCTGATTTGGGATGTCCCGATATGTTAACCCCCAGGATCGGCCCATGCTCAGCTGGAGGGCGGCCAGCCTGAGAGTTTCCTCTCATATGCAATAAGTAAGAATTCCAGTGATCCAATGGCTTTCACACACTGGACCAAAATCCCAAGTTTGGGTTCACTGCCTACCCCTGTCTGTACTTATTGACATGGATTTTGTATTTTGTATGTTTGTGGCAGTATGTTGTATTGAACTTGAAATTGGAGGGACATCAGTTGCTGAATAACATGTCTTTTTTTTAAAAGCACCAACGTTCCATAAAACTGAAGCACTCCAAAGTAAGAGACAAATAGATGTGCAGATCAATTGATTTGTTTTTAGAATATGACGTTAATCCTGTTAATGTGTATAGCAATCATCATACTTACGTGTTCCTTCTTCAGTCACCATTCCAAGGCCTTCTGCTTTGTTTTGTCTTTCAAATGCGTTTAAGTCAAGAACACTGAATAAAGATGAAAAAACACAATGAAATAAAGAAAGAATTGTCAGATATGACCTTGTGTGCTACACACTACACGTTAGATGTACAAGTCTTGAATGTGCTTCACAGAACACATACAGTTAAATTTATATTTTAAAGTAAAGTACGCAGATAGTTCCATAGCGTGTGTGTAACTGACAATAGCAGCTTTACATTTCCTCAAGGCCAAAGCAAAGTACATTTATAAATGAGAGCTCAAAGAAAATGTACTCACCTACATGACATCATTAGGCCTGACAAACTCTGGAAAAATCCTGCATCTTTTTTCTCTTTTAAGTAATCCAACATTTTCTGTAAAAAATGATGATATAAATTCCTCTTCATCCTCTTTTTATTGGCACTTTTAGTAGATAATTTATTGATGTCTTATAGTGTCTTTTCAAAGGAAGCAGACTTTCAAAGAATGAGTCAAGACTTTAATTCTGAATCATAAGAGACTATGATTTGTCAAGAACAATGCAAGGAAAAGTAGAGCAAATGTGCTCATCTACAACAACTTACCAGGCTCTGTGGTGTGAATTCAATCAAATTGATCTGATTCTAACACATGCTTTAAAGGGACACCATAGGCAAAGTGCATAAACAATCATTCAATAGCTCACTTCGTCATGGCTGCCCTCTTCCTTCCTGTCAGAATGTAGCTGCACCTGCAACTGCATTCCTTTGCCATAGACCACCAATCATACACCTTGCCTGGTGGTCTATAGCTCCACCCCCATTTGTCAGCTCAGCAATAACCAGTACATTAGTATAATGCATCCCCAATTAGCATATACATTGTGTTCATACCTAATTAGTGTTTCAGTCACAGTAGCACCTAATTTGGACTTGAATTGTCTGTGGCTGCTTGTGTATGAGTGCTGGTGTTTTGGAGCAATGAAGCATGCACCCTGTCTCCCTGCACTACTGATCATTGGACTCTGTTGGTGTGTATAAATAGAATGCATTAGAACACTGGTAATAGTCTATAAATTAATATAATAAAATATTTTTTTGTCCATTGTTTGCTTTATGTTATGTGCTTATAGTGTACAGTATGTATTAATTTCAATATATATATATATTATATATATATATAAAACAGCACAATATCGGGCTCTCGAGCATGCCCCTTATTATGCAGCATTACAGAGACAAGGGCCAGAAGCAAAATGGAAAACAGTTCAGGACAGCGCTAAACGTAGCCCGACACGATGGGCTAAAAATTGCCTTTGCCTACAGAGTCCCATTAAATGATATCTTACTTATCTTTGCTCTGCTTGATAAATTTGTACAACAGTCTTCATTCATTAAGCAACCACGCAAACTTATTATCAGAGTAGAGGTTAAGAGCCACCTGTGCACGTTTAAAAAAAAAAAAAAAAACTACACTCACCTTTGTTTTTTAGCAGAAAACCACACCCAATCTGGATCTTTGATATTTACCCATCAGAAATTCCAAATTCTGGGCTTCAATCACAAGACTGAAAACACAGGGGGTGCAGCTTTTGTGTCTCTGCCCACATACAGGATTCAGATTTTATAAATACGACAAGAGGGAAAGGGGCTCAGATTTGCTGGGATATGGATGTCCAAAAAAAATCCAGTATTATAAGCTGCATACACCAACTGAAGTGCTCTGTATTTTTCATTAAAGCATAGAAAAGAAAAAGAAAGTTTGCTATATTACCTGTTGCACCACAGTATTGCCACCATTCAGGATTGATATTCCTAGTTTAAGTGTCTCCACAACCATGGGGCTCATTTCACCTGTGTAAAGAAAGATACCTATAAAGGCGCTGTAGCTTCTTTACAGCCGATGGTCATAGTGGCATTGCTGCTGCTTAGGATTTAGGTTAAAACCTCTGTAAGCCTTTCCAAAAGCGTTATAGAAATCTGTCTGCTTCTCACCTGTAGAGTTGCTCCAGCACAAAACCCAACCATAGTGTTGACAGGCATTAGAGAATGTGAGAACCTCATCTTAATGAAATTCCCTTAACGGACACCAATAACACTTACTTATCTTTACTTATCTATATGGTACTAATCAAGGTCATGCTAAAGATCTGGTGAAGCAAGTTTAGGTTTAGGTGTGCTTACGGGTATGAAGAAGCTTACATCTGAGTGAGCTTTTTTACTTGAGGTACATCATTTTTCCAATGGTGTAAGGATATTTTTATTTAAATTTGGAAAAAAAAAACGCACCCTCTGGGTTGCTATGTTAAAGAATTTGCCAAATTGTTCTGCATAGGCCATAGGGTGCTGTTGTTTCCAAAATTGCCACTGGAAAAAGGATGTTTCTCACCTGTAAAAATATCCCATCACAGGGGAGGGTGATTTTTGAAACATATTAGAACAGAAATGTTTTATAGAATTTTTTGTGTTTTCAAAGCTCACTCAGATGTAAACTTCAGTTAACACTCAAAAGCACACCCAAAGGTAAACTTGTTTTATTGGGGGGGTGAATCAGAGCCTGCTGAAAAAACTCACGCATTTTTTAGGAGATAAATGACCTTCACGTTTGTCTACCTGGTGTAAATTTTCACCTGGCTCTGAATCAGCCCCAAGGTGGACAATGAAAGTGAATGGCAGTTTTCTCTCCTGAAAAAGCTGAATGTCCGGCTAGGCTAACTTCTAAATTAAAATCTATATAACATGCCAACTGCACCTAAAGTTCTTAAAGTGGACCCAAAGGTAATTGATTTATCTAAGATGATTCCTTTTACACCCCTGTCTATAGCAGCCCTCTAGATTGCCCCTCCAGCAAGCCCTGTTTGGCTTATCTGCACTGTTCACCCTCAGCAAAAACCAGCACAGCGACTGGCCGCTGTTACATGGTGCAAATTCTTCAGGGATTCTGGCTGGCAAAAGGACTGTGGCCTATGTGAGTGCTGCCAATTAATTTTGATGCTTAGTTTCGCTGTGGAAGCATGGATCAGGTAAGAAATTTTTTTTAGAGAAAATGGATGTTAGTTTGCTTTGCTTTAAACGCGCACAGCAAATCAAGTTTTTTTCCAGATGGTAAAATTACTTTAAATGAGTGGTCCCCAACCCTGTCCTCAAGGCCCACCAACAGGCCAGGTTTTGCAGATCTCCACAAAGATGCACAGGTGGAGTA
The DNA here is from genome assembly GCA_027917425.1 of Gastrophryne carolinensis. Taxonomy (NCBI): domain Eukaryota; kingdom Metazoa; phylum Chordata; class Amphibia; order Anura; family Microhylidae; genus Gastrophryne; species Gastrophryne carolinensis. The sequence goes on along the minus strand of CM051244.1, from coordinate 114,853,373 downwards.
ATTATTGCAGCTGCAGAGCAATAGAGCTGGCTATTTGGAGATCCAAAAAACATGACATGTTGGTGGGCCTTGAGGACAGGGTTGGGGACCACTGCTTTAAATAATATGTTAAACCATTAGTCTACATTAGATTAAATCGTAAACAATTCAGTGAGGAAATCAAGCAGACTACAATATTTTTTCATATTTCTCTTTCGCAAATTATATCTCTAGTTAGAATAGCAGTAATTAACATGCTTTGTTGAACAACTGATCCAGCAAAGGGATATGCTCCTACAGGCTCACAAATGACTTCCCTTTACTACTAACATTACCTGGTTTCTTCATTAGGGGCTGTTTTTGGCCTTTTCAAGATCAACAGAATTATAAGTCACAAAAATAATGTTTGTACACAGGTTGTCCTTGTAGCTTTATTACCTTTACTTGCACTAATCATCTGTAACACCATCTCAGCAGCCCCCCTCTCATGTAGACGGGCCTGCTGGTACAATGTCTTCTGTTTTTCCATTTCTTTTTCCTGTAAATAGAGGCACATCTCTTTTCAAAATAACCAATATAATATAAAATATAATATATGATGTGAGAAAAGTTTACACTGGTGCACTACATGTTTGAAGCAAACCCAGATACCGAGAGGAAGCCGGTCACTGAAGGACATGGTTCTCTTTGCCTCCTAATGACTCCGTCCACAATAAAAAGGTCTTTATCTTTTCTCCTCGGGGGGACTTTGTTAGACAGGGAACAGTGAACAGCAGCCAGCACCTCCTTTTAGACAGACTGTGAACCAAGAATTATCTTCTTATTGCTGCCCCCTAGAAATAAGGAGATCATTCTTGGGGATCAGTCTGTCTAAAGAGAGGTGTTGGCTGCTGCTATGAGTAAAGCAGTTCACTGTTCCCTGTCTGAAAAAAAGTCCTCAGAGGAGCAGCAGGAGGGGTAGGTAGGCACAATTAACCTACATATGTGTCAATTCTTAGCTTTCCAATGACTAGGTTAATTGTGAGATGCATGCACTAGATATCAGTTTACGAGATGGTTAACTAGTCTATTCTGCTGAAAGTCTATAGGGGGGAAGCTTGTGACTGTGTGGTAGTAAAGCTTTTCATGCATTTGATTCCATTATCCTTATACTTTGTTGAAAGCCTTTCATGAGAAATTGAATTCTTTAATAGAATTCAAGGTAAGGTGAATGCATCCATAGAGTGGGTAAGACCAAGGTGAGTGGAAAATGAGTTTGCATTACTATTAAACAATGGGCAATATTTAATAGACACTGTGTATTATGGTATTATATGTATTTAGGAGAAACAAACTCACTTCAAATGTTTTTTCTTTCTCTTCATCTTCCTCTTCATTTTGGCAGCTCTGAAAAAAGGAACAAAGAATAAGGTTTTCTTTGTTATCCCTCTAAAGTATGACCAACACTAGGATGTCAAAACTCCTCAATTACCACTATAAGAAATGACTGTGGCCTGCAGTTAATGAAAAGTATAATGAGTTTGCAGACTTTGGGCCCGATTCAATAAGGGTAGAAAAAATTTTTCATGGTAGTAAAAAATTCAATTCATGAGAAAAAAGCCTTAGAATTTCACTGTTGCTGAACCACCAGATAAAAAGACAATGAAAGTCAATGGCACTTTTTACTACAGTGTAAAAAGTTCTCGACTTTTCCTTAGTGTAAAAAGTACCATTGACTTTCATTGTTTTCCTAGCTGGTGATTCAGCAACAGTGAATTTCTCAGGCATTTTTCTCATGAATTGAATCTTTTAATACCATGAGAATTTATTCTACCTTTATTGAATCAAGGCCTTTATGGTCTCTTATTATCTGCTCATAATAAGAAAAGCTGGTCATCCACTGAGGAATGCAATAGAAGAATCAACAGCAATACAGACAAGTGTGTCATTTGTGTCCATAGTTATAAACTAAATACCATATTTTTTCGCCACATAGGACGCACCTGCCCATAAGACGCACCTAGGATTTGGGGGAGGAAAATAAGGAAATATTTTAAACCAAAAACACACCATTACAGATAGTGTGGCATTCCCCTATCCCATTCCTATAGGCCGTGTGGGATGCCCCCATTCCATAGACAGTGTAGCATGCCCCCATCCCATTTCCCGTATACCCAGTGTGGCATTTCCCCCTCCCATTCCCATTTGCAGTGTGACATCCCTCTCCCCCCATTCCCATTGGCTGTGTGGCATCCCCCTCTCCCCCCCATTCCCATTGGCTGTGTGGTATCCCCCTCCCCCCCATTCCCATTGGCAGTGTGGTATCCCTCTCCCCCCACTCCCATTGGCTGTGTGGCATCCCCCTCTCCCCCCATTCCCATTGGTTGTGTGGCATCCCCCTCTCCCCCCATTCCCATTGGCTGTGTGGAATCCCTCTCCCCCCATTCCCATTGGCAATGTGGCATCCCTCTCCCCCCACTCCCATTGGCTGTGTGGCATCCCTATCCCCCCATTCCCATTGGCTGTGTGGCATCCCCCTTCCCCCATTCCCATTGGCTGTGTGGCATCCCTCTCCCCCCATTCCCATTGGTTGTGTGGCATCCTCCTCCTCCCATTCCCATTGGCAGTGTGGCATCCCTCTCCCCCGTTCCCATTGGCTGTGTGGCATCCCCCTCTCCCTCCCATTCCCATTGGCTGTGTGGCATCCCTCTTCCCCCATACCCATTGGCTGTGTGGCATCCCCCACCCCCCATTCATATTGGCAGTGTGGCATCCCTCTCCCCCCATTCCCATTGGCTGTGTGGCATCCCTCTCCCCCCATACCCATTGGCTGTGTGGCATCCCCCACCCCCCATTCATATTGGCAGTGTGGCATCCCTCTCTCCCTGTTCCCATTGGCTGCGTGGCATCCCCCTTCCCCCATTCCCATTGGCTGTATGGCATTCCTCTCCCCCGTTCCCATTGGCTGTGTGGCATCCCTCTCCCCCCGTTCCCATTGGCTGTGTGGCATCCCCCTCTCCCCCCATTTCCATAGGCAGTGTGGCATCCCCCTCTCCCCCCATTTCCATAGGCAGTGTGGCATCCCTCTCCCCCATTTCCATAGGCAGTCGCTAAAAAAAAACAAAAACAACTCACCTGTTCGCTAACACCGCTCCGCTGAGCGGCCGGCTCCGTGAGTTGGGTGGGTGTGGCCTACGCCGCATCAGCGTCGGCGCAGGCCACGCCCACCCACGTAAGAAGCAGCGGTGGGCTCTGTCCCTGCCCCGCCTCTGCTATCACTGTCTTTTTAGGCAGCAATAGCAGTGGCAGGGCCAGAGACAGCGCCCACCCCTCCTCCATCTGCTGCCTCTTCCTGGGCACGGACGAACACCCAGGTCAGGGCAGCGGGTGGGTGTGGCCTGCACCAACTCGGTGCAGGCCACGCCCACCGGCTGCACGGACCTGGGTGCTCACGTGTGCCCCAGGCGGAAGAGGCAGCAGATGGAGGAGCAGCGGGTGCTGTCTCTGGCCCTGCCACTGCTATTGCTGCCTAAAAAGACAGCGATAGCAGAGGCGGGGCCGGGACAGAGCCCACCGCTCCCCTGTCTTCTTCTGGGCTCTGTCAGTGCGGCAGGCAACGCGGGAGCGCCGGGGACGGGTGAGTTTTTTTTTTGTAATTTTTTTTACATTCGCATGATAAGGTGCACTGACACTTTCCCCCCACTTTTGGGGAAAAATAAGTGCGCCTTAAAGGGCGAAAAATACAGTAAATTACAAAGTGTTGCCTATATTGTCTAGTGTTTGGTCAGTTTCACTCAAAATGATCCTCAATGCTTTGTATTTTTTTATTTGTTATAGATATGAAGCTTTATTAAAGTGGACCTACACCCAGGCTGACGGGCCGATCAGATCCCTACCTGCGGGACATCCGAAATCGGGATGCCCCACTGTGTGAAACCCCCCAGGACACACCATTCACCTTACCTTACCCCCGTTCCAACGGCGCATGCGCGGGCCACATCTCGCACTTCTTTCTAGCAGGGCGCGCGCCCGTGCCTGTTAGAGGGAGGTGCGAGAAGCAGCCGGCAGCGTGCTCGGAGCCGCTGTGGTTGTCCGTCTCTTGTACGTGCATACCACAGCGGCTCTGAGCGCGCTGATTGGACGAGGCACGCGCATGCGCCGTAGGAGCGGGGTGAGGTGAGTTTTTTCTGCCATTCTGGGGGGTTTCACGCAGCGGGGCACCCCCGATCGGGGTGCACCGCGGAAGTGGATCAAAACCCAGGATAGTGAAAATCCTGGGTGTTGGTCCACTTTAAAGAATAAATGCAGTGAGCAATTCTTTCATATATATTAGATTTTTTCTCTAGGAAATATATCCAGTCTGTTAGCTGTTATTTAGCTTTGAAGGTTCTATCTTGAAACTGCAGCACAAGTCAGATGTAAGCCTTGTCCACCTGTGCCGCAAGGAACCCTGCGTGTATTTATGTTTTTATCTGTGACAAATCAAACTGCCTGTTGAAAGCTGCAAACTGACATTTTTCAATCTATAGTCACAGAGTGCCTTATCAGCAATTCACCAGTAAACACAGCTTTTGTTTCTTTAATACACTTTATTACAGTGTTTAACCAGCAAGCCCTGTGTTAGGTTAAAGATAAAAAAACAAAAAATAAAATACATCTCTCTTTTTAAATCACAGAAATTGTGAAAACAGCAATCAACGTAGTAAATAAATACAGGCTCCAAAACATTAAAAGCTTTGATAAACTAAACTGAAGGTGAATTAACTTTAGCAGCAGTGTTCATGTGTAATCCAATCAGATGTAGACAAATTATGGGCAAAAGAAAGTCGGTATTGGTAATCACAACAGATGTCATTTTTGCAGAATTTTAGAAATTTCCCAATTCAGGACTAAAGGACTGAAGTATGTTCTACGTTATTTGGAAATGCCTTCAATGTACTTAATGTACTTCATTGGCAGGTGGCTTTTATCAACAGATAGAAGTTGATCCTACAGTGTTATGTCTGTAAGAATAAATCAAGGCAACTGGATTTTACCGTCCCTGACCAGTCCACAATAATGCCACTGAGACCCATCCCCAGTGTGTGTCCCAGCTGATAAAAATAAAATGAGTGTATCAATGAGCATTGCAGGAGGAGATCATAGGGAGGGTGGGTATGGTCAATCTTAAGGCAGACCTCCTGTCAATACAAAAAAAGTAAATTGCTCCATTAAACCCCCCCTAATGATCAATGGTGTAAGCTGTTTGAGAAGGCTTAACTCCATGATGATGTGGAATAGCATGAAGATTCTGCACTCCTAAACTACATGTGAGCAGCCATCTTGCTGACAATCCTGCTTACATATGAGCTGCCAGCAGCAGCCCACACCATACAGAGAGATATATGCTTCAGAAACAGGGGGAGCTTGTCTAACATGCTGTACACACATATGCACACACATTAAATAAACAGCTACTAGAGGAATTCTGTGTGTGTGTGTGTGTGTGTGTGTGTGTGTGTGTGTGTGTGTGTGTGTGTGTGTGTGTGTGTGTAGCTGTTACCATGTATGTACAGCAGGGCCACATTGTCTTATTATTCAATTTCAAGGGGCCGCAATAAAATGTAAGCTGAGCCTTGCAGAGTTGGAAAAAACAACTTCCCCAAACTCACTTGCCCAATCTGTGCTCATGATACTGATTAATTGTGAGGCAGGAAGAAGTGGTTGGAACAGAGTTGAGGTAAGCAGAGATGGGAGTAGATGTGCTGAGTAGAGATAAGCAGAGGTGAAGTTAGCACAGGTAACGTAGAAATAGCAGAGGTGAGGTGAGCTAGACAGCTAGACAGAGTTGAGCTTGGTAGCATCTACATAGGCATCTCTAGATACCAATAGCACATGTGTTTCACTCCCTTCTCCATAGAAGGTAAATAGTGCCTCACTTCCTGCTATGGGAAATAGTGATGGGCTGCCTTCTACTGGCCAGCCACACGCACTACAGACAAGGCAAGCTCAGGGCTTCAACCCCATAGGGGTGCTAGTGGCAGCAACCAATGGCTGCAGGTTGCATTCCTGATCTAAAGGTTTGGCAGCCACAGAGCAACAGAAACTGTTGTTCACAATGTTGAGACAATGTTTTAAGAGCTTTCTGAGCAGTGATGAGCTATTACAGCTAACAGCTTTCTGCTTCTGGCTAGTAATAAGGGATAACTGCACAGTGATTTGAGGCAATTTTGACTGTGAGACTGGGTTTTTGAGGAGTAGGGCTCTAATGTGTGTGGCAAGATGGATGCTCCCATGGCATTCAGGAGCATTACATCTGCATGCTATTCCATAACATCTGCATGGGGTTAAGTCCTCTCAAATAGCTACATAGCTACTGATTTCTGATTTTAGGGGAGCAATTTACTGGTCTTTTGTTGACTGTATGTCCGCTTTAAAGCAGTGGTACCAGAGACTAACTATTGCAGAGCAGATAATGTTGTAGGGGTGGGTATGGCCCCCCAAAGGCATAAGGCTAAAACATTGCAAGGGAAAACATGGGTGGCTGCGGTGTGGTTGCTGGGGCTACAGTGCTGCAAGAGAGCCTGGAGGAAAGGAGGTGATAGAAGCGGTGCTAGAGTGAATCCCAGAACAGGATTTAGGTGCAGTGCTGAGGCCTATACCCAGCCAGCCTCAAAGTATTGCAGTTCAACCAGAGTTTCCCCACCTTTACGATGTCCAGTCCGTTCCTGCCCCTATGAAAATGCTTAGTCAATTTTACTGCAGTTGTCAGGGAGGTCAAGACTGGGCTGAAGGAAGTGAGTTTAGGTAACTAAGATGTCCTAGTAATATGAAAAATACTATTCAGAGGGTATATTTTAAGGATTTTTTTAACATGCCAGTCAAAAAAAATTGTCTACTATGTTTAGCCATATCAAAATAACTCATAACGATAACACACATAATACGTATTATTACAATTTTTTTTCTCCAGTGGCACAAAGCCAGATAGTAATGGGGAGTGAACAAGATCAGATATGTCCAGTGCTCATCTGTTTGCCTGGGGAATCTAAGGTGCACTTTGAATTTAAGAAGGTTGTAAAATCAAATGTGCGATACTGCCAGCTTGCATCATTTGGATTTCTTGTCATTCTATATCTCAAGGGTCCCATGTCTGTGAATTTCTGGATGTCCTCCAACCAAATATGCCAAATCAGATAATCATTTAGAAATGTTCCTTTCTGAATGCTTCGGCATACATTCTGAGCAACTGCCAGGTCCCAGAGGCCATGTTTTACACTACAATGCAATATGGTACCACACAATACATACACTGTGAAATAAGACATCATTATATGCTGCTTCAGGGTGCAAAAATAGTAGGCAGGTCTCAGAGAGCTTGGCAATACTATTTGTACTTAGTCTTTCATGAGGTTTTCTAGGCGTGGAATCATTTTTATGTCTGACACCATACACCAGTTTGGCATATCAAAGCTTATTTAATGAGAAACATAAGAGATAAGAACTTACTCATAAGCTCAAGCTCACGCATCTTTATGGGTAAGGACTCAGGAAGCCTACTAAGGGGAAACTTTTGTCCCTTTTTCTGACAACCCTTAACAGCTTAAATTACATTGATTGCTAAAATAAAAAGGGCGTCCTGGCTTCCCGATGCCTGCAGCTCCAGGGATGAGCTGCCAGGAGAAGAGGTCTCCAATCTCTGTTATCAGCAGTTCTCAGCCAATCACTGTTCAGCTGGCTGAACACTCTAAGACTGACATTGATAAGATAAGCCTCTTAGGATGGCCGGTTTGGGCATGCCCTCATGAATGAGGTCAGAAGAGTGTGATTACGCCAGCAGGGCAATACTGACAACAGAAGACGAAGATCTTTGCTGACATTAGCTTATTGGTGGCTGCTGACTAGGGAATAAGGTGAGGGGATATTACCGTATATTGTAATAAAGTGGAAGTCCAGTCTGTAGGAAACCCCCTGCCCTTCCTCCCTCCCCTGCCACTAAGGCACGACTGGGAGGGTTACAAAGAAAAGGCATGCCTCTCTGGGAATCACACGCTGTTCCCTCGGCAACTCCAGCACTGGGTGCAGCCATCTTGCAAAGGTTACACGAAGTGGAGTGTTATTGATGGGAGAGGCGGGACAACATGCAAGGCACAGACAGCGCCATTCTCAGAAACCAGGAAGGTACCTGCTGCATGGAAGAGAAGATGAGTGACTGTTTAATTTTTTTGTGTGTGTTTAATAACCCTTTAACAAAATAAAAATCACTGTAAACTCTCACTTACGGTTATGTGCTCATTTATTATAAATTGTCTCTAGAACTTTATTAAATAATTGTATCTGTAACATATATCTGTGACTATTGCTGCCAGATTTCCTACCTTTGCCATCATCGCTGCATATGCAGTGTATAATGGATCATCCTCCAGCTTGCTGTAAAGAAAATATTCTTAGTCAGTAACAAATTTCTTTATAATATATTAATGCATTTGTGAAGTCTACTTTACAAGGACCATATAGACAATAATGGCTATTATCATGTGTTTATATCAAGTCGAAGTCCCATAGCTGCTGCAGAAGGGAGCATATATTCCCAGACTATAAAAAATGTTAGGGTGTTAGGGATGTATTTGTTAGGTTTCTAATTTCAACTCATGACCACTAGACCAATAAATTGTGGTGTTTTTTGGCTAGGGAGGATCCAAAATACCCCTTTAAACCAGGTATGCTCAACCTTTTGAGGAGTGTGGAGCACTTAAAGATTAGCCTGGGAATCTATAAGATACCAGAGCCGCTTTATTCTCTCCCCCCCAGGGCATTCAAAATTGGGATGCCCTGCTGTGAGAAACGCCCCAGGTCGCCAAGAAACTCATCTTCTTTCTCAGTCCAATGGCCAGCGTGGGCACGCACCCTGTTAGAGGGCAGTGGGGGATGTGGCTGCCAGCGCGCTCAGATCTGCTTGCCTTAGGCGAAAGGGCGGGAGTGGATCTGAGCAAGAAGATAGGACTAGAGGCTGCACATGCGCTGTAGGACCAGGGAGAGGTGAGTTTGTTCGGGCTACCTGGGGGTGTTCACACAGAGGAGTAGGATAGTCAAAATCCCGGGTTTTCGCCCACTTTAAGTGATTTGGTAACTGGTCACAGGCTACAATGAAATAATGTTTCAGAGTTTTGAGTTTTTGTGCAAACGCCAAACTTCATTCACATTTGCATATATACCCACTCTCACCACCACACCACATAAACAACCACAATACTGCGCGCCCTCATACCCCCCTTAAAACATATCTGTGCCAAGTGCATCCAGATCAAACATACCTACTCACTCTCACATCCGCCTTTCACTCAGGCTTGAGGTTGCGAGCCAAATCAAACAGCTTTGTGGGCCATGGTTGGAGCGTGCCTGCTTTAAACATTGCCCAGTAAAGCAAGTGGCTGACAGAGAGAGAAGCCAGAACCTTATAGCATGGAAAACAAGCCCTCTTGTGATACATATCTCAACCAAGCAGACTTACTCCTTCCTAAGCCAGACACCAAATGCCTTAATTATAGAACTTAATCCCTAAATACAGATGCAGCAAAATCTTCTTTGGACTATCACCCATGGCTAATTACTTCTAATATGGCTTAATTACCTAATGAAAGTTAGATAGGCATGGAGTGGAAACAGAAGTCTAATAATTAAATGTAGGATGTGGAGCAGTAAATGCTCCGTTTTTGGAAATCTCAACAACCAGAAATGAACAAGGCACGTTACAAATAATGCATTGGCGCTGACATTTTACCCCCACCTCTGTGCCCCTGATCTTGGTATATTACCTCCTCTCAGTGAGGGCATTCCTGCTGAAGTGTAAAATAATCTGGTGAAGAGGATCAGGATTCTGCTCGGTCTCTTCCTCTTCTTCTTCATCACTCTTTTTCGGTTTCTGTGAAACAGTACCAATAAATGAGTAAGTTAGCGCCACGGATAAAGTATCTAAGTATCAGCCAGTGTAGTGACTGGCAGGCTTACAGAGTGCTTTCCTGATCTTACATTTGCTTGGGGCAGTGTTAATGTTTTAACAATGGCTTCCACTGAACATAAAGTATAAAGACAGACTTACTACAGGATGTCAGAATGATTTATACATTTACCCTTCTGATGTCAATGTCATTCCACTGTTGAATTGGTGAAGATTGGTGCAAGGAAAAGTAGTGGAGTAAAATTCAAGCTGTTATTTAAATAAACTCACAAATTGCTTGGTTTCATTTAAAACACAACGATAATATTGTATACAAAAATGTAACGCACAGCACAGTATAGCATAAGCAAAGCACATCTGAAGCCCACCAGTATATCATTGATTAGAAAAGCTTAACCACTAAACCCCAAAGCTTCCCAACCTCACTTGGATAACTTTTCTCCCAGTACCTAATCAGGCATAAAGGATCTAAATATTTAAAATATTTAAATATTTAACTTCCTGCTGAGTTACATTGTATAGCAGTCACATGCCTGAACAATAATGAGGGGTGTATGAGTCTGGCCATTTACACTGGCGTCTCTGCAAGAGCAGGAGCCTGGAACCGTGGAAGTGGCAACTTAAGTAGTCTTAAGGAGTCCAAATCAGAAACATCCTTTAAGTCTCTCCCTCTAAACAGACTTACTTCTAAATAATACAGGCATTTGAACCCCTCAGCACTTCCCCTAATCCTGCATTGAGCCATACTCAACAGTGGGTCGGAAACTACAGGAAACACTGTAGCTCCTATTGAAAGTGTCGGGTTTGTTTTCCAGCCTGAAAATGGTGAGTATTGGTTATTGCAGGCCAAGATGGGAGAGTTCCCTGGGACAGAAGGAGGCCGTCATGTATTCACTCAAAACTACCACATGGTGCATTATGCATATTTTATTCTGTTAACATGAATATCAGTATCTGAAAATCAATTAAAAAAAGTAGTTTATTCCGCTCAATCAATTTTGGTTTATGAATATACAATTTCAGGTTGTGCCAGTCACATAATGACATATGGCATTTATAAATGATAACCATAACATAGGCCCCTTAGGTAGATTCCCTAGCCTCTCAGCTAACATGGTGTTGAATTTGCTGTTCTGGGTTCCTAAGGCCAAATAAAAAAAAAAAAAAAAAGAGGCAATCACCTTCTCTCCGACGCAGCTAGCCCAGCCCGGTCTGACGCTCTGAAGCCTCCTGGTTCCAGAGAATAGTGCCTCAGTCAAACAGCACCCCCCCCCCCATTGCTGCCCCAGCCACCGCTTTTGGAAATCAAACGTTTTCCGTCAGGGCTGCAGTTGCTGCGTGGGAGCGAAGAGGAGTGCCCGTTTGTTTTTTTCTATGGGGTTTAGTAACCCTTTAAGGGGTTATTCACAAACATGTGTCAAGCTCTCCACCTTATGTGGGGGAGCTTGCTTTCTTTAATTGGTTGGTCTTCACTAAGGTTTGCCAAACATTGCCCCTCAGCACATAATAAAGTAAAAAAAGTTGTTTTTTCAATCCCTGGCACGTGATTGGGTTTAGATATGGAGATGTTCTCCAGGTGAGGTTCTAAAATTTTTCACTGCAAGTTGAGACATTCCCACAAATGATTAAATAAGAATCTTTTACGAGTCATTTACTAAAAGTGTAGATAAGGCTCAACATGAGATGGTGAGATAAGCAGATATCAGTTAATAACCAATTAGTCTAATCGAGGTATACCATTGATTGAAGGGAAAATATTGTGATACTGCTGCTCTAGATAAGTTGAGACAACTTTTAATATTTGATATTTTGCTTATAACTGTATCTTATGCTGATTTTTTAGGATATTTAAAGGGTAGCTGCAAGTTAAAAAAAAACAAACTATACCTATCTTACCCAAGGAACAGAAGATACAGTACAGAATTAACAGCAGAAAAAGGCTTCATTTGTTATCAGCTGTCTCCAACAGTGCTCTCTTCACTCTATGGAGCAGTAGGATAGCACAACTGGACCAACATACAAGCTGAAGATTCTGAAGAAACCGGTCTAGAGGAGCCATTGGCCGTGGGGCAGAGCAACCTGCAAATGGCTGTAGTGTAATTACTGTGCTTGATCTTCTATGCCAGGGGTAAGATAAACACTTTAACCTACAGCAATCCTTTAGGCTTGCAGTATATGGCTGTCTTGAAAAAGAGAAAAGCCCAAAATAAAATCAGTTTCGATGGGGTTGAAACCAACTTTTAGAATGTTTTCATTTTGTTATAACGCCAAAAAAAGATTGATATGTGCTGCAAGCATGCGGGGCATGCAGGGGAGTGCACAAGGGATATCATGTAGTGTGTCAATGGGAATGGAAATGGAAAAGGTAAAATATATATTATGAGGAAGTGAAAAATAAATGATTTAGTGCTCTCCTTGGCTTCGGCTCTCTGAGTCCTGCTATATTTGCAAGTCAGGACAAATCAGGGAAAAAAGCCAAAGTACAAATACATACAAGATATCAGTCACACTGGTAGAGCAAAATATAAAACAGAAAAAAAAGATTTTAGGTCAGAAACAGCTGATAATGGCATCAGTTATATTAAGCCTATATGCATAGTTTGAAATACTTAAAAGAAGTTGCATCTCACACAGCTTTTAAACTGAATTCAAACTGTTGGTCACCCTAACCATACAGACTACGCAGTAAAATAATGTAACTTCCCGTCTGAGAGTTGTTTAGATGTCATTCCATCTTTATACAAACAACATATGCTTTATTTTCTATTCCATGGAAGACACAGCTGACTAGTCAGATAGCGATGGGTTTTTCTCTGTCTACCTAGTGGCTTCTGTCTCTCCTATTGAACTCCCAAAAAGATTGTTGCTATTTTGTTCTAATCCAATCAAATACCCCTAGTTGTTTCACTATGAATCCAGCCCCCGGGGCGTAGGATCAAGTCAAGTCAAGGTTTTTCTTCACATGCAAACCCCAAACCAATATTACACACAGTGAAATTTGTTTCACGACCGTCAGCAGATACAAGAGCTTAAAGCAGAACAAAACCCACCAGTGGCCAGTATGGAATCTAAAAGATTCCAGGGCCGGATGCTGGTTTTCCCGATTCGGGATACCCCATTGTGTGAAAGCCCACAGGGCTCCGGTAATCACTCTGGCTCATGGCTCTGATTGTTTACTATGAGGAGTGAGAGACCAGACCCTCTCTTGTCTAAATTGCCTTGTGAATTACTCTGGATCAATTAAAGGTGCTGAAATACCCATTTTTTCAATGGTTTAACTTCAAGCACAAAAAGAAGAGAGATCTCTTTATTACAGGTGTCAGAAGCATTAATACTGTGATCTAATATACAGTATGCTAATATTCTCTGGATTTGCCATCTGTACATGTCATTTATAAATTTATACAAAACATTCTTTCGCTCTCTTAAAACTATTGAATTAATATAAAAATAAGATAAAACATAACTAACACATTACTCTCCAATATTTAGCCCTACCACAGTCTCTGAGTTTATCGTTTCCTTATTTCTAGCCCTTAGAGTGAAACAGTGCACTACCATTTAGGAGAGAAAACTGCCATTCAATTTAATTGTCTACCTTGGGGGCGATTCAGCACCAGATTTAAATAAAACATTTTTCACTTGATGTTGAATCATTTCCAAGGTAGACTATGAAAGTGAATGGTAGTTTTTTCTCCTAAAAAGTAGCATAATTTTCACCTTGTGTTGAAAAAAGCAACACAAAGTTGCAAGTATTTCTGAAGTGTTAAGAAAATGATATATGCTTTTCCAAAGGTTACAAAAATGAAAAACTGAAAAGGTGTATTCAGCTCCCTGTACTCTTATACTCCTAAATACAATCCAGCGTGATCAACTGAAGTCACCTAATTAGTAATGTCCACCTGTACATCATTTCTTCTCAGTATAACTTCAGCTACTCTGTGAACAAACAGCATCACGAAAACCAAAGAACACATCAGACAGTGCATGGATAAAGTTGTGGCACAATGTATTGCAGGATTAGGTTACAACAAATAGCGCAAACGCTCAACATCTCACAGAGCACTGTTCAATCCATCATCTATAGATTGATAGAGTTTAGCACAACTGCAAAAATACCAACACATGGCCCTCCACCTAAAATGACAGCCCAGACAATGAAAGCCAAGAGGCCCAGGGGCACTCTAAAGGAGCTCAAGAGATCCACAGTTCAGGTGGGAGAATCGACAGGGCAATTAACATGTACTCCACAAATTTGGCAATTATGGAAGAAGTGGCAGGAAAACATTTTTGAAAGCAAGCCATAAAAGGCAAATGTGGAAAAATGTGCTCTGGTCAAATAAGAACAAAGCTGAACATTCTGGTCTTAAAGTCAAACTTAATGTGTAGAGGAATGATAACACTGCATATCACCCTGAACAGACCATCCCCATTGTGAAACATGCTGGTGGCAGCATCATGCAGTGGGGAAGCATTTCTTCAGTAGAAACATAGAAACATAGAAGGTTGACAGCAGGAGGAAACCATACGGTCCATCTAGTCTGCCCTTATGTGTATACTGTATGTACTCCTTATCTTAGGATAGATGTGTGCTTATCCCAGGCATGTTTAAATTCAGTGACTGTTGATTTTTCAACTACCTCTGCTGGAAGTTTGTTCCAAGCATCTACTACTCTTTCTGTAAAATAATATTTTCTAACATTGCTCCTGATCTTTCCCCCGACTAGCTTCAGGTTGTGCCCCCTTGTTCTATAATTAAGCTTCTTCTTAAAAACACTTCCCTCCTGAACCTTATTCAATCCTTTCACATATTTAAAGGTCTCAATCATGTCCTCCCTCTCCCTTCTTTCCTCCAGACTGTACAAATTAAGTTCTTTAAGTCTCTCCTGATAAGTTTTAAGTTTAAGTCCTTCCACCATTTTCGTTGCCCGCCTTTGGACCCGTTCTATTTGAATAATGTCTTTTTGCAGGTAAGGTCTCCAGAACTGCACACAGTATTCTAGCTGTGGCCTCACCAGGGCTCTATACAGCGGCATCACAACCTCCCTCTTCCTACTGGTGATGCCTCGAGCTATGCAGCCGAGCATCCTGCTTGCTTTTCCCACTGCCTGGCTACACTGTCCACTGATCTTGCAGCTATCAGTAATCAGTATCCCTAAATCTCTCTCCTCCGAGGTCCTGGCTAACACAGTACTGCCCATACGGTGCTCAGAGCAGGGATTCCTTCTACCCAACTCAGTAGCGACTGAGAAGCTGATCAGAGTTGATGGGAAAATGGATGGAGCTAAATACAGGGCAATCCTGGAGGAAAACCTGTTAGAGGCAGCAAAAGACGTGAGACTGGGGTGTAGGTTCACCTTCCAACATACAGGCAAAGCTATAATGGAGTTTCAATATGACTCAGCCAGAGCTATTTTGCAAATACAACCAAACATGTCAGCTCCAAGGTGTGCAAAGCTGAGAGACATAGCCCAATAGACTTGCAGCTTTAAATGCAGGCAAGGGTAATCCTACAACATAGGGTGGCTGAATATGCAAGCAACACTTTTCATTTTTTTATTTTGTAAAAGTTTGGAAAAGCATGTATTATTTTCTTTACACTTCACAGATATAAAATCTCAAATCAAATACATTTAAGTTTGTGGCTTAATATAAAATAAAAATAAAAGTTTGATACTTTTTCAATGTACAATATGTTATTTATTACAAGTATTACTGCACACTAAGCATCAAGATAAACCCTAGATGCTGTATTAAAAAGACCTAGTAAATGAAGAGTTAAAATAGTAAAGTAAACCAAATTGTGTTTCTACATTATATATTAAACAGTTTGCTTATGTTTTTTTCAACCGGATCCAATGAGATGAGCCTTAATGCTAAAACAATACAGCAAACTAAATACAATTTTATCAGTCTGCCACAGATGACTAAAGCATAAAAAAAATTCAATTTACTCTTACTAGCTGTCAAATGTATTCAGTCAATATGCACTAAAACCGAAGGAGTTGTCTTACAGTCGCACATGCCTGACAGGGCTAAATGATTGCTTAGCAATGACAATAGCGTACACTTCACAATTCATACTGATTTATGTATGCAGTGCTAGCCAGTTCTCTGAGGAAGCCTTCATTTAGTACCTGCAATAAATTAATGATATCGTAATGTAGGTTATTTCTGAGAAGGCTCTTTGAGAATAATTTAGCCAATACAGTCTGCATCCTCATAGATGTATTCTTGAATTTACATGTAAACAGGGTTGTATTAAGTGTGGTGGAGGCCCCTGGGAACAAAATCTGGTGGAGGCCCCCTATACAGTATTTTTTTTTTACTTTAAAATAATAGTCCAACCAAGTAACTGATTAGTTGTTGTCTGGCACCCACCTACTTACTGGAACGTCAGATCGAGTCCCTTGTGTGGGTGCTCCTACTTAGCTATTCTGGGCGAGGGGTAGTTTAGTTGCCCAGCTGGTCCAGCAGAAAACAGTTCCCTGCATTGAGCTGCCAGCGGCTGTGCTTGGTGAGTTATGTGCAGTGAGCGGCCACCAACTGACAGCTCTACACCCAACCATCACTGTAGCGTTGCGGACGGCTGCTTTGCTGCTCTAGACTCTCCGTCCTGCCCTGTGGTGGCTTTGGCTGCAGGTTTGTAAAAACGAAAAGGCTTGCCCAGGCACGGGGGCCCCCGCTGCCGCTGATAGCTTTGTTGCTGGCCCCGCGGCCCATCAGGCCAAAGACTGATGGGCAAGTGTTGGAGGTCCTGGGGCACGCACCACTTGCACCCCCCTCATAAACCTGCCCTGTATGTAAACCCTACATCTGTTAGTTCTAGGTTTGTGTTTTCATGACAGAGAGCTTGTCAGACAAGTGGATCACACCTCCAGAAATGTTCAACAGTTTAGCAGCTTAGTGAGGATTATGAAGAGTCAACATTACGTTACATGGCGTCCTGTGCAAGATTGCAGGATGGGTCCCCTAGGAAAAAATAAATTATTGCCCTTATTCATCAAGCGATAGCGCCAGGTAGTGTCTGACGAGCGCCAGGTAGCGGCAGCTAACGGCGACTACCGACTCAAGTACGCCCGCGGCGGTCACAATGACGCATTTATCAAGCAAAATGAGGCTAGCGCCGGCGAGAGCGACGGCTAGCGCGGCATTCATCATGAAGCCGGCTGGACCGAACAGCGCCGCTGCAAATTCCCTCACAGCGCCAGGTATGAGCTGTCGCTCCCTGGCGATGTCCAATGCATTTCAATGGAGCAATCTATAATAATTCATGATTAATTGGTATTATTTTTTTTTTTTATTTTTTAAATGTCAAAAAAACGGAGAACACTTCTGCAATGTTAGGATTTATTTTTAAGTAAAAAAAAAAAAAAAAAAAATATGTGCAGAATTGATCTAACAGGTCTGAGATTAATGTATTCATATAACAAAATGTTTCTAAAAACATGTATAATGTTACATTCAAAAAATATGGTTGTTTAGGGGTTAAAAACTAGTTAATACAGATCGGCGCCAGCGCTCTGGGGTTTAAACAAGGAATGGACAGCGACAGCACATTCGGAGCGTGATTTTTTGATGAATATGAAGCTAGCCGTTCGCTCTGGCCATTCGTTGTCAGGCGCTCACATACAACGCTGGACCTGTGAAACAGCGACCCCCCAGCCAGTATTCAACATTACCGCACACCGACTGAGTCGCTGTCATCAAGCTAACGCCGGCCAAGCACAGCGAATACTGGCTGGCGCTGAAAAAATCACGCTACAGTCGCTCATCTGTCGCTACCTGGCGCTATTGATGAATCGGCCTCCCCGTTTCCTCCAATGGACCCCCACTCCCTAGAAATAAATCTGGCAAAGGTAAAGTGGTGGCACCCCTCCCAGTTCAAAACACAATGCCAGTCTCTTTAATTAACCTTGCTTACCCCCCCAAAAAAGCAGTATGGCGGAGCTTGAGCTGAGAAGGTGGCACCCGCTCCCCCACCCCCCAACCAGACATGACGGCATTAGTCCATTTAAAAAAGAAAATCTTGCCAAAAAAATCTGGTGCCCTTCTGCGTACATAAATGTCTGGCATGAGTACGAGTCTCATAAGGTATAGTGGGGATGTGGCCACATCCTGTATATGCACTGTGGTGAGTTCACTCAGCAGGAATAAGGAAATTGGTCTGCAGACTCCAGGGAGGCTGTTGTTCCTGTTAAAATTTCTGAAGGGCAAAACAATTTTTTGAATTGATCAGACCTCGAGGAAAAATCATCATAATTTATAACCATGTTTTTTTTTATTGTGGCAGATGAATCACCAACTCAACGGTTGCTCTCCACAGCAGGCAAGTAAATCTATCAGTTGTCAAATGTTGCTAGGATAGGCCGCAGGGGATCACGCAAGTGAACTGGATTCAAGTTGCCTTTCAGCTAATATTTGAATTGTGGTTATATATTTTGTTGCCTTTAACTTAACATCATTACGAAATCTGATTACAACAAACAAGGAAAACAGGGGCTAATTGGTGTAGCAATGCAATTACCTGTGGAAGGCACAACGGGAAATGATTTATGGCTGTTGGTTGCAAGGTCAGGAATGCCAAGCATATGTGACCATAATGGAAATTGGTATTTTTTGAGACTTTCATTTACATTTTCACACAACTGCTTCAAGTAATCTCATGTCTTTATGGGCAGTCATGGCCAGATATTCAAATATTTATTCTGTAATCTTTAGGATGCAAAAACTCTTTGTCTAATTCTCTATACTGACAAATCATGGTGCATTGCAAAAGAATTGCAATTTAATTTCACTTTAATTAAAATGGTCTTCATCAACAAAGTCTCATCCTGTATCATCATGTGTTTCAGCTGGCTTTAAAGAAGCCTCTTACAGCTTCTGCTGCTTTCCCTGACCCTAAAATTAGAATTAGGTACCTGTCTTCTTGAATCCACCACCAGGGCCTAAAATTGGGCTCATTTCCTTATACAGATGCACTCAAAATACTTCTGGGAAACCAAAAGGACAAGTCACATGGCCAGCCAGGATACTGCCTGAGCATGACATAGGCCCTTATTTAAGAAGGGATAGCGTCAGGTAGTGGCTGGTTAATGAGAGGTAGCGACAGGTAGCGACTGGTGAACGCCGGACACGGCACGCAATTATACATTTATCAAGCAGAATCTGTTTAGCAACTGGGATAGCGCCATGTACCGTCTGATTCATCATTTTTACAGCCTCAGCGAACAGCGCCGGCGTTCAGCCTTGCACAGCGCCAGGTATGACCTCTCGCTACCTGTCGCTCTCCCATACATTTCAATGGACGAACCTTTTCTTCTCTTTAAACGGGGTATTTTTTTTTTTTTTCAAAAAAAAATTGAAAAAGCAGTTTTTTCACAATTTTTTCCTTTTTTATATATTTCTTCAGAAATGACATTACAGGTCTGGCATTAAAGTGTTCATGTTACAATGTTGCTACAATGTAATTCCATATGTTTTCGCTTTGTTACTAGTGGATAGATGCTGAAAAACAGACTTTAAACACACCGCCTCCTGCGCTCTGGGCTTCAAACAAGCATTTTTCAGCGCCAGAGATTTGTGAGGCTGTTTTTTTGCTGAATATGGTGTGAGTCGCTATGAGCAGTCGCTACCATGTGCTCCCATACAGAGCTGTACTGGTTAAATAGCCACTCCTCACAATGTATTTAACATTACTGAACAGTGACTGAGTCGCTATGAAGTAGCGACCCACGGCTGAGCACAGTGACTGCTAGCGGGCGCTCTGAAAATGCCTGCTACTGGCGCTCATCTGTCGCTACCTGCCGCTAATGATGAATCAGCCTGCCCGTCATGAGGTAATGAAGCATTATAGGCATTCTGATTAGGCAAACCCAGGTGGGTCAGGGGCAAATTTCAGGCTTACTCTTTCATCTGAATCTCAATAATTATTTATACTGACCTACAAATAATTAGCATGACCCTTCCTCTTTGGTCTTGGGAGATACCATCTTTTGAGTTGAGGTGTTTTGAGGTCAGCTTCTCAGGAGATCCCACTATTTAGATTTAATTATTACAATAATTATTTGTTTAAAGTGGACCAACACCCAGGATTTTGACTATCCTGGGTTTTGGTCCACTTCAGGGGGGCACAGCCCCGCTGTGTAAAACCCCCCAGAAACCCCCAAACTCACCTCACCACGCTCCCACGGACAAGCGGCGGACAAGGCAGCGCGTCCGCCGCCGCCTCCCGCGCGCCCCTCTGACAGTGCGCGCGCCCGCGCCGGCCATTCACAAACGGCCGGCGCGGGCGCGCGCACGGCTAGAGGAGTGCGCGGGAGGCGGCGGCGGCCGCTGCCGCCGCCGATCAGGTGAGTTCTTTTGGGGTTTTGGGGGGGGGGGTCCCTCACCGCGGGACATCCCGATCTCGGATGTCCCGCGGTGAGGGGGGTGATCGGCCCGGGAATCTTATAGATTCCCGGGCCGATCACCCATGGGTGACGGTCCACTTTAAAGTGGTAGCTGTTCATTTCTCATGTTGCTGATTAGAGAGTACAGTAAGGGGAGGCCTTCCAACCCAATTAAATGGATGTACAGTGACTTCAGTTTTTTGGTCCTGGGGGGGGGGGGTACTAGGATTTTCAAAGGGGTCACAGAAAGATATGAAAAAAAGAAAACATGACAGGGGTGAAACCATTTATTAAGCTCTACAAAACTCCAAAAGATAATTTTTTACTTGGGTGCTTCAGTACTTTAATTTGAGAGTGGTGCAAGACATGCTTAGTCTGCATCACAGGACCTTTCCTGCAGACTAACATAAACAGCACCGGCCCTATATGAGCAAAAGCATTGCCTGTTCAGCTACAGCAAGAATTACAAATACTCAAATGGTGTTTAATTTGATTACCCTGAGGACACAGATTTAAAAGCCTATATGTCCATAACAACTTATTGGGATAAAGGTATACCAAAAGTAAGCTGAGCATTTTTTTTAGAGGGAAAGAAAAGGTCAGGTGCCCCCAAGGCGGTGAAAGAGGCATTTAAGTGTAACTTTTAATCCATGACATTAAAAATCATCCATAATGGTTCCTCCAGAGACTGGGTATTCCGTGGAGCCACCCACGGTAATGCGCTTTGGGCGAGCAATCACCCAATATCAAGCCGAGACTCTGACCGAAACTAGCATCGTATTAATAGTGGAAAGGGAGGTCAACTGATAGCTCAGCTCCAATCAGAGCAGAGGCTGAGTTGGAGAGGGTGGGGGGAAAAGATAAAATGAGGGCGTGCAAATGAAAAAAGACTGTGCTGCCATTGATTCTGTGAAATGTTGCCTCACCCATAAAGTGCAGCGTGTCCTTATAAATCAGAATACCAGGTCTCGGGGGGGGGGGGGGGGGGGGAACCAATTCTTTGATGATTTGTAATGTTTTTTTTAAATCATAGATTAAAAGTTACGTTTTATTACTTCTTTCGCTGCTTTAGGAGTGCCGAACCTTCCCTTTCCTACAATTGCTTTCACATAGGACTACGGGGAACAGCCCTTCTGACACACAAGTGCCTAATCTTCTTAGTGAACAACTACAATTTTTCTCTTTCGGGACAAATTTGGACCGACTCAACTCTAACAGCTAGGTTAATTTTCGTTAGCAACAATATATCATGTGTGACCAATGCTGTCGGAAATTAACCTAGCGATTTGTTAAGCTGTCACAAATTAAGGTGCAAGTCTAGTCTCTAGGTAACCCTTGCACCACCACCACCCTGCCACCCCTGGTTTACTAAGAGAAAACCCTTACCTCACCCGCGGTCCAGTGCGGTCTGTGTGGCTGCAGCACAGAAAGACACAAAGCAACATCCCTGCTCATGTGCTCTGGGGTTGCCAATTCCCCCCCCCTCCCCCAAAAAAAACAAAGGTAGTAGAATAGCTGTCATGTTGCACTTTCATCTGCAAAAATTTGTCAGTCTTTGACCTGGAACAAGCATGTGGATTGTAAAGTTTGAAACGGCCACATCAACTCCAGGTCATATTGAGGGTGCCCAAATTCAACTGGATTCTGTGGTATTTGATCCTAGTGGGCAAGCCATCCTGTGCCTGAACAAACAACCCTTTGCCCTGAACTATTGGTCTGCCAATCAATGCAGCAGCAGTGATTGGGTGACTTACACATCACTCACCATCCTTGATGCAGTTTGAATCCAAAGGGGGGACTGCACCCAATCTCGAGGAGGTTTTTTGAAAGACATTTGAAATCTATTTGAAATCTCTGAAAATGTTCTTATATTATAGACATTGGAAAAAGAAACAGTTCACCAATATACTTTAGTTAAAAAATCTTTCCTTCCAAAGATTTAAAATACAGTGCTGTAAAATAAACAAGTTGTCTGACTTTCAAGTGTGGAAAAAATACAGAAGGAAAGTTTCTTTTTAAATAAAATATATTGGTGAAATGTTTATTTGTCCAAGGTCTATAATATAGGAACATAACACTTTTAGAGGTTTCAAATGATAATTATCCTTTAACTATATGTGCCAACCAGTGACCAGTGGAGGATTCCAAAATACTGGGTAGCATTAAAATGTTCTATATTTCAGTCCACACACCCAGAGCAGATAGCTTATTCCTCAAGTGAACCTAAAGTCAAAACCTCTCTTCAACACAGTTATCTTCTCTGTAAATGTTTAGTGGGTACCAAGGATATAATTGAACACATAGGAAAATATGAAGTGAAAAAAGCTTTGTCCTGACACCTCCGAATTGACACATTACAGTAGATCCATCCTTTAAAAGGACAGTCCAGGCAATGGCAATTATAGGGTAGCTAGGATTTTCGTGCTTCCTTATTATTGCCATTGCCTGTACTGCCCCTTCCCAAATGCGTTGGGTCCACCTTTACCAAACATGAAAATGAGTCCTGGCAATAGTTTTCATCAAGTACTACAGGGATTTATAGCAAGTGAAATAAAATAACGTGACAGTATATACTGTTTATTAACAAGCAATTTATTCAACTGAGAATGCAGTTCTAATTCTACCAGATTCAATAATTAATAGCATGGGTGGATGGACATAGACAGCAGTGAGAATTCCCAGTGGCCTGTACTGCTTTGGGGCCAAACCCAGGCAGGAATTCACTGACCTCCTCTAACAGCCACTCAGCTCCCTGCATCCCAAGTCTCCCTTCTAACCCTCCCGTTATACGTGGACCGTATTGTGCCCTCCCCTGACAAGACATCCAAGCCCAAACAGTATTTTGCCCCTGCAATGCTTTAGCCGCAGCATCATGGCTGTGCAGGCCATGCCTTAGCACTCCCTGCAATTTTAAAGCTTCAGTACCATCTCTTTAAATGTGTCCATTTCCATTCCTGCCCATGTTTACACTTGTAAACCGGCTCAACCACTCATTGGTTGGCCAAGACCAGTAAAGTCCCAGGTTGATTTTTGTCTCCCTGATAGGTAGGGTTATTAGGTCCAATCACCCAAAGAAAAGACACCCATGACAATGTGGGTTTAAAAGCTGTGTAAGAAGCTCTCTTCACTTTAGGTTGTCACAATTTAGAAGCAAAACTTTATATGTGCTTATTAATTATATGTCATTATTTGTGCTCAGGGCCAAACTTCATCTAGTCCCGTACTTACAGCCAAATCCTGAATTAGTGTCTCCTCAAAGGAATTTTCCTCTGTTTCTATCCAAAATTTCAGATAACCATGGAGGAAGAGATTAATAGAACGGTGCCTGGCAGGGGGTGAAAGTGGGATCAAGGGGTACAAAAGAACATGAAAAAATAAATGTTCAGGTGACTCATGATTAGTAGGGTTTGGAACTTGTACAATTCAGAAGCTCCTGATTGGTCAGCAAATATTTCAATATAAAAGCGGCCAAATAGACCAAATCGTCTTGTCTATAATGTAAGTATCCTGTATACAGTACTGGTCAGAAATTTTAGGCAGTTAGAAAAAGAAACTCTGTAAGCTGGAATGTTTAAAGAATAATGGTAGGAATAGACAAAGATTTTGTCAGCTTGTTAAAATGCCCCTTTGTACCACTTTTTTATCGGTCACAGGGGGCAGGAATTCATTTAGCTGAAAATTCATGAGGGCCCTTGTGACCAAAAGGTGGTGGTCAAAAATGCAAAATACTAGGTTTCCATGCCACAGATACTATTCACTGCTGACACCCATGCTTTCTGTTTAGTTACTGCATATAGAAAGTAAGGCACCCGCCGCGCCCAGCAACCTGATGCTCTGTGGACATTGACACGTAGAGTCGAGGGAGCGGGTCACTGCCGAGGCCATCCGGGACAGAAGGGGAATGTGCTCACTGTCGGGACCAGGTGATTTTTTTTTTATAATTGGCTAAAATGACATGACTTCCCACAACCGATTAGGAGTTTTACCAAATTGGTTTGTCTGTGGCATGCACCTCTCTGCATCACTATTGTGTTCTGCGTAGGTATTCTAATCTTTTTTTTTCACGTGGTTAATTTGAATTCAGTGTGTCAGGAACAGACTTACAACATGGGTAAGAGCAGAAATTATAGCTTGTAGTGGCTTTTTTAGGGTTATAAAAAAGGGACTAGAGGGACTATAGGAACTATATGCAGTACCAAGGTTTTGACTGCACTATGGCTCAGGAGGTCAGGGGCCCCCATAATTGCTCCATTTGATTATATTTGTGCTGACCTGGTATCATTTAGAGAAAGGAAGCACCATTCCTCTGTTGTTTTAGTCTTTAGTTGTCTAGCTGCAACCAATCATGTTAAAGTGGACCAAAACCCAGGATTTTGACTATCCTGGGTTGTGGTCCACTCCCCGGGCACCCCAATCGGGGGTGCCCCGCTATGTGAAACCCCAGATCTCCTGCATCAACTCACCTCACGGCGGTCCTACAGCACATGCGTGGCCGCTCGTCCAATCAACACGCTCGGAGCCGCTGAGCTATGCACGTCTGAGCAATGTCTTAGCTCAGCAGCTCAGAGCGCACTGGTGGCCGCATCTCGCGCTTCCCTCTAACAGGGCACGCACCCTGCTAGAGGGATAGCAGGAATGCGACCGCGGCCCGTGCATATGCTGTTGGACCGGGATTAAGGTAAGTGTAGCGGGCGACCTGGGGGGGTTTCACACAGTGGGCATCCCGATTTTGGATGGCCCGTGGGGAGGGAATGGATCGGCCGATCCAGCTGGCTTTTGGTCCACTTTAAAAGACAGAAAAAATGTACTGTATGCGCCATGAAAGGTCTAGATTTAATGTTTCCCCCGGGGCCCGATCATATTTAGTCACGCCGCTGCATACATACCAAATCCATATTGGTTTTACATGCAAAACGCTTTTTGCTGTCCAAACCTGCTTTTTTTTTGTAACAGTTCTTAAAGTGGACCAACACCCGATGCTGATCGGCCCGGGAATCTATAAGATTCCCGGGCCGATCAGCATCGGGCCTGCGGGGCACCCTGTGTGAAACCCCCCAGAAAGCCCCGAAATCCCTCCCCGATTGGGGTGCCCCACCGAAGTGGACCAAAACCCAGGATAGTCAAAATCCTGGGTGTTGGTCCACTTTAATGCATTCCAGCTTTACATGATTCTTTTCTCAAGAGCCTAAAACTGCTCAGCACCATATTAAAATGTAATAAAAAAACTTAATTATGCATCAATAGTTGTGCTATTGTTGCATAAACATATACTACCTATACTTCCAACATAGAATAAAAGTGGTTACTGCTACCCTGCCTCTATTGATTTGATCAAGCTAACCAATCAGAACCTCTTGACAAAATTGCACAAGCTAATGAAAACATCACATCATGGCTGGGGTGGAGTACTTGTGTGCACAAGGACAGGTGTAGCCACAAGTTACATTACCGTTAACACGAGTATTAGACTGTCATAGTCTGAGTTCTCATGTACTTTTTCCAGCCATATACGTTGGTAGGAGCTCAGGAAGAAATTGTTAATTTTGTGTCTGAAGAAAAGCATACAGGTTTTTATTCAAGCGCCAGCAACACAAGGAAAAGAATCACAAATATTAAATGGCTTAAATAAAAAAAAGACGTAAAACAAAAAAAAAAGCAAACTTGGCATTGAACGTGGCTCAAAACAAACTGCATTCTTGTCCTCTTCTTATAGAGAATAAGAATGTTTCTGATGCAAAGAAACAAACACAAGGTAATTACACTAGGTGCATTATATGCGTAAAAAGAGATTGAACATGCATATCACATAGCATGGTGTATATGCTAAGGGAGGCCAGACTTTAATTTCTGCTGTCTTCTATGAAGAAACACATAGGCTGAGGGTCTACCTATGCTACTGCAGAGGAACTGTAAGAGTAAACTACTTTCTTTTAGCATATAATAATAGGACACGGTATCCTGCAGCATTTATATAACGCTTACTTTAATTAAACTTATCATTAAAAAACTCCATTCTCGAGTGCACATGCGCGCGGAGCCGTGATGGACGCTTAATCCGGCGGCTCCTGAGCATCCCGGCCCCTCCGCCTGCGTGACCCGGCGGATTTCGGCCCCGGAGGGTCGCATCAATCAGGGACTCATCCCATCACTTTCAATTGAGAGACTGGAATTCGATAGAATACATAGGGCCCTGCAGAAGAAGAGGGCTGACGGTCTCCCAAGAGATGTCCTTGTCAAGCTGCACTTCTTCCGCACTAAAGAGCAACTAATGGCTGCGGCGCGCGGACAGAACACCTTGAAGTTCCAGAGCTTCTCGTACCAACTATATGCGGACTTGGCACCCCAAGCGAGAAGACGGGCAAAGAAACCGGCCTCCAAATCCTACAGTCTCATGGGATCAGATATAAGTGGGGATTCCCCTTTAAGATCTCTTTTGTCTACAAGGACACTCACTTTGAGGCCTCCTCACCCTCAAGGAACTTGATCGAGTGCTTTCCTCGGCCTACAGCCTCCTAGCACTGCCCAAGTAGCCCCCCCTCAAAAGAAGAGAGCGCTCTCCTTTTCACCAGCATCCGAGGATAAGCTTGAACCGCAAAGAAGCTCCCCGATTCCTGGAAAATCCTCGGTAGCTCTGATCCATAGATTTGGTAAGCCAGCAGCGGGGGAGGGATGAGGGGTAGGTAACCCTGTGTTTTTTCTTCAAGGGGTCTTGCCCTTCACCTTCCTTAGGCTGCGGCTGGAAGTGTTGTTCTCCGGGTTTACCATTTATTTGATGCAGGTTGGGTGTCCCCCATCTCTTTCCTTCACATCTTTAAAGTTCGTTGTATTGTTCATTTGTTAGTATTTATGCTTAAAGTTGAATAAGCATGTCTGCTCCATGTTTTTCACCTCCCCCCCCATTGCAATTTTTCTATGTCTCTCATGATGTTAGAAACGCTTTGATCTAATGTTGATGTGCCTTTTTTTTTTGGGGGGGGGTTGGGCACAAATGTGTGGGCCGTACGTTCACTCCTTGCTCCCCTTCTCACTGGTTCTCCAGTGGGAACGGAAGCACTAAACTCTTGGCCCCCCATAGGGGACAGTTGTTTGTTGTCTTAGGGATGGGGTCTCCCACTGGTAGCCCCGTCACTTTGGTACGTTATTCCCTAAGGGGCGGAACACTACGCCGTCTTGGCGGGAACCTAGAGTTTGGAAGGTGTTTTCTCCTTCATCGTAAGCTGTTTATACTTTGTATTGGTATCATTTTTTCTCTCTTTTTCTCTCCCTGTCCTTCTTTGTGGGTTCCTGAGCCTCCTTGCGAGATGGTTCTAAGTTTATGGAACGATGGCGATTAGATTAGTCTCCTTGAATGTGCAAGGCCTGAACGCCCCTCAGAAGAGAGTAAAAGCCTTTAGGCAAATGAGGTCACTCCGCGCTGACATTGTATGTCTTCAAGAAACGCATTATACTAAAAACGGTACCCCTAAATTTCTCAGTCTGGACTACCCGATGTTTTATTCAGCCTCAGCGCGCACCATGCAGAGGGGAGTCCTAATTGCTTTCAAGCGTTCGACTTCCTTCTCCCTGGAGCACGTGGTACGCGACTCCCTGGGCCGTTACCTAATTTTAGTGGGCACAATTCAGGATCAACGGGTAACAATTGCAACCTATTATGCCCCTAGCCAAAACCAAAATTAATTCCTGGAGGAGTTCTTTAATAGACTTCATCAAGTAGAGAAAGGGTTCCTCATCGTAGCTGGGGACTCTAACCAGACTCTATTTGGGGATTCAAGAGCTCTTTCAACTCAATAAAGGCTCAGTGAGCTCAAATGTCTCGCTCTGGGAGGCACACAAGGTTGTGATCAGAGGGCAATTAATGCAGGGATCTGCCAGACATAAAGCGTCCTACAAAGAAAACCTCCTGGCGTTAACAGACGTGTACCAATTGGCCTCTATTGACTTCAAAAACCGGCCCTACAAACAGAATAGGATCCACCTCAATCAGGCAGCTAGCCAGCTCAACCTGTGTTTATTCGGCGAGGCTGTCCGCCAATTAAACAAATTCAAGTTCCATTGGTACCGTACGAGTAATAAGCCCAACACTCCTCTTGCGAAAAGACTTAGGGGGATTGTACTGAGACCTAAACCGGTATGCATTAGGACAACAGAGGGCCCCTTGTCTAGCAACCCAGCAAAGGTGGTGGCTACCTTTTCCAAACACCTGGAGGAGCTATATAAACCCAAATCGTGTTTAAACATAAGCAAGGTAGAGGAATTGTTTTGCCCCCTCTTCCCTCTGGCGCCAAGGAGCACATTGATAGGCCCGTTGAGATTGATGAGGTACAGGAGGCCATAGCATTTTTAAAAGTTGGTAAGCAGCCAGGACCAGATTCACAACGCTTTATTATAAAAATTTTAGCCAGATATTAGCCCCACATTTGACGATAGCTTTTAATGCTCTGAGGGAGGGAGCCGCCTGGAGATCTGACTCACAGCAGCTGCAAGTATGATTCCCAGACCTAACACAGTTGACACGGTATGGTCTAACTATAGGCCCATCTCCCTGTTGAATGTTGATGTTAAAATTCTGTCAAAAGTACTGGCCGCACGGCTTAACGGGTTTATCAATGTGCTCATTTCCAAGGAACAGGTGGGTTTCATGCCCCAGCGTCAGGCAGGTGATAACATTAAGAAAATCGCCAACCTAATATATCGCTCCAGGCTGGAAGGTTATCATACCATGCTGTTGGGGCCAGATGTACGCAAAGCATTCGACACCTTGACGTGGGACTACTTGCACTTCACCCTCAATAAATGGGGCTTGGGTCCCTCTTTCCTGTACTGGATTTCCTCTTTTTACGCCAACCCGGGGGCGTTCGTCAGGTACTCGGGGTATTCCTCTGACCGATTCACTCTGGGTAGGGGTACAAGACAGGGCTGTCCCCTCTCCCCCCTACTCTTTGCCTTAGCCATTGAGCCTCTCTCCAGACTTATTCAGGCCAATAGTGGTATTGCAGGCATCAAGGTGGGGGGATACGAGCATAAGATATCACTGTTTGCAGACGATATCCTAATGGTGATCAAAGACCCGGTCATATCCCTCCTGAGCCTTTTTAAAACCCTAGACTCTTTTTCGAGGCTTTCGGGGCTGCAAATTAATTCTGCCAAATCTCAGGCCCTTAATATCTCCCTACCCGATGGAGTTCTGAGTACTGTCAAGGCCTCCTTTGACTTTCATTGGCAGGCCAGGAATATTAAATACCTAGGGATACAGCTGGCATCTGATTACAACTCTCTTTACGGGGCAAACTACCCTAGTATGTTCAAGACCTTGAGGTCCCTGTTAGGTAACTGGGCCAAATAAAATCTTTCTTGGCTTGGTAGGATTGCTGCAGCGAGAATGGGGTGGCTCCCCAAATTACTTTATTTTTTCCGGGTACTGCAGACTACTGTCCCGGCCTCTGCTCTGAAACACCTCCAATCTGACCTAAACAAATTTATCTGGGGGGGCGTAAACTGCGAGTAGATCGTGGAACGCTTTACAGAGCCAAACAGAAAGGCGACTTGGGAGTCCCCAATCTCGCACGCTACTACAGCGCTTGTCAAATTGCCCAACTGACAGTCCTGCACGGGGGATGCGACAGACCTCTGTGGGTGGACATTAAGGAGTCGTACTGCTCCCCAATCTCTATATCAAACTTGCTATGGCTCCCCCTCGTGGTCTGTAGGAAAATCTCCAATCCCGTACATCATTCACTTAGAATGTGGAGGGCTGGTAAGAATTACTCTTCTATTCTGAGTACCTTCATCGCTCTTGTGCCCCATGGCACACAGCAATCAATTGTTTTTTACTGCTTGGGGCTTATCTCCTACCTGTACGCATTATTTCAACTATCTAGCCTAACTAGTTCAATATATATGATATCTACCAATGTTATTTCATTTTGTGTGTATATAGAAACTCAAGTATAGTTCTGGCTGGGTAAACTTGTGACATTATCATATTAGCGGAGACGCCTTTTTGCTGCTGGAAAATGTATGAATTGTGTGAACAAGCTGCTATCGTGTTGATGTACTAATCCATGCTGTTTATATGCATGTTCAATTCAATTTATGCATGAAATTGTGTCTCGGCATATATGACGCATGCATATCTTATGCATAGATTCATGTATACCTTTCAAATAACAGCAAAGCTGCATTTGTATACATACTAAAAACACATCAACCTGCTCAGTTTGCATGTCTGTTTAGCGGTATTTTACACCATACATATAGATCATTTGATATGTTTTGATAGTAATATTGTTTTATTGCAACTCTTTATTTACATTATGCCAAATAAAGTGGAAAATGTATAGACCAATAGAATACATTTAATAATGTTGGGGCTGTTTGGATGATTTTTCCTCCTCCCACTTGAAAAAAAACTCCCTCGGTCGGCCTTGTCTATTTTCCCGAAACTTGCATGGTTCTCATATTATACTAAAAGGATTACCCCTCTCTTCTGTCTCTCATCTGATTGCACATTATAACATTCCTTGTTAGAAGTGACTACGGAAAACCTTTCTAATATTTATATTAACATCCTAAATGTTTTCCATGTGTTTTGTTCTTTTAATAAAATAATCTTTTAGGTTTGGTTAAGCAGATTGTTGACCATTACTGCCCCTTCATTGGATCCCAATCCAATAGGAAAAATGCATTGCCCCAATAGAAAAGGACTGCAGCAGGGACACAATTAGAGACATCACACCAGGTAGATGATCCTAGGCAAGAAACAAACTGCCTCAAACTCCGGCAATTCACTCTTAGCTTTTTGGTTGGTGCAAACTCTGTCTCTATAGTGACAATTTATCATTTTGAAAGAAATGTGTCTCTTCAAAAATGATTGCCACCCCATGCCCACACGGTGCAAGGTGTTCTTCAGAAGCATTCTTAGCAAAGATCAAACAACATGGACAGAAATTATGGACTCCATGTTGGCTGATAGGAGAGTCTGTGTCTTACTTATACACAGTGCTCATGTTGCAAAGATGCACATATGGCTCACTGTGTTTGTCCTGGAGAGGTGGGGAATAAAAGAGGACTTAAGGGAGAAAATTGACTCTGGCAGACTTTCCTTACAGACCTTGGTTCAGGGCTACAAGGGGTCTGTTTACCTTCACCTGACCTTGCAACGGTGATCACTCTCCCTTAACCCCGGTATCTGAGTCTGGATGCTGCAATTCCATTTTTTGACTGTCTGGAGGTTTGCCCTGGGGAAAATTGTGGACTTAAAGAGAAAAAATCCACTTTTGTAGGCTTTTCTTACATTCCTCAAATCTGGGTTGCAGGAGGCTTCCTGTATACCTTCACCTGGCCCCACATAAGTGATCACTCTTCCATAGCCCCAGTATCTGAGTCTGTGTTCTGCAATTTAATTTTTTGTTGGATGGAGGTGGAGGATGGTTTGCAGAACTCAGTTGAATGTATTTAGACAATAATGATCACCTTGTTCTGACCTAATACACCACACACACTCACCTAACAGACTGAAGCACAGATCAGGAAAATAATCATCGCCATGGGACTAGGGGAGGGTAAGCAGGAGAGCCTTATGACCCTCAGGCCTGATCTAAGGTCTGTAGGAAAAGTCCACAAAAGCAGCATAAAAAGGCTTAAGGTCTACCAAAACCCTCGCCCCGGGACATCCTAATTTGTGATTGGGAAGTCAAAAATCAAGCTGAAATACTTACCTAGCTGACCCCTAGATTGACCCCCAAACAGAGGATTTACAGGTCCCTAATAGACCAGCTCAAAACAGGCCAATTTCATCACGGAAACTCCTAATTAATTTAGAACTTTGATTCCGAATCAACATTTACCCAACATACTAAGATGACCTGTGGTGTAACATCAAGATGATGAGAGCTTTAGGCAAAGAACAAATTCTCAGCAATGCAAAGTGCAAAATGCAATGTCAACACAATGCAGCACACAAAGAAAGCAAAGATCTGCATCTCCAGTTAATCTTCTGCAGACATATCACTCACAAAAGGACTCCCAGAGCCTCTAGTAGCTGCAGGCTCAATAGTAATGACAAAAAATAGAAGTAGGACATATCTCTTGAGCCTAACCTTGGCAGATTGTATAAAGGTGCCATGCGGAAGCAGGCCACCACAGCTCGTTTCCTCTGCTTCGACAGGAGCTTGTGCCAGACAGCTTTCTTGGATCTCAAGGGCTGTTCAACCTGCGGTAAAATGTGTGGAAATCAGGAGAGAAAGTCAAGACATAAACAAACCTGAGATTCCCTGGAGATACTTCAAAGAATGTCAATTATAAATGATATGAAGGATCTTCGAGAAGACAGGCATTGACCTGGTTAAATCAAAACATGGAACACTTGCACATAGTATTCTCAAATAAGTGAAATGGATATGTTCTTAGAGGCTGGGGATTTCTACCTGTTCCAGATGGAAGACGGCAGCAGATATTTTCTGGACACGTTCTACACTTTTCTCCGGATCAGTCTCCTCACTTTTAAGAATATCCTTATACAGATTCAGCTGCCATTTCACTGCAGGATCTTCAGACTAAGAGAAAAAACAAGGTCAATGCTCAAGGTGTGAAGGACAAGTAGAGGCTGGAAAGCACAGAAGCTTGCTTTAAATACAAATTTGTTAACATCAATTAACTTTAAATGAAGGAAATCAAGGATAATTGCTATAGCGCGAACAGGAAACAGCAAATTAATTGGGCCCAGGTGTGTGTGTGTCAAAAAGATATTTGAAAGAAACGCTGGTAGAGAAAGCAGCTCTCCAATACTTTGTGCTACAGGTCGCGGACTCCGTGATAAAGAATAATCATGTAAGTGAATGATTACAAAGTGTTTAATCATCTCGGCTGCTTGTTCAAGTGGAGCCTCGTTAAGCACTGCCAGACACGATAACATAGACTGATGGCCAACTGCATAATAATGCAGCAAACAGGATACTAAAAAGAAATTGGCCAGAATGTGCAACTTCTTTAGTGTTCGGTAGGCACAAGCAGTCAGAGAAGTTTTATATTCTATATTTCTGCCTCATCTAATATCCCCACTTCCATGGACCTTTCAAGCAGACCACAGATCAAAATCACCATTGCAGCATGGGGCTCCCCTACTTACCATTGTTCCACCACTGTCTCTTCACACTGATAGAAGTTCTAACTTCTGGCCTCAAAGGTGTGTGTGCAGAGTACAAGTCCTTATATTTGCTATACACATCCAAAGCCAGAATAGCAGAATCCAGCATGGAGATCAGAAAACATGCAGCACGCGCCAGAAAAAGAGACAGATGGCACAGGAGCAGCTGCCAGTAAGCAGGTGAGCCTTGTACTGCAGCAGTGGTTCTGGCCTGGGATCTGCTTGTAAGTCCACAAAAGTGTCAGTTGTCTTGTTGATTCAAATCTCTAAAAAACGCAGTTCAGAAACAGGATTCATTGTCATTCCCCTGTCACTGCCAAGACTTCTCAAGTTCTCTCTCCTGCCCACATTACAGATCTGCTGGGAGACTGAACAGCTGATTCATTGCTAAGAAGTATTGGATATGGAAATGTAGAAATTCACTTTCTTTTGTTTTTCTTCCCTTTCTATTAATTTACAATGCCATCAGTTACAGCACCATCGTATCTTTCTACCACATGCTAGGCACACCCAGGCACTGGATTTTGAAGTTGCATATCAAGTTTAATTATACAGCACAAAGGCAAAAGTCACTTGATTCCTCAGAAAACCAGTCATTTTGGCCCTCTCAAAATTTCTGTCTGGACGTGAAAAATTCAATCTATTATAACTTTGAAAAGAATGATTATCTAAACATGGTACAAAGAGATATATCTTTTTTTTCTGATACAACTGCTGCCAACAGAAGTGTCTCCTTTACACCTTTATCCTATTAACATTCCCCAAATATGCTGACAAAAGAGTAAATGTATCTAACCCAAGGCATGGAAATGACATACTTCTGTCAGAGGCTATACTTCCTGACAGCAAATAATCTAACCATTTTCACAATTTGTCTAAAACTAATGTATATGTATTTTTTTCTGAGTTACCCATTTAGGATTTTGTAAATACTGCATCATACTAAATCAGTTGCTGTTGCAGACACTTACCTTTTCCTGCAGGTGAAGATTGTTGCGTAGGTGTTCTTTTACTTCATCGTCTGTGTCTTTCTGCAAAAAGTTTAATATTTTTAAAGCTAAATAGCAATATCACAGGTTATGTGTTTAGTTTATGCACAACCTGACTTGATGCAAATTCTGGGTGACCTGCCTTTCAGAAAATGCTTCACTGTTTTATAGCACAGGTCACAACCTTGCCCACTTCTCTCACTGGAATACAATGAAACAGTTTTTGAAGATCATGGCTGAAATTTGGATATTAAAGTATAACTTCAAATTAGGACTTCATAGAGTTTAGTGTTTTAATTTTGTTGTGTGCCTAAGGTTAGCTTTATATATAAAAAAGCTTTATAGTGTATATTGTACATGTGTTGTACTCCTGATCTTTTTTGAACCACAGTGAATATAGCAAACTGCCACACTGCACAAAGCAATAGCATTTGATTGAGAGCTGTCCGTGGTACCCATCTGCAGCCTTACTTACTTATAGAGCCTCATTTATCAAGAGCTTGTAAATTCCACTCAACGTCACCAATTGCGAGATTTATGAGGCCAAAAACATTCAGCTACGATACGGTCACCCAGTGGCGTTGCTAGGGCTGGTGTCACCCGGGGCGGTAGGAAATGGTGTCACCCCCCCCCCCCCAATGGTGTCACCCCCACCCCCCCCAATGGTGTCACCCCCCCCACCCCCCCCCCAATGGTGTCAACCCCCCCCCAAAGAAAACAAACAAAAAAAAAAGCATTTTTGCCGGCATGGTGGGAGCGGGCCGGCCTGTTCCGCGCTGACAGCGGAACCGGCCGGCCCGCTCTGCTGTCAGCGGAACCGGCCGGCCCGCTCCCACCATGCCGGCATTTTTTAAAAAAGCAAACACTTACCTGCAGGTCCGGAGCGTGGAGGCCGGCGCCGCTCTCAGCTGTCATCTGAGGGCGCGTCATCAGAGGCGCCCTCTGATGACGCGCCCTCAGATGACAGCTGAGAGCGGCGCCGGCCTCCACGCTCCGGACCTGCAGGTAAGTGTCTCTATACCGAGGGGTGACCGGCCGAGAGGTGTCACCCTCTAGGTCTGGTGTCACCCGGGGCGGTCCGCCCCCCCCGCCCCCGGGTCGCTACGCCACTGCGGTCACCAGCCTGAGTCTAATTTTTCACTTGAGCCTTTTTGTATGCAGTGACCAGCGCTCATGTTTAGTCGTGCCAGTAAGTTGCACCAGTTTATAGTGGCGCTGTTAGTAAAAATCCTATAGACCACAGCGGTCAGAACTGTATTGAAGTGTTTGCTTATAATAATGTTAAACACATTTGCTTGTACAGAGCTTTCTTTGGCGACATGTAACAAATGTAAATGCAGGACTTAGATTCACCAAATATACCGTCATTTTAGCATTTTCTGTTAAAATCTTTTTTTTCATGTCACAAAGCACAAAAACAAAAGCAGCCACAATGCACTCTAAATGTGTTTCTTTCATTCACAGCAGTGATATCGTGACTGGTGCTGTTACAGGTCCAACAGGGGCTGGCACAGGCTGGCCAATACCTAGTGCGCCAATTCAGCTGATTATTTAACATCGGGGCACATTGACTAGCAGCGCCATTCTAAATTAACAGCAGTGCCAAAATATAAAGAGCTGTGGTCGTTCTCGCTGAAAGGCTTCGTAAATAAGGCTCCTAGTGAAAGTAACATCAGCCTGTTAGAAAGTGCATCTTGAAAAAAAAAAACCAAAAACTAGTTTTATCCTAAGTAAATGTGCATTCTAACATTTCTTCCTTTTATCCTGAAAGGAAAATGTGATAGCCCTTTTTAATGGCTATAACCTCTATTTCCTTTCGTTTCTATACCCCAGCTTCTGCATTTCTTATATTTAAGCACTCCACTCCTGGTCTTCTGATATTCTTTTATCTCCCCTGAGGGCCTAATTGCCAGGTTTAAATCTTGAGATCTCTCAAAACAATGTATAATTTTGATTATAAAGTCAAAGGGTACTTTTTTATAATTATGTTGAACCACTTTGGTGATTTTACCAGGGCATGCAACAAGCTAAATAAGTGAAACAAGACATTGTACAGGCAAATGGTCCAGGTCACAGTCACTGTTTATGGGGAAATGTGGGTGCAATGTAGGCAGGCTTCACTGAAGAACACGATTGTCTGTGCACTGTCCAAGTTACCCCAGACAAAAACTGCAAATTGACCCACTTCCAATGTCTCAGTTGCAAGTCCTGTGTACACATCCCCCAAAAATGATGGGTTCATGGCCTCATGTGCCCATGAGCTGCACAACGTATACGAGGAATAATTGGCGGGCAAAAGGGACTCAAGAGGTAATCACCAGCACCAGGATCAGGCTCCCAGCGGAGGCAGGTGCAGTAGGGCATCCCTCATTTGGATGGTCCGCCACTGCCCTGTTAAGGTACCCTCTATTCCTAAAGGAAACAATATTTTTTAAAAAGTTACTAATAAACATATTAGATATTACAAAAAAGATCCAAATCACAGGATCCCAAAGAGTTCCAAAAAATAACTGTACCTGCTAGTCCCTTGTTGCTTTTGAGAGTTACAAAATTCCAAACAAAGCATTACTTACCTTACCACAAGCAGGCTTGAACTAGTCTTTTTTCTTTTGCTGCCATGTTTGATGCTGACAGTACTTTCCTGATGCACTTTTCAGTAACCCGCCTCAGAAGCAACGGACAGTTATGTGGTGCTAATTATTACAAAGGAGGCCGGCTCCATTTGACTGGAAGCAGGGAAATGCACCAAGGCAGGCTAGGGCCTTGGAAGGATGAAGCCTGCGGTCAGTATGATGCGTAAAGCTTTTGGCTTTAAATAGCACTTAACAATAAAAATCATGCATGTAGCAAGTAGCTTTTAAATGAAAACAAACTTCCTGTCTCTACTGTAATTACTGTGTATGGCAATTATACAGGAAAAAGCTCCAGACCCAGATTAATCCACACATAAAGATAGAAATGCAAATGGGCTATCTGTAGGCTGTGCACATCCCATATGATAATAGAATGTATTCACAGTCATCAGCAATTCAGGGAAAAGTTAATCTGTGTATAAATGAATGCAGAGGAATGCACATTTTGTATAGACATTTCCTCAGCCGAGATACTAAATCATCATTAAAAAATATTACAAAAATAACTTTCTTCATGATGCCGCTGCTTTACTTACAAGGCTGTATCTGCTTTTTGCAAGTGAAATGAGCTCCTGATCCCCTGGCGTGCACATATTGAGCCCAATTGGTAACATTTTCTTCAAGGCGGCCACAATCAGGGATGTCTGGATCGAGTAAAGATCTCCTCTGCGCTTGATCCTTTTTCTCTCCTGATCTTGCCCTCCAGACTAGAACAGTGACATCATTAGAAAATGGTTAGGAAACAGAGAACAATAACTGAACAGGACTGCGAAACAATGACAAATGTCAAGACTAACGCAACAGCAGGGAAAAGCACACACATCTTGTATAATGTCAGTAAAATAACAGAAATATATGATGTGCATGAATAGTAACAGGTTTTCTAAGTTGGCTATAAGAGGGATAACCACTTGTACTAGATTAATACCATTTATTTAACCAAAAGCCAGTCATATTAATACTCTTTTCAGAAGCATCGATTGAACATTTCTCTATAGTGACTTCAGTTATCAAACTTCTCTCCCAATTCACCATAAACCCATATATTTAAATTTATATCCTTATTTTTAGTGTAAACTAATCCAGAGATTTAAAGTGCCAATCAATGGAGTTGACTACTTGGAAGGTTTTATTGTTATAATATGGAAATAGTTTATATTTGGGTTTTTCATACTCATGGTCAGAAAAAAGCCACTACAAGGACAACTTCTCCACTGCATAGCACGCCCTTCTCTCCCATGCCACCCATCATTAGCAAAACCTAACAGTCTACTTTCTGCTTAAACCAGACCTTCACCACGATTTATGGAAAGGCCCAAACCCTTAAAAAACGATTCCCCAGCAGCTAAAATTAATATACTTTATGTTTTTAGTCACTTATTATTTTTTCCCCAACTGGGCTGAAACTCTGTTCAGGACTTTAGGATACGGGCGCCACCATCTTGACTCAAAAGCATCACACTTACTGAGGAGAGGAGAGCGGGATATAGTACAGAGGGGCGGGTAATAGCTGTGCTTTGCTCAGACAGAGCAGAGCTGGGGTCAGGTAAAGGTCAGCAGTCCCAGAATGCAGAGCAGCACAGTCAGAAGGCACTTCCTGTTTGCAGGCTGCCTGATGTTCCATGAGCCGCCATGTTTAAAGGTTCATAACATGCAGTAGATGCAGGTAGGATCCTTTTTAATGTGGACAATCTGTATGTACAGGGTGTGGGAAACATATAAGATAGACTCTTATTCAGAGTGAAGGACCGCTTTAAGAAGATAATGTGCTGGCCCATGAAGGTAAGTCGAAAAGCAGACTGATCGAGAGAGGTGGCATGTGCACCCATTAATGCAGCAGACACATCATGGGTTGTGTATTGGGTGAATTACAGAGAAAAAATCACCAACTGACTGAACTAAAATAACCCCTTAACCCTTTCGCTGCCAGCCTACCTGCAGCATTTGCCACTCCCTGTTGCCAGACGATGTTTCACCATTTTGCGCTACACATATTCAACTGTCATTTTTGAAGGGATTTCCAGGGATTTCCCAGGAAAATTATATATTGTTTTTTTCAACAGAGTCTGGGCTTTAACATGAAATGTCTTGTTTGTATTTTTTAGGTGTATTCTCAATTTTTTTGGGTGAAATGTGTGAAAAAAAACAAAAAAAAAACATTTTTTTACAATTTGTAGAGTTTTTTTGTAATAAAAAATGTAAGTTTGTCAATAAAATCTTATTGCGTGAGAAACCCCAATTTCTCCCGGTTACAGCGATACCACATATGTATAGGTAGACACCCTTTCCTGCCCAGAAGCCTTTTATAGCTGCTGGATGACAAATGGTTAATTAAAAAAAAAAATGACATAGGGTCCCCCTTCCCGGGGAGGGGGACCCCATTTTTTTTTGGATTTTGAAGGGTTAAAAACCCTTCAAAATCCAAAAAAAAAAATGACGTGGGGTCCCCCTTACCCAAAGTAACCAGCCCGGGACCAGCTATGGGGGCTTGTAGGCACAGAGTGGGGGGGCCAGCTTTGGTGGCCCCCCCACCCTGCAGCCTACGAGCCCACATAGCCTATGTGGGCCCGGGCTCTTCTGCCCCCCCCTGGCCTTTGGGGAGGCAGGTAATGGGGGTGCGGGGGTTAATGGCAAGCCACCCGCTAGGGCAGGTGACTTGCCACCCCCCCAGCCTTGTGAACTGGTATAAGGGGTCTCATGGACCCCTTACCAGCTCACAAAGGGTTAATGTGAAAAAAAAACACCACACAATAATAAAAAGTATTTTATTAGAAAAAAAAAAAATTTTTTTTTACTGTACTTACCTTCGATTGCAAGCTCTTGTCCCTCGCCGCTCAGCTGACAGATGCCGGTGATCGGCATCCAGAGAAGGAGAAGGCAGGAGATCAGAGGATCTCCTGTCACCTCCTTCCCCTGTGCCGATCACCGGCATCTGAGAAGCTGAGAAGGCTGAAGCCTGAGATCGGGGCCGGGATGACTTCATAAGCCCCGCCCCCAAGGGGGTGGGGCTTAGAGGCATGATGGCGGCCGCCATCGTGCAGAAGAGAGGAGAGAGCCTCCCAGGCTCTCTCCTGAAGATCGGTAAGTCCTGGGGGGGGATCGGAGGCCCCCCAGGTGAAGAGGAGGGACAGCGGGAGCCAGCGCACACACAGGTAAGTGAATGTCATTTTTATTTTTTTTTTTTTTTACAGTTAGAAGCTGCTGCTGCAGAAGCGGGGGGGGGCGGCCTATTCCGGGGGCTCTCCTGGAGCCATCCGACCCCCCACGGGGGATCGGATGGCACCAAATTAAAGAGGAGACCCGGCCGGATCCAACAAGGGGTCAGGTGAGTATTTGTTGTTTTTACTTTTTAAACTACAAGCGAGGAAAGTCAAGCACGTAACACCTACGTGCTTGGCACTTAAGGCCCAGCCAAGCCAGCACGTAGGTGTTACGTGCTTGGCAACAAAAGGGTTAAAGTGGACCAACACCCAGGATTTTGACTATCCTGGGTTTTGGTCCACTTCGGGGGGGCACCCCGATTGGGGGTGCCCCGCTGTGTGAAACCCCCCAGAAAGCCCCAAAAACTCACCTCACCACGCTCCCATGTGACCGCGCCGTCCAATCCCCGCCGACGGACAAGCGGGTGACAGCGTCGGACAAGACAGCGCGTCCGCCGCCACCTCCCGCACGTCACTCTTACAGGGTGCGCGCCGCGCCGGCCATTCACAAACGCCCCCCTAGATGTGCGCGCGGGAGGATAAGGTAAGGTTTTTTGGGGGTTTTGGGGGGGTTTCACCCCGCAGGACATGCCGATCTCGGATGTCCCGCGGTGA
The DNA here is from genome assembly GCA_027917425.1 of Gastrophryne carolinensis. Taxonomy (NCBI): domain Eukaryota; kingdom Metazoa; phylum Chordata; class Amphibia; order Anura; family Microhylidae; genus Gastrophryne; species Gastrophryne carolinensis. Next base: position 114,812,506 of record CM051244.1, on the reverse strand, counting down.
GGGAGGTGATCGGCCCGGGAATCTTATAGATTCCCGGGCCGATCACCCCTGGGTGTTGGTCCACTTTAATTGAATCAGAAGATAACACAAAGCTGTGGATACTTCATTATCAGCTTTGTACATCTGGAAATGGTTCTTATTCCATTTATTTGCAAAACTGTACAGTCTTTGTTGGACTGCGTGTAAACATTAGTGAAAAGTTTTTCTCAAACCCAGCTACAAGTTCTCTTTTTAAAAAAATCTTGTCCATGACTTAATGTTACCGTTGTTACACTATTGTAGTAGCTATGTTATCAGGTTTCCTGTATTCTGAATCTGGTTTCCCTCCGTGTTGTTTTTGTATTCTGCAGCTCAGAAGCCTTCCAGGGCTTGCTGGAGAGTAGAATCCCCACAGCACGATGATGCCACCACTGATTCATGATGGCAATAGTGTGTCCTCTTGCCTAAAAGCTACTTTCAGGTTTTTTTCAGACCACAGAACCTGCTTATAGTGTTCAACATCCATTCTAGAAAAGACGAGCTGAAATCTATTTAAGTATACAGTATATTACTGATGATCAATTTCAAAGACAAACTTAAATGTTCCAAATTCAATCTTCTATGACAATACCTTCCAAGAAGGTAACTTTTCCCCCATGCATTAAACATGAAGTACTAGGAGTATATGGAAAAGTCTATCCTCAGGTTTCTAAAAATACATCTCTGTACCTGTTCTATTGTACATCATACATGCTCCTGTCTATTGTACATCATACATGCTCCTGTCTATTGTACATCATACATGCTCCTCTTTAGTTGGTGGCTCTGTTAACACTAATCTGCCCTGCATTTCACAGCAGATTCACACTATAAGGGAAAACACTGCCTATTATTTTCAATAAGCCAATAGAAAAGTCTATGGCAACCCAAGTATAAAGTATGTGTAACGCAGGGTGCTTATGTTGCCATGGACGTTACCATTTACTTACTGTATAAAACTATGTATTTTTTCAAAAATGCAACATTAATGCATCAAATGCACAGTGCATATTTTGATACAATGCACCTCCGTCAGAGCTGAAATGCTTCACAAAATACTTACACTTAGCTCAATGTATGGGTATGATCATAACCAAAATGCTCTCTTCTGTTTTGTATTATGTTTAATACCTAAACACCCATTTATGATTCCCATTGTCTTTTAAATCCAACTCCAGCAGATGTTTTAAACTTGGGTACAGTGCAACAGAGTTACATACTTCTCTATTTGGTTGGAAGTGTCTTAGTTTTGTCCTTGAACAGATATTGAATGAATGAAAAAAGAACCAGAGAATACTGTGCATCCCCAATGCATCCAGAAGTCTGATTGTGCACATGTATGGAGTCATTTAAGGGTTCAGGTTGCTGAGACTTTCTCTTTTGTTCCTGTGATTTTTTGACTTTTTCTCTTCCCCTCTTTAGAAACTTGGATGGTGCAGTTATGTATACTGCTGCCAGCATCAGGAATTAAACGTCTAACTGCTGTCATACCACAAGACCAAACCAAATACTTACCATTATTTCAAATGTTGATAGTAAAACTTCCTGACAATGTTAACCCCTGATAAAATTCTATTCATATTATGTCAATAAGAAAACATATTGTATAACTGCACGCATCTTGCCAGTAAAGGTGCGTTATTTCTTAGATTCATTTCTACTTAATTCTAATAGTGCATTTAATGAACCTGATGTTACAGAAATACAAATAAGGAAAGAACACTGCTGCTATGACATTGTCACCACTTGTAAAACACATAAGACAATACATTTTGAAAACTACGGACTAGATGGAGCCACAGGTTGGACATCATGTGGAACATACTGGATTTCAAGTAGTCATGAAACAAGACACATCACATAAACAGACCTAGAACAGCAGCCCCTCTGTGATAATTAAACAAATGCAAACAAATAAAAACAAAAGAAAGGGAAAAGAATATCCAGAAAAACTTGAAAATATAGTTTTATATACTAGGTTAAGTTACAAAGGGAAGTTGTTGGATGTCTGTTGACACAGAGGGCAAACTTGATTAACTACTCTTCAAGTCAATAATACTATATTTATTCGTAGGGGTTCACAATGTAGAATGTTAGCCAATAAACCAGAGGGACTGAGGTTCTACGACTGCAAGTCAAAGCTCTGAGCTACACAAGCATTCTGAGAATTGCATACCGTGATGTACACTGAAAAACGTTACTATAAATGGTAAGACCTCTTAGACCTAAGCCATCAACCTCTAAGTAGACAAGTAATACTCTTCTCTCCAAATACTTAGGAAGCAATGCCCATGTTCTTCTGGTACCAAGCTGAGGGGGCACTTGTTTGGCTATCTGGATATCTGCTGCTTGTTTTATGCTTGCTTTATACAGTTTCTTTTCTAATGCAAATATAAATGTTTTAAAATCTTTGGCTTGAGTAGAGAATGGTAAAAGACCACAGAAGATGTACCTGTGATAACCAGATGTTTTTTAAGAAAATGGAGAAGAGTGATAGACTGAACGGCACAGAAGACCCTTAGGTTTCTGCTGGCCACTAACTGTCAGTCCAGATGACACCAATGACCCCAGTCAAATACCAAAAACTCCTCAACATGGGTCATGGACACCAAAAAATGTGGTGGAGGTATGTCTTCACCACTACAAAATATTAAGTTTAATAATGAGATCTGAATAAAATAGAATGTTAAAATGGGAAATTATGAAATTCCTTTGGGAATTTTAGGGACATTTTAGAAGTGAAGTTAATATTACTATAGTGTATGTGTGTTAAAGGATTTATACGGTATATAGTTTCTACAAAACTACCAAAGTAGTTAGGAACAAAGGAATATGACACATTCTTGCATATGTATTTTCTGCATTACAGTCAGATGTTGTACCTTAAGGTACTACAATGTCTTCTTAAATGTTATTGTAAGTATAAATACTCAGCCTGCCAAGAATTTTTAAGGCATGTCATTCTTATGCAATTTCATAAATCACTTGTTCCAACTCTACTGTCTGCGACTGCTTGAAGTTGACCTGCCTGATATAGAATGGCCATATCAGATCTGTTATTTACTCCATATAAAACACAATGGAATGTAAAATACTGTCTTCAATGAAAGAGTCATCTTAAATATGGGTTCAGGAACAACATAGTTTTTAGGCAGTGCACCCTACTCATGATTCCAGCTTCCCGCGTGTCACTGTTATAATAGCTTGCTGGGCATCAAAGCTTTGCTTACAACTGAACCTTGAACAGCTTTCTACAAAAGTGGTCTATGAGACTGAAATAGGGCAGCAAATCAACTAACCCATTTAAATGACAAATACTATGGAAAAAACATCAGTGGCGTCACTAGGGTTATCTGTCTATTCATCTATATATATATATACATATGGCCTAGACAATGTATAGTGTATGTAAACCAACATGCAGTGTTTCTTTTCCAAGGACGGTGTATGGGTACCATAAAAAAGGGTTAACCACTTAAGTTTCAAGTCCCCTCTAACAAAAGTATAAAGCTGAATTCTGAGGAAAATAACATAATTACCTATATGTTTACCTAAGCATAATGAATGCAATTATTTTGCTTACGTGAGCTGCCCCCCGCCTCCGATTATTTTACCTGGCTGTGTAACTTTATTATATGTAATTTTGTTCAGGCATTTCTCTGATTATGTTGCAATATTGCAAAAAACAAAAACTCATTTGAGGGCACAACAATGATAGCTTGTTTTGAATTCTTCTTACAGAAGATTTGCAGCTTATGAATTACTAGAATCACCATAACAAATGATATGGTCTTTATGCTACACAACCATACAAGGTCATTTTTAATGAGCATTAACAGTGCTGGCCTACAAGGTGTCTAAAACCAGTAACAAATTGTTATTATCTTTTCAAAACTTTTGGTCTTTGCACCAATCTGCAATATCCCTCTATTAATTATGAATAATGGATTAATAATTAGGGCATTTTTCTGTAGCAACAGACCAAAATAGGTTTAACATTAATTGTGCTGCCTCACAAAATCAGATCCCCACATAAGAATCTCCATGGTAATGTCTGTGCATCAATTACAACCTGTTTACAACTTTGTAAAACTTTTCCTAAAAAATCTTATAAAAAAACACTCCCCTCTTGCAGCTGACTTGACGAGATAAGGGTTGAACTGGGATAAGTCATTCAGTAAACAGAAACCAACCTTTGTATTGTAAACAGTTACTGACAATGCTGTCCCACCCAACCTGCGCTTTACACCGCTTGAGTTTGGAAGAACGACTAGAAGCCCATATAAATGCAAATGTAAGGTATCCTACCAAGTCCTTTGATTGAATACGTAATTGAAATAAGAGTTTTTCTTCATTTCCCTAAGTTCAGCTTTAAAAGAACATGTTTGATTACCCAAAACTGCAATACTGTTAGAAATGTTGCATAGTATGGCATATTAGTTTCTTAACCCCTAGGTGCTTGCATAAAGATGTTGTTTAAAATGGTAAAAACAACTGCATAAGCACACAAGGATGCAGCATATTCCAAGTATTTGTCACTGATCTCCTTACTAGTGAGGTCCCATAAATTAGTATGGTTTTCATTGAAAAAATAAAAGTAAAGAAAAGCTCTCATTACTGTCCTTTGCCCTCAAGGTGAAACAGCCAAAGCAAAAACTATTGCCATCTGATATCCCCAATGTTGAAGTCATACTTCAGTCAAAAATTAAAAAAAAAAACACCTTTCATCCCACGTAGGCTATTGCTGCTGGTCCGGTATATACACACTTACCAGATCGCCGATCCAAACCCCGCGTTGGGACCTCCTCCTCCACCAGAATTGACTCAGCAATTAGCTGTGCAGAGGGGACTACGGCACGTCCTGCCCCCTTATCACAGGAACTATGGCACTCCCCTCTCCATTCACTACAATGGAAAGGGGTGAGCCATAGTTCCAGTGATGAGGGGGCGGGGCACACCATAGACCCCTCTGCAGAGCGGTGTCACTAAGCTGATACCAGCAGAGCAGGTGGGAGAGGCACCCAGCACAGAACTCTGATCGGGTGATCTGCTAAGTGTGTATACAGCGGACCAGTGATAGCCTGTGCAGGATGAAAGGTGGGTATAGTGTTTTTTATTTTTGACTGAAGTAGGATTTATTTGAACAAATGCTATTTCAAGTTTGTGTAGGAACTATGTGTGTATATCAACAAGAATGTGTCCTAATAAACAGAATAGGTCAAGTGAGTCTGCGTGACTACCCTTGGTGACGCCACTGCTAACACTGATGAAACATATAAACTGATGAGCCAGGCTAGCTAATACATAAACAGGTCATGCATGCTGTACCTTCACTTGTATGGGCTGTGCAAAAGAAAAAAAATGCAGGAGACAAGTAAGTATAACAGATGGAAAAATGAACCACGTATTCCTCAAATATCTGTGAGATGATTCATTTATATTTCAACAGAAGGAGGTATTAAACACCCAACCTTAGTCCATAGTTCTAGACTGTAGCAATCACTCTAAACTGGAAACATGAGCACATATAGGTGCGCATCTGAGATGGAAAACCTTAGTGTGCTATGAGAAGGAGGTATTACGAACTAAATGATTTACCAATACTTACAAATCTTAGATATTTTAAAATTGTTTGTTCTCATACGAAACAGATTTAAAAAGGAACTTCAGTTAAAATTGAGGGGAGAGTTACAAAGGAAAAAACCCTTACCTTAGCCAGACACCTGCACTGCCTTGCTTGAATGGGTGGGCAGGAGCACACATGGAACCGGGGGATGCGGTTCTGCGTCTTCCGTGCAAGATGGCGGCGCCCAGGATCCAGAGGGCCGGAGGAGTGGCACGGGCGCCTGGCTAAGGTAATGTTTTTTTTCTTTGTAACCCCTCCAATCCTTCCCATCCTACCTTAGCGCCAGGGTAGGATGGCAGGGCGGGGGGTTCAATTTAACTGAAGTTCCTCTTTATAGACTTGCGTTAGTAATCAGATGACATCTTGAAAGAATTTCTACCTATATCAAGAATTGTTATATATTTCATATTATATTTCTGAAATATTGTTAAGCAAGCACCCACACAATCAAACGGGTGCTAAATTACAACATTGTCCTGTTTTTTAGAAAAATACTACACAGCAATATCATTGCTAGTTAACTGTATACACTGACTTTTACTTTCACATGGTTTTAAGAAAATCTAAAATAAGGTATTCAAATAGCATGACAACGACAACATCTTCTTAGTCTGTTAGGCTAGATTGGTGTAGGACAGAGGATAGTGCAGCAGGGGTGGTGCTTTGGAAGGACATAAGTTAGATGCAAAGGTGTGGTTACTAAAGGTCAAGCCATTTTTGTATTTAAAGTTATTGACCACCACCAAAAAGAAACACAAACGGGTGTTCCCCACAGTTGATCGATTCGACTCCATCAGCTGCGTACCTGTTCACTGGATTGAGCCCCTCCCCAACCAGGACTATAGTCACCGGGGCCACTGTGTTGGACTTAACACCGTATGCCATCAGTCACAGTGACACTGCCATGCCCTTTTCATTCACTGCAATAGAGGGAACATGTCAGGCCCCCCTCAATTATAGTGAATAAATAAGGCATGACCGGGCCACATTTACTGATGGCGGAGGGTGTCCGACACAGAGGCGCCGAAGACAGGAGGACAGGTCTGGGCTCTGCAGGAGTCAGACCGATCAAAAGACTGCTATGTTCCAGGGACCAGCTAAAGATTGTTGGGTTGATTTTTAAGTTAAGGTTTTAATTTGCTATATACTAAGATTGGAGTTTTTTTATTATGTGTAACCAGATTTCAAGGATGGATAGATATGCTATATAATAATAATGCTGCCTTTCTTAACACATGTAACTGCAAATGTTGATGTAAAACACTAGAAGTATAAAAAAAAGCAATTCTGTGAGTACTCACCTGTAGAATTGTTTTTGTTCTTGCATGGCACGGCCTGCTTCGTATTCATAACAGTTGGGTTATTCCGCCACAAGGTGGCGCAGTGGTACTGCAGAAAGCTGTGGCATGTCCCGGCCCCCTATAAAACGGGATTAACCATAGAGTTCCCAGCGTAGACAAGCAGTGAGACAAGAAGCTGGGAGAGAATAAAGGTAAAAAATGTAAAAAAGGGTATAAAACCCCAATTAACTTGGAACCATCACCATAAAGAGGCAACCAAGAATAACGATAACAAGGGTGGGCCGAAGCAGGCCGTGCCATGCAAGAACAAAAACAATTCTACAGGTGAGTACTCACAGAATTGCTTTTTCCTTTATTGCATGGCATGGCCTGCTTCGTATTCATAACAGTTGGGACATCCAAAAGCAGTGTCCAAAGTAGGGTGGGATCCCCAAAGAGTAACGGCCAGTAGTTCAAGTCACTACCGCCTGAAGCACCTTGCGGCCAAAAGCAGCATCCGCTGAGGCTTGAAAAAGTATGAACAGAAGACCAAGTAGCGCCCTTGCAAACTTGTTCAACAGAAGCCTTTTCTAGGTCCAGAAGTGAGAACAAAAAGAGCGTCTCAGTAGCGACCAAATAAAACTTCAGAGCCCTGACCACATCCAGAGAATGCAGAGTCCGCTCCTTGGAATTAGCAGGATTAGGACACAATGAAGGCAAGACAATGTCCTGCTCGCCTTACAGAAGTGATAGCCACCAGAAAGGCTACCTTAAGAGTCAAAAAAGACAAGGCAGCCTCACGCATAGACAACACCAGATTCAAATCCCAGACTGGTAGCAAAGGCTTACAGGGTGGACGCACATGAGAAACACCCTGGAAAAAAGGTTTCAACCAACCGGTGATTGGCAAAAGATCTTTGGAAAAAAATTGCCAGAGCTGAAAAATGGCCTTTTAGGGTACTAAGTTGAAGGCCCAGATCCAAACCATGTTGTAAGAATTCCAGAATCCTGAGAATAGAAAAAACCCGACAGGGAAGAGACTTGGACACACACCAGGCAATGTAAGCATGCCAGACCCTGTAATAGATAAAGGACTTCCTAGCCATCATGGTATCAACAACAAGATGGAGGTTTCAGCAGCCAAGCCGTTAAAGCCAGAGTTTGTAAATTGGGATGGCGTAGCTGCCCCTGAGATGTGCCGGTCTACTGCCAACTGCACAACGTCTGCAAACCAAACTCTTCTTGGCCAACAAGGGGCCACCAGGATGGCTGGCACCCGCTCCTGGGCTATCTTGCGCATGACCCTGCCCAGGAGAGGAAATGGAGGGAAGACATAGAGAAGCTGAAACTCCGTCCAAGGTATTGCCAGGGCATCCGTGGCGAAGGCCAGAGGATCCTGAGACAGAGAGACAAATCTGGGAAGTTTGTGATTGTGATGGGACGCAAACAGGTCCACATCCTGCAGACCCCAGCAGTGACAGAGGGAGAGAAACACCCGGTTGTTGAGAGACCACTCCCCCAGACGAGACGTCCCCCTGCTCAGGGAGTCTACCACCTGGTTCTCCAGCCCTGGGATGTAGACCGCTGAGATGCAGGGAACATGCTGTTCCGCCCAAGACAGAATCAGGGACACTTCCTTGAATGCTCGCTTGCTCCTAGTCCCTCCCTGATGATTGAAGTAGGCCACCGCCGTCTGGTTGTCTGAGCGGATCTGAACAGCCCGACCCCGAAGGTGAGTGGATAGGCGAGAAAGAACCAACCTGATTCGCCCTCAGTTCCAGGACATTGATGGAAGCATGGGCCTCTTGTGGGCCCCACCGACCCTGGAACCTCAGAGACTTCCAGAAGCCTCACCAGCCGGTCAGACTGGCATCTGTGGTGAAGGTCCCGCCCCCCAGAAGGTTCCTTGAGTCCAGCCACCAGGAGAGAGACTGTCTGGCCAGAGGAGACAGAACAAATTTCTGATCCAGGGACACAGGGTCCCGATCCCAAACAGACAAGAGGTGCAACTGAAGAGGTCTCATGTGAAACTGAGCAAAGGGGACCGCCTCGTAGCAGGACACCATCAAGCCCACCAACTGCATCCCCTGACGGATGGAGGGACACGACAGCAGAGCCTGAGCCTGCAGCTGAAGACCCTCCACCTTCTGCTGAGGAAGGAACACCTCGACCTGAGAGGTATCCAGAGTCATGCCCAGAAAGGACCTCACCAAGGACGGAGACAGAGAAGACTTGGGATAGCTGATCACCCAGCTGAAAGACTCTAGAGTGGATGTCACCATTTGAGTGTCCCGCTCGGCCTGAGGAAAAGACTCGGCCACAATCAGGATGTCGTCCAGGTAAGGAATGATGCTGATGCCCTGGTTCCTTAGCAGAGCCATCACTCCCGCCAGCACCTTGATGAACACCCGAGGTGCCGAGGTGATACCGAAGGGTAAAGCCACAAACTGGTAAAGCTGATCCTGCAGCACGAACCTTAGAAATCTCTGATGACCTGGGAAGATAGGCACATGAAGATAAGCATCCTTGATGTCCACAGTGGTCATGAAGTCGCCCGGGCGAAGGGTACTGACAGCAGAGCGCAGGGTCTCCATGCGAAAATGCTTGAATCTAACAAATTTGTTGAGGCCCTTCAGATCCAGAATGGGCATCAGAGAGCCGTCCTTTTTGGGGATCGGGAAAAGATTGGAATAGTACCCCTGACCCCTTTCTTGATGGGGCACCAAACAATTGACTCCAGACTCTAACAGGCAATGAACCGCCAGAAGCAACCCTTGAGCAGACGGGGTTTAAAGACATCCAGGATCTGATGAATCTTGGGGGGGGGCAGGCTGCAAACTCTTTCTTTTAACCGGGGGGCACTACCTCCTGAATCCACCGGTCTGAAGACATGAAGCCTCCAGACGTGAGCAAAGAGCCGAAGCCTTGGGAGAGGGTTTGTGCTTAGGATTCCAGGAGAGACCTGGACAACCATGGGGTCTGCCACTGCCCCAAGAATCTCTGCGACCACTGGAGAGGAGGGAGCCACGACCCCTCTGGAAATACAGAAGGAAGGGAGGGGGGCAGAGGACCCCCGAAAGGGCCGAGACTGCCTCCTACGCTGAGGCAGCCTTCCATCCTTGGCTAGAACATCAAGATGCTCCCCAAATAGCCGCAGCCCCACAAAGGGGAGGCCAGTGAGAGCTATCTTAGCTGCAGCGTCAGCTGCCCACTGGCGCAACCAGACAGAGCGGGGCATAGCCACCAAGAGCGCAGAGGCCCTACCACACAGCCGCACAGCATCATCCATAGCAGTAAGGATAAAGGCCACAAAACCAGAGCAAAGTAAGAGAGTCCTATATTCTTCCCCCATACTACCAGCTGTTCAATGAGACATTTGAACAGCTTCTTAAGGGCAATAGCAGTCATAGCGGCAGCACATACCGGGCGCAAGCCAGCCCCCACACAGGTAAAAGCATGGCAGGCCAATTGATCCATTCGCCGGTTCTCACCGTCTCTCAGAGTGGTAGTGTCAGGGGAAGGCATGACCGAAGTATTGGACAAGCCTAGCATGGGAGTTTCCACTTCAGGGGGAAATTACCACCTCTTAACAAGATCAGCAGGAAAGGGATACCTTTTATCCAAACCCTTGGGCACAGCAGGCAGCTTGTTAGGATGTTCCCATTCTTTATGCACCAAGGTGGTAAAATGTTCCTGCTCAGGGACCTCTAGACGCTGTTTACCAGGGCGAAAAAGCTCCCCCTGCTTTCTCTTAGCTACCTCAGGGGAGGCAATGTGCAAAATTTCAAAAATATGTGACAGCAGATTATCAGTGTCCTCAGGGTACCATGATTCCTCTCCGGATGCAGACCCAGGGTCACTATCGGAACCCTCCTGCTGGTTCCCAGAGGAGTCAGAATCCTCCCCCATCTCAAGGGGGTGACAGCCACCAAGATCATCAACCCCCACATACACCTCAGTAAGGGCAGCGGGCCTGGGATCCAGGTGTCTCTTCTCGCCAGAGGCCTTCCTAGGAATAGTCCTGGCAAGCTGCTTTTCAATGTTATCCACCCGCAGAGCCAAATCAGAATGTGACTCCCTGCCAACATTCCTCTCACTGGGGCCCAATTGCAGGAGCTGGGGAGTAGGTGAAGCAGAGTGAGGCGCAGAGCTGGGAAGTAAAGCAGGCAAACCAGCTTGAAGCGCAAGGACACTTTCAGCACACGGCACGCACACCGTGACACTGTTACTCACAGGGTATACCCCACACATGGAACACAGCTGGGCTTGCCCCGAAGGGTCCCCAAGCACGCTATCCCCAGAAGCCTCCATATGGTGATTAACACAGGCGCAATAGGCCAACAGTGGGTACAGGCTTAAGACAGAAGCCACCCGGGATGCCCCCAGAAGTCAATAAAGGAGGGAATGAGGGGGAGGAAGGAGTGGAGCCGGAAGAAACCACAACCCAATGGTATACCGCCTGAAAGACATAAGTAAAAACACACATGAGCATCCCGCAGCACATACACCCCAATTCAATAAAAAAAACCCAAGGGGGACTCACGGACAAAAGACACCGCGGGGTCACACAGGCACAGACCGCTGGATAAGGCGACCCACTGGAGCTGCAGCCAGGAAGGGAAAAATCCAGACGCGCAGCTTGTCCAAAATGGCACTGGCAGAGGTACCGCGAGGGACGGGCCGCGGGGGGAACAACGCGATACACGTCATCACCCAGCCCCGCCCCCCCAAAGAGCGCGAAAAAACGGTGCTCACGTGTCCCGGCCGGCGTCATGACAAAGAAAATTACCTCAGGTTATAGCGGCCACAGCAGCGGAGCGCAGTACAAAGAGGCGCGGCAGCTAAAAACACCACAAAATACACAAAAAACGTCAAAACACCACAGATATCATCACTCGCCGCTACCACCCCCCCCCCCAAAGAAGTCAGAGAGGGGAGGGAAGAGAGAGACGAGAAGGCAGCGGCGAGCAGCCATGACCGGGGAGCGGGGGGACCCAAAAAGGAAGATAAGGGGACACAGTCCCCAAACTACTCACCCCCTCAGAAGCCAGGACAGAAACTCTGCATCCCTATTAGGCTTACCATAAAGCCTATGACCGGCTACCCTTTGTGTTACAGGGTCTGGGGCTTGGAGCTGCGCTCCAGGAGCACTTGACCCTAGTGCTCTTCTACCTTCACCCGATCTGTCAGCCGAGGCTGTGAGGCAGAGAGGGTCCAGAAACGGGTGGAAATAGACTTGCAGGGCTGCAGGCTTGGTTGCCCCGCTCACCTGCGCAAGAGAGAGAGCCATCTTCTAACTTCACAGTCCACTGCAGAGAAAACATTGGGAACGCTATAGTTAATCCCATTTTTATAGGGGGCTGGGACATGCCACAGCTTTCTGCAGTACCACTGCGCCACCTTGTGGCGGAATAACCCAACTGTTATGAATATGAAGCAGGCCGTGCCATGCAATAAAGAAAAAACTACATAATAACAGTTTAACTAAAAACAGCCATGAATAATTGGGTTATACAATATATTTTATGGTTTCCAGTGAACAGGGGCTATCTTGTATAATGGTACACAGCTTATGTTAGACTTACTTTAGACATCTTACTCTTGTTGTTCCCAGTGAGGAATGCCAAATTATTGATTTCATTCTGAATGACAAAATTCTGTTCCTCTCTCTTGAAATTCTAGATTTTAAAATAAGAAAAGTGTTAGAAAAGCAGGAAATACCCTTTCAAAACATCTTCGTAACTGCTTCCCAAACCTTATATGCAGTTAAAATACAGTAATAGCACAACATACTTTTATTTGCTGCATTTGGAGGTTTATGCACATTTGCCAAACAAAATGTGCCATGTTTGCCTGACTATGACCGCGATTGCTGTATTTACTTCTAGCGCAGTGTAGTTGGACAAATGCTAGCAAACATGTGTTCAGTTCTGAAACTTTGAGCTGTGAACCTAATTTCAGTCAATTTTTTTTTTGCCAATTTTTTTTTGCATTAGTAGCTGATATTTTGAGCTTGAACATAAGATTGTTAACTAGCATTTGAAAAACAACTAATAAAACTTTATTACACTACTTTTCACATTTTTTGAAACTCCTTATGTAAGGCTTTTCAGACAAATAGGAAAGTTTGGATACACCATGCATATATTCTGAGACCCATACCCTGATGACATAAGCTGCAAAAATGTGATTAAGCAAGATTTTTCAATTCAAAACCAAATCTGTGCCAGCAGCTTGTCAGCTTGCACCAAACCATAAAAAACGTAACTACCACTCTTCCAGCCCAGCAAAGTGCAGTGAAGTGATGCAAAATGTCAGCAAATAGTCCATTCTCCCTACATTCAGCTACAACTATAGCTCTGTTTGCCAGAATGATGGCTCAGTTTGCTGCTATGTTCTCCGTTTGCAGCGCATATAGCGAACCAACAAGAACCTGGGAATGTCGGGTCCCTTGATATAATCAGAAGCAAATGGTATCAGGTGTAACTACAGTGGTGTACTTTAAATACTCCTGGAATCAAAAATCATCTCTTACATGTGATTTGCACCAAAGGATAAATACTTCAGCCACCATTCTGAACAGTTCATCAGAATCTACATCTGGTGTTTTGAGCCAGTTGGACCTAAAAAACAAAAAAACAAAGTGTATATCATTTTTCCACCCAGTAATATAGTCTAGTCATATATAATGTATATGGTAACTTAATCCATTTTGGTCAATGTGTGTGGTTCCTTCATACCTGTTATTATCCACATATCGGATTAGCATAGGATAGAATGCATAGAGATCTCTGCATAAAACAGCAAAGTCATCCAGAATAAGCAGCTCTGCTTCCTGAGTGTCAGACTTGCTGTCTGCCTTCAGCTGCTCCTCCTCCTGCACTATCTTTATTGCTTTCTTCTTCAGTTTCTCAAGTGTGGGGATAAAATGGCTCTTCAGAAGGTCCGGTTGAGCCTTGCTGATAATTGGCTGGGCATAGACTGCAAACAAATACCAAGTTTCATATTAATAACATGAAACAGAAGCACTGGTGCTGGTAATGCCTGTGGTTGTCTTTGAAATAAGGAAGAGGTGGAATTGTGTTCTGCAGAGTAAGCTTGGCTCACCTAATCCTAAACAATATAATGAAGGCTTTACTGCATTTTGAATGTTCAGCTGAGTTTAGTGGGAAGAGTGCATTTCAATTTCATAAGCTTTATTTTTGAAAAAAAAGGCACATTGGCAGAATACAGAAGCATAGTATAATACAAAACATCGATTGCTGCTTTGTCCTTTACAGGCAAACCTCAGTCTGTTCATTTCTTAATTACATGCTAAACTGAGGAAATAGCAACCTGAAACCGCTTTTCTATCATAGAATAGTCTTCTCCTGCTTTGTGGGTCTCAACCATCTTCATTTTCAGAAAATGCTAGGCAGCTGCTTAGAAGAAGCCATGGCTGCTGTGTTTTGGGACAAAGTTTGACATTTTGTCACCTATTGTGTCATCTGATTGTGAACAAGCCTTCACCTCAACAGACTTTGGACCTCGGTCAAAGGTATTATCTGAGCTCACAAAAATATAAATAATATATTGGGTTCCTATACTTTTACAACGCCCTCCTTCTTTTTAGCAATTTAAAATCATACCAAACAAAAAATACACCAATATTGCTAAAATGTGGTATATTGCATGTCATCTTTTACTTAATGACTCCTCTTAAATCTATCTAAACTAGTTTATTTTAAATATACAGCTTATCTTTACATAAAAATGCCCTTTTTTCTTAGCAAACCTAATGGCATTATTATTAATATGTTTCAAACTATTACACCATACTGAAGAAATTGCATTAAATCATTTTCCTGTATAGAATTCTATTGAACAGTTAGAGACTCCATGTGGAGGACATTTTAGTTAATAGATTCCTCCACACAAACTGTGTCACTTTTCATTAATACTGTATGCAGGACCTAAAAAAAAGAACCAAAGATCACTTGAACACAAAAATACCTAAAGCCTGCCATTATTATCCCGGATCAATGGAGTTGAGGAAGAGAAGAAAAAGGAAAGAACAGGAACTGATACTGATTTTATCTTTGTCAAACACTTTTTAGGACATGAAAAATGTCAAGTGGCTTTACACATAATTACTTTAATACTTTCTGAAAAAGGTTTTTTTTTTCAAGGGTCTGGACAATCTGGTGTTTAGTGATGTGAAATATTACATTACTGGGAGGCTTACCTGCTATTCTCTTCATCCAAGATGCTTCATCTATTCCCAGATTATTGTTAATGATTTTCAGGATGTTGCCCAGGATGACACTGAGGTGTTCGGAAGTTACCTGAGTACAGCATGGCCTGGCATTTTCGGGCACATTTTCCGTGCCTCTTTCCCACCAATAGGAAAGGTAGTTGCATAGCATTGGCAGGACAACTTCAATGACGTGTGGCATCTCAGTATATCTAGCTCCAGATTCGGCCAAGTCATTTATTTCCTTCATTAAGCCCTCTAGGTGTGGCATTTCTGGACACATCTCTTCTACTGTGTCTGGCATACCTAGGACTGCAGAAAAGTGTTTTTATTTCAACAAATGTAAATGCTTAATAGATTTTGAGAACAATGAATGACAATGAATACTGTAGAGATGTGGCTGATGAAAAGGATAACAAATGTTTAATCTCACTGGGCCGGGCCAGGGAACAGAATAAAGGAAGGAGCTTCCTGTCCCAAGTTGCTGATGAGCCGCAGCTGAGGGCTGCTGTTGGAATTGCTGAGTGTTGGAGTGCACTGTGGATGGTCGGACTGAGGGGAGCCCTCAGCCAGCTGTGTGGGCTACAGGGTGCAGATGGCACCGGAGCGTTTGAGAATGCTACAGCAAGCCATGTGGGCTACATGCTGCAGAGCCTGCTTTTAAACTGATTGAAATGGACATCAGGGCTGAGGCACCCTTCTATGTACTGTGAGTAGGCCTGTGTCGCCAAATGAAATTGGAACTCTGAAAACAGTTTGCTGTAAAGAGCTGTGTTTCCCTAGGTGCTGAAGAAAGCTTGCTTAAGTTGGACTTTGTGGATATCAAAATAAACCATTTTAATCTAATTACCCCTTTGTATGCCTGTGTCTGTGCACAAAGAGATCCCAAAAAGCTTACGATGCATAAAGCAGATTAGATTCACTGTAACTCTGGAAGAGGGATGCAATAGAATGGGTTGGGTGTCACCACTGGGATCCACTGCTGCAAGTTTTGTCTGGCCCCCATATAGGACTATTATTAGGACTGTATCCAAAATGCCCTAATTCTGGCCTGCTCTAAAATTCTAACTTAAAAATTACTTGTAACACGTTTACAGATATTTCAACTAGGCTTAGCAAGACATATTTCTGCTGCAAAATAAGATATTAGGTAGTTTACAGTAACATATTTCAAAGCAGCTGACTTTCAAATGCTTATATGTGAAAATAATGCTGACATAAGATCTTATGTATGCAAGGAATAGCAATTTTCAAACCTTTCATTTATACATGATTGATTCTGCCTTCTGAGTAAATACAATTTCTGTTAGTTCTAAAGAAAACACTGTTACCCAACCCAAGGACATAACTGCATGCAGGCTCCAAATCATGCCACCAGAGATACTGACATGACTGGTGATAAACAAGTAAATAATAATAAGATGTTAAAAAGAGGGAGATATTTATTCCCAAAATAGATGCAGGTATACTGTTCCCCCATTACAAATATACAGGATCAAAAAGGTGCTTGGTATGTGCAAATAATGCAAAAATTAAGAAAGTGCAAGTGATATGAATAAATAGATATAAATATATAACAAGATTGCACTCTTTGTAACATATTATTATTATACATATGAATTCTAATTAGAGCCTGTGTGTTGCCACCATTGCGTTTGTCCTATGTGTTTTTTAATCTTTGTATGTTTTTGTGAGTTGTTTTATTAATTCTGTACAATAAATATGATATAGCTTTTAACATATGTAGTGTGTGCAGCGCAGTTATTTACCCGGGAGAATTACCTGGGCTGACCTGAGGGCCCAACTGATGTTTGGTATAAATATCCCATTTATCCCCCTACCAGCATCACTCACTTAACTTATCGTATTTATTTGAATTGTGGCAGTGTATATATTTTGTATTGTTTACGCTATATTCACTAAGGACTCTGCTGGTTCCTGATCTGTACTCACTACAATAGCATACTGAGCAGATCTGATTCTGCTAGCACTGGCTATAAAATCTAAATGAACCATCTTCTGATTGAAGCATAGAATGCTACATTACACATTTGTATACATTTATTACATGGGGCTCAGTAAGACAGGTGAACAATACGTACTGGCTCTCTCCCGAGGAGATTTTGTGTTGAAAACTGAAAGTGGATTGTTGTGATTTAGCGATGGCTCAAGAAAAGCCACAGGAATCGCACCAGCCAGAGCCGCCAGACATTCTCCTAGTGCGGGTCGCTGTCTGCAGAGAGAAAGAAGAGCATGTTTTTACCATTATACACGTTATTCAGTTGCAACGGAAAGCGTCAAAGCTTAAGTCTGGCAAAGACTTTAAACTTTGTTTTTAATAGGGGAGAAAGAGAGAACCAATTTACTGTTCTATTTGTTGTCCAAGAGATTTAGCCCCACTTGTTTGGCTGCTAGATGAGTGTCATCAGTAAAAAATACTGCTAACCAGCAGTGACACCACTGTTGAAATTTATTGTCAGATGAACTTGCTACAGCACAGCACAGACAGGAAATAATGTTAATTGCCAGAAAAGGGTTACAGACAACAAAATGTAAATTAATTACCGGTAGCTTTAATTTTTCCTCGCCCTTTAAACTAAAATAAAAAAGTTTGGGCCAGTGTTAAAAGTATATAAATGTTGCTATGAACATATATAATTAAGCAAATGCCTATAAAAAGAAAATTACAGGAAAAAACAAACAGCTAAAGTGTAAAAAAAAAAGCAATTCAGTTCTTTGAATGAGGTATAAGCAAGGCTGAACTCTTTCTTCATCAATGAGCGTTCTAATATTCTTACTGACCTCCCAAAAAAATGACCTGGGGGTTTCACACAGAGGAGCATCCTGATTTTGGATGCCCCGGGGGGAGGGAATCGATTGGCCCGGGAATATTCAAGAAAAGTCTGAATAAAAAAAACGCAATTCTATGAGACTCACCTGTAGTATTGGTTTTGGTTCCTATCCATTCCAGGCCGTCCCCATTTTTCACAATTGGGTAATTCCTGCCTGGATGGGCGTGGACTGCAAGATTAAAGTGGATCAACACCCACCGGTGATCGGCCCGGGAATCTATAAGATTCCTGGGCCGATCACCTCCCTCCCCGCGGGACATTCCGAGATCGGGATGTCCCGAGGGGTGAAACCCCCCCAAACACCCCAAACTCCTTACCTTAGTTTCCGCCGCCGCCTCCCTCGCGCCCCTCTAGACGTGCGCGCGCCCGCGCTGGCCGTCTGTGAATGGCCGGCGCGGGCACACGCGCATCAAGAGGGACGCGCGGGAGGCGGCGGCGGAGGAGCCGCTTGTCCACGGCTTGTCCGTCGGCGCGGGGAGAGGTAAGTTCGGGGGGTTCGGGGGGGGTTTCACACAGCGGGGCACCCCGATTGGGGGTGCCCCACCGAAGTGGACCAAGACCCAGGATAGTCAAAATCCTGGGTGTTGGTCCACTTTAAAGGTGCGGCTTCTCCCGGCCCCCATAAATAGCAGCTGCCTCTAATCAAAGACCAGTAATTAAATAGCAGTAAATCAAAACAAGAGGCTAAGGCCCGGGAGGCCCCAAATATAAGAAACCATGTTACATCACACCGCCTCCGCTTGTTTTCTCTCGAAAAATCCCTTTTTTTTTACAAGTGTCTTATTAAATAAAAAATGGAATAATCACCATAAAAAAGGCATCCAGGACATAATAAACCCCAAAAGAGGACAGGTCGGACAGCCTGGAATGGATAGGAACTAAAACCAATTCTACAGGTGAGTCTCACAGAATTGTGTTTTTTCTTCCAATCCATTCCAGGCTGTCCCCATTCTTCACAATTGGGACATCCAAAATCAGTGCCTAATATGGGCGGTACAGCAGGTAGTTAATTTCCCTACCGCCTGAAGCACCTTTCGACCAAAGACAGCACCAGCTGAGGCCCTAACATCTACTTTGTAAAACTCGGTAAATGTATGAACTGAAGACCAGGTGGCAGATTTACAAACCTGTTCCACCGAGGCCTAATGCTGAAAGGCCCAGGAAGCACCAATGGCCCTAGTAGAATAAGCTGTGACCCGAAAAGGGGGTTCCTTCCCCTTTGGCAGAATAGGCTCTTACCACAGCCTGTCTAATCCACTTACTGATCGTGGACTTGGCTGGCGGAAACCCCTTTTTAGAGCCTTCTGCTATAACAAAAAGAAAATCCGACTTCCGGAAGGATTCAGTAGCAGCCATGTAATATCTTATGGCTCTAACCACATCCAAAGAATGAAGAGCCCTTTCCTTAGAATTAGCCAGAACTGGGCATAAGGAAGGTAGAACTACCTCCTCATTAAGGTGAAAAGGAGGTATAAGGCCAAAACCTGACCCTTGAGGGTGCTCAACTGAAGTCCCAATTCTAGAATATACTGCAGAAACTCTAGAATTCTAGCAACAGAATATTTCCTGCAAGGAAACTTCCTGGCCTCACATCAAGAAATATAGGCCTACCAGACTCTGTAGTATATCATGGAAGATGTATTTTTCCGGGCCTGAATCATGGTATGAATAACCCTGGTCGATAAACCCTTCTCTGTCAGGATCGAGGTTTCAATAGCCAGGCCATCAAAGCCAGCCTGTAAATTCGGGTGCTGAAGAGATCCCTGTGTGAGAAGCTCTGGATCATCGGACAGGAGCCAGTGATCTGTCGACATCCTCACTATGTCCACGAACCAGCTCCTCCTTGGCCAGCAAGGAGCCACCAGGATGGTTGGTACTCCCTCCTGGACTTCCTTCCCTAGTACTCGATCCAGGAGCGGAAATGGAGGAAATGCATACAGGAGATTGAACCCCATCCATGGAGATGTCAGGGCGTCTGCTGCTTGGGCAGAGGATGTTGTGAGAGGGATACAAAATTTTAAATAAACACAGAGCTAATTAAGTGCATCAATTAGTGAAATGTCCCAAAAGAGATATAGTGTGATATCCACCGCTGCGTGCCCGTCACCGGTATCACAAAACTCTTACCAGATCAACACATCATTAGTGCATTAAATATATGTGCAGACTCTTCCAGAGAGAATGAATAATGATTCTTCTCAAATTGGGGACAACCCGTTAAAAATAACTTCAATTCTCCTTTGATTTCAATATGTGGCTTAAATTCCAACATCACAATTCCATGAGGACGAAAAAGTACTCCAATCACATGTAACAAAATATAAATAGGAAAGACTAGTGCAACATTGCTAGATATAAAGACTGCCCACTTTAATATCAACAAAAATGCACTCACAAACAGATGAAATCAATCAGCATGTAAAGGGTTAAAAGACCGCGAACAGCTCTCACCGCTCCCGACTGGTAAACTTGCAAGTGTAAAGTGCCTCCAGATATGAAGGAAGCCCGAGCCTCCAACGCGTTTCGTCGCTCGTAGGCGACTTTAACTAGGATGCTGGGCGCTGCGGCAAGTCCGGTATTTATACCGGCTTAACCTGAAAGCGAGGGCAAGAAGCCCCGCCCATAACAATGACGCAATCTGCGTCAATCCATTGAGTATTTAAATGAGAGGGAGGTTTAACCTACTCTGCAGACGTCCCTCCGATGGACATTAAGCCTCTGTCAAACCGCCAATAATAAAACAACTTAAACACAGCAAATTAACGGCTTTCCATTTATCCCAATGGCCCAGCTCATCAAAACGGAAAACGGGGCATATTTTTATGATGGAAATAAGGCCGCCATAATAACAAACTATAATATTCATGGCAACAGAAAAAACAACTAATTACTTCCCAAAAGAGGACTAGCATTTAAAAATTATATACTTTGTTAAAAGATAATTATAGTTGCTTGATCTAAAAAATAAAATAAAAACTTGGCATAAACCTGATATAGAATCCCAATACTACAATAAGCTGTTACTTATTAAAAAATGACCAAATGACATATAACAAAGGACTCATATCCAGGCACATATTATGCGCTATTTCAGCAAAAGCTGTTTGGATATAAAGCTCTAAAAGGGCTAATAAACCAACTAAATATACTAATACTGAGGATAAAATTACATATAAGATACCAGAGATCTCATAGCTAAGAACCTAAAGAGGACCTAAACCGAATTATTAGGCAGCGGTGAAAGCTGTTAGCGGTGAACAATGTTTAACAAACATATTAACTGCCCATTCATACATACAGGGCAGCTAAAAATATAACAAATAAAAACATGAAAATCCCATAAATTGACAATTTTGTATATATAAAAGGCTGAATATACAAAATTGTCAATTTATGGGATTTTCATGTTTTTATTTGTTACCTCACCCTTATAAACCTGTTGAGGCCCTTTAGGTCCAGGATTGGCCGCACTGATCCATCCTTCTTGGGGACCATGAATAGGTTGGAATGAAATCCATGACCCTCCTCCTGCCAGGTACGTGACAAATCACCCCGTCCGCAGGAGGTGCAGAACAGCGGCTCTCAAGGCTTCTGCTTTTAGCAGGTTTCGGGATGCCCTTGACCTTAGAAATCTTGTGGGTGGTCTGGCTGCCAGTTCGATCTTGTAACCTGACGACACCACCTCCTGAATCCAGAAATCCGTGACGTGGTGCAAACTGCAGGAGCTGTCCCCCCACCCGCACGGGTGAGGGTGCCCCCTCATGCCTGGGTGGATTTGGCTGGAGGCTTGGGTTTGGATCCCCAAGTGGCACTGGGCCTATTCCGGGCCCTACCTCTGCCCCAAAAATCCTTGCGGGAACTTGAGAAAGAAGATCCTCTTCCACCCCGAAAGGACCGGTAAGAAGAGGATTTCCGAAAGGGACGAGTAGGTCTCCTTTTCTGAGGGAGCTTACCATCCTTGACCAAAAGGTCCAGCCGCTCCCCAAAAAGCCGACCACCCAAAAAAGGTAAATTTGTAAATGATCTCCAAGCGGCCGCATCGGCTGACCACTGCTTCAGCCACAGCGAATGGCGTAATGCCACGAGCAAAGCCGAGGCCTTGGCACCTAGCCTGACCACATCGTCCATGGCGGTAACAACAAAACCAATGAAATCTAAGCAGGCTCTGAACTCCTTGGAGTCCTGAACCTGTCTGCGGGACTTAGCCCTGGCCATAAGCTGTTTTACCTTTTTCCTTATAGGAGATGATCGCCGTGCCACACGCAGGGCGTAAAAGCGAACCCACCAAGGCGAAGGCATGGCAAGCCAACTGATCCATGCGTTTCTCTGCAGGGTCTCTTAAGTCTCTGCAGGTTCACCAGACAAAAACCTGCGGCCGACTTGCTTGTTAATGAAAGCCTGCAGCCCTGAGGGCTTAACACTCAGAAAGCGCCCCAGACCCCGGCCCCCTCACCTGGTTAGGCAAAGAACTGGGTCAGAGGAATCCGTGGGAATAAGGTCGTGGGTCGTGCAGGAAGCTGAAAGGTTGAAATCCCCGATTGCTGCCAATACCTAATCCTTGATAGAGAGAATCAAGCCATCTTCACAGTCCTCCAACTGCAAGAAATAAACTGGTCTTTGATTAGAGGCAGCTGCTATTTATGGGCGTCAGGAGGAGCCACACCTTTAATCTTGCAGTCCACGCCCATCCGGGCAGGAATTACCCAATTGTGAAAAATGGGGACGGCCTGGAATGGATTGGAAGAAAAACTCTAAATATATATAAATGTGAGGCTTCTTTCATGTGGATAGATGGATGTAGGTGCGTCACCCCAAGCAGCCTATCAACGTGGTCTGCGTCCAAGCGTATCAGTCCATGGCAGCCATAGAAGACCCTGAAGAGGTGAGTTCCTGAGTGGTCCGTTCTCTGTTTTACTGGTGCTGATGCACAGTGTGGAAGCTTGGATTGTGCTGCCCCTCTGCTGCATAATAAAGAGGGACTATGGTCATTTCTGAACATAGTTCCTCTTTAAAGTGGATCTATCACCTGGAAATTCAGGGTGGCAGTTAGAGGCATCTGTGCATCAAGCAGAATGTAGACCAGAATCAATAGGCTCATCTGACGTTTTTTAGAAATAGCTGGGAAATGTAAATGTAATGCACATTTACTAGAAGTGTGTTGAGGAGCTTATATATTTAAAGTTTTTTTTCCAGATATTTGGATTTGGAAGGATAACATGGGGTGGGTCTAGACTAATAATTGCTGGGCCACATATAGGTTGCAAGAGTAGTAAAGCTTGTTGTGTCATGCATGTAAATACTGTAACAATGATATAGTTTGTACAATAGTTTTCATAATAATGCAAAGAAAGTAGAAGAACACGGAAGAGTAAGGATGAGGGGGTAACATCATGAATATTTTAATAACATGGGGTTATAAGGATAACATGGGGTGGGTCTAGACTAATAATTGCTGGGCCACATATAGGTTGCAAGAGTAGTAAAGCTTGTTGTGTCATGCATGTAAATACTGTAACAATGATATAGTTTGTACAATAGTTTTCATAATAATGCAAAGAAAGTAGAAGAACACGGAAGAGTAAGGATGAGGGGGTAACATCATGAATATTTTAATGCAAAATTACCATCTCCCATTCCAGACTGAAATGAGTGTCATGCTCAGTAACATGTTGTGTCTCATACCATCCAACAAAATTGAGCGTGTGATTTTTATATAATTATAACTGGACCCTGACTATTGTTGAAATCTAAGAATATTACTGAATAAGTTGTTACTGACAGAACACAAAAGTAGACATTATTTCAGAGGCTACTTATAGGCAGATGATCCTATGCAACATTACAAATGCTAAGAGAGCATCTGGCATCACCAGCAACCCAGGTGCTATGTTGGTCATGACTGTCTCTTAAAGGTCTATTGTCTAACCATTGCCGTACTGTTATTTGATTTCTGAAGTGGTTTTAAAACGGACCAACAGCCTGACACAGGCGGCCATTTTTGAGCTTCCTCTCCCAGCATATCAGCCATGCTGCTGCCTGGATTCAACTGACATAAATGTACAGTAACAGGAAACCCAGCAGCACTTCCTGTTTGCAGGTGGTCTGCAAATGCATGGATGCAGGAATTAGAAAGCAATTCATTTTTATGTGCAGCAATCTAAATTGCCCTGGGGAGGGATGCATATGAGCACTGTTTGTTGTGTTGGTCTGGTTAAAGTCATTTTTGACTATTGGCCCGCTTTAACTTTGGCTGCACGTTTGGATGTGAACTGAAACTTACAGCTCTGTGAGCATTTCTAATTTAGCACACAAAAAATGTTTGTTAATTTTTCCTAAAAAATCAAATGTGCCTGTGATGGGGCATTTTTATAGAAGAGGCTCATCATTTTTACAATTACGTTTTAATTTCTAGAAATATTTGGAACAGAACCCTATGCTGTATGCTAAAGAATCTGACAATTCTTTCTGCATACCCCATAGAGTGAAGAAGGTATCCAGCTCGCTGCGGCCTTCCAATAGTAATAAAACTTAACTTTTAATTCCTTCTCAATAAAAACAACAGCTGGCGTGAAAGTGCAGAGTGTCGATGTGCTAAAGGGTCCCCAATGCAATGCGTTTTGGGGGTAACAGCCCCCTTATTCGTGGGGACCCTTTAGCACATCAACACTCTGCACTTTTATGCCAGCTGACATTTTTATTGAGAAGAAGGCGGCAGCGAGCTGGATAACTTCTTCCTCTTAGTATGTTTCCCGGTTTGGCAGCAGTTCCTTTCGAGCATGCTACAAGCCTCCACAGTACTCATTGGGTAAGCTGTATACTCAGCTAATTTTTATACCCCATAGGGTGTTGCTGTTTCCAAAGTTCCAAAAAAGCCATTACCTCTGTTATGTACCCCATCGCAGACGCTAGTGATTTTTTTTTGTTTGTTTTTTTAGAAAAATTAGAACAAACATTTTTATTGCATTACATTTTTGTGTGTCAAAGTCAAAAAGCTCATAGAGATGCAAGTTTCAGTTCACATCCAAAAGTGCACCCAAAGGTAAACTTGATTTACCAAATCCTTAGCATGACGCCTGATGCATATGATCTGGCTCAGTAGCTGAAATCAGCATTACACCACAGCAAATTAAGCAGCCATTAGGAATCGGGAATATACATTACATACATATGGGTTGATTCAAAGAAACATGTAACAGCTTGGATTTGGCTCACGATCATCCTATTTTTCACGTCCGCTCGTGCGTTCGTAAGAACTTGCGAGTGATTCAATAAGCAAATACGTTTCTATCCTAAAAGATACGTCCGTTCGTATGATATCTCCCGAACTTGCCTCAGTCAGTTGCCAATCGTAAAAATCACGTTCATGTGCTCACCTGTGGCGGCGGCAGCCTGTTTTGTCGGCGGCTTCCATCGTCCAGCTCTTCCAATTACTTGCGTTTGCCTCTGGTTTTCATTGGTTTTTGGCCTCTTAGATTCGTGCGTTCTTATGTATATAAGATCTTGCGCATGCGCACCCTCAACCAGAAACTTACCTAAACCCTTTAGCGCTTGCATCCAACTTCATTTCTCGCTCCCTCAAACTTACCTAAACCCTTTAGCGCTTGCATCCAACTTCATTTCTCGCTCCCTCAAACTTACCTAAACCCTTTAGCGCTTGCATCCAACTTCATTTCTCGCTCCCTCAAACTTACCTAAACCCTTTAGCGCTTGCATCCAACTTCATTTCTCGCTCCCTCAAACTTACCTAAACCCTTTAGCGCTTGCATCCAACTTCATTTCTCGCTCCCTCAAACTTACCTAAACCCTTTAGCGCTTGCATCCAACTTCATTTCTCGCTCCCTCAAACTTACCTAAACCCCTTAGCGGCTGCATCCAACTTCATTTCTCGCTCCCTCAAACTTACCTAAACCCTTTAGCGCTTGCATCCAACTTCATTTCTCGCTCCCTCAAACTTACCTAAACCCTTTAGCGCTTGCATCCAACTTCATTTCTCGCTCCCTCAAACTTACCTAAACCCCTTAGCGGCTGCATCCAACTTCATTTCTCGCTCCCTCAAACTTACCTAAACCCCTTAGCGCTTGCATCCAACTTCATTTCTCGCTCCCTCAAACTTACCTAAACCCCTTAGCGGCTGCATCCAACTTCATTTCTCGCTCCCTCAAACTTACCTAAACCCCTTAGCGCTTGCATCCAACTTCATTTCTCGCTCCCTCAAACTTACCTAAACCCCTTAGCGGCTGCATCCAACTTCATTTCTCGCTCCCTCAAACTTACCTAAACCCCTTAGCGCTTGCATCCAACTTCATTTCTCGCTCCCTCAAACTTACCTAAACCCTTTAGCGCTTGCATCCAACTTCATTTCTCGCTCCCTCAAACTTACCTAAACCCTTTAGCGCCTGCATCCAACTTCATTTCTCGCTCCCTCAAACTTACCTAAACCCTTTAGCGCCTGCATCCAACTTCATTTCTCGGTCCATAAAACGTAAGAAAATCACATAATTTACATATGTCTATATGTTTCTAAGTGTGTTGTTTCTGGTTTGTGTAATTTTTGGGGTGTGTGCATATTAGAAAAGACACATTTAGGAAGGCTTCAAATATAATTTATTTAAAATTTTTTATTTCTTTGGTTTGGAATAAAATTCCACATTTTTTTTTATAGTTTTGTTATTTTTTGGCAAACCGTTTTTTTTTTTTGCCCTCGGGAAAACATATCTAATTATTTTATTTGTTTTTAACAGTAAAACTTTTTTTTTTTTTTTTGTGGGTTTTTTGATTTAAAAAATATATATATTTTTTTTTTTTAAAACAATTAAAAACTTTATAAAATTGTAACAACTTTAAAAAAACGTGAAACAAAGGAGCCAGGACCAAGGGCACTATTCATCATCCTCTTCTTCATCTGTTGGCCCCAACGTTGCCTGTATGGCCAGCAGCTCGGCCACCAACTCCTTCATTCGTTTTTTTTTACCCGCCAAGGTTTTGGGGATCATCCCTGTAACCAATAGAGAAAGAAACATAAATAGGAGTCCCAGACCGGTTTGTATGCTGGAAATAGATTTAGGGTTAATCAAATACATGTAAATGCATGACATATGTCCTTCTTCCAAGGGATACAGTTAATGCATTTCCCACAGGTAAGTGTTTAAACTCCTTAAACCGGACCTTCAACATTATTTAATGAAAAACAAAAACTATTCACAAATGATTCTGCCCCACCTAAAAGTTAGTTAGGCTTTTTTGGGGATTACAGCGCCGCCATCTGGACTCTGAAGCATAACACTTAATGAGGAGTGGAGAGTTGGATAAAGTACAGGGGAGTAGGTTACAGTGGTGCGTTGGGAATCCAGAGCATAGCTGGGTTGCGGGAAAGGTCATCACTCACACAATGCATGGCAGCACCTTCCTTTTTTCAATCTGTATCCCATGCTGCCTGTAAATATTGTGCATTCCATATTCACCAATATTGGTTTGGTTCTGTCTAATAACATGCATTAGATGGGTGAAGGGTGTTTTTCCATGTTTCAAATCTGTAGGTACAGTGTGATGGCTAAGTCTTTGGTTCTTAATACTAGTTTGGGTCCTCTTTAACCTAACGAAGTGCCCACATTAAAGTGTGAACTACACATTGGCTACGCCTTTAGTTATGTGTGTGTTATTAGCT
Organism: Gastrophryne carolinensis; assembly: GCA_027917425.1. Lineage (NCBI taxonomy): Eukaryota > Metazoa > Chordata > Amphibia > Anura > Microhylidae > Gastrophryne > Gastrophryne carolinensis. The sequence goes on along the minus strand of CM051244.1, from coordinate 114,784,833 downwards.
AAGCAAACATTAATATGAATAATGGCATGGAGACTTACGGAGTTGGTGGCCGACAGATGGCTGGTTGGGGCCAACAGACTGCCCTTGGTCCTGGCTCGGCTGTGAAGAAGTCCCTGGAGAAACATGTGACATTTGGTTAGTATTTGTAGATAGTCACTATCCCCAACATATCTGGCTCCCAGTCTGGCTGACATCACTCACCTTCGCCAGGATCTCCTTCCAGCATCTCTGCTGCCTCCTCCTCCACTATCTCACCCGCTCCTGAAGCTTCTACAAATACATAATAAAGGATAACTTAGTTTTTGGCCTGCCATGTATATCTTTGTGCCTATACATGAAGAGTGACATACCAGAGCCTTCCCCATGCGTGGCCAGGTATGACTCCACGCCCACGCGCCTTGGCCCCTCCTCTGTGGTAAGGTCCAGGGGCTGGTCTGAGGAGGCCACAGAGGAGGGGTAGGTCCGTCGCCCGGGAGATCCACCACCTTCACTCACAGAAGCAGAGTCATGCAGCACTGGTCGGCCTGTACGTCTCCGGGTGCGGCGAATTCTGAAATCCATTTCCAACACTACCAAAGAAAAGTCATTATAAATAAAGGCATAACTTAGACATTTGGAACATATACCATGCAATTGCTTAGTACTTACTTGGGAAATGGATCCCAAAAAACCTCCGCACCCGGGGCATGTGCAGACGCTTCAGGTCCGACCAATGCTGCATTATCTGGGTGTGAGTGAAGGTGGTGCTGGTCACACGGTGTATCTCCGCGATGATCTCCCGGGCGATGTCCCTTTTCTCGCACACATTGGGCGCGAAGTCATACCGGCGCTGAAGCATGATCTGAAAAACATAATGGACACAGAGCTTGTACTTTTACACACAGACCCATATGTGTTGCATCACAAGTTGAGTATTTAATGACATTAACACACACATTTCGAATGGCCGCCATTTTTGGGGAGTGCCTTAAAGAGGACGTTGACTGTGATTGACAGTCTGGTCTTATGTTATATGTATCACACACCATGTACATACAGATAATAGCCAACCTCAACAATCAGGCCACCTGCATCTAGGGCATGTTAGGATGTTTTAAAGATCCAAGATGTAGCCTAATGCTTAGGCTTTTGGCCCACGTGTGTGGCTTCCCGTTGTGTTTTTATGGCTTAGGAAAACAGTGTTCCTCAAACATCCGCATCAAGGTCCGAGACAGGCCAGGTTTGACAGCTCGCCCCGCTACTCCACAGGTTAATTAACTGTTGCTAAGCCGGAGCAATTGGCCGAATTAGGACATCAGCATAGACAGGTGAAAACGTGGCCAGGCTCGGCCCTTGAGGATGAAGTGTGAGGAGGCAGTGATTAAACATTAAGAGACACCAAACTAGTTCCAAACGCATCATTTACATTTAGGCCAGCATTGACTATTACATTAAAATGCACAGGCAGCCACTTACCAGCATGAGGATCTCTTCCTGTTGACGGGTGAAGATAGTGGGCGCCATCTTTAGTCTTCTTCCAGGCAGCAGATAAGTGAAACCCCAGCGGTTTCCTGGTTCCGCACGAACGTACGTCCGTGCGCATAGGCGTCAGACGCTGGGCGCATGATTTAAAGGTCCCTGCACCCAAAGCTCATTCTCTTTGAGCTTTTGGACAAAATGGCACCAAAAAAGGCAGCAGCTAAACGCGGCCAGCAAAGCCAGACCTCTGAGGGCCCAACAACCAGGTCCCAGCAACGACCGAAGAAGCTAAGGTCCCAGAAGGCCCAGAAGGCAAGTACCACCTCGGCCCCACCAAGGGACACTGGACCCTCCGTTTCCCAAAAAAGGGCCCAAAAGGCACGTGCCCCTGCGGCCAAAAAACAGGCCACAGCAGCCACCACCACCTCTGCCCCCAGAAGAGGCCGCCCAAGGGAGCCCACACCAGCCATGCTTTCAAGCCGGGCACTTAGCCAACCCAGGCCCCACAGCAGTGCCCGAAGCACATCCAGCCCACACAGAAGGGCCCGAAGCCCCTCCAGCCCGCACAGAAGGGCCCGAAGCCCCTCCAGCCCGCACAGAAGGGCCAGAAGCCCAGCCAGGGCCAGAAGCCCCTACAGGGCCCGAACCCCATCCAGGGCCAGAAGAACCCCATCCAGGGCCAGAAGCCCAGCCAGGGCCAGAAGCCCCTACAGGGCCCGAACCCCATCCAGGGCCAGAAGAACCCCATCCAGGGCCAGAAGCCCAGCCAGGGCCAGAAGCCCCTACAGGGCCCGAACCCCATCCAGGGCCAGAAGAACCCCATCCAGGGCCAGAAGCCCAGCCAGGGCCAGAAGCCCCTACAGGGCCCGAACCCCATCCAGGGCCAGAAGAACCCCATCCAGGGCCAGAAGCCCAGCCAGGGCCAGAAGCCCCTACAGGGCCCGAACCCCATCCAGGGCCAGAAGAACCCCAACCAGGGCCAGAAGCCCAGCCAGGGCCAGAAGCCCCTACAGGGCCCGAACCCCATCCAGGGCCAGAAGAACCCCATCCAGGGCCAGAAGCCCCTACAGGGCCCGAACCCCATCCAGGGCCAGAAGAACCCCATCCAGGGCCAGAAGCCCAGCCAGGGCCAGAAGCCCCTACAGGGCCCGAACCCCATCCAGGGCCAGAAGAACCCCATCCAGGGCCAGAAGCCCCTACAGGGCCCGAACCCCATCCAGGGCCAGAAGCCCCCGACCTGGCACCAGCCGGGAACAGAGCCCCCGACCTGGCACCAGCCGGGAACCTAGCCCCCCAAGAGGGCCCCGAATTGCAACCATGACCACATCTACACCTGGAAGTTCGGTGGCCAGCCACGCCAGAACACCCAGTCCCTTGGCCAGTCCAGTCCAGTCATTGGGAAGCCACCAATCCGGCCATTCCCCTACCCAGCCCCAGGCCATAATGTCACCACATGTGTCTGCACACATGGAGGAGCAGCCAAGCCAACCATCTGGCCGCACATTGCGCCGCGGCCAGTTGAGTGGGAGATTCTCCCATGACCAAAATATGGCATTGGCTAGTGGCCTTACATTATACTATGACGAGCTATATGGGAGCAAATCCAAACACACCACCAAGCAGCGCAAGATGGCATTGTTTGAAACCATCCTCCGACAAGTAAATGCAGCGGGGGAAGAGAGGAAAGATGTGTCCCAAATTCAGAAGAAAATCTCTGATCTGAAGTATGCTGTACGGCAAAAAGAAATTAAAAGGCATAATTACAGGTAAATAAATGTTTTCGCTAAATATAATGTTTGGGATGTGCTGTATGCCCCTTTTCTGAATACCAAACGATTTTCTCTTTTCAGCATGAAAACTGGAGGTGGCTTCCCATCTAAATTGGAGTTTACCCCTGCTGAGGAGATTGTGCTTGGACTTCTCCATCCGGTCGCGGTCGGTGGACATGCTGGTCTAAGGGACACAGACTCCCCGACCCGTACCCACGGTGAGTACTATTAAATCTGCATGTTTGCCTGTTTGCTAAATAATCTACAGTTCACTAGTAACAAGCTAACGGGATGCCCCTATGGTTTGCCTTGGTTGGCCTCGCACTACTGTGGCTGTTTGTGTCCTCTTTTGGTCCCTGTGAATCACACATTTAGGCCCACAGCCATTATGGCAAAGATCAAATGTCCAATTGTATTGTTAAAGTCATGAAGTTTCGCAAGATAAGTGAGATATTTAGAATCAATCACAAAACACACATCATTATGTATGGGTTGCCTTTTGGTTGTGTGAGTTGTGTTTGAGTTAACTATTTAATTAGCCACCCACAAACATATGTGACCAAGAGCAGCGAGACTCAACTGGCGGCCCGGGGTCCCAATGCGGACCTTGGCACCACATTCAAGGACCCCTGGCCAGACAGCCCTGCACTCAGTTACTTCTGTGTTGACGTGCTCAGAGCTGCCCCCTTGATCGGCCATGTAGTGGTTGGTCTCCTGCCCAATGTCATGGCTCCGTGAAACATAGCATTGCAATATGAAGTACTGGCCAGGAAGTGGCATTGCAAGGTACACAGTAACTTATTTAAATTTTCACTGGCCACAATCGTGTCCCGCTGCCCCTGCTCTGGCCCATGTGCCACAGTCCCCCCATGCCCCCCCCCCACATAAGCCCCATACATTTGTAACAGATTGGCTCCATCCATCACATCACCATCAATACGTTAACTCCCCCCTTTAGACATCCAATCCCTGTCCCCTCAGCTCTGGCCCATCCAGCCCAGCAAGGGCAAGCAGCCTTTATTAGTTGGCACTTTGAAAGCTCCAGCCCCTCCACCAGTGTCTTTATTTTTAACTAGACACCCCCTGCGTCAGCACCATGGCCAGACATTCACCTCTCACCACATACCTTGAAATGGGCGTTTAAAACAATTGTTTGAGTACCCCGGACCTAGCGAATGGTAGGCTAAATCCAAAAATGTGCCCTGAAAGTTGGATGCTGAATGGGTACACTTCATGACTTAGAACTGAGGTCACTTAGCAGTTGGTCCGAGCCATTGCACCTCTGTAAACTTGCGTGGGTTTGAACAAAGGTCACCATTGCTCTAGAGTTGAATAATATTCCAAATAGAGCTATATTTGATTACCTATCCAAAAAAAGGTTATGTGTGTGTGTTTACGTGGTATTTTTTTCTCTTCTTCAGCCCAGCATGATCCCTCAGCAAGGGTAAACTCACCCCCCAGTTTGGTTATGCCTACGATGTCCGTACAGCATCGGAGCCCAGATCAGAGATTTTCGGTAAGTTTATTTAGTAGCATAAATAATAACAAGTGCTTAAGAATGTGTTAAACTGTTGAAATCCTACATTGGGACGCAAACTTAGCCTTTTTTTTTTTATATGTCCCTACAGACCCGCACACTCATGGAAGAGATCCAGGACATGGAGGAAGATGATGATGTCTCCGTACAGGGCACGTCGGATGAACTCCCCCTGGGTCCCAATTTGGAACTGCTCGATAATGTTTCTCTGGCCAATCCTCAGCAGCAGAGTGAATCTCCATCCATTGTGCTTGCACATGGGGAGACTGACACTACAGTCCCCAGTGTTCACTCTGCTGCTGAGGATTTGCAAAGCAGGCCGGTTGCTGTTGAGGGTACGACACCACGCGGCAGGGCACGCCCAAGAGCCAGGGTAATTGTGCGGCGGACGCCATTACGCCGCCCCACAATTTCCCAGGGGAGGCAGAGTGCCCTGCTTGAATTATGGACCCAACAAAGGGACTCTTATGACGCCCAGCTCGTTACAGAGCGTGAGCAAAGGCATGCAGACATGGTGAACATCCATACCAGTCTACAGGGCATCCTCGCGGAGTTGCGTACCCTCAACAGCAACGTGGCCAATTCAAGTAATGGCATCCAGTCAGCCATGGCTGAGATGACCAATATGCAGAGAAACATTGTGGAGCAGTTTCAAATTCACAATGCTGCCATGGCCCAGGCTAGGTCCCATTCCCATGGACCTCCACCTGGACCTCCACCTGGGTATTATGGGCAGCCACCCTATTAAGCCATGGGTGTGTGGGACATCTTTTCTCTTAACCCCCACTGTATTTACTTGTCCTTTGAGGTTTCAAACAATCCATTTTGTGTTGCTCTGGCAGGTTGTGTTTTGTATTTGCTCCCATATAGCTCCTTAGAGTAATGCTTAAGGCCACTAGCCAATGCCATAGGTCTATGTGGAGTTTATCTGGCCACTTATGGCTTAACCTATGTATTTGGTTGGTGCTCCTCCTGTTTGCAGACATGTTTGTGTGACATTATGGCCATGCCCAAATATCCCTGGGCACAGGCAATATTAATGACTGGACTAGGCTGGCCTTTGGACTGGGTGTCCTTGTTTGGTTGTGCCACTCACTTCCAGGTGTAGATGTGCTCGATGTTTTTTTTAATTTAATCCATTTGTTACCACAGATGTATGTGGACTGATTTCTGTTAACCACTATAATTTTTCATTTGCTAAGTAAAACAAAAAATTAACTTCCAATACTTGTGGCGTTTTTAGTGGGAAGACTTTTGTAACAGCTTGGGCTAAACCAGATAATTTTGGTTGGAAGAGGTGTAACAATGCACAGCGAAAGCTAAGGAAACTACATGAAATACATTAGGCAACAATTAAGGTCGAAATGTTTTACTTAGAGGTAATGCCACATTAGGGCAAAACAACATATGTTTCCAAAAGGATAACACAAACATACAGAATGGTGAGACAGGGAAAAAACTTAACTAAAATGCTGGCTGATCAGGTTGGCTCTAACAGATTGGCCAGACTCACTGGGGGGCCCCTCAAAATTCTCGGCTTCATCCTCGACGGCTGAAGAGGGCAGGCTGTCCACATAACGTGGGACACGTTCCAGGATGGCAAAATTGTGCAAAACAGCACATGCCATTATAATGTCGATCACTTTCTTGGGATCATATTGCAGGGCCCCCCCAGTATGGTCAAGGCAACGAAAACGTGTCTTCAGCAGACCAAAGGCCCTCTCCACAACAGCCCGGGTCTTGCGATGTGCACGGTTATACGCTTCCTGCGAGGCATCCTGGGGCCGCAGCACAGGCGTCATGAGCCAGGGTAGAAGTGGGTACCCGGAATCACCTTAAACAGAGAATTAAATGTAATCAAAATTAAAAAGGCAACACAACCAACACCAAAAAATTCACAGATATCATAATGATGTAAGGTAAAGTGTCCCCAAGAAAAAACAGGGCACATTAGGGCCCCCAAATATTGCACTAAGGTATAACCTAAATAAAAATGGCACTTCTATATACCAATTAATTAACAAACATCTGCACGGCCAAGGGTATTTGTATTTTACATATATTTGTAGTTTTCAGACATGTTACAATTAGGATGCTGCTGAGGGCCTATCCACATTTCACTGGAAACTACAATGTAGGCAGTTTAAGTCCACTTTGACATTTAACGACCAATAGTCCAAAAGGAGCCAAATGTCAAAGATCCCTAGCCACATTTCACTGGAAACTACAATGTATGCAGTTTAAGTCCACTTTGACATTTAACGACCAATAGTACAAAAGCAGCCAAATGTCAAAGATCCCTAGCCACATTTCACTGGAAACTACAATGTATGCAGTTTAAGTCCACTTTGACATTTAACGACCAATAGTCCAAAAGGAGCCAAATGTCAAAGATCCCTAGCCACATTTCACTGGAAACTACAATGTATGCAGTTTAAGTCCACTTTGACATTTAACGACCAATAGTACAAAAGGAGCCAAATGTCAAAGATCCTTGGGTATAAACTCCAAACCAATATATTTAGCCACAAGGAACTTACAGACATCCTAACTAAAGGGAAAACATTCTGAAGGCCAAAGCGAGACAAGGATTTTTTGGGTAAGTTCCTAATATATGAGCCAAGAAAAAGGCAGTTGGACGCTTCTGTCAAGTTTTCCAAAACAAACAGATCAACAAATACAAGATTAATGCCACATTTAATAACACACAAATAGGACACACTTACCAAGCAGCCATGCCCCCGAAAATTCACCTGCCTCAAATCTCCGAAACAACCCAGATCGCCTGAGTATATAGGAGTCGTGGGACGATCCGGGGTAGCCGGCAAGGACACTCATAAACCGCATATCCGGACCAACCACGGCCTGGACATTAAGTGAGTGTCCCATTTTACGATTCCTTAAGGCAAAAACATACAAAAAGGGTAATTGATATTTGACCCAAAATAATAAATTAAACACAAAACATGTCTGCACTCTATTGGGAAATACTAATGAAAAGCCGAGATAAAGCAGCTACACAAATGAGGGATAAACAAATATGCTGCCGCAAAGGAAAACAGGTGACATGACACGTTGGGCAACATAATAACCAATCTCAATACCTATATATATACTCGTCGGCTGCCCTAGGTACGAGTGCCACATGTGTGCAGTCAATTGCACCAATAACGTTGGGCATGTCGGCCACATTATAAAACCCAAGCTTAATGGCGTTTCTGGCTGCCATATCATCAGGGAAATAAATATATTTTTGAGTTATGGCAGCCATGCCTTCCAAAAATTTAGATAGTGCGCGGCTCAGCGTAGGCTGTGACATCCCCACGGAGAGGGCACCCAGCCTCTGGAACGAGCCGTTCGCCAAAAATTGCAGGCAGCCAAGCATCTTGGTCATACCTGAAATTGCATGCCCCTTCCTTGTGGTGCGGGCTAACCATGGCCGCAGCTCACTATATAATTTATGGAGGGAAGCGCGATTAAGCCTGGTCAGCTCGAACAGCTCAACATCATTCATGCTATCGATGTTCATGCGACGACGCAGGGGCAATCTGCTCTCAGACATCTCGATCAACTCAATGCCAAAAAGCATAAGCCCTTGATGTGCCACAAACTCGCTCCGCTCCATCCTACTCCCGAGGCCAAATAGCTGCCGGCAAACATTTCGTAAAGCAGCTCTTTAATGGGCTTCAAAACAATTAGCAATCACCTCTCTGAATTGGGCGCAAGCCCATGTGAAGGACGTAAAAAATAGGATCGGACGCAAATAATACGATTTTGACGGGAAAAACACACGAACTAACGCAAATAATACGATTTGGACGGGAAAAACACACGAACTAACGCAAATTATACGATTCTCGTACGAAATGCGTATGTTCATATACGTCTATGCGCGAACGATCGTACGAATACGAAATGGCCAAAAAAACCAGAAAAAATGACAAACACCCACCCAAACTTACGATTCTCGATACGAAATCACTTAACTTTTGCTCTTTGAATCGAGGGGATAGCCACCTGTTAAAGAAGGAAAACCCCACAACAGTCACTGAGATAACTTGAAACTGAAAAAGTAAATTTAATTTACCAACTAATGAAAATCAGACACTGATTTTAAATAATGGTTCAAAAGAATAGTGTAATAAACAAACTAATGAAACTGCAAACTATTTCTGTAACTCTCAATAAGACTCATCACCTGTCTACCTTTATTTGGTCCACCTCTCAGAAGAAAACGGCTCCAGCTGTACTTCTACTTCCACTAATGATCAATAGGATTTAGATCAGGTTTTTAAAGTGTGTTTAGTGTGATTTTGGTCATTATCCTGTTGGATGACCTGTGACCCAATGACTTTCTGACGCTGGGCAGCATATTTCACTCCAAAATGCCTTACTAGATCTCTGTGCCAGATGCAGCAAAGTTGCTCAAAATATGTTCCACAGTAGGTACAATGTTCTTTGCTTTGTACTCATCATTTTTGCATCTGTGAACATAGAGTTGATGTGACTTGGCATTTAGCTCCAGTTTTGTTTCATCTGTCCAAAGGGCATTCTCCTGGAAGTTTGTGGTTCGTCAATAACCATTTCGGCAAATGTCATTCTTGCCTTTTTCTTCATTTGCTTTCAGTAGTGGTTTCCTCCTTTATCGTCTTTCATTAGATCTACTTTGTCACAATAAGCGTCAGATGGTGCAATCTGATTTTGCACCTTGACTTGGGAGTCTAATCTATTTGGGGGTCACAACAAAAGGTATATGGGAGTATAACCGAACATGCCATGTTAAAACTGAATATCCCTTTAAAGCCCAAATTAATTGTGATTTATAACCCATCAAAGAAAATATAAAAAGTGTACAGAACTAGTGCAAAGATGTGGATGTTTGGCTGGCAGGTCACGTGGCACACTAGCCCACACTTGCGCCAATTTATAGAAGATCAGGAGCATAGTTTTCATTCTTAACCAGAGGGTGGTGTGGAATGTTGCAAAAAAATATTAGACCAAGTCCAAAACTATTCCAAGGAACTTCCATCCAATGGACTACTGGGTATTAACAATATATGTACTATATTAACTTCTTCATCTCATCCCTTATAATAGTTCTCTGTATCTATAATTTACATCCTAATTGATTAAACGCTGAATATTGGCTCTTATGTTTAACTTATTCCGTCAACAACTCTGAAAGAAAATCTTTGATTCTGACCATGTAGCTGAAACGATACAGAGATAGGAAACCCGATTAATCAGCTCAAGGTATTTATTTATGTTCTGTTCCCGCTGGCTTCCTTTCCTGTTGCTTGAATTAAGCTGCTGGAACGGTGCATTGATTGGCTATCTCACAGCTTGCTGTCCATTCGTTTTGACAGGCAATTTAGCTGCTACATGTCTTACTCAATAAGGGGAAAATTCAGACAAGTGACATTTCTACCGACAAGCAATTTATCCAGACAGAATTTTCTTTCTAGCGCAGAGGTTCATGTATAAGTGGCAGAATACTTGATATGAAGTTATTTTGTAACAGAAATATGTAAAAACACAAAGCAGTTAAAGGGTTTAGTGTAAATAAGAGGAACCCAAGGGGTATAGAGAAACGCCTGATAATATACTGTCAGCTGTGGTTATGACAAAGTGCTTTGTAGTGGCCTTTTCTAGAGGAACATTGAAGTTGGGAATCATTTCTAGCTATAGACTACAGTAGTAAATATATTACAAGGAAGACAAGATGTGTCAGAGCAAAGATCAGCATAACGTCATGTAACTGCAATGCGCTAAATAAAAGCACAATAAATACAATATGTACAGCAGGCTGCCTCTGTGTGTGATACGTTGATAGGCCAATGTTCTATTTAAACAAATAGTGCAATCGATTCTATGAAGATGTTAAAACCTGTTTGGGTTTAATTCTGTACAGTAAAACTGCAGCTGATCCATACAAGTCACTCAAGATCCCTGAACCCAGATGCATGTCACTGTTGGTACCTGATTTATGTTTTAATAAGTTTCTATAAGTTTTATTATTTAGAAATGCACATTCTACAAGTTGTAAAAACATCATAGTTGAAGACAATGCTATGAACAGTCAAATTATTGAAATAAAGCCAACAATAAGCTGTGAAAACATATCTCTTGGTCTCTTCTTTGTTTTGTTCCCAAAAGGAAACTAAAATCCAATTCAGAATAAAAGTTGAGTGGCCTGTTAAGGCCTGTTAAGGGCCTGTTAAATCCATTAGACAATTATTAAAGCAATACAAAACCAGGGAATTTGACTTTCTCTGGTCTTGTTCTGTGTTCCCCGGGACATCCTGAACTGTGATGCCAGGCTGTGTGAAACCCCCAGAAAGCACAGCCATGCAATTAGAGCCCTTAGTCGTGTTTACTTCCTTTCGGCAAAGGGCTCTAAATGAAAACAATAGGGATCTCCCATCCCAGCCTTTCTTTATGGCTTGGGCAGGAGTGCGTGCATGCTGCCTGGGGATGCGGGGATCCAAAAGGCACGCAAATGGTGGGAAAGGTTTTTACAAGTGCCCTCGGGAGTTTCACATGGGGAAAAGCCAGCAACTGGCCTTGGATTTGTTCCGCTTTAAAGAGGTATATAGGAACAACACATTGCAGTTATGATGTCCTTCGTTTACAATGAAGGCACCAAGAATTTCATAATCAGGTTAGAAACCTGTTATTTTGGCTGTATGTTATATTTTGCATACTACCAGACCAAGACACCTATATGTGATCTATCATAATATAGCCTGTCAAGAGGAACAAAACCCTTGAAGCTTATAGATTACAGGGCCGGCTGCTGGCCTATTAGCTGTAAGCTTTTAGCTATTAGCTGTCCCCTTTGTTTTTAACATTTATATGTGTCTTGTGCCTTTATATATTTCAGAAATTACCATATTTTTCACCCTATAAGATGCACCTGCCCATAGGACGCACCTAGGATTTGGAGGAGGAAAAAAAAATATTCTGAACCAAATGTTGTGCTAAAACACCATCCCCCCAAGAACCAAATAATATGCAAGGTGCAGAGTCCCCCATCCCCCATGGCCATCCCCCCATCCTATTCCCATAGGCAGTGTGGCATTCCCCCCATCCCATTCCCCATATAGGGAGTGTTTGATTCCCCTCCCATTCCCCATATGGGCAGTGTGGCATCCCCCCTTCCAATCCCCATATGGGCAGTGTGGCATTCCCCCCTCCCATTCCCCATATAGGCAGTGTGGCATTCCCCCCCTCCCAATCCCCATATAGGCAGTGTGGCATTCCCCCCTTCCATTCCCCGTATAGGCAGTGTGGTATTCCCCCTTCCAATCCCCATATAGGCAGTGTGGCATTCCCCCCTCCCATTCCCCATATAGGCAGTGTGGTATTCCCCCTTCCATTCCCCGTATAGGCAGTGTGGCATCCCCCCTTCCAATCCCCATATAGGCAGTGTGGCATTCCCCCCTTCCATTCCCCATATAGGCAATGTGGCATTTCCCACTTCAATTCCCATAGGCAGTGTGGCATTCCCCCCTCCCATTCCCCATATAGGGAGTGTTTGATTCCCCTCCCATTCCCCATATGGGCAGTGTGGCATCCCCCCTTCCATTCCCCATATAGGCAGTGTGGCATTCCCCCCTCCCATTCCCCATATAGGCAGTGTGGTATTCCCCCTCCCAATCCCCATATAGGCAGTGTGGCATTCCCCCCTCCCATTCCCCATATAGGCAGTGTGGTATTCCCCCTCCCAATCCCCATGGGCAGTGCGGCATTCCCCCCTCCCATTCTCCATAGGCAGTGTGGCATCCCCCCCTCCCATTCCCCATACAGGCAGTGTGGCATCCCCCCCTCCCATCCCCCATATAGGCAGTGTGGCATCCCCCCCTCCCATTCCCCATACAGGCAGTGTGGCATCCCCCCCTCCCATCCCCCATATAGGCAGTGTGGCATCCCCCCCTCCCATTCCCCATACAGGCAGTGTGGCATCCCCCCTCCCATCCCCCATACAGGCAGTGTGGCATCCCCCCCTCCCATCCCCCATATAGGCAGTGTGGCATTCCCCCCTCCCATTCCCCATATAGGCAGTGTGGTATTCCCCCTCCCAGTCCCCATGGGCAGTGTGGCATTCCCCCCTCCCATTCTCCATAGGCAGTGTGGCATTCCCCCCTCCAATTCCCATAGGCAGTGTGACATTCCCCCCTCCAATTCCCATAGGCAGTGTGGCATTCCCCCCTCCTATTCCCCATATAGGCAGTGTGACATTACCCCTCCAATTCCCATAGGCAGTTTGGCATTCTCCCTCCAAATCTCACCTTTTCATCCTTCCCACTGTCCCCACCATCTTCATCTGCCACCACCGCCTGCACACACAGACACCCGGCTCAGTACAGCGGTAGGCGTGGCCGCTGTTCAATCGTGGGCCATACCCACCCGCTGTATGAAGCCTGGTGTCTGTATGTGCTGGCACCGGGAAGAAGAAGCGGCAGGGACAGCGCGAGTGGCAGATACAGCTGCCTCGTGTATCAGGACCCTAGCAGAACAGGAGGTTTCTATAGTCTTTTCTTTTTTTTTTTTGTACCATATGCCACTCTATCAGCAATATGTTTAATACGTTATAACCAATTATTATATGTTGCTTCAGAGTTTGTAAGATTTATGTCTTAGGGCATGCTGTAACTCAAATTCAAAGAAATGATGGGGCGGAGGAGCCTTATTTATCAAATTTGTGCTCACTTGGTATCATTTAGAGAAAGGAAGCACAATGTGTCTCTGTTGTTTCAATCTTTGCTTGTCTGCTTCAAATTGAGTTAAAGAGGATGGAAACCCATTTCTGGGTCCTATGCTCAACCCCCTGGGCCCCACCCAAGCAGCCAGACGATGCTGCTGGCTCGGCATCGTAGGACCAGGGAAAGATGAGCGTTAGCCTAAGCGACCTGGGTGGTTTCACACAGCCGGGCATCCCAGATCAGTGCACCCCGGGGGCAAGGACTAAAACCCGGGATGGTCAAAATCCCGGGTTTTGGCCCACTTTAAAAAAATCTCCCTTATTTAATAGGATACTTCCCAACCTTCATTTATCATCACCAAGCTGATTTTAGTCTTTTAGACTTTCAGAAGCTAGCAATCACAAGCTTGGCTGCTATTCGGATAAAAATAGACATTGAGCCCCCCTAACGAGGAACAAAATCCAAGAATGTCACGTTCTTGGATTTTGTTCCTCTCTGGCAGGGCATCCCGTTTTGGGATGCCCCACTGTGTGTATCCCCCGGGCACCCCAAAAAACTCACCTCTTCCTCGTCCCCACATGAGCTGCTCAGTAGACAGTGCAGATTTCCTTGCCTCAGGGCAGCAAGTAAACCTGCATAGGATGAGTGCCACCGGCTGCATCCCCTCTAGATGTGAGTGTGGGCATGGCGATGACTGAGCCTAGTGCATGTATAGATAGAGGTATGCTGGGGATGGGGCCCCAGTGCCAAGGTGGGCTGCAGGAAGAATTCAGTAACACACAGGATGCCCCATAAACAGGGAGACAATCTCTTTGCTCGCTTTAAAACGGACCAACACCCTCCGCGGCGAGGATGGCCAGTGCTAAATGACAGGCTGGAGGGGAGGCATCCAGAATTCTGGAGCCCCCCACACATAACCCCCCAGGATGCCTGTAAATCTTACCTTAACCTTAATCGCCCGGGAATCCACAGCCGCTATTGGCTGTCTGTTGTTCTAGTGGGCAGCAACATTCTGGCCGCCGAATGTCCTGCCTTCGTGAACATCAGGCAGCCATTCGTGGTGCAGGGTTTCTGGTGGGGGACCAAGAGAAAGGTCAGATTCACAGGTGTTCAGGGGGGTTATGTGAGGGGGCATGCCCCAGCATTCTGAATGCCCCAGCCTGTCATTTAGCGCTGACGGCCACCAACACCCTCACCGGATGTTGGTCCGCTTTAAAGAGGGGTTGCCAATCTGACCTCAAACTCTGAAACGTAGGGTACACACTGGTGGTTAATGCTACTTTTTCTTTCAGGCTGGCTCAGGGGGCATAAATGATGTAGTCTCATAGCTAAATGTTGCTTATTGCTCCAGCCCTGATTACCTCTTTATAAGGCAATGCTTTCACAGCATGAATTATATCCCTCATATTCAACAGGTCAAAGCAATAGAACAGCACTTAACTGTAAATGCTGTTTGCAAGAAAAACATTTTTCAGTCATTATTATTTTTACATTAGAGTAATATATAGGGAGCAACCCACAGCACAATCCATTATGGTTTGCCTATTAAGTGCTTAAAAAAGAAAAATGTGTACAAAGCATCTCTCTCTCTACAGAATAACATGGCTTAAACAAATAATATCATGTTTTTATCAAGTAGATTGAATACATAAATATTTGTCTCCATTGAAAGCAAGGATAGATTACATTATTCAAAATCTGTCCCTCTCTTGTGTGATGCTTTTTATAGGCTGCACCCCCGCAAGGCAACAGAGGTTAATTGCAAGACTGTGAGATCTCCCCAAAGTGCACATCATTGTCACACTCTCCCGAGTATCTCTGCACAGTCCTGAAAATGTACTTTGAGAAAAAAGAGTGTATGCCGCATTTCAAATTGCAGTTCTGTATAATAGTTCTTAAATAAACAGTCAAGTGCTGCAACTGTGATTTAAAATGTGCAATTTATGCCATTTATAATGTATAAGAGTCATAGAACAAAACCATTGTGTTAATTATTAAAATGTATATTTTATTTTACAGAATTGTTAATTCTTTATGAAAGTGGTTGTTTTTTATTTAGTGTCTAGTTATACCTTGGTGAAGCTGCAGCGCAGTTGCCTTGGTAATCTGTGATATTGCTAGGTTCAGTGATCAATTCAATTACAAAAGCATCCTTAAAATTAGCATCAATGGTAGTTTTGCCTGCTCTGGTCCCCCAAGACACTGGGGAGAAAATGAATGACACGCCATGGCAGCATGAATTTTGGAAACAGTCCTTGGGACTGCCACCTGGCAACTCATAGGCAGCCATATAACTTGTAAAAGTAGGCGGCTACAGGGTGCTCATGCTTATGGGCAAGTGGCCCACAACTGCTAGTGTCAGCGCCTGGAGGGCGTTAGTGCTCCCCACTCACATGGAATGGAATTGTTGCACCCTCCAGTTGCTGCTGGCAAGGCTTCGTCTGAAAGTGCAAAAGCCCCGTAGCCGTGCTGGTGTGAAACCAGCCGGGGAGGCCGATTCATTAATAGCGCCAGGTAGCAACAGATGAGCGACTGTAGCGTGATTTTTTCAGCGCCAGCCAGTATTCGCTGTGCTTGGCCGGCGTTAGCTTGATGACAGCGACTCAGTCGGTGTGCGGTAATGTTGAATACGGGCTGGGGGGTCGCTGTTTCACAGGTCCAGCGTTGTATGTGAGCGCCTGACAACGAATGGCCAGAGTGAACGGCTAGCTTCATATTCATCAACAAATCACGCTCCGAATGTGCTGTCGCTGTCCATTCCTTGTTTAAACCCCAGAGCGCTGGCGGCGATGGGTATTAACTAGTTTTTAACCCCTAAACAACCATATTTTTTGAATGTAACATTATATATGTTTTTAGAATCATTTTGTAATATGAATACATTAATCTCAGACCTGTTAGATCAATTCTGCACATATTTTTTTTAATTTTTTTTTTAACTTAAAAATAAATCCTAACATTGCAGAAGTGGTCTCCGATTTTTTGACATTAAAAAAAAAAAATAAAAAATTAATACCAATTAATTATGAATAATTATAGATTGCTCCATTGAAATGCATTGGACATCGCCAGCGAGCGACAGCTCATACCTGGCGCTGTGAGGGAATTTGCAGCGGCGCTGTTCGGTCCAGGCGGCTTCATGATGAATGCCGCGCTAGCCGTCGCTCTCGCCGGCGCTAGCCTCATTTTGCTTGATAAATGCGTCATTGTGACCGCCGCCGGGCGTACTTGAGTCGGTAGTCGCCGTTAGCTGCCGCTACCTGGCGCTCGTCAGACACTACCTGGCGCTATCGCTTGATGAATAAGGGCATAAATCCCTCACATACACAAACTCAGGAGTCTCCATATTGAAATGCAGACACCTCTGTTTGTATTTAATGAGGGCTGCAATGCCTCTCAATTGTTGGCCTCAATCTCTGGGGGGGGGGGTATGGACTAAGAGCCCTACCCAAATACCCTACACAAATACAAAACCTCTAACACAAGAGGCTTCAAACTCAGATATCAATTCGCTTACCAAGGACCTCCCTACATATTGGCAAGAATCACCGGATCCCAGGTGAGAGTGAGGAGGGAATATAAGGAGAAAGTAAGGCACAACTGCATGAATTGATCAAGCAAAGAAGAAAGAATCACTGATGGTTTGGAGGATGGTTTGCAGTTGGGCAGGGAAGCCGCCTTCCACCTCAGAAATGGGTGATGCGCAACAACAGTAATTTAAAACAGGGCTGTGAGCATAATCCAGAGAAGTTGATGGAAAAAATAAGGCCAGAAGAAACCAGGGAGAGGGAATGTTGGCTAGGGGTGCCCTAGGTTTCTGAGTGAGTAAATACCTCTAAAAGAACAACTCTCCTGGTCAATTATTCCCAGGGTCGGTGCAATTCAGAGACCAGACACCCTAGGGATGCATATGAATGCAGGTCTGTAGGGAAACAAAGATGCACCTAGAAAGATGAAACAGAAGTTTGTCTGACTTCTGTATTGCACCAACATTTCCCACCTAGCAGGTTATATGTACCATGTTGGTGGGTCTACAGTCTTAAACCAGACCAACAGCCTGGCACAGTTGAAAGGAAAACTCTCCAAACCTCCCGTGTCATCTGCATGCATGATACTGAATCATTACTTACATTTGCTCCTTCACCCACTCAAAGCTGAAACACCACCCCAGCAATTTTCTCCCGGTAGCGGCCAGTTTGGCGCTTTCCCAGGTTCCCAGCCATGCTGCTGCCTGGATTCAACTGACATAACTGACAATGCACAGTAACAGGAAACTCAGCACCATTTTTTTTTAAATTGACTAAAGCAGGAGTTAGAAAAAGGTAAATGAATTTTTTATGTGCATGAATCAGAATTGCCCTGGTAACTGATGCATATGAGACCTGTTTGTTGTAAGAGTTTTGGTCTGGTGCCTGCATCCTGACTGTAGCTGCCAATAGACACCTCTGTATTTAATTATCTTTGAGGAACCCTTCTAGCCACTCTTAGAGCCAAAATCCAAAGAAAAGGGGACTGCACTGCACTAACAATAGCCTCTAACAGGTGCTAACCCCTAGGACCCTCATGACAATATCCTAACACCAATAGATGGGATTCCAGGGCTAACCCACCTTTTTGTCCTACTTTAAGAGGCTGCACACTGATATAAAAAATCAAATCATTTATTATTCCAAAAATACATGTAATAATTAGTTCATGTGGTGCACATATGAAATATAAAACATAGAAAGCCACATATAACAATTACTTAACAACACATAACATTACATCATAAAATCAACACTTTAAAAACCTATAAAGTGGGGAGGACCTCACAGGGCTTGAGCCAATTTGAATACACCTTAGTACTCCTGACACCAAGATCAAGTATATATAATAGTCATGGCACACAGCCTATGAAAACAGCATACATATATAGCCGCTTAGCAAAATAAAGTGCAAGTGCTTATTAAGTATATATTCCTCTGACTATAGCCTAATGAATCAATCATAAACAAAGAATTGTGCCTAACAACATGCAGTGCAAACTCTAAACTCAAACTACTCTCACATAAGTGTTTAAAAATTAATCATGCAGTTAATCCGTGCTCAAAGTGCTAAGTGCAATTGTGACTGAGAAATTACTATCTCCTAAGTGCCTTTGCTAAGCGTATATACATATATGCATAATAATCATCATCCTCAACATAGTTTGACCAAGGTCAATGAATAAACAATACCGCGCCCTTATCGTCCTCCCCACTTACCTCACCCATGGGTGAGGTAAGTGGGGAGGACGATAAGGGCGCGGTATTGTTTATTCATTGACCTTGGTCAAACTATGTTGAGGATGATGATTATTATGCATATATGTATATACGCTTAGCAAAGGCACTTAGGAGATAGTAATTTCTCAGTCACAATTGCACTTAGCACTTTGAGCACGGATTAACTGCATGATTAATTTTTAAACACTTATGTGAGAGTAGTTTGAGTTTAGAGTTTGCACTGCATGTTGTTAGGCACAATTCTTTGTTTATGATTGATTCATTAGGCTATAGTCAGAGGAATATATACTTAATAAGCACTTGCACTTTATTTTGCTAAGCGGCTATATATGTATGCTGTTTTCATAGGCTGTGTGCCATGACTATTATATATACTTGATCTTGGTGTCAGGAGTACTAAGGTGTATTCAAATTGGCTCAAGCCCTGTGAGGTCCTCCCCACTTTATAGGTTTTTAAAGTGTTGATTTTATGATGTAATGTTATGTGTTGTTAAGTAATTGTTATATGTGGCTTTCTATGTTTTATATTTCATATGTGCACCACATGAACTAATTATTACATGTATTTTTGGAATAATAAATGATTTGATTTTTTATATCAGTGTGCAGCCTCTTAAAGTAGGACAAAAAGGTGGGTTAGCCCTGGAATCCCATCTATTGGTGTTAGGATACACTCTTAGAGCCAAGTTATCTTTAATCCACCCTCATGTACACTAAGGCCCTTATTTATCACGGGCTAGCGCCAGGTAGTGTCTGACGAGCGCCAGGTAGCGGCAGCTAACGGCGACTACCGACTCAAGTACGCCCGGCGGCGGTCACAATGACACATTTATCAAGCAAAATGAGGCTAGCGCCGGCGAGAGCGACGGCTAGCGCGGCATTCATCATGTAGCCGCCTGGACCGAACAGCGCCGCTGCAAATTCCCTCACAGCGCCAGGTATGAGCTGTCGCTCCCTGGCGATGTCCAATGCATTTTAATGGAGCAATCTATAATTAATCATAATTAATTGGTATTAATTTTTTTTTTTTTTTTTTTTTAATGTCAAAAATTCGGAGACCACTTCTGCAATGTTCGGATTTATTTTTAAGTAAAAAAAAAAAAAAAAAAAAAATTGTGCAGAATTGATCTAACAGGTCTGAGATTAATGTATTCATATTACAAAATGATTCTAAAAACATGTATAATGTTACATTCAAAAAATATGGTTGTTTAGGGGTTAAAAACTAGTTAATACCCATCGCCGCCAGCGCTCTGGGGTTTAAACAAGGAATGGACAGCGACAGCACATTCGGAGCGTGATTTGTTAATGAATATGAAGCTAGCCGTTCGCTCTGGCCATTCGTTGTCAGGCGCTCACATACAACGCTGAACCTGTGAAACAGCGGCCCCCCAGCCCGTATTCAACATTACCGCACACCGACTGAGTCGCTGTCATCAAGCTAACGCCGGCCAAGCACAGCGAATACTGGCTGGCGCTGAAAAAATCACGCTACAGTCGCTCATCTGGCGCTACCTGGCGCTATTAATGAATCGGCCTCCCCGTAGTCTCCATTCTGGAAAGCAGACACGTCTCCCTTCTATTGAGGGGACTGTTGCTCTAAATTTACTTTTCCAATTGTTGCCCCCCTTGCTAAAGCACAGAAATAGTAATATTTCCACTGCAAGCAGGTCTAGTTAGCTAACCAGCTAGATAGTAGAATATCACAAAATCACAAAAAGATTTTTCATTACCTTGATAAAGTGGCCTGTGAGCAGGGGGCCACGAAACGCGTTGGGGGGATTGTCACTCGACCTGGGACATTCTTGGGGGATACCCAGATCTGCACATTTAGGTGATGTGTTTGTTTATTGTGTATTTGTTGTAATCTAGTACTTGAGTCTTTTCTTCTCTTGCTACATTTAGTATCAATTGAATTATGGTTTGCACAAATTTTAGCACTAATGCACTTTATGAATTGTTTACAGTACTGGCACTTTATTGAAATCTAATGTTTGTGGGATTGGGATTATGGGTTTATTTGGGATGCCCCTGGGCATGTGCAGTCCAGTGTTATATGTCTTTTAATTGTCTGTTATGGGATTTTTATGGGTACTTGCCAATAAATAATTTATGAATTCATGATATATATTTGGTTGATGTATTGATTACCGTGGAGGGGGTGTAGTGATTTGGAACTATTTTGGGTGAATTGCTGGATTCACCATTATAACACTATCCCCTCGATTCAAAGAGCAAAAGTTAAGTGATTTCGTATCGAGAATCGTAAGTTTGGGTGGGTGTTTGTCATTTTTTCTGGTTTTTTTGGCCATTTCGTATTCGTACGATCGTTCGCGCATAGACGTATATGAACATACGCATTTCGTACGAGAATCGTATAATTTGCGTTAGTTCGTGTGTTTTTCCCGTCCAAATCGTATTATTTGCGTTAGTTCGTGTGTTTTTCCCGTCCAAATCGTATTATTTGCGTCCGATCCTATTTTTTACGTCCTTCACATGGGCTTGCGCCCAATTCAGAGAGGTGATTGCTAATTGTTTTGAAGCCCATTAAAGAGCTGCTTTACGAAATGTTTGCCGGCAGCTATTTGGCCTCGGGAGTAGGATGGAGCGGAGCGAGTTTGTGGCACATCAAGGGCTTATGCTTTTTGGCATTGAGTTGATCGAGATGTCTGAGAGCAGATTGCCCCTGCGTCGTCGCATGAACATCGATAGCATGAATGATGTTGAGCTGTTCGAGCTGACCAGGCTTAATCGCGCTTCCCTCCATAAATTATATAGTGAGCTGCGGCCATGGTTAGCCCGCACCACAAGGAAGGGGCATGCAATTTCAGGTATGACCAAGATGCTTGGCTGCCTGCAATTTTTGGCGAACGGCTCGTTCCAGAGGCTGGGTGCCCTCTCCGTGGGGATGTCACAGCCTACGCTGAGCCGCGCACTATCTAAATTTTTGGAAGGCATGGCTGCCATAACTCAAAAATATATTTATTTTCCTGATGATATGGCAGCCAGAAACGCCATTAAGCTTGGGTTTTATAATGTGGCCGACATGCCCAACGTTATTGGTGCAATTGACTGCACACATGTGGCACTCGTACCTAGGGCAGCCGACGAGTATATATATAGGTATTGAGATTGGTTATTATGTTGCCCAACGTGTCATGTCACCTGTTTTCCTTTGCGGCAGCATATTTGTTTATCCCTCATTTGTGTAGCTGCTTTATCTCGGCTTTTCATTAGTATTTCCCAATAGAGTGCAGACATGTTTTGTGTTTAATTTATTATTTTGGGTCAAATATCAATTACCCTTTTTGTATGTTTTTGCCTTAAGGAATCGTAAAATGGGACACTCACTTAATGTCCAGGCCGTGGTTGGTCCGGATATGCGGTTTATGAGTGTCCTTGCCGGCTACCCCGGATCGTCCCACGACTCCTATATCCTCCGGCGATCTGGGTTGTTTCGGAGATTTGAGGCAGGTGAATTTTCGGGGGCATGGCTGCTTGGTAAGTGTGTCCTATTTGTGTGTTATTAAATGTGTCATTAATCTTGTATTTGTTGATATGTTTGTTTTGGAAAACTTGACAGAAGCGTCCAACTGCCTTTTTCTTGGCTCATATATTAGGAACTTACCCAAAAAATCCTTGTCTCGCTTTGGCCTTCAGAATGTTTTCCCTTTAGTTAGGATGTCTGTAAGTTCCTTGTGCCTAAATATATTGGTTTGGAGTTTATACCCAAGGATCTTTGACATTTGGCTCCTTTTGTACTATTGGTCGTTAAATGTCAAAGTGGACTTAAACTGCATACATTGTAGTTTCCAGTGAAATGTGGCTAGGGATCTTTGACATTTGGCTCCTTTTGTACTATTGGTCGTTAAATGTCAAAGTGGACTTAAACTGCATACATTGTAGTTTCCAGTGAAATGTGGCTAGGGATCTTTGACATTTGGCTCCTTTTGTACTATTGGTCGTTAAATGTCAAAGTGGACTTAAACTGCATACATTGTAGTTTCCAGTGAAATGTGGCTAGGGATCTTTGACATTTGGCTCCTTTTGTACTATTGGTCGTTAAATGTCAAAGTGGACTTAAACTGCATACATTGTAGTTTCCAGTGAAATGTGGCTAGGGATCTTTGACATTTGGCTCCTTTTGTACTATTGGTCGTTAAATGTCAAAGTGGACTTAAACTGCATACATTGTAGTTTCCAGAGAAATGTGGATAGGCCCTCAGCAGCATCCTAATTGTAACATGTCTGAAAACTACAAATATATGTAAAATACAAATACCCTTGGCCGTGCAGATGTTTGTTAATTAATTGGTATATAGAAGTGCCATTTTTATTTAGGTTATACCTTAGTGCAATTTTTGGGGGCCCTAATGTGCCCTGTTTTTTTGGCGGAACACTTTACCTTACATCATTATGATATCTGTGAAATTTTTGGTGTTGGTTGTGTTGCCTTTTTAATTTTGATTACATTTAATTCTCTGTTTAAGGTGATTCCGGGTACCCACTTCTACCCTGGCTCATGACGCCTGTGCTGCGGCCCCAGGATGCCTCTCAGGAAGCGTATAACCGTGCGCATCGCAAGACCCGGGCTGTTGTGGAGAGGGCCTTTGGTCTGCTGAAGACACGTTTTCGTTGCCTTGACCATACTGGGGGGGCCCTGCAATATGATCCCAAGAAAGTGATCGACATTATAATGGCATGTGCTGTTTTGCACAATTTTGCCATCCTGGAACGTGTCCCACGTTATGTGGACAGCCTGCCCTCTTCAGCCGTCGAGGATGAAGCCGAGAATTTTGAGGGGCCCCCCAGTGAGTCTGGCCAATCTGTTAGAGCCAACCTGATCAGCCAGCATTTTAGTTAAGTTTTTTCCCTGTCTCACCATTCTGTATGTCTGTGTTATCCTTTTGGAAACATATGTTGTTTTGCCCTAATGTGGCATTACCTCTAAGTAAAACATTTCGACCTTAATTGTTGCCTAATGTATTTCATGTAGTTTCCTTAGCTTTCGCTGTGCATTGTTACACCTCTTCCAACCAAAATTATCTGGTTTAGGCCAAGCTGTTACAAAAGTCTTCCCACTAAAAACGCCACAAGTATTGGAAGTTAAATTTTTGTTTTACTTAGCAAATGAAAAATTATAGTGGTTAACAGAAATCAGTCCACATACATCTGTGGTAACAAATGGATAACATTAAAAAAAACATCGAGCACATCTACACCTGGAAGTGAGTGGCACAACCAAACAAGGACACCCAGTCCAAAGGCCAGCCTAGTCCAGTCATTAATATTGCCTGTGCCCAGGGATATTTGGGCATGGCCATAATGTCACACAAACATGTCTGCAAACAGGAGGAGCACCAACCAAATACATAGGTAAAGCCATAAGTGGCCAGATAAACTCCACATAGACCTATGGCATTGGCTAGTGGCCTTAAGCATTACTCTAAGGAGCTATATGGGAGCAAATACAAAACACAACCTGCCAGAGCAACACAAAATGGATTGTTTGAAACCTCAAAGGACAAGTAAATACAGTGGGGGTTAAGAGAAAAGATGTCCCACACACCCATGGCTTAATAGGGTGGCTGCCCATAATACCCAGGTGGAGGTCCAGGTGGAGGTCCATGGGAATGGGACCTAGCCTGGGCCATGGCAGCATTGTGAATTTGAAACTGCTCCACAATGTTTCTCTGCATATTGGTCATCTCAGCCATGGCTGACTGGATGCCATTACTTGAATTGGCCACGTTGCTGTTGAGGGTACGCAACTCCGCGAGGATGCCCTGTAGACTGGTATGGATGTTCACCATGTCTGCATGCCTTTGCTCACGCTCTGTAACGAGCTGGGCGTCATAAGAGTCCCTTTGTTGGGTCCATAATTGAAGCAGGGCACTCTGCCTCCCCTGGGAAATTGTGGGGCGGCGTAATGGCGTCCGCCGCACAATTACCCTGGCTCTTGGGCGTGCCCTGCCGCGTGGTGTCGTACCCTCAACAGCAACCGGCCTGCTTTGCAAATCCTCAGCAGCAGAGTGAACACTGGGGACTGTAGTGTCAGTCTCCCCATGTGCAAGCACAATGGATGGAGATTCACTCTGCTGCTGAGGATTGGCCAGAGAAACATTATCGAGCAGTTCCAAATTGGGACCCAGGGGGAGTTCATCCGACGTGCCCTGTACGGAGACATCATCATCTTCCTCCATGTCCTGGATCTCTTCCATGAGTGTGCGGGTCTGTAGGGACATATCAAAAAAAAAAAGGCTAAGTTTGCGTCCCAATGTAGGATTTCAACAGTTTAACACATTCTTAAGCACTTGTTATTATTTATGCTACTAAATAAACTTACCGAAAATCTCTGATCTGGGCTCCGATGCTGTACGGACCTGGTAGGCATAACCAAACTGGGGGGTGAGTTTACCCTTGCTGAGGGATCATGCTGGGCTGAAGAAGAGTAAAAAATACCACGTAAACACACACACATAACCTTTTTTTGGATAGGTAATCAAATATAGCTCTATTTGTAATATTATTCAACTCTAGAGCAATGGTGACCTTTGTTCAAACCCACGCAAGTTTACAGAGGTGCAATGGCTCGGACAAACTGCTAAGTGACCTCAGTTCTAAGTCATGAAGTGTACCCATTCAGCATCCAACTTTCAGGGCACATTTTTGGATTTAGCCTACCATTCGCTAGGTCCGGGGTACTCAAACAATTGTTTGAAACGCCCATTTAAAGGTATGTGGTGAGAGGTGAATGTCTGGCCATGGTGCTGACGCAGGGGGTGTCTAGTTAAAAATAAAGACACTGGTGGAGGGGCTGGAGCTTTCAAAGTGCCAACTAATAAAGGCTGCTTGCCCTTGCTGGGCTGGATGGGCCAGAGCTGAGGGGACAGGGATTGGATGTCTAAAGGGGGGAGTTAACGTATTGATGGTGATGTGATGGATGGAGCCAATCTGTTACAAATGTATGGGGCTTATGTGGGGGGGGGGCATGGGGGGACTGTGGCACATGGGCCAGAGCAGGGGCAGCGGGACACGATTGTGGCCAGTGAAAATTTAAATAAGTTACTGTGTACCTTGCAATGCCACTTCCTGGGCAGTACTTCATATTGCAATGCTATGTTTCACGGAGCCATGACATTGGGCAGGAGACCAACCACTACATGGCCGATCAAGGGGGCAGCTCTGAGCACGTCAACACAGAAGTAACTGAGTGCAGGGCTGTCTGGGCAGGGGTCCTTGAATGTGTTGCCAAGGTCCGCATTGGGACCCCGGGCCGCCAGTTGAGTCTCGCTGCTCTTGGTCACATATGTTTGTGGGTGGCTAATTAAATAGTTAACTCAAACACAACTCACACAACCAAAAGGCAACCCATACATAATGATGTGTGTTTTGTGATTGATTCTAAATATCTCACTTATCTTGCGAAACTTCATGACTTTAACAATACAATTGGACATTTGATCTTTGCCATAATGGCTGTGGGCCTAAATGTGTGATTCACAGGGACCAAAAGAGGACACAAACAGCCACAGTAGTGCGAGGCCAAGCAAGGCAAACCATAGGGGCATCCCGTTATCTTGTTACTAGTGAACTGTAGATTATTTAGCAAACAGGCAAACATGCAGATTTAATAGTACTCACCGTGGGTACGGGTCGGGGAGTCTGTGTCCCTTAGACCAGCATGTCCACCGACCGCGACCGGATGGAGAAGTCCAAGCACAATCTCCTCAGCAGGGGTAAACTCCAATTTAGATGGAAAGCCACCTCCAGTTTTCATGCTGAAAAGAGAAAATCGTTTGGTATTCAGAAAAGGGGCATACAGCACATCCCAAACATTATATTTAGCGAAAACATTTATTTACCTGTAATTATGCCTTTTAATTTCTTTTTGCCGTACAGCATACTTCAGATCAGAGATTTTCTTCTGAATTTGGGACACATCTTTCCTCTCTTCCCCCGCTGCATTTACTTGTCGGAGGATGGTTTCAAACAATGCCATCTTGCGCTGCTTGGTGGTGTGTTTGGATTTGCTCCCATATAGCTCGTCATAGTATAATGTAAGGCCACTAGCCAATGCCATATTTTGGTCATGGGAGAATCTCCCACTCAACTGGCCGCGGCGCAATGTGCGGCCAGATGGTTGGCTTGGCTGCTCCTCCATGTGTGCAGACACATGTGGTGACATTATGGCCTGGGGCTGGGTAGGGGAATGGCCGGATTGGTGGCTTCCCAATGACTGGACTGGACTGGCCAAGGGACTGGGTGTTCTGGCGTGGCTGGCCACCGAACTTCCAGGTGTAGATGTGGTCATGGTTGCAATTCGGGGCCCTCTTGGGGGGCTAGGTTCCCGGCTGGTGCCAGGTCGGGGGCTCTGTTCCCGGCTGGTGCCAGGTCGGGGGCTTCTGGCCCTGGATGGGGTTCGGGCCCTGTAGGGGCTTCTGGCCCTGGATGGGGTTCGGGCCCTGTAGGGGCTTCTGGCCCTGGATGGGGTTCTTCTGGCCCTGGATGGGGTTCGGGCCCTGTAGGGGCTTCTGGCCCTGGCTGGGCTTCTGGCCCTGGATGGGGTTCTTCTGGCCCTGGATGGGGTTCGGGCCCTGTAGGGGCTTCTGGCCCTGGCTGGGCTTCTGGCCCTGGATGGGGTTCTTCTGGCCCTGGATGGGGTTCGGGCCCTGTAGGGGCTTCTGGCCCTGGCTGGGCTTCTGGCCCTGGATGGGGTTCTTCTGGCCCTGGATCGGGTTCGGGCCCTGTAGGGGCTTCTGGCCCTGGCTGGGCTTCTGGCCCTGGATGGGGTTCTTCTGGCCCTGGATGGGGTTCGGGCCCTGTAGGGGCTTCTGGCCCTGGCTGGGCTTCTGGCCCTGGATGGGGTTCTTCTGGCCCTGGATCGGGTTCGGGCCCTGTAGGGGCTTCTGGCCCTGGCTGGGCTTCTGGCCCTGGATGGGGTTCTTCTGGCCCTGGATGGGGTTCGGGCCCTGTAGGGGCTTCTGGCCCTGGATGGGCTTCGGGCCCTTCTGCGCGGCCTGGAGGGGCTTCGGGCCCTTCTGTGCGGGCTGGAGGGGCTTCGGGCCCTTCTGTGCGGGCTGGAGGGGCTTCGGGCCCTTCTGTGTGGGCTGGAGGGGCTTCGGGCACTGCTGTGGGGCCTGGGTTGGCTAAGTGCCCGGCTTGAAAGCATGGGTGGTGTGGGCTCCCTTGGGCGGCCTCTTCTGGGGGCAGAGGTGGTGGTGGCTGCTGTGGCCTGTTTTTTGGCCGCAGGGGCACGTGCCTTTGGGGCCCTTTTTTGGGAAAGGGAGGGTCCAGTGTCCCTTGGTGGGGCCGAGGTGGTACTTGCCTTCTGGGCCTTCTGGGACCTTAGCTTCTTCGGTCGTTGCTGGGACCTGGTTGTTGGGCCCTCAGAGGTCTGGCTTTGCTGGCCGCGTTTAGCTGCTGCCTTTTTTGGTGCCATTTTGTCCAAAAGCTCAAAGAGAATGAGCTTTGGGTGCAGGGACCTTTAAATCATGCGCCCAGCGTCTGACGCCTATGCGCACGACTACGCGCTCGTACGGACGTACGTTCGTGCGGAACCAGGAAACCGCTGGGGTTTCACTTATCTGCTGCCTGGAAGAAGACTAAAGATGGCGCCCACTATCTTCACCCGTCAACAGGAAGAGATCCTCATGCTGGTAAGTGGCTGCCTGTGCATTTTAATAGAATAGTCAATGATGGCCTAAATGTAAATGATGCGTTGGGAACTAGTTTGGGGTCTCTTAATGTTTAATCACTGGCTCCTCACACTTCATCCTCAAGGGCCGAGCCTGGCCACGTTTTCACCTGTCTATGCTGATGTCCTAATTCGGCCAATTGCTCCGGCTTAGCAACAGTTAATTAACCTGTGGAGTAGCGGGGCGAGCTGTCAAACCTGGCCTGTCTCGGACCTTGATGCGGATGTTTGCGGAACACTGTTTTCCTAAGCCATAAAAACACAACGGGAAGCCACACACGTGGGCCAAAAGCCTAAGCATTAGGCTACATCTTGGATCTTTAAAACATCCTAACATGCCATAGATGCAGGTGGCCTGATTGTTGATGTTGGCTATTATCTGTATGTACATGGTGTGTGATACATATAACATAAGACCAGACTGTCAATCACAGTCAACGTCCTCTTTAAGCCACTCCCCAAAAATGGCGGCCATTCGAAATGTGTGTGTTAATGACATTAAATACTCAACTTGTGATGCAACACATATGGGTCTGTGTGTAAAAGTACAAGCTCTGTGTCCATTATGTTTTTCAGATCATGCTTCAGCGCCGGTATGACTTCGCGCCCAATGTGTGCGAGAAAAGGGACATCGCCCGGGAGATCATCGCGGAGATACACCGTGTGACCAGCACCACCTTCACTCACACCCAGATAATGCAGCATTGGTCGGACCTGAAGCGTCTGCACATGCCCCGGGTGCGGAGGTTTTTTGGGATCCATTTCCCAAGTAAGTACTAAGCAATTGCATGGTATATGTTCCAAATGTCTAAGTTATGCCTTTATTTATAATGACTTTTCTTTGGTAGTGTTGGAAATGGATTTCAGAATTCGCCGCACCCGGAGACGTACAGGCCGACCAGTGCTGCATGACTCTGCATCTGTGAGTGAAGGTGGTGGATCTCCCGGGCGACGGACCTACCCCTCCTCTGTGGCCTCCTCAGACCAGCCCCTGGACCTTACCACAGAGGAGGGGCCAAGGCGCGTGGGCGTGGAGTCATACCTGGCCACGCATGGGGAAGGCTCTGGTATGTCACTCTTCATGTATAGGCACAAAGATATACATGGCAGGCCAAAAACTAAGTTATCCTTTATTATGTATTTGTAGAAGCTTCAGGAGCGGGTGAGATAGTGGAGGAGGAGGCAGCAGAGATGCTTGAAGTCGATCCTGGCGAAGGTGAGTGATGTCAGCCAGACTGGGAGCCAGATATGTTGGGGATAGTGACTATCTACAAATACTAACCAAATGTCACATGTTTCTCCAGGGACTTCTTCACAGCCGAGCCAGGACCAAGGGCAGCCTGTTGGCCCCAACCAGCCATCTGTCGGCCACCAACTCCGTAAGTCTCCATGCCATTATTCATATTAATGTTTGCTTAGCTAATAACACACACATAACTAAAGGCGTAGCCAAAGTGTAGTTCACACTTTCATGTGGGCACTTCGTTAGCTTAAAGAGGACCCAAACTAGTATTAAGAACCAAAGACTTAGCCATCACACTGTACCTACAGATTAGAAACATGGAAAAACACCCTTCACCCATCTAATGCATGTTATTAGACAGAACAAAACCAATATTGGGGAATATGGAATGCACAATATTTACAGGCAGCATGGGATCCAGATTGAAAAAAGGAAGGTGCTGCCATGCATTGTGTGAGTGATGACCTTTCCCTCAACCCAGCTATGCTCTGGATTCCCAACGCACCACTGTAACCTACTCCCCTGTACTTTATCCAACTCTCCACTCCTCATTAAGTGTTATGCTTCAGAGTCCAGATGGCGGCGCTGTAATCCCCAAAAAAGCCTAACTAACTTTGAGGTGGGGCAGAATCATTTGTGAATAGTTTTTGTTTTTCATTAAATAATGTTGAAGGTCCGGTTTAAGGAGTTTAAACACTTACCTGTGGGAAATGCATTAACTGTATCCCTTTGAAGAAGGACATATGTCATGCATTTACATGTATTTGATTAACCCTAAATCTATTTCCAGCATACAAACCGGTCTGGGACTCCTATTTATGTTTCTTTCTCTATTGGTTACAGGGATGATCCCCAAAACCTTGGCGGGAAAAAAAAAACGAATGAAGGAGTTGGTGGCCGAGCTGCTGGCCATACAGGCGACGTTGGGGCCAACAGATGAAGAAGAGGATGATGAATAGTGCCCTTGGTCCTGGCTCCTTTGTTTAACTTGTTTTTAAAGTTGTTAAAATTTTAGAAAGTTTTTTATTGTTTTAAAAAAAAAAATATATATATTTTTTTAAGAAAAAAACCCACAAAATAAAAAAAAAGTGTTTTACTGTTAAAAACAAATAAAAAAATTATATATGTTTTACCGAGGCCAAAAAAAAAAAAAGGTTTAAAAAAAAAAACCAAAACTATAAAAAAAAATTTGGAATTTTATTCCAAAACAAACAAAGAAAAAATTTTAAATAAATTATATTTGAAGCCTTCCTAAATGTGTCTTTTCTAATATGCACACACCCAAAAAATTACACAAACCAGAAACAACACACTTAGAAACATATAGACATATGTAAATTATGTGATTTTCTTACGTTTTATGGACCGAGAAATGAAGTGGGATGCAGCCGCTACGGGGTTTAGGTAAGTTTGAGGGACCGAGAAATGAAGTTGGATGCAAGCGCTAAGGGGTTTAGGTAAGTTTGAGGGAGCGAGAAATGAAGTTGGATGCAGCCGCTAAGGGGTTTAGGTAAGTTTGAGGGAGCGAGAAATGAAGTTGGATGCAGCCGCTAAGGGGTTTAGGTAAGTTTGAGGGAGCGAGAAATGAAGTTGGATGCAGCCGCTAAGGGGTTTAGGTAAGTTTGAGGGAGCGAGAAATGAAGTTGGATGCAAGCGCTAAAGGGTTTAGGTAAGTTTGAGGGACCGAGAAATGAAGTTGGATGCAGCCGCTAAGGGGTTTAGGTAAGTTTGAGGGAGCGAGAAATGAAGTTGGATGCAGGCGCTACGGGGTTTAGGTAAGTTTGAGGGAGCGAGAAATGAAGTTGGATGCAGCCGCTAAGGGGTTTAGGTAAGTTTGAGGGAGCGAGAAATGAAGTTGGATGCAAGCGCTAAAGGGTTTAGGTAAGTTTGAGGGACCGAGAAATGAAGTTGGATGCAGCCGCTAAGGGGTTTAGGTAAGTTTGAGGGAGCGAGAAATGAAGTTGGATGCAGCCGCTAAGGGGTTTAGGTAAGTTTGAGGGAGCGAGAAATGAAGTTGGATGCAAGCGCTAAGGGGTTTAGGTAAGTTTGAGGGACCGAGAAATGAAGTTGGATGCAAGCGCTAAAGGGTTTAGGTAAGTTTGAGGGACCGAGAAATGAAGTTGGATGCAGCCGCTAAGGGGTTTAGGTAAGTTTGAGGGAGCGAGAAATGAAGTTGGATGCAGCCGCTAAGGGGTTTAGGTAAGTTTGACGGAGCGAGAAATGAAGTTGGATGCAAGCGCTAAGGGGTTTAGGTAAGTTTGAGGGACCGAGAAATGAAGTTGGATGCAGGCGCTACGGGGTTTAGGTAAGTTTGAGGGAGCGAGAAATGAAGTTGGATGCAGCCGCTAAGGGGTTTAGGTAAGTTTGAGGGAGCGAGAAATGAAGTTGGATGCAAGCGCTAAGGGGTTTAGGTAAGTTTTATGGACCGAGAAATGAAGTTGGATGCAGCCGCTACGGGGTTTATGTAAGTTTCTGGTTGAGGGTGCGCATGCGCAAGATCTTATATACATAAGAACGCACGAATCTAAGAGGCCAAAAACCAATGAAAACCAGAGGCAAACGCAAGTAATTGGAAGAGCTGGACGATGGAAGCCGCCGACAAAACAGGCTGCCGCCGCAACAGGTGAGCACATGAACGTGATTTTTACGATTGGCAACTGACTGAGGCAAGTTCGGGAGATATCATACGAACGGACGTATCTTTTAGGATAGAAACGTATTTGCTTATTGAATCACTCGCAAGTTCATACGAACGCACGAGCGGACGTGAAAAATAGGATGATCGTGAGCCAAATCCAAGCTGTTACATGTTTCTTTGAATCAACCCATATGGCTAAGATTTTTCATTACCTACTGGAAAATGGGGGCCTTAGGGCCTTCTATGTGTATGTGTTCCAGCAAGGCAGGGGCTATGAGCTCCATCATTTAGCATTACAACACCATTCTGGATTATGTAGAAAGAGAGGTGCTATACCATAATGACTCATAATTATCATAATGATTATTATTATTGTTTATTTATGTAGCGCCATCTTCTTCCATAGCAGAAAATGTATATATATTTTTGTTAAGCTATATGAAGCTTGTTGCAATTGAATTTTTATTTCAAGCTAAAATAGGGCACATCCCTTCAGACTGCAGCTATTTCAGCACAAGGTCAACTTCAAACATATTGACAAGCAGACCCACATAGCGGCAATTATGTGGACCTCTCCTTGCTAGGAATGTGCCAAAAGGGGTTATAGCCCTCAGGTACCCTAACCCAGCCCCTCCCGCCACGAGTAATCCATTTAATGCAGACATATTCATTTTCTCCTCTCACTGATCTGTCTGATGAAGGACCCAGATAAATCAAAGTTGCCTGTGAGGGTAAAGATTTGCATTCGTATATGTCCTAGTATAAAATATATATATATATATATATATATATATCTTCTACTCCTGTCTTATATAGGCTTTTACTGGACCAGAATGCGCTAACAAACCTGTAGACAATCCAGGGGTGCTATCTGCCATATAAGTAAACATCAAACAAAGCAGAGCCTAAAAATAGCAAATTATAGCTAAATGTGACCCAAAAGTGCCGAACACAAGTGCCCCCCCCCCAAAAAAAAAGCCCACTCTATAAATGGTCATACAGACCATAAAAAAGTATAGAAATATAGACAAAAAAGTAGGCATAGAGGGGGAGGTGAAATAACATCACCAGTGAGAAGTTTGCATACTGGTGGGGCGATACCATAACCCCCTCTATGCTTATTTTTAACAGTATATTATTCTTATTATTATTGTTGATTTATAAAGCTCCATCGTATTCCATGGGGCTGTAAAAGTTAGAAGTACAGGGGTAACACAATTAAATACTATAACACAAAAATTACGACAATGCCTATAAAACACACAATATTATGAATCAAATATAACACAAAGATGCAGGAATACATTAGTATACATGTTTTGTATGGATTCATTCATTAATAAGTAAAAATGGAATATTATTATTCATATACTATATATTATATATATAGTATTTGGATGGTGCCTCCATAATTCAAGTGGGCTCATTCCTGGCACTTTTGGATTATTTCTTATGAGGCGAGTTTATATCAAATGCATATAACAGGAAAATGAAAAATAATAGTGCTGATATATTCTGTACCATGACCCACGACGGTGTTTTAGTTTAAAGCGGTCCTTCACCCTGAATAAGAGTCTATCTTATATGTTTCCCACACCCTGTACATACAGATTGCACACATTAAAAAATCATCCTACCTGCATCTACTGCATGTTATGAGCCTTTAAACATCCAAGATGGCGGCTCATGGATCATCAGGCAGCCTGCAAACAGGAAGTATCTTCTGACTGTGTCGCTCTGCATTCTGGGATTGCTGTCCTTTCCCTGACTCCAGCCCTGCTCTGTCCGTGCAAAGCACAGCTATAACCCCACCCCCTGCACTTTATCCCGCTCTCCTCAGTATGTATGATGCTTCTGAGTCAAGATGGCGGCGCCCGTATCCTAGAGTCCTGACCAGAGTTGCAGCCCGGTGGGGCTGGGGTGTTTGGCGGTGCAGCTTCAACATACATCTGCAAATCTGTGCCTACTGAGACCTCTTTTAAACAGATTTTAAAGACAAATAATATGATTGCCTGCAGATTAACAGGGTTGAATGCTGTGGTTCCTTTAAGATATGTCTATTACAACAGCCCTGCACATGTGCACCTCCCAAGTTGGCTATAAATTGGAGTGGCTGCCATTCTTCTCTTTTGTATCCTTTGGATTTGTGCTGGGGGGGGGGGGGTTCTTAGTTGTATGGGTAGTGGGTTTTGACCCCCCCCCCCCCCCCATGTTCTCCACTGGAGCTATAGGGCAATTTTAGGTAAGCTGCTCCCAGTTCATCCATTGCTCTGGATGTCCCAAAGGGGGCTCACATAGATTAAAGTTGCAATTACAAAGAGGTACCATGGCATTTGGTGGTGCAATTTCAACCTCTGCAACTGAACTATATATAAAAGACAGATCATAAGATTGGTTTCTGGCTTCTTATAAGATTTGGCTTCAGAATGTATCAGCTCTCTGGAGTTAGAGATTGTAAAGCTTCACCTATTATTTCGGGAGGTGCTCTTTTTCTGCTTAGAACATGACAGAGAAATCTCAGTGGATGGGCAAGTCATTGTCTTCTATCTACCCTCCAAGATCTAACTGTGGGTAATAACCTGATCTTTCAGCATGGCTCAAGCTATACAATGAGACTTTTCTGGCGTTTAGCAATACAGCTAACAGTTGGAATAATATTTTTATGCATTCATTCAGTTCAGAAGTGGAAAATGTTATAGAAGTCCTTTAAAATACAGCTAAAAAATATCATTTTTCTGAACATTCAGCGATAACATACATAAAAGGCATATAAATAATTGTGCAATAAAAACTATGCTGACACATTTGTATTTAAGGAGTAAACTTCTTATAATTGATCACTGATAAAAAGTGCAAAATACTGTAATTCAGACATTTAATATACAAATTGTATGTATCCAATACTTTTAGAAATAGAAAAACTGGCTATGGATGCCAAAGTGGCACTTTCATGGTATTTATTATCATTAGTAAATGATGGATGAACAGAAAAGTAGTTCAAATAACTTTTAGCTAGGCTAAAAAACAAAAAATCATGATGTTCAGAGAAACTGAGGTCATTTAAAAAGTAGCCATACCTGCTTTGCAGCTCATAGATCCGGGTCTTTTGTTTTACCATGTACCCATTCGGTGAATCCCCGTTCTGATCTTCAGTCACAACTCAACTGGCTCAACTAGTGCAGTCATAGTGAGTTATGAGCAGAGCAATGCTCTGAGTTAAAGTGATTGGTCCCTCCATTGCTTTCCTTCCTGCTATGTCTGTCTACTTAGTGAGGAAATCACTTCCTCATTCAGCTTTCAGTCTCCACCCCGATGACCTGGTCCTTCAATCAACCTTCAGTGGACCGAGAACGGATACACCCCCACTCCCCCCCCAGACGTCATGATCAGTTGCCTCTCTCTGCATCTTTGAAACCCCGTCCTCCTCCCTCCTCTCTGGCCACACTATAGGGCTGATTCAAAGCCTCTTTCACATGCACTTTCGCATGTGTTTGTGTAAGTTATGTGAGTTTTTCCATGCCTTTTCAGAATTTTCGTTTTTTTCATGCGTATATGCATTTACGTTAAATCGAATACGCAATTTCGATGGTCGTATATTTATAGTAAAAATTCCGTTATGTCGGGCAAGTTACATTATTGGTATGGGCTTGCACATGATTCAGAGCCTTGATTGTTGATTACAACCCGGCCAATAAAACGAGTTTGTTTTCGTTCAACTTACGGGGTCGTTTTGTAGGAGAAAGTTAGCTGTTGAGGTCGGAGATAATATTTTCTGAGTATGTGGAGGAATACGAGCGATTGCAGCTACGCAGCAAGCTCTATAAGTGTTTGTGCGGGCGTTTATTTGCACGCTAAATGCATGCATATGCGATTAGGCAGCGCAGGCGGAAAAAGTGGGGACCAAATTTGATTATAAACGCTGTGGCAAGCGAAAGTTAGTGCGCACATTTGCGCAACCCTAAAATGGCGTCTAGAAGGATAGCTAAAGCCTTAAAATGTTAGGGGGAATGATAATTCTGAAACTGCTATCATTAACATTGTGATTTGTATGATGTTTGAATTAATGACATCTGTTTTTATTTCACCTTTTAGATGATGATAACCAACCGCTACGATTATCTGGCGAGCGGCTTTGAAAAGAAGACCTCGGCACTGGAGATAGTGGCCAAAATAGCGGAGGATACTGACACCACCTTCACTTATACCCAGATAATTCAGCACTGGTCGATCCTGAAACGCAGGAAGATGCCCCGGGTGAGGAGATTCTTCTGTAAAAATATCCCAAGTAGGTACATTACTATCACATGTTAGAAATACACCGCCCTTAGCCAGGCCTGTGTTTATGAATGCTATTCTCTTCTAGTCAGGGAATGGAAATATAGAATTAGACCCACCCGGAGGCGAACAGTCCGGCCAGTGCTGGAGAGATCTGGGCCGAGTGAAGGTGGTGGCAGTCCAGTGCCAAGGCATCAGCTGCTCGCCAGACAACCTGGACAGATGCCGGACCAGCACCACTCCGGTATGATTATCACACAGAAGCACACACAGGTACACACAATCATTTCTTGCTTATATACTTTTAGATGATGATGTAGCCGGTGAAGAGCCAGGTTTGGAGAGGCCACAAGGCCAAGCACCTGAGGTGCATGGAGAAGGTGGGTGATGTCACACACACATTCTAATTAAAATCTCTTCATTACCAAATATGACATTATAAGTAACCATTTTTTTGCTTTCTCAACAGACTCAGACCAGGAGGAGTGGCAGGCCTCAGAGAGGAGGCTGGTCCCCCAGGATCATGTCGTCCACCAGCCTAGTAAGTTTGTAGTCTACTTAGTTGATTTACATTAACATGCCTTCATCAACAGGTATTCCCAATCCCTAGCCTCCAAACTTGGCTAAATGTATGGCCCAATCCCTAGGCTAGAAAATTAATAATATTTCATTCAACGGGTATTCAAAATGCATAAAGCAAAAATACAACACAACAACACAGCAGAGAATTCAATTTCTGACGGCTACTGTGCATAGGCAAGCCCCCTCCCCTGTGCAGTCTTCTGGAACTGACAGTCGGGGGAGGAGGGCAGAGATCAATCACTCCGACAGCCAAACATGATTTAAAAGAAAGTCCCCGGCGGCTGGTGGGAGCGCTGTGGGAGCTCTGCAGCTTTTTGATTTTTACCTTATCTTCCCCCTCCCTCTCCAGCCATCCTATCTTCAGCACAGAGCCCGGGCACAGCGTAATTGTGCCCCGCCCACTCCTCCATCATTGGCCCAGCCGTGATTGGGCCTCCACAAACCACCTCAGCCTCTGCTAATGCTGGCGCACAGCATGGTACTAACCGAAGCACAGAGTCCGGGCACACCGCTCCACAGCGGGGGTGGGGGGAAGGGCGGCAGCCTCGACATTTCTTAAAGGGGCAGGACCGCGGGACATGGGGGGCTTCCCGTGAAAGTCCCGGGCAAATTGGGACACTTGGGAGGTATGCACCCGGCATATAAGACGACCCCCCCACTTGGAGGCATGTTTTACAGGGGGAAAAAGTTGTCTTATACGCCGGCAAATACGGTAAATCAGAAGACATCTAGAAGCAAATGAAAAATATCTACAGAATCCAGAACATTAAGGTAAGCATGAAAATACGTGGATAGAAAACTAAGAGTGGCAGGGGAGTTCAGGTAAGCATGAATCGCGTGGGACTATGAAAAAAACAACAACCGCTAGTGAGTTCAGGTAAGCATGGGAGCAGAAGTGAGTGAGAGAATAGCTGAGATGGGGGACATGGATGAGTAAATTAGCTGCACGCATGCGTACATGCTTGCAGACATAGCTGCTTGTCCAACAAATTTCCGTTTGAGCGTATATTTTGAGAAAGATGCATGCTGAATATTGCGGGACACTGAAAATCTTTGTTGGATGTTACGTTGGAAAACGCTGAAAAACGGTAGTATACGAGGATTACTAAGCAACGTAAACGGAAACCTCGTCCTCTCGAGGACGCAACGAGAGCCGGAAAATGGCTCGTTGGCGTACGCAGCTACGAACAGTAAACGGAAGGCTGCGATGGCAACTCTGCATCATGCGTACCCACCTATACATACAGGAAAAAAAAAGTGAAAAATACACATTACGAGACAAAAACAGCACGGTTTTGAGGAGGCTCTGAATCAACCCTTATGTGCTGGCAGACGGGAGACGCTATTAGCCCGCAGCATCTCTCACCCCCTTTTCTGATCACAGTATGTGCTAGCAGTAATATAGGCACAACAATGCACTTATTTTTTTACAGTGATATATTTTTAAAGTACACAGTGTGCTTACATCACATCACTGTCGCAACACCCACTGTTTCTCCTCATTTTTTCTCTGAGTCTCCAGTGCTCTAATACTTTTACAAATAACAGGGTCTTCTTTAAACAAGACCTTCAGCATCATTTAATAATAAGCCCCAGTAACTAAAATATATATATTTTAAGTTTTTAGTCACTTATTATTCTTTCCCTCACTGGGCTGCAACTCTGTTCAGCACTCTAGGATATGTGCACCGCCATCTTGCCTCAGAAGCATCACATACTGAGGAGAGGGGAGAAGAGGGGGCGTGCAGGGGGCAGAAAACAGACAGCAATCCCACAATGCAGAGCGGCATAGTAAGAAGACAATTCCTGTTTGCAGGCAGCCTGAGACTCCATGTGCCGTCATCTTGGATGTTTAAAGGTTTAGAAAATGCACTAGGTGCAGGTAGGATGGTTTTAATGTGGCCAATCTGTATGTGCAGGGTAGGGAAAAACATTCAAAATATGCGCTTATTTAGGGTGAAGGTCCAGTTGAAGTTTCGAATAGTGTAGTGTGTAGCCCGAGACAATGGGACAACAATTGGGCTTGCCTTAGTATAACTTTAAGCATGGCACCCAGCTGTATAAAGCTGCTTCATATATGGGGGGGGGGGGGGTAAAATGGCCACCCTCTGAATTTTGAAAGCTTGAGGTTGTAAATGAGGTTTAAATGTTTTAAAAATTAGCATTGTTATACATTCCAATAGATACTGCATTTCAAAAACAGCAATAAAACCATAGCTATACCTTTCAACATAAATGTTTTTTCCTGTCCCAAGTGAATAGAGGCTGCAGAGGATTCGATAGCAGGAAACTTGCACATCATCCACTAAAGAAATAATAAAAAAACACAGTCTGGGTCTTGGTCTATGAACATTTATTCAAATATGGGTAGGCTGTAAGCAGGGTGTGGTGCTTCTCCACATTCACTTTCGGACATGTTTTTGTATCTATTAGTATAGGTTACTTGCACCAGTATTATTATACTCATAAAGTTGTAGAAAACACATTTTATTCTTTGGGACTAACTTGGCACTGATAACTCATGCGTCTATCATGCTCCCGAGGGTCTGTCCCCTCTATGAGCCTCAAGCCAGGTCCTGCACTTCTAGCTGCAGTATTTCCAGATTTGGAGTATAAAACCAGGCCCAGGTACCTATACAAAATATTAAGCATTTCATCGACTTCATCTTTACATCTAGGCTTGTACTCTATACACACACCCTTTGAGGCCTGAAGTCAGAACTTCAGGGAATTCATGTAGACAACTGGTCCTCGGGTGCACAATGGCATGGGAGCAGTTGCAGGTAAGCAAGGTGATCTGCAATGGCATTCATGATCTGTGCTCTGTTCTCCAATGTTTATACACTTAAAGTCACAAGTTCAGGCACACTCTAACTTCCTGCCACCTTATCCCCCATCGGAACACTGTAAAATGAGCTGGGAGGGGCGTGTCCTGGCAAAGCTTTATAAATTATAATTGACAGAACTGAAGGGAAGGAAAAGTTTGGAGGTCTGCTACTGCTACTATCCTGTGCAGGAGAGACACAAGTGAGAGATATCAGGTGAGCTGCCACATTATTGCCATTGGGTTTACAGTTCCTTTAAAAATCACTTCAGGGACCACCACATGGCCTGAAGAAGTGTTGACAGAATGTTTGGAGGCTGGGGTTCCACATGATGAGGTAATGTTTAAAGGTCAACAGTGAAGACTGTGGTTAGAATCACAGGAGGAACCTATAGGGGGCCAATGAGACCGAAAACACCCAATGCAGCCAGAGCCCTGAGGAGTCAAGCAGACTAAATTCCTCAAAGAGAAACGCGCCCTAGGATGGTCAGCCCGGCTAGATGCTGTCCATGATATCCTGGGCTGCAGCTGTTTTTCCCTCTCCTGAAGTGACTATTAAGTGTGTCACGTGGTTTATAATTAGCTGTCCGCCAGTTGGTTTGAGACCACTTGACTGTAAATCGCCAATCTGGGCGGAGAATGGTAAGAAAACATCGGGCTATGGGGAGTTTATGTGTGGGTGGGGGGAGCTGGCAGTTGGGATGCCCCCTGCACTTAGTACAAGCCTAAACAGTACCACTGCAGTAATGGGTGTTGGTTCAGTTTTATAAAATGTGTAGCTCTGAATATTAGCTTTATTGTTATTAACTTTGCTGCTAACATTGACATTTAAAAGGTGCCTCTGCGAGGTTATTTATTGAGGTAATAAAAAGCATGTTATTAAAAAAAAAAGATAAAGAACTTACGTAACAAATCAACACCAAACTGGTGACGAGCCACATGTTCAAAAATGGAAGTCAGGATAGGAAGCAGGGCCACTGTGGTATAGTTAATGTTCTGGGAGACCCCCTTCATCTGAGTCCTAGAGTGAGTGAACTTCCCCAGCTTCAGATTTTCTAATGTCTTTTCTAAATCTTCTGCAGCATTTTCAAAGAAAGCACGGACTCCGGCTTTTACCAGCTCAGACCCGGACTTCATTACAGTGCTACAAATGACAAAAGGAAACAGTCAGGTCATGGCAGGAGTACATTTGCAGTACGGGATTAGGAAACAACGATAACCTGGAAATAACTTTCCCATAAAGCTTGCAAGAAGTGTGTTGAGTAGCGCTGTGTAAAACAGAAGTCACTGCAGCTCAGGGGGTTAGTGCTCAGCACAGCAGTTTTAGAAAGGTTTTTTGTTCTATTGATTTTACTGTGCTGTTGGTGGAATTTGTGATATGATTTATCTCCAAAGATAAAAGGCTGTATTTAAAGTGATCCTATTCCCAGAAAGAAAATGTGATTTTTCTTCTATTCCCAGCCCAGTGCCCCAAAACAGCCTGTGTTTCTTTTTACTAAAGACTTTTCCCAATATTTATACAAACACTAACAGGAAACAGTATGATATTGAATTGCCTGCCATATGCTAATTAATTCAGTTACAACTAAACTATCACATATTGGTAGTTAGGTTGAAGTGCTCCCCAATGAGTTGTGTTTACTGTAACTGAATATATCATAGCTGGAAAGCATCAGGCGGTGGGGCTGCTCGACCAGGGAGCAGAGTGGCATAGTGCATGCAGTTTGTGTTTTTATGAATATTAGGCAAAGGTTTTAGTAGAAAAAAATTAAACACGGGCTGTTTGGGACACTGGGCTAGGAATAGAAGTTGCCAACATAATCTTCCTTTCTGGGTATAGGATCACTTTAAGTCTCACATTACCCTAGACAAATGTGTGATGCCACTACATCAGCACTTACAACCTCCTTTAGCATTAGTTTGGTACTTTTAGACTAAACCAAACCTACACAAAACATTTAGTTAAATTAACTTTTACACATAGATTAAACAAGAAAGTGAAGTCACAAAAGGCTTCCTTTACCTTCGAAGCATGAGGGCATCTCAATTTTGGATGTGTCTACCCCCCACTACAAGCCTGGGACTGGGCTTTCACGTACTTACACTTCCAGATTCCTCCAGAATGGAAGCCATTCGATAACTGACAGCACCAGATCAGATTTACTGGGTGGGAGGCGCACATTGCTCCTTCATGCCTGCCCAGTTAACTGGATTGGTAGTAGGTGGAAAGCTCTTATTTTGCAGTTGCCGGTCTTGTGCTCTCAATAAGAGAGCCAACATGAAAGCATATTCTGTTGTCAGCCTAGCACCAGCTGGGCCAGGGGTAGACTGTCTGTTATTTTAGTCTACAGATAGGCTTTAAGCCTCATTCA
Organism: Gastrophryne carolinensis; assembly: GCA_027917425.1. Classification (NCBI taxonomy): domain Eukaryota; kingdom Metazoa; phylum Chordata; class Amphibia; order Anura; family Microhylidae; genus Gastrophryne; species Gastrophryne carolinensis. Next base: position 114,742,466 of record CM051244.1, on the reverse strand, counting down.
ATTAAACTCTTTGCGTGCTTTTACAACTCTTAGCACATTGAAGACATCATTTTGCCACACAATAATGGGAACTTTTCAAAAAGCCATCAAAAGTGGAATTACCCTTTAACCCCATGCAGATTTTGTGGAATGGCGCAAAGTTTCACTGGGGGTGGCCATCTTGCAGCACACCCGATAGTCCTGCTTACACCTGAGAATTGGGGGGGGGGGTGCTGTGCCAGTAGCAATTGAAACCAAATTAAGAGAGACATATGCCTGAGAAATATGAAGCTTGCCTGCCATGAGGGAAATCTGTGTGAGGGAAGCTGTTACAAAATATCTCTTAGCCGGAGGCTGCCGCAAAATCATTCAGTCGGGGGTTGCAATGAATTTAAAAGATTTCAACTGTTAGCAAAGGAATAATGAGTCATTACAGTTGAAGGCTTACTACGTCTGGCTAGAAATAAGAGATGATTGCACAGTTATGAGGTAATTTCCACAGAGGGTTTTTCAGAAGCAGGTCTCTCATGTGTGTGGCAAGATGGCCGCTGCCATTCATGTTTAAGAGTGCAGAATCTGCCTGCTATTCCAAACATCTGCATGGTGTTAATCCCTCTCAATAAGCTTATGTCTCTGATTGCCAGAGGAGGGTTGTAGGGGAGCATTTTACTAAGCTTTGATTTTTTTTTTAGTTTTTTGACTGGAGGTCCGCTTTAAGTAACAAAACTCACACTGAAAGTTTTTTACTGCATTGGTGCACCTATATTTACACTTTTGGGCCTTGCTATGTGCACTGAATGCAGTTTGATTATACTAGTGCAGTGTATTCATCCATGCTAAAACAAAGGTTTATAAAAAAAAGTACCGTGTGTCCAGCGTCTGGGCCAAGATGTGCAGACAGCTCACCATAGTTGTAGAGTCACTTCCTACGATTAAAATACAGAAGTAAACATTATATTGCATATTAGTCTAAGACAAAGCAAGCGTAACACAATTATAACTAAGTGTACTGCTTGTTACCTGTGCTGTGCTTGTGTTGCATTTACTTACTGTGTAACACTTAAAATGTGCAGCACATATTTTATTACAAAGCACCTCTGGCATAGGTAAAATCTATCACAAATACATCTGCGTTTAACACAATGCATAGGTGTGAACATAGTATTGGTGCTTGTGGGTGGGACAGCATTCCCTGGTCACATATTTTTGTGCTGTGATTGTTATGCTTTAGTGAGTGAGCAAAGCTGCAAAAATAAAACATTTTAGTTGTAGTTAACATAAAAAGCATACTCCTAATGGATCAGCAGGAATGCTGCACATGTTTACTGTCCTCCTATCAGATGAATCTAAGGAAAATGGTATCTCTTCAATGTAGAGTCATAGCTGGTGACAGGGGTTAGTTTAATGTTCCTGTGGACCAGATAAGGTGCACTTTACCTCCTGGAGAGCCCATCTAGTGCTTACCTGACTGTAAAAGATGCCTCTCTTTTCTGCTGCTGTCTGTGGCTTCTTCAGACTGACAATGCTGTTTTAAAATCATTGCTTGCTGTAGGTCTGTTCCTACAGGGAACAGGAGAGCACACTGGAGCTGGTCCAGGCAGTGCTGGCGAAAGAAGCCAGCAGAAAAGGGGAACAACTGGCAAATAGCTTATTGCTGGGGAAGTAATGGCTTAGTGATGGTTGAACTGCAAGGTAAGTAATGGCTTAGTGCTTGTTGAACTGCAGGAAAAGTAATAGTTTAGTGTTGAATGAGAGCCCCGGAAAGTAGCTGCTTAGTGATGGAAGAGTTGTCAGGGATTTAATGGTTTAGTGCTGGATGAGCTGCATGGGAAGTAATGGCTTAGCGCTGGATGAGCTACACGGGAAGTAACGGCTTACTGCTTTATGTGTTCCCGGGGATTTAATGGCTTAGTGCTGGATGAGCTGCCCAGGAAGTAACAGCTTAGTGCTGGAGGAGTTTCATGTGAAGTAATGGCTTGGTACTGGATAAGCGGCATGGGAAGTAATGGCTTATTGCTAGATTAGCTGCACGAGAAGTAAAAAGTAGGGCTGTAGGCTGCAAAGAAAGTAATGGCTTAATGCTGGATGAGCTGCCGAGGAAGCAATGGCTTAGTGTTGAATAAGTTGCACAGGAGGTGGACGAACCAGATGTCCCACTTTTTGGAGGACAGTGGAGCCCTCTGAAAACTTAAATGTCCCACTTTGCTGACATCGGGAAGACTGTCCCACCAAATGCAGAATGTTGGATGTCTGGGTGGTTTACAACTGCTCTGACTCTGATTGAATAGGGGTAGTGGAATGTATGGACTTCTGAGCAATGGCTCAATCACCACCATCTTTTATAACCCAAATATTCCTAAAGCATGTGACTTGTAATTGAGCCAAATGTTAAACCACACCCCTACCACGTCCATCACTCACAATCTGGTTCAAACTGTCCCACTTTGAGGACCCCAAATAATGGTCAGCTTAAGGATGAGCTGCATGGAAATCAATGGCTTAGTGCTGGATGAGTTGCATAGGAAGTTACGGCTTAGTGCTGGTTGAACTGCACAGAAAGTATCAGTTTAGTGCTGAATGAGCTGCATGGGAATTAATGGCTTAGTGCTGGATGAGTGGCTGGGAAATGAATGGTCTAGTGCAGCAGGAGCCGGTGAGGAGGTAGCTGCACGGGAACAGGAAGTAGCGGCTAAGTGCTGTGTGGAAAGTAATGGCTTAGTTCTGGATGAGCTGCATAAGGGAAGTAACGGTTTAGTGCTGGATGAGCTTTATGGCAAATAATGGATTAATGCTGGATGAGCTTCCTGATAATTAGGGTAAGTATATTGTCTTATCAAAGCCCAGGTGCTTTTAGTACAAAAAATGTCAGTACTTAAACAAGTATATAACCTGCAGTTTCACAGGTGAAACTCTGAACTACTACGGAAAAAACGTAATAAGAACGACAAATATCTTAGCTATCTATTTAGCTTTCTATTGAATGGAGACGATTGACAGGTTACACACTTTAGCCATTTAGCAAATACGGTAGACTGTATGCCATGTATTAGCCTGTATGCATTTAAATGTAAAAGGCAGTTAAAATGTAATTGTCAAGGCATAATATCAAACTAATAGGAAAAGGTGAACTCATGCTTCATACCACTTGCACTGAAATTCCCAGTGTGTTACAATATTTTTCACATCACACAGAAAGTTGGCACATGCATTGTTTAAAACAGAATAACCTGCTCACAGTTTCTGCCTGTCCTAGTTCAGAACTTACCAAACAGTGATATCCTATGTCTGACAAGAGCTGCCAGTTTGCAGAACAGACTGAAGTGACAGAGAAAAAGTAGGGAGGAAATCAGAGAAATGGTGATCAGTCAGGATAAAGATTCAGAGAAATTGCAAGATACAGAAATTGCAGAAGATCTACCCCATTCATCCGAGCCTTTGTGGGGAAGGCTGCCCCTACAAACCTATGCTAGAGCCTCTGTTCCAACCCGAACCTTCCCCACAAGAGCTCAGAAGGATGAGCTCAGAGTCACTTATTCTCTTACAAGAGGACTGTTAGTAACATAACATAGTCATAGGATCTTCTGGAAAGAAGAGATGACGACATAACTTATACATAACAATAGAGTAAAGCATACAGCACAAAGATTACGCTCATAATGGTAAACCAGAAAAAAACATATAACATCATTCTGTGCAGAGACTTGCACCTTTCTCTGGTGGAGCCGTAAAAGAAACATTTTTAACAAAGGAATTAACGGATACCAGAAAGATCAACAGCATGGGACAGCACCCAGCGATGGAAGGAGGTAAGTAGTTAACAAAAAAGAACTTTGTGTCTGTGTGTGTCTCTGTGTGTGTGTTTTTACACGTACCCCTTTGTGAACTGGTAAGGGGTCCTTGAGACCAGCTAGCAAGCGGGTGACTTGCAAAACCCCCCCGCCCCATTACCTGCACCCCCCAAAGCCTAAACTCTTCCGCCAAAAGAAAATATGCCATTTTCTTGGAGATTCCTGCAAAAATCACAGTTAAACATCACGCAAAATGGTGAAAAATAACCTGTCAGAAGAGGTGACAAAATCTAAAGTAGGCTGGCAGTTAAAAGGTTAAAAGTAGCTATGCATGTTGGGTTCTGCTCGGGGGACCTTGCACTTTTAGATTTAGCTTGTTTTTTCTTATGTGCATATTGATATTTTATGAAAAGGTGCTTTTCATTCTGATTTTTTAATAAGAAAGCTCTGTGCAACCTAAGAATTCTTCAAGGGATTACTTCCAGAAAAATGAGCCTAGTACGACAAGCTGAGTACTCTTAGAAAGCTTAACATGTGGTTAATATATGGTTTATGGGGGGGTATTCCAAATGTAAGGGCTGTTTTGGTTGAAAAATCGCAAGGTGCGCACTTTGTCTGCAGAGCTAAAATTACCGTTTCGCACGTGCATTACTTTGGGGCGTTTGGCAACTCGTCCCTTGGGAGTAGCTATGCATGTTGAGTATTGTTCTGTTCGGGGAACCTTGCTTTTTCAGGTTTTTTCTTGTTTGCATATAGTTTTTTTTAAGAAAATGTGGCCTTGATTCTGCCTGTGCAACCAAAGAATTCATTGAGGTATTACTTCCAGAAAACTGCACCCATGTCAACAAGCCTGATATTCCTAGAAAGTCTGAGGTGTGTCCTTCCATATAATATATAGTTTGTTGGGGGTATTTTAAATGTAAAGGGTTTTTCTTGCAAAACTGCAAGGTGCGCATAGCACCTAGCACAGTTGTATTTTATCTGAAAATCTTCTAAAGCTCTGTTTCAGTTTGGGGGGAGTCTCCTGGACAGGAAAGGGTCTACCTATACATATGTGGTACAGCTGTAACCGGGAGAAATTGGGATGTCACACGCAATAAGATTGAATTGACAAACTTACATTTTTTTATTACAAAAAAACACTACAAATTGTAAAAAATAAATTATATTTTTTTTTTGCACATATTTCACCCCAAAATATTGAGAATACACCTAAAAAATTACAAACAAGACATTTTATGTTAAATCCCATACTCTGCTGAAAAAAAAACAATATATAATTTCCCTGGGAAATCCCTAGAAATCCCTTCAAAAGTCACAGTTGAACACGTGGAGCGCAAAATAGTGCAAAATGGTCTGGCAACAAAGTGTGACAAAATCTCCAGATAGGCTGTCAGTTAAAGGAGGACTATTGCAAAAAATGGCCCAATAATAAAAATCCATATACATATGCTGGATAGTGAGAGGAAGGATCACTTATACGTCTGGAACAAAGAAATATCCATTCAGGCTTGTTTCTTTCCTTAAATGGAAGGAAGAGGCAAACACTTTAACCTGTCACCCCTGAATTATACTTCTACCAGGAGAAGAAAGCCACAAGCTTGGCAGAGTTTTAATCAGTTTGGGTGTATAAGTTACCCCCCTTGTATTAGCCGATGTGTTTACATGGATTTTTAATATTACACAATTTTGTGATACACTTCCTTTAAGTAGTCTAATAAGGCTGGAGTTAGGATTTCCCTGAATTTGACTAAAGAAATTGTCTCTGTAGAGAAGCATCCCACAGCCTAAGGTTGTCTGCAGATGTTGTATATTTTTTCTGAGTTTCTGTGCCTCCTATGTGCCTTCCAGGACTCTGTAGACAAGACTGCATAAAGACTGTTTTCTGGAATCTGCATTTAATTGCTGAGGGAATGGGAGGTGGTGAGTTCTATGCTGCAAGGCATTATGATTTGGGATTCCACTATGGAAGGTTTTATGCCAAACCTGAAGTCTTTTAGACTCTAGGTGCGGTGTTGGACAAGACTGTGACTGGAGAACCACCAGTTTTATCTCTATTCTCAGTGACCGAGGCTTTTAAATCCTTCCATAGGTCTCATGGTGGCATCCCTCACTTGTCTTCTTCCGCAGTCATTCAGTTCTAGTGGACGGGATGTTCTTGCAGATTTATAGCTGTGATATAATCTGCTATTTCTTAATGATTGATGGATCTGCACTCAAAGAGATAATCAGGGACTTGAAGATCTTCTTGTATCCATCCTCTTACTTGTGCTTTTCAATCATTTGATTGAAACACCGTGACTACAAAAAGAGGCGGATGCCCTGAGAATGTATCAGTAGTAATTTGTAAGGGGACAGAAACACTTCTCCAGCCAAAGCACTTTTTGTTTAGGACAGAATGAGGAAGGATTGAAATTAAACCAATGCTTTTTGCTGTGTTTTTGTAACCTTAATGGATAGGTTTAAATAACATAGTCACCTCAGACAAGAAGATAAATTAGTTTAAAATCCATGGCTATGACTAGAGACAAAAATCGAGTGTCTGGCACAACGATATGAGGTTCTTGTCACTCCTCTTGTTCCAGTCATATCCTCTCAGATAAATAATGTTTGGTTACCACAGAAAAGCTCAATTTCCACAACAGCGTCACAACCAACATACATTACAGCTGATCTAGTATTTTTCTTCTATAACCAAAACTGGATAAATATTGATTAACCCTTCGACATAGAGGAGTGTATTGTCGCTCAGCTACAATGGAAAAATAAAAATGGACCAAAACCCTCCAGTGCTCCAAAACCACATTAGCCAGTCAAAAAGATGGGGTTTGCTCCACTTTAAATTACAAAAAAACATAAAAACTTCCACAAAGAGTAACTATTTAGTGGTAAATGTCCAGGCTATATATAGCTACTAAATGTTATCTTGAGCTGTAAGTAAAGAGAGACAACAATTCTAAAAGTTAAAACTTCACTGTGTTTGCTAACTGTACGCAACTGTAAGGTTTCCTTTACCTTGCCACCATTTCTTTCTCTTTGTTGGACGCATATCCGCTACTGCTGAGTGTTTTAATGGGGGATGAGAGGAAGTACAAACAGTGGTTCTTAAAGTATTGATCAACAAGTGGCAAAAGAACCTGTAACAGAAAAAAAACCAAACAAAAGGCTTAATGACAAATTTTAAAAGGTAATATCACTTTCAATGGCATTTTTAAAAGGTTCCATTATTGTGTGGCGAAGTGATGTCTTCAATGTGCTAAGCTTAACTGCTATTTTTTAAATTTTTGATTTGTTTGCAACTCTGTGTTATAAAAGAATATGGTTTTCCATAGCAACATTAGGGTTGATTCATGGTTGTGCGCAAAAAAAACAAAACCTAGGGCAAACGATTCCACATGCGCCTAGACGCATGATTCATGGAAGCATGTGCCCAAATGGAGCATGTGCGCATCCGGGTGAGTGCAAAATTCCGCTTCTGCCTCAAATTCTATTTGAAGTGCAAATGGCCCATGTTCATGCGCATTTGTCTACCTAAGCCCTTAACTGGTCCCCATATCCCCCCATGTTTCTCCCCTTTCTTTAACTTTTTCTAAATTGTCTCTCCAGCTTCTGTGTTGTAGGGGAATCTCTATTCTCCAAATTAGAGTGTATTCCTTGTAAGTAATATATAATAGAGATTCCCCTAAAACACAGAAGCTGGAGAGAAAAATTCGCAAACTGTGAACAGTAAAGAACAGGGAGAAATATTTCGGTTTCATTTATTTATAGGTTCTTTTTTTAATTTTTAATTTTAGGTGTTGTGTTTTTGTCTTAATTTTTGGGGCCCAATGTCCACCTTTTTGGTGTTTTCAGCATTAAACATGTTGAGATTTGTCAACTTTTAACTTTCTTAAAAAAAAATTTTCACCAAACAAACAAAAAAAGGGGAAAAATTACGAAAAAAAAATAGCGTCTAACACTTTTGTTGCTAAAAAAACATGCCGGATACCTGTTAGTCCATAAAGTCACTCTTGAAATTGACACATTTGCACCCGCTTTTCTGCCCTTTAAACACCCCATGAATTACTCCCCAATTTGTGCTTGTGTAAAATTACAATCGCAATTCTCCGCATTGGTGCCCGCTTGGCACAAATTTCCGACTTCTAAAATGTGCTTCTCTTCAAAATGCAACATTTTGATGCACATGAATCAGGAGGAAGCCCGAGCATGACTTGGCGCTCCCAAAAACTTGTGCAAATGCACAGGTGGAGTGCCGCATGTGCCTAGGCGCTTGATTCATGGCTGCATGCACATGCCAATTGCAGATGTGAATCACACAAAATAGCAAGTGCACAGGAGAAGTGCAAATTGCCTCTGCTTGCGACAATTTGTGCCTTCTGCAACAAAAATCTGCTGTTTTGAAGCGCAAATGGCCCTGCCCAAAGAGCATTTGACTGGCTAAGCGCTTAACAGCTCCCAATGGTACCCCATGTTTCTCCCCTTTCCTTTACTGTTTCTCCATAGCTATTTGATCTGTGTTCTTTTTTTTGGGAAGGGGGTGGGGTTTGGAGCAAGATTCTTATTCCAGTTAAGCTTAACGTTTTCTTGTCCAATGTTTTGTCCCAGATGTTCTCTTTAATTTTCCCCTGTTTGGTTTGCATTTTAATGCTTAATAATTTAACTTTAATTTTTTATTGTTTTTGCTAAACTTTGGGGCCCAATATCCACATTTTTGTTGTTTTGACCTCATTTTTTGTGATTTTGGACAACTTTTTATCATTTTTTTTAACAAAAACCAAAAAAGGGTCCAATCCCTAAAAAAAACTTGTGACTGACACTTTCATTGTTCAAAAACATGCCGGACGCTGCCCACATGTTTTTGGAATTACATAAGCCTATTACTCACTGGAATTGGCAGTTTCCTCCTCAAATCTGTGCATGCTTTCCTTCCCTTTAAACATATCATAAATCAGGTGCAGAAGACAGTTTGGTGTGGCAAAATGGCACGAGCAGAAAATTTCAGACGCGCAGATGCCCAAGTGTGACTTGGCACTACAAAAAACATGTGAAAATATGTCCGCGCACGACCATGAATTGACCCTAATGTGTTTGCCTTAGCTATGTACACCGAAGTGGCGATTTTGAGTACATATCATAGACTTTCTCACACTAGCTTGCTAATCATCTGATTGGTATGCAGGCACAATTCTAGCACAAATGTTTATTTTACATTTCAAAAGAAGAAAACAATAAGGCAGAACACCAAAAACTACTTGGTAACTTATTTTCTAAACATCTGAAAGGGCAGCATACCACTGAGATATTAAGGCTCCACCCCAAGGTAGGAAAACATGACCACCAGAATACACAAAAGCTTTAGCTCCTCCTCCAGACACCAGTAGTTTAAGAGATCTAAAAAAACAAAGACAGAAAAAGCACCAACTGGTAAATCAGTAAGATAACATATAAAATAATGTAGCCTGAGGGAGGGAAGCCTGTATGCTACCCTTTTGGATGTTTAGAATATAAGTTAGCAGGTAACTAACTAAGTTTTCTCAAAACATCCTTAGGGCAGCATACCACTGAGAGGATGAGAAAGATACTATCTCTACTGGATGGGAAAGGCCGCCTGCAACACATTCCTGCCAAAGGATGATCTTGCAAGGTGAGCAGATCCATGCAGTAATGATTAACAAATGTCTTAGCTGAGGACCAGGTTGCCGCTCTACAGATCTGTTCAACAGAGGCACCAGTCCCCAAGATGTAGAAATAGTTATTGTTGAATGAGCTGTAATCCGTCCTGGAGAAGGAGATCTGATGTAAGCAAAACTGGTAGTGCTCTTCACCCATGGGGCTAATATGTTGCATTGGAAATACAAACATAAGGACTTATATGACACCCAAAGACTTATCTACAAAACCCCTGGAGGGATCCCTATCCCTGGTGGATGGAAGGATAATCTCTTGGGTTCCGAAGAACATCGAAAGAGATCTTAGGAAGGTAGCAAGGATCCACCCATAATATTATACAATCCTGGAGAACTTGAAGAAAGGGGTGATGGCAGGATAGAGCCTGGATATCACTGTATTCTGCAGGCTGAAGTTATTGCCACCAAAAAGAGAGCCTTCCATATAAGAGATGTAATATGAGAGCTCAACAGAGGTTCAAACGGTGGTGTGGTCAGAGCTCTAAGGACCGGGCAAGATCCCATTAAGGAGCTAACCTCAAACGGACAGGTCTAGATTGCATGACAGCTAGCAAAAAATGCTTTACCAACGTGAAAGATGAAAGTCTCTTATCCCAAAAAACCAAAAGGGCTGCTAACTGGATCACTGGGAGTTCCCAAGGCTCTTGGACCGAGAGCATCTTTAGAGTTGAAAACCATGGTCACTTCGGCCACCATGGGGCCAGCAATAGAATTGTTGCTGATTGGCAAGATATTTCGTTTAGAACCTGAGGAAGAATCCGAACTGGAAAAGCGTAAGTCAGACTGAAAAGCCACTGGTGAGCCAGGGCATCTATTCCTAGAGCTTGATCGGAGGGATAACTTCCTCAGCTTGTTGTTTCGACCGGGGACAAAAAGATTGCATACAATTTGGAAGTGGAGTATTTGGTCCCCCAACTTTACCGCAAATCTCATAAAGGCCTGAGCTGATGGACTCCATGCGGTAGCATCCGTAGTTCACTGACAGATTCAGCTTCTTCAAATTGAGAATGAAACAAAATCCTCCGAAGGTCTTCTTTACCAAAAAATGCTTGAGTAGAACCCTCCACCCCATTGGTCCAACATATTCAACATAGAAACTAGACTGCTGCTAATGGCCAGCCTTTCCACCCTGCCCTCTGGGAGAAGAGTAACAAAAATGTTCCTGGGAGGGAAATGCATGAATTCTATTGAGAAACTCTAAAGGGGCAATCCAGTAGAGTCTCCCATCAATTGTTTTATTTGGGCACCTATTAAGAACCCGTCGCCATTGCTTCTTAGGGACTGACTGTTGGTTACCAGAGTGGATCCTCTAATTGCCTCTCCTAGAAGTAAACTCCTACCCATAGAAAGGTGAACCATATACAGGAGATATGGTAAATCCTTTGAAGGAAAAAGGAATTTCACTGGTGAAATTGAATCAGAACCTGAACAATGACCCTCCTCCCTGGAGGAGGAAGGGCCCTTATCCTCCTCAAAAAGGGGGGTCTAGGGGGTGCCCAACAAACTCCTTACGTTCAGTTGATGATCGTTCAGAACTCTCATCATATCCGTCATGCTGGGCTGACGTCCCTTACTCAGAGTTCCCAACAAACTCCTTACGTTCAGTTGATGATCCTTCAGAACTCTCATCATATCCGTCATGCTGGGCTGACGTCCCTTACTCAGAGTGCCCAACAAACTCCTTACGTTCAGTTGATGATCCTTCAGAACTCTCATCATATCCGTCATGCTGGGCTGACGTCCCTTACTCAGAGTGCTTCCCCTTTAAGCCGGGAGCACATGCATTAGCTGGGTCTTGCAGCGGTGCCTAGCACTGATGTCATCGAGTGCCGCCGGGTGTAATTGCCCCCTGCAGCAGATCCCTCCCTCCCTTGCATCAGGCAGAAGAAAGAGCAGAAGGTGCACGAGCATAGCGCAACCTGGCCTCCGGCGAGCTCCACAGACCAATACCAGCGGGTGAAAAACACAATGCAGCCCAACCGCCCACAGTAATACATCTCTCTGGAGCCTAACAAGCCCCATATGGTATTGGAGGAGGGATGGGGTGGTGGGAAGGGAAGAGGACCTGGAAATCCCCTCTGACGATTTCCACAATGCCTCAGACCGTTAGCATACTTGGTCTGAGGCTAGCACTGACCCCCCCCCCCCCCCTGCTGGCTATAAGTCAGGGATATGGGAATTTGGCCTATCCCCTGGGAGTCCCCTGGGTCCCTGCCAGGCTTCCTCTGGTGCCATCAGACCCACAGCGAACCAGAACATACCTATCTCAGCGGTATGCTGCCCTAAGGATGTTTTGAGAAAAGGGAGTTTTCTTTTAAGCTTAAAAGAATAATGTTATTTACTGTACTTCAGAGGCACCTACAATCCCATTCAATTCTTGGAGATTGCTTAAAACTATTTATGCAATGCCTTCAAATTGACAAGATTCCTGTACTTGATGGGAAAGTTATAAAGGATATAACCTTAATAAGTAAAGTAAACCAGGTATTGTTTAGATTTTAGAAGTGGTTAACCTATATTAGATGGTTGATGATCTTGATTATGTCATACTTGGGGAGCCACATGTGGCCCTCGGAGCCAACTGATGTGGCCCCTGACCTGCTGTGGGGAAAGTGGGAGCGTTAAAGGGAACTGACATCTAAATAGAGGCTCAGTATAGATGACTGCAAGAAGTGATATAGGAGGGGCCCATTGCCAAATAGAGGTGGCAGCGGCTTGGAGGAACATGGTGACATTATTAGTGCAACATCACCTGGGTGAAATCTCTGGCACCATAAGCAGACAGTTTGTATTTTTATTGTATGTTTAGCATACAATTTATTACATTGGAGAGCGCCAGGTAGCGAGAGGTCATACCTGTCGCTGTTCAAGGTCGGACGCTGGCGCTGTGGGCTGAGGCTGGAATAATGATGAATGAGTGGCTATCTGGCGCTATCTCAGTCGCTAAGCAGGATTGGCTTGATAAATGTGTGATTGTGGTGGGGAGCCGGCGTTCTCGTGGCGGGGCCGGTCATTACCAGTCGCTACCTGTCACTATTCCTTCATAAATAAGGGCCTAAATTGATTAAAAGCAGTTCCGAAAATATTAATTTGTATGAAGATAGACAAAATCAATGTGATTTTAAAATTATAATGCTAAACACTGATGACAGTGGAGTGAAGCTTAAACCGGACCTTCACCATGATTTAATGAACAGCCCAAACCCTTAAAAAACTATTCCCCAGCATCTAAAAATAATATAAGTTTTTAGTCACTTTTTATTCTTTCCCCCACTGGGCTGCAACTCTGTTCAGGACTTTAGGATATGGGCGCCACCATCTTGAATCAGAAGCATCACACTTACTGAGGAGAGGAGAGTGGGATAAAGTACAGGGGGGCGGGTTATAGCTTTGCACAGACAGAGCAGAGCTTGGGTCAGGAAAAGGTCAGCAGTCCCAGAATGCAGAGCAGTCAGAAGACACTTCCTGTTTGCAGGCTGCCTGATGTTCCATGAGCCGCCATCTTGGATGTTTAAAGGCTCATAACATGCAGTAGATGCAGGTAGAATGATTTTTAATGTGGACAATCTGTATGTACAGGGTGTGGGAAACATATAAGATAGACTCTTATTCAGAGTGAAGGACCGCTTTAAACCCATTATTTTTTTCTTTGGCAGGTAAAGGAGACGCTGGTATCCGTTTTGGTCTGTGGCCCTGTATGTGTGAGATTTAGCTTCATTTCACCTTTCTGTAGTGACAAAGCTTGTAAAAGCTTGACAAATCCACCAGTCTCACAGGACAAAAATAATGTCACTACCCTGTGCAGATGGTCCTCAATTCTAGTGGGACCCACTTATTTTCCTTAGATGAAAAGCTACAGTTTCTTAAATAAAAGCTTTTTGGTGTTCTGCCTTATCGTTCTCCTTTTTTGGAATGTAAAATAAACATTTAGGTTAGGATTATGCCCCCATACCTGTGATTTACTTATCAGCATGCTGTTTCCAAGTTTCTAATATTCATGTGGCTCTGTGTTGCTAAAGTGGTAGTGGCTTTTCTGGCCTTGAGTAAAGCCCTTAGCATAGCTTTTGCCTACAAATCCCAACATTCTTTCAGGTGAGCTGTTTAGCGGCTTTGATAAATCAAGCAGCAGTAACGACCTCCCCAGGTGAGAGTGCTGCAGTAACCCTTTAGCTACTGGAACAAGATTGTGATTTCCTCATCAGAAGAGGCTGAATTGGAGCAGAAGGGGTTAAACCTGTGAGCTCAGGAGTGAGGAGCATCCTTTGCTAGTCTTTGCTAGGTACACTAAACCACACCTGTTTGTGCATGTTGCTAACAAACACAATGTTGCTAGAAAAAACTTTTTTTTTTAAACGCAGTTGCAAACAAATTAAAAAGAAAAGAATTACCAATAAACTCAGAACCTTGAGGACATCATTTTGACACACAATGGAAACTTTTAAAAATTACATTTCCTTTAAAATGGGATTATGATCTTACCTCCTGATGTTTAAAGTGGACCAATCACCAGGATTTTGACTATCTTGTTGATTGGTTCCTGCCCCGGTGGATGTAGGATGTCTCCCTGTTGGAAACCCCCCAGATCGCCCACTTTCACTGACCTTTCCCCATTGCCATGGCGCATGCTCAAGTGCTCATCCAATCAGCGCTTTATGCGGCGCATACTAATGCACGGCATAAAGCTGCTGATTTAATCTTCAGCAGGCAGCCACCCTATCTGAATGACTGGGCGCGGGGAGCGCACACAGCTGCAGAAAATCCAGGTATGTGGCTGCCGCCGGCGGAGATCGTGTTGCAGGACCCGCCAGGATCAGTTAAGGTCACTGGCACTCGGTAGGGGGTAGGTTTCACACAGCGGGACTTCCGGTGTAGGATGCCCCAGGGGAAGGCTAACAGCTAGTCCTGCAATCTTTTAGAACTCAGGCCAGTCGCAGGGTCCACTTTAATGCATCTTAAATGGGATAGCTTTTTTCTTCAGAACCCCAGTGCAGAATGCGGATCTAAATCCTACTGAACAACCTTTAGGGCAGAAATGCCCAGTGCAAGCTCCAGAGTTGGCTGACCATATAAAAACAAACTCTGTGGGCAGGTGTTTCAATTTTAGTTTATGTTGAATCACATTATCAGCTAAGCCCAATCCGTGTTCTAACCATCAATTCTGTGTGCAACTAACCAATAGAAAGCAGTGTAATATAATAAGACAGAAACATAACTTACTTTGGCGAAGAACTTGATTTCTTGTTCATGTGGCGACTTCTCACTTTTTCCACTTGCAACAACAGCCTCTATAAAGATGTGATGAAGTATTAATTAATAATATGACTTTAACCAGTTTCTGGTCTAACAAGGATCTAAAGCGGGTTTAGTAAAGGTTCTCATTTGTCCCAGACAAGGTATAACTGTAGGAATGAATCAAGGCAACTGTACATGCTGGACTTCTGTTTGCTAGCCATCTGTCTGGCTTTCCCAATTTAGAAATATTTAACCAGTTCATATTTACTATCTACCATAAACAGTATGGAGGTGAAGTGTTGATTGCATTATCATGATTAGAATTATGAAGTGTTTCCTTGGGTGGGGGGGTTAACATGGCATTATAAGTAGGGTTGGGTGATCTCGTACTACAAAGTTCAGGTTCGTACAAGACTTTGTGAGTTCGGGTCCCTGAACCCAAGCACGGATTTCAAGTTGAAATCTGTGTGCACATTCAGCCTGAACCCCGAAGAAGTCTGATTGGCTGCACAGTAGCCAATCAACCTTCTTCCTTCCCTCCCCACGCCGTTGGCCCGACAGGAGCCAAATAATCACACTGCTCTGTAATAGCAGTACACTGTATTAGCACTTGTGTAAGTAATCTAATAGCAGTTGAGTGTCAGAAATCTGTAATAGCACTTGAATGTCAGTATTCTGTAACAGAACGAGAGTGTCAGTACTCTGATAGCACTTGAGTATCTGTATTCTGACTTTGGTGTCAGTTCTGTGTTATAACACTTTGGTGTCAGTACTCTGCAATAGCACTTGGGTGTCAAAACTCTGTAATAGTACTTGCCCCAAGAACTTGGGTGTCAGTAATCTATAATACCAATTGTTAGTGGAGGATCCACTGGTTTAGGGCGCTTAAGACCTTCTTGAAAAATAAAAAAAGGTTTTGTGTAGTGTCCACTGGTTCAGGGTGCTTGTGTGCCAGTAATCTTTAATACCAGTTGTTAGCAGAGCATCCACTGGTTCGGCGCACTTAGGGCCCTCTTGAAAATATAAAAAAAAAGGTTTTGTGTAGTGTCCACTGGTTTAGAGCATGTGTGTGTCAGTACTCATTCATGCCAATTGTTAGTGGCATATCCACTGGTTCAGGGCACTTATGACCCTCTTTTGTGTGGTGTTCGCTGGTTCAGAGCACGTGTGTGTTAGTGCCCTTTCATACCAATAGTTCAAGGCACTTGTGTGTCAGTGCTCTTTCATACCAATATTTTAGGGCACTTGTGTGTCAGTTTTCCTTTATACCAATAGGTTAGGTCACTTGTGTGTCAGTGCTCTTTAATAACAATAATGTGTGTTAGTGCTCTTTCATACCAATAGTTCAGGGCACTTTTGTGTCAAAATAATAAATCTGGTGAGCAACAAAAAGAGGATGAAAACAGAAAAAAAAACCAAATAGAATATCTATCTTTTTCTCCTCTCTCTCGCTTGCCCTCGCTCCCTCTCTCTATTGATTGATGATTTTATTTATGTACCTATGTATTTCTTTATTTGCTTGATTTCCTGTTATTATTTTGAGTAATTTTTCCAGCCCCTTTTGTGCAGGGCAACCACCCAGGTGGGCACCCCCATTTGGTCTCCAACTTCCATAAAAAAAGGAATATTTTCTTTTTATATTTAAGTATGTATGTATTTCTTTTTTTCTATTTTTTCCATGTTTTATTATTATTTTGAGTACTTTTCCTAGCCTATTTTGTGCAGGGCAATTGCCCAGGTAACCCCCCCCCCCCATTCTGGCTTCCAACCCCCGTAAAAGTTTTAGGTTTTTTATGCATCTATGTATTTCTTTAGTTTTCTATTATTATTTTGAATACTTTTCCTAAAGGGCACTCATCCTGGTGTTCCCCTCGATTTGCAGCCCTCTAGCCCTTGCTACACCCATTTTACAGCCATTTTGGTTGACTTTAATGGGGTCAAGTCCGGAAACTTTGGCCGCAAGTACAGCTAACACAGGTTGTTTCATGTTTTTTGTCTTATGGGGGGGGGGGGGGGGGTGCATAGAAATCTCATTTGAATGTGGCTGATCATTTAAAAGTTCTAAGCTCCATATTAAACCTCTCTTCCTAAGCACTAATGTTTAAATAATAAACTTTTTAGGCATTATATTTGAAGAGATATTAAAAACAGAAACACTTATGCCTGTAACATTTTGCCTCATCCAAAGGGAGGCCCATTTGGAAAATGAGTGGGGCATCATTGTGGGAGTGAGTGAGGGGTCCACTTTCTTTTTGTTGGATGTTCCACCTATTCAAATCTCAATTAAAGTGACATTCCAGACAAAGTGTAAATAAGCTTGCTTTCATTCAGCAGAACTACTATTATTTTTTTATGCATTATTTTAATACCAAAATAAAGCATTCACAATACTGTTTTTTTATTACAAATATTTAACATAATACTATCATACAAAACATTAATCAATAATTGATATGGAATAGAAATATCCTTATAAAATCAGTCGATATCTGACATGTAGTAGTTCCCTTATTTTTTTTTTGTTTTTTTCGGATCTCCCTCTCTCTAACATGCATTACCTTCACAACTTTATCACAGTCATGTTACAGCTCATATTTTCTGTCTGTGTGCAGTAGCGGCCACATCATCTGTTTGCACAAACGGTTGTATTCCCAACAGACTAC
This sequence comes from Gastrophryne carolinensis, assembly GCA_027917425.1. NCBI lineage: Eukaryota > Metazoa > Chordata > Amphibia > Anura > Microhylidae > Gastrophryne > Gastrophryne carolinensis. Next base: position 114,725,117 of record CM051244.1, on the reverse strand, counting down.
AAATAATGAATGTGGTCAAAAGGCTCATTTGAGAAAATTAACAGGATTGAAAATCAAGTATACTTGATTAGAATCAAGTATTCTGCATAAAGAATGTTCCCAACGGAAATTTAAAAACAACAAAAACTTGGTTGCTCAGTTTCTCTCACGAAGTGGTAAGAGCACAATGCACCAGAAATGTTCCAGGAATTTTAGGATATTACTGTATAAATAAAACTGAAAAGAGTAGAATATAGTTTTGTTAATGCTAGATATGGAATTCAACTAATATGTTTTAAAGAGGAGCAACTACTGGCCTAGAGTCTTTTAGCCTCCTTCTCTGTTGGGCATTCTGATTTTGGATGCCCTGAAATGTGAAACCCCTGGGATGGAGGATGCAGATTTTTTCATTATACCAATAACCTCTCCAAATTTGAGAAAACTTATAACAGAACTAATAAAACAACTTTTTTTAAAAAAATAACAGATTTATTTAACCCTTTAAGTGCCAGCCTACCTAGATTTTTTGTCACACTCTGTTGCCAGACTACTTTTCACGTTTTTGCGCTACACATGTTTAACCTTGATTTTTGAAGGGATTTCCAGGGAAATTATATATTGGTTTTTTCAGCGAAGTCTGGGCTTCAACATGAAATATCTTGTTTGGCCTTTTTTCAATACTTTTGGGTGAAATATGTGCAAAAAAAAAAAATCTATTTTTTACAATTTGTAGTGTTTTTTTGTGATAAAAAATGTAAGTTTGTTAATAAAATATTATTGTGTGTGAAAGCCCTATTTCTCCCGGTTACAACAGTACCACATATGTATTGGTATACACCCGTTCCTTCCCAGGAAACTCCCCCAAACTGAAACAGCAGTTTAGGAGATTTCAGATAGGATACAACTATGCAATATGATTGCATAGTTGTAAGGGGTTAACTTTAAAAAAAAAAATGACATAGGGTCCCCCCCTCCCAGGGGGGGGGGGGGCTCATTTCTTTTGGAATTTTAAGAGTTAAAAACCCTTAAAATCCCCCCCAAAAATGATGTAGGGTCTCCCTTACCCAACATTACCGACCCGGGCCAGCTATGGGGGCTTGTAGAACAGGGCGCAGGGGCCAGCGACGGTGGCCCCTGGCCCTGCAGGCTACTAGCCCACATAGCCACTAAGTGGCCCGGGCCCTTCTGCCCCCCCGGCCGTTGGGGAGGCAGGTAATGGGGGGGGGCTGGGGGTTATGGCAAGTCACCCACTAGCCGCAGGTGATTGCCAGCCCCAGAGCCTTGTGAACTGGTATAAGGGGTCTCATGGACCCCTTACCAGTTCACAAATAGTTAAAAGTAAAAGAAGACAGCAAAGAATATCTCAGTTCCCTGCAAATTACACATTATATAGGTACTAGATCTGGGTCGCGTCTATTATCTAGACCTTCTTCCCCCTTTGAATCTATCTGTGAGAAACAGCCCCTAGGTAAAGGGACAGTCTCCACGCTGTACAAGCTGATGGGTGAGGCAGACGGGAAATCCCCTCCGGCCTACACCACTAGATGGGCGAGCGACCTTGGTGTGGATCTCTTGGAAGAGGATTGGAAAGCTGTATGGAGGAATTCATTTACTAAATTTTTGCACACAGGTGCCCAGGAGGTCAACACCAAGGTTTTGCTTCGCTGGTATTTGGTTCCAGAAAGAATTCACAGGTTCTGCCCTTCGTACCCCCCAGAATGCTTTAGAAACTGTCGTATGCAAGGAACCTACCTCCATATTTGGTGGGAGTGTAGGCTAGTTAACCAGTTCTGGGCCAAGGTTTTTTATCATATATTTAAGGCAACAGGCCTGCGCCTGACCCCCTCACCTCAATTAGCCCTTCTTAATCTCAGACCCCCCGAATGCCCCAAACCACATTTTGAGCTCGTGAGACATATTTTAACAGTGGCTAAAATGATTATTGCTCAATCATGGAAGAGTGGGTCCATTTCTAGCGGACGTCTCAAATCTCGCATAAATGAGGTGATGCTTTTTGAAAAGATGGCTGCTTCAATGCAAGGCGATCTCACTCCCTTTCTAGCTGTTTGGGGAGGTTGGATTACTCATTTCCAGCATAAAGACTTTGGCTCTCAACTGATTATATCTTAGTTATAAGCCACGACCCTTTTGGATTGCTTATAGTATGGGCACTCATCCCTTTCCTCTCCTCCTCCTTTTTTCTTTCTCTCTCTATACTCTCTTATTCCCCCCTTTTTTGCCTCGCCTTAAATCTCTATGTAGCTGTTGATTACTAATAGTGTAGAATGTTCTCTATAAGAGCTTTTTTGTGCTCATCCCTTTCCTCTCCTCCTCCTTTTTTCTTTCTCTCTCTATACTCTCTTATTCCCCCCTTTTTTGCCTCGCCTTAAATCTCTATGTAGCTGTTGATTACTAATAGTGTAGAATGTTCTCTATAAGAGCTTTTTTGTGCTTTGTTTTGTATGAGTATGCTGTTAATAGGATATTACTCTACCTGTTTCTTAAAATCTCTTGTAATTTGCTTGTGGATGTAACGCTTACATATCCTTAATAAAAATATTGTTGAAAAAAAAAAAAAGTAAAAGAAGACACAGACACAAAATATTTTATTATTCTTTTTTTTACTTATACTTACCTCCTATCCAGTGTCCCGCGCCGCTGCAGATGACACTTGTCGGTAGTGATCGGAGCACGGAGGGTGGGAGGCAGGGAGATCAGAGCCTCCCTGCCTGCCAAACTCCCTGCTCCGATCGCTACCGACAAGTGACAGTCGGAGCCCGGGTGCCGGTATAGAGGAGCGGGGCTAGGGGCGGGGCCAGCACCGGACGAAGAGGACGGTGAGGGCCCATTGCTGGGTCCTCACCCGAAGAGTGGTAAGTCCAGAGGGGGGGATCGGAGCCCCCCCCCCCTGGTGAAGAGAAGGCCTGGAGAGAGCGATCGGGCTGCGAGGTGAGTTTGTGTCATTATTATTATTTTTTTTTTCTTTTTTCTTTCAGATGGCGCGGGGGGGGGGGGGGCTATTCGGGGCCCCTCCTGAAGATCAGAGGCCTGGAGGCGAAAATCAAGTTGATGCTTAATGTAGGGAATCGCTGGCACTTTCAAATGAGGGGTCAGGTAAGTCTGTATCTTTTTGACTTTTTTTTTTTATTGGGCTCTAAAGTCAGCTATGTGAGTCTCACGTAGCTGGCACTTAACGGTTGGAGAAGCAGCTACGTGAGACTCACGTAGCTGGCACTAGAAGGGTTAAACTGACACTTTAATATCATAAAGGCTACTTTACCTAAATGTGCAATAAATTCCTGAGCAGAATCAACGTAATGTAGAACTTTCTTCAAAAATTTAAAGGCAAATCTCTTCTCCATTGAAGATGCATCTAACTCCATATCCTTCAATCCCCTGAAAAAAGAACCAAATTTGAATATTTATGCTTACACAGCCACATATGTATCAACATGCAAAACAAATGAAGTGGTTCTTTCTCTACACCTTTCTTGGTTCCAATCACTTTATGTTTGCATGATTTAAGTGCAGGGTGAATGGGTTTGACATACAAGGAGGTGTGTGATTTATGCCTTTTGCATTTACAAATCCTGCATCATTTCAAATCTGGTCTTACATTTACATATTATAGTCACATGGTATATTGAGGGACAACAGAACATGGACATAGGTGAAAGCAGAATTCTGGTCATTGAATGAGGTGGAGATTTGTTTTCTAGCATATTTTTATCCTAAGTGTGGAGAGGCATCTTAAATCATGTTGCTCCAGGGGTGAGGGTATGAGTGAATCCACCTCAAGACAAGAACATTTAAATATAGACAGAGGCTGTATTTGTCTAAAGCTGTCCTTTAAAAGATCCAGTGGACTGTCATTTAAATCAATATTTTACATAAAAACAAGGACTGGAACAAACAAATCTATAGTAATAAAGTATAAGCATGTGCAAATTAAAAGGCATCAATATACCTAGATATGGCATATCCATTTACTTGGAGGAATTTAAAAAGTTCCTGTGCCTTCTCGCGATCCCTCGCCTTTTCTTTTGCAGTTAAGGTGTCATAAGGTACGATAAGTGGGTGGCTCCCTGCACCTGCAGAGGAAAGAAACACTTTTGGGTCTGGAGAAGATAAAACAAAGATCTTGAGCACAAAAGTAAAACTATTTTAATCTTTTGTAAGAAACAGGGCTGAATGCATATAAAAAGGTGGCGGCGTGGAATCTTTTTGTATCTGACAGGGTGTAGAAAAGTAATCCAAATTATATTGTGGAGACAAACCACTGTAGGAGGAACCCTTGTAAGGCTTAATATAGACATCCTTAAACCTTGCACACCCAGCCATCTCTTTCTTGGAGCTTGCGATATCAATATTAAAAATAGATGACTAGCATGGCTCTGCCCACTCACCACCAATGATCAATATAACCTCTTGTTCTTGTTCTGTATGTGTTATGTAAATACCCTTTGTTTAACGTTAGACGGAGATATTTTCTAGGTGAGTAGAACAGCTCCCCACACTAGTAAACAACCACTCTTATTGTTTATGGAAATCTATCCTTAAAGTTTACCAACAGCCATTTTCCACAAAATGGTACAGGTGCAGGGGGGCATCCCAATTTCTGATGCCTCCCCCACACATACACTGCTACCCACCATGGATTTGCTTACTTGTACCATGTGCTTCGGCAAAACCGCATTTCGGTGCCCAGGGAACACAGTGAAGGTAAGCAAAACCAGTAGCTGGTGGTGGTGTATGCGCAGGTGGCCACCAACATTTAGGAAGACACACTGAATAGGTGTTGATCAGCTTTAAAGTAGGGTCAATCTGGAATTGACAAATGGTTATTCTAGCACAGAGAGGAACCATCTAAAAATGGTAGATCTGGTTATCTTACACAAATGGTTTGTGTATTGTGAAAGTGTCATCCATTCTCCGAAAGAAATCACATTGCCTTCAGTGTATTGACTGTATATTTCTTACAAGATCTATTAATAGAAAATAATACAATTCTGTGATTACTCACCTGTAGAATTGGTATTATAAGTATACAGCACGTCCTGTTCCAGAATATTCCTTACACATGGGTAATACATCCTCTAGATGGTGCTGGACTGCAGAGACAGAAAAGTGGCTCCTCCCGGCCCCATATATACCAGGGACCTCCCACAAATTCCCCAGTATTGAAAAGCAGTTAAAATGAAGCCGGGAGAACTATAACCATTATCAAATATTGAACATAAGAACAATCACCATAAAGAGGTAACTTAAAATAATGATAACAAGGGCGGGGTGGAACAGGATGTGCTGTATACGTATAATACAAATTCTACAGGTGAGTAATCACAGAATTGTATTATTCTAAGTATACAGCACGTCCTGTTCCAGAATATTCCTTACTCATGGGACATCCAATAGCAGTGTCCGTAAGGTAGGGTGGGATCCCCAAAAGTAACAGCAGACAGTTTAAATCACTGCCGCCTGCAGAACTTTGCGACCAAAAGCAGCATCAGCTGAGGCTTTAACATCAACCTTGTAAAACTTAGAAAAAGTATGAACAGAAGACCAAGTGGCAGCCTTGCAAACTTGTTCAACAGAAGCTTGGTGCTGAAAAGCCCAAGAGGCACCAATAACACGAGTAGAATGAGCAGTAAGGTGGAAGGGAGGCTCCTTCCCCTTAGCAGAGTAGGCCTGTATCACAGTCTGACGGATCCACTTGCTGATAGTGGACTTAGCTGAAGCCAGACCCTTCTTAGATCCAGACGGGAGAACAAAAAGAGCATCAGTCTTCCTGAAGGATTCAGTAGCCACCAAATAGAAACTTCAGAGTCCTGACCACATCCAAAGAGTGTAAAACCCTCTCCTTAGGGTTACTAGGATTAGGACACAGAGAAGGCAAAACAATGTCCTGATTGAGATGAAAAGCAGAAACAACCTTAGCCAGAAAGTCTGGCTTAAAATGAAACACCACCTTGTCCTGGTGTCTCTCAAAGTAAGGGGGCTTGATGGAAAGCGCCGCCAACTCAGAAACACGCCTAACAGAATTAATAGCAACCAAAAAGACCACCTTAAGCGTAAGAATGGACAAAGGGGCCCCCTGCAAGGGCTTGAAGGGAGACCCCTGCAGGGCAGATAAGACCAAGTTCAAGCCCCAGACTGGTAACATAGGCTTACGTGGGGGACGCACGTGAGTAACCCCCTGGAAAAAGGTTTTGACCAGGCGATGCTGAGCAAAAGATCTTTGGAAGAAAATGGCCAAGGCAGAAACATGACCTTTCAGAGTACTGAGCTGAAGACCCAGATCCAAACCATGTTGCAGAAACTCCAGAATCCTAGGAATAGAAAACACACGACAGGGAAGCGACTTAGACTCGCACCAGTCAATGTAAGTACGCCAAACCCTATAGTAGATGGAAGAAGAGGGCCTTTTCATAGCCCTGATCATGGTATTAACAACCGAGGCAGGCAGCCCCTTCTCCATCAAGGTGGAGGTTTCAGCAGCCAGGCCGTCAAAGCCAGCGTTTGTAAATTGGGGTGGCGTAGATGCCCCTGAGTGAGCAGATCTGGAACCCGGGGCAGGGCGTACTGATCTACTGCCAGCTGCACAATGTCTGTGAACCACACTCTTCTTGGCCAACAGGGGGCACCCAGTATGGCTGGCACCCCTTCCTGAGCTATCTTGCGCAGCACCCTGCCCAGCAGGGGAGCTGAAAACTCGTCCAAGACATTGCTAAGGCATCCATGGCAAAGGCCAGAGGATCCTGGGACAGAGAGACAAAGACTGGAAGCTTGTGATTGTGATGGGACGCAAACAGATCCACATCCGGCTGACCGCAGCGGTGGCACAGGAAGTGAAACACCCTGCTGCTGAGGGATCATTCTCCCAGACGAGAGGTCCCCCTGCTCAGAGCGTCTGCCTCCGGATTCTCCATCCCCGAAATGTACACAGCCGAGATGCAGGGAATATTGTCCTCCGCCCAGGACAGAATCATAGACACTTCCCTGAGGGCCCTCCTGCTCCGGGTCCCTCCCTGATGATTGATGTAGGCAACCGCCGTCTGGATGTGCGAACGGACCTGAACAGCCCGACCCCGGAGGTGTGGGGTTAAGTGGGCGAGAACCAACCTAATCGCCCTCAACTCCAGAATGTAAATAGGGGTGTGGGCCTCCTGAGGGCCCCACTGACCCTGGAACTTCAGGGATTTCCAAAAGCCCCCCCAACCTGTCAGACTGGCATCCGTGGTGACAGTCTCCCAGCAAGGGGCCAGAAAGGATCTGCCCCCCAGCAGGTTCCTTGAGTCCAGCCACCACGATAGAGACCGCCTGACCAGAGGGGACAGGACAAACGCCTGATCCAGACCTGAGGTCTCATGTGAAACTGAGCATATGGAATCGCCTCGAAGCAGGACACCATAAGGCCCACCAGCTGCATTCCCTGCCTGATGGACCGATGAGGACAAGACAGAAGATGTGCTTGCTCTTGAAGACCCTCCACCTTCTGCTGAGGAAGAAAGATCTTGACCTGAGATGAATCTAGAATCATGCCCAGAAAGGACTTCACCATGGAAGGAGACAGGGAAGATTTGGTGTGGTTGATCACCCAGCTGAATGACTCCAGTGTGGACACCAACAGCTGGGTATCCAGCTCTGTCTGTTGGAAGGACTGAGAAGTGATAAGCAGGTCGTCCAAGTAGGGAAGAATGCGAATGCCCTGAGATCTCAGCAGAGCCATCACTCCTGCCAGCACCTTGGTGAATACCCTGGGAGCCAAGGTAAGACCGAAGGGCAAGGCCACAAATTGGTAGTGCTGATCCTCCAGAGCGAACCTGAGGAATCTCTGATGACCTGGAAAGATTGGTATGTGAAGATAAGCATCCTTGATGTATACAGAGGTCATAAAGTCCCCTGGGCGGAGCGCAGAGTCTCCATGCGAAAGTGTCTGAATCTGACAAATTTGTTGAGGTGCTTTAAATCCAGGATGGGTCTGATGGACCCGTCTTTTTTGGGAACAGTGAAAAGATTGGAATAGTAGCCTTTGCCCCTTTCCGGCACCCGGCAGATGACTCCCAATTCCAGAATGCCTTGGGCAGCAAGGGACAGACCTTGAGCTGACAGGGGGTTTTGAGCTAACCGGGATCTGATGAATCTTGGGGGCGGCCAGGCTGCAAACTCTATCTTGTAACCGGAGGACACTACCTCCTGAATCCACCGGTCTGAGACATGACGCCTCCAGACGTGAGCAAAGAGCCGAAGCCGTCCCCCCACCCGGATGGGTGAGGGCGCCCCTTCATGCCTGAGGGGGCTTGGGGGAGGACTTAGGCTTGGGACCCCAGGAGGGACCAGGGCGGCCACGTCCTTTGCCCCTGTCCCAAAAATCTCTGCGGGCTCTAGAAAAGAAAGCCCCCCCGTCCAATTCTGGAACCACGGAAGGAAGGAAGAAAGGTACCTGAATCCAGAAAGGACCAAGGCTGCCTTCTACGCTTAGGCAACTTGCCTCCCAGACGTTCACCAAATAGGCGCAGCCCTTGAAGGGAAAACCAGTGAGAGCCTTCTTAGCAGCGTCGTCAGCTGCCGCCCACTGGTGCAGCCAGACCGAGCGGCGTATCGCCACCAACAAGGCAGATGCCCTGCCACACATTCTAATGGTATCATCCAAGGCAGACAGAACATATGCAACAAATTCCTCACAACGCAGAAGAGCTCTATACTCTTCACTACCTGCATCATCAGGGGCCCCATCTAAGAGATTCCTAAGCAGGCTTTTAATAGCAACAGCCGTAAAGGCAGAGGCACAGACCGGATGCAGCGCGGTCCCCACACAGGCAAAGGCATGGCAAGCCAGCTGATCTATGCGCCTGTCCTCCCCATCCCTCAGGGTAGTAGAGTCAGGGGAATGCATGACGGATGTGTTGGACAACCCCAGAACTGGTGCATCCACCTCGGGAGGACATGACCAACGTTTAACCATCTCAGCAGTAAAGGGATACCTCTTATCCCAACTCTTAGGAACCCCAGGAAGCCGGCTAGGCTGTTCCCACTCTTTGAGCACCAGATTATTAAAGTGAGTTTGTTCAGGAAACTCCAAGCCTGGTTTAACAGTATGAAACAGCTCCCCCTGCTGCCGCGGAGCCACGGCAGGAGGAGAGATACAGAGTACTTCAAAAATGTGAGCTAAAAGCTTGTCAGTATCATCTGAAGCCCATGGGACGTACCCAGAATTGGCACCATAAACCCTAGGTTGTTCCTCAGATGATTCTGAATCAGAAAATAATTCCTCCTCTTCTAGGGGGGTATAACTGGTAACGTCAAAAAATTCCTCAGCCTCCATAGGAAAGAGAGTAACACCAGGTGATAAATGCAGTTTCTTAGCAAAAGCCTTACGCGGGCCAGACCCAGCAATATGTCTCTCAATGCTGGCCACCCTTGCAGCCAAATCAGGCTGAGACTCCCCACTGGTATGCACCTCACTGGGAGTCAGATGTAAGCGTGGGGGGTAGGCGAAGCCAGAGGGGGCGCAGGCCCAGCCACCGGTAACCCAGACTGCAGCGCAAGCGTCGGCTGGGCGTAGGGTACACACACCTTGACATCGTCACTTATAGGAGATACCCCACACGCCATACACAGCCAGGCTTGTCCCGAAGGAACCCCAAGCACATTATCCTGAGAAGCCTTCATATAGTGATTATTGTGGCACAACAGGCCAATTGGTATTGGCGCTAATAAAGCTACCCGGGATGCCCCAATAGCCTGCTAGGGAAGTGGGAGACAATGGATAACAAAAGCCCTCCAATAAGGAGTTAACGCAAATAGAGGGGATAGGACCGGGAGAAACCACAAAAAAGTTTGACCCGCCTGTAAGACATAAGCAAAGATCCCGTAAGCATAATACAATGAAATACAAAGAAAAGCCAGCCCGCAGGGGCACTTACGGACTGCGATAGGGAGACGCCAGACACGCAGCACAGGAGCTCCAAAATGGCGCCCGCATATACCTCGAGGGGCGGGCCACGGAGAAGTGATTGCTTAAAACGTCATCCACAAGGCCCGCCCCCCGAAGAAAACGCACCCCCGTGACAAGGCAAGCCAATGACGGCGCAGCAGCGCCTGAGGCGATGTCGCCGCCGTCCGCAGAGCGAAGTACAAGCACGCGGCGGTGGCGGCGATAATAAAAAACCCAGTGCATCCAAGGCAAAGCGGGATAACGACATGGATAACTAAACCCCCCCCCCCCAATATCTACCCAGGGAGAGCGAAGGGGAAGCAGCGGACGGCCTAAGAGGAGCCTAACTGAGGGGACAGGGGGGCGAAGGGAAAACAGCCGCGGGATGGACATCCTATAAGGCTCACCACGGGCCTGTACCGCCTACCCTTTGGTGGGGGACTGCGGTAGGAGCAGCGCTCCTTAGCACCTGACAGCGGTGCTGCCTACCATCACCCGACCAGCGCAGCCTAAGCTGGGAGGCAGTGAAAAAGAACGGGTGGGAATAGTCCTACAAGGCCCCGGGTATTAAGCCCCGCTCACTTGCGAGTAGAAAGAGCCATCTTCTAGTCATCGCAGTCCAGACTGCCGAGAAGAACTGGGGAATATGAGGGAGGTCCCTGGTATATATGGGGCCGGGAGGAGACACTTTTCTGTCTCTGCAGTCCAGCGCCATCTAGAGGATGTATTACCCATGAGTAAGGAATATTCTGGAACAGGACGTGCTGTATACTTAGAATATTGTATTTGTCTACTGTACTGTGCTTAGGCGTGCTTTCACTTTACACACTGTAACAAGTGAAAGCAACAGCCAGCTCTGGTCTTCAGGGTCACGCTACACCTCTGCCTCGCTTCCCAGCGTCTAGCATGTCTCTCACCTTTAGTCTCTAACTCCATTTTCTTCTTCTTTGCCCATATATCGTGGTAATTTTCTGCCATCACCCTTCCATGGTCCTATGGTACATGTGCAGCCTCTCGTTCAGTCAGCGAGCTCAAGCTCGCCGGAGGACGCATCCCCCGCTACCCTTTAACAGGGAGTGTGCCCATGCCAGCCATTCGCAAATGCCTGGTGTGGGCACGCACCCTGCTAAAGGCATAGGGGGGATACACACTGTAACAAGTGAAAGCAGCAGCCATCTCTGGGCTTCAGGGTCACGCTACACCTCTGCCTTGCTTCCCAGTGTCTAGCATGTCTCTCACCTTTAGTCTCTAACTCCATTTTCTTCTTCTTTGCCCATATATTGTGGTAATTTTCTGCCATCACTTCAACCATTCCCTGTAAAAACAGTTGATACAGTTTAATCCCTTCACAGAATATATGTATTTTATACACACCCTATAGAGATATTACCATCATTAATCTGCGAGACATAATAGAAAAGACATCATATTGGGGGTGAGGAATCCAACTTTCAAAGTGGGTGTTAGGCCAGCGATTATTATAGGTGTTTGTGTGTATAAATGTATAGGTTAAAGTGTTTGATATGTTCCCTTTTAAAGTTCATATAATTCATTAACAAGAACAATGAACTCTGGCATGTTATGTAGTATTTTGCTAATCATATGCATACATATCAGATTATGTCATTTTGATTAATGGCTCATGTGGATGCTTCAAACAGCCACCAGTGAGCTGCACAAGCTTCTACTTCTTTAGAAAAAAAGGTCCCGTGGGCAGATTCTCCCACCTGAAATGTGGACCTCTGCAGCTACTCCAAAGTGACCCTGACTTAGAGGCAGATTCATTAATAGCGCCAGGTAGCGACAGATGAGCGCCAGTAGCGTGATTTTCACAGCGCCAGCTAGTATTCGCTGTGCTTGGCCGGGGTTTGCTTGTTGACAGCGACTCAGTCGGTGTGCGGTAATGTTGAATACGGGGTTAGGGGTCGCTGTTTCACAGGTTCTGCTTGTATGGGTGCGCCTGACAGCGAATGGCCAGAGCGAACGGCTTGCTGCAGATTCATTAAAAAATCACGCTCAAAAATTTCTCGCGCTGTGAATTCCTTGTTTAAACCCCAGAGCGCTGGCGGCGATGTGTGTAAAGTATTTTTTAACCACCAGACAACCTTTTTTTTTATATGTAAAAATTATACAAGTTTTTCTAAACATTTTGTAATATGAATACATGAATATCAGACCTGTAATATCAATTCTGCACATTTTTTTTTTTTTTTTTTTTTACTTTAAAAAAAAAACCTAACATTGCAGAAGTGGTCACAGAATTTTTGACATTAAAAAAAAAAAAAAAAAACAGTAATAGCAATTAATTATGATTATTTAAAGATTGCTCCATTGAAATGCATTGGACCACGCCAGGGAGCGCCAGGTCATACCTGTCGCTGTGATGGGATTAGCCGCGGCGCTGTTCGTTGCAGTCGGCTACATGATGAATCCCGCGCTAGCTGACGCTCTCGCCGGCGCTAGCCTCATTTAGCGTGATAAATGCGTCATTGTGACCGCCGCCGGGCGTACTTGATTCGTTAGCAGCCGATAGCTGGCGGGACCTGGCGCTCGTCAGACACTACCTGGCGCTAGCCCTTGATAAATAAGGGCCTTAGTTGCTTCTCTAATTAGTGCTCTTCTTGCCTGGGCTGCCAACTTAGGTGGACAGCCAGGTCTTGGTAGGTTTGAAGTTGTGCTATACTCCTTCCATTTATGGATGATGGGTTGAACAGTGTTTCGTGAGCTGTTCAGAACTCATGCTACACTTTTTTATTGTCAAAAAATTTGGGAAAGCATGTATCATTCTACACTTTATAAATATTTGCTGCTTTGTGTTGCTCTATTACAGACGTATACAATTCTGTGTATATGAGCGCAACTCCTAATGAAATTCAGCTGTTGCCACCATTTTGTTATGGAACAAAATATATGCCCCGGTGTTAGGCTTTTTCCATGTCCTAAGATTTAACTATTTAATATCATTCTTGACGAATGGCATTATTCTATATACATTACATAGGATATATATTTTTTAAAGTGGACCAAAACCCAGGATTTTTACTATCCTGGGTCTTGGTCTTTGCCCCTCGGTAACCCTGATCGGAGATGTCTGGCTGTGTGAAAATTCCCAGGTCGCCCAACCTCACTCACCCTTCCATGGTCCTACGGCGCATGTGCAGCCTCTCGTTCAGTCAGCGCGCTCAAGCTCGCTGGAGGGTGCATCCCCCGCTACCCTTTAACAGGGAGTGTGCCCACGCCAGCCATTCCCAAATGCCTGGTGCTAAAAACATAGGGGGGATGGGGCCGCTGCTCGCGAACTGGGGGGGGGGGGGGTTGACACAGCAGGGCATCCTGAATCTGGATTTCCTGAGGGGAGCAAGTATGCCTGCCCTCTCATAAACTCCAGGGTGGGTTTTGGTCCACTGTAAGGTGGTGGTTATCACCATTTTGTCAAAGTGATCACTGACATTCTAGTTGGTATAGGTTGATGTTGCTAAAGGCCAATGCCTAAGCTGATTATCAGTCACTTTCTAAAAATTACTACTTATAGGGGGCCCGTGAGGATGATTGTCCCTCTATGCTAGCAGTTACATATTGTTTAAAGCTGGCCCAGAACAAAAACTGCTATTCTACTCTGAAGAAACTGATGCTAACAATTTATGCTTGTATATTCAAAGCTTATGTGAGCACAAACTCAGTATGTTACAATCATTTGTGACAATGCCATGATTAGTGAAAAATTAATTCGTAGGCAACTCACAATCTTTCCCCTGGTTTACATTCATATTCATGAATTAAGCAGGCAAAGAGTTGTTACACAGTTGTTAACACATAGGTAGCATAGACTACATCTGAACATGTTTTTTAGTCTTAGTGTCTTAGGCTCGATTTTGTTAGAGGATGAGGGAAATTAAATTCCTTTAGGCAATATATCCACCAAGTCTCAGTTCTAAGTGTAGCCTTTTCTATATTACCCCCTCTGAGGTTACAGTGTATTCTATCTATGCTCTGTACAGGTAAACCCTTAGGGTCTTTGTTGTGCTGCAGGGAAAAGGGAAAAATGCTTTCCCACAGGTGTTTTTAGATTTCCAATTCTAATGCTGTATTGCTGTTCATTAGAGATGAGCGAATCGATCCGACGGACCCAAATTCATTCTGACTTTCAGGAAATATTCGATTCTGAACGAATCCGAATTTTTCCTTTAAACTCCATTTACTTCAATTACAGGCATTGTAAAATGGTGGATGCACATGTCTGGACATATCCCCTAGGGCAAGGTATCATGGGAAGGTCACACGCAGCCTATCAGCAGCCAGGAACCCCGGTGACGTCACAGTGCTATAGAGATCGAGGCAGGGACAGCAGAGAAAGTAACAGGGAAAGCTTTTTTTAATTTTCATTTCATTTAACAGCCAGATCACAGTTTTAAATTGCTTTTGTTTCTGCTGTAAAAACCCCTGGCCACTGTGCATCCCATGTTGGCAGTGACACATTTAACCCTATCTGTTACACACAAGCAGGTGTTAAAGGGTATTTCTTCTAACTAGATTAGTTTTAATTGTTTTTGTGTCTGCTGTAAAAACCCCTACCCACTGGGCATGCCATGTTTGCACATTTAACCCTATCTGTTACACACAAGCAGCTGTTAAAAGGGACTTCTTCTAACTAGAATACAGTTTGAATTGTTTTTGTGTCTGCTGTAAAACCCCCAGGCCACTGAGCATCCCATATCAGCACATTTGACCTTATTTGACCCTTTAGGCCAATGTTTGGGCTCCTGCTGCTGCCAACTCCAGTGTGTCTTTAGGCCAATTTTTGGGCTCCTGCTGCCAACTCCAGTGTCTCTTTCAAGCAATGTTTGGGCTCCTGCTGCTGCTGCCAGCTCCAGTGTGAGTCTTTAGGCCAATTTTTGGGCCCCTGCTGGCAACTCCAGTGTCTCTTTCAGACAATGTTTGGGCTCCTGCTGCTGCTGGCAACTCCAGTGTGTCTTTAGGCCAATTTTTGGGCTCCTGCTGCTGCTGCTGCTGCCAACTGTAGTGTGTCTTTAGGCCAATTTTTGGGCTCCTGCTGCCAACTCCAGTGTCTCTTTCAAGCAATGTTTGGGCTCCTGCTGCTGCCAACTCCAGGTTGTGTCTTTAGGACAATTTTTGGGCTCCTGCTGGCCACTCCAGTGTCTCTTTCAGCCAATGTTTGAGCTCCTGCTGCTGCTACTGGCAACTCCAGTGTGTCTTTAGGCCAATTTTTGGGCTCCTGCTGCCAACTCCAGTGTCTCTTTCAAGCAATGTTTGGGCTGCTGCTGCCAACTCCAGTGTGTGTCTTTAGGCCAATTTTTGGCCTCCTGCTGCCAACTCCAGTGTTTTTTGGGCTGCTGCTGCCAACTCCAGGGTGTCATTCAGTCAATGTTTGGGCTCCTGCTGCTGCTGCCAACTCCAGGGTGTCATTCAGTCAATGTTTGGGCTCCTGCTGCTGCTGCCAACTCCAGTGTCTCTTTCAAGCAATGTTTGGGCTCCTGCTGCTGCTGCCAACTCCAGGGTGTGTCTTTAGGCCAATTTTTGGGCTGCTGCTGCCAACTCCAGTTTCTCTTTCAATCAATGTTTGGGCTCCTGCTGCTGCTGCCAACTCCAGTGTGTCTTTAGGCCAATTTTGGGCTCCTGCTGCCAGCTCCAGTGTCTCTTTCAGTCAATGTTTGGGCTCCTGCTGCTGCTGCCAACTCCAGTGTCTCTTTCAAGCAATGTTTGGGCTCCTGCTGCTGCTGCTGCTGCCAACTCCAGGGTGTGTCTTTAGGCCAATTTTTGGGCTGCTGCTGCCAACTCCAGTTTCTCTTTCAATCAATGTTTGGGCTCCTGCTGCTGCTGCCAACTCCAGTGTGTCTTTAGGCCAATTTTGGGCTCCTGCTGCCAGCTCCAGTGTCTCTTTCAGCCAATGTTTGGGCTCCTGCTGCTGCTGCTGCCAACTCCAGTGTGTCTTTAGGCCAATTTTTGGGCTGCTGCTGCCAACTCCAGGGTGTGTCTTTCAAGCAATATATGGGCTCCTAATGCTGCTGCCAACTCCAATGTGTTTTTCAGGCAATATATGAGCTCCCTATGCTGCTGCCAACTCCTGGGTGTGTCTTTCAGGCAATATATGGGCTCCTAATGCTGCTGCCAACTCCTGGGTGTGTTTTTCAGGCAATATATGTGCTCCCTATGCTGCTGCCAAGTTCAGAGTGTGTCTTTCAGGCAAAATTTGGGCTCCCTATGCTGCTGCCAAATTCAGGGTGTGTTTTTTAGGCAATATATGGGCTCATCATGCTGATGCCACCTCAAGGCTCTGTAATTGTGCCGCTCTGCGAATCTAATAGCGACGCCTCTGATCTGCATGTCATACTTCTTTACAATAGTATTTCACTAACCCAGCATGCATCCTATGAATGTTACAGCCAAGCAAAACGTTCTGCAACACTATGGAGGCTCTTGGACGGCCAGAAATAGCCGTTTTTAATAGCGATTTGTTGCGTATAAATTTGGACCGAAGCAATTTTTCCCGGAAAATTCGGCGAATTAGCCGAATCGAATTTTTCAAAAGTTCGCTCATCTCTACTGTTCATAGATGCGTTTTCTAAGTTGGTTAGTTTTATGGTTAGATTAGCTGCATGGGCATGTCAAGATATATATAACATCTGTGGTTTCACAATTTATGTAATTTTCAGATATAATCTCTCGTCTATTGGGTATTTTAATGAGCTGGTCAGTTTTGATGTATTTATGATCCACTGGTTGGTGCCCTTTGCCCTGCAGCCCCCCTACCCTTTCATCTGTACATAACGGTTTTTAAGCAACTTATCTTTCAAGCTTTTTGGGTAAGACTTGTTGGGTAAGACTGCAGAAATCTGTTGTTTAATAGGACTGGCCAATGTTTTTTTAAGACTTGTCTTACTTGTCATTAAAAGGGCAGGACCCTTACATTGTTGTCTTTTTGGGCTTGCATAATAGGTTTTGTCTGGCTTTCTTGTAAGCATTCTTCAGTACTGTACTCTGGTTGGGAAAGTCTAGACCTTATGAGTTTTGCTTCCTTTTCAAAGTTCCCGTGGTTAGAGCAGTTGCAACGTGGGCTACATATTCCCCATAGGGGAACTGGATGGGAACTTGAAGGACGTAACGTATTGTTTGCTGATGTTTTCTTGTGATATAATTTTGTACTGAGCTCCCCCTCCCTACTTATCATGATTTTCAAATCGAACAAACAAAATTTTCTTGACTATGTTCACTTGTAAATTTTAGGTTGATTGCTTTTTGATTCAGTTTCTCAATGAACTCTTCTAATTCCTGCTATGGCCCCTCCCATATCACAAAGATGTCATCCATGTATCTGTGACAGGTTAGTATATGGCACAGATATAGGACCATCTCATCCCCAGCCCACAAGCCTCTCTTCCACCCCCCTAGATACAGGTTGGCAAACGATGGGGCACAAGTAGCCCCCATCACAGTCTCCTGTATCTTGTGGTACAGTCGACAATTAAAGCGGACCAAAACTCACTGAACTTGTAAAATATATTTGGTCAAAGTCCCTGCCTATTTTCCTTTCCTAGGGTGTAGAGATATTTTCTCTTTTTTGAATAGCCCTGGAACACTGTATTTTTGCTGTCCATCTGTCATCTTACAGAGAGGATCAGTCATTGCATAGATGTGGCAATGACATCATTGCCACACACAACAGTGGCAATAAATAGAGGGGGCAGAGCTTTACAGCTAAAACAGGTGCCATTATCTGGGATAAGATTAAAGCAGGAGCAGTGAAAATTGGCAAAAGGTGCTCTTCATGGGGGAAGCAATTTAGGGGATGCTAGTTAAAAATGTGGGTTTTGGCCTGCTTTAAAGGGGGAGGTTGTGGGTGAGGATGAAATTCATGGGGCCGAAGCAGGGGTTATGATTGTGTTTGGTTATATCTAGTTCATAGATTCTACAGCTTTCAAGCCCTTGTCATGAGGGGTGCTTGAATAAATCCAAAGTTACCAGGAGCGCCCTGGGAGGGACCCACAGTCCGTCAAGCATCTTGATGATGTGACCCATGTTACTTACATAACATGGTAGCTGTGCAACCAATGGTTGTAAAAGTTGGCCAACGTACCTACTGGCATTATCTGTGAGAGACCCCATGCCCAACACAATGGGTTTCCCCGGAGGTGACACCATTAACTTGTGTACTTTCGGCGGTACATGAAAAGCTGGTGTAGTCGGACAGGGGGTCTCAAGAAAACCCACAGTTTGTGCGTTCATGACAGCATTCTCACATGCCTCCTTGATAATATCATGGTACTCCCTGGTGAGTCTGGACAAAGAGGGCCCTTTATACCAATCAAGGTTCTGTAGGATTTTCTGGCACATAGATTCATATTGTTCAGTGAACATCACTACTATATTCCCCCCTTTTCAGCAGGTTTTATTACCAGCTGTTGGCTGCTGTAAAATTCCTTGATGGCTGGCAGTAAATTTGATTGAGTATTAGATAGTTTTAGAGATTTTCTCAATATCTGTTGCTACTAGGTCTAAATACATTGCTACAGGATGATTTAGACCCAAGGGGGGGAGTAGGTTGAAGGTTTTTGGGACTTTTCGGGCCTGCTACCTGAATTACCGGTCGCCTAGCCTCTTCCATTGCCAGCTGCTCAACGTCTCTTGCAATTTGTGTGTACGATAGAGGAGGAGCATCAGAGGATGCAGTTTGTAATGTTTCCTCACTTTTGTACATGAATTGATACTTACAGAGTATCGCACAGAGATTTATGTCCTTTATAGCGTCAAAGGTATCTAAGCTCTGTGATGGACAGAAGTTGAGTCCCAATAATAACGGTTCATGTTGGCCTCGGGTTAGGACTACATCTGTTAAATGTATTATATCATTACAATTCACTCTGCGTGTGTTTATTTGATCCTTGTCTGTTCCAAATCTATTTTGCTGGTTCATTGGTTGGGAAACAGGGGCAATTTTAGGGGGTATGTATTTCATCCTTTCCACTGTTGTTTCTTTCTGTACCTCCAATTTCTTCCATCACAGAGTTTAGATACCTTTTACGCTATAAAGGACATAAACCTCTTTGCGCGAAAGTTACTCTGCAAGTATCAATTCATGTACAAAAGTGAGGAAACATTACAAACTGCATCCTCTGATGATCCCCCTCTATCATACACACACATTGAAAGAGACATTGAGGAGCTGGTGAGGCATTCAGTAATTCAGGTAGCATGCCCAAAAAAGTTAAAAAAACCTTCCAAGCACTCCCCCCCCCCCCCCCCCCAGGTCTAAATTATCACGCAGCAACGTTTGTAGACCTAGTAACAACAGATATTGAGAAACTCTTTAAAAGAACTAATACTCAATCAAGCTTAACAGCAAATTTACTGTCAGTCATCAAGGAGCTTGAAAGTAGCCAATACCTGATAATAAAACCCACTGATAAGGGGGGAAATATAGTAGAGATATCCACTGAACAATATGAATCTATGTGCCAAGAAATCCTACAGAACCGTGATTGGTATGCAAGGGCCCCCATGTCCAGACTCGCGAGGGAGTACCACAACCTTATCAAGGGGGCATGTGAGAATAGTGTCATAGACGCATAAGCTGCAGATTTTTTTGAGAACCCATGCCCGACTATACCAACTTTTTATGCACTCCTGAAAATGCATAAGTCAATGGTGTCACCTTCAGGGAGACCAATTGTGTTGGGCATGGGGTTTCTCACAGAAAATGGCAGTAGGTATATCGACCAAGCTGTTGAAAGCTGTAGAACCCTTTTTGAAAGAAGTAGATATATCTGGACACAATCATAACCTGTTTCTGCTGTGGCTCCTGAATTCCGTCCTCACCCACAACCTCTCTCTTTAAGGGTCAACTCTACCACCAGATACTTCGATGGGGACTGCTTTTGATACATAGATAACATCTTTATGATATGAGAGGGGCCGCAGCACAAGTGAACAAGCTAAGAAAATATGTTTTAGATTTGGAAATCATGAAGGGAGAGGAAGTTCAATGTTACATCTTTCAAGTTCACGTCCAGCTCACCTACTTTGAAATATCCCCTATAGGGAGTATGTACGCGCGCTTCGCAACTGCTCTACACAGGAAGCAAAAGGAACCAAAACTCATAAGGTCTAGACTATTGTAATGAGGGTGCAGTACTACTAAAGAATGGCTACAATAAAGCCAGAAAGAGGGACAGACAAAAACTGTTATTCAAGCCCAAAGAGAACAAATAATGTAAGGGTCTTGCCCTTATGATGACATACATGGAAACACACAAACAAGTAAAACAAATCTTAAATAAACATTGGCCAATCCTATTAAATTACAGATTTCTGCAGTCTATCTTACCCAGCAGAACTCAGGTTATATTTAGCTGATCAAAAAACTTGAAATATAAGTTGGTTAAAAGCCATTATGTACAGACAAAAGGGGAGGGATGCTGTAGGGCAAAAGACACCTAATGGTGTAGCGATGCAGATGTGTAAATACATCAAAACTGGTCAACTCATTTCAATAGCAAATAAGTGATTAAGTGAGATTAAATAGATATATTGACGTGCAAGAAGACTAACTAACTAAACTAATCGACAACTAAAAAAATCTATGAACATCAATACAGTATTAGAACTGGAAATCTAAACACCTGTGTGTAAGCATTTGTCCCTGCAGCACGACAAAGACCCTAAGGGCTTAACTGTACAGGGCCTAGATAGAATACACAGTAAGCCCAGAAGGGGTAATATAGAAAAGGCTACGCTTAAAACCAAAAGTAGGTGCATTTCAGTTTTATGGCCTGAATGAAGCCCTGAGTTTTGCCTCATACCTCTAACAAAATCAAGCCTACAACTGTCAAAAGCATGTTCAGATGTACTCATATGTTACCTATGTGTTATTTGGAATGACAACTTTTTCTGCTTAATTCATGAATTTGAATGTAATCCAGGAGAGAGATTGTGAGGAGTTGCCTACAAATGAATGTTGCACTAATCATGTCATTGTAACAAATGATTGCAATATATTGAGTTTGTGCTCACATAAGATTTGAATATACAAGCATAGATTGTTCGCACCAGATGCTTCAGAATAGGATAGTAGTTTTCCTTTCGTGATGGCTTTAAACTATGTGAAACTGCTAGAATAGAATGACAATAATCCTCAGAGGCCCGCTATAAGAAGTATTTTTTAGAAAGTGACTGATAATCAGCTTGGCAACATCAACTTATACCAACTAGAATGTAAATAACCAAAAGTCAGTGATGACTTCGACAAAATGGAGGTAACCACATAAACAAATACATATAAATAAAAACATATCCTATGTAATGTATTCAGAATAATGACATTCACCAAAAATGATACTAAATAGTTAAATCATAGGACATGGCAATAGTCTAAGACAGGGGCATATATTCTGTTTAACAACAAAATAACAGCGACAGCCGGATTCCATTAGGAGTCTCGCTCACATACACGAAGATAGACATCCACTGTTGATTTTGGGTGGAGATATAGCCTCAGCATGGCAGAAGGCTCGGACTATGGTGCTGAGGGTTTAACCCTTATCAGCCACGACGGACACTGCTTCCACTCTAACAGTAAGCATACTCTGACTCATTCACTTGAACAGAGTAACAATAGCCATAATTAGAGAAATAATGGAGGATTTTTTACCCATCCTTTAGGCATTGATTGATTGTCAGCAAATCTAAAGGTGACAGCTCACAGCCTTTTTTGGGAACCAACTATGAAAAGTGCCTGAGATATTTGCATAATTACACACCAGGGGTGCATCACTGTCCTTTTAGAATGCACATGCTATACATGGAAAGATAGATATAATGTATTTAATAATTACAACCATGTTTTATATGCTCCCTATACAAGGCATTGAGTCCAGCAGGGTACATCAGAGAAGAAAATAAAAATATGTCAAATACATGGCAATATTGTTGATGCAAAGTGTTTTTCGACATTGATATTTATGTGGTAGAAATATTCTGTTCATTTACATGAGAAAATCATAGTCACGTTTAACAATATAACTAAAAAATGATAGTCTATAACTAATAAAAAATTAGTCTGAAGAGCCTGCTAGCTCCGTGCTTAGAGGCCCATTGTATTACATTAGATAAGCCAAATAGCAATACAAATCCTGAGCCTTTTATTGGAAATCAGATAGCTTACAGTGCAAAGTAATGTGTGCATCGCACTGTGGGATAGGAAAGACTCTCCAAAGATTGTCTCCTCTGTAAAAAGATTATGTTTAAAAAGAGGCTCATTAAGGATGGTAGGTAGAAGTAGGAGGGGTCGCACTGGCAAACAGAACTAACAGTGTTGGCTTGGAGTAAAATGGTAATGTGACATTGATTGGGGAGGTATCCCAAGAAGCCCAGATAGCAATAAAGAGGGAGTACAACATCAACGGAGGCCCTGGGTGAAATCTCAGATACAACACTACAGTACTCATTGAGGATAGGGGATATGGTTAGGATATGGGACAAATAGGGAAAAGGCCTTAACTATGGAACCCATATAATCAGAGGACTAATGGCCCATTTCCACAAACACATAAGTTGATTGAAATTCTGTACTTGGATCTGTCTCTGCTAATGGAGGCAGATAGTGCCATTTTGGGATTTTTTTTTCTTTTTTACTAGGACTATTTGGGGCTTAATGGAGATTGTGAGGATAGTGTAAGTTAGGACCGTGTGTGAGGTTGAGGGGGGTTGCTTATAGGGTATTATGTGCATGTGTGCGAGTGTTTGTCTGCAAGGGCTGTGGTGAAAGTTAGTAGGTAGGTATGTGTGATTTGAATGTGTTTGGGTTTGGTGTGGGGGAAGTATGAGAGGGGTGATATTGGTGGTTGTATTTGTAATTAAGCAGAAGGTATCTAGGTTCATTAAAATCTTCGTTCTAAACTGTTTAATTTCATTGTGGTCCATGACCAAATCAAAGTGTCCCACTATCTTCAAAAGCTCTTCAAATGTTTTTTTACTTATTAGATGACTGCACTGACCATTTTGAAATTCCAGATTTAGAGTTCATAATTCACATAAATAAAAAAGATAGCTGGGACAGTATCAACCAACCCAAAATTCAAACAAGACTATTTTCAAAAGGAAGGACAACTGTTTTAGGCTGTTTTCAGACCATTGCGATTGCGGGGCACTCACAGATCATGGCAAGTGCCACACACTGCAGAGGACTTTGGGAGTGAAATCACTAGCATTGCGCCCTAAAGGCGTTGGGTGCAAGGCTTTTGCAGAGCAATCTGATAAAAGCTTATGTGAAAACGCCCACACGCGCCCAGCAATTGCACAGGTGTGAAACCGATTTTAGTGGATTTGTTTTGCAAACTGAAGACACCAACAAGTGCAAGAAAACAATTGCCTAGGTAAGCAAATGTATGATTTATTAACATTCTGGAGATGTGAATTAAATATATAATAAACTGCATACCTGGAGCTCTCTGGACAGGACAACATTACTTAGATCACTAGCAGCAGGAGTATAGCCATTGCTCTGCAAAAACACAGAACATAAAGCATAATTACTATAATAACTATATTATGTGTTTTACATAGATTACATTTCATGCAATATGAAAGCCTTAGGTAGCTGTCAAACTAACAACCAAGATAGATGCTTGTGCACCTAAATCCCTCTACCAGCCCCCTAGTGAGCTATACTTGCCTCTTCCAGAACGTGTCTCTGTCATGTGGGGGGGGGGGGGGGGGCGGCAGCACAAACTACTACAGTGTGTGCTGTGGCATCCGATTCTAGCACATGTGCAACTTGGTCAGCAAGAACTAGGTGTGGCTCAGTTTGAGCAAGAGGGTCTGTTTGGGAGTCCTTCACTGCTGCTGCAAACCTACATTCTTCACAGGACACATTTTCCAAGAAGGATGTAGGGCCTCATTGAAAATGTAAAACAGAACATTAACATTTAATAACAGGAATGCAATTGTTTTTGCCACTCTAGGGCTATGTAGGAAATTTGGGCCCAGCATTCAACTATCTGATTTTGGTGTCAACAGCCAGCAGTGGTAGTAGACTTACAGATTAAAAATGGCAACATTGATCATTAGCAGGACGAACATACAAGGAAAGATTGGATATAGTAGTATTTTTTCTGGAACACATCTAAGGTTAAGCACAGGGTAAGTAATTTTAGACATAATTATAAAGGATTACCTGGCTAGTCTGAGATATGCTGCGCATTTTTTCATTTTCACGATGCAGTGCCAGAACCTCTCCTTCTTTAGTTCTTTCCACACTCCATCCCATTGCCAGCATGGTTTTCACAGACTCCCTTATGGGCCAGCGATAAATTTCCTTCTCCTAATGTAGGGCAAAGACAATAATTCATAACCTTGAATATATATCCTAAATCTATAATTATTCTTTACCTACTATCTAGATGATTATAGGTTCAAAACTAGACAAAGTCAAAGAACATTTCTGGGAGTTTACTTGCAGCAGTGAAAACGTGAAACACCAGGAGTGCCTATAGAAGATAAATAGGTGAGCTGCATTCGGGTATAAAATGTGGACCTAACTCTACATGTCCACTGATTGTTTTATCGCTGATCTAAAATGCTATCTTGACACTTATAAAGATTAAAGGGGTATTAATTTGAATAGTAAACGGGCACAAATTCATAGGAAATCAGCTGTATTATTGTCAGAGCCCTCTCATTATGATGACACTATATAATTGTTATGTTGCTATTTAGTTTGCTGTTGTTATGCAATTTATATGCCGTTCGGTTTGTCCCTGCCAGTTGCCTGTAGCCAGCCTGTGCTGCATCAACTCCATGTGCTGTTCGTTTTAGGGGGGCATTTCCCCTCTTTCTCTCCCATCCCCCACACAGCAACATTAAAGTGTACCAAAACCGGAGATTTGGGATTTTGGTCTGTCCCCCTGTGGGAGACCATGCAATTCACCAAATCTGCTTACCTCTCCTCGGTCCATTGGCATATGCTCATTCAATCAGCTTCTCAGGCCGTACACATTAATGTGTGGCTGGAGAAGCTGAGCGGAATCCCCAGCTGCAAACACCGGTGGTGCGCAGAATCATTTGTGTCCTTCGGCTGTGTGTGGCTACTCACAGCCATTCAGTGGGCTCAGCGGCAATATAAGAATTGCGGGCCAACTGGGGGGTTTCATACAGCAGGTAGAGGGAATAAGCTGGCCCCGGAGTCTCATAGATTCCAGTGCAGGTTTTGGTCCACTGTAAAGAGGAATTGAGTTCAAGTCCTTGGGGTATCCGGAATTTGGATGCCCCACTGTGTGAAACCCCCTGGAACACTCACCTTCTCCCAGAGCCCTCGTTTCGTCTCTGCGTTGCATCACCTCTAGCCGTGTGTGAGCCTGCATCTGAATGGCGAGCACGGGCACGCCACGGCTAGGAAGTTAGCAGGAGATGTGGGCAGCGATTTACTCAGCTCCCTTTGATGCTCCTTGGCTGCTTAGCTGTCCAGGCGGCTTAGCCGTCAGCGGAGCCGAAGGGAGGCAAGTGAATGTGAGTTAGCTGATTGGCTGAGCAGGCTCAGCCTATCAGCGCGCTCACTCTCAGCTCAAGCTGCGCTGTTGGAGTGACTGGAAGGTGAGTGGATTGGGCGACCTGGGGGGATACACACAGCGAAAATCGGGTGTGTTGTTCCTCTTTAAAGACACTCTCCAAGCAAAGTGTGAAATACATGATATAGCCCCTTACCTCCTCATAGCTGACATCTCTCCCTTCCAGTCACTTGGAAGCACGTGGAAGCAGAAATCTGGCACCCCTAAATTTCCCTTAAAGTAGATCTTACAGTTTGGCTAGCTGCTGTTGAGAGTGAGCACACTGCTGTCCCAAAAAGTGGGCTGGCACCAATCACATTATCCAGCAACCTAGTCACTATTAATCGTAGTCACTATTCATCTCCTCTCCCCCTGCTTGTGAATTTCACCCTTAGCGGTGCTGCATCTGATATGCATATCAATAGACAATGGTCATAAGTGCATTAAACTTAGGTGTCAAAGTACACAGTCACAGCTGTGGATCAGAACAGCAGAGCCTGAACCCAAGAGCTCTTTGGTCTTTGGTGAGCTGCAAGGATTTCTGAAAACAGGAACAAAGTCATGAAAAGAAAAACAGGGCCATCCAGGAAGGAAAAGACACTCGATTGTGAGTATACCTGGAGGTTAAATTGATATGTGTGCATGAACAAACCCTTTAAATCAATCAAATAATACAAAATACAAATATTAGTGGGCAATATTAGAGGGCCCCATTTTACTCTTTGGACAGGCTTACTATTCCTACCCTTTTCTCCATGCTTCTCCACAATTTTAGAGCTCTGGGCTTCTTTTCTCTTTATTTTCACATTCTTTGTTCCTGATCTTTTTCTTTGTCAAAGTCTGAATATGTGTATTAAACCTCATGTTGAAGGAATTCACCCAACTTAGTCATAGTGGCTCACTACACTCTGCAGGCTTATATATTCTGTTGCATGACTGTTGGATGTGCTCCTTTCTAGTTACTATTTACTACAGTAAGTTGATTTTATATTATGAATCCAGAATATTTTATGCTTTGATTTTGGGAAATCTAATAAAAACTTTGTACAATTAAAGTTAATTCACCTTTACCACATAGAAGAGAAAAGATATTTCTGAGGTTACATAACAAAGGGAAAAATGTGATGGATTTTCAGATTTCCACTTTCAACTAAATCTTCTCTCAGTCATAAAACCTTCAGTTGATATAAGTGCAAGCTTAAGCCTCCTGAAACTAGCTTTTTCAAATCCACCAAATTTGCAAGAACCACACATTTCAATTTCTACTTGCAAGTGACTCATTTCTACTGACAATATCTACATTAATATACACACTGCTTATTAATGATATTCTCTTCTGGTAAAAAGAAAATGCATATAAGGACATAGAGAACACTTTCTACAATCCTTTACGAAACTAATACTGATCTTTCAAGCTCTCTGCAAAGCTCCTTTTTACTCTTCCCTGACAACCACAACACTTTAAATCTACAATTTTGGTTAGGTCTCAAACTGAATGTATTTATCTTATATGAAATTGCAAAGCAGCAGCAATGACATGCACAGAAATGGGGAATGACATGTACCTACTTTAGCTGATGGGGATTGAAAAGTTATTTTAGAAGTTGAAAAATACTGTAACTGCAGCATAGAGGAAAAGCCAAACACAATTGGAGGGGCTCAGTTTTCATGTGTTTGGATTTCTCAGTCTATCTCAGTGCTTTCTATCAAGTATTATGCATACCACTGGTCGTACACAAGATCTGGTACTTGGAAACATAAAAGGTTGAAGGCAGACAAATACTATATGGTCAATCTAGTTTGCCCTTTTAATCTTAGAATAGATCTATGCTTATCCCAGGCATGTTTAATCTCACTTAGTGTTGATTTTGTATCAAAAAGACCTTCCTCCTGGAAGGCTAAGCCATGTACCTGAGACAAGAAACCTCAGCACGTACACCACACTAACAGCTGCATCAAACTCGAAGGACTCATAGGAAACAAACAACAGTAAAAATCAACACATGGAACTTACACCTACAGAGGAAAGTCCAGTTGTCACACACTCAAAGGCTTGTTTCACAACAAGTGATTGTGGGGCGCTCGAACTTTCAGGGCAAGAGCCCTGCAATTGTGTTCAACGTATGGAGGGCATTTGCACTAAGAACATATTCACATATCCCATAGGAACTCCAGGAAAGCATTACCCATCTAATAAAAGGAGGTGTATCATGTCATGGTCATGTAAACATGTCAGCTAATGAGAGGAAGAGTCAGTTATAAATCGGAGCTGAATAGAATTCCTGCCAAGTTTGTAAGTTTCATCTCCTGGTAGGAATAAATTCCAGGGTTTACAAGTTGTGTCACCCTGATGCACTCAGAAACCTTTTACTCCTAGATTTTATTCCTACCAGGAGACAAAAACCACATGGGATGGGAATTGTATTCAGTTCATGTGTATAAGTGACCCTCTTCCTTTCATTAAAAAAGGAAACAAGCTTGCCGAATGTATGAGTGACCCCTCCTCCTGCTATTTTTTTATATGTTTATATGGAATTTTTATTATTGGGCCATTCTTCGTGTTCCTTTAGTTTAGATGATGCATCACAGATTGATCATGAAGAACATGCAAGTGCAGCCACTTACTTAAAAAAACAAGTAATAAATGCCTTTTTTAAACTACCTAACTATAGCCTATGAGGTAACACAATGCTTTTGTACTAGAAACCTATGTCTGTATATTAACACTCAGACCTACACAGTTCTGTTTACATGAAGACCTGGAGCACTGCTTATAGTTACAGTTCATACCCTTATCCTACAGAACTCTGCAGGATTTCACAAGAAGCTAATACACATAACGGTTAGCAAAAAAAGCAATTTAAAATCCTGGGTAGATTCTAAACCAGTTTTCCGACATTCAGAAATTACAATTCCGTATCCTTTTCAGGCTCCAAATATACACAAGGCAAACAAGCTATTGACCTCAGTGTTCCACTGCAATTTGATTTTATGCGACTGTCCTAATTTAAACTGACCAAACCAATATCCCAAAGCAAAACACAGAGAGTTGTAGAATTGAGAGGTAATAGAATGACATGCAATACTAATGCAATCATCGACGTGTCTTGCTCGTCTTTTTTTCTTTCGGACCTTTGACTGATTTAAAGTACAGTATCCCTATTGCAATATAAAAATAAAATGAAAATAAATAAACCCTATAAATCCACACCCATAGCTTCACAGAGAACCAGAACTATTGAATTAGTTTCCAGCCCTGCACTCAGTTGCTTCTGTGTTGCTGTGCTCAGAGCTGCCCCCTTGATGATGTAGTGCTTAGTCTCCCAAGCACCTAGCATTGCAATATGAAGTAATGTAAGGCGCTCACAAACTGTTTCTCAGTCTCATTGCCCCATTCCAATCCATTTCCCCAGCCACAGCTCAGCCCCATCCATCCCTGTCCAACCATCTCGTCCCCCCAGCTTTGCCTCATCCATCCTATCCCCATCCATTCTTGTCCCCTCAGCTCTGCCCCATCCATCCCAGTCTCCATCTCTCCCAGTCTTAACCCTTCTAGCGCCAGCTACGTAAAATGTACGTAGCTGCCTCTCCTGTCGTTAAACGCCAGCTACATAAATTTTACGTACCTGGCTTTCCCCCCTACTAGCAGGCAAATAAAAACCCTGAAACACTCACCTGACCCCTCTATCGAACCTGCCTGGTCTCCTCTTCATCTGGGGGGGCTTTGATCCTCCACCCCGGATCCCTGGCTGCAGGGGAGTGCCACTTCCACAGCCGCTGGTATTAAATGTAAAAAAGAAAAATGACATTAACTCACCTCGGTGCCCCATCGCTCCCGCCGGCTCTCCTGTTCTCCGGGGGGGGGGGGGGGGGGGACTCTGATCACCCCCCTGGCTCTTCAGGAGAGTGGCCAACGGGCCCACTCCCCCCCCTTCCTGATGGGCTCTGCCATCTTGCCAGGTAACCACGCCCCTTTGGTGGGTGGATGACGTCACCATGTGGGTGTCATCCCTGCTCTCGGCGGCTCAACTGTTAGATGTTCAGATCGGTGGGCAGAGGAGAGGGGCAGGAGATGCTCTGATTGCCTGCCTCCCCCCTCCTCTGGCCGGATCTATGAGACCCCTATACCAGTTTACAGGGCTCTGGGTCTGGCAAGTCACCTGCGGCTAGCGGGTGACTTGCCATTAACCCCAAGCCCCCCAATTACCTGCCTCCTCAATGTCCAGGGGTGCAGAAGAGCCTGTGGCCATAGGCTATGCTGGCTTGTAGCCTTCAGGGCCAGGGGGCATTTTTGGGGTATTTTTAAGTTTTTTTTAACCCTTAAAATTCCCCAAAAAATGAAGGGAATGCCAATTTCTTTTTTTATAGTGTGGATATTAGTTGTAGTTTATTTGTAAATGTTATAAAGTGCTCTTTTCAATTTGGGGGGGTCTTCTGGACAGGAACGGGGAGCTACCGATACATATGTGAAACCATTGTAGTCAGGAGAAATGGGGCTATCACATGCAATATGGTTTTCTTTAATAAAATAAATGGTTTATTTAAAATAAATGAGACAATTTTAATAAATAATTTTTTTGTTTTTTTTTTTTTCAAAAATATTTTAAAAAACAGTAGAAAAATTACAAACAAGACATTTCATGTTAAATCCTAAACTCTGCCGCAAAAATATATATATAATTTTCTTGGAAACTCCTGCAAAAATTAAACATGGAGCAAAATGGTGAAAAATTACCTGTCAACAGAGGGTGACAAAATCTCAAGTAGGATGGCCATTAAAAGGGTTGAAAGTAGCTATGCATGTTGGGTATTGTTCTGCTCGGGAGACCTTGCGCTTTCAGATTTAGCTTGTTTGTAGGGAAACCCTGTGCAACTAAAAAATTCTTCAAGGGATTACTTCCAGAAAGATCATCCCACTACAATAAGCTAGGCATGCCTAGAAAGTTTAACGTGTACTTTCAGGGAATATATGGTTTGTAGGGGTATTCCAAATGTAAAGGGTTGTTTTGCAAAGTGCGCACTTTGCCTGCAGAGCTGAAATTAAAAAGTAAAATTACTGTTGCGTGCATGCTTTACTTTGGGGTGTTTGGCAACTCTTCCCTTGACAGTACCTATGCATGTTGGGTATTGTTCTGTTCGGGGGATGTTGCTTTTTTAGATTTAACTTGATTTTTCTTGTTTGCATATAGTTTTTTAGGAAAATGTGGCTTTGATTCTGCTTTTCTATTCTTTCTTTTTAGGGGAACCCTTTGCAACCAAAGAATTCATTGAGGGATTACTTTCAGAAAACTGCACCCATGTCACGTAGAAAGCTTGAGGTGTGTACTTCCAGAGAATATATAGTTTGTGGGGGGTATCTCAAATGTAAAAGTTTGTTTGCAATGTGCACATAGCCCCTAGCATTGTTGTATTTTATCTGAAAATCTACAGCTGAAACTTGTTTCAGTTTGGGGTGTCTACCAATACATATGTGGTACACGCAGTAATCGGGAGAAAATGGGATTTCACACGCAATAAGATTTTGTTGACAAACTTATTACAAAAAAACACTACAAATTGTAAAAAATAGATTCTTTTTTATTTTTTCACACAAAAATATTGAGAATGCACCTAAAAAATGACAAACAAAACATTTCATGTTAAAGCCTAGACTCATGTTAGAGCCCAGGCTGAAAAAAAATATACAATTTCCCTGGGAAATCCCTGGAAATTCCTTCAAAAATCACATTTGAACATGTAGAGTGTAAAATAGTGCAAAATAGTCTGGCAACAAAGGGTGACAAAATTTCCAGATAGGCTGGTAGCTTAAGGGTTAAGGCACTGCCCTGGCCAGGGCTGTAGTTTCTGAGGGTCCAAAAAAGGAAAAATAAAGTTCTTGTTTTTTCCCAGTTTGGGCCGGCTGGGACAAAAATTTGGCGACCTGCAAAACAAAGTCCTCAGTTTCCATTTCTATGGAAGCCAATAAACTTCCCACTCGTGTCCATAGCCGGCACCATGTCTCTGAAGCCCTCTATAATGAAGGAGTTCAAATGAAGTGCAGAGGTACGCGAACCTCCATGATGCAAACACCTCCTCTGCTGCTTCATCCAGACCTTGCCTTCTGTAGCCGCCATGGACACCATGGAGAATGCATGCCTGGCCAGCTGGTCCAACCTCCTATCCGCCGGGTCTCTCAAGGCCGCACTACCTAAAGGATGGATAATGGTGTGCCGAGACTACACCGGTTTGTCTACCTCAGGTGGCGAAGACCAAACCCTGACTGTCTCATCCGGAAAGGGGTACCTGGCGTCCAGAAACTCAGGAAGAGATGGAAGCTTATGCGGTTACACTCACTCCTTTGCCACCAGCCCGTTGAAATGGGCAAGCCTGGGAAAAACCTGCCTGACATTCTGACACTTGTAGGGTTCATGTGCCACTTTGGCCAAGGAGTAAAGAGGTGCAGAACCTCCAATATTGCCTCATTAAGCTCCTCAATCTGATCTGTCGGGTTCCCCGACACATGCGCGGCTTCTGGTTCCTCTCCGCTGTTGAGCAGCACCTCCCCCTGTGACCAGCTGGAACTAGATCCTAAACCCCGAAATAGGTCCTCGACATAGGAGCTAGAATCCTCTGAGGATTCTATCTGAAAATGCCTACACTACGCAAGCCCCCCATTGTAAAATGGCTTAGATGAATACACTTGTTGCTACTGGTGGTGCATCGGAATAGGAGAGAATGAGAAATATCTCTAAGAAAACCATTAAGTGGTTTAAAGAACCAACTGAGGCCTTGGAGTCAAATAGACTCGATGGCCGTCTGAGTTCCACTCTTGGCGCATCCCTAATTAGGATGCCTCACTGTGTGAAAACCCCCCGGATCCCCGTTTCACTTGCTTCACCTGCTCCCAGAGCCTTTGCTACACCTCAATGCTGTGCCAGCATCCCAACGCATGCACCCACAAGCGAAATAGAGTGTGCTGACTGGCTGAGCGGGCGTGCTCGGTGGGAATGACAGAAAGGTGAGTTCTTGCAGTGACCTAAGGGGGATACACACTGCAGGACATCTCAAATCGAGATGCCCAGTCTGAGAGGAACAATACCCAAGAGTTTGAAATTCCTGGACGTTGTTCCTCTTTAAATCCACTGTAGTTATCAAAATATATTGCATAAAAACTGGAAACTGTATAAGGAAGGATTACTTGTACTTCACCTTTTTGGCATGATCTATTTCAGATTTACCGAACTTCTTACCACAACTAAAAGTATTGGCAAACACCTGTTATTATAGGGAATCAGGGTGAATGGTGCATGATTAAATAACTGTGCAAGCATCATAACAGATTTTATTTTTATACAGGTTTGATTTTAAGAGCCAATTACTCACATAGTGTATAATTTCAATGCCAAATAGATGTTTTACTGATGTCATCAAAAGCTATGAATCTTTTTTGCTGCCTTTCAAATTTGCTAGCTAAATGTTCCCTTATTTTTTCCCTAAAGTATCATTAAATGTTTGTTTTTTATTTTAGTTTTCTGTATTTAAGCATAGTCTTTAAAATTGGGGGTGTTAACCTATGGGTGTTAATAGTATGCTTAAAATATAGCTATAACTTGCTAAAACAAAACTTAATTTTTTATATGGCAAAAAATAAAGGGGAGTAAAGCCCTTATCGGCTGGCCTTGGAGTGTAAAAGACTCCAAGGCCGGCAGATTGGCTGCCCCAGGGTACTCCAGCACCCAGCTATTCAAAAAGGCTGGGGCCAGGAGTGTGCATCAGACTAAAGGGAAGTCAATTCGAAAGATTTGAGATAAGCCAATTGACAATCTTAAATCTTCCAAGTGGACGTGGCTTTGGTGGCAAAAAATGCAGTTATATTTAAACAGAGTCAATGCCACCATAGCTGCATTTCCACAGGTATTTGGGTGGGGGGAAGTTAGAGGGTTTTGGTATTCTTTACCCCATTTAGTCCCAGCCTACCGAGAGACGTTGTCACCATCTGTTGCCAGGCCATTTTTCACAATTGTGCTCTATATATGTTTTATATGTTTAACTGTGATATTTGCCGGAATTTCCAGTGATTACCAGGAAAATTATATATGTTTTTTGGCTTCAACATGAAATGTCTCCTTTCTATTTTTGGGTGAAACATGTAAAGAAAAAAAAATAAATCTATTAAATTTTGTAGCAATTTTTAAAATAAAAAATAGAACTTTTTCAAGAAAATCATATTGTGTGTAAAAACCTGATTCCTCCTGATTAAAACAGTACCACATACGTATCAATATACATCCGTGCCTGCCCAGAAGACACCCCAAAAGTAAAAGAACACTTTCAAATCAAATGCAACTACTCTGCTTTCTATCAAGGGTTTAATTTGTTTCGAAAAAATGGTGTGGGGGTCCCCCCTATCAGGCAAGACCTGCACGGGCACTTACTATGGGGGCTGGTAGACAAGGTCAAAGACAAGGGCACAGAGGCTGAGCGGCCACCCCAGGTGGGAGGGCTACCAGCCTACATATCCCACAGGGGCCGCGGGCTCTTCTGCAACCCCTTGGGCTTTGGGGATGCAGGTAATGGGGCCAGGGGTAATGGCTAGTGACTTGCAGCAGATGACCTGCCAGCCACTCCTGCCCTGTGAAGGCGGTGAGCACTTTCTGTAGCTGGCACTTAGCAGTTGGAGAGGCAGCAGTGTAAATTAGAAGTAGCTGGCGCTGAGTTGGAGAGGCAGCAATGTAAATTATACGTAGCTGGCACTGAAAGTGTTAAGGGGGTCAACTTAGCACTATTAAAAAAAAGTTTCAATATCCGTGGAGCTATTGAGCTCATACTCCTGCCTTGCCAAGCAGGGAAACCAGATCCCAGCGGACATTACTTTTTTTTACTTGCCACCCATGGCGGCCGCGAGAGTGGTGAACAAAGAGGAGCCAAAACGTGTGTGGATGTAATTTGAGATGAGTGTCTCTTGAAGCTTATTATCTTTGGAGGCCTTTTAAGTGCACAATTTTTATCTTCTGAAAAATTTAATCTATAGGGTTACACTATGTCGCCTTTTAAAATCTCTCTCCACATTGTGCGATTGTGTGAGCAACCGCTGGAAGAAAGGTTGACCCACTCATTCAATGAATGCCAGCATGATGCAACAGAATTAAATGATATTAGCAAACAATATGAGAAGTATTCAGTGGATATATGGATAAAAGATGTACTTAAATCTTCTGGTAAGCATACCGTCTGTCAGGTGGTGGACTGCTGTGACGATCACAACAATTATTGGGTAATAGAAGCACTTTAATTGATGCACATCTTGTGAACAGAAATATGAGCTCAAAAGCTCCACACATGTTGAAACTTTAACTGTTTTTAGGTGGATCATATTAGTAATTCATGATTTTAGTATTTTGAGTATTCTGTCCGTTAAAAATTGATAGTTTAAACTTTTAAGCGCAGTATTTTTCTTTGTGTATTGGTTTTGACTATTTAAAAAAAGTTCACTTTCGGGGAAAAAACAATATTAGTTTATTTGTATTTCTGCACAGAAACGGAATCTTCCCAAACCCTTAGATATCTGCTCTCACAACATGAGAAATGCTTAAAGTAGTATTATATTATTATGGGGTGAGAATTCTATATCCAATTCTATATTGTTTGATCATAAATACTCATTCACATCATCCAATATATATGATGTCCTTAGGTCCCGTGATCTTTGCTTGCTGACTACTTTCATTGGCTGCTTGACAATTTCCTCAAAGAAATAGAACCTTCTTGATGTATATAGAATGCATGAAGTCCATTCTGAGCCCTCAAAAATGCTGCCATCCTTTTGAAAGAGCCTTTATCTGCATAGTTTCAAGATGTAGAAAGGATGTCTGTTATGCCTATAGTAGGTTAGCCTCCTTGTGTTGTTTCTCAGCATACAGGTTCTGTTTGTTGCTCCCTCAGGCACAAAAAAATAAGTGTGCTATGTTACAACTGGTGCTGAATCACCCCCTAGGTATATGATGAATAGCACTTTTTATAACAGGTGCTAAATCAAAGGGGCGATTCAGCACCAGCACCAAAAACTTCCATTCACTTTTATTGTCGACCTAGAGGGTTATTTAGAACCAGGTGTGAAAAATGTAGCTTTTTACTAATGGTGCCAAATCCCTTCTTTAGTCCTGTTCTATCTTGGCCCTAAAGAAAAGAATGCCACAATACATTTTTATTGTTGTGAAATTGCAGCACCACTTTTAAAGACAAATAATTATAAACTAACTTCTATAACTATAGAGCATAGAACTAGGGACAATTCATAATTATATAATAAAAACATTTTACCTTTTCAGACAGTGTTTTGAAGGGTCTCAACAAAGGATGGGATTTAGCATTCTCATCAAGTGTAGTCCCGTATTTCCACCCACCATGTAGCTACAGAAACACAGAGGAACCAAGAGAAAGGTGAGATAAAACGTATATAGTGAAATGCATCTCAAGGAACTAAGCAGTATCTCGAAACATATATATCCACAAAAGTAACTGACCATTGGATAAAAGATTACTTAAACTTGAGTCTCATAGCAATAAGGATTGGGCAGCATACTAAAGTAAACATAAAAACTACAACTGTACTTGTAATATGTAATGAAATCTATGATCTTTTTTTTTTTTTTAATCCTCATCTCTTAAACCGAACCAAAAGCCTTGCACAGTTGAAAAAAAAAAAAACCTAACCAAAACTGTTTCTTGTGGGGGTGTTGGTTCGGTCTAAAGGGTCAAATCAATAACATTTAAATAAAAGACCTCTATGCAGGGAACAGTTTTACATTCTTTGGAGTACAAAAAGAACTGTTCTGTGCAGCTTTACACTATCAAATGTCAAACTAAAATGTGAAGGAGCCCTGGTGCGAACATTAAATAGGGCCCTTTCAGGTGTCATACAATAATCTTTTTTCTGTCTTTTAACTCAATACAATGCAGATAAACAACCAAAGACTGAAATAGCAGAGATAAATGGTTCTTCCTCTCTCCCTGGTGTGGTCGCACTCCCTATAGTTATGATTGCAAAACATTTGAAACAATTAAAACATTTACACACATACATTCCCCATTCATCATCTTTTCAAACTCCCAGACATCCTTGTACCTGCTATTGAGACCCCTGAGCTGCTGGTCACCATTTTTTTTTTTTGGGGGGGGGGGGGGTTCTGAAGACAGACTGTAAACTTTATTGAGTCTTTTTCGTGGCATGTGTGTATAGTATACAAGCTCAGAAGACATGCCCAAAATGCCCCCCATATGAGGGACATTGGCCGTGCATGACAGTGATGACAAAGACTTGCTACACCCCTCAAATGCAGTTGTGCCCCCTCTATTGCATCTTAAATCCAGATTCATTCAATGATCACTAAATGAAATCAGTCAGAGGTTGATTTAGCAAACAGGCTACATGTTCTATGTATTAATACTAACACCTCTCAGCAGGCCAAGTCATTTTTCTTTTGTTTTGAGTCAACTATTTGAGCAACTCTACTGGTGCTCAGGGCCACCATATCCAAGCCCCCCTGCCTTCAGTGCGATAAGTGGGCCCTGAAGATCCAGTCAGGGCTACTTTTGATGTAGAGCAGGGTTTCCTGCAGCTGCTACGCTTACCGCCAGAAAAGGCTCAGCTTGGCAAATTTCACTCTAGTACCTCCATGACCTAGGTTGAAGAACTAGAAATGGATATTTCCACATTTCAAAACGTCATGGAACACTGATTTTTTGGCTGTCCTCAGCCATTGCATAGGTATGGCAATGACATCATTGCCACACACAAAAATTGGCAATGAATGAAGGAGGCTGAGCTTTACAGCTAAAACAAGTGCCATTATCTTGGATCAGAGGGAAGTGGGAGCAGTGAAAATGAGCAAAATCTGCTCTTCATTGGGGAGCAATTCAGGGGATGCAAGTTAAAAATTTGGGGTTTAGTCCGCTTAAAATTTCTTTTTTGTCCAAAGTGTAATTTTACCAAGTCAGTTGAGGGCTGGGGCTGTATACAGGACCTTAAAAATGTCTAGTATATTGCTTAATTAATGTTCCACAGAGCACAACCGCTGAAGCTGCCATTATCTTCATTGGAAACACAGCCAGTAACATTATGGCTTTACGTTTTAATATTTTTCTGCTAATGGGTATTAGAAGGGATTGTTCATTGAATGGCCTGGTGCATGCAGCAGCTGAAGGGATGCTGTGGATACATGTACTGTGGGATCACTGGAAAGGTGCCTTTCGAGGAAATCATGGGGTTTTACAAATCGCATGCTCCACAAAAAGGGAGACCACCACCCTTAGAATCCTAAAAACTTTATAGGCAGTCTAATATGAATATCCACCAGGTGCCTCCCTTCAGTTGATATGGACCCGCATCTGCCATTCATTAATTCCTTAACTGTGGGATGCCACTACAACCCATGAATGCACTGTGGGATCGCTGGATCTCTATAACAGGAAAAACGGGTGTTTCACAGAGCAGGGCATCCCAGAGACAGGAAATCCTTTAGACTCCAGGTGACTAAAGGGGTTGGATCCACTATAAATGTTATTGGGAGTGGGAGAAGGGATTGATAATTAGATGCTGGACGGGTATGGAGGGAATTAATAATTGGATGCCGATTAGAGTGAATGTGACAATGTTGTTGGTACAATATTTCAGGACTATTTTCAGGAATGCGAAAAAAAGTCCAGACCTGAGCAAATAGGTTAGTTCTTTCATTCTGTTAGTTCTTTAAGCTGTTGATCATCAGCTACGAGATTTATGCTAGCTATGAATAATATTTAGGCAAGGTTTTTAAGGGTATTTTGAGGGATTTTTGGTAACTATACCCATTGATTACTAGCTATTTTGCCTGCAAGTTTTTTTTACCATGCACATGTGTACCCATGCAATCAGATCAGGACCCCTTATGGGCTTTGAAGGTGATATGCTTAGGCTAGAGCAGGGGTTCCCAACAGGTAGTACTAGTACCACTGGTGGTACTCGAGTTCCTATCAGGTGGTACCCAACAAGGCTGCAATCTGCTGAAATCTGAGAAAATGGAAAGTGAAAAAAGGAAAGAAAGAGGTACAAGTACAACGGGCGGCACACAAGCTTTCCCTTTGTGCTACTCAAGATTTTTTTTATCTTTATAGCACCCTGTCAAACATGGGGGACTAAGCATTCTTGAAAACTTACCTTAAATAAACTCATTTAACCTTAAATTCTTCACTTTCTACTGCTATCAATGCCCAGGGCTGTTTCTAAGGGAAGACAAGCAGGGCGATCACCCTAGGCGCCAAGGCCATTAGGGGGTGCCTTTAACCTAACCACCCTGTTTGTCAGGGCCACTGTTAGTGGGACAGGCCATAAGACCCCCCATATTGGGCTCAGTCATGGGGAGGGGACACTCTCTGCTGCTAAGATAGAGGCACAACACATGTTGGCATTGCAGCAGCGTAGGATGGGTGAGGAGGTGGCAGAATTTTTTCCTTCCTGCACTGAGCACTATTTTGCCTTGAAACTGCCCTATCACCCTATCAATGGCTACAATACTGCTTACAACACTGTGAAAATGGTGTATGCTTACTAAGTACAAGGACATGATCTTCAGGTTCTGGATTATAATAGTTTTTCATTAAGGTAAGAGGGATCAGGAAGGGGATGGTAAATATGCTTTAAGAGGCACCTGGTAAACCATAAGACAATACCTTCCAGCCTTAGAGATGTGGAGAACATCATGGAAAACATCTTGATGATACCAGTTTTTACGATGCACCACTAGCTCTGGGCCTTTGTTATGGGAAGCAGTGAGCGATTGGCAATACCTTAACTTAATTCTTAATGCTGTCTGAGAAATGCAAGGATTTTTGGCAAAGACGGTTTAATATCTAGGCAAAGGGCACACCTGACCAAGAGATCGGACTAGGAAAAAGGAGAATGCAGCATGTAATAAATTTTAAAAAAATAACCTGAGAGTATTTACCGTATACCTTTCTGGGTTTTGAATTTCTTCAAGGAGAACTGGACATTTTGTAAAGCTGTTTTTCCTCTGGGGTATATAGCACCCGGTCACATTGTAGCAAGTGGTGTCAACAAAAGAACAGAAAATCCAGCTATCTTTCTTAATTGTTTTAAAGCAGACCAGGCAGCCTGTTAGATATTTATGGAATGTCTAAAAGAAGGCAGGGATACCCTAAAAAGCTGGACTTACCTATAGCAGCCACAACACAATAGAGGGTACAGTGGCCTCAAAAGCCCCCCCCCCCAAAGCAGCACTGCATTTTATTTATATTAAAGCTATAAACTAGGAATGTTGCTTTAACAGCTTAATCATGCTAAAGGGATGCGGGATGCATGTTGTGAGTGCCAGTGGATTCCCTAATGGGAAACCATTTGTGTATAGTTAAATATATTCCTACCATAAAACAACTTTAAGCTCAATGTGTTCCTTTCTGATAAGCGTCTACAAACGTGGCATTTATCTGTGCATTATCCTTTCCTGTAAACCAGATTTTACTTACATTGTACTCTAACAGGGTGATTTACTGTTGGAGAGAGCATTGTGGATGCTGATGCTTTATATAAAAATAACAATAAACACATGAAGCTTTCTGTACCTTGTCATGGGCCCATTTATCATGAGAGTGTTCTGCAAACTTATTGACAATATATTCCAGCTTTTCCGGTAATGTAAGACTGTACAAAACAAAAGTAGGCAAATAATGGTCTTGAAGGCTAAACAAATATAAAGCCTCGAAAGCATGATCTTAACTTCTAGTGAATAAAGCAATAACATAACATTATAACTTATCATTCATATACTGTGTAATATCAGTGGTGAAGCCTTTCATACATTTGAAATAAAAGAAGAGCTCCAGGATGTTTCAAATGATAGCTGAAACCAGTGAGTAAAGGCTGCCCACTACTTGTGTGCTTCCTTTGCAAGAAAAAGAGGGGGTTTTGCTCAGAGTATGGGTGGGGAATACTCAAAGTCTATGCTGGGACATACTACCCAGGGACAGTGCATGTCTCAGTGTCTCAGAATCGTTCTGCTGTGCCTGGAATTCAATTTGTGGAAGAGACTGGGTGGCTCAGCAGCCTGTCCCAGGCCTGTAACACTTTGAAGAAAACTGACCCTTGATTATGTGTATAACTTCCTATGCCTAGAAAACAGTGAAGGACAGCTGTTTATTTTCTATGACGCAATCATTAAGCAATAATTCCAATCGTTACATTTGGGTGTATAAAACAGAGCCCTTGATTAGTTAGCTAAGACCATGTCCATGGAGTGAGATGCTTATGTTTCCCAGGACCATTTCCCCAGGGAGTACTTCTCATCTGGATGTTTTACAGGACCATTTTCCCAGGGAATACTTCTCATCTGGCTGTTGGGGCTCTCACAGCTAAAAGGAGCGTGGGTTGTGGAAATGTAGATACATTTAAACTCTCTGTGATGGATTCTCTTTATGTATGTCTATTTATATATTATTTATTCTTGAAAGAATTAGGATAGTCAAAAAGCTCGCCTAGGTGTAGATTCCACGCCTAAATTGGCACCCTTTGCTTCACCAAATAATTACAATGACCCCAATCTACCTGTCCAGCTAAATTTGCCATTAGAGGACCTCTCTGGAAGTGGAAGAGATTCTGACATTTAAGTAACATTTTGACCTGCCCGGAGAAGTAGTTGCAGGCGATTTTTAAAGATTTTTTCCGTTCTGTTGAGTTGGAGAGATCTTCAAAAATGGGTGAAAATTAGAATAAACTCTAAATCTTAATGAATTATCCTCTTGATGTTACAAAGCCCTCAGCTAAAGTTTTTTCCTTATTTTCCTTTCCTCCCTCCTTGACTAAGGTGCACTGGTACATCTTTTGCCATAAATTACCATGTAAGTTAAATGATTTACGATATGTTTTTCCAAGCATAGGACTCACCCCCCTTCCCAAAAAAGTGGGAGGAAATATTGATGCATCTTATGCAGTGAATGTGTGTGTTGGAGGGAGTGCAATGAAAGACTGGCAGGCAGCAAGTACAAGTTTAACTGCTGCCTGCCAGTCCTCCAATGCTCGGCGCACACACCACCATACTTTACAGTGCTTCCACGCCAACGTTCCTAGCTTCAGCGGGTGGGAGTGGTCTATGCATGCTCTGTGTCTATTCATAAAACGCTGGCTGTAAAAAGGTCATGTCCACCGCCAAAGGCAGGAATGCAATGCTTGATGCGCTGTAAGGTATAGGTGTGTGTGTGTGTGTGGAGCTGGGCAATGGGGGATGCCACGCACTGCCTGTAATGGGGGAGGATGCTGTACACTGCCTGTAATGAGGGGGTGCAACACACTGCCTGTAATGGGGGATGCTACACACTGCCTGTAATGGGTGATGCCACACATTGCATAAAATGGGGGATGGCATACACTGTAATGTGATGATGCAGGACATTGAGTGTAATAGGATGATTGGGGGGGGGCTGCACACTGTCTATAATGTGGTGATTGGTAGGGGGGTATTTTAGCACACCAATCGGTTTGGAATATTGCATTCTACTGTCAGGTGCGTCTTATGGAGAGGATGCCAGTTATTAATATTTATATATAGAGGTTTGTCATCTTTTGTGGCTTTGTAAAATGTCACCATAAACTGTTACTAACATGGACCCACTATTACAGAAACATAATAAGTACAGCAATCCATAGAGGAATGTCATAATTTATTTTCAGTACAGTTATACTTACTTGGAAGTATTAATTGGTTTTGGGTCAAAATTTCCTTCCGAATCCACTGACATCTGCTTCTCTGGAGTTGCTTTGATTCTGGTGTCAACATAATCTGGTGGTAGCGCTCCAGCTATTGCGCTGAGACAAGGCATGCACATTCTGAA
This sequence comes from Gastrophryne carolinensis, assembly GCA_027917425.1. Lineage (NCBI taxonomy): Eukaryota > Metazoa > Chordata > Amphibia > Anura > Microhylidae > Gastrophryne > Gastrophryne carolinensis. The sequence goes on along the minus strand of CM051244.1, from coordinate 114,682,793 downwards.
GAGTTCAGCATCATACTTCTGCAGGAGAGATAGGAACTGGTTGGAAAGTCCCACAGAAAAACATGCAATCTGTTAGTGACAGAGACACAGCCAGAGCACAACAGCAAATGGAGAAGACATTTAGTAAAGTAGACCCACATTTAAGCTGCAGAAGTCATTCATAAAAGCATGCAAGAAATGGGTCAACCACGTGAGCAATAACCACATCAACATTAGAAAATAACTGTGATTTCATTGCGCTAGCCACCTCTCTTAAAAAGAGCAGAACAGAAAAAATAACCCAACTAACAGTTAGTCTAGAACAGCTACAAAAGGCATGGAAGGTGAACCCCACTAGGGAACTTAAACCGGACCTTCAGCGTGATTTAATGAAAAGCCCAAACTCTTAATAAATGATTCCCCAGCATCTAAAATTAATATATTTTATGTTTTTAGTCACTAACTTATTATTCTTTCCCCCACTGGGCTGCAACTCTGTTCAGGAATTTAGGATACGGGCGCCGCCATCTTGAATCAGAAGCATCACATTTACTGAGGAGAGGAGAGTGGGATAAGGTACAGGGGGGCAGGTTATAGCTGTGCTTTGTTCAGACAGAGCAGAGCTGGGGTCAGGAAAAGGTCAGCAGTCCCAGAATGCAGAGCAGCACAGTCAGGAGGCACTTCCTGTTTGCAGGCTGCCTGATAAGATGGCGGCTTCCATAAGCCGCCATCTTGGATGTTTAAAGGCTCATAACATGCAGTAGATGTAGGTAGGATGATTTTTAATGTGGACAATCTGTATGTACAGGTTGGGGGAAACATATAAGATAGACTCTTATTCAGAGTGAAGGTCCGCTTTAAGAAGAAAGTAGATGAGGTCAATATGCAACTTAATGTGTTGTTAGATGAGATAGCAGAAAGGAAACTTAGATGGGGTAGGCAGAGGATGTATGCAAGGGCTAATAAGCCTGATACCCCTCTAGCTAACAGACTTCGATACTCTGGGCCGAGGCAGACCCCAATCTCGTTACGGACCGCTGAGGGGATCTGCACTGCTAACCCTATCAAGATCATTGGCATTTTCAAGAAAATGCTGGGTAAGCTCTACGAGGCACCTCACGCATTCCCCCGAGAAAGGGCTGCCAACTTCTTTGACTCTATCTCGCTCCCCAAGGTACTGGAAATTCATAGAATTAACCTTGAGGCTGGGATCTCTGTCCCGGAAGTGTTGAGAGCGATCAAAAGCTTTAAAACATCTAAGGCACCAGGGCCTGATGGCTTCACAACCTTTCATTACAAGAAATACGCTACAGAATTAGCCCCTCACTTAGCAAGAATGTTTAATTCCCTCACAGAAAGGAATATGTTAAATCGAACCTCCTTGGAGGCATACCTAAGTATGATCCCGAAACCGGATAAGGATCACCTAAATCCACAGAACTATAGACCCATATCCCTGCTTAATGTGGACCTCAAAGTACTGGGGAAAGTGTTGGTATCTAGGATTAATGAGTTTCTGGGCGCCCTGATTGGGAAGGACCAGGTAGGGTTTGTACCTAATAGGCAAGCTTCAGATAACATTCGTAGAGTAATCCATTTGATCAAGCTAGCCCAACAGAGGGACATTCATAGTCTTTTATTGTCATTAGATATGCAAAAGGCTTTTGATTCCCTTTCATGGGACTATATGTCCTCTGCCCTTCAGAAGTGGGGATTTGGAAATAACTTTCTAGCATGGATACGGTCGATATACTCGTCTCCCTCAGCAAAAGTCCAGTATGGAGGTTATCTTTCTGAGTCATTCCCAATCAGTAGAGGCACGCGGCAGGGGTGCCCGCTCTCCCCTGTATTACTTGTCTGGGCTCTGGAGCCACTAGCAATAGCAATCCGGGCACACCCAGATATAACAGGAATAGAGTTAGCAGGGGACCACCATGAAGCATGTCTCTTTGAAGATGACATTTTGTTAGTCCTTTCGCGGCCCCATATCTCGATACCCAATGTCCTCCACCTCCTAGAGGGTTTTTCGCAGATTTCGGGCCTTAAAGTTAACAAGGAGAAATTTTTGGGGCTTAATCTTAACATCCCTTCACAGGCCTTGAGGTCACTCCAATCTAACTTTCCCTCTCGATGGGCTCCAGGGACATTATCATACCTGGGGGTTAAGGTCACTCCCCACTACCACACTCTGTACCAGGCCAATTACCCCCCCCCCCTTTCGATCACTGAAAACTATGCTTGAATCTTGGCGGGGACACGAGATTTCATGGATAGGGAGAATAAATGCTGTAAAAATTACCCTATTGCCCAAAATGCTCTACCATTTCAGGACACTCCCTGTGCATGTCCCCTCGCACCAAATCAAAAGCATGCAAAGTAGTATCATGAGATTCATTTGGGGAAGCACCAGGCCGAGGGTAGCCAAGACTACTATGTTTCGGCATAGGATGAAAGGTGGGCTGGGGGTACCATGTGTGAATAGATATTACTTAGCCGCGCAGATCGCGCAGCTGCATAGCTTGCATCTTGAAGTGGAAACCCCTCTTTGCCTTGGCATGCAACCCCACCCCTATAGACAGCCTAATCTGGACTCCACCACAGTACAGACCTCGCATCACATGCCCAATCTTGACCCACTCCCTTCGTACGTGGGACGGGGTGAAATATTCAGGGAAGCTGGTCTCACCGCACCTCCCAGCAATGCGAATGTTCAGAAATCCCTGGCTCCCCCCAGGGATGGAGAGCCTGGAGGCATTTATGTGGTGGAGGAGAGCGGGCATTAGTAAAGTGCACCATTTGTTAGATGGGGAGGAATTAGCTTCTTGGCCCACCCTAATGTCCAGAGAAAATGCACCACCTGCTGAATGCTTCAGATATCTTCAGATCCGTCACTGGCTGGCTCCCTTACTAAAAAAACAAACTCCTGGGGTAGATATGACGATCTTTGAGAAAGGGTGCCTTCGGGGGGGTACCAATGCCAGGCCTCGCTTCAATGATTTACACTCACCTTACAGCGCTACCACCTGGTTTGAAGCATGGATATATGGTCAGATGGGAAACGGATTTGAACCTAGTGCTGGACAGGAAGGGCTGGATGGACATCTGGGCAGGAATTAATAAATGTTCCATAAATATCACCACGCTAGAAGCGGCATATAAGATGCTCACGAGGTGGTACTTGGTGCCGTCACGCATGGCAAAAGCAGTCCCAGGGTATCCAGCAACCTGCTTCCGAGGCTGTTCCATGGAAGGGACGGTCCTTCATATTTGGTGGGAGTGCCCGAAGGTCAGAAAGTTTTGGTCTCGGGTTTTTGGCCGGCTATACACTCTTCTGCATACTAATTTGTGAAGAGACCCCTGGGTTGCCTGCCTTGCTACACGTGAGACCAGTCTGCATCACTAAATTTCAATATGCTTTGCTGACCCAAGTTATGCTAGCGGCAAAATTAGCTATTGCAAGCTCCTGGAAAAAAGGTAATGTCCTGTTCCAGATGGTTAAAGAAAGGCTGAATGATATCTTTATCAATAAAAAACTGACCAGCATTCTGAGAGATTCCCACGAGAAATTTATAAATACTTGGAGCCTGTGGATAGAATACTCGTTTCCAAACCTGAGGGAGAGCTTGTTACATTAAAAAGCGGCCTGTGAAACTTTTTTTTTTTCTTTTTCTTCTCTTCGGCTTTCTCTCTCTATCCCTTCCCCTGTCTTTCCACTCCCCCCCCCTTTCCTACTTTTACCATTCCCCTGAGCCACGATCCTTTCCCCACCCCCCCTCCGGCACTAAAGGGACGGCGGTGTAGTGAGCTCGGGACAGGAGGAGACCACCCACCTGTCCGTCAGATAGAAGAATAATGACCACTTGTCAATAGGCTGAAATTTTTTTTAACTCCTTATGTCGATGCTCAATTATGCCTCAGTAACCTTATAATACTTTAAATGTGCCTTAGCAATTCATTGAAACCGATGTACCTGTATGAGACGGCGGATTAAGAATGACAACTTGTATTTTGTGTACCTTTTTATTTGTAAAAAGTACAATATGTCATGCTGACAACTTATATACCAAAAAATGACAATAAAAAGAATGAAACAGAAAATAACTGTGATGCCAATAAAGCAACGATAGATGGACCCAAGAAGAGGGGTCAAGTTTCAAGCAAAGCAATAACCTGGAGGAATAAAGGTATTGTTGTTTAGCCAAAATCTCCACAGAACACATAAAAATCCAAAATAGCATCAGATTTACCAGCTTTTCTTTAGTTTTGTGTCGTCACGACACAAAACTAAAGAAAAGCTGGTAAATCTGATGCTATTTTGGATTTTTATGTGTTCTGTGAAGCTAGTAGACTCGCACTGTGGCTATCCATTTATATCTTAACCCTCCTTGCTCTGCCTCCCTCCCCTGGCATGGAGGCAGAAAGGGGGGTTACCAAAACATACGCCCTTACCTCAACCAGACTCAAGTGCTGGTGCTCAGGGGACTGTTGCACAGAGTGGCATCCCCATGCTCTGTGCGTACTCCTGCTTGCCTTCCCACTTGAGCGAGAGATGCCGTTTTGTACAGCCTCTCCAAGATGGCTCTGCTAAAGCACAAGATACCGGGGCACTGGATTATGGATTTTGGGAGCACTGAGGGACATGGGCATCCATGCGACCACATTTGAAGCATGGTTGTGGAAAAATGAAAAGGAGGGGTCAAATTTTGGAGACCTGCTACAGATTCTACAGTGCACTGTAGGAAATGGAGGAGAAGCACTTGGGTCAGGCTAGACTCCAGTCAAATAACCTTACTAACCTGACTAACACAGGATCAGGCATATTGCACTAATACTATGTCCCGCATATTTAAAGTGTTTAACAAGGCAAAAGTAAAAAAATACCATTTTGTGATTACTCACCTGTAAAATGGGTATTATAAGTATGTCACACACCCCGCTTCCAATATTCATGACATATGGGTTATGGTCCAGTAGAGGGCGAACTTCTGCGGAGATGAAAGCAAAAAAGAAGCCCCTCCCCGTCCATAAATACCTGGGACCTCTCACACATTCCCCAGTATATGAAAGCAGTAAGGAGTCCAGGAAGAGCCAATAAAACATTCTTAACAATAAAAGGTTCACCATATCAAGGATCCAGAATACCAAAGGGCGGGATGAAGCAGGGTGTGTGACATACTTATAATACTCATTTTATAGGTGAGTAAACACAAAATGGTGTTATTCCAAGTATGTCACACACCCCGCTTCCACTATTCATGACATATGGGACATCCAATAGCAGTGTCCGTCATGGGTGGGGATCCAAATACAGCAAAAAATGCACCAATTTAAACCACTGCAGCTTGCAGAACCTTGCGGCCAAAAACAGCATCCGCTGAGGCCCGCACATCAACCTTATAAAACTTGGAAAAAGTATGAATGGAAGTCCAAGTAGCAGCCTTACAAACTTGTTCAATAGAAGCCTGGTGCTGAAAGGCCCAGGAAGCCCCAACAGCACGAGTAGAATGAGCAGTGATCTTAAAAGGAGGAACCCTTCCCTTAGCGGAATAGGCCCCAACAATGGCCTGACGTATCCATTTACTAATGGTAGACTTGGCTGGCGCCAAACCTTTCCTGGGCCCGGAGGGCACCACAAACAAGGCGTCCGTCTTATGAAAAGGAGAAGTAGCGACCAAATAGTACTTCACACAACGAACCACATCCAAAGAGTGCAAAACCCTCTCCTTGTCATTGCTAGGCCTAGGACACAAGGAAGGGAGAACTACATCCTGATTGAGATGGAAAGCGGAAACCACCTTAGGAAGGAAATCTGGTTTAAAACAAAAAACTACCTTGTCCTGGTGTCTCTCAAAGTAAGGGGCCTGAATAGACAGAGCCGCCAACTCAGAGACATGCCAAACAGAAGTAATAGCCACCAAAAAGGCCACCTTTTGAGTGAGCACAGAAAGTGCCACATCCTGCATCGGCTCAAAAGGAGGCCCCTCGAGGGCCGAGAGAACCAAATTAGGTCCCAAACGGGAACCAAAGGCTTTCTAGGGGGCCGAACATGAGTGACCCCTTGGAAAAAAGTCTTGACCAGATGATGCAAAGCAAAGGACCTTTGAAAAAAGACAGCCGGGGCAGAAACCTGACCCTTCAAAGTACTGAGCTGGAACCCCAGATCCAGACCGTGTGGTAGAAACTCCAAAATCCTAGGAATCGAAAACACCATGCAAGGTAAGGCCCTAGCCTCACACCAGTCAATATAGGACCGCCAAGTCCTATAGTAAATGGTAGAGGAAGACCTCTTCCTAGCTCTAATCAATGTCTGAATAACCGCCTCCGACAAACCTTCCTCCCTCAGGATGAAGGTTTCAGCAGCCACGCCGTCAAAGCAAGCCTTTGTAAATTGGGGTAACGTAGCTGACCCTGAGAGATCAGATCCGGAAACAGGGGCAGCCTGTAATCATCTACCGCCAGTCTTACGACGTCTGCAAACCAAACCTGTCTTGGCCACCTTGGGGCCACCAGAATTGCTGGTGCCCCCTCTAGAGCCAGCTTGCGCACTACCTTGCCTACCATGGAGAAGGGGGGAAACAGGTACAGAAACCCCAGATCCCTCCAGGCAAGGGACAAGGCATCCACTGCCAGGGCCAGAGGATCCTGAGACAGAGATACAAAGGTTGGGAGCTTGTGATTGTGCCAAGAGGCAAAGAGATCCACCTCCGGAGTCCCCCACTTGTGCCCGAAATACCCTGTGGTTGAGAGACCATTCCCCTCGGCAAGAGAATCCCCTACTCAGTGAGTCCGCCTCCGTGTTCTCCACTCCCGGAATGTACACTGCCGAGATGCAAGGAACATTGCTCTCCGCCCATGTCAGAATCAGAGAGACTTCCCTAAGGGCACTCCTGCTGCGAGTCCCTCCTTGGTGATTGATGTAAGCTACCGCAGTTCGATTGTCTGATCGAACCTGAACCGGTAAGCCCTGTAGGTGGAATGTCAGACGTGACAGAACCAAACGGATAGCTCTGAGCTCCAAGACATTGATGGGGTTGTGAGCCTCCTGAGGGCCCCACAACCCCTGGAACTGATGATCCTTCCAGAAACCTCCCCAGCCCGACAGGCTGGCATCCATGGTAACCGTCTCCCAACAAGGGGCCAGAAAGGATCTGCCCCTCATCAGAGTGCTTGGTTCCAGCCACCACTGAAGGGACTGCCGAACCCTGGGAGACATCAGAAAAGACTGATCCAAAGACTGTGGACATCTGTCCCATTTCAGCAATAGATGGAGTTGAAGCGACCTCATGTGGAACTGAGCAAAGGGGACTGCCTCGAAGGAGGCCACCATCAAACTTACCAGAGTCATCCCTAGCCGGATAGAAGGGCCCTCGTGGTCAGGAGAACACGTATCAGATCCTGAACCCTCTGCACCTTTGGCTGTGGTAGGAACACTCTGGCCTGACTGGTATCCAGATTCATGCCCAGAAAAGAGATCTCCCTTGATGGGGAGAGAGAAGACTTGGGGTGGTTGATCACCCATCCGAACCTTTCCAGCGTCGCCACCACCGTCCTGGTGTCCAACTCCGCCTGGCAGAGGGAAGAAGCTGTAATGAGTAGGTCGTCCAGATACGGCACATTGCGAATGCCCTGGGCTCTGAGCAGGGCCATTATGCCCGCCAGAACCTTGGTAAACACCCTTGGTGCTGAGGTCAGCCCGAACGGAAGGGCCACAAACTGAAAATGCTGATCTCCAACCACGAACCTGAGAAATCCCTGGTGTGCTGGGAAAATTGGTACATGAAGGTAAGCATCCTTGATGTCTATGGACGTCATGAAATCCCCCTGACGAAGGGAACCGATGGCTGAGCGCAGTCTCCATGCGGAACTTCTTGGTTCTAATGAACCTGTTGAGAAGCTTCAAATCCAGAATGGGTCTTATGGAGCCATCCTTTTTGGGAACCGTGAAGAGGTTGGAATAATAGCCCCGGCTTCTCTCTGAAAGAGGCACCGGGCATATGACCGCCATGTCCAGGAGATTCTTTACAGCCAACAGGAGCCCCTGCGCCGCCGAGGATCCGATGGCACCCGAGACCTTAGGGATCTGGGAGGAGGCCAGTACTCGAACTCCAGTTTGTACCCAGACGAGACCACTTCCAATATCCACTTGTCTGTGACCTCCTGGGCCCAGACCTGGAAGAAGAGCCGCAGCCGTCCCCCCACCCGCAAGGGTGAGGGTGCCTCTTCATTGCTGAGCCAGCTTGGCAACGGGCTTGGGCTTGGAACCCCAGGTAGAGGCCGGACGGGCGTGTCCCCTGCCTCTGTTCCAGGAATCACCTCTGAAGCTAGAGTAGGCAAGACCTCTGCCCACTCTGGCACCGCGAAAGGAAGGATTGAAGGAGCTTGCCCCCCGAAAGGAGCGACGCTGCTTCTTACGCTGAGGCAGCTTCCCACCTTTTGCCACAGAATCCAATTTGTCACCAAACAGCCGCATACCCAGGAAGGGCAGTGCTGTGAGTGAACTCTTGGCCGCTATGTCAGCCTCCCACTGGCGTAGCCATACCCATCGATGCATGGCCAGCAGCAGAGCCGAGGTCCTACTACACATGATAATAGTGTCGTCCATAGCCGCCAACACAAAGTTCATGAACAATTCACACCTCTTAAGGGCTGTGAATTCAACACTGGCCGGGTTGAGTTGGGACCCTTTTAACATGTCCCTAACCTCAGACCTGGTAGCCACAGCCACGAGTACACAAACAGGCCGCAAGTCTGAACCCACACTGGCAAAGGCATGGCATGCCATCTGATCAACGCGCTTATCCTCGCCATCCTTAAGGGTAGTGGCGTCAGGAGTATGTACAATGGAGGTGTTGGACAATCCTAAGATGGGCGCATCGACCTCAGAAGGGAAAGACCATCGCCTCACCGCGTCCACCGGGAAGGGATACTTCCTATCCCATCCCTGCGGAACATCGGGAAGCCGACTCGGCTTCTCCCATTCTCTAAGAATCATGCTATCAAAATGATCCTGATTTGGGAACTCCAAGCGGGGCTTAGATGAGCCAAAGAATTCCCCCTTCTTCGGAGGGGCCTCCGCTGGAGTGGAAACATCCAGAACCTCTAAGAGATGGGCCAGGACTTTGGAGGTATCCACAGCATCCCCCAGCGCCTGCCCGGCATCAGAATCAAGGAACTGCAGTTCTTCAGTCTCAGATTCCCCAAACAATTCCCCCTCCTCAAGAGGGGAATAATCAGACCAGTCAGGGGAGTCATAATCATCAAAATCAAGTACCAGCGTAGACGGTGACAGATGCCTTTTCTTAGCAGGGGCTTTTCTGCCCACCGAGCTAGAAATAATTTTCTCTAGGTTGGCCAGCCTGGCACATACATCAGAGTGCGACTCCCCACTAATGACAGTGTCAACTGGGGTACAGATAATGCGGGGTGGGGTGGGAGATGAGACGGCGGCACTGACCCAGACGCCTGGGATCCCGACTGCCGCATTATAGCCTGTTGGGCACATGGTATGCAAATTAGTACATTTTCCCCCGCAAGGGGTACCCCACAACCCACACACAGCCGGGACTGTCCCGAAGGGAGCCCGAGCCTGGTATCCTGTGGAGCCTCCATATGGTTATTTTTAAAAGGTAGTCGCAATGACCAGAGGGAATTACGCTGATAAGCAACCCGGGATGTCCCTTTAAGTCCCAAGTGGGAGGATTTTTGGGGTGCCCAATTTACTCTAGGGACCCTAGGACCGGGAGAACCCCCTTTTAAGCAGGTAGCAGGGAGTCCTCCTGAAAGACACAAGCAGTGGTCATAAACACATGTGCACACACACACAGATAAAGAGCAAAATATCCAACAAATAGTTAATCACACAGTGTGACCTGCGCTGCCCCCAGCTGAAGGGAACACAATTATGCTGAATAATAATGAAAAAGCGGGGCCCCAGGAGGGCACTCACGTGTCACACAAGATGGTAGCCAGTAGCACAGCACTCCCAAGAGAGAGAGAGAGGGAGAAGGAAGGGCGGGCAGCGCGGATCGCGCGCCGCGCCTAGCCCCGCCCCTTCCCTCACAAACAGCAGCGCGGTACCCAGCTATAGGCTGGGTTCCGCAAAAAGCACCAACAGAAAGGGGCGGGCCGCGGCAGCTCGCAAGCGCCCGGCCCCACCCCCTCGACACCGCAGCTTGAGGGGAAGAAGCTCCCCTCAGCGTATAATAAAAGATGCGATCTGTGCGCACCACAAGCACACTATATCACACACACACAGTATAAAGAGTGAAAAGCTGAGTAGGAAAAGCCCCCCCCCCCCCCGGAGGGCTACGAGGGGGACCCGGAAGGGGGGGAGATCCCGCACCATGGGTGTAAGGGATATACACATAAATATATATTAATAAATGTATATATATATATATATATATATATAGGGACAGGGCATCCCAAACCGGGATCACCAACCCAGATTCCGCCTAACCCTTAATATGGGGTCTCACGGGGGAGCATGGCTCCCTGAACACCTATTAAGGTGATTCCTACCCTCACCCGGACCTGCAGCCGAGGCTGGGAGGCTAGTATAGGGACTTACAATATAAAGGTCCGGGCAGAAATAGGGCAAAAAATGGCCGGGTGCAAGCCCGGCTTACCTGCAAGGAAGAGCAGCATACATCTTCTGACTTGCTCACCGTCCTGCAGAGAAGGAACCGGGGAATGTGTGGGAGGTCCCAGGTATTTATGGACCGGGAGGGGCTTGTTTTTTGCTTTCATCTCTGCAGAAGTTCGCCCTCTACTGGACCATAACCCATATGTCATGAATAGTGGAAGCGGGGTGTGTGACATACTTGGAATAAGTAGCTTACATTTCAAAGTGTGGCTCCAATGCTGTCATCCCTCTCATCTCTGCTTCCCGAATGAGGAAAATCACTTCCTCACTCCTGCCTGCGTCCCCACCCCACCAATGTGGTCCATCAATCACAGCCCAGGACTAAAGAGTGCTAAAACGCCCCCCAAGAGTCTTCAATGGTGAACTTAGCACCGTCATACGAGCAGCTCTAAACCCCTGCTGCCTCCCCATTGTAAACAATGCCACATGACATAGTCATAGCGGGCAACTCTTATTGGATGAGAGTCCTGTTGAAGTGGGGAAGGGTGGGTTTTATGGGCACCCTGGGGGGGGGGGGAGTTCACAGAATAGGGCATCCCAATTCAGAATGCCCCAGGAAAAAGACAATGGCCGAATATTGAATATTTTAGATTCCACGATGGCCGCTGCTTGGTTTTGTTTCTCTTTAAGCCTGTAGTATGACCGTGCAGGCCACCTCCATTTGGTTTGAATCTGATTTTAATGGATTGTAATATGTATATAAAATAAATTGTTTTTTAATATAGAAGAGCTAAGTCTGTTTGGCACATTTTTTTGATAGTTTGATATTATGCCAGTGACCTATGACCATTCCATTCAAACATCAGACTGCATCCAGCAAGTGTTTTTCTAAATATTGAGCAAAGGCTTATAAAAACACAGGCTGTTTTGGGGCACTGGACTGGGAATAGATGGTGACTACATAAGCTTCTTTTCTGGGAATGGGATCACTTTACCCCATGCAGATGTTGTGAAATAGCATGCAAATGCTGCACTCCTGAACTGCACAGGAGAGGCCACCTTGCTACAAAGCTGGCAGTCCTGCTTCTGGAAAACCTCTGGCAATCATCCTAGCCAGTGGTAGTAAGCCATCAGTTGTTATGACTCATTATTGCTCTGCTCAGGACAGAGAGCACCTAGAAACACTTTCCACTGCTTAAATGCTCTGTGGCTTCTCTCTTGCACAGAATTACTTTCTCCCACTAGCTGTTGATTGCAGCTCAGCTACAATGTGGCTAGCAGTGTGCAAGTGGAGGCTTTACCCCCATACCCTCACTCATGCTCATGTGTAAACAGGGCTCTCAGGTGAGTAGCAAAATGAATGCTCACCATGCAATCCAGGAGCAAAGCATTTGCAAATATATTTCACATCTGCATGGGGTTAAACCCTCTCAAACAGCATCCCGATCGTCAGGAGGGGGCTAGCAATTTATTACACTAAATTTTTTAACGGGAGGTTAGCCTTAAATACTGCCCTGGTGGTTGTTTGCTGTGCTACTGAAGGTGTGATCACGCACTATTATGTGCCTGTCCCAAGGTGTATATCAGTTTACTTATTTTTATAGAATATACAGTATATGTTATTTGCATTGGAACTAGATATTTACACTTTAACGCCATTCACTTTAACACAACTAACCATTTTCACCCTGAACAAATATCACACCCAAAACAAAGCAAGACACCATGCCTCTTTGAACAGATTTCTACTTATTGTTATGGCTGCTTTCATGCTACTTGTAAAGAGTCCAGAATTGCTGCAACATGTTATCGTAATCTTTACCTTATAGCAGTCTTTGAATATATATATATATATATATATATATATATATATATATATATATATATAAAATGTTTAGTGATTTCAGGAGATCATGGCTGGCTCAACAGTGCCAAGGCTGCTCTCTTTTCTAGAAATAACTGAGCTTGGAAAATAACGATTTCATTATCTCCTGTCAGCCATCCATTCCTAGTAGGCTTAGACAGCTCAAGTAAATCTGCCTCCATGTAGGATCCTGGCTATAAAATGGAGCATTATAAAGGCAAATTAAATATTAAGGCTTTCATTTACATGGTGCACACCTATGTTGCAATGAATCCGCCAAGCTGTGTTATTCTAATCTACCCTTACAATTCATGTCGCTTTGTCATTCCATCACACGTTCACCCCGAACACCTGTCAAATTTTGTCATGAACGTGTCACAAACACGGGTGAGTCATCTGTGATGGGCCACCTGGTATTACACACAGATAATAAACCCAGTGCAGTGCAGTTGGCAGTTTTAGAATAAGTTTTAGAATAAGAATCATCAAATACTAGAAGCTCGTTTACAAAGATATTTTTTTTAACCTCACATCGACAGCTGTGGATATGAAGAGAGAAGTCCACCTCATAATTCATAACGGGCTTAAAAGAGCACTATCACAAACAAATAGTCCAATAATTAATATCCATAATAAATATATTAAGAGAAGAGGTTACTTATACACCCTGCATTAAAAAAATCCAGCCAAGCCTGTATCTATCTTTTACTAAAAGAATGAAGAATGGGGGGGGCAGATTATAAATGTACAATAAAGGTACAATGGTACAAGATATCTGCTTTTATGGGGGAGAAACTGCTCAATTCTAGGAGCCAGTCTATGCTGGGATAACAGTTTATTACTATTAAAATTCTTCTCTTGTGTGTAAATGTTTTTACCCATCATGCAATGACTTGGCCAGATACTGTTTCCACCCGGCTGGCTCAGAAGACATGCATTGGAAAGGAGCAGATCAACCCTTTAAAAGTGAAATTAGAGAATATAAAGGCTGCAGAACCCAGCTAATATAGAGACACACGCAGTAGACCATTCCTTAGGCCATTTTAACTGCTGCCAATCTGTAGAATGTAATGAGGAGGGTGTTAAAAAAGCTGCTAAGCAGCGAAACATGTTCACCCAATAATATGGAATATGATGACACAATGCAATAATCAAGAATTTGATTACTAATGAATTCCTTATGCATTGTACACAAATGTTGTAGATCCAGTTGCTCAGCAGCAAAATTACAAAATAATTTTTTAATAAAGTTTTTTTTTAATAATAAATAAATTATGACAAATTATGTAAGGTAAATGAGGGAGGTAGCAGATAAAAAAAAGTGGTAAGGACCATCTGGAATCTTCCAATGCATTTAAGTACTGTATCTTTGATTACCCCTCCACTTTACCAGCAATAAAAGGAAGGGTGGAAAAGATACAACTTAGTTGTTAAAAGAGCTTGCCCTGTCCAAACCTATAAGAAATACCCTCAAAAACCTGTCACCCCGGAACAGTATAGGAAAACTGCAATCTTGGCCAGGATTGTTTTCATTTGGAGTGTATCCTCTCACTGTCCAGCTTATTTAATTCCTGTACTGTTGCCGCATTTGAAAATTGCAAAACTGTATATCTATAGACAATCTAAATTGTTACCTTAAAACGGATCTTCACCCTGAATAAGAGCCTATCTTATATGTTTCCCACACGCTGTACATACAGATTGCTCACATTAAAAATAATCCTACTAACATAGAAAGGCCCCTTCAATTAGGGATTGGTTTAACGAGGTTATATCCACTAAGGAAATGGAGGATTTGACTCTGTCCCCACACGATAGAGACGATCAATTTAGGAATACCTGGCTCCCGTGGCTAATCTTCCAGGATTCTGGGGAATTTCGCACGCTGGCAGGGGATGTCCCGACGGGATCAGCAGCAATTTCAGATGAGTTACAGGCGATAGAGGGGATATGTGAGGTGGGCAGGTCCACACACTGGCGGGAACCAGAGGGCAGTAAGGAAGGGGGAATACCACCCTATTGTGCTTTCCTACCCTGTAACCCTCCCTCATCATTTACCCCCACAACCTACCCCCCCTTATACCCTCTCTCCCCTGTAGTCCGAACGGATTCGAGAAAAGTCAAGCAAGAGTTAATAAGGGGAGGAATGGGCCCCAGTTTGCTAAAAAGAGATGGGATATGATCATAACAAGGAAAAAGCACACATTAAGCGCTCACATAGTCTAAAAATAAGCATTGTGCAATAAAAAGAATTTCGAAAAGATCTAGATGACTATGCAACAGTTGATATGATAATGAACTTGTGTTAAAGCTTTTGTAAATTGTTGGTCTGATGACGATAATATTCCTAACATGTTAAGACTGTAAGATGTGATTTGGATCCGTGAACAATTCTACTTCTACCCTTCTTTTCCTGTTGATCTACCCTTTGTTGTATATGACAAAACTAAATAAAGAATATTAAAAAAAAAATAATAATCCTAGCTGCATCTACTGCATGTTATGAGCCTTTAAACATCCAAGATGGAGGCTCATGGAACATCAGGCAGCCTGCCAACAGGAAGTGTCTCCTGACTGTGTCTCTCTGCATTCTAGGATTGCTGTCCTTTCCCTAACCTCAGAACTGCTCTGTGTGAGCAAAGCACAGCTATAACCCCATCCCCTGCACTTTATCCCGCTTTCCTCTCCTCAGTATGTGTGATGCTTCTGAGGCAAGATGGTGGCGCCTGTATCCTAGAGTCCTGAACAAAGTAGCAGCCCAGGGGAGGAAGGAATAATAATCAAGCGATTAAAAATGTAAAATATATTCATTTTAGATGCTGGGGAATAGTTTTTTAGGGGTTGGGGCTTTTCATTAAATCATGGTGAAGGTCCGGTTTATGGACTCAACTCCATTTCTGTTACTGTTTACTGCATAAAACCTATAACTTTAAAGCAGTGGTACTCAATCCTCCTTCTCAAGGGCCACTAACAGGCCAAGTTTTGCAGATCTCCACACTGATGCGTAGGTAGGGTAATTAGTTCTATAGCCCTGTCGGAGCACTAATGACGTCACCCGTGCATCTGTGTGGAGATCAAAACATGACCTGTTGCTGGGCCCTGAGAAGGAGGGCTGGGGATCCCTTCCTTAAAAGCATTATATATGCTTGTATGTATATACAAAGGTGAGTGCATGTGAGGTGGTAGGAAATGGACATCAGTGAGGCAGTAAAACTCTAGGTAAACTGAGGTGTGGTGGGAAGTGGAGAAGCAGAAACAGGAGATGAGCAGAGGTGAGGCAAGCTTGGGTGGGATTCTTGTATTCTAAACACTCAAATTGTAGTCTATATACTGCTATATAAATAAATGATTATAATAATTTTTAGAATTACGGTAGGGAAAGGGTAGCTCTGACAGTTAGTTTTATCGCCATCGTGTGACTTGCTAGGATGAAGCTGGATTATGCAAGATCAAAATAAGTAAATTATCTCTGTGCAAATGAAATATAATTGTGAGAAATGGTGGATTTGATCTATCATCTGTGTGCACTGTTGAGTTTCTGGCGTTGCCATTTTTTATTGCCCTATCTTGCAGGCTTTTATTACGTTCTTTTGCCATTTATTCCCCTACTGGCTCTTCCGCAAATGTACAGTACCTGAAGTACCTGTTTATATAAGGTTTGGTGCTACCACCACCTTCTGAATTGTCCTTTAAAATGTTCATGATTGGTCTTTTCAGACCAGCACTATACTTGTTCTGTGTTTGACCCGTCATCATTTTTGCTTGCATTTATTTCTAATGGTGTTGACTCTTCATGCCATTGTGAATTTTCTGCCTTTGCTGTCTACCCCATGCCTATGACCACTGGGGGGGGGGGGGGCAACACAAGGTTTAAGGTGATGCTAAACAAGGGGAGGTACATCAGGTATATTGTCAACATCCTTGCTGCCCTTCTCATTGTGGATGATTTTCTGGTCTCTGCTTCTTTTGTGGTCAAATCCTGTTTACCACACGTTTGTTTCAGATAACTTTCACATTTTTAAACCGGAGCTACACATGAAATGGTGATAGTGTGATAATGAGATAAAGCTAGCATGTAGGTAAAGAACCTTTTTTTTTGGGAACATTGGATCATGCAATCAGGAAACACAGGTGATCACTAGACTGCATCTTCAATTCACTAAATAAATTAAAACGGGAAAAGGAAGGAAGCATGTGGCAGACAGCTACAGCTTTTAAAGATGAACATAGGTGTCACGGACCGGGTGTGGTGGCAAAGGTGTGGATTCGCTGTGACTGTGTTACTGACAGCGAGTGCCGCGTCAGGGGAGCAGAGTCTAAGAGGCCACCGGTATTCACCAGAGCCGGCCGAAAAGCAGGTTGGTCTTGCAGCGGCGAGTGACCCCCAGGTCGCTATCCCCCAACAGCGGCTCAGACACACAGTCAGCCGAGGTAATGCGCGGTACAAAGGAGGCAGGCAAAAGGCGATGTCAAAGTTCAAGCAGAGGTCAGGGGTGGCAGCACAGGTTCAGAGTCGGGGACAGGCAAAGGTCGATACATGGGTGAGCAATACTGAAAACAACAGACTTTCTGCATACAAAGGAAGACTAAGATCCGGCACTGATGGAAAAGGAAGTGCCCCTTAAATAGGGGAAGTCAATGCAGGATTGGATGACCAGGCACCAATCAGTGGTGTACAGGCCCTTTAAATTTCAGGAATCCGGCGTGCGCCCTCTAGTGGATGGGGGCGTGCGCGCACCGAACCATGCGAGGAAGCAGCACGAGGAGGAGGAAGACGGCTGGGAGCAGCCGGCGCACGGCCAGCCACGGCGCCGGAAGCCGCGGGCCCGCCGGCAGGAGCAGGTAAGGAGAGGGACCGTGGAGTGCTGCGAGATGGGCCCGCAGCGCTCGCCCTAACAATAGGCCTCTGGGGCTGGCTCTGTAGTCTAAAAGAATTTAGAGCTGGCGGATTATCTCTTCCTGGGAATTCCGATTTTGGATGCTGTGTGAAACCCTGGTGATCGGTGAATAAACTCACCTAGCATGCAATCCTACGACGCATGCATGAGCTGCATCCACGCTATGCCTCTAGCTAGGCGGGTACCTTTTGTGAATACCCCCCATAGCTAGAGGTGAGTGGACATGCACAGCAGCCCTGAATTTGATTGACAGCTTGATTTGAGTGAAAGGCCAGTCACTCAATCCACTGAGCAGCATGGCTGCACTGCTCCAGGGATTGTGTGATTGACTTGTCACTCAAAGCACAGCTTCCACTTAGAGCATCCGCCGCCACCCCCCCCCCCCCCCCCCCCCACAGTTTACATCAGAGGATGAGGGTGATCAATGGATTGGTCTACTTTAAAGCAAATATAACTAAAATTATTGACCAAACCAAGCATGATGAATGTTCAGGGATGTTTATAGTTAACAGAAATGTCATAAAAATTGAATCGTTTACCTTCCCCTTAGCTTAGAAAATACTTGTGCTAGTGAAGCTTCTAAATCTGTGTGCATTATTATTCTCAGTGGCAATTTAAGACTTAATGCCACAAATATTAAAAAGTAATCTTTTTGTTCTGTCTGGTATTAGTGGATTTAATGAAACACACTATTTTAATACATATCTGGCTTGCAACAAAAAAAAGGCAGGTACAAAAATGACAAACAATGAGAACATGTAACACAGTCACAAACATATCCAACATAGAAGATTTTATGTAACAAAAGAAAGTAAAAATACCTTATTAGAGAGAGAATCAAAAATTCCCCAGAATAGCTTCTCAGTTAGATGCAGTTCTTCCTCGGAGGCCAAACCAAAGCTGCCCCATCCAGACGGGAGGCAATAATACTTCCAGCATTGCTCATAATGGTTAGTCAAGAGCTGCAAATGTGGTAAAAAAAAAGCAAAAGTGACTATTTGTGTTAGGCCTGAATAATAATGTCTGAGGCTGGGCAATAACACATATCCCTGATGATATGTAAAATGGCTAAAGGTTTACTACGAAAGCAGATGCATGTTTAATATCATATCATGTTACTAATTACATGCCACACTAAGAAGATCTAATCACATTCCTTTTTGGTCTGTGGGGGGCTCAGACTTCCTGCTCTACAATAGGGTGTTAGTTAGGCTCTACCATCTCAGACCCCTTTCACAACCAGCTATTTGTCGCGTTGGAGTCTAAAAAAGAAAATTCTGTGAGTATTCACCTGTAGAATTGCTTTTACTATGCATGGCACGGCCTGCATCCAGAAGTCCTTACGTATGGGGTTATTCCGCCACAAGGTGGCACAGTGTACTGCAGAAGAGTTGTGGCTCCTCCCAGTACCATATAAAAATGGAATCATCATAGACTTATCCAGTGTTGACAAGCAGTAATTCAAGAAACCGGGAGATAATAAAAGTAAAAAAGGTAACAAACCCCAACTAACTTGGAACAATCACCATAAAGAGGCAACCAAGAATAACGATAACGAGGGTGGGGTGAAGCAGGCCGTGCCATGCATAGTAAAAGCAATTCTACAGGTGAGTACTCACAGAATTGTCTTTTTCCTATTGCATGGCACGGCCTGCTTCCAGAAGTCCTTACGTATGGGACGTCCAACAGCAGTGTCCGTAAGGTAGGGTGGGATCCCCAAAGAGTAACAACAGGCAGTTCAAACCACTACCGCCTGAAGTACCTTGCGGCCAAAAGCAGCATCAGCTGAGGCCTTAACATCAACCTAGTCAAACTTGGAAAAAGTATGAACAGAAGACCAAGTTGCGGCCTTACAAACTTGTTCAACAGAAGCTTGGTGCTAAAAAGCCCAAGACGCACCAATAGCATGAGTGGAATGAGCAGTAACCCTAAAAGGAGGAACCTTCCCCCTGGCAGAATAGGCCTGCTCCACCGCCTGATGGATCCACTTGCTGATAGTGGATTTAGCTGGAGGAAAGGAAGAACAAAAAGAAGAAAAAGAAGAACAAAAAGAGCGTCAGATCTCCTGAAAGACTCAGTAGCAACCAAATAAAACTTCAGAGCCCTGACAACATCCAAAGAGTGAAGGGTCCGCTCCTTGGAATTAGCAGGGTTAGGACACAAAGAAGGCAAAACAATGTCCTGATTGAGATGAAAAGCAGACACAACCTTAGGCAAGAAATCTGGCTTAATCCAAAACACCACCTTATCCTGATGCCGCTCAAAATAAGGAGGTTTGATGGAAAGCGCCGCCAGCTCAGAAACTCACCTGACCGAAGTAATGTCCACCAAAAAGGCCACCTTAAGAGTCAGAATGGGCAAAGCAGCCCCACGGATAGGCTCAAAGGGAGGACCCTGCAGAGCAGACAACACCAGATTCAGGTCCCAAACTAGTAGCATAGGCTTATGTGGCGGACGCACATGAGTAACTCCCTGGAAAAAAGTCTTAACCAACCGGTGATTGGCAAAGGATCTTTGGAAAAAAATTGCCAGAGCTGACACCTGTCCCTTGAGGGTACTAAGTTGAAGGCCCGAATCCAAACCATGTTGCAAAAATTCCAGAATCCTGGGGACAGAAAACACCCGACAAGGAAGAGACTTAGACTCACACCAGGCAATGCAAGCATGCCATATCCTGTTGTAGATAAACGACGAGGACTTCTTCCTAGCCCTAATCATGGTATCAACAACAGAAGCCGGCAAGCCCTTATCCATCAAGATGGAGGTTTCAGCAGCCAAGTCATTAAAGCCAGCGTTTGTAAATTGGGATGGCACAGTTGTCCCTGAGTGAGCAGATCTGGATCCTTGGGTAAGACATACTGATCTACTACCAACTGCACGACGTCTGCGAACCACACCCTCCTTGGCCAACAGGGGGCAACCAGAATAGTTGGTACCCCTTCCTGGGCTATCTTGCGCAGCACCCTGCCCAGCAGAGGAAAGGGAGGGAACACATAGAGGAGCCGAAACTTCGTCCAGGGCATTGCTAGCACAAGGCCAGAGGATCCTGTGACAGGGAGAAAAACCTGGGAAGTTTGTGATTGTGGCGGGATGCAAACAGGTCCACATCCGGCTGACCCCAGCGGTGACACAGGGAGTGAAATACCTTGTTACTGAGGGACCATTCCCCCAGCCGAGATGTCCCCCTGCTCAGGGAGTCTGCCTCCCGGTTCTCCACCCCCGGAATGTAAACCGCCGAAATGCAAGGGACATTCTCTTCCGACCAAGACAGTATCAGGGACACTTCCTTGAGGGCTCGCTTGCTCCGAGGCCCTCCCTGATGATTGATGTAGGCAACCGCCGTCTGGTTGTCCGAGCGGATCTGAACAGCCCGACCCCGAGGGTGTGTGGTCAGCTGAGAAAGAACCAACCTGATCGCCCTCAGTTCCAGGACTTGGGAGCATGGGCCTCCTGGGGGCCCCACCGACCCTGAAACTTCAGAGACTTCCAAAAGCCCCCCAACCGGTCAGACTGGCATCCGTGGTGACAGTCTCCCAGCACAGGGGCAGAAAGGTCCAGCCACCACGAGAGAGACTCTCTGGCCAGGGGGGGACAAAACAAATTCCTGATCCAGGGACACAGGGTCCCGATCCCAAACTGACAAGAGGTGCAACTGAAGAGGTCTCATGTGAAACTGAGCAAAGGGGACCGCCTCGAAGCAAGACACCATCAGACCCACTAACTGCATCCCTTGTTGGATGGAAGGATGGGGACACAAGAGCATAGTCCGTGTCTGCTTCTGAAGGCCCTCCACTTTCTGCTGAGGCAGGAATACCTTGACCTGAGAGGTATCCAGAGTCATGCCCAGAAAGAACCTCACCAAAGACGAAGACAGTGAAGACTTGGGATAGTTGATCACCCAGCCGAAGGACTCGAGAGTGGAGGTCACCACCAGAGTATCCTTCTCGGCCTGATGAAGAGACTGAGCCGCAATCAGAATGTCGTCCAGGTAAGGGAGGATGCGAATGCCCTGAGCCATCACGCCCACCAGCACCTTGGTGAACACCCGAGGTGATACCGAACGGTAAGGCCACAAACTGGTAATGCTCATTCTCTAGAGAGCGAACCTGAGAAATCTCTGATGACCTGGAAATATTGGCACTTGAAGATAGGCATCCTTGATGTCCACGGATGTCATGAAGTCGCCCGGGCGCAGGGTACTGACAGCCGAGCGTAGAGTCTCCATGAGAAAGTGCTTGAACCTGACAAACTTGTTGAGACCCTTCAAGTCCAGGATGGGCCTCAGGGACCCGTCTATTTTGGGGCCCGTGAACAGATTGGAGTAGAATCCTCGACCCCGTTCCTGGGAAGGAACCACGCAAATGACTCCTGCCTCCAACAGACGTTGAACCGCAAGGCGCAAACCCTGAGCTGACAGAGGGTTTTGAGACATCCGGGATCTGATGAATCTTGGGGGCGGCCAGGCTGCAAACTCTATCTTTTAACCAGAGGACACCACCTCCTGAATCCACCGGTCTGAGACGCGGAGCCTCAAGACGTGAGCAAAGAGCCTAAGCCGCCCCCCACCCATATGGGTGAGGGCGCCTCCTCATGCCTGAGGGGGCTTGGGAGAAGGTTTGGGCTTGGAACCCCATGAGAGACCGGGATGACCGCGTGGTCTGCCACGGCCCCAAGAATCCCTGCGGGTACCCGAAAAGAGGGAGCCACGACCTCCTCTGGGAGCACGAAAGGAGGGGAGGGAAGGGGAGGGCCCCCGGAAAGGCTGAGGCTGCCTCCTACGCTGAGGCAGCCTACCATCCTTGGCTAGAACATCCAGACGCTCACCAAAGAGCCGCAGCCCCGTAAAGGGGAGCCCAGTGAGAGCCTTCTTAGCGGCAGCGGCAGCTGCCCACTGACGCAGCCAAACAGAGCCGTGCATAGCCACCAAAAGGGTCGAAGCCCTACCACTCAGCCGTACCACATCACATCATCCATGGCAGTAAGGGCAAAGGCAACAAAATCAGAGCAAAGCAAAAGGGACCTAAAATCCTCCCCCCTGCTACCAGCTGTAGTGCCATCAAGGAGACGCTTGAGCTGCTTCTTAAGGGCAATAGCTGTAATGGCAGCAGTGCAGACCGGACGCAGCCCAGCCCCCACAAATGTAAAAGCATGGCAGGCCAGCTGACCCATGCGCCGGTCCTCGCTGTCCCGCAGAGTAGTAGTGTCAGGGGAAGGCATGACCTTTACTCAGAGGGGATGCCCTGCACATGGCACACAGCCGGGATTGCCCCGAAGGACCCTCGAGCACGCTATCCCCAAAAGCCTCCATATAGTGATTAACACAGGCGCAAAAGGCCAGCACAGGGTAAGGGCTAATAAAAAGCCACCCAAGGGATGCCCCCAGAAGCCAGTAAAGGGAGATGAGGGAGGGTAAGGGGTAGACCGGGAGAAACCACAACCCACAGTTGTCCCACCTGAAAGACATAAGTAAAGACACATCAGCATCCCGCAGCACATGCCCCAAGGAAACCAAAAAAAACCCCCGAAGGGGACCAAGTAGGCCAAAGGCACCAGCCGCCAGACCATAGGAGGAAGCGACAACAGCCAAATCACAGCCGCAGCTCCTGGAGGAAGAAGGGCCCCAGCCGTGCAGCAGAAGCAAAATGGCGGCGGCAGAGGAACCTTGAGGGACGGGCCGCGGGAGGACGAGGGAATGCGCGTCATCCTCCGCCCCTGCCCCCCCCCCCGAAGAGCGTGAAAACGGCGCTCACGTGACCGCGCCGGCGTCCTCACACAGCAAAAAAACACCTCACAGCTATAGCGGCACCCGCCACGGAGCGGCGCTCCTTGAGCACTTGACCCTAGTGCTCCTCTACCATCACCCGATCCATCAGCCGAGGCTGGGAGGCACAGAGGGTCCGGAAACGGGTGGAAATAGCCATGCAGGGCCACAGGCTTGGTTGCCCCGCTCACCTGCGCAATAGAAAGAGCCATCTTCTAACTTCGCAGAATCACTGCAGAGAGAACACTGGATAAGTCTATGGTGATTCCGTTTTTATATGGTACCGGGAGGAGCCACAACTCTTCTGCAGTACACTGCGCCACCTTGTGGCGGAATAACCCCATACGTAAGGACTTCTGGAAGCAGGCCGTGCCATGCAATAGGAAAAATCCAACATGTCACAAACGGCCAGAAAACACAGCCCATTAAAATAATTGGGCCCTTTCATATCAGTCTGTTGTGGGAAAAAGTCTGCTTGCATTATTCCCATAATGCAAATGCCACACCCTCCCATAGAAGTCTATGGGCACTGCTTGCACATTACCTGTGGTGTGCGAGTTGCAGTGAAAGTGCTATACTGACTGCCACCTCCCGACCGGATGACCGGAAGAGGGTGCTGGTCCCACTGCCGCTAACGCCGTCTGCTGTCTCTGGGTCACGCTGTCACCGCAAGCTCCAGCCACTGGGAGCTGAAGCTCCCGCAGAGCCGGGAGACAGGAAACAACAGGGCGGTGCAGGCCGCTATGTACATAGATCGCAATAGCAGTGGAAATGCAGAGTGTGAAGGGGTTGAATGCATGTTGAGGCATTTAGCCTAATGCATGCTGAGGCATTTTGGAACTCAGCAGGACAGCAAGCAGGTTTTTTTTTGGCTACATTCCAACTGCATAGTATCAAATCAGAGACATGTGAAAAGGGCCATAGAGTATATATTACAAGACTTTTTCTGCAAAACGCAGAAACGCAAATGCATCTGGACAGTTGTTACCGTAGCCTCAGTCATGCTCTTCATCATCTCAGTATATTAGGAAACTAAGACTGCGGAGCTTGGCTCCTGGCTGTTAGAACCTCACCAGGCTTGAACCTGGGGCCTCTGCAGTGGCAGGCCCTGGCCCTTTCTAACACTCTCTGTTGAGGCAACTCAGTTCTCTGTCTCTTATCCGGGTGTCTCTCTAGTGCTAGTATTCTGTCTGTCATGCCCCGTCTCTATATCTCTCTCACCTGGTAGTCATCTCCCAACATACTTTTTGAGATGGTTTGGCCATGGGGGTTGCTGGAGCATTCTCTGTGAGACCCCGTGCTTAGCAAATGTTTTATTTTGCAGTGATTCTGACACTTGCATGGGACAGGGCAAATAGTGAGGACTAGGTGGCATTTATGGATTTTAGGTTCGCTTTAACTCCTAACTGTATTGCCCGAGTTTTGCTCTTTTGATAAAAGAAACTTTTGGGTTTAGCTGAACAGACTGTTGACCATTACTGCCCTCTTACCCTGTGTGTCAGGACCCCAAACCCTGCACTGTGTGTCTGGAGCCAATGCTAAACTAGGACAGTTGCACTGGTGCATCTCCACCACAGCCAAGCAATCTGGACGCATCCAGGTCTGCAGCTAAACATCCCCTGCTCACGTCAGGTGTAGCCCTGCTGGATATACATTTACATTTCCTCGTGGGGAGACTTTTAAGTCTATCTCCTCATCTAGGGCCCAATCTCACTTGATCTATACACACCCACCATGAACCTCCCTCTAGTGTTTACTCTGTATCTATGCCTCAGTCCGGGGGTGTGCCTGTCCTGCGACATTGGTCCTCTGCTTTCTGGAGTGGCAGTGTCCCTAGCTCCATTGGAATGTGTACTACTAGACCTATATGGATTTGCTGAAGGAATTTTGTGTACAAGTATTTGGAAATCTATTGAAGACGCCTGAATAATCTCAAGGATTCCTGTGGAGCCAGATAACTTTTCCATTATATTGTGGATTTTGTACTGATCGAGGGGCTCAGGTCCCCAAAATGGTATCGTAGGGGTAAAATACAACACAGTGAGCCATCACCAAGGACATTACTATAATTATAATGAGTATCATTGTCATCTACCTTTAAAGGCATTTTGCAGTATTCATTGAGCAAAGGAACATCGAACACCAGGCGTCGCAGGAGCTGCTGCAGCATAGAAGGCCTCATATGACTGAAAAGAAAACAAAGCAACAGAAGTTAGGGGGATGCCCCGCTGTGTGAAACCCGACAGGAAGCCAGCGTCATTCGGCAGGCAGCTTGCATTTATTATAATGGGGAGCATGGGCTGCTGCATCCCGACCGTGTGTGTGTGAATGGCTGGGGCAGGAGCTTGCGCATGATGCCAGGGATGCAGGGGAAGCGGCAACGTGCGCTCTCCATTGTAAACAATGAGAGACACCTGCAGAATGACGTGGTCATAGCGTGCAGATTTTACTGGAAGACAACCTGTGCATTCGTCGTTGGAGCCGGGGGAACAGTGATTTTTTACAGGTGCCCTGGGGGGTTTCACACAGTGAGGCATCCCAATTCAGGATGCCCCAGAGGAATGTCAGCAACCGGCGCTGGAATTTTTTAGATTACAGGCCAGCTGCTGCTGAGTTTTGTTTCGTTTTAAGGTCTATCTATTGGATAAAATAATGAACATCCTATTAGCTTTTACTAAAAAAACGTTGTGACATGTTCATGCATGGAGATTGCCCCTTCCTTCTTAAAAACAGGATGAACCTTGAAATGTGTAACAACTAGATGGCTGCTTTCTCCAAGAACTTGCCATAAGGTATAGGGGTGAAGGTAAAGGTCTTGACAGTCATCTATTTCAACCTGGTCAATTTGTCAGCTAAACAGCTACCGGAAACAGCAAGCACTATAATAGTAAAGATGTTTCAATAAGAAAAGACAAGCTGCAATGTCAGTATAGCCGAACCCATTAGAGGAGCATAACATGGTGCATGATGCAGATACAGGACAGCACCTGTGATTCTACTGACCCATTAAGGTAATACAATTTCCTCGATTCAACAAAGTCTGTAACAAGAAATCAGTCTGTTTTTTGAGACAAAAATACTAAATTTTTAGCTTTTTCAAATTCTTGTGATTCAGCAAAGAAAAACCATGCTTCATTTTCTACACAATTTTTTCTATTGTCTTCTCTCATAAAGTGAAAAAAATCATCTAAAATGAAAAAATACAACTGGAATTTACAATTGTAAAACATTAGTATGATTCAGCAATGTTTGGCTCTAGTTTTTACTACTCCTTTAAACGAATTATTTAAAGCAGCCCTGTAAAAATTTCTCAGCGCATTTCCTGATGTTTTTTACCTAAAAAAGCCAGGTCAGCAATGACCAGCATGATTTTTTCTATCAGTGTAAAAGACATGTGGAATTAACACTATATTTTTTATGACTGTTTTTAAAAATTACTGCCGACACCCCAGGCAGAGCACAAACCTGGGCCAAAGGCTAAAGGGGCTAGTGAGTTGCCAGGACCACACGGTGCATTAGCCTGGTAAACTGGAGGAAAGGATGATTTATTATGATTTATTTTTCATTTTAATTGAAACAGTAAAAAAAAAAATAAATAAATAAAAAGTTAAAGCCAGCAGGTTTGCAGGGATAAATTTTTACTTTGATATATTTCATCAGCCACCTTTCCCAGTAGGCAACCAAACATGTGGAGCAAAAGAAAACAGCAAGTCCAGTAGCCTTAATATATATATTTATATGTCTTTATAAGTTAATTTACATTGTTTATTACTGTTTTAATAGAATTTTAAAGCTGACACTCCAGGAAAAGTGCTAAACCTTGGCCAAAGGCCATGGGGCTGGTAAGTTACCAGGGCCAGGGGCAGGCTGTCGGCTTTTTGACCCTGGCTTTACTATGCCTGGTGCACCAGTCTGGTATTCTGGAGAAAGTGCCATGATTCCTCTTTCATTTTTTATAAACAGTTACAAAATAAACAAATAAAGTTAACTCCTGCATATCTGTAGGATTAGGTCTAAGCAACTGCAATAAATGTTTTTTTTTTTAAATCAACACATTTCACAAGTCATCCAGCGGCCTTTCGCAATACTGGGCTGAATAACAAAACGCGTGAAGCAAAAGAAAGCAGCAAATCCAGTTTCCTTTCACTATTAATAAATACATATCTAGCATTATGTGGATGAACGTGATCCTTCATAACAAAGTGGCTAGTTGCACAAGTGCTTTAAAAAACAATTGCCACAAATTTGCACAGATATATCACATAGGGTGTCTCCTGATCATTCTGAAGCTGTGAGAAATGTAGAAGACAAATGCACCATTTGGGGTAAAGGCTTCCTAGCACCAGAGATGCTTTTAGAAATTTTCAGCTTGAAAATTCAAACCAATTTTCCAGGAATATTTGTTTACTAAAGCCACTTTTGCATGGATTTTTTTGCTTGCACTTCCGTGCCTATTCAACAGTACGAATTTAATTAGTCAGCTTTGTTGAATTACTCAAAGTTACTTAACATGGACCAAAATCCAGGTTTTGGTCCATGCCCCCCAAGTCAACCAATCTAACTCACCTTTCCCAGGTCCTATGGCGCATGCACAGCCTCTCGTCCAATCAGCACACTCAGATCCGCTCCCGTCCACTCGTCTAAGGATTGTCTAAGCCGAGTCCTGACGAGCGTACCTGAGAACGCCGGCAGCCGCATCCCTGCTAACCTCTAACAGGGAGCGTGCCCGCGCCGGTCATTCACAAATACCTGCCACATGCCCTGATAAAGGTATAGCAGGAAGCGGCATCGCTCACGCACCATTGGATCTGGGATGCAGGGTGCAGAAACTTCAGACACTGGCTTTGCTCTCCACCAATGATTAATGTAATTTTATAAGAAAGGTTATTCAACCTCATTCAATTACTAAAGAGCTTTAACCTAAATGCCTTCAAAATATTGGTGGAGATTGAGGGCCTGATTTATCAAGCACTTCTGCCAGACAATGCCATTTCAGTGCAAATTAGAATAGTGCAAAATATGATTTATACATTGGTCAGCATGTTGCTGCACTGCTAATGTTTTAGTAAATGTGCTTCTTGTAGTGCAGCAACATGCGCCAGTGTGAAAAAACCGATGTGGCATTGTCTGGCAGAAGTGCTTGATAAATCAGGCCCTTAGAGTCAGAAAAAGAAGAAATCAAATCTTATAACGAGTTACCATCCTCCAGATTGAAAATACCCAAAACACATTATTTAATTTACAAACCATGGAAGGTCACATTGATCAAAAAAGTCAACTGGGAGGAAAATTCCCTTATCTTATGACAGCTCTATGACATACAGTATGATCGAAATCCCCTGATGCTTACCTCTACCTAAGCAATTATCAGAGTGACCTCTCCCTACTAGGTTGAAGCATTTTAGCATTAAGTTTAGAAATAATATTTTAGTTACACGAATGTATTTAAATTAATAACTTGAATTTATTTTGCTCTTATTAAAATCATTACCTGTAAATTATGTTAGACAGATTTCAGGTGGACCTTAATTAATTCAGAAATGTCTTAGATGTAAGACTATGCATTTAGCATGTACCGTATATACTCGAGTATAAGCCGAGTTTTTCAGCCCACTTTTTGGGCTGAAAAAAGCCGCCTCGGCTTATACTCGAGTCCAGGGGCGGACTGCCAGGGAAGGCCGCAACCCTGAACCCAATAGATGCTGGAGGGTGAGGGGCGGGCACTGCGGGTCCCTGCTGTACCCGCTGCTGCCGCCGCCGCCGCTCTCATACACACAAACACGCACACACATTCACACACTGACCGGCACTTCCAGGCTGCTGCGCGCTGGTCGTCAATGGGCGGCGTCCAATGTTTTCATTGGACGCCGGCCATATGGGGCACGCCCACCGACGACCAGCGCGCAACAGCCAGGAAGTGCTGGTGTGTGTATGAGAACGGCGGCGGCTGGCGGCTGCCAGGCGGAGCTGAATGGAGGGTGTTGTGTGCCGAGCGACCGGCAGGTACCCTGCTGCTCCTCTGCAGGGTAACCTCGGCCAAACCCTGACCCCCGACACCTGCGCGTCTGAGAGCGGCGGCGGCAGCAGCAGCAGGTACCCACAGTGTGTGTGTGTGTGTGTGTGTGTGTGTGTGTGTGTCTCTCTTTCTGTGTGTGTGTGTGTGTCTGTGTCTTTTTCTGTGTGTGTGTCTCTTTCTGTGTGTGTGTGTCTCTCTTTCTGTGTGTGTGTGTGCGTGTGTGTGTGTGTCTCTTTCTGTGTGTGTGTGTGTCTCTCTTTCTGTGTGTGTGTGTGTGCGTGTGTGTGTGTGTCTCTTTCTGTGTGTGTGTGTGTGTGTCTCTCTCTTTCTGTGTGTGTGTGTGTGTGTGTGTGTGTGTGTGTGTGTGTGTGTCTCTTTCTGTGTGTCAACTCCAATTCCAATTGAAAAAAGCCGCCTCGGCTTATACTCGAGTCAATAACTTGTTCCATTTTTTTGTGGTAAAATTAGGTGCCTCGGCTTATATTCGGGTCGACCTATACTCTAGTATATACGGTAGTTATAGGTTTAGAATGTTTTTTCTCTAATACTGGATAACACAGTATTTAAAAAAGAAATGATCACCAACATATTCATCAATTAAAACTTGCATGTAAAATGAAGACCACTTATGTCAAGCTGTGTACAATTCTCAGATATTTGTTATTGTTAATGAAACGGTTTTGAGTTTGCTGTGTGAGGTTGTCAAACGTTATATATCACATACACTACTGACAGATAGAGTCTACATTTAAAGCTGGTCCACATCAGCCTTCAAGGTCGCCCCACCCAGTACTAAGAAATGGACTAAATATTGCCATAAGCCCACATTTCTGTTCCCATTGTAGCCTGTGTGTACAGCCACAGAAAGGCTTGGTTCACATTTTGCTCCAATTGCAGAGTAATTGAGAGTGGGGCCTCTTAGGCTATTGTGTTTGATTTCCAACAATGATTTAACAGAAAAGCGAGAGTCATTTCAGTCTATTTATTTGGAATCACAATTGCAAATCCAGGCTTGGAGTGATCCAAAGGGTTATCACCCAGTGGGCCCCTGGATTGTCACCAAAACCTGGACAATGTATAGCTCATTGTGGCATCCCAAGAGACAATTCAGTTTGGCATAATGTTTCTGTGCATGGGCTCTGAATCTAAGCCAATGGTACTTGTATCTAAGTGTGGGTTCTACTGGTGGGTCGCAGACACCCCAGCCCGACACTGCGCTAATTACTGCACAATCGCTGTGCACAGGCAACTATCACAGTAGTGTGAGGTTTCCAAGACGTTGACATAACGTGACCATGAGCTGTGTGTCATACACCCCTATTGTGCACCTGTTGTCATGTTTGCCTTGAGAGCAGTGCAGCAGAACATAGGGGATACGTTTCATTGCCCAGTTTCCAGGAATTTTCAGGGACTGGAGTAAATACAATGTTCCCTTGCCACAAATAAAGACTTTAGAACATTTTAAATAGTGAGATTTTGTTTTTGCTTTTAAGGAATTAAAAAAATTATTATGCTTGCATTGGTCCCAGTAAAAAAAAAAAACAGTAGGGCTGTTCTATCCTAGAAAAAGTGATTATTATTCCAGTTGAGCCTAACAGTATCACTGCCTTCAGTAGGGTCATATTCTAAGTATGTCACACACCCCGCTTCAAGATAATCATTACATGTGGGTAGTATGGTCTGAAGAGGGCGATCTGCAGAGATGATTGGAGGAAAGAAAGCCCCTCCCTGTCCATAAATACCTGGGACCTCCCACTCATTACCTAGTTTTCCATCTCTGCAGACGGCGAGCAAGTCAGAAGATGATGTCTCCTCCTTGCACAGGGGGATTTCAGGTAGCCGGGTTTATTCCCGGCCCGCTTTTCTCTCTATTTCCACCCGGTTATGTTTTTTATAAGTCCCAATACACATGCCTCCCAGTCTAGGCTGTATCCCGGGTGAGGGTAGAATGGCACTTTTAGTGCTCTGGAGCCATGCTCCACCGTGAGACCCTGTACCAGAGGGTAGGCGGTTATCCGGGCTGGTGACCCCGGTTTGGGATGCCCTGTCCCTTGGCCCCCCTTTCCTGATGCCCTTCTCCTGTGGTGGTGGGGATAAAATGTCGGGGGCCACCTTTTTTACCTCAGAGTTAGGATTTATTTATTGTGCATTGCTGCTACTGGCGCCAGAGCTGAGGAGAACTTTTCTCCTCAGAAGCTGTAGTTGCGGGGTGGGGCCGGCTGTTGGCGCTGGCTTGTCCCCCTGGCTTTACTGTTTTTTGTTGCGGTGACTACCGCAATGGCCGCGGCGCGGTTATTTGCGCTGGCGGTTCCATTAATCTTGTGAGGGGAGATCTCCCCTCACGCGCTGGCCACAGTGGGCGGGGCCGGGCGATTGCGCGTCGCCGCGGCCCGCACCCATTACATCCCTGGGGTCTTTGTGGTTACCGGCGCCGCGGCTGCTGTTCTTGCCATGGCGCCGGTATATGTGTGCGCTATAGTGTTTTTCTGAGGTAATTTACCTCACACATTTTGCCATTAGGGGCGCAGACCCACTGCGGAGCCCGCTTTCCGCTCTGTAAGGGGGCGGAGCTACGCATATCGCGCGCTCAGCGCTGGCCACGCCCACAGGCTCCTCTCTGCCTCTGTGAGCTGCGTGTGTGGTGGACGCCATTTACCTCACGCAGGAAGGCACAGTGAGTGGCCCTATGGGCCATATATATATATATATATATATATATATATATATATATTTATTTACTTATATGTAACCCTTTATATCCGGCAGTCTTTCAGGTAGAACGCCTTAGGTTTTAAGGGGTCTTCTTCCGGTCCTTGGGTCCCTGGGTTAAATTCCATGTTAAAATCCTCCCACTTGGGACAATTATAAGGGCATCCCGGGTTGCTTACTAGCGTAATTCCCTCGGTCATTGCGACTACATATAAGTTCACCGTATGGAGGCATCCCCAGATACCGGGCTCCCCTCGGGGCAATCCCGGAAGTCCATGGGCTGTGGGGTATCCCTAACAGGGGATGACGTATTTCTATGTATACTATGTGCACAGCAGACTATTACACGGCAGTCAGAACCCCAGGCGTCTAGGTCAGCACCGCCGGCGTCATCCCCTTCCCACCCCGTCTTGGCCCGTGTCCCGTGTGACGTTGTCACGGGTGGGCAGTCGCAATCTGATGTGTGTGCTAGATTGACTAATATTGAAAAATGTATTTCTTCTGCGGTTGCCAAGAAGGCTCCAGCTAAGAGAAAGCATTTGTCACCGGTCCCACCGACATTTGAATATGACGATGAGGATCGCCTGGATTGGTCAGATTACTCCCCTCTGGAGGAAGGGGAGCTATTTGACGAATTGGATTATTCGGACGACCAGCTATTCGTTGGTGCGGACTCTGAGAAGGGGTCAGGGAGTTCTTTGGATACTCCTAACGTCCTTGCTCAGATGTTTGAGGTTCTGGCTATTTCTCCTCCAGAGGTTGCTCCTCATCAACAAGGGGAGTTTTATGAGAAATCCAAGCCGCGCTTGGAATTCCCTAATCAAAGGCATTTTGATAAGATTATTTCTAAGGAATGGGAGAGGCCGGCTCAGCTCCCAGGCATTCTTCAGAGTTGGGATAAAAGATATCCTTTCCCTTCGGACACGGTTAAGCGCTGGACGTCCCCCCCTGAGGTGGATGCACCAATTCTGGGGTTATCCAATTCAGCCGTTTTTGAATAACCCCGATTGCTCTTCTCTTAAAGATGGAGGGGATAAACGAATTGGCCAGATGGCTTGTCATGGTTTCGCCAGTATTGGGGCAGCCATACGGCCCTTTTTGCGCTTCATCTCTGCTGGTGGTGGCTACCAGGTCGGTGGTCAGAGACTTGTTGTCATCTTCCGGTTTGCACCCGGACAGTGACGAATTTCTGGGACTTAAACGTTGTGAGTTATTCTTGTCTTTCATGTTAGCCGCCTTGGAGAGCTTCTGCTCTGATGGTGACTATAAGGCGTTCAGTTTGGTTGCGCCAGTGGGCGGCCGACTTTGGGCCAAAAAAGTCGCTGACGTCTCTCCCATTCGTGGGGCTATGGCTTTTTGGAGAAAAATTGGATTCAGTAGCTAAGGGGGGTAAGTTACCTCAACGCAAGAAGCAACGACGTCCCTTTCGCGGGGCGGCTTCTTTCAATCATTCCTTTCACGGATCCAGAGCAGGAAGAGGTTTCGCCTTCCCTTCCACTAGAGGAGATTCCTGGAATAGGGGCAGAGGACGTGCCCGCTCAGGATACAACTGGGGTTCATAACCCAAAACCTGCGAACAAGCCTGCTCAGCAATGAGGGGGCGCCCTCACCCGTGCGGGTGGGGGGACAGCTGCGACACTTCTCTCTGATCTGGATTCGGGAGGTTTCGGACAAACGGATCCGGGAAGTCGTGTCTTCCGGCTACAAGTTGGAGTTCGAGTCCCGTCCTCCTCCGCTTTTCTTCAGGTCTAGGGTGCCCCCGGACGCACCTGCCGCACAGGGGCTTCGGGAGGCGCTTTTCAAGTCTTCTGGAGATATAGGTCATCTCGCCAGTGTCCCTATCAGATCAGGGTCAGGGATTTTACTCAAATCTGTTCACGGTCCCCAAAAAGGATGGCTCTATCCGGCCCATCCTGGATCTGAAGATCCTCAACAGGTTTATCAGGCTGCGAAAATTTCGCATGGAATCGCGTCGTTCAGCTATCCGCGCTCTCCGTCAGGGGGACTTCATGACGTCCATAGACGTCAAGGACGCTTTCCTCCATGTTCCGATTTTTTCCCGCGCACCAGAGATTCCTCAGGTTTGTGGTGGAAGATCGGCACTTTCAGTTTGTAGCTCTTCCTTTTGGTCTCACCACAGCTCCAAGGGTTTTTCACCAAGGTGCTCGCTGGGGTGATGGCTCTTCTTAGAGCGCAGGGAATTCGCATAGTGCCATATCTGGACGATCTCCTCATCATGGCATCATCATTCAGCCAAGCGGAATTGGACACCAGGACGGTAATATCCACTCTGGAGAGGTTCTGCTGGGTGATCAACTATCCCAAGTCCTCCTTTTACCCGTCCAGGATAGTATCCTTTCTGGGAATGTCTCTGGATACAGATCAGGCCAGAGTGTTCCTTCTTCAATCCAAGGTTCTTTTGATTCAGGAATTGATTCGGTCGCTCATGTCCATTCCTTGTCCGACCATTCGACTAGGAATGAGACTGGTGGGGTTGATGGTGGCCTCCTTCGAGGCAGTCCCCTTTGCCCAGTTTCACACGAGGACGCTACAACTCCATCTATTGTCTGTCTGGGACAGATCTCCTCTGTCGCTGGATCAATTCTTTCTGATGTCTCGCCGACCACTCAGGTGGTGGCTGAACTCAACCAATCTGTTGAAGGGCAGGTCTTTTCAGACTCCTCGTTGGGAGGTGGTCACCACGGATGCCAGCCTCTCAGGATGGGGGGGCTTCTGGAATGATCTGCAATTTCAGGGGTTGTGGGGACCCCTGGAAGCCCACAAGCCTATCAACATTCTGGAATTGAGAGCCATCAGAATGGTTCTTTTTCGTCTGACTCATCTCCTGCAGGGCTTGCCGGTCCAGGTTCGGTCGGATAATCGGATGGCGGTTGCCTACATCAATCACCAGGGAGGGACTCGCAGCAGGAGTGCCCTCAGGGAAGTGTCATTGATTCTGGACTGGGCGGAGAGCCACGTCCCGTGCATCTCGGCAGTTCACATTCCGGGAGTAGAGAACTCGGAGGCGGACTCTCTGAATAGGTGGTCAGCCCGCAAGGGGGAGTGGCCTCTCAGTCCCAAGGTGTTTCGTTCAATTTGTCTCAGGTGGGGTTCACCGATGGTGGACCTCTTTGCCTCCCGTCACAATCACAAACTTCTGGCATCTGTGTCTCTGGCGAAGGATCCGCTAGCCTTCGCGACGGACGCCGTGTCCCTGAACTGGAGGGATCTGGGGTTTCTGTATCTGTTCCCTCCGTTTCCCATGGTAGCCAGAGTAGTGCGCAAGCTGGCTCTGGAAGGAGCGTCAGCAATTCTGGCGGCTCCAAGGTGGCCAAGACAGGTTTGGTTCGCAGACGTGGTAAGGTTAGCAGAAGATCAGTTCGTTCTGCCCCTGCTGCCGGATCTGCACACACAGGGTCATCTACGTTGCCCCAATTTACCAACGCTGGCTTTGACGGCGTGGCTGCGGAAACCTCCATCTTGAAGGAGGAAGGTCTTTAGGAAGAGGTTTTCTTCTTCCGTTTACTATAGGACTTGGAGGTCTTATATTGATTGGTGTGAGACTAGGGCTTTCCCTTGCAGGGAATTCTCTATTTCTAGAATCCTGGAGTTCCTGCAACATGGTTTGGATCTAGGGCTCCAACTTAATACTCTGAAGGGGCAGGTGTCTGCCCTGGCGGTGTTTTTCCAAAGATCTTTTGCGCTTCATCCGCTGGTTAAGACCTTTTTTCAGGGGGTTACGCACGTGCGGCCCCCTAGGAAGGCTCTGATTCCCGGTTTGGGATTTGAATTTGGTTCTTTCTGCTCTTCAGGGTCCTCCCTTTGAGCCCTTGCATGATATTGCCTTGTCTTCCCTTACTCAGAAGGTGGCCTTTTTGGTAGCTATTACTTCTGTTCGGCGTGTTTCTAAGTTGGCGGCTCTGTCCATTCAGGTCCCGTATTTTGAAAGACATCAGGACAAGGTGGTTTTCCGTTTTAACCCTAAGGTGGTTTCTGCCTTTTCACTTAAACCAAGACATTGTTTTGCCCTCTCTGTGTCCTAATCCCAGTAACGAAAAGGAGAGGGTCCTGCATTCCCTGGATGTGGTTCGAGTTGTGAAGTACTATTTGGTGGTAACGTCTGCCTTTCGTAAGACTGATGCCTTCTTTGTGGTACCCTCTGGGCCCAAGAAAGGTTTTGGTGCCCGCTAAGTCTTCCATCAGTAAGTGGATTCGTCAGGCCATTGTCGGGGCCTTTTCTGCTAAGGGGAGAAATCCTCCCCTTCGTGTTACAGCTCATTCTACTCGTGCGGTTGGGGCTTCCTGGGCTTTTCAGCACCAGGCCTCTGTTGAGCAAGTTTGCAAGGCCGCTACCTGGTCTTCTGTTCACACTTTTTCAAAGTTTTTACAAGGGTGATGTTTGGGCCTCAGCGGATGCTGTTTTTGGCCGCAAAGTTCTGCAGGCTGCAGTAGTTTAAGTTGTGCTTTATGCCTTGTTTTGGATCCCCACCCTTTATGGACACTGCTTTTGGATGTCCCACTGTTTGCCAGACAGAGACTGCCATTTGGAAGGGAAGTATTGCTTTATATAAATAAGATTGTTTAAAGCGAGTTCAGGAGCTTTTGCGAGTTCCAGTTGAATTTTCAAGTGAGGTTGTATTATAAGTGAGGGGACTTTTTATTAAGGGACTTTATATTGGGACTTCAAGTGTTCCTATTGCCTATGTGCTAAAATAAGAAGGTAAAAGCCAAAGTTGCTGTATCTGTGAGTACTAAAATTGTTTTTACTGCTGTATTGTAACTAGGATAATGGATAGCAATATTGGAGGTCTACTTCAGTGCACAGTTTGTCATATGTATACACTTCAGGAGCTGCAGTTCCCGGGTGAATACCTCTGTGGTAAATGTGAGCAAATTGCAAACCTGGAAGCTCGGGTTAGAGATCTGGAGGAGCAAAATGCAAGACTGAGGAGGATTGACAATATGGAAAAGAGTTTTCTGCTCACTGAGCAGGTAGTAAATGGGGTAGATACAGAGGGTGGAGAAATGGGTCAGGAGGAGCAGATAAGTAGCTGGGTAAATGTAGATAGAGGGAGTAGAAAGGGTGCACAGAAAAGGAAGGCCATTCCTGTGTCTGCGCACCCTAGCAAAATTGCCAAGTTGGGTAATGATGCAAGAGTGTCAGTCTCAGAAATGGCAGCCCTAGCAGATACTGTTCTCCCTAACAGCCGGGAGAACAGCCCAGCTAGTGAGCGGGTGGTTGGGACTGCAGGTAGGACTAGACAGTTAGTGGTCATAGGGGATTCTATTATCAGGCGGACTGATAGAATAATTTGTCACCAAGACCGCCTCAACCGAATGGTTTGCTGTCTCCCTGGTGCCAGGGTTCGGCATGTGGTGGAAAGGGTGGACAAATTACTGGGAGGGGCTGGGGATGACCCAGCGGTCGTGGTCCATGTGGGGACCAATGACAGAATTAATGGGAAATGGAGGATCC
Organism: Gastrophryne carolinensis; assembly: GCA_027917425.1. Lineage (NCBI taxonomy): Eukaryota > Metazoa > Chordata > Amphibia > Anura > Microhylidae > Gastrophryne > Gastrophryne carolinensis. The sequence goes on along the minus strand of CM051244.1, from coordinate 114,645,505 downwards.
TTAAGAATACATTTAAGGAATTAGGCACCAAGTTGAAGGGAAGGACCTCCAAGGTTGTATTCTCTGGAATACTGCCAGTGCCATGCGCTACACATGAAAGACAGCGGGAGCTTAGAGAGTTAAACGCATGGCTCAAGTCCTGGTGCAGGGCAGAGGGATTTGGGTTCCTAGAGCACTGGGCTGACTTTTCATTGGGGTACAAACTGTATTCTAAATATAATTTGCACCTGAATGGAAGGGGGGCTGCTGTGCTGGGTAAGAGGATACTAGAGGGGGTGGAGAGTTATTTAAACTAGTGATGAGGGGGGAGGGCAAGAGTGAAAATAAAAGTGAAGACAGGTTAGTTAGGGGACAGCATATGATGGTGGGTGGAGAATTAGAAGGGGGGAGGACTGCTATGATGGATAAGGAGATCCATGAGTTGCAAACCAGCAGTAAAAAATTAGACGGATGCATTACTGCAGGAACTAATACTATACCCCAATGTGTCAAACTAGATAGGAACATAAAGTGTATGTTCACAAATGCCAGAAGTCTGGCAAGTAAAGTGGGGGAGCTTGAGGCTCTGGTGCTGGCAGAGAATATTGATGTTGTTGGTGTGGCTGAGACATGGCTGGATTCCACACATGACTGGACTGTCAATCTACAAGGTTTTGCTCTTTTTCGGAAAGACAGAGCAAAAAGGAAAGGGGGTGGCGTGTGTCTTTATGTAAAGCAAGAACTCAAAGCATATATTAATGAGGGGATACTAGCAGAAGATTGTGAGGATGTAGAATCCTTGTGGGTAGAAGTAGGGGGCGATATAAACAATGCTAAAATACAGTTTGGTGTAATCTATAGGCCCCCAAATATAACTGAGGAAATAGAGGGTCAACTGCATAAACAGATAGAGCGGGCATCACAGGCTGGTACAGTGGTGGTGATGGGGGACTTCAACTATCCAGGAATCGACTGGAGACATGGTTCTGCTTCCACTACAAGGGGGAGAGCATTCCTCAGCTTGCTACAAGATAATTATATGAATCAGTTTGTGGAGGCACCAACTAGGGGTGATGCTATTCTAGATCTTGTAATATCAAATAATGATGACCTGATGGGGGCAGTAACAGTCCGTGAAAATCTTGGTAACAGTGACCACAATATAATTGTATTTAACATAAACTGTAAGAAAGATTTTCTTCCTGGGAAGGCAAAAACATTAAATTTTAGAAAGGCCAACTTCCCCAGGCTCAGAGCTGCACTCAAGGACATAGACTGGGAGCATCTGTTCAGGGATAAGGAGACAGATGCCAAATGGGAGTGCTTTAAATCAATTGTGAGTAGCAACGTTGCAAAATGTATTCCTACGGGTAACAAATATAAGCGGCTAAAGTTAAACCCCTCATGGCTGACACCTGCGGTTAAAAGGGCAATAAAGAACAAAAAAAGGGCATTTAAACATTACAAGGCTGAACTCTCAGCTGTAACACTTGAACAGTATAAACTAGTAAATAAAGTGTGTAAGAAAGAAATAAGGTTGGCAAAAGCACAAAATGAACGAGATGTGGCCAAAGAAAGCAAAACAAACCCTAAACGATTTTTCAAATATATTAATTCGAAGAAAACTAAATCAGAACAGGTAGGTGCCCTAATTAATGATAATGGGGAAATGGTCACTGGGGATGAGGATAAGGCAGAGCTGTTAAATGGATTCTTTAGCTCTGTGTACACAAGAGAAGCGCAAGGAGCCAACACAGGAGATGCCACTGATAGTAATAGCCCAAGTATAATAAACAAGCTAAACGTGGATATCATCCAAGAAAAACTCAATAATTTAAATGTGAATAAGACTGGAGGACCAGATGGACTTCACCCAAGAGTTCTCAAAGAACTCAGTTCCGTTATCTCGTCACCTCTGTTGTTGATCTTTAAAGACTCACTAGCAACTGGTATGGTGCCAAGGGACTGGCGCAGGGCAAATGTGGTGCCCATTTTTAAAAAGGGCTCTAGGTCTTCTCCGGGCAATTACAGACCTGTTAGCTTAACATCCATTGTGGGGAAATTGTTTGAGGGACTATTAAGGGACAACATACATGAATATGTAACTATCCATAATATTATAAGTGACAAACAACACGGTTTTACTAAGGACAGAAGCTGCCAAACTAACCTGATTGGCTTCTATGAGGAGGTGAGTAGAAGCCTGGACAGAAGGGCGGCTGTGGATATAGTTTTTCTGGATTTTGCAAAAGCATTTGACACTGTCCCCCATAGACGCTTATTGGGGAAATTGAGATCTTCAGGATTAGAAAACGCAGTTTGTAACTGGATTGAAAACTGGCTGAAGGATCGTGTGCAGAGAGTTGTGGTTAATGACACCTACTCTGAATGGTTACCAGTTGTAAGCGGTGTACCCCAGGGTTCAGTGCTGGGCCCACTATTATTCAACTTGTTTATAAACGACATAGAAGATGGAATTAAAAGCACTGTCTCTATTTTTGCAGATGACACAAAGATATGTAGCACAGTGCAGTCTATTGAAGATGTTCACAAGCTTCAGGCTGACTTGGACACATTGAGTGTCTGGGCATCCACTTGGCAAATGAAGTTCAATGTGGAAAAATGTAAAGTCATGCACTTGGGGTCTAATAACCCTAAGGCAACATATGTCCTCGGGGGAGTAAAACTGGGAGAGTCACTTGTTGAGAAGGATCTGGGGGTACTAGTAGATCACAGACTAAATAACAGCATGCAATGCCAAGCAGCTGCTTCCAAGGCCACCAAGATACTATCGTGCATTAAAAGAGGCATGGAATCACGGGATAGAGATGTAATTTTGCCTCTTTACAAGGCACTGGTGCGCCCTCACCTGGAATATGCCGTCCAGTTCTGGGCACCCGTTCATAGAAAGGACGCCCTGACTCTGGAAAGGGTGCAAAGGAGAGCCACCAAACTAATAAAGGGAATGAAAGATCTTAGTTATGAGGAAAGATTACGAGAATTAAATCTGTTTAGTCTTGAGAGGAGGCGATTGCGGGGGGACATGATTAACTTGTATAAATATATAAATGGACCATACAAAAAATATGGGGGAAAACTATTTCACGTAAAATCCTCTCTAAGGACAAGGGGGCACGGCCTTCGATTGGAAAAAAAGAAATTTAGTCTCCGGAGGCGACAATCGTTTTTTACCATAAGAACTATAAATCTATGGAATAGCCTCCCACAGAAGCTTGTTACAGCATCAACCGCTGACAGCTTCAAAAAAGGATTAGATGCTTATTTTGAAGAAAATAACATTAACAGTTACGACTAGTGGTTATCAATAAAAAAAAAAAATAAAGACAAAAAAATAAAATAAATAGCTTCCCCTATGAAATAAAAAATAACTTCCCCCTACCCAAACACCCTTGGTTGAACTTGATGGACATATGTCTTTTTTCAACCGTATTAACTATGTAACATGTAATGATTATCTTGAAGCGGGGTGTGTGACATACTTAGAATAATACCATTTTGTGAATACTCACCTTGTAAAATGGGTATTATAAGTATGTCACACACCCCGCTTCACCCCGCCCTTTTGTATTCTGGATCCATCGTTTTGTGAACCTTGCGTTGTTATGACTAATATTTGGCTCTTCCTGGTCCCTTACCTTACTGCTTTCTTTATACTGGGTAATGAGTGGGAGGTCCCAGGTATTTATGGACAGGGAGGGGCTTTCTTTCCTCCAATCATCTCTGCAGGTCGCCCTCTTCAGACATACTTATAATACCCATTTTACAAGGTGAGTATTCACAAAATGGTATTTTCCTGGACTCCTGGTTTCACTGAACATTGGAGCCCAGTTGTTTGAACAAGGATTTTGAGCAAATTCTGCTTTGGTTTGAGGTAATCTAATTCAGTTACTGTAATAGATTTCTCATGAATAATAACATCAAGGCTGGCCAGAAATGCGTAATAACACATCACAGTTCATATCTATATATTCAATTTATTCACAAGGTCCTGTGCATAGGTGGATATATACTGTTCAAAAAAAACTATATAGCACCTTTGCTGTTTCACAAGAGTCATGAATTTAACATCAGTGCTACACATAAAGTAGCCTTTTCAGCTACCAAAAGCACGGCTACCCCCCTTGGAGGCTTTCCACATAGGGGATCAAGCACTTTATCAATGCAACATTAACCACCAACATGTTTTCAACCATGAGATATTGAAATATTAGATTAGGTTTATGTAAAGACCTCCAGAATAGAATCACAGGTTTTGTTAATTAAGATAAAGGCCTCTCTGGAGAACTTAAAGTATGTAGCATTAAACAGTTAGGTGCCAAGTGATTATTTTTAATTATTAGATTACACTAATATTAAGATTTATATTATTAGACAGAGTTGAATTCATGTAGCTCTATGAAATGCCATTAGATGGTTATTGTCAAACAACCAGTTTTACTTATTTGTACTATACACTCAAAATTATATGTGTGATTGCTCTGATGGAGTAATCTCCCCTTACTCAGATCTGGATCTTAGGCAGGGACTTTGCTGGGCCACTTGCATGCCATGTTCACTGGCCGGATGCTGGTCACCACATCACACACATGGTGATTTAGATGTCACTATACACATCTGTGTCTGTGAGGAACTCACCTGTCACGGGGGACCCGCGTCATGCGGAAGCCGGAGAGAGCAGCGAGCTGCCCTGCCTCCCTCACTCCCCTGCAGTAGTAAGGGCGTGTGCCCTGCTGGTTGACAGATCGGCTTGCAGCGGCTCTGTCTAGATTAAAGGTATACTTACACCTGTGGGTCTCAGGAGCTGGACAGCCTGACTGGTCAGGGCAGTCCAGCCCCTGGGATCAGTTTCAATCACAGGTTGTATCACAGTCGCACCAATCACTACACATAATTCCCTGTATTCCAATTGGCCAGTAACCCTTTAAAATAAAGTTCAGCCCTGACGCCTTTGCCCGTTATAGCCAGTATTGCTCAGGGTGTGACTGTGTGTGCTTTACTCGTGATTGACTCAGCTTTGTCTGACCATCCTAGTCTTCTGCCCGAACCAAACCTTTGCCTGCCCAACCTAGAACTCCATCTGACCCCTTGGATACTGCGTACCTCTGATCATCCGGCCTGAGCCTCACCTCGTTTCTGACCATTCTTCTGCCTTACCCTTGTGAGTAGACGCACCTTCGGACTGACTACCCATGTATGACTCCGACTTTGGGATACCCCTTGTGGTTCATCGGCCTTCGCCGGGGGCAACCGTGTCTGGCAAGGCATATCGCGCATCCCAGCGAGTGGGGGCTGGTCTATAGGCTGAAGCGGCGGCAGAGATTGGGGGTTGTCAGCTTACAGAAGGAAGGTGTCCTGCTGGGCATCACAGTGACCTTATTGTTTGCACATATGTGATTTTACTGTAGGTATACATTAATACAGCATACATTGCTGCTCCCCTCCCCATTTTTGATTAGTATTGTTGATTGTTTTGGTATGTTGCTTGGTCCGCTTTATACTATAGACCACACTGTGATGCTGGAGAATTTGTTAGGAAAATGTGCAGAAACAACTGGCATCAAAATCAACTTCAGCTCCGGAAAGCTGAAAGCATAGTCTCACTCAGAAAATTAAGAGGACTGCAGAGTATGCATGGGATTGTACTTCTGTATATAGTTTATCCAAATAATACCATTTTGTGAGTACTCACCTGAAAAATGGATATTGTTGGTGTGCCACACACCCCGCTTCACCTTTAATTCTTCACGATTGGGTTACTCACCGCCAGGTGACGCCGTTGCAGAGAGGAAGTCTTGTAACGAGCCCCCTTCCGGCCTATATATACCTGGTACCTTCCATTTATCACTAGTGTATTAAAAAGCAGAAAGACAAGGTACCAGTAATTTAACGGTAACCTCAAAATAAATAAAAGCTTCACCATATAAAGGATTCGGAATACCGAAAAGGGTGGGAGTGAAGCGGGGTGTGTGGCACACCAACAATATCCATTTTTCAGGTAAGTACTCACAAAATGGTATTATTCTTGGTGTGCCACACACCCCGCTTCACCTTTAATTCTTCACGATTGGGACATCCAAAAGCAGTGTCCACAAGGGATGGACATCTCAAGGCCAGGTGAAGCATAACTTAAATGACTGCAGTCTGCAGAACTTTGCGGCCAAAAACAGCATCCGCTGAGGCTCGCACATCAACTTTGTAAAACTTAGAAAAAGTATGAACAGAAGACCAAGTGGCGGCCTTACAAACTTGTTCAACAGAAGCTTGGTGCTGAAACGCCCAAGACGCTCCAACGGCGCGAGTAGAATGAGCAGTGATACGAAAAGGGGGAACTTTCCCCTTAGCCGAATAGGCCGCAGTAACGGCCTGACGTATCCATTTGCTAATGGCAGATTTGGCTGGTGCCAAACCCTTCTTAGGCCCACAGGGCACAACAAAAAAGGCATCCGTCTTACGAAAAGGAGACGTGATAATCAAGTAGTACTTAACACGGCGTACTACATCCAAACAATGCAAAACCCTCTCTTTGTCATTCTTAGGATTAGGACACAAGGAGGGAAGAACAATATCCTGATTCAAATGAAAAGCAGAAACAACCTTAGGAAGAAAGTCTGGCTTGAACCGAAAGACCACTTTATCCTGATGCCTCTCAAAGTAGGGCGCCTGGATAGACAAGGCCGCCAACTCCGAGACACGCCGGACCGAAGTGATAGCTACCAAGAAGACAATCTTCTGAGTCAGGGTAGACAAAGCAATATCTTGCAGAGGCTCAAAAGGAGGAGCCTGCAGAGCAGAAAGAACCAAATTCAAATCCCAAACCGGGAGTAATGGTTTCCTGGGAGGCCGCACATGCGTAACCCCCTGGAAAAAAGTTTTAACTAAAGGATGAAGCGCAAAACGCTTCTGAAAAAAAGATAGATAAGGCAGAAACTTGCCCTTTCAAAGTACTTAGCTGAAGACCAGAGTCCAGCCCAGATTGTAAAAACTCCAGAATCCTGGAGACCGAGAAGACCCTACAAGGAAAAGATCTAATCTCGCACCAAGCGATATAGGCTTTCCAAGTCCTATAGTAGATGATAGAAGAAGACCTCTTCCGGGCACTGATCAGAGTCTTAACGACTGAGTCAGAAAGACCCTCCTCCTTCAAGATAGAGGTTTCAGCAGCCAGGCCGTCAAACCCAGCGCTGGTAAATTGGGGTAACACAACCAACCCTGAGTGAGCAGATCGGGCCGAAGAGGCAGAACGAACTGGTCCACTGCCAGCCGAACGATGTCTGCGAACCACACTCGCCTTGGCCACCTTGGGGCCACGAGAACGGCGGACACCCTTTCCAGAGCCAACTTCCGAACCACCCTGCCCAGCATGGGTATCGAAGGAAACAGGTATAGAAATCCCAGATCCCCCCAGCTCAGGGACATGGCGTCCACTGCCAGAGCCAGAGGATCCCGGGAGAGCGACACGAAGTTCGGGAGCCTGTGATTGTGACGAGAGGCAAACAGGTCCACCTCTGGTGTCCCCCATCGGAGACACAGTGAGCGAAAAACCTGAGGATGCCCATTCTCCTAGACGGGGAGAGCCCCTGCTCAACCGGTCCGCTTCCTGGTTCTCCACTCCTGGAATGTATACCGCCGAGAGACAAGGAACATGGGCCTCTGCCCAGGTCAGGATCAGGGACACCTCTCTGAGAGCACTCAGACTGCGAGTCCCTCCCTGATGATTGATATAAGCAACTGCTGTTCGATTGTCTGAACGCACCTGGACCGGAAGGCCCAGAACGTGATGAGTCAGGAGAGCAAGCACCCGACGGATGGCTCTCAGTTCCAGAACATTGATGGGTAAGTGGGCCTCTTGAGGACCCCACTGCCCCTGGAACTGAAGCTCCTTCCAGAATCCGCCCCATCCCGAAAGACTGGCGTCCGTGGTGACAATTTCCCAAAGAGGGGTCAGGAAAGACCTGCCCCTCACGAGATTGGCCGAGACCAACCACCACTGGAGGGACTGCCGGACCCGGGAGGACAACTGGAAGGGCTGATCCAGCGACCGAGGCTGCCGGTCCCAGGACGCCAACAGATAAAGCTGAAGCGTCCTCGTGTGAAATTGAGCAAAAGGAACTGCCTTGAAAGAGGCGACCATCAACCCTACCAGCCTCATCCCCAGATGGATGGACGGCCGAGGATTGGAAAGAAGGACCCGAGCCAACTCCTGAATCAGATGAATTTTGGACTGGGGGAGAAACACTCTGTGTTGAAGAGAGTCCAACTGCATCCCCAGAAAGGACACCACCCTGGCCGGAGCGAGGGAGGACTTGGGGAAGTTGATCACCCAACCAAAGCTTTCCAGCGTGGAGACCACCATCCTGGTGTCTGTCTCCGATTGATTGAGGGACGGAGCCATGATGAGAAGGTCGTCCAAATAAGGTACGACCCGAATGCCCCGAGATCTGAAAATGGCCATCACCCCTGCCAGCACCTTGGTAAACACTCTTTGAGCCGAGGTAAGTCCAAACGAAGTGCCACGAATTGAAAATGCTGATCTTTCATCACGAATCGAAGAAAACGTTGATGAGCGTGGCAGATGGGAACATGAAGATAAGCATCCTTGATGTCTATGGACGTCATGAAGTCCCCCTGCCGAAGAAACCGACGGCCGTACGCAAAGTTTCCATGCGAAACTTCCGAAAACGGATGAACTTGTTGAGTAATTTCAGGTCCAGGACGGGACGAACCGACCCGTCCTTTTTGGGGACTGCAAAAAGATTGGAGTAGAAACCGAGGCCCATCTCTAAGCGCGGTACCGGCCGGATGACCGCCATTTCTAACAGATTCTTTACCGACGCCAGGAGCCCCTGTGCGGCCAAAGGATCTATAGGCACCCAAGACCGAAAGAACCGTGAAGGAGGGCGAGACTCGAATTCCAGCTTGTAACCAGACGACACTACCTCCCGGATCCATCTGTCCGGAATCTCCTGGTCCCAAACCTGGGAGAAGTGTCGCAATCGTCCCCCCACCCGCACGGGTGAGGGCAGCCCCTCATTGCTGAGCGGGCTTACCGGCAGGCTTGGGCTTGGTGCCCCAGGACTGTGCGGGGCGGCCACGGCCCTTCCCCCGAGTCCAACCTGCACCTCTGGTAGCGGGAAAGGAAGCTCCCGTACCCGCTCTGAATCCCCGAAAGGAAGGCCTACCAGAACCTGCCCCCCGAAAGGGACGACGAGGCCTCTTATGTTGCGGCATTTTACCACCTTTTGCAACTGAATCAATTTTATCACCAAACAGTCGCAATCCCAAAAAGGGGAGAGCTGTGAGCACCTTTTTAGAAGCTACGTCCACCGACCACTGGCGCAGCCATACTGCCCGACGAATAGCCACCAGCATTGCCGCTGTCTTGCTACTCATAGCCAGCGCATCGTCCTGAGTGGACAGAACATAGGAAACAAAAGACTCACACTGCCTGAGAGCAGTAAACTCCTTACAAGTGGGATCAAGATCCACGCACAGATCCTGAATTACAGATCTAACCGCCAATAGAAGAAGCGCTGAAGCACACACCGGGCGCATCGTTGACCCGGCATAAATAAAACCATGGCGAGCGTACTGGTCAATCCGACGATCCTCACCATCCTTAAGGGCAGAAGTCTCAGCAGACTGCACCATAGCCGTGCTGGAGAGCCCTAGCACAGGGGTATCGACGTCAGGAGGAACCGACCAAAGCTTCACCAATTCTGGCGGAAAGGGATAACGTTTCTCCCAACTGGAAGGAATTCCAGTTAACCGCGTGGGATGTTCCCATTCCTTAAGCACAACCATCTCAAAGTGGTGTTGTCTGGGAAAAACCAAACGCGGCTGAGGCACATTAAACAACTGACCCTTTGGCAGGGTGACGGCCTCAGGCGGATCTAAATTCAAAATTTCAAACATTTGAGCCAGAATGGAGGGGGTGTCAAGGGAAACCCCCGCAGGCAAATCGCCAATAGCATCAACCTCAAGCTGATCTGCAGGCTCATCTGACTCCACCAGGAATTCTCCCTCCTCGTCCAGGGAGCAATCGGACCAATCTACAGGCTCACATACTTCATCCTGTGAAGCCGGAGGTACAGGAGAAAGGTGCTTCCGTTTCGCAGTGGCCTTTAACCCTGCTTTAACGGAAATTATCTTCTCGAGGTTGGCTAACCGTGCAGACACCTCGGATTGCGAATCCCCACCTTTGACAATGTCACACGGGGTCCGGAACAGGGAGGGAGGGGTAGGGGATGATGGAAGTTGTGAAGAGCCAGCAGCCGGAGCAACGGACTGACGCAATATTCTGCCTTGCACAAGGAATGCATACAATAACATCATCGCCTGGGAGCGGAGTCCCACAACCTCCACACACCCTAGATGGCCCAGAAGAACCATTTCCGGTATTATTGGAAGCCTCCATATGGTGATTTATGGTATTCGCAAAATCCTGGGTTTAAGGCATAAGCCACCCGGGATGCCCCTTTATATTAATGTCCCGGGAGGGAGGATTTAATTTATAATAAAGATCCCCTTAAAATAATAGTATAAATAAATATATATATATATTTTTTTTTTAATATATATATATATGTATATATATATATATAAATATATAAATGTGTCCCAATTTGGAGAAAAGGAAAGGACTAGCCAGGCAAAATAGAAACGGCAGGCCACTGTATTGAGGGAATCCCAGGATCTGTGGGGAAGAAACAAACCAACAGTAAGACCCCCAGAAACCAATGGCAACATGCAACATAACATACATACACAGCACCAGAGTGCTTTGAAGAGGCAAAGAAAACTGGCCTCTGATTTTCCTCCTTTTTTTTTTAAATAAAAGTATTTCTCCATTAAATATTTTACTTTTTAAATAAACAGTCAGACACAATAAAAAATAGACGGCCCCACGCCAGGTGAGGCCGCTTACCTGCCCAAGTAAGGCTACAAAAGCCCAGCACCCGACCATAGAAGTGGTGGAAGACAGGCAGAAATGTCAGCGAAGGCGGCAGTGGCAGCAGTGGGAGCCGTAGCGGCAGAGCTCGCAGAAGCGGAAGAAGCGGCGGAGCGGGCAGCAGTAGCAGCAGCAGCACACATATGCGGCTGAGAGCCCCTCACACACACTCCTGATAAACAGGAAGGAAGTGCGGCTGGGGCCGGTAAATGACGCGCCGCCGGACCACGCCCCCACCCCTGACGTCATCCGCATTGCCCCCAAAACAGGGGGTCGAGCGGAGGAGATAAGCTCCTAGGCACCTATAGTGCTGTCTACCAATTGCCCAGTGAGCAGCCTAAGCTGGGAGGCTTCCATTTAACTACAAAGGTAACAACAATCAAAACCGGGCAGAAATAGACCAAAGGGGGGTGCCGGGGTAAAACCCCTGCAAGCAGGAGACTTCAACCTTCTGTCTTGTCGTCATGCAGAGAGAAAAACACTGGTGATAAATGGGAGGTACCAGGTATATATAGGCCGGAAGGGGGCTCGTTACAAGACTTCCTCTCTGCAACGGCGTCACCTGGCGGTGAGTAACCCAATCGTGAAGAATTAAAGGTGAAGCGGGGTGTGTGGCACACCAAGAATAAACTGGATGTCCACTGAGATTTAGCCCCAGGTTGAGCGTGCTCAGCCACAGTATTTGCGCCGCTGGCTCAGACCACAACGGGGCACATGCATGACTGAAGCTGCACTAGTTGCGTTGTCTTTCAGGAGCCATGCACAGGAATGGAAGAAAAGACAGGGGCTTCACTTAGAAAAGTAAAGATATTTCATTAAAATCTGATATTTAAAATGGACATCTGACTGGCTTTCCCAATTTAAAACTGAGAAAAACAGCTCAATGACAAAATAGCAAAATATCTTAAAAAAATTTCTGTTGCCTTGGTATATGACTATAGATATAACATGACCTGCAAGAATAAAACCCCCCACAGACATTTCATAAATGCCTATGCTGCACATTACTTTGCACAGTTGTGGATGTGCGCATAGTCCTTGCCCTTTTGTATTTATGCATATAATCATACGTAATGTTTGATTTTGTTTAAGAGACATGTCATAAAGATCTCCTTGGCAACCAGTGAGGCAACCCTGACATCTGCATCTACCTGTATTTAACGGCTGTATAACTGCATTGGTGATGGTAGTGTGTGGGAGTTTATAAAAGGGATGCGACAATTCTGAATACACCAGCCATGAATGTTCAATAGAGACCTTTCCACTGGTTTGTTCTGGATGTAAAGCCGTTAAAGTGGACCAACACCCAGGGGGTATCGGCTCAGGAATCTATAAGATTCCCGGGTTGATCAGATTCCTCCCCGCGGGGCATCCGAAATCAGGATGTCCCACGGGGTGAAACCCCCCAGGAAGCCCAGAAACCTTACCTTAAACCTGTTCCAACGGCGCATGCGTTTGTGAATGGCCGGCGCGGGCGCGCTCCCTGTTAGAGCTCAGAGCCGCTGTGGTTGGACGCCGCTTGTACGTGCATACCACAGCGGCTCTGAACGCTCTGATTGGACGAGCGCCCGCGTAGGAGCGGGGTGAGGTGAGTGTCTCCGGGCGTTCTGGGGGGTTTCACACAGCGGGGCACTTTAAAGTGGACCAACACCCAGGATTTTGACTATCCTGGGTATTGGTCCACTTCCGCTGTGTGAAACCCCCCAGAAAGCCCCGAAAACTCACCTGACCCCGCTCCCACATGACTCGCTCGTCCAATCGCCACCACCGGACAAGGAGAGGCAGCGACGGACAAGCTGAGTGCCGCCTCCCGCGCGTCCCTCTTACAGGGAGCGCGCCCGCGCCGGCCATTCACAAACGGCCGCTGGAACGAGGATCAGGTAGGATTTTCGGGGATCTGGGGGGGGTTTCACACAGCAGTCAGGGAATCTTATAAATTCCTGGGCCGATCAGGGGAGGGTGTTGGTCCACTTTAAGCATACATAATAAACACTACAATGTAATACCCTTTTAGGATAATCAGACAGCTACGCAACATTATTTACTGGTGAAAGCAGCAAGGTCATTAAACTGAGCTGAACTTTCTAAAATTAAAGGTCACTGAAAAAATCCAGCTGGTTGATAGGACAGATGACGTATGATTGCAGGCACACAGGGCCTGATTTACTATCACGCCAACACATGCTAAAAAAAAGGAGTGGCAAGGTGGTAAGCTTGCACTACAGATGAAGATCTGGCATAGTGGTGCATAGGATAGACTGAAGGTAGGTATTTTTACCAGCTGTCATCTGTAATCCAAGGAAATGATAACACATGTTCCAAAGATTGTTTCTGATATGTCTATAAAAAATCAGTTCTAAAGTTGACTTGTGAATTGAAAAAAAAAAAAAGCTTACTGGCATATTGACAGTAGACACTCTTCAATTGTGTCTCTTTGAGCTTTGGTTAGAGAGCGCCCCTTGGACAGCCTGTATATTGTATGCAGAGTGGAATCTATTAGTGCTGCATAGTGTTCAGTGCCGGAGAAGAGGGGAGCACAGCGAGTGAGCAATGGCAGAACTGCTGAGCAGATATATCGGTTTAAAGCAAGAGCCATCTCAGTGACACTCAGGGAAGCCTGTGAAAGAGAGAGAACTAGAGTGAGAGTATGTATTTGCTTCATACTTATAGAAAATCGTGCAAGCAGAGATAGCAAAGGAAAATAAAACCCCGACCAGATGAAGCAGCAGACCGTATGAGCAAGTAAAGCATGCAAAAACGTTCAGAAAACAAAAGTGATTTGGGGTAACAAAGTGAAAGCAAATGTTTTGGAGGCAGCCTATGATATGTTTCCTGCAAACAATTTTCAACTATTACTATCTTTACTACAGTAATACTCTATATATGAATATGAACTAGCAGCAAAGGAATACGGAAGCAGTGATTGTCGACATGTTGCTAGCATTAGGTTGTAACCTAAACCCAAAATGAATGTATAAAACGTATATTGCTTACTGTATCAAGAGATGCCGATGCTCTAAGATCAGGTAAAAAGGCCACCTCCAGCAGATGGAGGAGGAAGCTTTGGTCCTTGATACCATAGACACGGTCCAGGAAAAGCACCATGGGAGCCTTATGATCAGGACAGAAACTGGCAGCCATGTCAGGCTCATATACTGTGCCATCTAAAACAATCACAAAACAAAGTAGTTTGCTAAAACACAATTGGCAGAGTACTGAAATCATTTAGTAGTTGGGGTAATTTTGTAAGGCACAAAAACTAAATCAAGGCAGACATCTAGTCTAGTGAAGCACACTCTGTATAGCATTTATTAAAAAGTAGAATCCAAAGTTTACATACATGACCCTGTCATGAGATGAGTAGCCCCTAGCATACACTTGACTTTCCCTCTAGTATAGATGATTCTCTAACATATTAGATGCTTTGATTAGCATTTCATAAGGTAGAACAACTGTATAACTTTAGATAATGAACAGTATTTTGATATTTACTCAGGAATTGAACCAAAAATAATGTTACAATGCTCATGTCAAGAAAAAATGTAACTAAGATCATCCTGATTGGGGATCCTCTGCAAGCTAAATGGTATATGGCAGCCCTAAATCAGGCAAAGATAATTTCTGTGATTCTGTGGTCCATCGATGAAAGCAGATGTAGATTTCTTGCTTCCAACTCTGCCTCCAGCAAATCAGGTTCCTGAACCAGTTTGGTTGCTGCCAGTCTTGTGGGCTGGTAGACCAATGTGATAGCAAAGGCCTGGTAAATTTGATTTTGGGCTACCTTTTTAACATTTAACCTTATATTGGCAGGGATGTACTGTAAGAGGACCTAAATACTTTTTTTTTTACTTTAGGTCCTGTACAAGATGTTTTGCTTTAATGGGAGAAAACTTCTACAGCAATATAAGTTGTTTTCAATATTAATATAGTCATAATGTCAGTTGTTTTCTAGGGAAGGGCGAACAGGGCAATCACTCTGGGTGTCAAGGCCATTGGGGGCACCTTTATCCCAGCCATTCTGTTTTCTGCAGAGGAGTCTGTTGTAGTGGTCATAAGACAGGTCCCTCATATGGATGCACTGCCTGCTGCTATGGTAGAGGCACATCCTGGCACATATCTGTATGGGACAGCAGCAATACCATAGGATGGATGAGGAAGGGGCAGTAATTTTTTTCCTTCCCGCACAGAGAGCTGTTTTGCCTACCCCAAAAATAAGCTCTAGTAGGATTTTTCAGCATTTATGCTAATGTAAAAATATAAACCCTTACCCAAAAATAAGCCTTAGTAACAATTTGTCATGCAGTCACATGTGATGCTGCCGCCGCCCTGTCCCTCTGCTGAGGCCGCCGCTCCCCTCCGTGTGCTGCCGTTTCCCCGCTCGGCCATGCTGCCACCGTCCCCGTCCCTCTGCTGAGACCACCACTCTCCTCAGTGTGCTGCCATTTTCTGCCACCACCACTGATGCAGTCCTTCACGCTGGCATCTCCCCCCTGCAGCCTGAGTATCACTCACCAAGGAATTAATGATGATGCTGCCGTCTCTGCTCCTGTGCCTCACACTGACATCTCCTTGCTGCCAACCTGCTTTGCAGTAAAAAGTAAGACCCCTAGAAAATAAGCCCTTCTTTCAGTACCTGTTTTTTTCAGGGAAACACGATAGAAACCACCCTGGTTGTTAGTTGCTTTTAACCTCAAGGTAGATCTTTGGAACTGCTGCTTCAACTGGTATGTG
Organism: Gastrophryne carolinensis; assembly: GCA_027917425.1. NCBI lineage: Eukaryota > Metazoa > Chordata > Amphibia > Anura > Microhylidae > Gastrophryne > Gastrophryne carolinensis. Next base: position 114,629,826 of record CM051244.1, on the reverse strand, counting down.
CACTGTATTTAGATGGTACTTATTATTATTGTTTATATTATATATATTTATATTATTATTAGAGGCAAGCTAGAGTTGGCGGTACAGGAAATCACAGCACCTTCCGCTAAACCAGCATCTCTGATAACCTCGATTTCACAGCTAGGGGGCAGCACCAGGCAGCACAGCTGTTCATGCTCCTTGAGAAAAACAATAAGTGAGAGCTGTGTGGCCAATAAGCTTCAGTTGCAGTTGTGGGGTGAGTTGATGAAAGGAGGGTGCTATGCTGGGTGTGTCATAACCCCCTATATAGTTGTGGGGTGTGTAATTATTGCAAAACTTGGGGTCATTGACTCCCTTATTCACTCACATTCTGAAATATGTAGAATGATTGGCCTTTTAGAATATAAAATAGGGAGGTGGTACTTAAAAAAACTTCACTCTCTTTCCTCCATCCAGTGATCATTCTTTCTTTCCCTGGGGCAACCATTGCAGGCTGTACTGTGTAGTACAGGAAAAAATGGGAAGTGGTACTTCAAGAACAAATGTTGGGAACCCTCCAAAAGACTTATGTTTTTTATATGAAATGAATAAAAGGCATTGCCATGGATGTTTTACCTTTGTTAAAAGCAGGCAGCTTCAGAGGGATACTTATAATCCCAACCAGATCTTCTGTAGGAACAAGTGATCGGAGAATGGAGCGAATTCGAATAGCTTCCCCTTTACCAGCCTGGATCAGCTATTGGCAAAACAGACACATCAGAAAATCAGCACTTAATACAAGTTTACACAGGTGCGTTCATTACTTGCCAAACTAATAATTAAGAATCCAGTAAAGTTAAACAGTAATTGCAGCTTTAGTTACTGTAAATACTCCATCTCTGCAAGCAACAAAGAGTTGAAATGCCCCACTTACTCTTATATCAATTAGAATTAGCAGAGATTTGCAGTACATCAAATAATATTGTATATATCCAAATATAATAGCTTTATCTGAATTGTGAGAAAGAAGACTTTGAGCGTGTGAAATATTGTTCAAGCTTTTTTCTGCATCTGACCTAGTTGGTAGATGCAGGTTTGTTTTGCCAATTGGATCAGCCAGAACCGGAAATAGCCGGACAGGATATGACGTTCCCAATTGGTAAGGGACCCCTGTTCGGATTCCCGCGCTGAAGGAAGCACTACAACTCCAAAGTGTGGTAAAATATAACTTTAATAATGGCAAAGATATAATGACAGCTTAAAGCACATCAATAGCACAACACTTATATAAAACCAAAGAACATGAAAACACTTAATCATAACTTTAATCAACACTGCTTAATGGTACCTTCTCATCTATTCCAAACTGTATCCTATATCCTTCAGATACATCTAAACACAATCAACAACTATTCCATGGAATGTTTAGCTTACCTACCCAGCATGCATATGGTTAATCATGAGTCCTGGTCGCCGAGGAGCACCACGGCCGATGCGGCACAGCGAGATCAGGATGAGCTTGGGAGGTTAGTGGGATAACAGCCCCACCGATCACTGTCCATGACGGCGTCCCTCGTCAATGGCTCTTGAGTCTCCTGATTTCATAGTGGAATACCCCTCATATTTATGGCGCTGTCACCCCAAAAAGCTGGCCAAACTCCAAGGGGTGAAAGCAACCTGTTTCTTGATAAGAGTTTATCTGATCTTCCATACCTATCTCACCCAAGAATTGGTCAAATTCCCAGGTAAGATAAGTAAGGAACATATCACAAATCCATATGCTATACTGATAAGCCCCACACTCCACGTCACAGCTGTCCATCTTGAAAAACATGTTTTTTACTTAAAACTCTGGTAAACATGTTTTTCAACCTTATCTTCAGAAAACACATCTTAAACTCACTTTTGAAAAACATATTTTTGACTTAAAACTCTGGTAAACATGTTTTTCACTTAAATTTGCTATATCATAGTTGTTTTTCACATTCTGGACATGTCAGGGCATAATCCTGGCTTACACTTGCTATGCTATAACACCATGATCACAAAATGTCTGCCAATGGCATCCATCTTAGAACACAAAATGGTGGATGGTAATAACATTTATATAAGATGGCGGACAAAACCTAGACAAAATGGCGGACAAGATGGCGGCCAGATTGCCATTCCACCTATTATTATCACACAGGTTCCTGTGTCCAATGTTCTGCATAGCTGAAAGCTTTGAAAACTTAGGAGCTACATATCATTGGTAACTTATTATTTTGCTTTAAAGGGACTGTCTAGGCATAACTGCAAAAAAAAAAAAAAACCTCACTTTCTGTCCCCTGCAGCTCTCCATCCAGCTCTAGTGTTTTAAAACATACTGATTGTTGGGTTCGAGCACTGGTCTTCATTCTTCACCTCCACCAAGATTGAATTCTGCCCCTCAGAATGCCCCCCTCTAGTCTCTGCAATAGGGTGCTCAATCTCAGTGTTCAGTAAGTTTTAAAACACCAGAGACAGATGGTAGAACTGTGGGGGACATAAGGTGAATGTCTATGTGTTTACTCTTGAGCAGAACCTTTAGCTTACTAAACCGTTCAGAAGCTTCAATGGGTTACTTACATGTGGTTCTGGTGCACAGCGACCCAGAAGGTCTATAAGTGCAGAATAAAATGACATTATAGCATTTCCCATGTGTACAATCTCTTCTTCTTCTTCATCTTCTTCGACCCTAAATACAACAGAAAATATCCCACATGTTAACATCTAGATTTTATATGGATGGATTTTAGTTTCATGCTTCTGTGTGTGTGGGGCAGAAGTTATAGAATTCAAAAGACTTGTATGACTTTGTTTGTTAGAAAAAGTTGGCATATTTACACAAATATACTAGGGGTGGGGCCTCATGTAAAAAAAGAAAATAAGTATTAAAGGAATACAAAATACAAAAGCAATTATTAGACCATTGTGTCAGGCTATGTTTGTCATTGCCCTAAACTGTTTTTCCGCTTTTATATTGAAAAAGAAAAGGTCAAGATATCAAGGTTTACAATTTCACCTTATGATTTATCTTTGAAACATTTTGGCATGGGTCTTGGCTCTGTGATGCCGCATAATAATCAGCATAATGGATACAATCTGTGAGACAGGCATTCTCATCACCCTGGCTATTCTTCCTCTCTCCCAGTGTCCACAGTCTGATGACGAGGAGCTTTAGACCAGCTTAGCCCAATTATTGGTGGTCTATGGCAAAGGAATTCAAGGGTGTGCCACTACTCTTTGCCTTGTTGCTACTTTCAGGAGCAGCTGTGTTCTGACAGGAAGTGAGAGGTAATGAGGTAACCTGCTAAATGCCAGTTTGTGCACTTTGCCTACAAAGTCCCGTTAACTACATGTTAAAATTAAATGTGTAAATGTGGATCAGATTTGTCTTGTTTTAAAAAAAAGGTCACAAACTTTCTGGAAAAAGTCAGGCTAGGCTATTGATTCCTATATGTTGCCGCATGATAAAACACTTCTAACTGCCACCCTGATCCTTCCTGGCCACATTTTCCCTTTTTGTCAGTTTTGGGTAGAGCAGGGAAAGGTTAGAAACTCTTGTTGTTTGTCACTTGGTTTATGGCCCTACTGCAGGATAGCAGAAGTGAAATATACATTGAACATATATGTAATTCAGATGTGGATGATAAAGTTTTCATTGACTTATGTTTTAAGACAAAGAGAGCCACATGTATGTTTTAGATTAGAGAAAAGCCTTGAAGTAACAGGCATTTTCATAAAAAAGGAGTTGGTTATGTTTTTTGTTTGGGTGCTAAAATACTGCATGACTTACTATGCCATGTGTGTCGGTTGCCCTGCCCTGTCCCATCTTTTTTATCTAATTTGTCCAAGTGTGTTATTCTGTGTCTTTACCCTGAGATTCTTGTCATGTCTTGCCCAGGAATAGTCAGCTTTGTGTATTTGGAATGCCCCCACTCTAAGTCATACACTCTTGACAGTGTAGTGCACTGTCCGCAGAAGTCAGTCAGCTGTCCTGGGACCTCAGGAGAATAAGGCCTAGGTAGCCAAACCACAGGGATCAGACAGGACTATGTCAGCATTTTACTGGAAAAGGGAAAAGAGTGTGTGCTCAGAGCTTATGTTGAAGAATATCTGCAAATAGTAGAGAAAGAATATTGCTGAACCCTGCTGTAGCGTTACCATGGTCTACCATAAACTAGGTGGACTTGGAGGTTTTTAAGAAGGAGTCATGTGCCTTTATTCACCTACAAGGACTGAAGTAGTGTTTATGACATCATCTGCCTCCCTGTTGGAATAGCTTTAATGCAACAACTATAGCCTGCATATGAATGCTTGTTAGGTTACTGTTAAAGTTAGTTTAAAATGCTGAGATGTGTTACTGATCCTATCCTATTCACGTTTATGTTCCTTGTTGCTGAATAAACAGCCTCTGTTCCAGCATGAAAGAAGAGGGTCGTGTACAATCCGCTGCCAACACTCCCCCCACATACACAAAACAGTCTGGGTCCCAGAAGAACCTGCTACCCGCCACACCTCCAACTGGGCATGTGTAGGTTACACATGCCACGTTACACAAGGCATTGATTAATTTGTTAAAGATAAACAATAGTCAAGTCAACACTTCCTCATTAATTTGTTAGGCAGTAAACCATTCAGGTTTTATGTGCAGGTCCTTTCGGCAATCCCGATTTGTCCCAGAAAGCCATACATTGAATGAGGAAGTGCTAAACATATGGGCAGGGCCGGATTAAGTGTGGTGGAGGCCCCTGGGCACAAAATCTGGTGAAGGCCCCAGATACATTATTTTTCCTTTAAAATAATAGTCCAGCCAAGTAACTGATTGGTGGTTGTCTGGCACCCGGCCACTTACTGGAACATCAGATCATGTCCCTTGTTCCACCCTTGTGTGGGTGCGTGTTGCTCGGGAACCCCTGATTTGCAATTCTGGGTGGGGGGGGGGGTGTAGTGGCCCAGCTGGTCCAGCACAAAACAGTTCCCTGCATTTAGCTGCCAGTGGATGTGCTTGGTGACTTATGCGCAGTGAGCAGCCGCTGATTGAATGCTCTGCACGCACCCAACACTGTAGCTTTGCTGCTCTAGACTCCCCCTCCTGCCTGTGGTGACTTCGGCTGCAGATTTGCAAAACTGATAGCTTTGTTGCTGGACCAAGAAAAGCCTCCTGGACCAGGAGAAACCCAAAGGTTGGTGGAGACCCCCTTTGCAGGGCAAGTGGTGGAGGCCCCAGGGCTAGAGCCTCTTGCACCCACCTCATAATCCGGCCCTGCATATGGGTTTCAAACTTACAGACAATGGTGAAAAAGCCAAGTAAGGACATCCTCATTATTCAGATTAGTGTTTTATATGTCACTAATTGATATTCATTAAATTGGAGATTTAGACTCACTTCCTGCCTGAGGGAGCCACCTGAAACTAATGAGATGTTACTGGCAAATGAATCCTATATGTCATGCTGATCAATGCCTTTCAGTTTTGATGACAACCACAGATTTACCCCCATATTAACCGCATAGGGGTCTATGGCTTTAGGTGTAAAATTTGCACTTTGGAGTAAAAAGTGCTCCCTAAGGAGAAAATAAAAGTGAAGTGCACTTTTCAGACCTGGTGCTGGATCGACCCCTAGAAAGAAATTGAAAGGGACAGGCAATCCACAGCATAGTCCGCTTTTCCCAACTGGTACTGAATCAACCTCTGAATCTCTGTAGCCTCCTAAGTGATTGGTCTACATTTTGTCCTTTTGAAAAAAAAGCTTTTAGGTTATGTTGAGTAGACAGTTGACCCTTTCTGTCCCCCTGTGTGCCAGGACCCTATGCTCTGCACTGTGTCTGGAGCTGGCTTAGCATTCACAAGGGCAGGCTTCCATGCTATTTGAGGTATATACATTGCTCCCTGACTGCCAGTTCAACTCATTGTTGTCGATTATGAGGCATGGAGCTGGATCAATTTTCTCTTTTTTCTAGCTTGTAAACCAAAACATATTTATGATTATCAATTTAAGCTGAAAGTGATCCTATACCCAGAAAGGAAACTTATGTCAACACCTTCTATCCTCAGCCCTGTGCCCCATAATGGCCAGTGTTTCTCTTTTACTAAAGCCTTTTAAAGCCATCATCAATAGTAAAAAAAAGAAACACACTGTTTTGGGGAACTGGGATGAAGATAGAAGGTGATAACATAAACTTCCTTCTGGGTAGAGGATCACATTAAAATTGACCAAAATCCACCTTGGAGTTTATGAGATGCCAGGGCAGGCTTACTTCCTCCCCCGCTGTGTGAAACCCCCCAGGGCACACAGTAAACTCAATTTTCCCCATGGCACATGGCACATGTGTGGCCGGCATCACTTGCATCCCTTCCCACCTGTGCATGGCCCCACCCGTCGCAACTGCATGGGAGCGCACAGCTGAAGGGAGAAGTGATGCCATGTGCTGCTCGTAAATGTGGCTTTGGATTCCATTTAGCTTCTCTAGCCACACATTAATATGAAGAAGCTGATTGGACAATCGGCTGTGCCTGCGCCGTGGGCTCAAGGTGAGGGGGTTTCACACAGCAGGGCAGCCAAAACCACCGTGCCCCAGTGGTAAGGGCCAAAACCCGGCATGGTGAAAATCCTGGATTAAAAGCAGTAGTAAGGCCCAAAATGGCAAATAAAAGACTCCAGGGCCAGACGCTAGCCTGCCTCTGAAATGGGTTTTGTAACGCTTTAAAACCATGTGCACCAAACTTCTTAATAAAAAATGTAACGTATCCTATGAATGATTGAGCTACTACAACACAAGTGCTGAGCAGCAAAGCAATGTTTCACAAACAAAAGAAATCAGACTACAGTCTACTTACACTTCCCTCTGATACCCCTGAGAAGGAAGGTCCAAAGCCGGGTTTTCAGAGATGTTAATAGCCTCCTGCATAGCTGCCAGCAAACCATTTCCCCCTTCTCCTCTCAGGGAAGGCCCGAAACACTCAGGGCGTCGGATGAGTAGCTTTACCACCACACTGGCATTTTCTTCAACGCTCTCACCTGGAAAACAAGTGATACAAAAGCAGTCCATGGTTACCAAGCCTCAATCCTCAGGGGGCCTGTTGTACCGTAACATCGGAGCACATTTACTTGGAGGCATATTTCCCCCAGGATGAAATATTCAGACTGCAGGAGATAATTGGGAAACAGATTGTAGAGAAACTAACTAGATCAATGAGCACAGCAGTCTGATTTTAAAAGCGCTGGGGGTCACAGAGGTGTCTAGGATATGCTTACTGCCACTAGAAAACGAATAGTATTAAATGCTACTGTTCAAAAATCTTGAGAGGAAATTTAAGTGAATGTGTCACAGTGTATATAATTATTCTATTATTTCACAATATGCTGCCAAAGAAAGTCATTATGAAAACGTTCTGTTGCCTTTGCAGGGGCGCAGTGATTAAACCACAGTCCATTGATTCCTTTCAGCCTATTCAAAACTGACCAGTAATTAATTCTAACACTGCATATCAAATATAATGAAGAAGATGACATTATTTTGTGAATGCCACCTCTGCATATATTAACATCTTACACCAACTTGTTGGCACTCTCCTTTGTCTACCTTAATCAATTAATATCTGCAATTATTTTACATATTTTGTCATTTAAAGGCCAGCTGGGGTTTAGTATCTTATTTCCATGCCTGACTAGATGGCCATTAAAAAATAATCTAATCAGAAAAGCTATAATATTTAAAAAACAGCATACGTTGGCTTCACAGTGCACTACAAATGACTGTTAGAGTGAATGCTATTTGTTATATACATATTTATATTATATACATTTCTGTTGCATTTTCTTAATTTTAACCTGATTTCCTTAGGACAATGAATGACTTCTCTGTGGTATGGCACGAGGAGAGGGGCTCTTCACCTATCCTTTAAACTCACACTCCATATATAAGATTAATGTCACTAGATTTTTTTTTTCTAATTCAATGTTTAGGGTTATTAACAATGACACTTGCATTTTCATCTAAAGTAGTTTTAAGCAAAGCTCACCAGGAGATGCCAGCTGCTGCTGTGTGTGTGCGTCCCCCATCTAACAGTAACTGTAACTATAATTACAGCTAGCTAGGAAGCTGTGGGAGAAGATGTTGGGGGGAGGGGAAGTCTTTCTCACAGGCAACACTCAGATGTAGGTTTTCTTTACCTGGACCTAGTCACATACCTGCAGGTGATATATGAAATCTGCAAGCCACTGGCCAGTGATTCTGATTTAGGCTTGTTAGACTGGGGTAATGAGAGTCTGGAACCATGGTCAGATTAAATGTGGTGGAGGCCCCTGAGCCCCTGGGAAATTCTGGTGCAGCCCACACAGTTTTTATTTTTGATATGGAACCAGGCATCTGTGGGGGAGCTGTTATGTCAGGCTGCTGTGAGGGCCTTATTAGGCTGCTGTGGGGCCAGGCTGCAACTGTAGGACCGGACTGCTGGGGGGATACGGTTAGGCTGCAGTGGCGGCTCTTTTAAGGCTGCTGGGGGGATGCAGTTAGATGGCTGTGGGTATCCGTTTGGCTGCTGTGGGGATGCTGTTAGGCTGCTGTGGCAGCTCTTTTAAGGCAGCTGGGGAGATGCTGTTAGGCTGCTGTGGGGATCTGTTAGGCTGCTGGGGGGATGCTGTTAGGGTGCTGGGGGAATGCTGTTGGGCTGATGGGGGGATACTGTTAGGCTGCTGTGGGGACCTGTTAGGCTGCTATGGGGATCTGTTAGGCTGCTGGGGGGATGCTATTAGGGTGCTGGGGGGATGCTATTAGGGTGCTGGGGGGATGCTGTTAGGGTGCTGTGGGGGATGCTGTTAGTCTGCTGTGGGGTGCTATTAGGCTGCTGTGGGGATCTGTTAGGCTGCTGAGGGTATGCTGTTAGGGTGCTGGGGGGATGCTGTTAGGGTGCTGGGGGGATGCTGTTAGTGTGCTGAGGGGATGCTGTTAGGCTGCCAGGGGGATACTGTTAAGCTGCTGTGGGGGTGCTATTAGGCTGCTGTGGGGATCTGTTAGGCTGCTTTGGCAGCTCTTTTAGACTGCTGTGGGGACACTGCAAGGCTGCTATGGGACTAGGCTGCTGTAGGGCCAGGCCAATCTTGGGCCAGCAGCACACTGTATACCTTATAGGTTATGTTTACACAAGTCCAGCACACATTTGCGTTTTGCAGTAGTGTTTGTGGTAGGGATTCCATTTCCCGTTTGCATTTTTTGTTTATTTTGTTCACGTTGCTTTCGGGTTTGCGGGTCCTTTGCCCTGCCCTCCTTTATGTTGAATCCTCATTTAAATCTATGGTGGCGCAAATGCAAGACACCTGCATTAACACATGGAATGTGAGCATGCGTTTGCATTTGAAGCACCAGAGACATTAATAGGGTGCGTTTGTGGCCTGGATGCAGCAGGCAGGACTTTTTGCAGATGCGTTTTCCTCTGTTCTGTCGCATCGGAGAGATATGAAAGGTGCCATTGTCAGATTTTTTTTGTTAAAATGATTGTAACTGAAACAAAGAATACTCAGAACTGAAGTCCCAGGCAGGCAGCCAGCCACAGTCTGTGGGGCCAGGAAGCACCAAAATGGTGGAGGTCCCAAAGTGGTAAGTGCTCCTAGGATGGAACCCTCCTTGCCCAGTTTCTAATCAGGCCCTGGCTGAGACATTTGTACATGGTTATTGGGGTTTTGAATGGTCTGTCCAGGCAAAAAATATAAAAAATACATACTCACCTCTTCTACCCCCCAACCCAGCGATCGAATTCCATAGTGTTTAGGCATCCAGGTATTCCTTGGCCATTTGGCCCCCAATTTCAAGCAGCTGGACTGGAGCTTGCTGTTCGCCATTTACTTTGACAGAGGGGGTATGTCAGGTTCTGACTTGGACCACTCTCTTTGCAGGAGGTGCCGGGGCATGCATGATGCCAAAACACCTGATTTTTTTTCTGTACCTCAGTGATTGAGCAGCAGGGGAGTAAAGGTATGTATGTACCAGGCACTCTGAGGTAGCTGTAGCAATAGCTTCTCCCAGAAGTACCACATTCCTCTCTAGGAGCCCTGTTACCCACTCTATTGCAGCTATAACAGCAGTGGTAGGGTAAAGATCAGCTGCAACCCTGAATGTTGAAAGGGCTGTGTAAAAGGAAAGGAATAGAAAAAATTGAGAATTAGTGTGAGTAACTCTTGGAGACCAGTTTTTAACCCTCCTATCATTTTAACACCCATTGTTTTGAGCCAGATCTGTTTTAAATCCCAGCTACAGAGAAATACAAATAATCAAACACTGATATCAGTGATACTCCTCTGGCCCTAAAGACACCTATTCATTCTTACATACATTTTCTGTCATGTCACTGCAGACTGAAAGTAAGGTTAAATATCTGTAAAGAGAGGACACAGACAGCATAAAAACATACAGCGGACCTGTACTGCAGCAGAGTGGCTTTTGAATCCCCTAGCCCCCATTTAGGATGTCAATCACAGAAGTCCATGCAAATGAAATTGGTCCCATGTTCACTTGGCTAGCCGTTTGACCTGTCAAGTAGCCAAGCCTCACATGTTGAGGGGTGAGTAAATTGAATCAGAGATGAGCCTTTTTTTAAGGAAAAGCCATCCCAATCATGGGGTGGGTGAAACAGCGGCCATGAGCATGCTGTGGGTTAGCACTAGGTGGCTTTAATTAAACTAAAAAAAAAACAAAAACAGCAGAAGCTGGGCTTTATGTTTTTGTATAATCTCCTGTTTCCTAATACATTTGAACAAACTGGGTCTATTTTATCTGGCATCATCAAAGAAAGTTCACTTCCGATGGCATTTTTTAAAGTGTATATTTTGTGTGCCAAAATGATGTCCTTAAGGTGCTGAGCTTACATATTATTTTTTTAAATTATCATTATGTTTTCAAATATGTGTTTTATGGAAGCAATTTTCAATACAATCTGTAGCCAGATCTACAAGAAGAGAGAAGTGAGCACCTGTACACACAAAGCACTGCTGCTATAGCTGCCGCTTAGGTGAGGGAGCTCACTTACACATTCCGAACAGCACATTTTATGTCTTATGTGTATGTTATTTTATGTGTACAGGGTCATTTCTCTTTTCTTGGTGTGCAGACTTGATGTACGGATACTTGCAACAGATTGTAAGTCATAAAAACTGCCTCCATAAAACATATTTTCTATTTTTCTAACATAAGAAAAAAAATATACTATTATATAAATATATAATATGCGCTTGAGGACATCCTTTTGGCACAAAAAATTATCCACTTTGAAAGTGGATTTAACTTTTAACTATGTGTATATAATTAATGTATCATGTAAAGTACCATAATCTATAATCGCCAAATCAATAAAAGCTAATGAAAAATAAACATGAGTCTTGGGTCTAAACAGCGATGTCTGAAACTCCAGTCTTTCACGGATAACATTATGGTATAGGTCAATTTAATCAAATTCAAATAAAAAGCATAACATCGGAAAAAATTAAATTCACATTGTGATTAAGAGAGTTCTATCTGACTGGAGTGGATTTGCATATTTCTAGGATTACTTTCCATAATATCGCAAAATTTACATAAACTGCGGAATAACAGCTTTCATATGAAGAGAACATGCTGGGCACTGTTGTATGCATACCCAGTCACTGATGCCCATGCTTACCGTTTACAAAGACTGCAAAGCGCAAGAATGACAGGTAACGCTCTCCCTCTATGGGGTTCCATCCTAGGTCCGGGTATCCTTTGGCTATTAACATTGGACAGCTCTGCAGTCCACAACCTGCCAAATATGTCACTACCTGCAAAAAAGAGAGAGACGTTTTCACTGTGTAATTCTGAGCGTCTACACTGGCACTGACAGAGAGAAAGGCTCCAAATGTCAGCCCAGCTCTTTTTCCTGAGTGTATGCTTCTGCTGAAATATCTGGATCTGTTGTGGCTGACAAGTTTAAAGAACACTAAGTTACTAAATGCTTCAGAGAAATAACATATTTAAACCTCAAATAAACCTGTCAGAAGAGCTGAACAGAGGCTTTTGCCCCAGAGGCACTGGGTTTTGAAACATCTGCTCCATACTAACTGTCTGTAAACTGAGGTAGAAGTGCAGCCAGCGTAGAACTGTTGTACCTGAATACCCAAATCTCCTATTTGATCTACTGTAAATATCTGAATAAATGTGTATTTGAGTCAGTCAAAAGTCAGTACACTTGGTATTTCAATTTAGAGAAACTCTTGAAATCTAATTTAATTAGTATAGTAGCAATTATTTATCTTATCCCCCCAAAAAACATACTGTACTGTACTTTATCCTCATTAGTTGTCTAGCTGCATCCAATTGAGTTAAAAGACAGAAAATTGTTTACTGTGTGGGCCAGGAAAGGACCCCATTTAACCTTTGCACCAGGGGCCTGTCACATTTAGTTATGCCACTGCCCCTAAGACTGGTGGGTCTCTGAACTAGGCAGCAAGAAGGGGTGCATTCCGTTCCAATGACCGGACCTGCGCAATCCCTTTAAGATAGTGAGATTAGAGATTAGTAGTGAGATTAGAGATTAGAGGTTAGTGAGATTAGAGGGGCGGGCTTGCAAAGTAGATCAGGGAGAAAGGATAGAAGTAGAAGGCACCTCCTAGTCTGGTGGTTCTGGCTTTTAGAGCTGGTATGCCTCATGGGGAGTGCTTTTGAAAGCTTGGAGTGTTGGAGTGTTGAATTAAATGGGGAAGAGCATTCCAGAGGAGTGATGAGGCACATGAAAATTCCTGGATGCAGGAGTGTGAGGAGGTGATCATGGTATAGGACAGAAAAAGGTCCAAGGAAGAGCGGAGGTTGCTTGGGGGTTGGTATCCCTGGATAAAATGTAGAGGGACCTGGCTGGAGAGAACGTTGTAGCTAAGAGTTAGGATTTTGAACCAAATACAGTGGAGAGACTGACAGAGGGGGTGCAACACTAGAAAAGAGAGAGTAGAAGTGAATGAAGTGAGCAGCGGAGTTAATAATAGGTTGGATGGGTGCTGGTCTGTTTGTTGGTAACCTGCAGAGGAGGGTGTTGCAGTAGTCTACTTGGGATATGATTAGGGCATACACTAACACTTTGGTGGTTTTGGGTGAGTGGAAGGGACGAATGAGGGAGATGTTTTTAAGATGGAGATGGCAGGAGGTGGCTAGGGAGTGGATGTGAAATATGAATGATAGAGAGGAGTCCTAAATAAGCAGAGAATGGGGAGAGGATACTGTTTGAATAGGATACACCGAATGATCTATCAGAAAGATAGGATGCAAGCCAAGAGAATATGAGACCCAAAAGCAAGCAGTGCCTATTGGTAACAAAAGCAGATGGTAGATCTAGAATAGAGTAGTGTCGTTTGGATTTGGTGGTTAATAGATCATTGAAAGGGGGTATTGGTGGTGTCATAAGGAGTTGGTAGACAGATAACATGACAAAGGGAAAGGTTGAATAGAGATGTGAGGCATGGAAAGAGAGATGAAGACAACTGGGGGATAAGATACAATGTAATGGAATCAAGGGATTACGTAGTCAAGTAGTCCTTATAAATGAGAGGGGATGGTCCTTGTTCAGTTAGCAGAGTGAAATGAGTTAGGGAGTGGGGCGGAGTAACTCTGGAGGAGTGAGGTACTCTGATAAACTTGAATATCTTGTTCCATACTTCTCTTTCTTTATCAATCTTTTTATTGTGTATATTCTATAGAACATCATTCTATTAGCATTATCATACTTCTTTTTCTTTTCCCTGGACCAAGACCACCTCAATGTGGCACCTCCCACTTGGGTGTTTGGGCAAGAGGCTCCTAGGACTAGGAAGGCCATTTCTCTCCTCTATTCCTATTCTACCTATGATGAAAATGTTGACTTGTTGTTCTCCCTGTTTCCTCCCTGCCATTCCTAGCATGTTCTGTAATGTGGGTACCTGGCATATTAAAATCTGAATCTTTTCAGTTACCTTATCAAATCTGCAATTTCCATGTATTTATCATATCTATTACTAAGGCTAAACACATGGGTAGCTACCTGAGATAAGCAGAGCCTCCCTTCTTGTAATCCCCATACTCAGTTTGAGACAAGGCAAGGGTCATCTTCCTTGATTCTTCATACTGTAAGTTATACAATGATTCCACCCAGTTGTTCGATTAGGGTCATATTTAGACATATAGACAATTGACAGGTATAAGCAGGGATTATAGTGGAACTATGGTCAGAAATGACCATAGCCACAGTTAAAACAAGAAACTGGGCGCCCGAATACTCACCGCTTCTGGGCCTCCTCCATGGCCAGGAGTGGTGCAGCCTATCAGCCTCCAGGATGCTCCCACGTAACTGCAAGCTTATCAGAATTGGCCCCGGAGGCTGATAGGCTGCAACGGTGGGGGGGGGGGGGTCATGGAAGGGTCCCGGAAGCAGTGAGTATCCAGTTTCTTGTTTTAACATCGCCAATGTGCAGTGGGGCAGCCCGGGTCGAGCTGCCCTGCTGCTATATGGTACAGCAGAACTATGTTCATTTTTTACCATAGTTCCACTTTAATGTTCTTTTTTGCTTGCTCCTCTTACATGCCTGTGGAATCTAGTTTGGCTTATATACCTTAAGCCAGACAGAGACTGCTCAGATCTGCTCTTATATTTTCCACAGTCATGCTACTGCCAAAACTCCACTCAAGCCTACATGGTAATAAAAGAATACACGAGTACGGTAAATGACTTACATAATCAATGTCAATAATTAATTCCAAAGCCAATTAAACACAAACCTATTTATTTTTTTCTGGCCACTAAGGCACATATTATTGCAAATAATATAGGACATATTGGAGTAAACTTCATTAAAATGTTACATTTTTTTCAAGGTTTACTAGGACAACATTATTTACAAGTATAATAACATAACCTATTTCAGCCGCTGCATATTATTTCTTAATCTTAACCATCTGATAAATCGGTAGCAGTAGGCATTCTGCTTAAAAATAACTTCCATCACTATGAGGCGGCGACAAATTACCTATTATTAGAACGCAGCAATGCAATTTCCACTTGTTTATTAAGGTTAGTGACAGGATGACAATTCATCAATTCTGCAGCCATTTACAAATAATTACCTTCTCCAGGTCTGGCTCCTGCAAAGCCAAAGCAAGCTCATTGTTATCCATAACAGATGCTGCAGCGACATCTAGCGGGGTGGATCCTCTCATAGAAGGAGATGCTAAAATGAAACCAAGAAAAGCTAAAGCTCCAAATGCATTATTATCATTATTGTTTTTTTATAAATCACAATCATAGTTTGTGGTGCAGCATATACTACACACGGAGTTGGATGTAACAGAAGTGTAACTAAACATATACTGTAGATGCAGGAGTTTGGTAGGAGAGATTTCCATTGCTTTTCATTGTCTTCCTATATGGTGATTCACTAACAGTGAAAATCTCAGGCTTTTTTCTCATTAATTGAATTTTTTACTACCATGAGAATTTTTTTCAACTCTTAGTGAATCAAGAACTAAGTGTACTAATTCTGACTATACACAGGCAATTCAGATGACTGATTGCTAGGAGCTTTTACTAAGATTATCCAGTATAAGGTCCTTCTTTTAAGCGGTTTAGTTAGACCCTTATACTATAGTTCAGCTGTACTCAGCTGGTGGACCGGGGTCCGTATGTGGACCTCAGCGTCAGATTTCAGGACCTCTGCCCTGACAACCCTGCACTCATTTGCTTCTGTGTTGCCGTGCTCAGCACTGCCCACTTTACTTGATCAGCCATGTAGTGCTTAGTCTCCCTGCCAGTGTCATGATTCTGCTCCCTGGCACCGAACATTACTATATCAAGTTCTGCACGGGTGCAAAGTGGCATTGCAAGGTACACTCAACGTTTTTTGGTCTCTTTGCCCCATCTAATCCTGCCCACCCCAGCTGAGCCCCATCCAATCCTGCCCCCCCAGCTCTGCCCTATTCATTCCTGCCCCCCCAGCTCTGCCCTATCCATCCCTTTCCCATCCAATCCTGTGCCCCCAGCTTTGCCTAATCCATCCTTGCCCCTTTCAGCCCTGCCCTATCCATCCCTTTCCCATCTATTCCTGTGCCCGCAGCTTTGCCCAATCCATCCCTGCCCCTTTCAGCTTTGCCCCATCCACCCCTGTCCCCTCAGCTCTGTCCCATCCATCACTGTCCCCTCAGCTCTGCCCCATCCAGTCCCTCTGCCCCATCCATTCTTGTTCTCCCAGTTTTGCTTCGCCAATCCATGACTCTTTCTTCCAGCTCTGGCCATCTATTTCCCCCTGTTCTGCCCATTTAGTCTTGTCCTTCTAGTTCTGCCCATCCATCCATCCTCCCAGCTCTATCTCTCCATCTCTCCCTGTCCTTCTTGCTGTCTATCTATCCCCCTTCCTTACAGCTCATCTCCATTCATTCCTCTCCCCTAAGCTCTATCTATCTATTCTAGTTACCAGACCTTATTGCCAGTAACATTTTGGGCCCTAGTTCACCCATGTACACGGTTCACAGTTCACTCTAGTTTACCCTGCACAGAATGCACGGGGGGTTAAAAGCAGTGTGCCACAGGCCAGAGCTGTGGGTTCTGTGCCCCCCCCCCCCCAAAAAGACAATTCTGTGAGTACTCACCTGTAGAATTGCTTTTACCATGCATGGCACGGCCTGCTTAACAAAGTCATTACATCTGGGTATTCCGCCACAAGGTGGCGCAGTGCACTGCTGAAGAGTTGTGGCTCTGCCCGGTACCATGTAAAAACGGAATCACCATAGACTTATCCAGTAGTTGACAAGCAGTGATACAAGAACCAGGAACTAATAAAGATAACAACTCCAACTAATTTGAAATAATCACCATAAAGAGGAAACCAAGAACAACGTAACAAGGGTGGGGTGAACAGGCCGTGACATGCATGGTAAAAGCAATTCTACAGGGGAGTACTCACAGAGTTGTCTTTTTCCCAATGCATGTCACGGCCTGCTTCACAAAGTCATTACATCTGGGACTTCCAAAAGCAGTGTCCATAAAGTAGGGTGGGATCCCCAAAGAGTATCAGCAGGCAGTTCAAACCACCACTGCCTGAAGTACCTTGCGGCCAAAAGCAGCATCAGCAGAGGCCTTAACATCAACCTTGTAAAACTTGGAAAAAGTATGAACAGAAGACCAAGTTGCGGCCTTACAAACTTGTTCAACAGAAGCTTGGTGCTGAAAGGCCCAAGACACACCAATAGCACGAGTGGAATGAGCAGTAACCCTAAAAGGGAGAACTTTCCCCTTAGCAGAATAGGCCTGCTCCACCGCCTGACGGATCCATTTGCTGATAGTGGATTTAGCCAGAGGCAGATCCTTCCTAGGTCCAGCAGGAAGAACAAAAGGAGCGTCAGATTTCCTGAAAGACTCAGTAGCAACCAAATAAAACTTCAGGGCCCTGACAACATCCAGAGAATGAAGTGTCCGCTGCTTGGAATTAGCAGGATTAGGACACAGAGAAGGCAAAACAATGTCCTGATTGGGATGAAAAGCAGACACAACCTTAGGCAAGAAATCCGGCTTAAGCCGAAACACCACCTTATCCTGATGCCGCTCAAAATAATGAGGTTTGATGGAGAGAGCCACCAGCTCAGTAACTCGCCTGACCGAAGTAATGGCCACCAGGAAGGCCACCATAAGTGTCAAAATGGACAAAGCGGCCCCACTGATAGGCTCAAAGAGAGGACCCTGCAGAGCAGACAACACCAGACTTAGATCCCAAACAGGTAGCATAGGTTTACGTGGTGGACGCACATGAGCAACTCCCTGAAAGAAAGTCTTGACCAACTGGTGATTGGCAAAAGAAAATTGCCAGGGCTGACACCTGTCCCTTGAGGGTACTAAGTTGAAGGCCCGAATCCAAGCCATGTTGCAAAAAATCCAGAATCCTGGGAATAGAAAACACTCTACAAAGCAGAGACCTAGCGTCACACCAGGCAATGTAAGCATGCCAAATCCTATAGTAGATAAAGGACAAGGACTTCTTCCTAGCCCTAATCCTGGTATCAACAACAGAGGCCGGCAACCCCTTATCCATCAAGATGGAGGTTTCAGCAGCCAAGCCTTTAAAGCCAGCATTTGTAAATTGAGATGGCACAGTCGTCCCTGAGTGAGCAGATCTGGATCCTTGGGCAGGGCATACTGATCTACTGTCAACTGTACGACGTCTGCGAACCACACCCTCCTTGGCCAACAGGGGGCCACCAGAATGGCTGGTACCCCTTCCTGGGCTATCTTGCGCAGCACCCTGCCCAGCAGAGGGAACGGAGGGAACACATAAAAGAGACGAAACTCCATCGAAGGTATTGCTAGCGCATCCGTGGCGAAGGCCAGAGGGTTCTGTGACAGGGAGACAAACCTGGGAAGCTTGTGGTTGTGGCGGGACGCAAACAAGTCCATATCCGGCTGACCCCAGCGGTGACACGGGGAGTGAAATACCTTGTTGCTGAGGGACCATTCCCCCAGCCAAACATCCCCCTGCTCAGGGAGTCTGCCTCCTGGTTCTCCACCCCCGGAATGTAAACCACCGAGATGCAAGGCACATTCTTCCTTGAGGGCTCGCTTGCTCCGAGTCCCTCCCTGATGATTGATGTAGGCAACCGCCGTCTGGTTGTCCGAGCGGATCTGAACAGCCCGACCCCGAAGGTGTGAGGTCAGCTGAGCAAGAACCACCCTGATCGCCCTCAGTTCTAGGACATTGATGGGATCATGGGCCTCCTGGGGGCCCCACTGACCCTGAAACAGCAGAGACTTCCAAAAGCCCCCCAAACCGGTCAGACTGGCATCTGTGGTGACAGTCTCCTAACACTGGGACAGAAATGTCCTGCCCACTAGAAGGTTCCTTGAGTCCAGCCACCAAGAGAGGGACTGTCTGGCCAGGGGGGACAGAACAAATTCCTGATCCAGGGAAACAGGGTCCCGATTCCAAACAGACAGAAGGTGCAACTGAAGAGGCCTCATGTGAAACTGAGCAAAGGGGACCGCCTCGAAGCAGGACACCATCAGGCCCACTAACTGCATCCCCTGCCGGATGGAGGGATGGGGACACAAGAGCAGAGCCCGGACCTGCTTCTGAAGGCCATCCACTTTCAGCTGAGGCAGGAATACCTTGACCTGAGAGGTATCTAGAGTCATGCCCAGAAAGGATCTCCCCAAAGACTGAGACAGTGAAAACTTGGGATAGTTGATCACCCAGCCGAAGGACTCGAGAGTGGAGGTCACCACCTGAGTATCCTTCTCGGCCTGATGAAGAGACTGAGCCGCAGTCAGAATGTCGTCCGGGTAAGGAAGGATGCGAATGCCCTGATGCCGCAGTAGAGCCATTACGCCCACCAGCACCTTGGTGAACACCCGAGGCGCCGAGGTGATACCGAACGGTAAGGCCACAAACTGGTAATGCTGATCCTCTAGAGCAAACCTGAGAAATCTCTGATGACCTGGGAAGACTGGCACATGAAGATAAGCATCCTTGATGTCCACGGAGGACATGAAATCGCCCTGGCGAAGGGTACTGACAGCCGAGCGAAGGGTCTCCATGCGAAAGTGCTTGAATCTGACAAACCCGTTGAGACCCTTCAAGTGCAGGATGAGCCTCAGGGACCCGTCCTTTTTGGGGACCATGAACAGATTGGAGTAGAAACCCTGACCCCGTTCCTGGGAAGGCACCAGGCAAATGACCCCTGACTCCAGTAGACGTTGAACCGCAA
This sequence comes from Gastrophryne carolinensis, assembly GCA_027917425.1. Classification (NCBI taxonomy): domain Eukaryota; kingdom Metazoa; phylum Chordata; class Amphibia; order Anura; family Microhylidae; genus Gastrophryne; species Gastrophryne carolinensis. Next base: position 114,610,126 of record CM051244.1, on the reverse strand, counting down.
GGCACAACCCCTGAGCTGACAGAGGGTTGTGAGACATCCGGGATCTGATGAATCTGGGGGGTGGCCAGGCTGCAAACTCTATCTTGTAACTGGAGGACACCACCTCCTGAATTCACTGGTCTGAGACGCGGAGCCGTCAGACGTGAGCAAGAACCGAAGCCGCCCCCCACCCGGATGGGTGAGGGAGCCTCCTCATGCCTGAGGGGGCTTGGGAGAAGGTTTGGGCTTGGGATCCCATGAGAGACCGGGACAACCATGGGATCTGCCACGGCCCCAAGAACCCCTGCGGATACCTGAAAAGAGGGGGCCTCGACCTCCTTTGGGGGTACGAAAGTAGGAGACTGAAGTGGATGGCCCCCAAAAAGGCTGAGGCTGCCTCCTACACTGAGGCAGCCTACCATCCTTGGCTAAAACATCCAGGCGCTCACCAAAGAGCCGCAGCCCCACAAAGGGGAGCCCAGTGAGAGCCTTCTTAGCAGCAGCGTCAGCTGCCCACTGACGCAACCAAACAGAGCGGGGCATAGCCACCAAGTGGGCAGAGGCCCGACCACTCAGCCGTACTACATCATCCATGGCAGTAAGTAAAAAGGCAACAAAATCAGAACACAGCAAGAGGGTCCTATACTCCTCCCTACCAGCTGTAGCGCCATCAAGGAGACAATTGATCAGTCTCATAAGAGCAATAGCAGTTATGGCAGCGGCACAGGCTGTGCGCAACCCAGCCCCCACAAATGCAAAGGCATGGCAGGCCAGCTGATCCAAATGCCGGTCCTCGCTGTCCTGCAGGGTAGTAGTGTCAGGGGATAACTGAAGTGTTGGACAACCCAAGAACGGGCGCGTCTACCTCGGGGGGACCCCACCATCGTTTAAACAAATCAGAAGGAAAGGGATACTTCTTATCCAATCCCTTAGGCACCGCAGGAAATTTACTAGGACATTCCCACTCCTTGAGCACCATATTAGTGAAATGACTCTGCTCAGGGAACTCCAGACGCCACTTAACAGGACGAAAAAGCTCACCCTGTTTCCTTAGCCACCTCAGGGGGGGGGGCAATGTACAAAACCTCGAAAAAGTGAGACAACAGACTAACAGTGTCCTCAGGTTACCAGGAATCCTCAGACTCAGACCCAGGGTCACTGTCGCAGCCCACCTGCTGGTCCCGAGGAATCAGAGCCTGGGAAAAGCTCCCCCTCCTCTAGGGAGTAACGGTCATCAAAAATATCAATTTCCTCCTGCACCTCAGTAAACAGTGCAGGCGTGGTAGCCAGGTGCCGCTTCTTGCTAGAGGCCTTACGTGAAACAGGCATGGCAAGCTGTTTTTCAATGATGGCCACACGAAGTGCCAGATCAGATTGTGACCCCCTGCTAGAATCCCCTCAATGGGGGCTAAATGCAGGCACGGCGGGGTAGGCGATGCCGAAGGGGGAACAGAGCTTGGGAGAGAAGCAGGCAGCCCAGACTGAAGCATAAGGACATCATGGGCGCACGGCCCGCACACCGTGACATCATTACTGATAGGGGATACCCCACACATGGAACACAGCCGGGATTGTCCCGAAGGACCCCCGAGCATGTTATCCCCAGAAGCCTCCATATGGTGATTAATACAGGCGCAATATGCCAGCACAGGGTAATGGCTAATAAAAGCCACCCGGGATGCCCCCCCAAGGGATGCCCCCGGAATAGTAAAGGGAGATGAAGGGGGGAGTAAGGAGCAGGACCGAGAGAAACCACAACCCACGGGTGTCCCGCCTGAAAGACATAAGCAAAGTACATAAGTATCCCGCAGCCCATGCCCCCAGTACAACAAAAAACCCCAGGGGGGACTCACGGACCAAGCAGGACAAGGATCGCCAGCCACCAGACCACCGGAGGACGCGACACAGTCAGAAATCAGCGCCGCAGCCCATAGATGAAGAGGGCAGAGGAACCTTGAGGGGCAGGCCGCAGGAGAACGGTGCGATACGCATCATCCGCCGGCCCAGCCCCCCGAAGAACGCGAAAACGGCGCTCACGTGACCTCACCGACGTCATCCACAAAGTGGCGGCGGCGGCAAAAGTATACAAAAAACTAAAAACAGTCTACAAACACACACAACTACCAGCCACCAAAGGTTTCACAAATGACAGAATGCAACTCAGCAGCCTTGATTCTCTCCATACTGGATAAGTGTGAATACTGCTGAGAGTAATCATATTCATGGTAAAAGCATGTACTGGAAAGCACATACAGTATGTCCCGTGGTTCCAATGCTGTCAAGACTTCTAGAAAGCTCCTTTTTGCTAAATGGCCACATGTTTAATTCAAACCGGCAGAGGGGTGGGATCAGAAGTTTAAGCTGCGCTTCACAGCTTTGGTTTTGTGGCCCTTGGCACACACAAATGGCCATTCACAATATTTAGCATGCAATGCCACCAATTAGTCAGCTTGTACCTCAAATACACATTTATTGCCCCACTGAACGATTTTAAGTGTGACATTGGGATGCCCCTGTAAAGCAAACCTAAATGGTGGGGTGGGGGGGCTTAATACTTAACATTATTCCTAATAGAGATACATAAGAATGTCTCAAAGTCTTATGCTAAATAACATTTTTGACTAAATCTAACGGGGCTAAAAATGGAACTTATAGGAGGGTATCTAAAATGTAGTTACAGTATTTGTTAGAATAGAAAAAGATTAGAACCCCCCTGTAGTCAATCTTAAATAGGCTTTAGATAAGGATTGAATTAGCTTTAAAAGTATAGTATAGAGCGAGACAGTGCAGTACCAGATGACAGTGCAGGATAAGAAATGTGAAAGAATCAATCATTAAATAGTCTAGAGTGAGACTTTAGCATAGATCAAAATATACTTAAACCAGACCAACACCCGTTTTTACCTAAACGGGTGTTGGTCCCGCTGTGTAGGGATTGTAATAAGCGATGGGGGGCATCCACAATGCTGGAGCCCCCTTCGCAACAAAACACATAAATAACTTGTTTTACTCACCTGAATACCGAGCCAGCGGCGAGAACGGAGTCCCGCGATTGGCCAACGGGTGGTCACCCGTCGGCCAATCGCGGGACTCCGTTCTCGCCGCTGGCTCGGTATTCAGGTGAGTAAAACAAGCTATTTATGTGTTTTGTTGCGAGGGGGGTGCCAGCATTGTGGATGCCCCCATCGCTTCTTACAATCCCTACACAGCGGGACCAACACCCGTTTAGGCAAAAACGGGTGTTGGTCCGGTTTAAGTGGACCAACAGTCAAAAATGACTTAAACTGGACCAACACAACGAACAGTGCTCATATGCATTGCATCCTGGGGCAATTTAGATTGCTGCATATAAAAACAAAATAATGGCTTATGTACCTGCAGGCCATCTGCAACAGCAGCATGGCTGAGATGCTGGGAAAGGAAGCTCCAAAATGGCCCCTACCACTAGAGAATCGGCGAGGAGGCGTTTTAGCTTTGCGTTGCAGCAGGAGCAAATGTAAGTGCTGACAATGATTTAGTATCATCCATGAAGATGGGACAAGTGAGTTTTGGGAAAGTTTTCTTTTTCAACTGTGCCAAATGGTCTGGTTTAGTAGAAAATAGAAGGCTAAATAACAAGATCAGTCATATACCCTGGCCTATTATGTAGGATTACTTAAAGCGGACCAACACCTATTTTTCATAAATAATGAGAGCCAAGTCCGACGTCAGAGTAAGCTGTTTTCAGCTTACCCTGACATCGGACCTGGCTCTTATCATTTGGTGATATGCTTTACTAGTTCCCTATCTTTATTTCTTTGCACACCCTTATTATTAATTATATTGCTCCATTCCTCACAGCACTGATTGTGTGTTTTTAGAACTGTTCACAGCACTTGACACTTTATTATTGCTCACTAGCACTTGGCACTTTAAATTTGGAAATGGAGGGGATTGAAGAATTTTCTGTTATAATTGCCATATTTGCACATTATATAGATATTATTATTCACATTGTATATATAATCTTATTGACTTGAATAGGGAACAGTGCAATATTTTTGTGAGATTTAGCCTAATACTAAAGGTCCGTTTACTCAGGATGTGATTTTTAAAGCGGTCCTTCACTCTGAATAACAGTCTACCTTATATGTTTCTCACACCCTGTACATACAGATTGCTCACATTAAAAAATCATCCTACCTGCATCTACTGCATGTTATGAGCCTTTAAACATCCAAGATGGCGGCTCATGGAACATCAGGCAGCCTGCAAACAGGAAGTGCCTTCTAACTGTGCTGCTCTGCATTCTGGGACTGCTGACCTTTTTCTGACCCCAGCTCTGCTCTGTCTGAGCAAAGCACAGCTATAACCCCCTGTACTTTATCCCACTCTCTTCTCCTCAGTTAGTGTGATGCTTCTGAGTCAAGATGGCGGCGCCCATATCCTAAAGTCCTGGACAGAGTTGCAGCCCAGTGGGGGAAAGAATAATAAGTAAGTGACTAAAAACTTAAAATATATTAATTTTAGATGCTGGGGAATAATTTCTTATGGGTTTGGGCTTTTCAATAAATCATGGTGAAGGTCCGGTTTAAATGGTTTTAACTGTATGTGATAGTGGTTTGCTATGTCCATTTGCATGCCCATCTACAATAAACAGAAAGCCTTTATTCATATAACACTTCGTTGTGTGGCACAATCCTTAAGCAGGACATTTTTGGTGGACGTATCTGGTAGCCCACATGGGTCTTAGTAGTGATATATATATATATATATATATATATATATATATATATATATATATATAATTTTTGCCGCTTCTGCCAGCACCTGTTACTAATTGTCATGCCTAGGTGTGTGGGGTCATTTGTATGGTTCTTAGTTACAATATGCTAACGTGCATATTGTGGGAAATATATTACTTTATAGAATATTTATCTAATTTCTTAGAGGTGGGTTGTAGGTAGTATAATACAGATTCTTTAGACACACCCAGGAGGCTGGGAATGCTGGCCACACTCCCTAGTGTTTAGTAGATTAGGAGGATGGGTACAGTGCAATTCAGTAGATACCTGAAGCATAATGGCTAAGTATCCACCTGTGACTTCTCTCTCCATTATAACATATATTGAACTGTAACTTTTATAACTTATCATGTCATTACTGCCTGTAACATTTAAGGCCTTACTTGGGAAACTTTGGGAACATATTGGATAAGTGAATGATATTTATTATGTTAGTGAATTAAATCCGTTTTCATTTATACATCTCACTGTGTGTGTGTTAGATAATTTCTCACACAATAGATTGTATGTTCAAGGCATTTGAGGGAATGGAGTGGAATTCACTGGATGTGTGAGGAGAGCCCCAACCACCATTGGTTTGTATTAGATTGATGGCAGTTGGACTGATATGATTATTAGTATTTGCAATAGTATAATATTTAATTCTAATAGAAATATTGGAGATTGATGAGCAGCAAATATTAATAAATCATATTTTCTTCTTACAGCTTGTTCACAGGATACATTTAAAAATAAACTTTAATGAAATAGAGACATACCCTAAAATAATATATTATTATAATTATTACTATAAGAAACATTTGATATAATCTATACACGTTGAATGTTTGAATATTTCCATGTCATTAACATACCTAAACCAACACTACTGTTTTCCAACAAGTAACCAAGGTGTTCAAACATTGCCTTCTGATTCTGTCGACTTATTCTACAGAAATAGCAGAGGAATCTACAACAGCTTGCCACCATCTTGGGAAAAGCGATATGCTGCAGGAAAGAAAAAATGATAAATATTTCAACTGTTATGAAGAAAAGCTGGAAAATCCACATTGTGATAACTACACCTACCTGGGACTTGTCTCCTCCTAACACATTCACCATGACCTCCATGACGGTCTCATGCATTCCCAAAACTCGCATCAGATTTGGGTGCTGATAGAAGACCTTGTTGTTCATGATGTCACTAAAAAAAAACAAAGGTTCATAGTACATATTTTAATATTAATATATACATATATAAATTTACTTAGAATTACATACTGTTTAAAGGTAACATACAATTTTCTGCCATACTCTCCATCAATATAAATATATATCTTTCCTTTTTCCAATGAAGAAGTGCTATAAACACTAAAATAAATAAAACTAAAAAAGGGTTTAAGAGGAAAAATCCCCTTGGGGAGAAATCCTTAACACGGCTTTGACTATCAACAACTGATGGGAGTGCAAGCTGAGGGAAAAGAATAAAAAAAAAAAAAAAAAAAAAAAAAAGATTGCCACTCCCATAGGCTATAATAGGAAATGATACAGCATGTTCGTTTACCAGATTTGTTGATTGTGTTAAATCATGTTTTACCTGTGGTTTTAGGTTCATAAATAGGTGCAATTAAGTTTATGCCAATATTTTTTATGCTTGATACATCTGTAGCATTTATAAAATTATTGTTTTTCTGCTTAAATAGTTTTTTTTGTCCCAAACCATCCAACACATATGGATTGGCAATATTGGAGCACACAGGCTAACAATTGCGCACCATAAGTATCTCACTGTTATTAATTGGGCTCACTACTTCACTCCACTTCACACTGAGCTACTCTACACCAGAATCAATTTGGGTCCACTTTAACTGTTGGCACAGGTTCAAGCCCATCTATTTTGTCAACTAGGTACATTATTTAAACCAGTGGTATGTGTACCACTGGTGATATGCCCTTGCCTATCTGGTGGTGCTCATTGAGGCTAACTGGACCTTTTTTATCTGTACTTTACTTAACCTAATTTTCTCCATTTGTACGAAACGTTTATAAAAACTGTGCATTTTTGTGTGTTCCCTGCACTTTTGTGTGTCCTTAAAGAGGACTAAAACCCTTTTAGCTTCGCCCTGGATTTCAAAAGACTCCATTTCGATTTAGGATGCCCCTATGTGAAATCTCTCATGATAACTGTAAAATGTACCTTTTCAGTGATCCCATGGTGCATGTGCAGGCTGAGGTATCATTCCTGGAATCCACCCTAGTGGATGAACGCTTCAGCAGCCAGGGCTTTCTGAATGGCCAGGTGGGCATGCACAGCTGGAGGGATTCTGCCGACAAAAGGCACTCCAGCAATCCAATTATTTAAAGTAGATTGCCGGGTATTGATGTTCTGATTGGCTGGATGCCCCCACATGCACCGTGGGAGCATGTAGCGAGGTAAGATATTGCATATATATATATATATATATATATATATATATGATGCCCAGAGTTTCAAACAAAGTGGTCCAAATCAGGAATCTAGATCAATGACCCAGGTGAGTTCTGCTTTCACATTGTTGTAGGTGATAGACAACCCATGCCTACCATCCAGATGGTACTTAAAGGGGAACTATTGTGAAAAAATGATCAAATAATAAATCTCCCTATACATATGCTAGGCAGCAAGAGAAGGGGTTACTTATACACAGGAAGGAGGTTTTGGGCGTACCATTCTGTTTTTATAGGGGAGCACTGCTCAATGCTAGTGGCCTGTCCTCTGAGCCAGCTTGTAATAAAATAACAGCCTACTGTTAATTGCAATGCTTCTGATGTAAGAAGATGTTTTACCCATCATGCAATGCTTTGGGCAAATATTGGTTTATGCTGAAGCTCCTTGCAGGCTGGCTCAGGAGACAGGCATTGGAATGGAGCAGATCACCACAGCAACACAGCCAATAACCGTTTTTCCACTGGAGGAAAACCGCTATCTTGGCATGAATATTATTTTAGTTGAGGTATGAACGTGACCCCTCCCCTTACTGTCCAGCACTTTTATAAGGATTTTTAATATTAGATCATTTAGGACACAGCTATTAGAATGCAATTTGAAAATGAAGCATGGACCCCTGCTATAGAGCAATGTAATATTCTGGTGGGATACTACGTGGTACCAACCAGATCTGGCTGAGAAGTCAGTCACACACAATACAGGTTGGCAGCACCCACTTACATTTGCTCCTGCATCCACTTAAAGCTGAAACACCAACTCATTGCATTTCTCCTGGTTGTGGCCATCTTGGAGGCTTCTTCCTTTTTGACCATCCCAGCCATAATACTGCCTGGACTTAAAATGGAGTGAGAATTCCAATGGTCGGGACTTTCACTTCCACAATTGAGCCCACAATGCCCATTCAGCAGCTGTGGACACTAGGATAAACTGAACTTTCAGTCCGCTTTAAATGATATAAGCCACTGATGAGGTAAATTCGACCACCGCAGGAGATTTGCTCTGGCAGAGGAATGCATATGAGGACTGTTTCTTGTTGGTGTTTGCCCAGTTTAAATGTTGCATACAAAATAGCATTTAACATAGTGTGCAACAGCTTACAGCTACTCTCTGTATGTGATCTGCATCTATATTGCTAGGTTAATGCAGTTTATATTTATGACAGTAGATGGTGCTGTTACAAATAGCAATGTGTAGTCTATGCTGTACATTCTCTACTGCATATTGTGTTTCCTGTATATTGAGTTGATTTTTTTTTCTGTATTTGTTATTCACCGTGTAAGGTGACCATCTGCACTCATCTTCCAGTAAAGCCAGTTCCTGTTACGCCACAAATGTCTGTATGGATTTGACTCGGGCTGCACCCAGCCCTCACAGACTGCAAAAGGAATGAACCTCAATTTCCCTTCAAAATCTTTGAACACAAATAGTACTTAGAAGATATTAACACTCTTATCCTTAATACACTTGAAAATGGATCATAATTGTCGTACCCCAAGCCATCAATCATGAGCATCTCTTCTTCTTTGCCCATTCGGACACTTAATAGAGAACGTATTTGTCCCAGTGATGCCAGCAAGTTGATTGTATCTTCCACAGAGGCCGCGCTAATTGTATAGGTTTTTCGCATGGCCTGTAGCAACTCTCCAATGCTGTCATATTGCCGACGGAGGAGGCTGAACATAATACGTACAAGCTCGGGGTCTTGGATATGATCTTCCTGTGCCCATCGCACCATAGTCTGTGAGATGAGTTCTTTGAGTGTTGCTGGAATCACATATGGGATAAGTAAAAGGACATAAGTGTATATACTAATGACAGTTAATATAAATAAATCTAAGAAAAACAAACTATTTATAGGAAACAGGCTATAAGGCAAAAAGGTCCCTGCATGATTTTGTTTCTAACTGGCTTTCTTTCAAAATGTTTGCAAAAAAACATACTGTTTTAAACAAAAAAAAGTCTATACTTGCCTTTTGTCGTGTCTGCCCCACGCTGGAAGATGAAATGGCACAAGTATAGAAAAATTTGGGCGCTGCATGAAGCAGCTGCGGAGGACAAAATGGGAGTATAGACTTTTTTATGCTTATGCCTAGACAGGCATCAACTTAAATTTCTGTGGCCTTAAAGCTGAATTATGCATCTGAGCTTTCATGTGCTCAGTAGGTAAGGAACCCCATCTGCAATGTGAAACTGGCACCTACTAACAACTCTCTAACATGTGCAGGCAATATTGTCTAACTTCTCAGTTGTGAGGAAACTGTAGCTGATGTAGTACCTGTAGTTAACAATTTCTATAACTATATATCCATACTGCTCCCCTCTAACTGCTTGTCTACTAGGCTAGCCTGTTGGAAACATTAGCATGAACCACTTAAACCGGACAAACACATTTTTTTTTTCTCGGGTGTTGATCCCGCTGACAGCACATATAAACAAGCTGGGAGGGGGGCATCCAGAATGCTGGAGCCCCTCCACACATAACCCCCCCAGAACACCCAATATTCTTACCTTCACCTCGAGCCTCTCCCACAATTGGCCGCCGGCGTGCATGTGGACGGGGCATTCTGGTGGCCGACACTGAGGTAGTGACCATGGCCCATGTGACCATACGGTGGCCAATCACGGGACTACTTTTTTCAGCATAGGCTCGAGGTGAATATCAGGGGCCTTCTGGGGGGATTATGTGCACAGGAACTCCGGCATTCTGGATGCCCCCACAGCTTGTTTTTATGTGCTGTCAGTGGGACCAACATCGGTTAGAGAAAAACGGGTGTTGATCCCGTTAAACATCTGGCCAAAGCATCTGGCCCTTCTCTTCAATCTTGTGGATTTATGTAAATTCTCATTATTTGACTAATATATATATATATCAAAAAGAGGATAGGGTGTCCACAAGGGCAGTAAACTAACCTAATTCATCCTTTAAATGAACCCTAAAAGGGGAACAGAAAATCTATTTAAAGCGGGCCAACAGTCAAAAAATGATTTAAACCAGACCAACACGACAAGCAGTGCTCATATGCATCCCTCCCAAGGGCAATTTAGATTGCTGCACATAAAAAATGAATTCACCTTTTTCTAACTCTTGCTGTAGTACATTTTAGAAACAAGACGGCGGCTCATGGATGTGCAGGCCAGCTGCAAACAGGAAGTGCTGCTGGGATTCCTGTCACTGTGCATTGTCAGTTATGTCAGTTGAATCCAGCCAGCAGCATGGCTAAGATGCTGGGAGAGGAAGCTCCAAAATGGCCACTACCTTTCTTTTCCAGCTGTGCCAGGCTGTTGGTCTGGTTTAATGCTCCCCTCCATACATATTTTGCCTTCCTAAATTCCAAATCAGGATGTCCTGGGGGTCATTGTAATAAGAGACCTAGTAATTTTTTGACTGGAGGTCTACTTTGAAAGACTAATAGGGGAAAATAGGGGACACTGCAGCCGAGAGCTATAAACTGATTCTAGGGGTTGCACTAGTCAGGATTAGCCAAGATTACCTAGAAGAACTGCAGAGGTAGTTAAAGGACATTTCCATACTGGCACAGAATGGAGCAGTCTATTATAATAATACTGCTGTCTACAGTTATCCTTTATATAAATCACCAGCAAAGTAAGGTCAACCACAGTTGGATCTAGCTCACACATAGGAAGGATAAATCATAGTTTAGGGTATAACAGGGGTGGCTATACAAAAGGGGCATAGTACGGAAGGGGTGGGATGTGTAACATAAAATGGATGCACACAAAGAGCCGCTGTTGTATACAAATGAGGGGATCCTGCTATTTAGGTTGCATGGACTGGAAACGTCTAATGAAAATAATGAGAGGGAACTGACATTTAGGTAACATGGCATGGATACTTTAATGAAAGTCCTGCATAGACACACAAAAAGAGGAGCATACAGTAGGGTACAACAAGACAGAAAGCGGCAGTGATAACTGCCAGTGTTGCATGGAGAGGCGTGGAGGGCATTTTCTATTTTTCATCAACATGAATTGTGGAACAGAAGCCAGTTTATACAGTAGAAGGCTGATCTTCGGATTTAGCATAGGAACCTGCAGCTATTCCATGGTTTGTTTTTCTTTTTATGTTAGCGTTAGAAAATGATTTCATACACCATTTTCATTTTAACAGTATGAAACTAATCAATGCATTGCTTCATGCTAAATTAGATTTCCATCAGTCTGATAATCTTAAACAGCAGCAAACGGTTTTAGTTCAATGCCCTGATTTGGCTGTTCATGGTGTGCAGTCATAAATAAAATGTTTTCAGCATGCTAATAACACATGGTAATAACAGTAACTCTGGTAAAAAAAAAACAAAGGCATATAATAGACGACCATTTACTCTCATTGGTGACCTGTTTTTGCTTTCAGCTGTAAATTACTTTCCTTTTGCCTTTTTTTATTTATAACATCAGTACGAGCCTTTGTCGATAGCACTTGTAATGCCCAGTCTTCCACCTTCTGTGATCTGGCAACCCCCAATCTCCACCGCCACTTCCACCTTTAGCCAAGCCCCCGTTTGCCGGGGGGCGATATGCCTCGCCGCACACGGTTGCACCCAGGTCTTAAATGGCGCAAAGGATGCCAGCTCATGGTGAAGACAGAAGGAACACCAGGGTATACTAAAGCCAAGGTAGTTCACGGGAAATCAGTCCAACAAAGCATCAAATCACAGGGATGAGGCAGGAGAATAGACAGAACAAGCCGAAGGTCAAGCCGGGTACGCGGTATCCAAAGGGGTCAGACGAAGATCAAGGTCAGGCAGGCAAAGGGGTGGGATGGTCAAACAAGCCGGGTCAGTCTCGAGAATAGCACAGACAATGTCACACCCTGAGCAGGACTAGCTATAATGGGCAAAGGGGTCAGGGCTGGACTTTATTTAAAAGGATGACTGGCCAATAGTAGTACAGGGATAATAGTGTAGTGATTGGTGGAACTGTGATACAGGATGTGACTGGAACTGATCCCAAGGGCTGGACTGCCCTGACCAGTCAGGCTGTCTAGCCCCTGAGACCCTCAGGTGTGTGGTTGAGCTGCATCTGCTGCAAGTCGCTCTGCCAAAAACCATACGACTGCAGGGGAGCGAGGGAGGCAGACAGGGCAGCTCGCCGCACTCTCCGGCTTCTGGGAGTGACGAGCGCACCCTGCTCCAGACAGCCGGGGAACGCCGTGCTGGCCGGCAGACGCTCATCGTGGGTCCCCCGAGGCAGGTAAGTTCCTTACAGCACTATACTATAAGGTTAGTGAACCAATAGTAATAACAGTAGTAATGTTAATATTTTTATTCCTTTACACCTCAATTCAAAAGGCACAGTCCAGGCAATGGAAATAATAAGGTAGTGAGGAACTCACTTCTGTCACAGTCTGTCCCATGTACCTCTCCACTATTTCCTGCAACGCATTGTAGATGCTACAGCAGGGCTCCATAGTTTGCTTCTCATTTCCTTTTAATTCTTTCATGACCACCTCCAAATTTCCAGCAATGCCAAATCGATCTCATTTCCTAAACACCACTAGGATTATAAACCTAATCCACTAAGCCTACTGTTATATTACTTCAATAGATTAAACAAGACAGGATGTAAAACTGAGCCATGGGGTACATACGTGTAAATGTGCCCCATTCACAACCACCTACTGGGATCTATTCCCAAAGCAACCTGGTAGCATGGTCAGGTTACCAATTCATTTCCTAAAAAAAATAATGGATCCTCATTCTGGCAATTTACTGCTTTTTATTTATGTGATATAGACCAGGGGTTCCCAACAAGTTATACTAGTACCACTGGTGGTACTCAAGATCCTATCAGGTGGTCCTGAACAAGGCTGCAAACGGATCTGTATCCCAACCTGATTTGATGCCAAATATTCTTTGCCTAAACCTGAATTACTCCATACAGTAAGAACAAAACTGCTCCAAAGGGTGTTGCAAACGGTTTATGTGCATTTGTTGTTTTTCATTCCCTTTAAATGGCCATTTTGTGTGCTTGGTGACTGACAAGCCACACGTAGAACCTAGGTGGTACTTTATATTGGAAAATGGAAAGTGGTACTTGATGAGAAAAGGTTGGGAAACCCTAATATAGACAGAATTATCACACATGAGGGCACCCAGTAACTGGAACTTATTATACCGCTATGTGGAAATGTAACCACAATATTTCCTGGGGTTCCTTAAAGACAAGATAGTTGTGGCACAGCTAGGGTATGTTTCATATTTATGTTAAGATCCGTAAGACCCAAATGTAACTTATCCAGTGAGCTCTCCAAAAGCCAGCATCCAACAAGACAAAGAGAACTAAGTTGATTTCCAGCACATAACTGGGGTAGGAAGGGGGACTTGCTGATTGAAACAGATCCCTTCAATAGTTCCACAGTGAACTCATCAATCTATATCAACTGTGTCAAGTGATCAGGGGACTAGTTGGCTGAGAAGCACAACATCCCCATTTGTAAGCATATTAACATCTTAAACATTGGATTCATTCACTGCTCAGAAATATACCATCCCAAAGATCATCCTTCGAGACATCCTTCCTTCTACAGCTCTTTAAATGAATCACCAAAACCGCAAAGTATGGGGTGAACTGGGAAACCTGTGAGGGAGTGTGGGAGCTTTGGGTACTCTATTACTTTCTTGGTTTAGATCCTTGTTTTCTTGACTGACTAGATGGAATGTATAGATGCAATTTTAATAAATTAGAAGATCATCAAAAAATTAATTTATTACAATGATTTAATTCAATAAGAATTACTGCACCAATGGAGAGCGGCATGGATGTAATATCCCTGTGGCACTGCTGAGGTGTTATGGAAGACCAGGTTGCTTTGATAGCTGTGTTTAGCCCATCTGCATAGTTGGGTCTGTCCTCTTGACAATAACCCATAGATCAGCAGAGGGAAGCATAAAGTACTGTAATGCAAATAAAATATTAGAGTGGTGTCATTTCAGAAGATGTTTGTTGATGGTAATGTAAGTTGTTTTCTTGTATTTCTATATTTCTATACATGTATACCTTTGTTAGCTTGTTTTTGTATTCATAAATGTATTTATATTTTTTCCATAAAATAATATCTTAATTACTGTGCTCTGCTATGAGCCTGCATTTATTAGCAATCCTGCCTTGTGCAGTAGTAAAATGTCTGGCTTGGGCATAAGAAAAACAAGCACATTAAAATTTCCTGGTAGATGGCTATGTTGACTTGACTTTAAAAAGAAAGACAAACATCACAGACACTTCTCAGCTGATAAATAAAAATTACTTTATCCTACTGTAGGGTAAACACGTTTCTTTAAGATACATTGTAAAACAAAATATTGTTAAAAATGTAACCCAAACTAACATTCATTTAGCTGTGTTTACTTTGCAGTAGAAGAGCACAACAGATTTATCAGCTGAGATCAAATAAGTATCTATAGTGGAAATATATTCAGCCTAAACCTGGTACATGATAGTTGTCCTTTAATCTGAAAACAGGTCAAGTCTGTGAAACTGTCCAATCCTTTTTTTCTTAGCCCAGGTAAGACACTTCTAATGTGTCTAGGTAGGGGTGGTTATAATGTATAAAAACAGAAACGCTTGCAGGCCATAATCGGTTGTATGGATTAAGCTTGACTTGTTTTAAAAATGGGTGGACGGGCATAATTAATAGGGATAGCCTGGGCGTGAAGGTCTGCTTTAAAATCTTTCAACATCTCTCTATATGTCAGAGGGATATATTTTATCACGGGATAACCTTAAGGCAAATATCAAACTGCTGTGATCAACTGTCAACTCCAAAGGCTAATAATATTACTGTAATAAATCCGCGTAGTAGCGCAGGGGAAAAGCTCAAGAAAACTCTGAGCATGAGAGATGGAGAGAAGATATCTTAGCCACATGCTCAGCATGCTGAGAAGCTGGCATATGTGTTAGTAAAGATTTATGACTCCCCAGCACAGACCTCTTCCGTGTTAATATCCAATAGCATTTTACATAGTTTAGCCTACACCATAGACTGCAAAAAATTCTGATTTATGATTTCTTATGATGAGAAACATATATAAAAAGCACAGGGCATGCACGCTATTTCTTTTTGCAGATGCCTTCTTGGTACTGACAGGTGGTATCATCCTATCCACAGCTATAAACATGTGGTTATTTTCTTCAAGCTCTATGTTTTGCGTTAGCGTAACCCAATGCTTCAAGTATAAAATTAGCACTGGTAGCTGCCGCCTGATCACGATCTGTGATACAGCTAGTTAGGGGCGGCTTATCGTACTCAAGATAAGCTCGTATGATTTTTATTTTAGTTTACATTTAGATATTAAGAGAGCTTGAAAAGGATTAACATCGGGTCTCAGATGTCTTTCAAACCCACAGAAATTCAGCTAGCACATTGCCAATATTTTCTGGCATGTTATGCTAAGGGGCTTAACTATGATAAACACCTAATTAACTCAATGAAAAAGAGACTGTAATTGCTATTTGATTTCTTTGGTCAGCTTTATCCAATGTTGTTATTCTGAGTCCAATGTCTATATTATAAATGTTACAATTTGAGAGTATGTGTGTCTCCCAGGCAAAGCCCTTTTTTTGTGGAGGAGCCAGATACTATTCATTCTGTTTGTCCAGGGGACTAACTTCCCTGCTTTGTCCGAGCAGAAAGTATACGATAGACAGATTTGTAATTTCTTAGCACTTCTTGTGGCCGGTCACAAAATTACCAACTTTTGTTTTTGTGACACCCTGTCATTAGTTATCCTGCCCACTGCATCATGAGAATCTAGCAGTTCCAGGTCTAGGGGATCCTGTGCTAGCTTGACAGGTGCACCCTTCCTGCCCACCATAGAAAAAATACAATTCTGTGAAGTAATCACCTGTAGAATTGGTATTATACGTATACAGTACGTCCTGCTCCAAATATAATACTTACACTTGGGTTATCCTCCGCCAGAGGGCGCTGTGGCACTGCAGGCTCCTCCCGGCCCTTCACATACCCAGGGACCTCCCACAAATCCCCAGCATTGAAAAGCAGTGAACCAGAAGCCGGGAGAAACCAACCACCAAAACAACTGGTAATGATAACAATAACAACAATCACCATACAGGGGATCCAGAATAATGCAAAAACCAGGGTGGGGTGGAGCAGGACGTACTGTATACGTATAATACCAATTCTACAGGTGAGTACTTCACAGAATTGTATTATTCTAAGTATACAGTACGTCCTGCTCCAAATATAATACTTACACTTGGGACATCCAATAGCAGTGTCCATAACAGTAGGGTGGGATCCCCAACAAAAAGGCAACGGCACGTAGCTTAAACTACAACCGCCTGCAAAACCTTGCGGCCAAAAGCAGCATCAGCTGAGGCCCGAACATCAACCTTGTAAAACTTTGAAAAGGTATGAACAGAACACCAAGTAGCGGCCTTGCAAACTTGTTCAACAGAAGCCCGGTGCTGAAAAGCCCAAGAGGCACCAATAGCACGAGTTGAATGAGCAGTAAGACGGAAGGGAGGACTCTTCCCCTTAGCAGAATAGGCTTGAACCACAGCCTGACGGATCCACTTGCTGATAGTAGACTTGGCAGGAGCCAAGCCCTTCCTAGGCCCAGAAGGCACAACGAAGAGAGCATCAGTCTTCCTGAAAGCTGCAGTGACAACCAGGTAGTACTTCAAGCACCTGACCACATCCAAGGAGTGAAGAACCCTTTCCTTGTCATTACTAGGATTGGGGCACAAGGAAGGAAGAACAATGTCCTGATCCAAATGAAAAGCAGACACAACCTTAGACAGAAAATCCGGCTTAAAGCGGAACACCACCTTGTCCTGGTGTCTCTCATAGTATGGAGACTGAATGGATAGAGCAGCCAGCTCAGACACACGCCTAACCGAAGTTATGGCCACCAAAAAGACAACCTTGAGAGTAAGAACAACCAGAGCAGCATCTTGAATAGGCTCAAAGGGAGCACCCTGCAAGGCAGATAAAACCAAGTTTAATTGCATTGTACATTGGCCTCCGCCCATGTCAGAACCTGAGACACCTCCCGGAGGGCATTCTTGCTCCGAGTCCCTCCCTGATGGTTGATGTATGCAACCGCCATCTTGTTGTCTGAGCGTACCTGGACCGACAGTCCCCTCAGGTTTTGGGTCAACCGCTCCAGTACCAACCGAACTGGCCGCAGTTCCAGAATGTTGATGGGTAAGTGGGCCTCCCGCGGACCCCACGTCCCCTGGAAGCGCAGGGACTTCCAGAATAATACTTACACTTGGGACATCCAATACCTGGACCGTACCTGGACCGACAGTCCCCTCAGGTTTTGGGTCAACCGCTCCAGTACCAACCGAACTGGCCGCAGTTCCAGAATGTTGATGGGTAAGTGGGCCTCCCGCGGACCCCACGTCCCCTGGAAGCGCAGGGACTTCCAGAATCCCCCCCAACCTGACAGACTGGCATCCGTTGTGACTGTCTCCCAGGAAGGGGCCAGAAAGGACCTGCCCCCTGTCAAGTTCTCGAGGTCCAACCACCACGCAAGGGACCGTCTGACCGACGGGGGAAGCACACAGACCCCGTCCAAGGACGTTGGGTTCTTGTCCCATACTGACAGAAGGTGAAGCTGCAAAGGTCTCAAATGGAACTGAGCAAAGGGCACCGCCTCGAAGCTCGCCACCATCAGGCCCACCAGCTGCATTCCCTGCCTGATGGAGGGCTGTGGGCACGAGAGCAGGAACCTGGCCTGCGCAGTCAGAACTTCCACCTTCTGTTGAGGAAGGAATATCCGTGACTGAACCGTATCCAGGATCATTCCCAGGAACGGGATCACTGAGGATGGGGACAGAGAGGACTTGGGGTAATTGATCACCCAACCCCAGGACTCCAGGGTGGACACTACCAGTTGGGTGTCCAACTCTGCCTGCCGCAGAGACCGAGAGGTGATGAGGATGTCGTCCAGGTAAGGCAGCACGCGTATGCCCCTTAGCCTTATCAGTGACATCACCCCTGCCAGCACCTTGGTGAACACCCTGGGAGCCGACGTGAGGCCGAATGGCAGAGCCACAAATTGGTAATGCTGATCTTTCAGTGCAAATCTGAGAAACCTTTGGTGTCCTGCAAACACCGGAACGTGAAGGTAAGCATCCTTGATGTCTACTGACGTCATGAAGTCCCCTGGGCGCAATGAGCCAGTGGCCGAGCACAGAGTTTCCATGCAGAAATGCCTGTTCTTGACAAATTTGTTGACCCATCCTTCTTGGGTACTGTGAAGAGATTGGAGTAGAACCCTGTGCCCCTGTCTCCAAAGGGGACCTTGCAAATGACCCCTAGATCCGGGAGACCCTGCACGGCCAGCAGGAAGACCTGGGCTGAGGCGGGGTCCTGAGGGATTCGGGACCCAATTAATCTGGTGGGGGGCCGTACAGCAAATTCTATCTTGTATCCGGAGGACACTACCTCCTGAATCCACCGGTCTGATACGTGGCGCCGCCAGATGTGCTCGAAGTGCTGTAGACGTCCCCCCACCCTGACGGGTGAGGGCGCCCCCTCATACCTGAAGGGGTCTTGGGAGGGGCTTTGGGCTTGGGCCCCCAGGAGGAACCGGGACAGCGTCCTCTATTCCTGTGCCAGGAATCTGCGCGGGGGCCCCGCGAAGGACACCCCTTTTCCCTGTTTAGCCCCGTGGTAGGGGATTGAAAGGGTGCCCTGGCCTCGAAAAGGCCGAAACTGCCGCCTGCGCTGGAGAAACTTGCCTCCTTTGGCGAAGAGGTCTAGACGGTCTCCAAACAGACGTAGCCCTTTAAATGGAAGCCCAGTAAGGGCTTTCTTAGCGGCGTTGTCAGCCGCCCACTGTCGCAACCAAACCGTACGGCGAATAGCTACCGCCAAGGCAGAAGATCTGGCACACATCTTTATAGCATTGTCCGATGCAGACAGGATAAAGTTTATGAACACATCACAGTTAGACAGATTATTGACAGTATCAGCGGGCAACTCATCTGTGCCGTCGAGTGCATTCCTGACCATGGCCCTGAGCGCTACTGCCGTAATGGCTAAGGCGCAAACCGGGCGCAAGGTCGCTCCTCCAAATGCTAAGGCATGGCATGCCAATTGATCAAGACGCCGGTCCTCAGAGTCCCGTAGCGTAGTAGTGTCAGGGGAGTGCATAATAGAGGTGTTGGGCAACCCTAGAATAGGAGCATCGACCTCGGGAGGCGATGACCAGCACTTAACCAAGTCAGCCGGGAAGGGATACTTTCTATCCACACTCTTAGGGATCCCAGGCAGTCTGCTGGGTTGTTCCCATTCCTTAAGCACGAGGCTATTGAAATGAGTCTGCTCGGGAAATTCAAGACGAGCCTTAGCAGTATGAAAGAGCTCGCCCCTTTGTCTGGGAGCAGCAACAGGGGGAGAGATGGACAAAAATACCATTTTGTGAGTACTCACCTGTAAAATGGATATTGTCAGTGTGTCACACACCCCGCTTCCTTTAATTCTGATGATAGGGTTATCCTCCAGCAGGAGGCGACGTTGCAGAGAGAAGTCTTGAAAAACGAGCCCCTTCCAGCCTATATATACCTGGGACCTCCCACTTAACACCCAGTGAATTCAAACAGCAGTAAGAAAAGGTACCAGGAAATCCAACGGTAACCTCAAAATAAAATAAAGGAAAGCTTCACCATATAGAGGATCCAGGATACCAAAAAAGGGCGGGTGAAGCGGGGTGTGTGACACACTGACAATATCCATTTTACAGGTGAGTACTCACAAAATGGTATTAGTCTCAGTGTGTCACACACCCCGCTTCCCCTTTAATTCTGACGATAGGGACATCCAAAAGCAGTGTCCACAAGGGGTGGGTATCCGACAGCAAAATGAAGCAACTTAAAGACTGCAGTCTGCAGAACCTTGCAGCCAAACACAGCATCCGCTGAGGCCCGCACATCAACCTTGTAAAGCTTAGAAAAAGTATGAGCAGAAGACCAAGTAGCAGCCTTACAAACTTGTTCAACAGAAGCTTGGTGCTGAAAAGACGCTCCAACAGCACGAGTAGAATGAGCAGTGATACGAAAAGGGGGAACCTTCCCCTTGGCCGAATAGGCCCCAACAACCGCCTGACGAATCCATTTGCTAATGGAAGACTTAGCCGGAGCAAACCCCTTCCTAGGCCCACAGGGCACAACAAAAAAGGCATCAGTCTTACGAAAAGGAGAAGTAGTAAGCAAATAGTACTTAACACAGCGTACCACATCCAAACAATGCAAAACCCTCTCCTTGTCATTCTTAGGCTTAGGACACAAGGAGGGAAGAACAATATCCTGATTCAAATGAAAAGCAGAAACAACCTTAGGAAGAAAGTCCGGTTTGAAACAAAAAACCACCTTGTCCTGATGCCTCTCAAAGTAGGGCGCCTGAATCGACAAGGCCGCCAACTCCGAGACATGCCGAACCAAAGTGATAGCCACCAAGAAGGCAATCTTCTGAGTCAAGGTAGAAAGAGCAATATCTTGCAAGGGCTCAAAGGGAGGAGCCTGAAGAGCAGAAAGAACCAAATTCAAGTCCCAAACCGGGAGCAATGGCTTCCTGGGAGGCCGCACATGCGTAACCCCCTGGAAAAAGGTTTTGACTAAAGGATGAAGCGCAAAAAAAGATAGACAAGGCAGAAACCTGCCCTTTCAAAGTACTCAGCTGGAGACCAGAGTCCAGCCCTGATTGCAGAAAATCCAAAATCCTGGAAACCGAAAAGACCCTACAAGGCAAAGATCTAACCCCACACCAAGCGATATAGGCTCTCCAAGTCCTATAGTAGATGGTAGAAGAAGACCTCTTCCGGGCACAGATAAGAGTCTTAACAACGGAGTCAGAAAGACCCTCCTCCTTCAAGATGAAGGTTTCAGCAGCCAAGCCGTCAAACCCAGCGTTGGTAAATTGGGGTAACACAGCCGACCCTGAGTGAGCAGATCGGGCCGAAGAGGCAGAAAGACCTGATCCACTGCCAGCCGAACGATGTCTGCGAACCATACTCGCCTTGGCCACCTTGGAGCCACGAGAATGGCGGACACCCTTTCCAGAGCCAGCTTCCGTACCACCTTGCCTAGCATGGGTATTGGAGGGAAAAGGTACAGAAACCCCAGTTCCCCCCAGCTCAGAGACATGGCGTCCACCGCCAGAGCCAGAGGATCCTGAGAGAGCGACACGAAGGTCGGAAGCCTGCAATTGTGACGAGAGGCAAACAGGTCCACCTCCGGGGTCCCCCACCGGAGACACAGAGACCGAAAAACTTGAGGATGGAGAGACCATTCCCCCAGACGGGAAGAGCACCTGCTCAACAGATCAGCTTCCCTGTTTTCCACACCCGGAATGTAAACTGCCGAGAGACAAGGAACATGGGCCTCCGCCCAGGTCAGGATCAGGGACACCTCTCTGAGGGCACCCAGACTGCGAGTCCCTCCCTGATGATTGATGTAAGCAACCACTGTCCGATTGTCCAAGCGAACCTGAACCGGAAGGCCCAGAACATGCTGAGTCAAATGAAAAAGAACCAGACGGATGGCTCTCAGTTCCAGAACATTGATGGGCAAGTGGGCCTCTCGAGGGCCCCACTGCCCCCGAAACTGAAGATCCTTCCAGAAAAACACACACACATCCTGGCCAGAATACACAATATTAAAGATACCCCACAAATGCCACCCCCCCACGCTAAGGGAGAAGGGACCAGGCGGGAGAAGGCAGGCTAAAGGGGAACCAGGACGGGGCATCCCAAATCCGGATCACCAGCCGGATAACCGCGTTGCCCCACGCGGAGGGACAAGCGGAGGAGATAAGCTCCTAGGCACCAGTACCACAAGTAGCTGTTCAGAAATAGACCATGGGGGGATGCCGGGGTTTGACCCCGGCTACCTGCAAGCAGGAGACTTCTTTCTTCTGTCTTGTCGCATCTTGCAGAGAGAAGACACTGGGTGTTAAGTGGGAGATCCCAGGTATATATAGGCCGGAAGGGGCTCGTTTTTTAAGACTTCTCTCTGCAACGTCGCCTCCTGCTGGAGGATAACCCTATCGTCAGAATTAAAGGGGAAGCGGGGTGTGTGACACACTGAGAATACTTCAAATATCTGAGCCAGCAGTCTGTCAATATCATCCGAGGACCAGTGCTCGGAACCAGATTCGTCATGACCCCTGGACTCCTCGTCATATGACCCAGAGTCAGAGAACAGCTCCCCTTCGTCCGAGGGGGGTTGGCCGTAAGGCTGCAACAAGTCATCAGATTCCATAGGGAAGAGGGCAGAGTCAGGGGTTAAATGCCGCCTCTTGGCGGTGGCCTTACACGCTAGGGAGCTAGCAAGCAATTTCTCAACACTGGGCAGTCTAGTAGCCATATCAGGATGAGAATCCCCACTTGTATTGGGGGTTAGACTCAGGCTTGGGGGAGTAGGTGAAGTGAGGCGAGGTGCAGGCCCAGCCACGGAAGAGGCGGGAAGAGCCGATAGCGCCTGCTGTGCACAAGGAACACAGACCCGTGCATTGTCACCGCTGCTAGGTAAGACCCCACAAGCTACACACAGCCGGGCTTGTCCCGAAGGAACCCCGTTCACAATATCCTGAGACGCCTCCATATGGTGATTGTATCGGCACGATAGGCCCGTAGAGATTGATGCTATAAGCTACCCTGGATGCCCCAATAACCCCCTGGGAAGTGGGAGTCATTTTTAATAGTCTCAACCGGGGGATACACCGGGCCGGGAGAAGCCACCGGAATCCACGGTCTGAAAGACATAAGAGGGACAGGAATGTCAGAGCCAAGCGCAAGGAGTAACTAGGTAAGATATATTATAAGGATAAAATATGGTCGCCCATGAGGGCACTTACAGACAGCAGGGGGAGAGAGGTCTTCACCATGCGTGCGTGCGAAAAGGCGAAAAGGAATGGCGCCAAACGATCCTCGAAAGGCGGGCCAGAGCTGAAGGTGACGCGGAGCGTGCCAAATCGTGACGCGGGGCGCATTAAGTCAGGACCCCGGCCCAACCCCCCCCCCCCCCCCGGAGTCACTACGGATTAGGAAAAAAAGACGCCGCAGCATCAACAAAACCACCGCCGTCCGTGCAATATAGAAAGGGCGAGGGGGCTACCAATAAGTAAAATACATAACGCGGCTCTGACATCCATTCCCAGTCAAACACAACACCGAGGCCATAAGCGTGTAATAGGGTACACTGAGGCCGCCATACTCACAACCCCTCCCCCCCCTTTCTTTTCCCCCTGGCTAGGGGGGAAACGAGGGAGGATGGCTACACGGGGCGTGGGACAATTAAGTGGGAGGGGCATCCCCAAAGGCTCACCATCAGCCTAAACCGCCTACCCTATGGTGGGGGACTGCAGTGGAGCATGGCTCCGTCAAGCACGCATGGTGCTGCCTACCTTCACCCGACCAGCGCAGCCCAGGCTGGGAGGCATATCACAAGGAGGACGGGTGGTAATAGTCCCACAGGGCCGCAGGCTAAAATAGCCCCGCTCACCTGCGAGAGAGTGATACTTCATGTCTTCGCAGTCAGCACTGCAGAGAAATCTGGGGTTTTGTGGGAGGTCCCTGGGTATGTGAAGGGCCGGGAGGAGCCTGTTTTTGCATGTCTGCAGTGCCACAGCGCCCTCTGGCGGAGGATAATCCAAGTGTAAGTATTATATTTGGAGCAGGACGTACTGTATACTTAGAATAAAGCAGTCCTTCAATAGTAGTTTCAGTCCCAGGCAACAGGGTGGAATGATCCGGCAACGGCTGTGAGCACTTCACTCCAATAGTATCAAACAAAGAAAAATGAGTCCAGCTAGAATCGATGCAACACCTTTCATGAAACCATTCAAATCACAGTAAAGGCAATTCCCATGGTAAAAATCCAGAAACGTCTACGTATTTCGGACCTAGTAGGTCCTGCCCACCATACCCATTTGTCCTTGCTCTCATGCCCATCAACTTCTTCACCTTCTCGCCTCTTCCCTTCTTACTGTCCTCTGATCTATTATATACCTTTACTTTTCATATTTTCACTTCCCTATCACTTGATTTTCTTTGGTTGAATTTTTTGGTTTACTTACGTTCTATCATAGGGTTAGTTCCAGGGCCGGAGCTAAAGGGCAGCAAACTCGGTCACGTGCCGAGGGCCCCGAAGCCAGGGGGCCCACCTCGCAGGCCCAGGGGGGCCCGTGATCCTTCCTTACTCCTTCCTTCCTCCCATTGTCGCTTCCTTGCATTTCTTATCCACTATGCTTCCTTCCTTTCTTTCCTCCTTTTATTTTTCCTTCCTTTCTTTCTCTTTCTCTCCTTCTTTCTCTTCTTTCCTTCCTTTCTTTCCTTTTTTCTTTCTTTCTTTCTTTCCTTTTTTCTTTCCTTCTTTTTTTCTTTCTTTCCTTCTTTTTTTTCTCTCTCTCTCTATCTCTCTCTCTCTCTCTATATATATATATATATATATATATATATATATATATATATATACATATCTTTTTCTTTTATTTCCTCTTTCTTTTCTTTCTCCCTCTCACATTCTCCCTCTATATTTTTCTCTTTCTACCCTGCTTTCTGCTTTTTTTTTCTTTTCGTATTTTTCTTTCTTTTCTGTCTTTTTTTTTCTCCCTAATTCTATTTCTTGCCCTTTTTACTTTTCTTTTTCATTTCGGGGCATGTGATGTGACACAAGGGGCCCACTTATACTCTGTTGCCCGGGGGCCCACAAAAGCCTGGGGTTCAATACCATATTACATATTGTACTATAGTGGGACCAACCACCCCCAGCTCTTGGGCCCACCCTTAATGAGCAAGAGCAGGGGGGCTGAGACTTATGAGGGATGACCACAAATGTATTTTTTTTATTGATTCTTATATTTAAAGTTCCTGTCCGGACACACACTAACTTCCTCCCACCGTATCCCCCTTGGAAACAGTGTAAAATAATCCATTCAATAACAACTCAAAACTCCAAAGTTCTACTGTAGTGCTTTTATCTTTGTGAACAGAACCATGCTGTAAGTTACTTACTAGGAGATTTCTCCTCCTCCTCTGCTGGAGCTTGCTCTTCTGCCTTTGGTCGGCCTTTGATCTTGTACACTAGTGACCGCAGCCGACCTGTGAATGATGTATCCTCCTCCTCCTCCTCTTCTTCCTCAAGTGGAATACCTAGAACATCGATAAAAATATAGTGTGGCATGAACCAGACATATGTATTAGTGCATATATTAAGCTTATTATTTTGGTTAATTACACAAAATACTTATTGTGTGCTGGTAAAAAAGGAGAAAATCAAATGCCACTGACAAATGAACCTATTAATTTGTATAGTCCACTATTTTATATATACAAGTAACCTAAACCAAAGCAATGTTCTTGAGCTCTTGTAACCTGTATTTCCTTGAAGGTCATAGCAAGCATCTCTGAGCACAGGGGATATTTGTAGACACACAGACAGGACTAGCATCTTCCATCTGTTTTAATGAGAATACTTTCAGGAGGCACAACTGAGACCAATGTGAGCGATGCAGTCTTCTCTGTAATTTATATTCCTAAAAATGTCAATAATTGCCAGTTCCCCACAGCGGCAATGCTCCCATTTTTAGGAATATCCCTTTACAAATCTGGCCTAGTGTACATGTAGAGTGAAGGCCGTAAATAGTAAAAGGGGTTTAATGACAGCACTGACCTGAGGAAGGGCCTTGTACCTGAAAACTATTTATTTGTGTATTAAATAGTCATTAAACTCAGGGTGATGACTCTCACTAGCAGACAAACACTGGTATGTGCCTATTCCTTTTACTATTTATGGCTTAACATTGTGGTTATTGAGGGTAACCTCTAGGCCAGCGGTACTCAAGATTTTTTAGTAGAGGTCCGTTAAATGTGGCCTGCAGAAGGTTGAAGGTCTGGGGGGGGGGTTGTGCATTTGTAACTGAAATTAGCGCACCAGGGGGCTATATATTCTATTAGGAGAGCAAAATAATAACCCCCCCCCCCCCCCCAGCATTATCTCTATTGGCCATTGAGGGAGAAAGGGACAGCAGTTTTTGAGGGATGGATGGAACAGAGCTGGGAATATGGATGAGCGGTAGAGTTTGTAGGTGTCTAAATGACAACAGGGCTGGCTATTCCTCTTCTGCTGAGTATCCTGATTTGGGATTCCCTGCCATGTGTAACTCCTTGATTTGCTGGTAATTCTTATCTGACGGCATCCCATTGGCGCATGCATGTTTCTCCACCAATCAGCGTGGCTGTATCTTAATTTATGTTTCCTAGCTGCTCTTATGCAAATGCAGCATAGAAACATGAATGAAGATACAGCCACACTACTTGGTGGTGAGCCTGTGCATGCAGCATTGCACCGCTGGTCAGGTAAGAATCAGTGGTGAACCTGGGGGTTTCACATGGCAGGGCAATCAAAATGCTCTGCAAAAGAGCAACAGCCAGCCCTGGTGTCTTTTAGATGCCAGGGCTGGCTAAATATCCTGAACAGTAATGAAAGTAAAATTAAAAGGAAAATAGTTGCTTAGGAACAAAGAAGTTCTCTGCGCCATTGATGCATGGTGACCCCTCCCCCCAGTATAGAAGTGACACAAAAAGAGGCAAGAGGATTACTAGCAGTGAGGCAAAGAAGAAAGTACCAAAAGAGAAGGGAGTGCAAATAGAGACAGAGAGCGAGTCAGAGAAAATGTGCAACCAGATGGAGATAAAAAGACAGAGAACTCATGGAGAAATAGAAACAGTCAGGTGACAAAGTGCAGGGAGTTACAGATTGAGAGACACACAGAGTGCAGGGAAGTAGTGAATGAGTAGACAGACAGACAAAGTTTACCAGAAATACAGGGCATCACACAGAACAGCAAGAGGGTATTGCAGGTGTCAGCATCATGTCTCATGGAGAGGGCAGCAGGAGCGCTCAGATGTGACCACAGTGGGGAAGGCAGTGAGAGCTGGGAGATGGAAGGGGAACAGTATTCGGGGAAACATGCACACTGGGAGGAAGTGGGACGGCCAGTCAGGAAGCACAGGTCACAAGGCAGTGATGAGCCCCATTACAGCTTACATCTGACGGCGGCTCGGCTCGACAGAAGACAGACAGCGTGCGTCTCCTCCACCTCCCCGGAACTCCCCCCTTGCGTGCCCCGCCATTACACCCCTGCCCAAAGGAGGGGCTGTGCTCCACCTGCGGCGTCATCTTTGCGGTCCGGACAACTGGCGGCCGTAGTCCGGATTCGGACTGGGGACCCGCCAGTTGAGTACGCCTGCTCTCAGCTCTACAGAACCTATCCTATCCGACAGAACCTATCCTCTTTATTTCTTACCATGTAGAGTGAAGGTTCAGCTTTCTAAAAAATGTGTTTGCCCACACCTCAGCCTTACACTTGTCAAAAGGGAAATGCTAAAAGGTGTTTTGTTTTAAAGCGTAGTGCAGTGCAATGTTTTATCGCAGCTTCAGCGGCATTTGAACTAAGTCCAGCATCTAAGATGTTTAGGCAGGCACAGAATGTAACAGCGCACAGGTCTTTAAATATGGATTTTTTTTAAAATGCTTACCTATATAGAATATCTGATTCACCTGATTTGCAGATGGGCTACAGGTGCAGTTGTTTTCTCCTTTAAAATGTCGCCACCAGGGAGCATGAACCCTTGTGACAGCTTTGCCCTTTGGAACTGGCTGAGGGAGAATGCCTGAAGGATAGCTGAAGAGGGCAATTAAACCCCCTGTTTCAGCAGTGAGAACCAAATTAACCTCTCCGGATCAGGTGAGTACTTTTTTTGCCTACCATAATGCTTTTGTTAAAAATGACATTAAATATGTCTACTAGTTACACATCATAGCAAGTTCAAATGACAGCAATGACTGGGCTAAGTTTAGTTCAATGCAGTAAAACAAAACATTACAATTTTCCTTCAAATGTGTCTCCCTGTGATTCAGGATTTAGAATTCTGTCTTACGGAGAAAGATCAGAAATGTCAAGGATGACAGAGGGTACTGGCTTGTGCAATGCAATGAAGCCTGACATGTATGTCCCTTATAAATCATTCTGATATGTGTCATGGCGCTACAGTCTTTCCTGTCACATACTCTTCTCATATACTTGAAAAACCCTGGAGGGCAGTTCCAAAAATAAAGAAAAATAAGAAATAAATGATTTAAGTAAAATTAAATGTTCCTACCATTGTCCCAGCATGGAATGTGGCAATAGGCTCTTATTTACTTATTTGATTTTTCATTTCATTGTCAACCTTGATAGGTCCATTGTCAAGTCTGATTTGAGCTGTACATGTTATTCTTGTGTCACTTTAGTGAATAGGGCAACTGCATATTGATTATTTAGTTTAAGTTAAGACGTATCTGCGTTTTATTTGTGCTTTTCAAATGTGTTTCCAATGATAACCTTTAAGCAGCCACTAGGTGGCATTGTGGCAGTGGAGTAAAACTGTCAGTGAGGCTGCTGAAAAAGAAAGGGGGGGGGGGGTCTATTTCCTCCCAGCTGTCATTTTGACAGCTAATGTTGCATCATGAGATGCTTTATTTATTAGGGCAGCATGTAAAGCAATAAGTTAGTCATTATAAATAAATCTATAAATATACAACACATAGGTTAATGTAATGACAATATTATTAATATTAATAAAAATGAAACATCAAAGAAGACAGGGCTCAGATAGCCCACACCTCGCTTAGAATAAATACAATATAGTACATTATATCATTTCAACATATACCATTTATTTCTTTAAATATTTAAATAGCACATAAATACAACTCACCCAAAGGCACCCTTACAGCACATCTTCTTCACCCTATTTTAAAACATTTGTAGAACCAGTATAAATATCATTTTTACCCCTACTATGTACAGATACTGGGAAAATATATTCAAGGGCCGTTCCAGCCACACTGCTCGTTTTAAAAGGACCCCCCACCCTGCCACCCTTACCTAGCAGTAAAGCAGGGCGGGAGGGTTACATAAAAATTACCTCACCTTTATCCAGCGCAGTTCCACCACCTGCACCCACTGCTGTTTTACAGAGAACGAAGAACAAGCACCCTATTGGTCCTCTCTGGTCCAAAATGGTGGTTGTGATTACACTCAGCTTCAATAGGCTGCTGTAAGGTGTAGGTCTGCATTTGCTGTGCATAAAAGCAAGAGATCAGCAGTTTTGCAAAACTCTAAATTAACAGGTCTAGCACCAACAACTATGATGATTTATGTGAACCTTGGAACCTTGTAGCTGCTGAATTGGTATTTGTATATCTTTGGACTACTGCCTTATAGAACAAGGAAAAATCAACTTTGATTGATGCATACAAATACAGTAACATGCAATATTTACCACAATGCATCAAAAGATCTTCATGAAACTCATAAAGCTCATCCCGTATCTCCTCTGGACAAGGACTGTCCTCTTGCAGTTGGAAATTCAGAAGCATGTTAATCTGTATGTAAAGGAAAATAAAAATTGATTCTCTGTATCGCTGTCCTAACTAAAATCTATCTCCTGCACCACTACATTACCTGTTCCTGTGGAGGAGATCGAAATTCTCTGGTCTTCTTGGCAGTTAGAGCAGCAGACATGTTCAGCGCCTGCATCAGTTCATTGTAACGGAACTTCTGATTGTACTGCAGCTTGGACACAAAGTTATCAGAGAAGGCAACAATAGATTCCACCCGATGCTTCAGCTCACAGTCACAGAAGTAATGGAGAAGTTCACACATCTAAAAACAATTCAGCATTAGCATTTCTAAATTAACAACATACTTTAGTTACACCACAAGGTGCTCAACAAAATATATGATCATAAGCAAATAAACAAAATGGCTTTAAGTTAAAGTAGACGTACAGTGAGCTATTAGAGGATGCTGTTTGTAAGTGAATATATCTGATTCTTGACTAGGGCAATGGCTGGTACTTCAAACATTATATCCTGATTTAATTGGGTGGTGTGGGAATGGGGAAAGGGTTGGTATATGAGATAGGGGGGTGTAAAGCTGCACCCCACAGATACATCCAAACCTGATTTTCGATGACTTTCCTCACAGGCCATAGATCAGAGGTATCATGGGGGCATATAGTTGAGTACTTTGGTCTGGCCTAAGACAATGGCAGATACTAGACTGCCAAACAAACCTCTTGTCCGCTTCTACTAAGGTGGGACTTTCCTCAAAGGCCACAGATCAGGGGTGCCATGTGGGCATGCATTGGTGGGCTTTCCTATGGACTTTTATACAATATGTTCACAAGTAAGCTAGCAACAAGCAGAATAGATATTATATATATTTAAATAGTTGTTTTCTTGTACTTTCTTATAAATTCTACTTAAAATATGAGGAGATGCACCCGGCCAGCGTGCTGGTCAGGTCAGCTGGCACTACTGAGATCAGCCAATCGGCGATTTCAAAAGGGACATGTGGGCATGGCATCAGCCAAGGAAAAAACGGTTATGTCTCTTAAACCGGGCCACCGCTGAGGTCACGGCCACAAGACTGCCTCCTTGTTCAATTTGGGAGAGCGCCATAGCTACAGGGATACAGCCACTGGCAAACACAGCATTGTTCCTAGAGTAGGTCTTTCTGTCTCAAATAAAATTACTTGAAGCTAAAATAATACTCAATCATACACTTAATAAACATTTTAACTAATGCAGACTTCCAAAAATGGTCACCTGGAGTTTGACAGACTCTGGGAGACGAGTCTGTAATAAGCCTTTAGTAGGAGCCTTGATATCTCTTGTCGCTTTTTCACCAGCTTCTAAAGCTTTCTCCTCAACTTCTGCTTCCTCCTTCTCAATATTTTCCTCTGCATCCTCTTCCTTGTGGTCACCAAAAACATTTGGATCAATGAGCAGCAGGATTTGACGTACATCCTCATCTTCAAATACTCCCATAATAAGGAGAGTGGCAATAAGCTTGAGCACAGGCACAAACTGGAACTCCCCTGTGCCCCCAACAGGATCTCTAATGTGATCACCACTACTTTGCACTGCCTCAGTGAGCATGCTAAGAGCCTTCGACTTAAGAATATCAACGGGAATCTCTGGGCCATGTTGTTGTCTCTCCTCCCCAGTCAGTACAAAGCAAGGTGCTATGAAATGAAGATCAGATTTCAGACAGGTGCTACGACCTACACCAGGTAAGCCATGCCTCTTAGACTCATCAGGAAATAGTCGAATTTGACGAGTCTCATCAGTAATAGGTATGATAAATTCATTGTTCATCATAAGCTTCCCCTCTTTGGCAGATTCTAAGTAGATACTGATGAGAAGATTGTAGAAGCCTGAACGTAAAAGGCCAGGTAGGTATTGGTTGTCAATAGTATAGAGAAGCTGGGACTGATCCACATGACTACATAAGGCGTGTGCAACACGATTATTACCAAGAGCACATACTGCACCATACAATTTTAAAGTGTGATAATGAAATTTCATCAGATCTTCTTGCTCAGATAGTTCCAAGATGTCAATGCACCTGATAAATGGACCAAAATAATATCATTTAAATAGAAACATAAAAGGGGACATATTTAACCTAGCAGTACATTTTCCTACATTAGGGTCTATCTCTTTGAACGGCGTTCCCCAACCCTATGCTGGAAAGCTACCAATAGGCCACTTTTTGTGAATCTCTACACAGACACACAGGGTAAGTAATTAGTGCAGCAGCAGAGATATAGAAGCAGCTATGTGCAGAGCCACAAAATATGACCTCTTGGTAGCTCTCGAGGAGAGGTTTGGGAAACACTGCCTTAGAACAATACTAGTCAAGTCTTAGTCAAGGTAATACTATTTCCCTTTATGCACCAAGGGAAGGGGTAACATGCAGGGGGCTGGAGTGCAGAGTTTGGCATGTTATTAGCTCTGTAATAACCCCACCAGTGCCCAGGCTTTATAGCTGGACTTTGCAAATAACCCCCACCTTGCTATGATGGCAGTGAGGCTGTGTTGCATTAATGAGAAAGGAAGGAGGTCAAGGGGTTCAGGTCGGGTTCAGGTCTGTCACTATATAAAACGTAATGGCTTGAGTTTGCTATTTTCTGAAGATGTATGGCCATGATGAGGGATAAATATACCTCTTATGCCAACAACTGACATATATCTTATATATCCAAATCAACATAACAACCCATACAATGAATGTTAAAAGTAAAAATAAAGATGAACAGCAAACAGCATAAAAAACCTCTGCAATTTGTACACACTATAAATATAATTGTTGACATACAAGTTCCTCACAATGGTTGCTAGAAAAACTACAACTAATCTCATAAAATACAAGGCCCTATTTTACCGCACTCATTAATAAAGCTTAATAATAAGCTAAGATGCAATAATGGATAACACAGTGTTCTTTTCTTAATATTCTTTGTCACACTGCGATGTGACCTCAATGTCATATTACTTATCTACTGCTTAATAATTGACCATGGGTCTTGCATTATTATGTATTCCAAATTTGAAATTCATTAAAAATATTGAAAACAAAAACAAAATTCTGTGAGACTCACCTGTAGAATTGGTTTTGATTCCGATCCATTCCAGGCCATCCCTTAATCATTACACCTGGGCAATTCCTGCCCGGATGGGCGTGTACTGCAAGATCAAAGGTGTTACTCCTCCCGGCCCCCATAGGTAGCAGCTGCCTCTAATCAAAGATCAGTAATTAAATAGCAGTAAATTAAAACAAGAGGCTAAGGCCGGAGGCCCCGAATATAGGAGACCATGTTACTTCACACCGCCTCCACTTGTTTTCTCTCGAAAAATCCTTCTCGTTCTTTCTTTCTTTTATTTTTTTTTCCAAGTGTCCTATTAAATAATAGTAATCGCCATAAAAAAGGCATTCAGGACATAATCATCTCCAAAAGAGGGCGGGTCGGACGGCCTGGAATGGATCGGAATAAAAACCAATTCTACAGGTGAGTCTCACAGAATTGTGTTTTTTCTTCCAATCCATTCCAGGCCGTTCCTTAATCATTACAGCAGTGCCTAATATGTTCATTCACTACCGCCTGAAGTACCTTTTGACCAAATACAGTGTCAGCTGAGGCCCTAACACCTACTTTGTAAAATTGGTAAATGTATGAACCAAAGACCAGGAGGCAGCTTTGCAAACCTGTTCCACCGAGGCCTGATGCTGAAAAGCCCAGGAAGCACCAATGGCCCTAGTGGAAAGAGCTCCTTCCCCTTAGCAGAATAGACTCTTACCACTGTCTGTCAGACTTAAATAAATAAATAAAATATTTTTTCTGCTTGTTTCTGTGTTTTTTTACACTTAACCACTTGTGAACTGGTAAGGGATCCATGAGATCCCTATACCAGTTCACAAGGCTGGGGGCTGGCAAGTCACCTGCGGCTAGCGGGTCACCTGCGGCTAGCGGCACCCCAATTACCTGCCTCCCCAAAGTCCTATGTCATACGACAATATGTCATTTTTTTTTATAAATTAACCCCTTATCTTTATAGTGTGGATAGTAGTAGTATTTTATTTGTAAATGTTATAAAGTGCTATTTTCAGTTTAGGGGGTCTCCTGGGCAAGAATGGGGGGGCTAACAATACATATGTGGTACCGTTGTAATCGGGAGAAATTGGGCTTTCACATGCAATATGGTGTTCTCTAATAAGGTAAATGTTTTACTTAAAATAAAGGAGAGAATTGTCTAAAATATATTTATTTATTTATTTTTTTGTTTTTTTACACAAAATTTACAAACATAACATTTCATGTTAAAGCCTAAACTCTGATGCAAAATATATATCTATAATTGTCCTGGTAATTCCGGCAAAAATCACAGTTAAACATGGCGCAGAATGGGGAAAAATTACCTGTCAACAGAGGGTGACAAAACTTCAAGTAGGCTGGCAATAAAAAAAGTTAATAGTACCTATGCATGTTGGGTATTGTTCTGCTCGGGGGACCTTGTTCTTTCAGATTTAGCTTGTGTTTTCTTGTTTGCATATTTATATTTTAGGAAAACATGTCATTTATTCCGTTTTTTTAATTCATTTTTTTAGGGAAACCCTGTGCAACCTAAGAATTCTTTGAGGGATTGCTTCCATAAAGGTGAGCCTACTACAACAAGCTGGGTACTCTTTGAAAGCTTAACATGTGTACTTTCAGGGAATATATGGTTTATCGGGGATATTCCAAATGTAAAGGGTTGTTTTGGTTGAAAAATTGCAAGGTGCACACTTTGTCTGCAGAGCTGAAATTTTCAAGTAAAATTACTGTTCCGCGCACGCTTTAATTTGTGGTGTTCGCCAACTCTTCCCTTGCCAGTACCTATGTATGTTGGGTATCGTTCTGTTCAGGGCATGTTGTTTTTTGAGATTTTACTTGTTATTTATTGTTTGCATATAGTTTTTTTCAGGAAAATGTGGCTTGATTCTTCCGTTTTATTCTTTTTTAGGGAACCTTTGTGCAACCAAAGAATACATTGAGGGATTACTTCCAGAAAACTAAGCCCACATAAACAAGCTTGGTACGCCTAGAAAGCTCGAGGTGTGTACTTCCAGAGAATATATAGTTTGTGGGGGGTATTTCAAATGGAAAGGGTTGTTTTTCTGGAAAAACTGCAAGGTGCGCATAGCGCAGTTGTATTTTATCTGAAAATCTCCTAAAACTCTGTTTCAGTTTGGCGGAGTCTCCTGGGCAGGAAAGGGTGTCTACCTATGCATATGTGGTACCGCTGTGACCGGGAGAAATTGGGGTTACGCACGCAATAAAATGTTGTTGACAAACTTACATTTTTTATCACATAAAACACTACAAATTCCAAAAAATAGATTTTTTTAATTTCTTTGCACATATTTCACCAAAAAGTATTGAGAATACACTAAAAAAAGGCCAAACAAGACATTTCATGTCTGCAGGTAGGCTGGCAGCGAAAGGGTTAAACCTTTAGAAAGTCATTTAGAAGGATTGACTACTAAAAAGGTTTTTTAAAGAAAAATCCTTTAACTTGAAGAGGATTGTAGCTGCCATAGTCTCCCAGGAAGTTATCCGTTGGGGAGGATTCACCAGTAGGGACTCAGGGTATTCAGAGTCCTCTACACAAGGGGGTGCTCAGTTAAGATGGATGGTTTTAATTTCCTCCATTCTGGAGGATGTTGCGGAGCATACACATTAATCTAATCTGATCAATAGGGAATGGCAGAAGTCAGGTTGTCTTCCGACCATTCAAAAAGTACTAGATACTATGTACCCTTTTCCTCCAGATCAGATTGAATTATGGTCTCACCCTCCTGTGGTGGACACTCTGGGACCAGGTCTTTTGAAGATTTTGGTTATGCCATCCTTGGATAGTGCTTCTCCAAAGGATCCAGCGGATAAGCTCATGGATCAGGTGGCATGTCCTGCTTTTTCTATTATGGGGTCGACCTTGCGGCCGGCCTGTGCTACATCCATAGCATTTTGGGGGAGCAGGAGGTTGTTAAAACAACTGTACTCGAAGACTCGTAGGGATCATTCATGGAAGTCATGCTCCCAGGTGATCAAGACCAGTTTGGCTACAACAAGTAGATGATACGGGCTATGGAGGATTAAGCTGGATAGGTGCCAGAGGCCTAGCTCTGGTGTTAGCCTTAAGGCGTGCTTTATGGCTTAAGCAATGGGCAGCTGACATAGCCTCTGAAAAAGAATGACAGGACTCCCCTTTAAGGTGGGGTGTCTGTTTGGGGAGTGCTTGGTTGACATGGTAAAGCATGCTATTAGTGGTAAATCTAATCTACCACAGAAGCCGAAGTCTAATACTACTTTCGCAGGGCCTCTAATACTCCGGAGTTCCGGCTAGAGGTTCGGCCTCTTTGGGATACCGAAGAGATTTTTGGAATAATACAAGTTTCCAAATTAAGGCAACAGGTGTCTGGCAGAATAAAGCCAGACCTTCTTCAAAGCCTGCTCAGGCATGAAGGGACGCCCCCGCTCTTGCAGGTGTGGGGGGACCACTTCTGCATTTTGCTCAGATTTGGAGGCTTCATGTAACAGAAATTTGGATGCAGGAAGTTGTATCCTCAGGTTACAAGATCAAATTAGGAGCCAGACCCCCTTGGTGATTCTCTTGGTCATTGGTATCCCGAATTCCGCAGAAAGCAGAAGCATTGAGATCTGCTGTATCTCGCCTTTTTAGAGGTTGGATCCACAGTGAAGTTACTCCAGCTGGGCAGCGTATATATAAGGATACATACTTACATTTCTGTAGGTGGCCTACATCTTCAGTTTGTGGCGTTACCCTTTGTTCTATCTTCAGCACCAAGGGTGTTTACCAGGTGTTGGCAGGTCTCATGTTTTCTCTAAGAAGTCAGGGTATACATATAATCCCTTACTTAGACTATCTGTTGATATGGGCCCCATCATGTCAGGGGGCCCAGAAGGATACACAGACTGTCTGATCGACATTAGATAACTGAATATCAAGTCAAATATCATATCATAGCTTCAAGAGTTATTCTTTTCTGGGACTGTCATTAGACACATCTCAGGCAAAAGATGTTTTTCCAACACAGAAGTGACTCTTACTTCAAGCCAGGGAACAGGGTCTCTTGTCTTGCCCTCACCCGACGATTCATCAAGGAATATGTCTGTTGGGCCTGATGGTATCTTATTTTGAGTCAGTACTTTTTACACTGTTCACACAAGACCCCTGCAGATGAAATTGCTCACAATCTGTGATCGAGACCCACACACTCTGGGTCACTCTTTTTGCATGACACAGTCAACAAGGCAGTCTCTAGCCTGGTCCTCAGCCTCTACAGTACAGTGGAAGATCATCACCATGGATGCCAGTCTATCGGGTTGGGGGAGTGTCATGGAGTCACCAATGCTCCAGGGACAGTGGAGTCTGAAGGAGAGCAAACTCTGAAGGGGCATCCCGTCCGGATTCAAACAGACAATCGGACGGCGGTGATATATATTAGCCACCATGGGGGCACCAGAAACAGTGAAGCCCTCATGGAAGTGAGCTGGTTTTTACTTTGGGCCGAGAAACCGGTTCCATGTATCTTGGCTGTACACATACCTGAAGTGGACAGCTTGCAGGCCGATCATCAGCAGAACGGTCCTGCATCAGAGGGAATGGTCTCTTAGTCAAAGGGGTTTCAATCCCTATGCATGTGCTGGGGGATCCCAGATATAGATCTCTTTGCATCACGGCACAGTCGGAAGGTCCGAAGTTTGTGTCCCGGTCCAGGGATCCTCTAACAATAGCAACAGATGCCCTGACTCTTCAGTGGTCAGTATTCAAGCTTCTTTATGCATTCCCTCCGATTTCACTCCTGGGTCAAGTATGAAGAAAGGTTAGCTCACAAGGGAGTCCCAACCATTCTGGTGGCTCCTCGCTCCTCGCCAAGAAGCTGGTTCTCAGACACAGTAAGGATGTCAGAGGGCAACTCGTGGAGGTTCCCCGACGATCCAGATCCTCTTACACAGGGTCCTCTAAGGCATCCTATTTCAAATGTTCTGGCTTGGACGGCCTGGCTATTGAATCCTTTATCTTGGCAGAAAGGGGGTTCTTCTGACATAGTCATGCAGACTATCCCCTCGATTCAAAATGCAAAAGTTAATTGATTTCGGATCGAGAATCGTAAGTTTGGGTGGGTGTTAGTCATTTTTTCCTGTTTTTTTGGCCATTTCCGACTCGCACGAGCCTACGTACGATTTCATATATGCTCTTACGATCATCGGAAGTTCGTTCCTAAATTGTAGGATCAAAACCTAAAACTTAGGATCAAAACCTAAAACTTAGGATCAAAACCTAAAACTTAGGATAATCGGATGTGTTTACGTGTAATTCAGAGAGCAGTTTTCCAACCTCTAAATCCGTTTTAAAAGAAAGCCACTTCCGACACCTTTTAGCAGTCGGATTGCTGTTCTTGAACAGGTTTTTTGGCTATGTGAAGGAGTCTGCGCGTCTTGAGCTCCAATGAACTGCATGTATCAGCATGGCCGAGGCCATAAATTGTATGGCAATGCATACCTGATTCAATACATTTCATGTATGCCTTATAAAAGCATTTTAATGTGGACCTTAATTAGTCCTTTGCATGTAAACCTTTATTTTGCAATACATCCATATATTTGCGTTATTTAAAGAAACTTATGTCCTTTGTTATTTATTTTTAAATTGATGTACTAGAATAATATTTTTAATTTGAATTTATTTGTGTAGTTGTTTACCTTTGATTTGTTTAATTATTTTAGCTCATCTTTGGTCAGATGCATCACACTTACTGAGGAGAGGAGAGCGGGATAAAGTGCAGGATGTGGGTTACTGCTGTATTTTGCACAGACACGGCAGAGCTGGGGGCACGGACAGGTCAGAAATCAAAGAATGCAGAGCAACACAGTCACAAGGCCCTTTCTGTTTGCAGGCTGCCCGATAATACCTGACCCGCCATCTTGGCTGTTTCTAGGCTCATAACATGCAGAAGTTGCTGGGTGTTTTTTAATTTTTGAGAGCAATCTGTATGTAGAGGGTGTGGGTAACCACACAAAAAATTTTAAGTTGTACCATTTGAAGCCAAAATATTAAAATTAAATCCACAAGTAAAAAATGCAAGTTAACTAAAAATTAAACAAAGTAAGATTTACTTATGCAAATGCATTCATTAATGGTTGGTTACTACAAAATGAATGAAATAAAGGAAAAAAAAAAACCAAATATTTAGAATGCACTTTAACGAGGTAAGTTTGTAGTGCGCAGGCGCAAGATCAGAAGGATTTACGTCCAGACAAAAAAGGAAAAAGGGCAAAACCAATGTTGCAACCTGAGAAATGAAACGGAAAATTCAGGATGGAAACTGACATAGGTCTGATTCGCGAACTGCCATACGAACGGACGTACATTTTAGGATAGAAACGTATTAGCTTATAGACTCACTCGCAAGTTCATACGAGCGCACGAGCGTTCGGGAAAAATAGGATGATCGGCACCAAAATCAAAGCTGTAACATGTTTCTTTGAATCGACCCATATGATTCAGGCTAGGAAGAAGCATTCATCAATTATCTACTATAGAGTCTGGCAAGCAATATCGCTTGGTGCGAATCCAGAAGGTTCGCTGGTAGAATTTCTTCTGTTCCCAGAATATTTGATTTTTTGGCAGAAAGGTCTTGATGAAGGTTTTCAATTGAGTACTTTAAAGGGGACAGATATCTGCTTTATCTATATTTTTATTCAGAAACCCATTGCTGTGAATAAATGTATCAAAACTTTTTATATAGGGAGTCGCTCATGTGTGGCCTCCTCGTAAGCTACTTCTGCCGGGTTGGGACCTGAACTTAGTTTTATCAGCGTCCTCCTTTTGAACTATTGGCAGATGCATCATTAGGTTTATTAACTCTTAAGGTTATCTTTTATAGTGGCAATAACCTCAGTAAGGAAGGTTTCTGAATTAACAGCTTATCAGTTAAGTCTCCTTATTTAGTGTTACATAAGGACAAGGTTGTCTTCTGCTTTAAACAGGATGTTCTTCCTAAGGTGGTTTCCATCTTAATGAAGAGGTGAATTACCTTCCTAATGTCCTACTCCAGTGTCCGATAGAGAGAGGATTCTTCATTGCTGGATGTAGTGAAAAGCACTAAGATACTATCTCACTGCTACACAATCTTTCCGTAGGTTGGACTCCTTATTTTGTCATACCTGAGGGTCCACGGAAAGGTCTTCCACCATCTAAGTCTACCATCAGCAATGGATTAGACAGGCAGTGGTAAGAGCCTATATTCCCTAAAGGGAAGGATTCTTCTTTTAGGACTACTGCTCATTTGACAAGAGTTATGAGTTTTCAGCTCATACATTTACCAACTTCTATAAGGTAGAGCTTTTGGTAGGAAGGAATTACATACAGTGGTAATTAGATGGTTTTGGAATGTCTTATTCCTGAAAGGAATAAGGGTTTTTGGAATGTCTTGTTCTTGAAAGGAATATGGGTTTTTGGAATGTCTTGTTCCTGAAAAGAATAAGGGTTTTTGGAATGTCGTATTCCTGAAAGGAATAAGGGTTTTTGGAATGGCTTATTCCTGAAAGGTATAAGGTTTTTTTGAGTGTCTTATTCCTGAAAGGAATAAGGTTTGGGGATCCCACACGAATTAGGGTACTACTTTTGGAGGTCCCATTCATCTCTGAATTCTTCTGATGGCCTGAAGTAAAATGGAAGAGAAAAGAAAATTCTGTGAGTACTCACCTGTAGAATTAATTTCTCCTGCATTATTACTTCAGGACATCAGACACTCCCTGTCTGCTAGGTTACTATGTCCATGGCTTGGATGCCTAGTTTTAGTGGAGTGGTAAATATGTAAATAGTTGCTGTAAATAATGATCAGCATTACAAAAAAAAAACAAAAAAAATTAAACGGAGAGATGAGTCTTGTATTTTGTCTCCAGCCCTTTGTCTCCAACAGGATAGGTATGCCTCCTGGGCGGCTGGTTCTACTGCTTTTCAATTAAACTGAAGTGCATCAAGTCAGCCAGGTGGTTATAGGCCCGGGAGGTGAGTACTCACAGAATTTTCTTTTTCCTTTTTTATTTTAAAATGAAAAATATAAAAATAAGATACAAGGGAAATGTGTAATCTTTAACTGTATGCATTTTGAAGGTCATTTCATCTTCAGCTTGCCTAAAGGGTTACTTAATACATTACACAGCTAACAGCACTTGCCTTCTCTCCTGCACAGGAGGTCCCGGTCCATGGAAACCCTCTGGTTTCAGAGAACAGCGATTCTGATGCCTCGCCCCTCCAGTCAATCACTGTGCCTGTGCACAGCAACGTTGATTCATTGCAATGGCACTGTAGTGACACACCCCTCCATTGCAAACGAATGGGCAGCGCACAGTGATTGGCAGGAGTCACAACCTGCAGCGTATGTTAGTTGTGACCTGAAGACTTTTAGGGGAGGGGCGCTCGGTGTGTCACGCATTCTCAGAAACCAGGAGGTCGGGAGCTGCTGTGTGGGTGAAAAGGTAAGTGCTGTTGATTTTTTGTTTTGGGTTTCGTAACCCTTTAACTCTTAACCATTGATGCCAAACCCTTTTGAATGTAGTTAAGTAATATAGCAGTAGGCTCTTCATCAAGACTTGGTGACTGCCATTAAAGCAAGTAAGTATTCTTCTAACATTGATATAACAGCATGATTCATAGGAGTGTACCTGTTCTCTTCAGGTATATGTAAAGCCAACATCTGCAGGGGTTCCAGACACTGCACCACCCAGCCGTGGCGCTCACTTACACGTTCTGTTTCTACTTTTAGGAAAGTATTTGGCATTCGACTCCAGAGGACAGGGGTTATACTCTGTACATCCAAACGGGGTGGGCATTGTGGAACAGGATTTTTCTCTTCACTTTTAAATATTGCAGCTGACAAGGGCATGGTGTTCTGTTTAACACAAAATCAAAGCGGCAGAACAACAAGTTAGAAAATAAGAAGTGCCTCAATTACTAATACGCAGCAAATGTTCTGTGCATGTTGGCTCCAGCAGCAGGTGGCCTGTTTATAGAAACAAATACATTGCTCAGAGGCATCCTGTGTTAGTATAGTATTGTCTTCATATTCACTGTAAAAAACCTCAGACCAGGGGTGCCCACAGGCACAAGATACCCCACTTACCTTCCACCTGCTCCCACGCTGCAAATCTCTCACTCACCACGCCAGTACAAGTTGCTGGTGGGGCGGACACAAGATACCCCACTTACCTTCCACCTGCTCCCACGCTGCAAATCTCACACCTACCATGCCAGTACAAGAAGCTGGTGGGGAAATGACGCTCCAGTTGAGATAAATGGACCCAGACGAACAAAAGAAACTTCCATGTAGTGAGAAGCTCATTGATTTGAGTGGAAGTGTGCCATAATAAGGCCACACCCAACAGCTACACTGGCTTCTTATACCAATGCTGTGGGTGAGAGATGTGTCCCATGGGGGTGAGCAGAAGGCAAGTGGGGTGTCACATGCCTAAGGGCACCCCTGATTGGAGGTCTGATGGGAAAGTCCATAAAAGTGGAATTTTCCTTGAAATAATAAGAAACAGGCTATACCAATCTTATACCAGGGTCAGCTGCTCGGTAATGAGAAAAAACACTGAGGTTGTCTCCCTCCAACCAGCTGGCTTCAGCAAGCTCTGTACTGGCAGCACTGAGATATGACCACTTAGCACAGCTGGATTGGTTGAACTTTGATGCCCCCAATGAGCTAGGAAGCCTATTTACTTGTCAGAGAGAAGGTGAGCTTCTTTGAGCCACCAAGCAACATGCAGCTGCTGACAGCTAAAACAGAAGTGGGAACTTAGCTTATTGCTGGAACAGCTGACCCTGGGTAAGGTGGGTAAGGTAAGGTAAGGTGAATATAGCTTGTCAGGTTGCATTTTATTTTTGACTAAAGATGGCTTAAATTTTTTGATTTAGCTTATGATTACTCACTATTATTTTACTTTATTTTTTAAAGAAAAAACTAATACCTTTAACTTTCCAAGTTCAAACTGAAAGAGATTAGTGCTAGTGGGCTGCAGGAAGACTGCTGGGAACAGTTTGGTGTTTGGTTCAACCTTAAAAAAGAAAATAACAATGAATGTCAATAAAAACAGCATCTGTCTAGCTAGTTTAGTTTAGCATAGCAATAGTATTAGCAATAATATTAGCAGTGTAACTATGGGCCTGATCTATCAAGCACTTCTGCCAGAAAATGCCACAATGGTGAAAATTAGAGTAGTGCAAAATATATGTTATCATTTTTTTTACACTGGTGCATGTTGAGCTACTGTAATAAACACAGTTACTAAAACATTAGCAGTGCAGCAACATGCTGAAACAATTATAAATTATATTTTGCTCTACTCTAATTTGCACTGATATGACATTGTGAGGCAGAAGTGCTTGATAAATCAGTCCGAATATTGGGGGTCATGAGGTCAGGGGGCCACTTTATTGTTGTTTCCATCTTTACCCAATTTGTGGTCACCCAACTGTACAAAAAAATACTGTTTGTATTTGCTGTTTCAATCTTTATTCATTTAATCATATCTAATTTAGTTAAAATTGTCTTCATATGCGCTAACCATTACATAAAACAATGACAGCAATGCTGGGGCCCCTGTTACCAGGTGCTGGTCACATCTAGTTACACCTATAGTTACACATTATGCAAGTCAAAAACAGCATATATTAATAGAAAGAAGCATATAAAAGCATAAAAAGGATACTGATTGTTCTGATTGTATGCTGTATCATATCTCAGTCTGTAGATCCCGGCTACATACTTCAGCCATGCCACTGTGTCAAGGAACGAGTACTGCTGTTTCAGACTGAGTGTGTGAAGTTGTGTGCTATCTCACTGTCACTACAACAGGGCAAGGTGTTCTGCTTTTAGCCAACTGTGCCCAGGCTACAGAAGTCGATCTATCTGCATAGACGAAAAATGAAGCCAGGATCTACAGTTTGTAGGAGGTTTTGACATAGCAGACCAGGAGTAATCAAGAGTACTGGAGGTAAAGTGGCACTATTTTCTATCCAGCCAATTTCATTTTATGGTTGCCAAACAATTGCCTGCCGGAGACCCATCGGGTTTGGCGAGTGCACTTGCACATCAATCCTGAATGGGTGCTGGTGGCTACAGTGTCCTCTTAAAGTGAGCAATAA
This sequence comes from Gastrophryne carolinensis, assembly GCA_027917425.1. Classification (NCBI taxonomy): domain Eukaryota; kingdom Metazoa; phylum Chordata; class Amphibia; order Anura; family Microhylidae; genus Gastrophryne; species Gastrophryne carolinensis. Next base: position 114,566,296 of record CM051244.1, on the reverse strand, counting down.
CATTTTTTTATTGCCTACAGATTCTCTCAAAACACAACAGCTTACAAGTATTTCTATAGAATAATACCCCCCTCCCCGCACATGATTCCAGACATACCTGGTAGCAGGTTCCAAGGTCTTTTCCATTAGCTGTGAATGAAAGCAGGCCCGTGGCCAGGTCAACAAGGCACCCAATGTCTATGTCTACGTTGCTGCGGCCCGACCTCTGGGAGCCAGAGGAGAGGTCTCCACCCCACACCATGTAACAGTTGCTACGTTTAACACTGGAAGTTATGAAGGAAATACAGAAATAAAAGTAAATAGATTGGATACCGAATAGAAAAATAATACAAAACAATAATACTGGTGGCCCCAATTGAGATCTTATTAGGTGGTATGTGGTGAGGCCAACCAGATTTACAGCCATCTTTCATTCACACAAGCTGGGATTGCTCTATAAGTAGAAAACTGTGCCAAAAGTTGATTAAAACTATCATCGTTTTCATGCACTTTAAACCATGTTGTGTGTTTTTGTGTAAGGGCATTCTTGCCAAAATAAATATAATGTACTCCCCAAAACACAGAGGTAAACAACTTTTATCTCATGTCATGTATTGAACTTAGTTGTATGCACTTCCTGTTTTGTATTCACTTATATTATGTTGCACTTAAGCATTGCTGCTCTGCTGGGACCTAGGGTGGTCTAACAGGGAACCTGCTTAGTAGCCACCAGTCTTTCTTTGTCCTTCTTTATTGTGTACGAGGGCATTTTTATTTACTGGAAATTTATAAATAAATATTTAGCAAAAAACCTTAATGTTTGAGCAATTTAATATTCCTACTTTAGTATTGCTTTCATTGTGAGTGATCCAAGGGGCTGTTCCTTAATTGTTTTATAACTCTTTGCCTTACGTAAGTAGTAGTTTTACAGAGTGTGCTGCCATTATTGATTAGATTGTGTTGTGTGTTTAACATAATTTTAGGTGACCAACAACCGATACTCACCTCCCAGGTGGAAGTACTTGATGAAAAGAAGAAGTTGGAAACTCCATTCACGTCATCAGCCACCAAATTACTTATAAATAAATAAGTAATCAAAATAATACTAATGATATTATTAGTCCAGCTTCTGTGATTTACCAAAACTACATATAAAGCTTTATTTCTACAATTTACAATATTAAGAACATGATCAGTGCCATACCTTTCATGTACTCTGCCTCTTTCATCCCCTAAAGTGACAGTCACAGTGCAGTTCTTGCTCAAGTCAAAATTCTCACTATAAAAGTGGTAGTCCGGTGTGACCCATCCTACCCATACTGAAGAGGGATCTTGGCCAGCAAATATTCGCACAGAATAATAAAAAAGCTATAAAAAAAAAATAAATAAATAAAAAAAACAAACAGATTTAAAGGCACCTAGAAGAACATACTTTAAATTCTTAGAAATATTTTGGCTTGAAGCCTTAGATTCTATTAACAGAACATATTTGATGTTCTAGAACAATTCTAGAACAGTTTATTTTGTACTATTCTTAATATTTTACTATTTACACCAGCAGGACTCTGAACTGCCTAATGTAAAAGAATACACCATGGAGAGCAAAGTTATTTTGTAACAGTGACTGTCATGTTGTGCGTATTTCTATTATAGTCATTGTACAATTCTACTACCAGATATAAGACTCAGTTCTTCTAATAGCTTAGAGGTTTAGTAGCTACCTTTCTTTATCTATGGGGCTAGTTTACAACCAGTATGTAACTTAACATCTAAATAAATAGGAAATTAAGGTCTGCTCTACACCCTTCCCAATGGAATGTAGAGAATCATTGTAGAGAAAAAAAATAAATAAATACATAGATCTATGAAATCTTACCGTAGTAGAATGTGAAGATCCATCTTGAAGTTGGTTCCTTAAAAACAAAAAAAAAAGTTACCAAAACCGAACATACAGTAAATGTTTTTTTTTTTTTTTACAATTCCCATTTCTAGTTTTATAAAACAATATGACATGGTAGATGCTTTTTTTCTGCATAGATATTAATGTAGTGATTTTTGCATTTTAAAAATTATTATAATCTAAAAAACAATGCAGTGGGTGTTTTCTACAAGATCTCCTGAGATCTTGCACATGCTTTACTAGGTGATCTTAAAGGGGAACATATCCTGGGATTTTTACTATCCCAGGTTTTTTTCTGTACCCTGGAGGCATCCTAAATTTTGATGCGTTACTGTGAAACCCCCTCCAGATCACCCAAGACAACTCACATGGTTCAACAGCACAGGCGCAGGCCTATCAAAATAGCTGGGACAGAACTGCACAGCCAAAGAATGCAGGGGTTGCAGCTGCTCTCATTCCCGTTTGCCGAATTACAAAGGTTTGGCAAACAGCTTCGATTGGACGAGCATGTGATGCTGAAAAGGGGAAAGGTGAGTCACTATCTGAGACCTGGGGGGCTTTACACAGCAGAGCCCCCCAATCTGGGTGAAGGCCAGCGGTCGGCCCTGGAATCTTTTAGTTTCTTTTAGATTCTGGGCCATAGGAAACATGTACATCGGCGCGCAATTCATGGCAGCGTGTGCAGGAATTGTGTATCAGCTCTTTTACTGTCATGCCTGGAGTTCCTCCTTAGCCTTCGTCTGTTTCTCTGTAGTATGCAGCTTGACCACCAGGTGGCGCTGTCCTGCAGAGCTCCTGGAGATCAGCTAGCTCCTGCTGGACTTTATATGCTGAGTCTGCCATGAAGTCAGCGCTCATCATTTTACTCTGTCTTTTGGAACCTGTATTCTGTACCCAGAGCCTTTGAACCTGATTCCTGAAACCTGAACTCTGAAAGCCTGAACCCAGGACTTCCTTGTCAGCCATTGCTTTCCCTCCTGTTTGCTGTTTTCCGTTTTTGGACTCGCCTAGGACTGGACTTGCGTGTATGTTTTTCCTCACTGCACATTGTGTATGTATAGCAATCTGAGTGTGAATGTTTGCTTGTTTCTCACAATAAACACAGTTTGCTGCATAATCCTAGTCGCTCTGCCTTGCAGTATTCAAATTACTGGTCACTCTTTATTAGTGGATTTCTCCTTTGAGAGATCCATGACATTTACTATCTAGCTTTGACAGGACGCTACTTAGAGTCTGATCTGTTCTTTGATTAGCTTTGAAACAACCTTCCTCTGGTCTATGGGAGCTTTCTTCTTCTTTCGGTTTGGTAAAGATAACTGTTGAATGTGCCATAGGTGGTGTATAGTGGCTAGCTATGGTAAATGTATCAGATTTCAAGAACTGTACTGTAATCTGCCATTTTGGAACTTTCAAAATTATTGAAATGGAATTCAGCTCTTTTTATGTGGAAAAGGCTCAGCACAATGCACATTTTGCTGGCTAAGCCATTCACTGGTTCTCATGGCACCCATGTTTCTCCCCCATTTTTACTGTTTAGCAGTGGCAAATTTGTCTCCCCAGCTTCTGTGTTTGAGGCAAATCGCTATTTTCCAATCTGTAGTGGATTTCCTGAGGGGTGGCTGTGCTCTCCTTGTTTTTATGTGTATTATTTTATTTGGTAATATGTCTTGTGTCTCCCAATGTTTGGTCCCAGATGTTCTTCCTTCCTTACTGCCTTGTTTGTTTATTGCATTAGTGCTTAATAATTGAGTATATACAATACTAACGTATTGTTTTTCTTTTTAATTTAAATAAAACATTTGTGGCCAAATGTCCACCTTTTGATTCTTTTAGCTTAAAACACTATTATATTTGTCAACTTTAGCAAATATTTTTCAAAATATAAATATAAATATTATTTAAAAATATAAATATTATTAAAAATATAAATGTTAAAAAATAGTAACAAATTCTGAAAAATAACTTTCAGGTGACACTTTCATTCATAATAAACATGCTGGCTATTGCCGACGTGTTTAATGAATGAAATAAGCATTTCAGTTAATGAAGTCGACATTTTCCTCCTGCATTTTGTTAGAGGAAAATGGTGCATGAAACACATTTGCATACCCTTTTCACCCCTCCAAACAAGCCTTAAATCCAATGTAAATTTATTCTTGGGAGTAAATTTGCACATGAAATCTTACTCCATGTGCAAACTTATGTGTGGAAAAGGACAAAAAATGTGTCTCATGAATCGCGAGGAAGGGGAAAAACGCGAGTAAATTATTTTTGTGCATGAAAAGTGTGCGCAAATACTTTGGTGCACAACCATGAATCGACCCTATTGGGGTTGATTCAGTAAGAGTTTAAAAGGATTCTCTTGGTAGTAGAAATTAACTTCACATGAAAAAAGCTTTAGAATTTCAGAGTTGCTGAATTACCAGCTAGGAGGATAATGAAAGTGAACGGCATTTTTTCCTAGTCTTCCTAGCTGGTGATTTTTATCAACTCTTACTGAATCAACTCCATTGTGGGTCTTATATTCAGCTAATACATATAGCAGGAACTATCAATAAATGCAAAAAAGCCTTCAATCATATTTTACAAGACAGGAGCAGACTTAAACTCCAAGACTAAATTAGCTCTAGCAGTAAATAAAACAATATGCCCCATAAAAGACCTTAATCAATCAGAAGAGTCATTTTTCTTAGTAATGAGAATCGTCTCTTGAGAAGCAAAGGAATATGAAAACTTGTCATGGCATATGTTAAAGAGGAGCAACCACTTTCCCAGAGTCTAAAAGACTCTCCAGCTGTTTCTGAATTGCTGGAGCAGATACACAAAGCCCAGGGAATGCTTGCTGCTCCCATTCATTCAACGTTCAATGCCGCTACAGCAAAGAGCGATGATTGGAAGAGAACTCGCACATGCACTGTAGTATTGCGAAAGAGGTAGGCAGAACCGGAGAGCCAGGGTTTTTTTTTACACAGCAGGACATTCCAAATCGGGATAACAGGAACAAGAAAATACCGTTTTGTGAGTACTCACCTTTAAAACGGGTATTATGAGTGTGCCATACACTCCACTTCGATCTTCATGACATGTGGGTAATCTCCAGTAGAGGGCGAACTTCTGCAGAGATGAATATGCAAAAAAGAAAGCCCCTCCCGGTCCATATATACCTGGGACTTCCCACCAAATTCCCAGTGTAAAAAAGCAGTAAGGGGACCAGGAAGAACCAATTATAACCTAACAATCAAAACCAATAGTTCACCATATAAAAGCCCCAGAATACCAGAAAAAAAAGGGGTGGGGCGAAGTGGAGTGTATGGCACACTCATAATATCCATTTTAAAGGTGAGTACTCACAAAACGGTATTATTCTAAGTGTGCCATACACTCCACTTCGATCTTCATGACATGTGGGACATCCAATAGCAGTGTCCATCATGGGTGGGAACCAGAAACAGTAAAGAATGTACCAACTCAAACCACTGCAGCTTGCAGAACCTTGCGGCCAGAAACAGCATCCGCTGAAACCCGCACATCAACCTTGTAAAACTTGGAAAAAGTATGAACGAAAGACCAAGTTAGCAGCCTTACAAACTTGTTCAACAGAAGCCTGGTGCTGAAAAGCCCAGGACGCACCAACCGCACGAGTAGAGTGCGCAGTGACCCTAAAAAGAGGAGTCCTCCCCTTAGCAGAATAGGCCCCAACAATGGCCTGACTTATCCATTTGGTAATCGTAGACTTAGCAGGTGCTAAACCTTTCCTGGGCCCGCAGGGCACCACGAAAAAGGCATACGTCTTGCGGAAAGAAAAAGTAGTCACCAAATAGTACTTAACAAAGCGAACCACATCCAAATTGTGCAAAACCCTCTCCTTGTCATTGCTAGGCTTAGGACACAAGGAAGGGAGAACAATTTCCTGATTGAGGTGGAAAGCAGACACCACCTTAGGAAGGAAATCCGGCTTAAAACGAAAAACCACCTTATCCTGGTGATTCTCAAAGTAAGGGGCCTGAATCGACAGAGTCGCCAACTCAGAGACACGTCGAACAGAGGTAATAGCCACCAAGAAAGAAACCTTCTGAGTGAGAACCGAAAGAGCAATATCCTGTAACGGCTCAAAAGGAGGACCCTGCAGAGCCGAAAGAACCAAATTCAAATCTCAAACAGGAACTACAGCCCTCCAAGGGGGCCGCACATGCGCGACCCCTTGGAAAAAGGTCTTAACCAGCGGGTGTAGGGCAAAAGACCTCTGGAAGAAAACCGACAGAGCGGAAACCTGTCCTTTCAAGGTACTAAGCTGGAACCCAAGATCCAGATTATGCTGAAGAAACTCCAAAATCCTGGGTATCGAAAACACCCTGCAAGGCAAGGCCGTAGCCTCACACCAATCAATATAGGACCTCCAAGTCCTATAGTAAATGCCAGAAGAGGACCGCTTCCTAGCAATAATCAAGGTCTGAACAAAAGCCTCAGACAAACCTTCCTCTTTCAAGATGAAGGTTTCTGCAGCCAAACCATCAAAGCCAGCGTTTGTAATTGGGGTAAAGTAGATGACCCTGAGATAGCAGATCCGGCAACAAGGGAAGCCGGTACTGATCTACGGCCATCCTTACAACGTCTGCGTACCAAACCCTTCTTGGCCACCTTGGAGCCACCAGAATCGCTGGTGCCCCTTCTAGAACCAGTTTGCGAACTATCTTGCCCAGCATGGAGACGGGTGGAAACAGGTACAGAAAACCCAACTCCTTCCAAGCCAGTGACAAGGCATCCACTGCCAGAGACAGAGGATCCTGAGAAAGAGACACAAAAGCCGGAAGTTTGTGATTGTACCTCGAGGCAAAGAGTTCCACCTCCGGAGTCCCCCACTTGCGGCAAAGATCCAGAAAAACCTCGGGGTTGAGACACCACTCTCCTTGGCGAGAGGATCCCCTGCTCAGAGAATCCGCCTCCGTGTTCTCCACTCCCGGAATGTAGACTGCCGAAATGCAAAGAACATTGCTCTCCGCCCAGTGCAGGATCAGAGAGACTTTCCTGAGAGCACTCCTGCTGTGAGTCCCTCCCTGGTGATTGATGTAAGCTACTGCCGTTCGGCTGTCCGAACGAACCTGAACCGGCAGACACCGTAAATGCGAGGTCAGCCGAGCCAGAACCAGCCGGATGGCTCTGAGCTCCAAGACATTGATGGGGGTGTGAGCTTCCTGAGGGCCCCATACCCCGCTGAACTGATGACAGATTGCTCGATTCCAGCCACCACCAAAGGGACTGCCGAACCCTGGGAGACATCCTGAAAGGTTGATCCAATAACTGCGGACACCTGTCCCAATGCGTCAATAGGTGAAGTTGAAGAGATCTCATGTGAAACGGTACCGCCTCGAAGGAGGATACCATCAAGCCCACCAGTTTCATCCACTGTCGGATAGAGGGACAAGGATTGGCCAGAAGAAGGCGGATCAGACCCTGAATCCCCTGCACCTTGGTATGGGGCAGAAACACTCTGTCCCGAATGGTATCCAGATTCATGCCCAGAAATGAAATCACACGAGACGGCGAGAAAGAGGACTTGGTGTGGTTGATCACCCACCCGAACCTCTCCAGGTTCGACACCACCTGGTGGGTGTCCAGCTCCGCCTGACGGAGGGAGGACGCTGATATCAACAGGTCGTCCAGATAAGGCACAATGCGAATGCCCTGCGCTCTGAGCAGAGCCATTATTCCCACCAAGACCTTGGTGAAGACCCTCGGCGCCGAGGTCAGACCGAAGGGAAGAGCTACAAACTGATAATGTTGATCCTCCACCGCAAACCGGAGGAATCTCTGATGTGCCTGAAAAATCGGAACATGCAGATACGCATCCTTGATGTCTATGGATGTCATAAAATCCCCTTGGCGAAGGGAATTGATAGCCGAGCGCAGAGTCTCCATGCGGAACTTTTTGGCTCTGATAAACCTGTTGAGAACCTTGAGATCTAGAATGGGTCTCACCGAACCCCCCTTTTTGGGAACCGTGAAAAGGTTGGAGTAGTAACCCCTGCCTCTTTCCGACAGAGGCACCGGGCATATAACTCCCATGTCCAGAAGGTTTTTTACTGCTAACAGGAGCCCCTGTGCAGCCAGAGGGTCCGAGGGCACCCGAGACCTTAAGAATCTTGGGGGCGGCCAGTACTCGAACTCCAGTTTGTACCCGGAGGAGACCACTTCCAAGATCCAATTGTCTGTGACCTCCTGGGCCCAGACCTGGAAGAAGAGCCGCAGCCGTCCCCCCACCCTTGCGGGTGAGGGCGCCCCTTCATTGCTGAGCCTGTTTAACGGCAGGCTTGGGCTTGGAACCCAAGGCAGCCGCGGGACGTGCCCAACCTCTGCCTCTGTTCCAGGACGAGCCCCTGACACCCGAGAAGGCCAAACCCCTAGCCGCTCTGGCCCCTCGAAAGGAAGAAGTGAACGAGCCAGCCCCCCGAAAGGGGCGGCGCTGTTTCCTCCGCTGAGGCAACTTACCTCCTTTAGCAACAGCATCCAATTTATCTCCAAACAGCCGCGGTCCCAAGAAGGGAAGAGCTGTGAGCGACTTCTTGGCCCCAACATCCGCTGTCCACTGGCGGAGCCAGACCAATCTGCGCATAGCCACCAGTAAGGCTGAAGCCCTACTACACACGACAATAGAATCCTCCATCGCAGCCATGACAAATTCCATGAACAATTCGCATCTCTTAAGGATAGCGAACTCAGTGCCAGCTGGATCAAACTGAGCGTTATTCAGCCAGTCCCTGATAAGAGACCTGGTAGCAAGCGACACCAGGGCAGATGCACTAACAGGCCGCAGGGCCGAGCCCACATTGGCAAATGCGTGGCACGCCATCTGATCTAGGCGTTTATCCTCGCCATCCTTAAGGGAAGTGGCGTCAGGGGTGTTCAGCACAGAAGAGTTGGTCAAACCTAAAACTGGCGCGTCGACCTCGGGAGGAGAAGACCAGCGCTTAACCGCCTCCACCGGAAAAGAATACTTCTTATCCCATCCCTGAGGAACACCAGGAAGCCGACTGGGCCTCTCCCATTCTCTAAGGATCAGCGCATCAAAGTGACCCTGGGTAGGGAATTCCAGACGGGGCTTGCGGGCCCCAAAAATTCCCCCTTCTTGAGAGGGGGCGCCTCAGGCAGTTCAATATCAAACACCTCTAATAAATGTGACAAAACAGCGGCCGTATCTACGGGCATCCCCCAGCGCCTGCCCGACATCAGCATTCCCAGACTGAACATAGTCAGCCTCTGTTTCCTGATACAATTCCCCCTCCTCTAACGCGGAATAATCTGACAAATCAGCGGAATCGTTGTCAACATCCCACAAGGGCTCTCTTTTTAGCCTGGGCCTTCTTGCCCATCGTGCTAGCAATAATTTTCTCGATGCTGGCCAACCTAGCCCAAACATCAGAGAGTGACTCCCCGCTGGCACCAATGTCACTTGGGATACGGATAAGGTGGGGAGGGGAAGGCGATGAAGCGGGAGGAGCCGACCCAGAAGGCTGGGTACCAGACTGCCGCGTTATGGCCATTTGTGCGCATGGTATACAGATCAGCACATTCTCCCCCGTAAGGGATAGCCCACACCCCACACATGGCCCGGATTGTCCCAGAGGGAGCCCGAGCCCAGTATCCTGCGGCGCCTCGATATGGTGAATTTTTGTGGTCAGTCGCAAGACCGCAGGGAATTTACGCCTAAGCAACCCGGGATGCCCCTTAAAAGTCCCAGTGGGAGGATTTGAGGTGAACAAATTTACACTAGGGACCCCAGGACCAGGAGGAACCCCTTAATATGCACATATACAATGCAATCTGTAACACACAAAACAGGCAACATAAGTGCAATCCTACATATATAAGGCAATAACATACTTAATTGTATATGTATATAAATATGTATATATATCTGTATTCCAGCCAGACATGCGTAACCCCACAAAAAACACGCACACACACATGCCCGCAATCAGTGGGGACCCCCCGCTAGAGAGGGGCCCCCATACAAGCTATGGAAGTGGCCATCCGGCCCTTACCACTCGGAGCGCAGGTCAAAATGGCCCCAGAGAAGTGCCTGATGCAGGAAGAGGGAGAGAAGGGGGAGGGCGGGCCAGCGCAGAACGCGCGCTCGCCAGGCCACGCCCCCCTCCCAGCAACGTGGATCCCCTAGAAACGAGCCACAGAATCGCGCCAAAGAAGGGGGCGGGGCTACCGCGGCCGCGCCGAGAGCCCGGCACCGTCCCCTCCCCGAACACAGCCTGAGGGGGAGAAGCTCCCCCAGCCTAATAACAGCACCTGCCATGGGCCAAAAGTGAAACACTCACTGTCCCACACACGCACAGTGAACCACACACACAGGGGCATATGTGGGAGAAGGAAAAACAAATAACGTCCAGGCCAGGCAACCCCCCCCCCGGAGGGGAATAAGGGACCCAGAAGGAGGGGAACCCTGGCAGAATCCGGCCATAAGCATAGAGGGAGGGGCATCCCACACCAGGATCACAAAAAAACCTGGATAACCGCCTACCCCATAGTGAGGTCGCACGGCAGAGCAGTGCTCCTTCCGCACCCATATGGTGCTGCCTACCTTTACCAGGACCCGCAGCCTAAGCTGGGAGGCTCAAACAGGGGCAATTTAGAAAGGGTCCTGGCAGTTATAGGGACAATAGACGGCCGGGCGCGAGCCGAAGTCTTCATCTTCTGTCTTGTCGCCTTCCCTGCAGAGAAGGAACTGGAAATTTGGTGGGAGGTCCCAGGTATATATGGACCGGGAGGGGCTTTCTTTTTTGCATATTCATCTCTGCAGAAGTTCGCCCTCTACTGGAGATTACCCACATGTCATGAAGATCGAAGCGGAGTGTATGGCACACTTAGAATATAAAACCTGGTATACTCAATATCCCTACTGTTATATTACTTATTTCCATTATGTTCGTATCTTCTTCCACCAAATATATAAGATCGATGCAAACACTGTCAACACAGGAATTTCTTTACTCTACTTACTGTATTTTGATCACTAGTGTGGTACAACCTTGACAGAATTTTGTAATTGTAAGTGAAAATGATTTATTACCTAATTCATAGTTTTGAGTAATCTCTGAAACCCTAAGTGTGCCAGCATGGGCAGATACAGGCTACCTAGATGACTTGTGCTGAGGTAAGGTTTAGTTCAGGCATAGTGAAGTGTAGGATCGACAGAGCACGAAGGACAGCTCATAGCAAATGCCACATAACACTAATCGCAACAGGCAATGTAATGATATATATATATATATTCTTTAAACTGATAACATGTTGGATTGACATTTCTGGATACTTTTACCATAAGCCCGAGTGCAAACAATGGGGGTCACTTCGTAACTTTGGGTTCATTTTTGGGTACGTACTGAAACTTGAAAGTTCTAATTTGTTCTAATTTGTTCCAGTCACCTCTATGTGTGATGGGCAAAGTTTACAGATGAGGTAATTTATTTTTCATGTCCCCTGCTGTGTGCCATGTTATACAGAGGTGAATGCATGGGGGTTTGTTCTTAAGACAGAAAGATGACAACTACCGGTAAATATAGTAGATGATGTTAAAAAAGAACTAAATTATTTAAAAACACGTTCAATAATTTCATAAGCTCTATAAATAAAAAATTTGACACACTGTAAAATAAAGTGGTGTATATTTAAAATGTATTAAAATCTCAGAAAACCGTCGATCTAATAATATGCATCATAATCTTCCCATGGTGTTCTATGGGTACAGGCTAGCCATGGACCTGTGCTCAAAGAGCAGCACAGACCTGCTACAGTATGTCTATGCTATGCCTGACCAGTAGCTCTATTAACCCACTGCCAGCCTACCTACAGATTTTGTCACCCTCTGTTGCCAGACCAGTTTCACTATTTTGTGCTGTACATGTTTAACTGATTTTTGAAGGGATTTCTCATAAACATTGTTTTTTAGAGTCTGTGCTTTAACATGAAATGTCTTGTTGGTGTCATTTTTGGTGTATTCTCAATATGTTTGGGTGAAATATATGCAAAGAAATAAAATACAATATCCAATTTTTAGCTTTAACTTGTATAAAAAAATGTATTTAAAAAAAATTATATTGCGTGTAAAAGTCCCATTTCTCTCGATTACAATGGTTCCAAGACATGTATTGGTAGACACCCTTTCCGCCCAAACTGAAAAAGCGCATTCGAAAATTTTCAGATACAATATGCTAAAAAATATATGCGCACCTTGCAGTTTGTCAAGAAAGACAAACCTTTGGGAGGGGAGGAGCCCCTCTTTTTAAAAACATTTTAAAGGTTAAAACGCTTAACAAATGGTGTGGGGTCCCCGCTTCTCAGTAAAATCAGCCTGGGCACCAGCTATGCAGGGCTTATAGACCAGGGCGCAAAGGCCAGCCTAATAGGCTCCGAGCCCTAAAGGCTAAAAGCCCCCTCAGCCTTCGTGGGATGCAGGTTCTTCTGCCCCCCGAGCTTAGTGGAGGCAGGTAATGGGGGGCCAAGCCTTGTGAACTGGCATAGGGGGTCTCATGTATCCATACACACGCACCACCAGTGAAATGACTTTTTTTTTTTCCTTTTTCTCCTTTTTTTTTTCCTCTTACTCACCTCCGGATCCTGTGTCCTGCACTGATTGCCGATGAAAGATACGAGTGATTCAAGGTGGGTGGGGGGGGGGTAGGGGACATCACAGTCCTCCCACCTGCTCTGCACCAATACTGCTGGCATCTGACGGAACTGTGGAGGATTGTCTTCCTGCTCCTCCCACAAAAAAGGTGGGGCTATCGGCAATGATCAGGAGCAGTAGGGGAGGCCCTGTCAAAAGCCCTTTCCTAAAGCCTGAGGAGGGGATCGGATATATTGTGCACTGAGGTGAGAAAATGTATTTTTTTATTTTTTAATAGCGATGTTAGAGAAGGTGTGAGCGGGGACGGGGTGCCCTGTTTAGGGCCCTCTCCTAAAGCTGAAAAAGCCCCGGGGGGAATCAGAGGCCCACCAGGTGAAGAGAAGACTGGGTCGATTGCAGGTGGAGGCGAGTTTCTATCTTTCTTACTTTGTTTTTTATTACAGTTTAAAATCAGCTACGGGGGTCTCATATATCTGGCACTTAATGTGGACCAAAACCTAGGCCCGCTTGTTTCCCTCCCCGCGGTGCATCCAGATTCGAGATGCCCTGCTGTGTGAAACCCCCGAGGTTGCCCGGTAAACTCACCTTCTTCCCCGATTCAATGGCGCATGTACGAGCAGCAGCAGCTCTCTACCATACCTTTCAACAGAGTGCGCTCCCATGTCAGGCATTCGCTCCCTGCTCGAGGCTAGTAGGGATGCGGCCACCGTCGCGCCCAGTGCACTTGGCTAGACTCGGCTGGAGCCAAGTCCATAGACAAGCCTAGACGAGTTTGCATCAGCGTCACCCGGGATAGTCAACTTTGGTCCACAGTTGAAGAGGCAGCTACGTGAGACTCACGTGGCTGGCACTAAAAGGTTTAAATCAGTCATAATACCTTTTTTGGAAATGTTCATCATTATTGAAAGCAGAATGAAACTCAACAGGCATGCTGAGCCTGCAGTAAATCATATCTTCATTACTGTTTTGTGTACCAAAGGTTTTGTGTGTGACCTTTAGGCATGGGGGACTTTCTACTGTACCATCTTTCCTTGTCACCTGAAAATTAAGAACATTAAAAAATACATTATTGCTAATTTGACCTACAAATTGGCAGTTAATTTAAACAATGCATAAACAAACAATTACCTCAATATGAGGATGATCTTTTGGCACATTTACAAAGGTAGGTAAGCGTTTGCTGAACCACATGGCAACATCTCTGTTCATGTTCACAGCAAATGGTTGAAAGCCCTCCTGCAGGCCGCACATTGTGTAGTATTTAAAGGTGCTGGCATCTTTACCTAGGTTCATGCGACCAATCTGAGACAATCCCAGAGAGCAGACTGGGACAAAACCTGCAAAACAAATGTGCAGGAAGTGAGAACATGTAAAAAGGGAGCAGACAGATGGAGCACTCTACAGGGTAAATCCTTCATTAATCTGTTCACAAATTTTCTTCAAAATATGTCTGTAGTGTTAAATTCTGATCTTTTTAGCTATACTTTTAAGTACAAATACTAATATTTCTACATAATGTACAATACTTCATTAAAAAAAATTAACATAGTAAACATTTATGCATTAGCTAAACTAAAATGCAAACCATTTAGGTTGGTAATGGACATAATAGCAATAGTTCAGCATCAATCAATCTGTACAAGAGTCCTCCTCAATCAGCCATTTGAATGGCAATGAATTTGACAATGGCAGTGAGCCATTCTTCAGTTATTTGGCTAATGACCAGAACTCTCTTATTGCTAATTCAGTGCATGCCAGGCTGTAAATCATTAAAGAAATAGACGGTTTGCCAGGGATGGTGTATTGATATCCATTTACTAATTAAAGTAATTAATCTTTTGGCTTTAGATAAAATGCAACAATCTACATTAAATCACTTTAGACACAACATGTTGCAGACAGATAGCCATTCTGTACCTAAGAGAATAAGTTCTCAGAGCCAATGATGACCAAGCTATCTATGTATGTAACCAGTTGTCTCATTCGTGACTGCAATAAGTGGGTCATACCCACCCTGGGCACACATGCTGTACTTCAAACCCTAGATTTAGCCAATCATTACAATTATCCAATTAATTAGGGTTCTGTGGTGAGTATCTCTAAAGGGTTTATTTCTTAGGGTAAATGAATAGTGATGTTATATAAATAACATGTTTCACTTTCAGCAATAAAACAGGACAACCAAAATGGTTTTCTAATCTGGGGCTTTACTGTGGTCTTCTCAAGAGATGTCCTTAAACTGAAAACCATTTTGGTCATCTGATTTCTAATCTTCATAGGTCTGCTGCTTAGTTCAGCACAGGCTCGCATGCTTTGAATTTGTGTTGCCTTGTGGTTTTAGAATGCTGCAGGGAACGGACTCTCCCCTTGACCCCTCTCCCTAATTTGAATTTCAGTAAGCAAACACAGGAGGGTCGATTCAGCAACGGTCAAGAACACATTCTTGCATGGTTTCTGGTGCAAGAACCTATTGATTGTGCCTTGCACGATTCAGCATGCATTGTTTACATGACATTTTTACAAATAAGTATGGAAAACAAATATTCTCCAAAGTATGATAGTCAGCGGAAAGGAGAAACAGTCAGCTGAACCTATGGACCTGCAGAAGTCATGCGAGCATGCTTTGTAATAAGAAAGCTGCAAGAGCGCTTTCACTTCTCGCTCAGCTGGCTGTTACTTCTTGCTTAAATAGAGCACAGTGAGTGAGATCTCAAACGGCTTTCTTGACTACTCTCACATAAGCATGAGTGTATCACATGAGTCCCCTGAATCATCGGGGAGTAGAATTTGCGTATACAGGTTGACCAGCAGACGTCTCTGAGTTTTTTTACCACCCATGCTGAATCAACCTGAAGACAAAGTCAGAAATAAGAATGCTGGGGACATAACTACAGCTACAGTAACCGATAAGCTATTTCAGGCAGAGGTGGAAGTAACAATAAAAATATGTGTAGGGAGGGGGCTTACTTTCCTGAGGAAGAAAAAGGTCTCTAGCTCTCTATAAGGTCAATTGATGGTCGTGCGGCAAAGTATTGCAAAGACTTTTCAGGTCCTAAAATGGTTTACTCACAGTTTTTTCTTATTTTCCTTTTCTCTTTTTTTGGTGGAAAGTTGCGCCTGGAGTAAGATTTCAGGCACAACTTAATTCAAAAAGTAAATTTGTGTACGATACATGTTGTTTTGAGGGGTCAAAAGTGTGTGCAAATGTCTTTTTTTCAGGTCGCATTTTCCTCCAGCAAAATGCAGACACTAGCTGAAATGCTTATTTCATTCATAATAGACAATGTCATCTGCCAGATTTGTTAATGTTTTTGGGGCATTTGTCTTTTATTGTTTTAAAATAGTTAAAAAAAACATACAAAATGAATATTGCTTAAAGCAACAAACCCTTAAATGGTGGACATTTGGGCCAAAAAAGGTCAAAAATTAAAAAAGGCAAAAAAAAATATGTAATGCAATTATTAAGCACTGATACACTCCACCAAAAAACGGGAGGAAGGGGTACAGAGAACATCAGGGACCAAACATTGGGAAACACAACACTAGAGGGCAACTGGAATCTAACCAACTCAAACTCTACAAATAAATACCAGGAGAAGACACATGCCACAGGGCAAACACTACAGATTGGAGGAGATAAAATCACATAAAACACAGTAGCTTGACCAATGTTAGGGTAAAGACTGGAAAAAACATGGAGGCCATGGGGAACTCTGACTGCCTTAGCCTGCACAATGCGCAAGGTGGATGGCCCTTCCCGTATCAAAAGAGCCATATCAAATGCGCCATTCTGGCATACATTGCCATGAATTGTGTTCCGAGGCGCAATTTTCCACATGCAGATTCAGAGGTGCATGTTTTCTGGGCTTTTAGCTCACAGCCATGACTGAAGAAGCTGATGTTCCTCTCTCGCTTTCTGACTGTGAAATTTGACTGTAACATCTAAATTAAAAGTTTTGATTATGTAAGTTTTGATTATGGGTAATGGTTAGATTCAAAGGTTTTCAGTGCATTTGCCAAGTTAAGTGGTTAGCTATTTAAAAAATGGTTAATTAAAGAAAGGACACAGTTATAAAAAAAGGAGGGTCACTAGATCCAGGGCATCCTTTATTAAAAGAAGTCCAGCCACTAAAGTTTTACTGTTTTTGGGTTGGTAAGTTGGGGTTGGTGACTGTCAAATATGGATGCAGAGTAGTAACTGCAGTTGTCATCCTAATAGGAAAGAACTTCATGTTGATTATAAAATAAACAAATTATGATTCGGGCAGCCCTGCAATTTGTAGCATGGTGCCCGTCATGTATGGGACCTGATATTTTACAGTTATTGCTACTGAATTATGGTTCCTTTTGCCGACTGTAACCACCTTATACCCTAAAATATTGTACAGTTAATTTGTCTGCCTTCTGTATATTTAAATATATCCTATAGCCATATGCTAACCACTTCCTCATTTATGGCAATAAGGTGACTGCCGTTGACCAATCTGGATTTCCAAGTGGGCTTGCACATGAAACCTAACTGGTTTCTGTTAGTCACCTGATTAACTGCCATTTGGTGCCATACACCATGAATGAGGAAGTGGTGACTGGAGTTGTCATTAAAATATGGGGAGTTCTCCACTACAGAGTGTTAGCCTGGTCATTATTACATCATATAAATAATGTAGTTTGGAAAGCTCTCCCTCTCAACACCTAAATAAGTGCAAAAAAAACCCCAACCTGACCAGATTTCAACGTTTTTCACAAATGAGTAAATAAATAGAGTAGTTCACATTGTATTAAATATCAAAGCTCCCTAGTTGTTTGAAATGGATTACTATACGTACCCGTTTCAATTTCAAAATCAGCAAAGGCAAGTTCAGATCCTTGGTTCGTGATAAGAAGTTCTCCATTCAGGGTGAAGATCATAGATTTATCTTCCAAATTAATCATGCATCCAACCACATCACCTGGTTGCCAGTTGCGACCAAAGAAGGAGCTTCCCATATTCCAGCAATGGCCCTGTGTACAATAATAAATTGGGTCTGAGGATTATTTCAGTGAGTTTCACTTTGAGTGACAATTTACCCTTACTCTGTACACAATAAAATAAAAAAAATATTTTATTCTATTTACCACCAATGAAAATAAAATGAAATGCTATATGGTAGCTACATTTTACTTATATAGTTTATTTAAAAAAAACTCTATACTCTTTTCCCAATAAAAATTTGATATAATAACACGTTGGACCACCTGACAGGTGGAGGGAGGTGGTATGTGTCAGCTCACAAAGCTTTCAAGTAAAGTGCTGTGTTTCAGCCACACAAATCACAAGCCCTGACTCATAAGTTCCAATATGGCGTCTAGGATGATTTGTATGATGATGTCCAGGGAAAAAATCTATATTTTTCTTTTGTCTCCCACAGCTTGTTTATCTGGCTCCAGTGTTTGAACTTACAAGCACCCCACCATCCAGCTCCAGTCTCCATGCACAAGGTAACAGATACGTCCTCTAAGAAAAATGCCACTCTGTATGTCCCAATCCATTCATTGCAATGGAGGTGGTATGTCAGAGCGTGCCAAGGCTTGGCGTGCTTCCTCCATTGAAATGAATGGATTGGCTCCAGAAGTGCAATTTTCCGTCCTAAAAGAGGTGTTGTTCCCTTCCTCAGTGGAGGGCAGGGTTGGGCAGTGGGCTGCTTGCACTTGGCAACACCAAAGACAGGTGAGAGGGGCCAACATGTAAGTATAGTTTTTATTAATTTATGCCTGGACCCGTTTATGTTACTATGGCTTTACACTAATTCCACAATGTTTATAATCCAAAATCTCATTGAAATATGATTACAAATAGAAGTGCATTTGTATTTATTTGTTTGTTTCTAGTACTAATACTGATGCTTGTAGGGGCTTCAATGTCCAGTGCAGTCAAGCTCCTGAAAGCATAATAATCAATGTATTTCTCAGGTATTCCTAACATGAAATGTAGAAGTGATCCTTTAGTGTAGCGAGTTGATATCCAAATCAGTAGATTGTACGTGCTCATAGAAATGAGAAATCAGCTTACTCTGCTTCCTTCAAAGACAAATCCTCGATCATCTGCTCCAAGTTCAACATCTGGCCTGCAGCTGGGTCGGGCCCAGCCTACTCGCATGTCACCTCCAGTCACCACTTCAAATTCAAAATACCACTTTCCAGATGTGACCGCATAGGTCTGCTCCACCCTAAAGAAGCGAATCTTATCAATGCTGACTCGCTCCATCAATTGGTCTGCTACAGGAAAACGTGAGAGGGAAAAAAAACAATTACACTTCTTAAAAGAGTGCTAATCAATAATGGAAATATTGGAAGAGGAAAGTGGACATGGAAGACATAAGGCTTTGAAGTGGTCATTTGTGCTCTCTGTGAACCTACCATTAACATTTTGCCTAATCTACTGTGGGTAACCCTATTGTAGGCATCTGACCTACTTTCCTTCCCGTGGTGACTGGCATTACCTTTTCTCTGCAGTGCTGTATTACAGTTCACCTATACTGAGAAACCTTACATCCCTAGACCTGTGCCCCAAATTTGCCTGTGTTTCTTTTTTTTACCTCAGCCTTTGCCCAATAAAAAACACCAGGAAAAAAGAACAGAAGTAGTATTATGGTGAATGGCAGCCATATGCTAATTAATTCAGTTACAACCAAACTATCACATAATGGCAGTTAGGTTGAAGTGCTCCCCGTTGCTAAGCTGTGTGCACTGATTGCATCATCACTGGGGGCGGGGCTGCTCAGCCAGGAAACAAAATGGCCAATTGCATCCAGCTCCAGGCTGAGGTAAAAAAAAAAGAAAACAGGTTGTTTTGGGGCACTGGGCCGGGGATAGAAGGTGACTACATATACTTCCCTCTGAGTATAGGTGCACTTTAACCTCAGCTTGAATTCAATCTTATGCCAGCAGAGGTCCACTTCCTGGGTATTTGGGCCTCTCTAAACATATGTGGGCCCACATGTCTAGGACCAAAAATTGACCTCAAGCCTTAAGGTTGGCAGGGCTGTGACTACAGACTACAATGAACTAAGATAACTGACCTATCCTCCAATCATTGAGGGAGTCTCCCTCCTCCTGACTACAAGATGTGACATGCTGAAGGCAGCAGGGAAAGTGTGTCTGGATGTCTGTCTAGATCGTGTCCTTTGTATATTAAATATTTGGGGCTGGAGGGGCTCTACATTCAAAGATCTGACCACCACAGGATCTACTTTGGGTAAGGAAAGGTGAGTCTTATTTTATTTAATTCTAGAGTGGGCCTTTTGGAGTATTGATCTTAGCCTGTGTCCTGAGAACCTACATATATAGATACTTACAAGTAAGAAGGCAGTTGCTGAATTACTAAATTTACTGGAATGTTTTGATGCTAATTTTGTTACTTTACTCATTCTTTCACTTACATATACTTCATTAGAAGTATAGGTAATACATTCACTAGATATTGGCCTGGAAAACCCAGGATTTTGACTATACTGGGTTTTGGTCTTTGCCCCCCCTCCCCCGGGGGTGCCCCGCTGTGTGAAACCCCCCAGGTCACCCGATCTAACTTACCCTTCCCCGGTCCTGCAGCACATGTCCTATCTCGTCCAATCAGCACACTGGCAGCCGCATCCCCCGCTACCCTTTAACAGGGAGCGTGCCTGCAATCGGGGTGCCCCGGGGGGAGCAAGTATGCCTATCCTGGAGTCTTATAGACTCCATGGTGGTCCAATTTAAGGGCCCTTTAAGGTTATTACTGTATGCCGTGCTAAGCTAAAAAGCTGAACTCTTACTCAATTCTTGGTCGGGTGGTTC
Organism: Gastrophryne carolinensis; assembly: GCA_027917425.1. Classification (NCBI taxonomy): domain Eukaryota; kingdom Metazoa; phylum Chordata; class Amphibia; order Anura; family Microhylidae; genus Gastrophryne; species Gastrophryne carolinensis. Next base: position 114,545,969 of record CM051244.1, on the reverse strand, counting down.
AATATTATAGCCATAGCCAATAAATGTTCTCACAGCTTCACGAAGGCTATCTCTGTTAGACTTTTTTGTCCGTTCATCTAGTAAAGCATATGGCACCAAGCGAGGGTTTCGTTTGTTCTTCAGGTCCTAGATAAAGTACAAAAAAAACTACTCATATCACAGTAATTGCTAGACATAACTGACAAAAAAACACCTGCTCATCCATGCAATTATCTAATTGGCTATAACCTCTCTTTATAACTATGGAGGCCAAGATAGCAAGTTGGGAAGCAAAACACATCCTTGAAGCTGAGGAACTATATAGGGTAATCCCGCCTTGTGTAATCCTGACATCCCACCAGGTGGAATGCCAGCCACTGCAGAGGGAGCCTTTTGTATACCATTAGCAGGGACTCAACTTCATGTAATTGTGTATCACTGTGGAGGGAAGGGGAAGGGCATGGAGAAGATTCCCTGGTGTTTTCTCTCCGAACTGACGCACAGTTGCATGTAGAAAAGTCACCAGAGGCCCAACCTTTGGTATATATAGGACTCAATTCTATATATGTGGAGGCCCAGTACTTAAAGTGGACCATCACCCTCCCGTGATCGGCCCGGGAATCTATAAGATTCCCGGGCCGATCACCTCCCTCCCCGCGGGACATCCGAGATCGGGATGTCCCGCGGGGTGAAACCCCCCCCCAAATACCCCAAATCCCCTTACCTTGTCTTCCCTCCCGCCCCTCTAGACGTGCGCGCGCCCGCGCCGCCCGTCTGTGACTCTTGACGCGCGGGAGGCGGTGGCGGAGGAGCCGCTTGTCCGCGGCTTGTCCATCGGCGCTGGGAGCGGGGAGAGGTGAGTTTTTCGGGTGATCGGGGGGGGTTTCACACAGCAGGGCACCCCGATCGGGGGTGCCCCACCGAAGTGGACCAAGACCCAGGATAGTCAAAATCCTGGGTGTTGGTCCACTTTAAAGAACACTGTGAGCCAAAATGCTGACAGAGCGATAAGTGTATTTCTATTTATTTTAACATTTGTTAATTGGTAAAGGGTCCAAAGGACCCCCTATAGCAGTAAAAAGGCTGGGGAGAGGGCAAGCCACCCCCTCGCCCAATTACCAGGATGGACAGAACCGAATTGGCAATATTTGTATCAAGGTATCCTTACCTGTCATGGAGTACGCTCCTGTCATGGCATATGCTCTTATCATGGTGAATGCTCATATGCACTGATGCCAGGATCCAGAATTTAAGGGCAGTACTCTCACTGGCTCATTGCTATCTGGTCTTCAACCTTCTAGCCTTGAAACCAGTGTTCCTGAACCTGAGATATCTGATACCTGTCCTGTTGCTGATCTGGATCTGTTTCCTGACTACCCCTTTTGGACTACCACACTTGTTGCTGAACTCGGATTGGACTTTGACTACCCCTTTTGGATTATCCTGCCTGTTGTTGAACCCGGAACTGGACTTTGACTATTCTTTGGATCACTTGACTGTTGATTAACCCGGAACTGGACTTAAATTACTCTCTGATTACCCTGTCTGTTGCTGAACCCAGAACTGAACTATGACCCTTCTTGTTGTTCGATTACCCACCAGATCCATCAAAAGTTTCTGAGTCCAGTTCACTGGCCCTTCTGTTACTTGGAGCCCGTGTAACCCTGTTTCATGTTCAGGGGATCCGACCCGAGGCATAAGGAAAACATCTTCACAATCAGGACCCAACCAGATACGTGATAATTTGGATCGAATTTAACCCTAACCAAAATCCAAAGCTAATCTCTAAGTGTTATAAAGCTATGTGAAGAAGATGATATTGTAGATATATTACCTGCTGGATGCCATAGGTCCATCCTTGTTTTATTCTATCTTTAGCCCACACATTGTGTGCATTTTCTGCAAGTTTATCAACAAGAACTTCCTGGGCTGGTAACAGTTTAACATCAGTCAGGTCCAATGGTGCGGGCTTGTAGCCATTGGACATCATATAACTGTGGAGTAAATGGAAATTGGGTTAGTGGGTCCGGTTAGCTACAACAGCAGGATTGACCAAAGTAGGAACATTCTTATGGCCATGGACTCAAAGGAAGGCTTGCAAACTGAATTGTTCCTGTTTTTTCTAGAAATGAAATAAGCTTCAGAACAAACCAAAGGTAAATCTCAAAAAAATCAAAAGCATGGCCACTAAAAAGGTAATGTACAATGTATAAAAACTAACATGGGTTTTATAATAACAGATTGGCCAGTGCTGTCTATATGCACTCTCTCTAGAGTTACTGTATGTCAACAAGTCTTTTTCTTCCAATCCATTCCAGGCCGTCCCTTAATCATTACATCTGGGTAATTCCTGCCCGGATGGGCGTGTACTGCAAGATCAAAGGTGTGGCTCCTCCTGGCCCCCATAAGTAGCAGCTGCTTCTAATCAAAGACCAGTTCATTTCTTGCAGTTTGGGAGTACTGTGAAGATGGCTTGATTCTTTCTCAAGGATTAGGTATTTGGCAGCAAGCGGGGATTTCAACCTGTCGGCTTCCTGCACGACCTTATTCCCACGGATTCCTTTGACCCAACTCTATCCCCTCGATTCAAAGAGCAAAAGTTAATTGATTTCGTATCGAGAATCGTAAGTTTGGGTGGGTGTTTGTCATTTTTTCTTGTTTTTTTGCCCATTTCGTATTCGCACGATCGTTCGCGCATAGACGTATATGAACATACGCATTTCGTACGAGAATCGTATAATTTGCGTTAGTTCGTGTGTTTTTCCCGTCCAAATCGTATTATTTGCGTCCGATCCTATTTTTTACGTCCTTCACATGGGCTTGCGCCCAATTCAGAGAGGTGATTGCTAATTGTTTTGAAGCCCATTAAAGAGCTGCTTTACGAAATGTTTGCCGGCAGCTATTTGGCCTCGGGAGTAGGATGGAGCGGAGCGAGTTTGTGGCACATCAAGGGCTTCTGCTTTTTGGCATTGAGTTGATCGAGATGTCTGAGAGCAGATTGCCCCTGCGTCGTCGCATGAACATCGATAGCATGAATGATGTTGAGCTGTTCGAGCTGACCAGGCTTAATCGCGCTTCCCTCCATAAATTATATAGTGAGCTGCGGCCATGGTTAGCCCGCACCACAAGGAAGGGGCATGCAATTTCAGGTATGACCAAGATGCTTGGCTGCCTGCAATTTTTGGCGAACAGCTCGTTCCAGAGGCTGGGTGCCCTCTCTGTGGGGATGTCACAGCCTACGCTGAGCCGCGCACTGTCTAAATTTTTGGAAGGCATGGCTGCCATAACTCAAAAATATATTTATTTTCCAGATGATATGGCAGCCAGAAACGCCATTAAGCTTGGGTTTTATAATGTGGCCGACATGCCCAACGTTATTGGTGCAATTGACTGCACACATGTGGCACTCGTACCTAGGGCAGCCGACGAGTATATATATAGGTATTGAGATTGGTTATTATGTTGCCCAACGTGTCATGTAACCTGTTTTCCTTTGCGGCAGCATATTTGTTTATCCCTCATTTGTGTAGCTGCTTTATCTCGGCTTTTCATTAGTCTTTCCCAATAGAGTGCAGACATGTTTTGTGGTTAATTTATTAGTTTGGGTCAAATATCAATTACCCTTTTTGTATGTTTTTTCCTTAAGGAATCGTAAAATGGGACACTCACTTAATGTCCAGGCCGTGGTTGGTCCGGATATGCGGTTTATGAGTGTCCTTGCCGGCTACCCCGGATCGTCCCACGACTCCTATATCCTCCGGCGATCTGGGTTGTTTAGGAGATTTGAGGCAGGTGAATTTTCGGGGGCATGGCTGCTTGGTAAGTGTGTCCTATTTGTGTGTTATTAAATGTGGCATTAATCTTGTATTTGTTGATATGTTTGTTTTGGAAAACTTTACAGAAGCGTCCAACTGCCTTTTTCTTGGCTCATATATTAGGAACTTACCCAAAAAATCCTTGTCTCGCTTTGGCCTTCAGAATGTTTTCCCTTTAGTTAGGATGTCTGTAAGTTCCTTGTGCCTAAATATATTGGTTTGGAGTTTATACCCAAGGATCTTTGACCTTTGGCTCCTTTTGTACTATTGGTCTTTAAATGTCAAAGTGGACTTAAACTGCATACATTGTAGTTTCCAGTGAAATGTGGATAGGGATCTTTGACCTTTGGCTCCTTTTGTACTATTGGTCGTTAAATGTCAAAGTGGACTTAAACTGCATACATTGTAGTTTCCAGTGAAATGTGGATAGGGATCTTTGACATTTGGCTCCTTTTGTACTATTGGTCGTTAAATGTCAAAGTGGACTTAAACTGCATACATTGTAGTTTCCAGTGAAATGTGGATAGGGATCTTTGACCTTTGGCTCCTTTTGTACTATTGGTCGTTAAATGTCAAAGTGGACTTAAACTGCATACATTGTAGTTTCCAGTGAAATGTGGATAGGGATCTTTGACATTTGGCTCCTTTTGTACTATTGGTCGTTAAATGTCAAAGTGGACTTAAACTGCATACATTGTAGTTTCCAGAGAAATGTGGATAGGCCCTCAGCAGCATCCTAATTGTAACATGTCTGAAAACTACAAATATATGTAAAATACAAATACCCTTGGCCGTGCAGATGTTTGTTAATTAATTGGTATATAGAAGTGCCATTTTTATTTAGGTTATACCTTAGTGCAATTTTTGGGGGCCCTAATGTGCCCTGTTTTTTTTGGGGAACACTTTACCTTACATCATTATGATATCTGTGAAATTTTTGGTGTTGGTTGTGTTGCCTTTTTAATTTTGATTACATTTAATTCTCTGTTTAAGGTGATTCCGGGTACCCACTTCTACCCTGGCTCATGACGCCTGTGCTGCGGCCCCAGGATGCCTCTCAGGAAGCGTATAACCGTGCGCATCGCAAGACCCGGGCTGTTGTGGAGAGGGCCTTTGGTCTGCTGAAGACACGTTTTCGTTGCCTTGACCATCCCAAGAAAGTGATCGACATTATAATGGCATGTGCTGTTTTGCACAATTTTGCCATCATGGAACGTGTCCCACGTTATGTGGACAGCCTGCCCTCTTCAGCCGTCGAGGATGAAGTCGAGAATTTTGAGGGGCCCCCCAGTGAGTCTGGCCAATCTGTTCGAGCCAACCTGATCAGCCAGCATTTTACTTAACTTTTTTCCCTGTCTCACCATTCTGTATGTCTGTGTTATCCTTTTTGTTACATATGTTGTTTTGCCGTAATGTGGCATTACCTCTAAGTAAAACATTTAGACCTTAATTGTTGCCTAATGTATTTCATGTAGTTTCCTTAGCTTTAGCTTTGCATTGTTACACCTCTTCAAACCAAAATTATCTGGTTTAGCCCAAGCTGTGAAAAATGTCTTCCCACTAAAAACGCCACAAGTATTGTAAGTGAATTTTTGGTTTTACTTTGAAAATGAAAATTTATAGTGGTTAACAGAAATCAGTCCACATACATCTGTGGTAACAAATGGATAACATTAAAAAAAAACATCGAGCACATCTACACCTGGAAGTGAGTGGCACAACCAAACAAGGACACCCAGTCCAAAGGCCAGCCTAGTCCAGTCATTAATATTGCCTGTGCCCAGGGATATTTGGGCATGGCCATAATGTCACACAAACATGTCTGCAAACAGGAGGAGCACCAACCAAATACATAGGTAAAGCCATAAGTGGCCAGATAAACTCCACATAGACCTATGGCATTGGCTAGTGGCCTTAAGCATTACTCTAAGGAGCTATATGGGAGCAAATACAAAACACAACCTGCCAGAGCAACACAAAATGGATTGTTTGAAACCTCAAAGGACAAGTAAATACAGTGGGGGTTAAGAGAAAAGATGTCCCACACACCCATGGCTTAATAGGGTGGCTGCCCATAATACCCAGGTGGAGGTCCAGGTGGAGGTCCATGGGAATGGGACCTAGCCTGGGCCATGGCAGCATTGTGAATTTGAAACTGCTCCACAATGTTTCTCTGCATATTGGTCATCTCAGCCATGGCTGACTGGATGCCATTACTTGCATTGGCCACGTTGCTGTTGAGGGTACGCAACTCCGCGAGGATGCCCTGTAGACTGGTATGGATGTTGACCATGTCGGCATGCCTTTGCTCACGCTCTGTAACGAGCTGGGCGTCATAAGAGTCCCTTTGTTGGGTCCATAATTGAAGCAGGGCACTCTGCCTCCCCTGGGAAATTGTGGGGCGGCGTAATGGCGTCCGCCGCACAATTACCCTGGCTCTTGGGCGTGCCCTGCCGCGTGGTGTCGTACCCTCAACAGCAACCGGCCTGCTTTGCAAATCCTCAGCAGCAGAGTGAACACTGGGGACTGTAGTGTCAGTCTCCCCATGTGCAAGCACAATGGATGGAGATTCACTCTGCTGCTGAGGATTGGCCAGAGAAACATTATGGAGCAGTTCCAAATTGGGACCCAGGGGGAGTTCATCCGACGTGCCCTGTACGGAGACATCATCATCTTCCTCCATGTCCTGGATCTCTTCCATGAGTGTGCGGGTCTGTAGGGACATATCAAAAAAAAAAGGCTAAGTTGGCGTCCAAATTTTGGATTTCAACAGTTTAACACATTCTTAAGCACTTGTTAGTATTTATGCTACTAAATTAACTTACCGAAAATCTCTGATCTGGGCTCCTATGCTGTACGGACCTGGTAGGCATAACCAAACTGGGGGGTGAGTTTACCCTTGCTGAGGGATCATGCTGGGCTGAAGAAGAGAAAAACAAACCACGTAAACACACACACATAACCTTTTTTAGGATAGGTAATCAAATATAGCTCTATTTGTAATATTATTCAACTCTAGAGCAATGGTGACCTTTGTTCAAACACACGCAAGTTTACATAGGTGCAATGGCTCTGAAAAACTGCTAAGTGACCTCAGTTCTAAGTCATGAAGTGTACCCAGTCAGCATACAACTTTCAAGGAACATTTTTGGATTTAGCCTACCATTCGCTAGGTCCGGGGTACTCAAACAATTGTTTGAAACGCCCATTTCAAGGTATGTGGTGAGAGGTGAATGTCTGGCCATGGTGCTGACGCAGGGGGTGTCTAGTTAAAAATAAATACACTGGTGGAGGGGCTGGAGATTTCAAAGTGCCAACTAATAAAGGCTGCTTGCCCTTGCTGGGCTGGATGGGCCAGAGCTGAGGGGACAGGGATTGGATGGCTAAAGGGGGGAGTTAACGTATTGATGGTGATGGGATGGATGGAGCCAATCTGTTACAAATGTATGGGGCTTATGTGGGGGGGGGCATGGGGGGACTGTGGCAGATGGGCCAGAGCAGGGGCAGCGGGACACGATTGTGGCCAGAGAAATTTTTAAAAAGTTACTGTGTACCTTGCAATGCCACTTCCTGTGCAGTACTTCATATTGCAATGCTATGTTTCAGGGAGCCATGACATTGGGCAGGAGACCAACCACTACATGGCCGATCAAGGGGGCAGCTCTGAGCACGTCAACACAGAAGTAACTGAGTGCAGGGCTGTTTGGGCAGGGGTCCTTGAATGTGGTGCCAAGGTCCGCATTGGGACCCCGGGCCGCCAGTTGAGTCTCGCTGCTCTAGGTCAGATATGTTTGTGGGTGGCTAATTAAATTGTTAACTCAAACACAACTCACACAACCAAAAGGCAACCCATACATAATGATGTGTGTTTTGTGATTGATTCCAAATATCTCACTTATCTTGCGAAACTTCATGACTTTAACAATCCAATTGGACATTTGAACTTTGCCATAATGGCTGTGGGCCTAAATGTGTGATTCCCAGGGACAAAAAGAGGACACAAACAGCCACAGTAGTGCGAGGCCAAGCAAGGCAAACCATAGGGGCATCCCGTTAGCTTGTTACTAGTGAACTGTAGATTATTTAGCAAACAGCCAAACATGCAGATTTAAGAGTACTCACCGTGGGTACGGGTCGGTGAGTCTGTGTCCCTTAGACCAGCATGTCCACCGACCGCGACCGGATGGAGAAGTCCAAGCACAATCTCCTCAGCAGGGGTAAACTCCAATTTAGATGGAAAGCCACCGCCAGTTTTCATGCTGAAAAGAGAAAATCGTTTGGTACTCAGAAAAGGTGCATACAGTACATCCAAAACATTAGATTTAGCGTAAACATTTAGTTACCTGTAATTATGCCTTTTAATTTCTTTTTGCCGTACAGCATACTTCAGATCAGAGATTTTCTTCTGAATTTGGGACACATCTTTCCTCTCTTCCCCCGCTGCATTTACTTGTCGGAGGATGGTTTCAAACAATTCCATCTTGCGCTGCTTGGTGGTGTGTTTGGATTTGCTCCCATATAGCTCGTCATAGTATAATGTAAGGCCACTAGCCAATGCCATATTTTGGTCATGGGAGAATCTCCCACTCAACTGGCCGCGGCGCAATGTGCGGCCAGATGGTTGGCTTGGCTGCTCCTCCATGTGTGCAGACACATGTGGTGACATTATGGCCTGGGGCTGGGTAGGGGAATGGCCGGATTGGTGGCTTCCCAATGACTGGACTGGACTGGCCAAGGGACTGGGTGTTCTTGCGTGGCTGGCCACCGAACTTCCAGGTGTAGATGTGGTCATGGGGGCAAATCGGGGCCCTCTTGGGGGGCTAGGTTCCCGGCTGGTGCCAGGTCGGGGGCTCTGTTCCCGGCTGGTGCCAGGTCGGGGGCTTCTGGCCCTGGATTGGGTTCGTCGGGCCCTGTAGGGGCTTCTGGCCCTGGATGGTGTTCTTCTGGCCCTGTAGGGGCTTCTGGCCCTGGATTGGGTTCTTCTGGCCCTGTAGGGGCTTCTGGCCCTGGATTGGGTTCGGCGGGCCCTGTCGGGGCTTCGTGCCCTGGATTGGGTTCGGCGGGCCCTGTAGGGGCTTCTGGCCCTGGATTGGGTTCTTCTGGCCCTGTAGGGGCTTCTGGCCCTGGATTGGGTTCTTCTGGCCCTGTAGGGGCTTCTGGCCCTGGATTGTGTTCGGCGGGCCCTGTAGGGGCTTCTGGCCCTGGATTGGGATCTGCGGCCTCTGGATGGGCTTCTGGCCCTGGATTGTGTTCGGCGGGCCCTGTAGGGGCTTCTGGCCCTGGTTTGGGATCTGCGGCCTCTGGATGGGCTTCTGGCCCTGGATTGTGTTCGGCGGGCCCTGTAGGGGCTTCTGGCCCTGGTTTGGGATCTGCGGCCTCTGGATGGGCTTCTGGCCCTGGATTGTGTTCGGCGGGCCCTGTAGGGGCTTCTGGCCCTGGTTTGGGATCTGCGGCCTCTGGATGGGCTTCTGGCCCTGGATTGTGTTCGGCGGGCCCTGTAGGGGCTTCTGGCCCTGGTTTGGGATCTGCGGCCTCTGGATGGGCTTCTGGCCCTGGATTGTGTTCGGCGGGCCCTGTAGGGGCTTCTGGCCCTGGTTTGGGATCTGCGGCCTCTGGCTGTGCTTCGGGGCCTGGATGGGGTTCGGGGCCTGGATGGGGTTCGGGCCCTGGATGGGGTTCGGGCCCTGGCTGGGCTTCGTGCCCTGGATTGGGTTCTTCGGCCTCTGGCTGTGCTTCGGGGCCTGGATGGGGTTCTGGCCCTGCTGCGGGGCATGGGTTTCCAAACTGGCCTACTTGAAGGCATGGCCGGTGTGGGCTCACTGGTGCTGCCTGTTCTGGGGGCAGAGGTGGTGGGTGCTGCAGTTGCCAGCTTTTTGGCTGCAGGAGGGGCACGGGGCTTGGGGCCCCTTTTTTTGGTACCTGAGGGTCCAGGGTCCCTTGGTGGGGCCGAGGTGGGAGTCTTGGCTCTCAGTTTTCGGCCAGCTTGCTGGGACCTTGTTGTGGGGCCCTCCGCGGTCTTGCTTGGCTGGGGTCGCTTGCTCATCGCCTTTTTTGGTGCCATCGTAGACAAATGCTCAAAGAGAATGAGCTTTGGGTGCAGGGACCTTTAAATAATGAGCCCAGCGTGTGACGCCTATGCGCACGACTACGCGCTCGTACGAACGTTCGTTCGAGCGGAACCAGGAAACCGCTGGGGTTTCACTTATCTGCTGCCTGGAAGAAGCATAAAGATGGCACCCACTATCTTCACCCGTCAACAGGAAGAGATCCTCATGCTGGTAAGTGGCTGCCTGTGCATTTTAATCGAATAGTCAATGATGGCCTAAATGTAAATGATGCGTTTGGAACTAGTTTGGGGTATCTTAATGTTTAATCACTGGCTCCTCACACTTCATCCTCAAGGGCCGAGCCTGGCCACGTTTTCAACTGTCTATGCTGATGTCCTAATTCGGCCAATTGCTCCGGCTTAGCAACAGTTAATTAACCTGTGGAGTAGCGGGGCGAGCTGGCAAACCTGGCCTGTCTCGGACCTTGATGCGGATGTTTGAGGAACACTGTTTTCCTAAGCCATACAAACACAACGGGAAGCCACACACGTGGTCCAAAAGCCTAAGCATTAGGCTACATCTTGGATGTTTAAACCATCCTAACATGCCATAGATGCAGGTGGCCTGATTCTTGATGTTGGCTATTATCTGTATGTACATGGTGTGTGATACATATAACATAAGACCAGACTGTCAATCACAGTCAACGTCCTCTTTAAGGCACTCCCCAAAAATGGCGGCCACTCGAAATGTGTGTGTTAATGACATTAAATTCTCAACTTGTGATGCAACACATATGGGTCTGTGTGTAAAAGTAAAAGCTCTGTGTCCATTATGTTTTTCAGATCATGCTTCAGCGCCGGTATGACTTCGCGCCCAATGTGTGCGAGAAAAGGGACATCGCCCGGGAGATCATCGCGGAGATCCACCGTGTGACCAGCACCACCTTCACTCACACCCAGATAATGCAGCATTGGTCGGACCTGAAACGTCTGCACATGCCCCGGGTGCGGAGGTATTTTGGGATCCATTTCCCAAGTAAGTACAAAGCAATTGCATGGTATATGTTCCAAATGTCTAAGTTATGCCTTTATTTATAATGACTTTTCTTTGGTAGTGTTGGAAATGGATTTCAGAATTCGCCGCACCCGGAGACGTACAGGCCGACCAGTGCTGCATGACTCTGCATCTGTGAGTGAAGGTGGTGGATCTCCCGGGCGACGGACCTACCCCTCCTCTGTGGCCTCCTCAGACCAGCCCCTGGACCTTACCACAGAGGAGGGGCCAAGGCGCGTGGGCGTGGAGTCATACCTGGCCACGCATGGGGAAGGCTCTGGTATGTCACTCTTCATGTATAGGCACAAAGATATACATGGCAGGCCAAAAACTAAGTTATCCTTTATTATGTATTTGTAGAAGCTTCTGGAGCGGGTGAGATAGTGGAGGAGGAGGCAGCAGAGATGCTTGAAGTCGATCCTGGCGAAGGTGAGTGATGTCAGCCAGACTGGGAGCCAGATATGTTGGGAATAGTGACTCTCTACAAGTACTAACCAAATGTCACATGTTTCTCCAGGGACTTCTTCACAGCAGAGCCAGGACCAAGGGCAGCCTGTTGGCCCCAACCAGCCATCTGTCGGCCACCAACTCCGTAAGTCTCCATGCCATTATTCATATTAATGTTTGCTTAGCTAATAACACACACATAACTAAAGGCGTAGCCAATGTGTAGTTCACACTTTAATGTGGGCACTTCGTTAGCTTAAAGAGGACCCTAACTAGTATTAAGAACCAAAGACTTAGCCATCACACTGTACCTACAGATTAGAAACATGGAAAAACACCCTTCACCCATCTAATGCATGTTATTAGACTGGACAAAACCAATATTGGGGAATATGGAATGCACAATATTTACAGGCAGCATGGGATACAGATTGAAAAAAGGAAGGTGCTGCCATGCATTGTGTGAGTGATGACCTTTCCCTCAACCCAGCTATGCTCTGGATTCCCAACGCACCACTGTAACCTACTCCCCTGTACTTTATCCAACTCTCCACTCCTCATTAAGTGTTATGCTTCAGAGTCCAGATGGCGGCGCTGTAATCCCCAAAAAACCCTAAATAACTTTGAGGTGGTGCAGAATCATTTGTGAATAGTTATTGGTTTTCATTAAATAATGTTGAAGGTCCGGTTTAAGGAGTTTAAACACTTACCTGTGGGAAATGCATTAACTGTATCCCTTTGAAGAAGGACATATGTCATGCATTTACATGTATTTGATTAACCCTAAATCTATTTCCAGCATACAAACCGGTCTGGGACTCCTATTTATGTTTCTTTCTCTATTGGTTACAGGGATGATCCCCCAAACCTTGGCGGGAAAAAAAAAAAGAATGAAGGAGTTGGTGGCCGAGCTGCTGGCCATACAGGCGACGTTGGGGCCAACAGATGAAGAAGACGAGGAGGATTAGTGCCCTTGGTCCTGGCTCCTTTCTTAAAGTTGTTTTTAAATTTATACCAATTTTAACAATTGTTTTTTCGTTTTGGTTAAAAACCAAAAAAGATGTTTTTAAAAAAAAAAAAAAAAAAAAAAAAAAAAAGGTGTTTTACTGTTAAAAAAATACAAAATTTTTATATGTGTTTTTACTTGAAAAAAAAAAAAAAAAGGTTTACCAAAAAAAACCAAAAAAAAAATAAAAGTTTTTACAATTATTCAAAAAAAAACAAAGAAAATATTTTAAATAAATTATATTTTAAGCCTTCCGAAATGTGTCTTTTCTAATATGCACACACCCAAAAAATTACACAAACCAGAAACAACACACTTAGAAACATATAGACATATGTAAATTATGTGATATTCTTACGTTTTATGGACCGAGAAATGAAGTGGGATGCAGCCGCTACGGGGTTTAGGTAAGTTTGAGGGACCGAGAAATGAAGTTGGATGCAAGCGCTAAGGGGTTTAGGTAAGTTTGAGGGACCGAGAAATGAAGTTGGATGCAAGCGCTAAGGGGTTTAGGTAAGTTTGAGGGACCGAGAAATGAAGTTGGATGCAAGCGCTAAGGGGTTTAGGTAAGTTTGAGGGACCGAGAAATGAAGTTGGATGCAAGCGCTAAGAGGTTTAGGTAAGTTTGAGGGACCGAGAAATGAAGTGGGATGCAAGCGCGAAGAGGTTTAGGTAAGTTTGACGGACCGAGAAATGAAGTGGGATGCAGCCGCTACGGGGTTTAGGTAAGTTTGAGGGACCGAGAAATGAAGTTGGATGCAAGCGCTAAGGGGTTTAGGTAAGTTTGAGGGACCGAGAAATGAAGTGGGATGCAGCCGCTAAGGGGTTTAGGTAAGTTTGAGGGACCGAGAAATGAAGTGGGATGCAGCCGCTAAGGGGTTTAGGTAAGTTTGAGGGACCGAGAAATGAAGTTGGATGCAAGCGCTAAGGGGTTTAGGTAAGTTTGAGGGACCGAGAAATGAAGTTGGATGCAAGCGCTAAGGGGTTTAGGTAAGTTTGAGGGACCGAGAAATGAAGTGGGATGCAAGCGCGAAGAAGTTTAGGTAAGTTTGAGGGACCGAGAAATGAAGTTGGATGCAAGCGCTAAGAGGTTTAGGTAAGTTTGAGGGACCGAGAAATGAAGTGGGATGCAAGCGCGAAGAGGTTTAGGTAAGTTTGACGGACCGAGAAATGAAGTGGGATGCAGCCGCTACGGGGTTTAGGTAAGTTTGAGGGACCGAGAAATGAAGTTGGATGCAAGCGCTAAGGGGTTTAGGTAAGTTTGAGGGACCGAGAAATGAAGTGGGATGCAGCCGCTAAGGGGTTTAGGTAAGTTTGAGGGACCGAGAAATGAAGTGGGATGCAGCCGCTAAGGGGTTTAGGTAAGTTTGAGGGACCGAGAAATGAAGTGGGATGCAGCCGCTAAGGGGTTTAGGTAAGTTTGAGGGACCGAGAAATGAAGTGGGATGCAGCCGCTAAGGGGTTTAGGTAAGTTTGAGGGACCGAGAAATGAAGTGGGATGCAGCCGCTAAGGGGTTTAGGTAAGTTTGAGGGACCGAGAAATGAAGTGGGATGCAAGCGCTAAGGGGTTTAGGTAAGTTTGAGGGACCGAGAAATGAAGTGGGATGCAAGCGCTAAGGGGTTTAGGTAAGTTTCTGGTTGAGGGTGCGCATGCGCAAGATCTTATAAACATACGAACGCACGAATCTAAGAGGCCAAAAACCAATGAAAACCAGAGGCAAACGCAAGTAATTGGAAGAGGTTGACGATGGAAGCAGCCGAAAAAACAGGCTGCCGCCGCAACAGGTGAGCACATGAACGTGATTTTTACGATTGGCAACTGACTGAGGCAAGTTCGGGAGATATCATACGAACGGACGTATATTTTAGGATAGAAACGTATTTGCTTATTGAATCACTCGCAAGTTCATACGAACGCACGAGCGGACGTGAAAAATAGGATGATCGTGAGCCAAATCCAAGCTGTTACATGTTTCTTTGAATCAACCCATATGCCTCCCCAGCTTTGGTGCTGTTTTAATTGGAGTTCGTGTAGGTAAGGTGAAGCGCCTGCTTGGGGGGGGGGACCAAGGGATATTCCCTTTCTTATTGCTCTTTCCAATGTGTTTAAGTAGAGGTTGTTAGCCAGCAAAAAGGGGCTGCTCTGAGCCACTGCACAGCCACCCTCAAGTGGACCTAAACCTTTTGGCAGGTCATTTTGTTTGTTTTTTAATACTGTTTTTTATTATTGTTTTTTGTTTAAATTTATACTATTATAGATTGGGAAAGGGCAAATATAATATTACTATATAATTTAGAGGACTCGCAGTACTCTTGTGACTGTGGAGACTAGTATTATTAAATTCACCATGGCGGAGGCATCTGGGGTAGCAGATCTGGTCTTAACAGATTTACCCCATGTCCAGTACGCATGCAGTGGCACTGTACAAGGATAGCACAGTGTGCAGGGATTATGCTACGGTTGTAGCGGATAGGGAGACAGTTATCTCTTCCCTGAGGGGGCTCTGAGACTTAAAAAAACCCTTTGCAGCCTTAATGCGGACCTAAACCTTTAGTGTGGCTACTAAGAAGGTTTATAAAAAAAAGGTTTCTCTAAGTGTATTGAAGAGGATATTGTGGCTTTCATAGTCTCCTGAATCTTTAAACTGTCGGCAGCCCTCAAGTGGTCCTAAACCTATAGAGTGCATAATGGAGTATTGGCTACTAAAGAGGTTTTAAAGAAAATAATGTTTCCTCTGAGTTGAAGAGGATATTGTAGCTGCCATAGTCTCCTTCTGAGTCTTTAAACTGTCGGCAGCCCTCAAGTGGTCCTAAACCTATAGAGTGTCTCAATGGAGTATTGGCTACTAAAGAGGTTTTAAAGAAAATAATTCTTGCTCTGAGTTGAAGAGGATATTGTGGCTATCATAGTCTCCTTCTGAGTCTTTAAACTCTGTCGGCAGCCCTCAAGTGGTCCTAAACCTATAAAGTGTCATAATGGAGTATTGGCTACTAAAGAAGTTTTAAAGAAAAGATTTTTTCCTCTGAGTTGAAGAGGATATTGTGGCTGCCATGGTCTCCTTCTGAGTCTTTAAACTCTGTCGGCAGCCCTCAAGTGGTTCTAAACCTATAGAGTCATAATGGAGTATTGGCTATTAAAAAGGTTTTTAAAGTAAAGAATTTTTCCTGAGTTGAAGAGGATATTGTGGCTGCCATAGTCTCCTTCTGATTTTTTAAACTCTGTCGGCAGCCCTCAAATGGTCATTATGGTGTATTGCCTACTAAAAAGGTAATGAAAAAAAAAAAAGAAAAAGATTTTTTCCTCTGATGAAGGGGATGTTGTGGCTGCCATAGTCTCTCAGGAAGTTATACGTTGGGAGAATTCATCCAGTAGGGACTTGGGTCAGAGTCCTCTACACAAGGGGGTGTCCGGTTATGGAGAAGATGGATGGATGGTTGATTTCCTCCATTCTGGAGGATGTTGCGGGGCATACGCTTTATTATAATCTGATCAATAGGGATTGGCAGGAGTCAGGTTGTCATTCCTAAAGTACAAGATACTATGTATCCTTTTCCTACAGATCAGATTGAATTATGGTCTCACCCTCCTGTGGTGGACGCTCTGGGGCCAGGTCTCTAAGATTTTGGTTATGCCATCCTCTGATAGTGCTTCTCCAGCGGATAAGCACGTGGATCAGGTGGCATGTCGTGCTTTTATGTGGTCGACTTTGTGGCCAGCCTGCGCTACATCCATAGCATTTTTTGTGAGCAGGACGTTAAAACAACTGGACTCTAAGACTTGTATGGCTCGTTCACGGAAGCCATGCTCCCAGTTGATCAAAGTCAGTTGGCTCTAACAGGAATGTGATCCAGGCTATGGAGGTTTAATCTGGTTGTGGGCTAGAGGCCTAGCTCTGGTGGTCGCCTGAAGGCGTGCTTTATGGCTTAAGCAATGGCCAGCTGACATAGCCTCAAAAAAGGAATATGACGAGACTCCCCTTTATGGTGGGGCGTCTGGGGAGTGCTTGGTTGACTTGGTTAAGCATGCTACTAGTGGTAAGTCATTTAATCTGCCACAGAAGCCGAAGTCTAATACTGCTTCTGCAGGGCCTCTAATACTCCGGGATTCCGGATAGAGGTTTGGCCTCTTCGAGATACCGAAGATAATTTTTTTGGAATAAGACAAAGTTCCAAACTAAGGCAACAGGTGTCTGGCAAAATGAAGCCAGACCCCCTTCGAAGCCGGCTCAGGCATAAAGGGATGCCCCCGCCCTTGAGGTGTGGGGGGAAAGCTTCTGCATTTGGCTCATATTTGCAGGCTTCATGTAACAGATATTTGGATACAGGAAGTTGTATCCTCAGGCTACAAAATCAAATTAGGAACCAGACCCCATCAGAGATCTCTGGTCAGGGGTATCCCGAATTCAGCAGAAAGCAGAAGCATTGAGATCTGCCGTATCTCACCCTTTTATATATATATATATATATATAGAGAGAGAGAGAGAGAGAGAGATGCATACCTACATTGTCATGAGAATGTCATGACATGTCTCAGGCAAAAGTGCTTTTCCAACACAGAAGTGACTTTTACTTCAGGCCAGGGTACAGGGTCTCTTGTCATGCCCTCACCCGACAATTCATCAAGAAATGTGTCTGTTGGGCCTGATGGTATATTTCTTGAGTCAGTACCTTTTGCACTGTTTTCACAAGACCCCTAAAGATGGAATTGCTCACAATCTGGGATCGAGACCCACAAATACTTTATTCCAGTACAGTGGAAGATCATCACCATGGATGCCAGTCTATCTGGTTGGGGGAGTGTCATGGAGTCACAAACAATCCAGGGATAGTGGAGTCCGGAGGAGAGCAGAATCTCCTTAAGAGCCTGAAACTGAGAGCTATTCTATTGTATTCAGACATTGAACATCCCATCTGATGGGGCTTCCTGTCCGGATTCAAACAGACAATTGGACGGTGGTGGTATATATCAACCACCATGAGGTCCTCAGAAGCAGTAAAGCCCTGATGGAAGTGGGCAGGGGTTTTTACTTTGGGGCGAGAAACCGGTTCCATGTCTTTTGGTGGTACACATACCTGGAGTGGACAACTTGTAGGCCGATCATATCAGCAGAACGGTCCTGCATCAGAGGGAATGGTCTCTAAGCCAGAGGGTTTTTTAATCCCTATGCATGTGCTGGGGGACCCCAGACGTAGATCTCTTGCATGACGGCTCAGTCTGAAGGTCTGAAGTTTGTCTCACCCCAGGGGTCCTCTAACAATAGCAAGAGATGTCCTGACTCTTCAGTGGTCAGCATTCAAGCTTCTTTATGCATTTCCCTCCAATTTCACTACTGTGTCGAGTACTAAAAAAGGTTTAGCTCACAAGGGAGTCCCAACCATTCTGGTGGCTCCTCGGTGACAAGAAGAAGCTGGTTCTCAGACATAGTAAGGATGTCACAGGGCAACTTGTGGAGGCGACGATCCAGATCTTCTCCCACAGGGACCTCTAAGGCATCCCAAATCACAAGTTCTGGCTTGGAAGGCCTGGCTATTGAATTCTTTATTTTGGAAGAAAGGGTTTTTTTCGTCCATAGTCATCCAGACTATGATTCAGGCCAGGAAGAAATCTTTATCAAGTGATCTACTATAGAGTCTGGCAAGCATTTATCGCCTGGTGCGAATCAAGGGGTTCGCTTGTAGTATATATTGATTTTTTGCAGGTATCTTGATAAAGGTCTTCAACTGAGGACAAATATCTGCTATCTGTCTTCTTTCAGAAACCCATAGCTGAGAATGATTTTAGCAGAACTTGTTTTACAAGGAGTCGCTCATGTGGGGCCTCCTCTTAATCCACTTCTGCCAGCTTGGGACCTGAACTTGTTTTTCATGGTCCTTCTTTTTGAACCATGGTAGATGCGTCATTAAGTCTAAGAGCGCTTATGGTTATCTCTTAGTGGCAATAACCTCAGCAGGCAGGTTTCTGAATTAGCAGCTTATCAGTAAGCCTCGTTATTTGAGTGTTTTAGGAATTTCTTCCTAAAGGTATCTTTTCATTTTAATGAAGAGATGGTTTTTGCCTTCCTTATGCCCTGCTCCAGTGTCTAATAAGGAAGGGGTGTTCTTCACTGTTTGGATGTAGTGAGAGCACAAAGGTATTATCTCACTACTACACAATCTTTCCAAAGTTTGGACTTCTTATGTCATACCTGAGGGTCCACGGAAAGGTCTTCCACCAGCTAAGTCTGCCATCAGTCGATGGATTAGACAGACAGTGGTAAGAGTCTATTCTGCCAAGGGGAGGGAGCCCCTTGTTTGGGTCACAGCTCTTTCCACTAGAGCCATAGGGGCTTCCTGGGCTTTTCAGCATCAGGCCTCGGTGGAAAAGGTTTGTAAAGCTGCCACCTGGTCTTCGGTTCATACATTTACCAATTTTACAAGGTAGGTGTTAGGGCCTCAGCTGACGCTGTATTTGGTCGAAAAGTACTTCAGGCGGTAGTGAATCAAACTACCTGCTGTACCGCGTTGGAGATCCCACCCATATTAGGCACTGCTTTTGGATGTCCCAGGTGTAATGATTAAGGGACGGCCTGGAATAGATTGGAAGAAAAAACACAATTCTGTGAGACTCACCTGTAGAATTGGTTTTGATTCCGATCCATTCCAGGCCATCCGACCCGCCCTCTTTTGGGGTTTATTATGTCCGGAATGCCTTTTTTATGGTGATTACTCCATTTATTATTTAATAGGACACTTTTTTCGAGAGAAAACAAGGGGAGGCGGTGTGAAGTAAGACAATTCTGTGAGTACTCACCTGTAGAATTGCTTTTACTTTGCATGGCACGGCCTGCTTCAAGAAGTCCTTACGTATGGGATATTCCGCCACAAGGTGGCGCAGTGCACTGCAGAAGAGTTGTGGCTCCTCCCGGTCCCATATAAAAACAGGAATCACCATAGACTACTCCAGTGTTGACAAGCAGTTATACAAGAAGCCGGGAGGTAATAAATGTAAAAAAGATAACAAACCCCAACTAACTTGGAACAATCACCATAAAGAGGCAACCAAGAATAACGATAACAAGGGTGGGGTGAAGCAGGCCGTGCCATGCATAGTAAAAGCAATTCTACAGGTGAGTACTCACAGAATTGTCTTTTTCCTATTGCATGGCACGGCCTGCTTCAAGAAGTCCTTATGTATGGAACGTCCAACAGCAGTGTCCGTAAGGTAGGGTGGGATCCCCAAAACGTAGCAGCAGGCAGTTCAAACCACCACCGCCTGAAGTACTTTGCGACCAAAGGCAGCATCAGCCGAGGCTTTAACATCAACCTTGTAAAACTTGGAAAAGGTATGAACAGAAGACCGAGTCGCGGCCTTACAAACTTGTTCAACAGAAGCTTGGTGCTGAAAAGCCCAAGATGCACCAATAGCACGAGTGGAATGAGCAGTAATCTGGAAGGGAGGAACCTTCCCTTTAGCAGAATAGGCCTGCTTCACTGCCTGATGGATCCACTTGCTGATAGTGGATTTAGCTGGAGGCAAACCCTTCCTAGGTCCAGCAGGAAGAACAAAAAGAGCATCAGATTTCCTGAAAGACTCAGTAGCAACCAAATAAAATTTCAGAGCCCTGACAACCTCCAGAGAATGAAGAGTCAGTTCCTTAGAATTAACAGGGTTAGGACACAAAGAAGGTAAAACAATGTTCTGATTGAGATGAAAAGCAGACACAACCTGGCTTAAGCCTAAACACCACCTTATCCTGATGCCGCTTAAAATAAGGAGGTTTGATGGAAAGCGCCGCCAGCTCAGATCTTAACCAACCGGTGATTGGAAAAGAATCTTTGGGAAAAAATTGCCAGAGCTGACACCTGTCCCTTGAGGGTACTAAGTTGAAGGCCCGAATCCAAACCATGTTGCAAAAATTCCAGAACCCTGGGGATGAAAAACACCTGACAAGGAAGAGACTTGGACTCACACCAGTAAATATAAGCATGCCAGACCCTGTAGTAGATAAAGGACGAGGACTTCTTCCTAGCCCGAATCATAGTATCAACAACAGAGGCCGGGACCCCCTTGTCCATCAAGATGGAGGTTTCAGCAGCCAAGCCATTAAAACCAACGTTTGTAAATTGGGATGGCACAGCTGTCCCTGAGTGAGAAGATCTGGATCCTTGGGCAAAACGTACAGATCTACTGCCAACTGCACGACGTCTGTGAACCACACCCTCCTTGGCCAACAGGGGGCCACCAGGATGGTTGGTACCCCCTCCTGGGCTATCTTGCGCAGCACCCTGCCCAGCAGAGGAAAAGGAGGTAACACATAGAGGAGCTGAAACTCAGTCCAAGGCATTGCTAGCGCATCTGTGGCGAAGGCCAGAGGATCCTGAGACAGGGAAACAAATCTGGGAAGCTTGTGATTGTGGCGGGACACAAACAGGTCCACATCCGGCTGACCCCAGCGGTGACACAGAGAGTGAAATACCTTGTTGCTAAGGGACCATTCCCCCAGCCGAGACGTCCCCCTGCTCAGGGAGTCTGCCTCCTGGGTCTCCACCCCGGAATGTAGACCGCCGAAATGCAAGGGACATTCTCTTCCGCGCAAGACAGTATCAGGGACACTTCCTTGAGGGCTCGCTTAGGCACATGAAGATAAGCATCATTGATGTCCACGGTGGTCATGAAGTCGCCCGGGCGAAGGGTACTGACAGCCGACCATAGCGTCTCCATGTGAAAGTGCTTGAACCTGACAAACTTGTTGAAACCACCCGTCCTTTCTTGGGAACTGTGAAAAGATTGGAGTAGAACCCCTGACCCCATTCCTGGGGAGGCACCATGCAAATGTCTCCTGGCTCCAACAGGCGTTGAACTGCAAGACGCAACCCCTGAGCTGACAGAGGGTTTTGAGACATCCGGGATCTGAGGAATCTTGGGGGCGGCCAGGCTGCAAACTCTATTTTGCAACTGGAGGACACCACCTCCTAAATCCACCGGTCTGAGACGCGGAGCCTCCAGACGTGAGCAAAGAGCCGAAGTCGTCTCCCCACCCAGATGGGTGAGGGCGCCTCCTCATGCCTCAGGGGCCTTGGGAGGGGGTTTGGGCTTGGAACCCCATGAGAGACCGGGACGACCACGGGATCTGCCACGTCCCCAAGAATCTCTGCGGCTGCCCGAGAAGAGGGAGCCACCACCTCCTCTGGTAGCACAAAAGGAGGGGAGGGAAGCGGAGGGCCCCCGAAAAGGCCGAGGCTGCCTCCTGCGCTGAGGCAGCCTACCATCCTTGGCTAGAACATCCAGACGCTCACCAAAGAGCCGTAGCCCCGCAAAAGGGGAGCCCAGTGAGAGCCTTCTTAGCAGCAGTGTCAGCTGCCCACTGCCGCAACCAAACAGAGCGGCGTACAGCCACCAAAAGTGCAGAGGCCCTACCACCCAGCCATACGGCATCATCCATGGCAGTAAGGATAAAGGCAACAAAATCAGAGAAAAGCAAGAGGGCCCTATAATCCTCCCCCCTCCTATCAGCCGTAGCACCATCAAAGAGGCGCCTGAGCAGTTTCTTAAGGGCAATAGCTGTAATGGCACGCACACCGTGACACTGTTACTCACAGGGGATACCCCGCACATGGAACAGAGCCAGGATTGCCTGAAGGACCCCCAAGCACGCTATCCCCAGAAGCCTCCATATGGTGATTAACACATGCGCAATAGGCCAGCACAGGGTAAGGGCTAATAAAAAGCCACCCGGGATGCCCCCAGAATTTAGTAAAGGGGAGATGAGGGAGGGTAAGGAGAACTGGGACCGGGAGAAACCACAACCACAGGTGTCCCGCAGCCCATGCCCCAAAAAAACAAAAACCCCGAAGGGGACTCACAGACCAAGCAGTCACCAAGCCACCAGACCACAGGAGGAAGCGACACAGGCAGAGATCACCGCCGCAGCTCAGGGAGGAAGAGGGCCCCAGACGCGCAGCAGAATCAAAATGGCGCCGGCAGAGGAACCTTGAGGGGTGGGCCGCGGGAGGACGACGCAATACCCGTCATCCTCCGGCCCCGCCCCCCCACAAAAACAACGCTCACGTGACCGCGCCGGTGTCATCACCACACAGCAAAAAACGCCTCACAGATATAGCGCCGCCCGCCGCGGAGCATAGTACAAAGCGCCGACGGCCGCGAAAAAAGTTTAAAAACAGTTTAAAACAGCTAAAAACACTCGCCGCTACCACTAGGTGCAAACATTCTAAAAAAAGATCAGATAATCTCTGTCA
Source organism: Gastrophryne carolinensis (assembly GCA_027917425.1). Classification (NCBI taxonomy): domain Eukaryota; kingdom Metazoa; phylum Chordata; class Amphibia; order Anura; family Microhylidae; genus Gastrophryne; species Gastrophryne carolinensis. The sequence continues at coordinate 114,523,383 of CM051244.1, read as the reverse complement.
TAGTAGTTCATAGTAGTTCTGTCATGGATAGTAGTAGTTCTAAAGTCATTGTCCAGGCACTGATGTTAACCTAATAACCAAGTAGGTCCACATGACCTAATGTCCCCAGTTGTTTTTTTGTTGTCTCAAAAACGTATTTTATGTTTTACATCGGTTTGTACACTTCCCAGGAAGTGGGCGTTTCCTCTTTCTGGGATCACCACTTGTAATAGCATAAGGCTTTCCTTAATAGTGCAGAGAGGGAGCGCTCAGAGGATTGATAAGAAAGGGAAAGGAGTGACTGGTTAGCAGCCAAAAGGGGGCAGAACAGAGGAATAGATTCTGAATGGAGGGACATTTTGTCGCCGAGATTGATCACCTCGATTTATAGAAGATGACCAGAGGGAGGGAAAGGAGGGGTTACCAAATAAAGCCCATGAAGGAGTGATCCTCAGGTTGAAAGTGAAAGCAGACATTGAGCTCAGCAGAACTACAGATAGGTGTCCTGCATGGTAACATTCTACCAAAACCCCACACCCTTCACTATCCCCCTACCTGAGGGCGATGCTGCAGCCTTCGAGCTTAGTTTAAAAAAAAACTGAGCCACAGGGGCCACCAGTATGGCTGGTATCCGCTCCTGGGCTATCTTGCGCATGACCCTGCCCAGGAGAGGAAACGGAGGGAACACATAGAGAAGCTGAAACTCCGTCCACGGTATTGCCAAGGCATCCGTGGCGAAGACCAGAGGATCCTGAGACAGAGAGACAAATTTGGAAAGTTTGTGATTGTGACGGGACGCAAACAGGTCCACATCCGGCTGACCCCAGCGGTGACAGGGGGAGAGAAACACCCGGTTGTTGAGAGACCACTCCCCCAGACGAGACATCCCCCTGCTCAGGGAGTCCGCCATCTGGTTCTCTACCCCTGGGATGTAGACCGCTGGGATGCAGGGAACATGCTGTTCCACCCAAGACAGAATTAGGGACACTTCCTTGAAGGCTCGCTTGCTCCGAGTCCCTCCCAGATGATTGAGGTAGGCCACCGCCGTCTGGTTGTCTGAGCGGATCTGATCAGCCCGACCCCGAAGGTGAGTGGATAGGCGAGAAAGAACCAACCTGATCGCCCTCAGTTCCAGGACATTGATGGAAGCATGGGCCTCTTGTGGGCCCCACCAACCCTGGAACCTAAGGGACTTCCAGAAGCCTCCCCGGCCGGTCAGACTGGCATCCGTGGTGACCGTTTCCCAGCACGGGGGCAGGAAGGACCTGCCCCCCCAGAAGGTTCCTTGAGTCTAGCCACCACTAAAGACTTACAGAAGTGATAGCCACCAGAAAGGCTACCTTAAGAGTCAAAATAGACAAGGCAGCCTCACGGATAGGCTCAAAGGGAGGCCCTTGCAGAGCAGACAACACCAGATTCAAATCCCAGACTGGTAGCAAAGGCTTACGGGGTGGACGCACATGAGAAACACCCTGGAAAAAGGTTTTAACCAACCGGTGATTGGCAAAAGATCTTAGGAAAAAAATTGCCAGGGCTGAAACATGGCCTTTTAGGGTACTAAGTTGAAGGCCCAGATCCAAACCATGTTGTAAGAATTCCAGAATCCTGGGAATAGAAAACACCCGACAGGGAAGAGACTTGGACTCACACCAGGCAATGTAAGCATGCCAGACCCTGTAATAGATAGGACGAGGACTTCTTCCTAGCCCGAATCATGGTATCAACAACAGAGGCAGGCAACCCCTTTTCCATCAATATGGAGGTTTCAGCAGCCAAGCCGTTAAAGCCAGAGTTTGTAAATTGTGATGGCGTAGCTGCCCCTGGGTGAGAAGATCTGAATCCTCGGGCAAGACGTGCTGGTCTACTTCCAACCGCACGACGCCCGCGAACAAAACTCTTCTTGGCCAACAAGGGGCCACCAGTATGGCTGGTATCCGCTCCTGGGCTATCTTGCGCATGACCCTGCCCAGGAGAGGAAACGGAGGGAACACATAGAGAAGCTGAAACTCCGTCCACGGTATTGCCAAGGCATCCGTGGCGAAGACCAGAGGATCCTGAGACAGAGAGACAAATTTGGAAAGTTTGTGATTGTGACGGGACGCAAACAGGTCCACATCCGGCTGACCCCAGCGGTGACAGGGGGAGAGAAACACCCGGTTGTTGAGAGACCACTCCCCCAGACGAGACGTCCCCCTGCTCAGGGAGTCCGCCATCTGGTTCTCTACCACTGGGATGTAGACCGCTGGGATGCAGGGAACATGCTGTTCCACCCAAGACAGAATTAGGGACACTTCCTTGAAGGCTCGCTTGCTCCGAGTCCCTCCCAGATGATTGAGGTAGGCCACCGCCGTCTGGTTGTCTGAGCGGATCTGATCAGCCCGACCCCGAAGGTGAGTGGATAGGCGAGAAAGAACCAACCTGATCGCCCTCAGTTCCAGGACATTGATGGAAGCATGGGCCTCTTGTGGGCCCCACCGACCCTGGAACCTAAGGGACTTCCAGAAGCCTCCCCCGCCGGTCAGACTGGCATCCGTGGTGACCGTTTCCCAGCACGGGGGCAGGAAGGACCTGCCCCCCAGAAGGTTCCTTGAGTCTAGCCACCACTAAAGAGGTTGTCTGGCCAGGGGAGACAGAACAAATTCCTGATCCAGGGACACAGGGTACCGATCCCAAACTGACAAGAGGTGCGACTGAAGAGGTCTCATTTGAAACTGAGCAAAGGGGACTGCCTCGAAGCAGGACACCATCAGGCCCACCAACTGCATCCCCTGACGAATGAGGACACAACAGCAGAGCCCGAGCCTGCAGCTGAAGACCCTCCACCTTCTGCTGAGGAAGGAACACCTTGACCTGAGAGGTATCCAGAGTCATGCCCGGAAAAGACCTCACCAAGGACGGGGACAGAGTAGACTTGAGATAGTTGATCACCCAGCCGAAAGACTCCAGAGTGGATGTCACCATTTGAGTGTCCTGCTCGGCCTGAGGAAAAGACTCGGCCACAATCAGGATGTCGTCCAGGTAAGGAATGATGCGGATGCCCTGGTTCCTTAGCAGAGCCATCACTCCCGCCAGCACCTTGGTGAACACCCGAGGTGCCGAGGTGATACCGAAGGGTAGAGCCACAAACTGGTAATGCTGATCCTGCAGCTCGAACCTTAGAAATCTCTGATGACCTGGGAAGATAGGCACTTGAAGATAAGCATCCTTGATGTCCACAGTGGTCATGAAGTCGCCAGGGCGAAGGGTACTGACAGCAGAGCACAGCGTCTCCATGCGAAAATGCTTGAATCTGACAAATTTGTTGAGGCCCTTCAGATCCAGAATGGGCCTCAGAGAGCCGTCCTTTTTGGGGACCGTGATAAGATTGGAATAGTACCCCTGAGCTCTTTCTTGATGAGGCACCAAACAAATGACTCCGGACAGACAATGAACGGCCAGAAGCAACCCTTGAGCGGACAGGGGGTTTAAAGACATCCGGGATCTAATGAATCTTGGGGGGGGGCAGGCTGCAAACTCTATCTTGTAACCGGAGGACACTACCTCCTGAATCCACCGGTCTGAAACATGAAGCCTCCAGACGTGAGCAAAGAGCCGAAGCCGTCCCCCCACCCAGATGGGTGAGGGCACCCCTTCATGCCTGAGGGGGCTTGGGAGAGGGTTTGGGCTTAGGATTCCAGGAGAGACCAGGACGACCACGGGTTCTGCCACGGCCCCAAGAATCTCTGCGACCACTTGAGAGGAGGGCCACGGCCCCCTCTGGGAATGCGAAAGGAAGGGAGGGGGGCAGAGGACCCCCGAAAGGGCCGAGACTGCCTCCTACGCTGAGGATGCCTCCAATCCTTGGCTAGAACATCAAGACGTTCCCCAAATAGCTGCAACCCCACGAAGGGGAGGCCAGTGAGAGCTTTCTTAGCCGCAGCGTCAGCTGCCCACTGGCGCAACCAGACAGTCCTGGCAAGCTGCTTTTCAATGTTAGCCACCTGCAGAGCCAAATCAGAATGTGACTCCATGCCAACATTCCCCTCACTGGGGCCCAATTGCAGGAGCGGGGGAGTAGGTGAAGCCGAGTGAGGCGCAGAGCTGGGAAACGAAGCAGGCAAACCAGCTTGAAGCGCAAGGACATTTTCAGCGCACGGCACGCACACCGTGACACTGTTACTCACAGGGGATACCCCACACATGGAACACAGCCGGGCCTGCCCCGGAGGGCCCCCAAGCACCAGAAGCCTCTATATGGTGATTAACACAGGCGCAATAGGCCAGCAGTGGGTACAGGCTTAAGACAGAAGCCACCCGGGATGCCCTCCCACGGGATGTCCCGAGAAGTCAATAAAGGGGGAATGAGGGGGAGGAAGGAGTGGAGCCGGGAGAAACCACAACCCAATGGTATCCCGCCTGAAAGACATAAGTAAAAACACACATGAGCATCCCGCAGTAAATATACCCCAAATCAATAAAAAAAAACCCAAGGGGGACTCACAGACCAAAGACACCGCAGGGTCACACAGGCACAGACCGCTGGATAAGGCAACCAGGAAGCAGCGCTGCAGCCAGGAAGGGAGAAAATCCAGACGCGCAGCTTGTCCAAAATGGCGCCGGCAGAGGTACCTCGAGGGGCGGGCCGCGGGGTGAACTACGTGATACGTGTCATCACCCGGCCCCGCCTCTCTGAAGAGCGCGAAAAACGGCGCTCATGTGACCCGGCCGGCGCCATGACAAAGCAAAATCACCTCAGGTTATAGCGCCCACAGCCGCGGAATGCAGTACAGAGCGGCGCAGCAGCTAAAAACACCAGAAAATAGACCAAAAACGTCAAAACATCACAGATATTACCACTCGCCCCGACCACCCACCCCCCCCAACTAAGTAAGAGGGGGGGGAAGAGAGAGAGACGAGAAGGCAGTGGTGAGCAGCCATGGTCAGGGAGGGGGGACGGGGGGGACCCAAAAGGAATATAAGGGGACACAGTCTCCAAACTACTTACCCCCTCAGAAGCCAGGACAGAAACTCCGCATCCCTTTTAGGCTCAACATAAAGTCTATGGCCGGCTACCCTTTGTGTTACAGGGTCTGCGGCTTGGAGCTGCGCTCCAGGAACACTTGACCCTAGTGCTCTTCTACCTTCACCCGATCTGTCAGCCGAGGCTGGGAGGCAGTGAGGGTCCAGAAATGGATGGAAATAGACATGCAGGGCCGCAGGCTTGGTTGCCCCGCTCACCTGCGCAAGAGAGAGAGCCATCTTCTAATTTCGCAGTTCCACTTCAGAAGAAACACTGGGGAACTCTATGGTTAAGCACGTTTTTATAGGGAGCCGGGAGATGCCACAGCTTTCTGCAGTACCACTGCGACACCTTGTGGTGGAATAACCCAACTGTTATGAATACCGAAGCGGGCCGTGCCATGCAATAAAGAAAATGTCATATAATGATAGCAGAATGTGATGATGTTCATCTGAAATGAGATTTTGTCTGTTACGTTATAGGAGGAAAAGCTATGCTATAAGGATTTACTTGACAGGTGATTTTGTTGGACAGGTTGGACATAGAAAATTCATGAAATGTAAAGAATGCTACATTTTCATACTGTTCACATAGTTCACCAGTAGATGGAGACATTGATCATGCTTTGAAAACGAATAATAAATTAAGTCATATACATCAAGCAAGAAACATTGTTGGGCTGCTTTTAACAACAAAAGGCCACCAAGAGAGACCATAGCAGTCTGGTTTCTGATCTGTACAGCTTTCATATTAAATGGGCTCTATTGAGTTATAAGTACAGGAAGGTAACTCATAGCTGCTACTGACAGTCTCGTAAAAATCATAGTAGGGTGCAGTCAGGCAGATTTTCCTCTGATATCAGCTTTAGATAAGCTGCTTATAAGCAGGGGCATTCTTTTGAAGGACCGCACTGTATTATTATTGTTTATTTACATAGAGCCATCTTATTCCATAGAACTGTACAAGGTATAACTTCAGACAAGGTAAAAATACAATTCTGTGAAACTCACCTGTAGAATTGTTTTTGAATATATCCAGTCCAGGTCATCCCACAATAATTACATGTGGGTATTCCGCCACCAGGTGGCGCAGTCTACTGCAAGATCCAAAGCTGTAGCTCCTCCTGGCCCCCTATAAAATGAGGTGTCTCACTAAAATCCCCAGTGGTCAAAAAGCAGTAAGAAAAGAGACAGGCCGGGAGGCCAATAAACCATGTTACATCACATAGCTTCAGCATGTACTCTCTCCAACAAAAAACTTAAGGACAACGGTCCAATACAAAAAAGGTAATCACCAAAAAAGGCAAATAAGAGATAATGAACAAAGGACGGGGTGGGACGACCTGGACTGGATATATTCAAAAACAATTCTATAGGTGATTTTCACAGAATTTTATTTTTCACTATATCCAGTCCAGGTCATCCCACAAAAGTGTGGGACATCCAAAAGCAGTGTCCATAAGGGTTGGATCCCCAGTGCGGAACAGCCAGTAGTTCATTTCACTACCGCCTGAAGCACCTTTCGGCCAAAGGCAGCATCAGCCGAGGCCCTAACATCAACCTTGTAAAACTTGGTAAAGGTATGAACTGAAGACCAAGTGGCGGCCTTACAAACTTGTTCAACAGATGCCTGGTGCTGAAAAGCCCAAGAGGCACCAATAGCTCTGGTAGAATGAGCTGTGATCCGAAAAGGGGGAACCTTCTCCCTGGCAGAATATGCTTGTACCACCGCCTGTCTGATCCACTTATTAAGAGTGGACTTAGCTGGAGGCAAGCCCATCCTAGAATCCTCTGTCAGGACAAAGAGCAAATCCGACTTCCTGAAGGATTCCGTTGCAGACAGGTAATACTTAACGGCCCTGACCACATCCAGAGCATGGAGGGTCCGTTCCTTGGAATTAGCCGGAGCTGGACACAAGGAAGGTAAGACAACTTCCTCATTAAGGTGAAAGGGAGAAACGATCTTAGGTAAAAAATCAGGTTTAAAACGAAAAACCACCTTATCCTTATGAAGCTCAAAATAAGGAGGCTTCATACAAAGCGCGGCCAGCTCCGACACGCGACGTACAGAAGTTATTGCTACCAAAAGACCACCTTGAGGGTCAGAATAGACAAAGCAGCATCTCACAAGGGCTCAAAAGGAGGCCCCTGGAGTGCAGAAAGCACCAAATTCAAGTCCCACACCGGTAACACAGGCTTACGTGGCGGACGTACATGGGTAACACCCTGGAAAAAGGTCTTAATCAATCTATGATTGGCAAAAGATCTCTGGAAAAAATAGACAAGGCTGAGACCTGGCCCTTGAGGGTGCTCAGCTGGAGACCCAAGTCTAAACCGTGTTGTAAAATCTCCAAAATCTTAGAGACAGAGAAGGTGCGACAAGGGAAACTCTTCACACCAAGCAATGTAGGCATGCCAAACACGGTAATAAATCATGGAGGAAGACTTCTTCCATGCCTGAATCATGGTATGCACCACCGTGTCAGACAGACCCTTTTCCCTCAGGATTGAGGACTCAACAGCCAGGCTGTCAAAGCCAGCGTCTGTAAATTGGAGTGTGTAGCGACCCCTGAGTGAGAAGCCCTGGGTCGTCGGGCATGATGTAGCGATCCACTGACATCTGAACTATGTCCGCAAACCAACTCCTTTTCGGCCAGCGAGGAGCCACCAGGATGGTCAGGACCCCCTCCTGGGCAATTTTGTGCAGCACCCGGCCCAGGAGTGGGAACAGAGGAAATGCATAAAGGAGCCTGAACTCGTCCAAGGAATTGCCAGAGTGTCTGTGGCAAAGGCCAGCGGATCTCTTGACAGAGAAACGAACCTTGGGAGCTTAGGATTGTGTCTGGACGCAAACAGGTCCACATCCGGCAGACCCCAGCGGAGACACAGAGCGTGAAAGATCTTGTTGCTGAGAGACCATTCCTTCAGATGAGAGGCCCCCCTGTTCAGGGAGTCTGCCTCCCTGCAGAGATGCAGGGAACATTCTCCTCTGCCCAAGTCAGAATCTGGGTCACCTCCTTGAGGGCTCGCTTGCTCCGAGTCCTGCCCTAGCGATTGATGTAGGCGACAGCCATCTGATTGTCCAAGCGAACCTGAACCACACGTCCCCTTAGCTGGGGAGTCAATCGAGCTCGGGCTGAGGATATCCCGAATGGCAGAGCCACAAATTGATAATGCTGGTCCTCCAGAGCAAATCTCAGGAATCTCTGGTATCCCTGGAATATCAGGATGTGCAAATAGGCATCCCTGATGTCCACCGTAGTCATGAAATTACCGGGCCGAAGCGAACTCACCGCTGACCGTAAAGTTTCCATGCCGAAATGCCAGACTTTTACAAACCTGTTGAGACCCCTCAGGTCCAAGATAGGTCTTAACGTTCTATCCTTCTTGGGAACTGTGAACAGATTGGAGTAACACCCCTAACCCTGCTCCTGAAGAGGTACAGGGCAAATCACACCTAGCCGCAGGAAGTGCTGTACGGCCGTTCTCAGGCCCTGTGCCATCACCAGATTCTGGGACATGCGAGACTGAAGAAATCTTCGGGGCGGCCTGACTGCCAGCTCTATTTTGAAACCAGAGGACACCACCTCCTGAATCCACTGATCCGAGACACGCTGTCTCCAGACGTGAGCAGAAAAAGGACATGAAAATCCCACTACACATGCAGCAAGGACAAGAATAAACAGTTACAAAGAGGGACTCACTGCACCACCCGCGACGGCGCACTGGGGAAGCAGGCAGCGTCAGGCTGCTAAGATGGCGCAGGTCAGCCAGCCTCATGCGATCCTCGAGGGGCAGGCCGCGCAGCCGTGACACGAAAAGCGTCATCCCACGGCCCTGCAGAGGGCGCGAAAACGAGCGCCCTTCTCCTGAGAAGATGGCGCTGAGGAGGGTGAAGAATCTAGCGAAGAAGGGCGGCCCACTGAGGGGCCCCCACAGGCGCCGTTTGCAGCGTGCCCCGCGCACAAATCACCACAGAGGCCCTCTCACAGCGTGGCAAAGATGGAGGGGGAAGAGGAGAAGGAGCCGAGGGAACGAGGCAGGTAAGTATGCCAGCAAGAGAAAAAACACACCACAAACCAGCAGGTGTAAGCCAGAACACAGTATGCACAGCACAACTAAAATAATACAGCTTGTGGAAATGGGAAGGGCAAGACCCGTGGGCATAGAGTGGTTCCTCCCCCCCCCCCCCCATAGGCTCACCATCGACTATGGCCGGCTACCCTTTAGGCAGGGTCTGCGGCCCAGAGACCAGAAACAACAGGAAAGCGAGATCTGCCCCAGCGAGCTTACAGTCTACTGTGAATACTGAATATCTTGTTTGCAATATTTAAAATAATGGCAGACATAGGCCTTTATGCTGTTCAGTTTTTCGTCTAATGCCCAACCAATAGTTGCATAATGTATTATCCTATTGTTGTCACATTGTGTCCAACATATGTAGTGTGACATGTTCTTAATAGAAAAACTATTGACATTAAAATAATGGTAGCAGTTTGAAACATACTTTTTGGGGAGTTTTACTTTCTTTAAATTGTCTTCAGCTGTTTGGTTTGAGTGAACAATGAGACATCCCAGAGCCAGTAACGTTCTGTAAAGAAAAAACAAAATGGCGTTGAACAAGAAAGCAATCACCTTGCTCATAATGTTTTGGACCTGTCAAATGCATGCAAACAATGCTCTAAAAACTCTCTCAATAGATATACTGTATCTTTTTATAAAGACACTTCACAGTAGTTACCTATTTACTGAGGAAAGATGCAATATAGATATGCAAGTGTATACGCTTGACATTCACATAAGTGGGGAATGCTACTAAATGCCTAAAAAGATCTTGCTAAAATGGAGCATTAACTTTGTCACTTGAGGTTGACTACAATCACTTAGAACTACACAACAAAGCTCTTTGCACCCAATAATGACTTAGATTCCTGTGCCTTACTTTATACAAGTGTGCTAATGCAGCTTCCCAGTACATGACCTGACCAGCATTTATCACTTATAGATAAAAAACAAATAGATCTAAGCCTGGAAATTAAAAACTCACTTTAAAGTCTCTGTGGACATTTGCAGGTTGTAGTTCTTCTCGGTTTCTGGTAACTTTGAGAACTCCACTAAGCATGGATGTTGTCGCTTATTATCATCCCGTACCTAAACATAGTGAAAGAACAATTCATTTGACAGTTGGCAGTTTGGCTGGGCTTTTCATAAATGTGCCCCTGCCTTTGCCACATTCAGATAGGCTGGGGCAGGAGCATGCACGTCAGGGATGTGAGAGATGCGTTAGCACGTGCTCCTCATTGAAGGCAATCAGAGCATTTTGCTGAAGGTAAACGCAACAAAGGTCTCTGATTGGACAAGAGCCTGAGCATGCACCGTTGGACTGAGCAGTGGTGAGTTTTACTGGGCGAACTGGGAGGTTTCACACAGTGGGGGTTCAGGATCCCCGGGGCATAAAACAAAACCAGGAAAGTCAAAATCCCGGGTTTTATAGCGCTTTAAAAATGTGGAAGCAGGGGTTTATGGAATAGGCTTTTTTAACGGACCAGCTCCTGCAACAAGCTGATGAGGCAGAGTAATTGGCCTCTTTTTATTTTTGGTCCGATGTTCCTCTTTAGAGAAGATAAGAAGCTAGGGTTCTGTAGACTAGAGGAATACGCCAAGCTACAACATTCGTTAAAGCAGCAAAGGCAAACATAAGAACTCTAAAAACTCTAAAATAATGTAGTTATCTTATATATATGGAATGAGGTGCAAGATATAGATTAAAGCACTTCAACACCTCATTAAAAAAAAAAAAAATGGATACTGATAGTGATACGTGACTGGCACCAACCTATTATGTGGCAGGATTTCGCCCAGGGGCTTGCGGTGGATGTGATAAAAACGAGGGTTTGCGGATTGATTTGTGCAGGGGGGTGGTGCTCCAGCCACCTTCTGACCGGCACTTTGTAATTCGGCATTATTTAAAATATGGGTGCTGGACTGCTTTAGGAACAAAAACTTTGAAGCTTAAAGTGGCAGTACCAGTTTGCATCAGCAAAAAGTACTCAGCAAAATTGGCATTGAAAAAACACCCCATTTGGCCATTAAAATGCTTTGTTTATTCAAGTATATATTACAAAAGAATTACTAACTTTACCTTTCCATAAATCCATCCAAGCTCAATTTTGTTCATGGCCCAAAGTTCATGAATATTTTCTGCTAGCTTGTCTCGAATCTTCTCAAGGTGAGGTGGTAGGACAATCTACAAGATTCAAGGTTTAATCTAAATATTTTGAGTGCAATACAAGGAAAGCTCTCCCATGGAGTGAGCTTGCCATAAATTAAAAATTAAACTGTCGTGCACCTAACAGGTCCTGTTAATAACACCCTGAATAATTATTTACAGCATCATCATCATGTTTAGTGTCTCAAAACATTTGGCGCACAAATTGGATTTCCAGTTTAATTCTTTACACTCAGAGCCAAAAGTCTTAGGCAAAAAACTGGCAAGCAGGCTGGTATTGATGCTAAATCCCTGCAATATATAGAGCCAAGTTGCAGAGCCATGCAAAAGCGTATTGCTCTGGGAAAATACCTCTCAGGCAAACCTTGCCTTTCTCAATCCAAATGTATTTAAAATACTTTTATCACATTTGCTATTGCTATTTGGAAGGCAGAAAAGCCTAATAATGACCACTTGAGAAGCAAGAAGTATCCTGCAGAGGCGAGAAAACGTTCCTTGGGAATTAGAGCTGAGCAGTCCGACATGTAACTGAAAAAGCAATTCTGTGAGTACTCACCTGTAGAATTGTTTTTGTTCTTGCATGGCATGGCCCGCTTCGATATTCATAACAGATGGGTTATTCCGCCACAAGGTGGCGCACTGGTACTGCAGAAAGCTGTGGCATCTCCCGGCTCCCTATAAATATTAACCATAGAGTTCCCCAGCATAGACAAGCAGTGAGACAAGAAGCCGGGAGAGAATAAAGTAAAAAATGTGAAAAAGGTAAAAAACCCCAATTAACTTGGAACAATCACCATTAAGAGGCAACCAAGTATAACGATAAAAAGGGTGGGGCGAAGCGGGCCGTGCCATGCAAGAACAAAAACAATTCTACAGGTGAGTACTCACAGAATTGCTTTTTTCTTTATTGCATGGCACGGCCCACTTCAGTATTCATAACAGTTGGGACATCCAAAAGCAGTGTCCAAAGTAGGGTGGGATCCCCAAAGAGTAACAGCCAGTAGTTCAAGTCACTACCGCCTGAAGCACCTTGCGGCCAAAAGCAGCATTCGCTGAGGCCTTAACATCAACCTCGTAAAACTTTGAAAAAGTATGAACAGAAGACCAAGTAGCGGCCTTGCAAACTTGTTCAACAGAAGCTTGGTGCTGAAAAGCCCAAGAGGCACCAATAGCACAAGTGGAATGAGCAGTAATCCTAAAGGGAGGTTCCTTTCCCTTAGCAGAATAGGCTTGAACCACCGCCTGACGGATCCACTTGCTGATAGTGGATTTAGCCGGAGGCAAACCCTTTCTAAGTCCAGAAGTGAGAACAAAAAGAGCATCAGACTTCCTGAAAGTTTCAGTAGCGACCAAATAAAACTTTAGAGCCCTGACCACATCCAGAGAATGCAGAGTCCGCTCCTTGGAATGAGCAGGATTAGGACACAATGAAGGCAAGACAATGTCCTGATATAGATGAAAAGCAGACACGACCTTTGGCAAGAAATCCGGCTTAAGCCGGAACACCTTATCCTGATGTCTCTCAAAATAAGGAGGTTTGATGGAAAGCGCCGCTAGCTCAGAAACTCACCTTACAGAAGTGATAGCCATCAGAAAGGCTACCTTAAGAGTCAAAATAGTCAAGGCAGCCTCACGGATAGGCTCAAAGGGAGGCCCTTGCAGACCAGACAATACCAGATTCAAAACCCAGACTGGTAGCAAAGGCTTACACCCTGGAAAAGTTTTAACCAACCGGTGATTGGCAAAAGATCTTTGGAAAAAAATTGCCAGAGCTGAAACATGGCCTTTAAGGGTACTAAGTTGAAGGCCCTGATCCAAACCATGTTGTAAGAATTCCAGAATCCTGGGAATAGAAAACACCCGACAGGGAAGAGACTTGGACTCACACCAGGCAATGTAAGCATGCCAGACCCTATAATATATAAAGGACGAGGACTTCTTCCTAGCCCGAATCATGGTATCAACAACAGAGGCAGGCAACCCCTTTTCCATCAATATGGAAGTTTCAGCAGCCAAGCCGTTAAAGCCAGAGTTTTAAATTGGGATGGCGTAGCTGCCCCTGAGTGAGAAGATCTGGATCCTTGGGCAAGACGTGCCGGTCTACTGCCAACTGCACGACGTCTGCGAACCAAACTCTTCTTGGCCAACAAGGGGCCACCAGGATGGCTGGTACCTGCTCCTGGGCTATCTTGCGCATGACCCTGCCCAGGAGAGGAAACGGAGGGAACACATAGAGAAGCTGAAACTCCGTCCAAGGTATTGCCAGGGCATCCGTGGCGAAGGCCAGAGGATCCTGAGACAGAGAGACAAATCTGGGAAGTTTGTGATTGTGACGGGACGCAAACAGGTCCACATCTGGCTGACCCCAGCGGTGACAGAGGGAGAGAAACACCCGGTTGTTGAGAGACCACTCCCCCAGATGAGATGTCCCCCTGCTCAGGGAGTCCGCCACCTGGTTCTCCACCCCTGGGATGTAGACTGCTGAGATGCAGGGAACATGCTGTTCCGCCCAAGACAGAATCAGGGACACTTCCTTGAAGGCTCGCTTGCTCCGAGTTCCTCCATGATGATTAAGGTCACCGCCGTCTGGTTGTCTGAGCGGATCTGAACAGCCCGACCCCGAAAGTGACTGGATAGGCGAGAAAGAACCAACCTGATCGCCCTTAGTTCCAGGACGTTGATGGAAACATGGGCCTCTTGTGGGTCCCACCGACCCTGGAACCTCAGGGACTTCCAGAAGCCTCCCCAGCCGGTCAGACTGGCATCTGTGGTGACCTGCCCCCCAGAAGGTTCCTTGAGTCCAGCCACCACGAGAGAGACTGTCTGGCCAGGGGAGACAGAACAAATTCCTGATCCAGGGACACAGGGTCCCGATCCCAAACTGACAAGAGGTGCAACTGAAGAGGTCTCATGTGAAACTGAGCAAAGGGGACTGCCTCGAAGCAGGACACCATCAGGCGCACCAACTGCATCCTCCTGCATCCTGACGGATGGAAGGATGAGGACACAACAGCAGAGCCCGAGCCTGCAGCTGAAGACCCTCCACCTTCTGCTAAGGAAGGAACACCTTGACCTGAGAGGTATCCAGACTCATGTCCAGAAAGAACCTCACCAAGGACGAGGCAGAGAAGACTTGGGATAGTTGATCACCCAGCCGAAAGACTCCAGAGTGGATGTCACCATTTGAGTGTCCCGCTCGGCCTGAGGAAAAGACTTGGCCACAATCAGAATGTCGTCCAGGTAAGGAATGATGCGGATGCCCTGGTTCCTTAGCAGAGCCATCACTCCCGCCAGCACCTTGGTGAACACCCGAGGTGCCGAGGTGATACCGAAGGGTAGAGCCACAAACTGGTAATGCTGATCCTGCAGCTCGAACCTTAGAAATCTCTGATGACCTGGGAAGATAGGCACATGAAGATAAGCATCCTTGATGTCCAGTGGTCATGAAGTCGCCCGGGCGAAGGGTACTGACAGCAGAGTGCAGCGTCTCCATGCAAAAATGCTTGAATCTGACAAATTTGTTGAGGCCCTTCAGATCCAGAATGGGCCTCAGAGAGCCGTCCTTTTTGGGAACCGTGAAAAGATTGGAATAGCACCCCTGACCCCTTTCTTGATGAGGCACCAAACAAATGACTCCGGACTCTAACAGGCAATGAACCGCCAGAAGCAACCCTTGAGCAGACAGGGGGTTTAAAGACATCTGGGATCTGATGAATGTTAGGGGGCCAGGCTGGAAACTCTATCTTGTAACCGGAGGACACTACCTCCTGAATCCACCAGTCTGAAACATGAAGCCTCCAGACGTGAGCAAAGAGACAGAGCGGCGCATAGCCCTACCACACATCATCCGTAGCAGTAAGGATAAAGGCCACAAAATCAGAGCAAAGTAAGAGAGTCCTTTATTCCTCCCCCACAGCTGTTGCACCATTAATGAGACGCTTGAGCAGCTTCTTAAGGGCAATAGCAGTAATGGCAGCAGCACATACCGGGCGCAAGATAGCCCCCACACAGGTAAAAGCATGGCAGGCCAATTGATCAATGTGCCGGTCCTCACCGTACTTCAGAGTGGTAGTGTCAGGGGAAGGCATGACCGAAGTATTGGACAAGCCTAGCATGGGAGCGTCCACTTCAGGGGGAAATGACCACCTCTTAACAAGATCAGCAGGAAAGGGATACCTTTTATCCAAACCCTTGGGCACAGCAGGCATCTTGTTAGGACGTTCCCATTCTTTAAGCACCGAGGTGGTAAAATGTTCCTGCTCAGGGAACTCTAGACGCTGTTTACCAGGGCGAAAAAGCTCCCTCTGCTTTCTCTTAGCTACCTCAGGGGCAGCAATGTGCAAAATTTCAAAAATATGTGACAGCAGATTATCAGTGTCCTCAGGGTACCATGATTCCTCTCCGTACGCAGACCCAGGGTCACTATCGCAACCCTCCCAGAGGAGTCAGAATCCTGGGAGAGCTCCCCCATCTCAAGGGGGTGACAGCCACCAAGATCATCAATCCCTACATACATCTCAGTAAGGGGAGCGGGCCTGGGATCCAGGTGTCTCTTCTTGCCAGAGGCCTTCCTAGGAACAGTCCTGGCAAGCTGCTTTTCAATGTTAGCCACCCGCAGATTCAAATCAGAATGTGACTCCCTGCCAACATTCCCCTCACTGGGGCCCAATTGCAGGAGCGGGGGAGTAGGTGAAGCCGAGTGAGGCGCAGAGCTGGGAAGCGAAGCAGGCAAACCAGCTTGAAGCGCAAGGACACTTTCAGCGAGCGGCACGCAAACTGTGACACTATTACTCACAGGGGATACCCCACACATGGAACACAGCCGGGCTTGCCCTGAAGGGCCCCCGAGCACGCTATCCCCAGAAGCCTCCATATGGTGATTAGTACAGGCGCAATAGGCCAGCAGTGGCTACAGGCTTAATACAGAAGCCACCCGGGATGCCCTCCCACGGGATGCCCCCAGAAGTCAATAAAGGGGGAATGAGGGGGAGGAAGAAGTAGAGCCGGGAGAAACCACAACCCAATGGTATCCCGCCTGAAAGACATAAGTAAAAACACACATGAGCATCCAGCAGCAAATACACCCCAAATCAATAAAAAAAACCCAAGGGGGACTCACGGACCAAAGACACCGCAGGGTCACACAGGCACAGACAGCTGGATAAAGCGACCCACCGGAGGAAGCAGCGCTGCAGCCAGGAAGGGAAAAAATCCAGACGTGCAGCTTGTCCAAAATGGCGCCGGCAAAGGTACCTCGAGGGGCGGGACGTGGGGGGAACGACGTGATATGCGTCATCACCCGGCCCCGCCCCCCCCCCCCCCCGAAGCACGTGAAAAACGGCACTCACGTAACCCGGCCGGCGCCATTACAAAGCAAAATCACCTCAGGTTATAGCGCCCACAGCCGCGGAACGCAATACAAAGCGGCGCGGCAGCTAAAAACACCACAAAATACACAGAAAACGTCAAAACACCACAGATATCACCACTCGCCGCTACCACCCACCTCCCCAACGAAGTCAGAGAGGGGGGGGAGAGAGAGACGAGAAGGCAGCGGCGAACAGCCATGGCCAGGGAGGGGGGCACGCGGAGGGGACCCAAAAAGGAAAATAAGGGGACATAGTCCCCAAACTACTTACCCCCTCAGAAGCCAGGACAGAAACTCTGCATCCCTATTAGGCTCACCATAAAGCCTATGGCCAGCTACCCTTTGTGTTACAGGGTCTGCGGCTTGGAGTTGCACTCCAGGAGCACTTGACCCTAGTGCTCTTCTACCTTCACCCGATCTGTCAGCCAAGGCTGGGAGGCAGTGAGGGTCCAGAAACGGATGGAAATAGACATGCAAGGCCGCAGGCTTGGTTGCCCCGCTCATCTGCGCAAGAGAGAGAGCCATCTTCTAACTTCGCAGTTCCACTTCAGAGGAAACACTGGGGAACTCTATGGTTAATCCCGTTTTATAGGGAGCCAGGAGATGCCACAGCTTTCTGCAGTACCACTGCTCCACCTTGTGGTGGAATAACCCAACTGTTATGAATACCGAAGCGGGCCGTGCCATGCAATAAAGTAAAAATGACTTGGCTTAGGTGTTTGGAAGATTTGCATTAGTAGACAGTATCTGACCCAGGCTCTACTAAAGTTAAACTGTTCAGAGGAGAGTGTCTGATGAAGGATAGATAGCAGTAGAAATGATCCCTGAGACAGCTCTTCAGAATCTACAGCAGCATCAAGAGGCAACACCACCCTAGTTAGCACAAATGGCGACCATAATCTTTGTCAAAGTGCACCAAGTTCAATGATTTTTGACTATCCTGGATAAAATGCTAAATTGCAACAATAAAACATTTTTTACACCAAACTTTTTAATGTTCATTTACAAAATGTCTAAAGGTTGGCTTCAAAATAGTTATTTGCAAAATATTTTGTATGCCCAAATTGAACATGTACCAAAAGGAAAGTTATAAACTCTCTTGCATTATGGTGTAAGGAGAAAACCAATAGAAGTAATAACGGTTTTACCATTGAGTGCCATTCCTAACTTAGCTAATGTACATTGCTTACAATAATAATAGTTTTTATTCTGAATTCACAGAATTAATTCTGTAGCCTACCTGGCTGGTATCAATAGGGCATGGGATGAATGAAGCTTGTGAAAGAAAGTGCGTGGTGCCCAACAGATCTCGAACTCCTTCGCAGTCCCTTTTGTACTCTTTCACAGGCTCCACTCTCATCTTCTCTTTTGGCAACAAGGCTTCATAGCATGGCGCATAACCAGCTGGCGGTAAGAACTTGAACTCACCATGACGGCCACCCAGTAGAAAGCGAACCCTAAAACATGAAATAAAAACATTATACTGTATTTAAACCAACTTTAGGTCACTCGCTAAACAATGGCTGCCAACAATA
Source organism: Gastrophryne carolinensis (assembly GCA_027917425.1). Lineage (NCBI taxonomy): Eukaryota > Metazoa > Chordata > Amphibia > Anura > Microhylidae > Gastrophryne > Gastrophryne carolinensis. The sequence goes on along the minus strand of CM051244.1, from coordinate 114,505,274 downwards.
CAGTATATTCAACATGGCTTCAAAATAAGTCAATAGCTAGTTACTTTACTTGATTTACTACCGTATTTTTGACTCACCTTTTTTGCGAGAAAACGCTTTATCTTATGATGTTTTCCCTTTGTGCAATCACTAACATACATAGCTGTGCAAATTTAAAAAAAAAAAACACTAAACAAAACACTAAAAAAAGCTAAATTTGATGCTAAATTGCACAGAGGGAAAAAATCATGAGAAAAAGCATTTTCTCTTAAAAAGAAATGAGTGAAAAATCTGTATGTAAAGCCAGTGATTAGACTGCAAATGTTGTTTTGGTTTTGTAGGGTAAGATGGGATATGCCAGTATTTAATGTAGTAGCTAAGCAAGGTTTCCACTAAGGTGTTTTATCCTGACTTAATTTGTGGATTTACAGTACAAACACCACTGACTTTTTGCTACTGAAACTGGACCAACCCCCTTAGAAGAGATAGTGCTCATATGCATCCATCCTTCAGATTGCTGCATGTACAAATTCATTTACCTTTTCGTAACCCCTGCTGTGATCAATTTTACAAAAAAATGGTGTTTCATGGGATTGTAGGTCATCTGCAACGAGGAAGTGCTGCTGGGTTTCCTGTTGCTGAAAATTGTGAGTTATGTCAGTTGTATCTTGGCAAGGAAGCTCCAAAATGTCTGCTACCAGGTGAAAAACGGTGAGGCGACGTTTCAGCTTTGGTGTATGCAGGAGTAAATGTAAATGCTGAAAATGATTTAGTATTATGCACGCTGATGGGGCAAATGAATGTTGGAGTTTGGAGTTTTTTTCCAACTGTGCAAAACTGTTGGTCCGGTTTAAGAGAAAGCAACAGAAAAATACAATTCTGTGATTACTCACCTGTAGAATTGGTATTATGAGTATACAGTACGTCCTGCTCCAAATCTAATACTTACACTTGGGATATACCCCGCCAGATGGCGCTGGACTGCAGACACATCGAAAATAGGCTCCTCCCGGCCCCTCAAATACCCAGCGACCTCCCACAAATCCCCAGCATTGAAAAGCAGTTAATGAGAAGCCGGGAGAATTAAACAATCCAAACTATCAACTATAACAAGGATAACAATCACCATACAGGGGATCCAAGAAAATGCAAACCAAGGGTGGGTTGGAGCAGGATGTACTGTATACTCATAATACCAATTCTACATGTGAGTAATCACAGAAGTGTATTATTCTTAGTATAAAGTATGTCCTGCTCCAAATCTAATACTTACAGTTGGGATATCCAATAGCAGTGTCCATAAAGTAGGGTAGGATCCCTAATAAAAATCAGCAGCAGACAGTTTAAACCACTGCCGCCTGCAGAACCTTTCGGCCAAAAGCAGCATCAGCTGAGGCCCTAACATCAACCTTGTAAAACTTTGAAAAGGTATGAACAGAAGACCAAGTAGCGGCCTTGCAAACATGTTCAACGGAAGCCTGGTGCTGAAAAGCCCAAGAGGCACCAATAGCACGAGTGGAATGAGCAGTAAGGCGGAAGGGAGGATTCTTCCCCTTGGCAGAGTAGGCCTGAATCACAGCCTGACGAATCCACTTGCTGATAGTAGACTTGGCAGGAGCCAAACCCTTCCTAGGACCAGAAGGGACCGCAAAAAGAGCATCAGTTTTCCTGAAAGGTGCAGTAGCCACCAGATAGTACTTCAAACACCTAACCACATCCAAAGAGTGCAAAACCCTCTCCTTAGCATTGCTAGGATTAGGGCACAAAGAAGGAAGAACAATATCCTGATTCAAATGAAAGACAGACACTACCTTAGGCAGAAAGTCAGGTTTGAAACGAAACACCACCTTGTCCTGGTGTCTCTCATAGTAGGGGGGCTGAATGGACAGCGCCGCCAACTCAGACACACGCCTGACAGAAGTGATAGCCACCAGAAATACAACCTTGAGCGTAAGAATGGCCAAGGCAGCATCCTGCACAGGTTCAAAGGGAGCACCCTGCAAAGCTGACAGAACCAAGTTCAGATCCCAAACAGGCACCATAGGCTTACGTGGGGGGCGCACATGAGTGACCCCCTGGAAAAAAAGTCCTGATCAGAGGGTGCTGAGCAAAAGACCTCTGGAAGAAAATAGCCAGGGCAGAAACCTGACCCTTCAGAGTACTGAGTTGGAGCCCCATCTCCAACCCATGCTGCAGGAACTCCAGAATCCTGGGAATAGAGAACACACGACAGGGAAGAGACTTAGACTCACACCAGTCAATGTAGGCACGCCAAACCCTGTAATAAATCGAAGAGGAAGACTTCTTCCTAGCTTTAATCAAAGTATCCACAACCGAGGAAGACAGCCCCTTCTCCATCAAGATGGAGGTTTCAGCAGCCAAGCCGTCAAAGCCAGAGTTTGTAAATTGGGATGGCGTAGTGGGCCCTGAGTGAGCAGATCTGGCACCAAGGGCAGAGCGTACTGATCTACTGCCAGCTGTACCACGTCTGCGAACCACACTCTTTTTGGCCACCTGGGGGCCACCAGAATTGCTGGCACCCCTTCCAGAGCAATCTTGCGCAGAACCCTGCCCAGCAGGGGGATTGGAGGGAAGACATACAGGAACCGAAAGTCCTGCCATGACATTGCTAGCGCATCCGAGGTCAAGGCCAGAGGATCCTGGGACAGAGAGACAAAAGACAAACAGATCCACATCTGGTTGGCCCCAACGGTGACACAGAGATTGAAACACCCTGCTGCATAGGGACCATTCTCCCTGGCGAGAGGTCCCCCAGCTCAGAGAGTCCGCCAGGCAATTTCCCACCCCCGGGATGTACACAGCTGATATGCAGGGGACATTGGCCTCCGCCGAAGTCAGGATCAGAGACGCTTCCTGGAGGGCCCCCTTGCTCCGGGTCCCTCCCTGATGATTGATGTAGGCAACTGCCGTCTGGTTGTCCGAGCGCACCTGAACAGACAGGCCCCTAAGGTGATTAGTCAAGTGAGCCAGAACTAGCCTGATCGCCCGCAGTTCCAAGACATTGATAGGTGTGTGGGCCTCCTGAGGGCCCCACCTTCCCTGGAACTGCAGGGACTTCCAGAAACCCCCCCAACCTGACAGACTGGCATCCGTGGTGACCGTCTCCCAGGAAGGGGCAAGAAAGGATCTGTCCCCCAACAGGTTCCTTGAGTCCATCCACCATGAGAGGGACCTCCTGACCATGGGGGAGAGCACACAGACCCTGTCCAGGGACGCTGGGTCCTTGTCCCATACTGACAATAGGTGAAGTTGCAGAGGCCTCAAGTGGAACTGAGCATAAGGGACTGCTTCGAAGCATGCCACCATCAGGCCCACCAGCTGCATCCCATGCCTGATGGAGGGATGGGGAAAAGCTAGGAGGGACTGAGCCTGTGCAATCAGACTGTCCACCTTCTGTTGAGGAAGGAAGATCCTTGTCTGAACTGTATCCAGATTCATTCCTAGGAATGGAGTTACCAAGGAAGGGGACAGTGAGGACTTGGGGTGGTTGATCACCCATCCAAATGACTCCAGAGTGGACACCACCAGCTGAGTATCCAACTCTACCTGATGTAGAGACTGGGAAGTGATGAGAATGTCGTCCAGATAGGGAAGCATGCGGACGCCCTGACATCTGACCAGCGACATCATGCCAGCCAGCACCTTGGTGAACACCCTGGGAGCTGAAGTGAGGCCGAAGGGCAAGGCCACAAACTGGTAGTGTTGATCCATCAGAGCGAACCTGAGGAAACTTTGATGACCTGGGAACACAGGAATTTGAAGATAAGCATCTTTGATGTCCACAGAAGTCATGAAATCCCTTTGGCGCAGGGAACTGATGGCAGAGTTTCCATGCGAAAGCGCCTGCCCCTGACAAACTTGTTGAGGATCTTCAAGTCCAGGATGGGCCTGACTGAACCATCTTTTTTGGATACTGTGAATAGGTTGGAATAAAAGCCCTTGCCTTTTTCTCTTAAGGGGACCTGGCAGATGACCCCCATCTCCAGGAGGCCTTGCACTGCTTGCACTAGCTCCTGAGCTGACACAGGGTCCTGAGGAATCCGGGATCTGATGAATCTTGGAGGGGGACCGGCAGCAAACTCTGACTTGTAACCGGAGGACACTACCTCCTGAATCCACCGGTCTGAGACATGAAGCCTCCAGACGTGAGCGAAGTGCTGCAGCCGTCCCCCCACCCGGATGGGTGAGGGCTCCCCATCATGCCTGAGGGGGCTTGGGAGAGGACTTTGCTTTGGGACCCCAGGAGGAGCCAGGACGTCCACGTCCTCTGCCTCTACCCCAGAAATCCCCCCCGGGCCCCAGGAAAGGAAACCCCCCTTCCCTGTCTTGCACCACGGTAAGGGGAGGAGAAGGAACCCTGACCCCGAAATGGCCGAGATTGCCGCCTGCGCTGGGGTAACCTGCCTCCCTTAGCAAAAAGGTCCAGGCGGTCCCCAAACAGGTGCAGTCCCTTAAAGGGAAAACCAGTGAGGGCCTTCTTGGCAGCGTTGTCAACAGCCCACTGGCGCAGCCAAACCGAGCGGCGTATAGCCACCACGAGGGCAGAAGTTCTGGCACACATTCTGATGGTGTCATCCAATGCTGAGAGGACAAAATTTACAAAAACCTCACAACTGGAGAGTGCATTAAACACCTCACAAGGCAAATCATCAGGGGCACTATCAAGCATATTTCTGATAAGGGTTCTAGTGGCCAAAGCAATAATGGCAGAGGCACAGACCAGGCGCAGGTGTGGGATGCCAGCTGATCAATACGCCGGTCCTCAGCATCCCGCAGGGTAGTAGAGTTAGGGGAATGCATGACAGAGGTGTTAGATAGCCCTAGAATCGGGGCATCCACCTCGGGGGGGGGTGACCAACATTTATCCACCTCAGCAGGAAAGGGATACTTCCTATCCCAACTCTTTGGAACCCCGGGAAGTTTACTGGGGCGCTCCCATTTCTTGAGCACAAGGTTATGGAAATGTGCCTGCTCGGGAAATTCCAAACGTGATTTTGCTGTATGGAAAAGCTCCCCTCTTTGCCTGGGAGCCTCAACAGGGAGAGAGATGGACAGAACCTCAAAAATCTGGGTCAATAATCTGTCAGTGCCATCCGGGGCCCAGGGGTCAGAGCCAGAATCGTCATGGCCCCTTGGTCTCTCATCAGATGAGCCTGAATCAGAAAAGAGCTCCCCTTCATCAGACGGGGTATAGCCACAAAGATTCCAAAACTCCTCAGTTCCCATAGGGAAAACAGTGACATTAGGCGTCAAGTGCCGCTTCTTAGCAGGGGCCTTACGCGCTAAGTACTTAGCAATCAACTGCTCAACAGTAGCCAGTCTAGAAGACACATTAGGCTGAGAATCCCCACTAGTATGCAACTCAGTAGGAGTGAGGTTTAAGCTTGGGGGAGTAGGTGAAGTGAAACGAGGTGCAGCCACTGGCAGGCCAGATTGCAATGTAAGCACCTGCTCAGCACAGGGGTACACAGACCCGCACCTTGTCAGCGTCAGCATGAGGTTGCCCACACGCTACATACAGCCGGTCTTGTCCCGAAACGACCCCGGTTACATTATCCTGGGATGCCTCCATATGGTGATTATAGCGGCGCTATACGCCGATAGGGAATAACGCTATATAGCAACCCTGGATTCCCCAATAACCCGCTAGGGAAGTGGGAGTATTATTTTTACAAGGCCTACAAGTTATATACTAATACAGGGCCGGGAGAAGCCAAAAGGGTTCGCCCCGCCTGAAAAACATAAGCAGACAAGACCTGTAAGCACACAGTAACAAAAGTGAAAGATATAAAGCCAGCCACGAGGGCACTTACGGACCAACCAAGCAGGATAAAGATGGCGTCGGTATACCTTGAGGGGTGGGCTGGTATCAGCGATGACGCGGAGCGCGCCATAGACAGCCCCCCCCCCCCCCCCCGAAGAGCGCAAAGCCAGAACGTGCAAGCAACCAATGATGGCCTGAGGTAATGCCACCACCAAGCGCGGAACCAAGTCAGCGCGGCGGCAATTTTTTAAAAAGCCAGTAAAGACAAGTCAGCGCGGCGGCTGACACAAGACTAAACAGAATGAAAAAAGAGTGTAAAACACAGAATGCATAGCATACATATTTACACACCCCCCCCTCTTTTCCCCCGAAGGCTACAAGGAGGGTGAGGGAGGACAGCGGCCACTTAAACAGGGCCCACTGATGGGAAGGGGCAAGGGGGCACTAGTGCGGGAGGGGCATCCCATAGAGGCTCACCATAAGCCTAAACCGCCTACCTTTTGGTGGGGGATTGCGGTGGAGCAGCGCTCCTAAGCACCTAACAGCGGTGCTGCCTACCTTCACCCGACCAGCGCAGCCAAGGCTGGGAGGCATATTACTAGTGGAACGGGTGGGAATAGTCCTACAGGGCCACGGGCTAATAGCCCCGCTCACCTGCGAGTAGAGAGCCATTTCTCATCCTTCGCAGCCAGACTGCAGAGAAATTCTGGGGATTTGTGGGAGGTCCCTGGGTATTTGAGGGGCCGGGAGGAGCCTGTTTTCGATGTCTATGCCGTCCAGCACCATTTGGCGGAGTATATCCCAAGTGTAAGTATTAGATTTGGAGCAGGACGTATTGTATACTAAGAATAACTGTAGACCTGCATTTGCTATAGTTAAGGGGGGTTATTGCCACTGGACTTCTGCTTTAAGAATAGGGCAGGTATTGATGCATGCATAGATCTGCATAATAATATAAGGAGATGTGAACAATTAAATCAATACTTTGATTTGGCTGTTAATTGCACAGACCTATAAGCCCCAGAATGTGTATAATAACAATTCTCTAGCACTGCTTGGTATAGCATGAAGGGACATGAAGGGGAGTGTTAGAAGCAGCAGTGCATTGACAGAGTACATTCCAGCAAAGGCTCTAGACAGGGTGAGCTGCATGCTAGGGCAACATTAAGCCTATAAGCTGGCTATGTGACCAGGAAATGAAAAAAAGCGTTAATAAGTGTTGCCCTTTGCTCTGGGTCAAATTAGAAAAAGCATGCGCTTACAGAGACCTCAAATAACCGAAGGAAAGTAGTTATATCAACAGGAACATTGTGGTGCCTATAGCTAGTTTGACAGCTTAAAGAGAAAGTTCAAGTAACACCCCACCCACCTGTGCCTCCACCGGTTCTAAGCCCAATTTGGGCTATAACATTAAAAAAAAACTCACTGGGAGGGGGGAATCTGAACAGAAGCTGGTACCGTGAGTTACAGGTCAGTTACCCAACCATACAGCAGTGTGACTACACTGGCCTGTCATTCAAGTCCTCCATTACCCCCTCCCCCAGGGGCATCCATGGAGGATTGCAGGGATCAGGCAAGTTTTTTTTTATATTCTTGATGCCCAAACCGGGCTTCACATAGGGGGAAGGATGGGTGGCTGGGGTATTACAAAAAGCTTCAACTTCCTTTTTAAATGTATCCACAATTTTGCTTAAAAGCACAGTTTTCATATAGTAGTAAAAGAGTTAAACAGGCATTGTGTTTGGAAAGATCTAGAAATATTATAAAATGATAGGTGGAAAACCCTAAGGAATGCTCTGGTTTCCTTCCAAGACTCAAAAACATACTGGTAAAGGGGAACCAATGTAAATGCTTTTATGCACTGAAGCACTGTCAACAGTATATCAACCGTATACAAATAAAATTTGTATGCACTTTAGCCCTGTAGAAGCGCTAGAGTCTTTTGCCTGTCTGTGGATTACAAAATCAATAACTGTAAAAAGCAACAATGGGTAGACCTTCCCTTTTTGATACCACGTTACACAATCTACTAGATGTGTAAGCACACTTAACTGTTATTCTTAACTTGCTTATATGATATCCACATAGACTCAAGAGTTGTGGTGCCAGCAAATATTCCTAAAGTAAAATTGTGACTAAAAATATCTTCCAACAGCATATTTACCCCTAGAGCCACTATGTGGTATTTAGCTGACTGACAGCCCCCTACGTTTCAGCGAGTACTTAAAAATAATAATAATCATAATAATAATAAAGTGGAAAGTGCTACTTGAGGAAAAAAGGGTTGGACACCCCTGATCAATCTCATACTTCCCATGCAGGGTAATTTTTTGTGATGCACATATCACATTGCAATGTATGCCATCAGTAAGCTGTTTACATTACAATAGTAGGCTTGTGGCTGCTTTACATTGTGTAACAGCTGATTACAATAGAAACAAATCAGCTGCTCCTTAGCTGTAGCAATGTAAAACAATGTAACTCATACTAGGGTGCTGCCCGGCTTTACAGAATGACTCCTCTTCATATAGTCTTATTAGGAGGAAGAGATATCCCATCCCGATATTTTAAGCTCTCTGAGCTTTTTTTCGCGTGTGTGCGTATGTGTGTGTGTGTGTGGGGGGGGGGGGGGTGATGTGATACAGTGCCTCTCTAGGGAGGTCACAATTTACACTTTTTACTGACACTAGTGAAATTCCTGAAATATTAGCTGACTCAGGTGACTCATGTCAGAATATGTACCTTGATGATCAACTGTTTATTTTCCCAAATATTGGAAAGTTAAAATAATATGCTGAAAATCTGACTTACTTGACCCCAGCCGAAAAGCTTACTACGGGGAAGAATAGGCCTTCCGTGTTGAAGTTTTCAAACATGCCTTGGACGGGCTGTCCATTGATTCTAAAAGAAATACTTGGCACACCCAAGTCCAAACAGCAGCTGACCACATCATCTGACGCCAGTAAGTGCTGGTTAGTTGAAGCCACTGCTCTTGGTACCCGGCCTACAAAGCAGAGTTATAGAGAAAATAATGGTAAAGGAGGTCAGTTAAGTACAGCATTTTTTTAAAATCAGAAGTTTAGTCAAAAAATGACTCCCCACTTTGCCACTCTACACTGGCTCTAAGGCAGTAAGGGGGGGGGAGTTTGAAAGAAAAAGACCCCTTACCTTATCCAGGGACCTGTGCCGCTCTCCCGACGCTCTGAATCCTGGGCGCCGCCATCTTGCTTGAAAACACGGAGCCGCATCCCCCAGCTCCGTGTATGTGGACCGTGGGGGATGCGGCTTTGTGCTTTCTCCACGGTGGCAGCAGCGCTGCCCCGAGGAGAATGTAACACTGAAATACATTTCACTACAAAAAACAACTTCAAAGACGTCATGCTTTAAAGAAGCAAAAATGATAATGTGATAGTGTACAGCATCATAAAGTTGCCAATTTGACTCTGCGTCAACATATAAAGCACTTTGCTTAATTTCTACTCAAAGGCAAAAGCAGGACAGAGGCTGTGCTGAGTCACATCAGTTACGCGTTACACGTGGGGCACCAATCGCTTACCGGCATCTAAAAGAACCTTTTATCTGAATTATATGAACAGCCTGCCAAAGAAACAGTTACAGCTCAACTGATGCCCTAGTTTACGTATTTAACAAAAAAAAAAATTTTAAAAGGGCCGTGCAAACAACATCAAGTTATGTAAGGGGTACTAATGCTTACATACGTAAAACGTTTTTGTTGAGAAATTTATTAATTTATTAATTAAATTGGAATAAGAAGAACTTTGTATTTTCTACGATAAAATAAAATGGATAAGTAACCATGAGTATGCCATAGACATGTGGTAAAGTAGAATTGTTAGAATCTGTGGTATTGTTAGTAAGTATTCAATATCCCTATAAGCAGACTACCACAGTGGTACCTGGTTCCTAATCATATAGACTGCAATGAGTCAAACTTCCCAAAAAGGACTTTCAAAAGGAAGGTACATTTCTTAACATTTAGTGGAACTGTGCTGATATCAGAGGACTTTGAGGGTTTTCATCCTTCTGTCATAAACAGAGACCACTGGGGACCCTCTCCTATTCAAAACCTAAGGCTCTCTCATAAAATGAGCAAAACCAGATAACAAAAATACAATTCTGTGAGTACTCACCTGTAGAATTGATTTTATAGTATACAGCACGTCCTGTTCCAGTAATTCCTTACTCTTGGGATATCCGCCACAAGGTGGTGCAGTGGACTGCAGAAAAACTTGTGGCCACTCCCAGCACCATAAATAGCCAGGAACCTCCCACCAATTTCCAGTGTTGACAAGCAGTTATACAAGAAGCCGGGAGAGTAAAAACAAAATGGATAAGAACCCAAATGAACCTTAGAACAATCACCATACAGAGGTAACCAAGAAAAATTATAACAAGGGAGGGATGGAACAGGACGTGCTGTATACTATAAAATCAATTCTACAGGTGAGTACACACAGAATTGTATTTTTCCAAGTATACAGCACGTCCTGTTCCAGTAATTCCTTAGGCTTGGAACATCCAAAAGCAGTGTCCGTAAGGTAGGGTGGGATCCCCAATGAGCAACAGCTGGCAGTTTAAGTCACTACCGCTTGAAGCACCTTGTGGCCAAAAGCAGCATCTGCTGAGGCCTTAACATCAACCTTGTAAAACTTGGAAAAAGTATGAACAGAAGACCAAGTAGCGGCCTTGCAAACTTGTTCAACAGAAGCTTGGTGCTGAAAAGCCCAAGAGGCACCAATAGCACGAGTGGAATGCGCAGTAAGAAGAAAGGCAGGCTCCTTCCCCTTAGCAGAATAGGCTTGCACCACCGCCTCACGGATCCACTTGCTGATAGTGGATTTAGCCGGAGGCAAACCCTTCCTAGGTCTAGAAGGGAGAACAAAAAGAGCATCAGTCTTCCTGAATGATTCAGTAGCTACCAAATAAAACCAACCTTACCGCCCTCAGTTCCAGAATGTTGATAGGAGTATGGGCCTCCTGGGGGCCCCACTGACCAGGCCCCTCCTTACATCTCATCTCTAATCCAACAGTATCAACCTAGACGCAGCCTCCGCTCCTCTGCCGACCTACTCCTGTCCTCCACCCTGGTCACCTCCTCTCACGCCCGCCTCCAGGACTTCTCACGTGCAACTTCAATCTTCTGGAGTGCCCTCCCGCACCCAATCCGCCACTCCACAACCCTCAAAACCTTCAAAGGCGCCCTTAAAACTCACTTATTCAGACAAGCATATAATCTGGCCTAACCAATCTTCTCAAGGGCGCATGCCACAAAGCTCAATACTGACTGTTTGTGATCCTTCCTCCTCGTCTTCACCCCTCTTCCTTTAGACTGTAAGCTCGCAAGGGCAGGGCTCTCTCCCCTATTGTATCTTGTACTCAGAATATCCATTGTCAACTCTGTAAAACTGCATTTGAATTATTATATGTACCGTATGTTTCTACCCTGTCTGTAATTACTACTTTGTAAAGCGCTACGGAAGATGATGGCACTATATAAATAAACAATAATAATAATAATAATTTCAAGGACTTCCAGAAGCCCCCCCACCCTGTCAGACTGGCATCTGTGGTGACAGTCTCCCAGCAAGGGGACAGGAAGGTTCTGCCCACCAAAAGGTTCCTTGAGTCCAGCCACCACGAGAGGGACCGTCTGGCCAGGGGGGGCCGAACAAACACCTGATCCAGGGACACAGGGTCCCGATCCCACACTGATAAGAGGTGTAGCTGCAGAGGTCTCATGTGAAACTGAGCATAGGGTACCGCCTCGAAGCAAGACACCATCAGGCCCACCAGCTGCATCCCCTGCCAGATGGAGGGATGAGGACAAGAAAGAAGAAATTGGGCCTGAGCTTGAAGACTCTCCACCTCCTCTTGAGGGAGAAAACCCTTGACCTGAGATGTATCCAGAGTCATGCCCAGAAAGGACCTCACCAGTGACGGGAACAGAAATGACTTGGGATGGTTGATCACCCAGCCGAAGGACTCTAGTGTGGACACCACCATCTGGGTATCCAGTTCTGCCTGATGGAAGGACTGAGACGAGATCAGAATGTCGTCCAAATAAGGAAGGATGCGAATGGCCTGAGATCTCAACAGAGCCATTACACCCGCCAGTACCTTGGTGAATACCCTGGGATTGCTGATCCTGCAGAGCGAACCTGAGAAATTTCTGATGACCTGAGAAGATTGGCACATGAAGGTAAGCGTCCTTGATGTCTACAGATGTCATGAAGTCGCCTGGGCGCAGAGTATTGACTGCTGAGCGTAGGGTCTCCATGCGAAAATGCTTGAATCTGACAAATTTGTTGAGGCTCTTTAAACTCCTCGACTAGTCCTGGAAGCGCGGAAGGAAGGGAGAGACGCACCGGTCCTCCGAAAGGGCCGAGACGGCCTCCTACGTTGAGGCAGCCTACCGCCCCTGGCAAACAGGTCCAAGCGTTCACCAAAGAGCCGTAGCCCCTTAAAAGGAAAACCAGTGAGGGCCTTTTTAGCGGCATTATCAGCCACCTACTGACGCAGCCAGACAGAGCGTTGTATAGCCACCAAAAGGGCAGAAGTCCTACTACACATTCTAATGGCATCATCCATGGCAGAAAGAATATATGCAACAAATTCATAGCAAAGTAGGAGAGGTCTATAATCCTCTCCACCCGCGTCATCAGAGGCCCCATCTAAGAGACACTTAAGCAGCCCTTTAATAGCAATAGCCATTATGGCAGAGGCACAAACCGGACGCAGTGCAGTCCCCACACAGGCAAAGGCATGACAGGACAGCTGATCCAGACGCCGGTCCTCACCATCCCGCAGGGTAGTAGTGTCAGGTGAGTGCATATAGTGAACTAGTGATAAAACCATTAATTTCATCAAACACCGCGCTTACAACACATAATAATTAGTGAAAGATAGGTTAAATAAAAATTAAATCAGAAATAATTATTAAACTTAAAAGTCCTCGCTGGAGTACTCAAACTGTGTTGGATCAGTCTGTATTGCAAAATTAATTAATTGTATGTTGAACACATCACCACTCCGCGGGACATTACTTTCTCCTTCAATACAAAAACACTTTTCCTCTTGATTATAACAAATCCACCTCTTGTGTGTATTTCCAACAAGGATGCTAATTGGTGACAACTCCCACCACCATCTATTAAATCACGTACCAGATACAAATGAACAACTTGCAAGATAGTTTAGATCCTCTTTAGGGTGTCACAAAACTTCTGCGTGCCTTTCATCAATTAGGGTATATTTGAGCAATATTAGTAGCTTTTAAATACTCCTTATCTTTCAGAACTTCTTAAATCTCTTCCACTCCAAAGATTTATAACATGAAAGCAAGCAAATGAAAACACATGGCGTGATATCTTCACAAATTAAGAGCTCCTGCCCACATTTAATATGCTTACCAGCATTAAGATAAAAACACGTTTTCAAAATCAAGTTTCAAACTTCAGACGCTATACTGGGAGGCGCGCTGTAAAGACCTTTTGTATCCCTATACACGCTACCTTCAGCTTAGTGTCAATCCGTGATGCAGCTGCGCGTTCCTCCCCATCTCCTCGGCCGCCGGACACGGGAGCGCTTGCTGTCTCTCCTCTGTGTAGCTACGTAGTGACGCCTCACAGTACTGGCCCCGCCCAACGCGTTTCGTCGTCACCTGACAACTTAATCATGAGCTACAGGCACTGTGGAGCGTCTCTCTTTTCTAGTAAAGCAGCGATCATGTGGTCTAGCTGATTTAACACTTTAGATGCCATAATTTATCTTATCTTAATACTGAGGCAGGCATTTTCCTTAAAAAAGAGGGATAGTACTGTCTTTCTAATACCTCCTTGTAATCTTAATATGGGTCTCTTAAATATTTATTACAAAAAAGATTTACTCTTTATATTATTTAGATGAGTATTAAATGAAATGTCATTTTTATATCTCCTATTAAACCCTATCAGGGAATCACCTATAAAAACAATTAGTCTTTTCAGCCTGACTCCCATATAGCTTTAAGACTATCATAAAAATACAGCAATTATAAATGTATTAAAAATGTTTTTTTTTTTTTTAAACTTTAAAGCACAGCCAAATTCATAAATCTATACACCTCTTAAAAAGATATCCGGTGGCCGAGGAGACGGGGAGGAACGCACAGCTGCATCACGGATTGACACTAAGCTGAAGGTAGCGTGTATGGGGATACAAAAGGTCTTTACAGCGCGCCTCCCAGTATAGCGTCTGAAGTTTGAAACTTGATTTTGAAAACGTGTTTTTATCTTAATGCTGGTAAGCATATTAAATGTGGGCAGGAGCTCTTAATTTGTGAAGATATCACGCCATGTGTTTTCATTTGCTTGCTTTCATGTTATAAATCTTTGGAGTGGAAGAGATTTAAGAAGTTCTGAAAGATAAGGAGTATTTAAAAGCTACTAATATTGCTCAAATATACCCTAATTGATGAAAGGCACGCAGAAGTTTTGTGACACCCTAAAGAGGATCTAAACTATCTTGCAAGTTGTTCATTTGTATCTGGTACGTGATTTAATAGATGGTGGTGGGAGTTGTCAGGTGAGTGCATGACTGATGTATTTGACAACCCTAGAACGGGGCGCGTCCACCTCAGGAGGACATGACCAACGCTTAATCACCTCAGCAGGAAAGGGATACTTCCTGTCCCAACTCTTGGGCACCCCCGGTATCTTATTAGGCTGTTCCCACTCCGTGAGCACCAGATTATTAAAGTAATTCTGCTCAGGGAACTCCAAGCGAGGTTTAACAGCATGGAAAAGCTCACCCTGCTGCTGCGGAGCTACGGCAGGAGGGGAAATACAAAGCACTTCAAAAATGTGAGTCAATAACCTGTCAGTGTCATCTGAGGACCACGGGTCTTCTCCAAAGGGAGATCCGGTACCACCATACATCATAGGTTGCTCCTCAGAGGATTCTGAGGGGGTAAAGGCCAGAAAAGGAGTAAAGTCCCTCATCCTGAACAGGAAAACGGGAAGCAGCGGGAGGTAAATGCCGCTTCTTGGCAGAAGCCTTACGCGGGGCTGACCCAGCAATATGCTTTTCAATGCTGGCCACCCATGAAGCCAAGTCAAATCGAGACTCCCCGCTAGTGTGCTCCTCACTGGGAGTCAGATGCAAGCATGGGGGGTAGGCGAAGCAGAAGGGAGCGCAGCACCGGGGCCCGTAGCAGATGGCCCAGGCTGCAGTGTAAGTACATGCTGGGCGCAAGGCAAACATACCCTGACACCATCACTCACAGGGGATACCCCACACGCAACACACAGCTGGGCTTGTCCCGAAGGAACCCCAAGCACATTATCCCCGGAAGCCTCCATATGGTGATTACAGTGGCACAACAGGCCAGTAAAGGGTTACGGCTAGCAATAGCCACCCGGGATGCCCCAAAACCCGCTAGGAAGGTGGGAGAATACGATCAGGAAGGCCAGGAGCGCACGCAGTAATGAGAACAGGGCGAAATCTCAATCCAAAATAGCGCCCGCACGGACCTTGAGGGGCGGGGCCCCGGAGATATGACGCAAAAAACGTCATCCACAGAGCCCTTTTTAAGTGCCTTATAAAGTGTAACAAAACCAGGGGCGGGGCCGTGGAGATATGACGCAAAAAACGTCGTCCACGGAGCCTTTTTAAGTGCCTTATAAAGTGTAACAAAACCAGATAACGCTTACCTTCCTAGTCACAAAGGAAACTATTGCAAATGCATAGAAGACAATGTCAGCCTAAACAAAGGCTGTAACACTAAAATATTCAAAGAATATTCAAAGCCTAATTCCAGACAAACTAAGTCAAATATAAAGGCATGGTAGCCTGGCATGGTGCTCAGCTAAAGTGCCTGCACAGGCCCCCATTTGCTAGTCGGTTCTTTGTTGTTTTTTGTTGCCCAGTCCATTTGCATACCACAGAGCTGCGGGTGTTTCTGATCTGCCTGTACCTGAAATTCAGACAGCATTTACTTCTGCCATACTTTTTGTCATGAATGATTTGCCTTCAGTCCGTGCCCGTGGTGTCCCTAGGCAACTGGCCAGGATTTCTCCTGCCCAGCAGCCGCTTCTGCCTCAGATGCCAGCTCCAGCGGCGCGTGTGTTGCCGAGCGCACCCTCCTCCCTCGTCCACTGTCATTCTACTCGTGCTTGCGCGCGAGTAGTCAGCTTATGTCCTCCGGTGGTGCTATACACAGAGTGGCCACTGGAGGCTGTTAAAAAGAGCTAGATCTAGGAGTTCTGGGCAGTATGCCTTTGGAGTTCAGCTGGGGCAATCAGCCCAGAGCTCTCTAAGTGCACCAATCAAACCACAGATCCGAAGTGCACCAATCATAGTCACTGCCTCCCTGTCCAATCCAGCCGGGTTCACTCCTATAAAGGGATTACCTCTTCAGTATGTCAGTGCCTGCAATAGCGTTTAGCTGGCTTGTTATTGTTCCTGTGATTGCCTGTTTATATTGTTATTGACCATCTGCTTGAATCTCGACCACGTCTCCGTCTCATCCCTTTGTACTGCGCAGCTCTCTGACCTCCCGTTGTGACCCCTGGCTTGACGTCTGACTTCGCTTGAATTCTCCTGAGCACCTGAATTGCTTCCAGTATTACCTGTTCCCGAAGTACCCGAACTGTTTCCAGTACTTACCTGACATTGCCCAGTCTGGCCTCTGGTTCCATCTGCCTTCAACCCCTGTAAGCTCACATCCTTTGTGCTATTAAGTCCTGGGGGCAACGGTGTCCGGCGAGGCGTATAAAGCGTCCCGGCAAACGGGGGCTTGTCTAAAGGTGAAGCTAGCAGCGGAGATTGGGGGTTGTGGGCTTACTCTGAAGGCGGGTGTCCCACGGGTCTGACATTTTTCTCTTTCTGTACTTCTGCTTTTTCTCTTGTTTCAGTCAGTTTCTTTTATTGCTTACACTGTTTTTTTATATTCATTGTTTTTTTTCACCCTCATTGTCATTTTTTTTTACTTTTGCCCACATTCTTGTTGCTTTTTTGTCCTCTTTGCTCCCTTCATCTCTTTTACTTACACGCTCCCTTAAAGTTCACTTCCTCATCTTTCCTCCTGCTCACTTTTACTCCTCATTCCCATTTTCCCTATATTCACTACATATCTATAAAACTCTGATTTAACATCCACTCCCTCAATTTCATGTTCTTCCAGTTTTCTCTTCTAATTTCTCTTTGTTCTCATCCCGTGTTTTACCATAATCTTGATAATTTTCCAGCTTTCCTTACAATTCCCTGCAACTCCCACTCATGTGCATTCTTTCCATCTTTCTTCCACTTTCCCCCTTCTGACTCCCCCTCCCTTCTCCCTACATTCCCTTCATCCTGTATTTCCCCCCTGCTTTTTCTCTTCCTGTTTCACATTCCACCTACTCTTCTTCCACTTTTCTGTCTTTTTTTACATCCTCCATTTCTCTCACTTTCACATTTTCTGTTCACTTGGGATCCACCCCTGGCTACCAGCAGTCACATAGGTAATTCAGCGCTTCACAGTTTGCCTATAAAAGTACTGCTTGTGTTGTCCAAATAAATAAAAAAAACATATATTACCAGTATATACAAAAATTTCAAAAAGAAAACAGAACAATATCTTCACTAGTAAAGAACATCAATTTGGCTTGTCCAAACTGAGATTTCCTGGGCGGGGTTGCTATCCTATGATCTTGCACAGGGTGTGTTCCAACCTACAGTAAGAGAGGCACTGGAGTAAAAAAAGGGCTGGCCTTACTTTGCTCTCTGACCCCACTAAAGAGATCTAGCCTCGCCTTATAATCACTTAACAGGGAAGTTAATGTAAAAGAAAATGAACTAGCACAATATACAAGTTTACCAAAGGATTCGTGGAGTCAAAGAAAGCAAAGGAGCACTACACTGGTTATAGTTTGTTTTTCTGCATGAGTTTTACCACCATTTAATGTTTAGCTGTTTTAAGAGATAAGATGATATTTGTGTATGGTGTAGATTTTATGTACTGTACTACGGTATGTAAAACAATATGGAACATGTCTAAGCTACAATAATCTGTGTTATCAATAAACACACAGATGTTTTACAGAGCAGCATCACATATGGCATTGGAACTGTCTAATAATAATATAAATAATAGTAATAAAATATTTTATAGCTTGTTATAGTATAATAAAACTCACCAGACCATAAATGTAGTCCATCAAAGCCATATGAGAAAAGATCGTCCCCTACACCGTTTCCTCCCCATCCTTCACCTCCTCCAGGATACGGAGCATAACCTGAAGTTGATGCCCAACCAACACGCAGATGAGTTGGCTCTGGTGTCAGAAATGGATCTACCTGATCGATGATCATCTCAAAGTACCATTTCTTGTATTGCGCTGAGCCTTCTGCTACACCCAGAAAGATGTTTGGTCTCATGCTAAAAGAATAAATACAATAAATGGTTATATTCAAATTCATGATAGCTTTAGGTTATGTGTATTAAATAACTTGTTTCCAGCCAGCAGGCCAGAAGCCTGCTTTAGTTTACAGTAGGTATGCCTCTTTTTTAAGAGATATGATTCAAATTTAGGGACACATGCAACTGATCTGTCTTTCTTGATGATCAAATATATTTTTGCATTTGTTTGCATAGATGGCACATTGGAGTGCACTTTGGAGTAAAAAAAGGAGTTTAGTAGAAATGGGAAATTAAAGTGCTCCTTTTACACCAGGTGCTGAATTAACCCCTAGGTAGACAATGGGGGCCATGCAAATTATTTAGTGAAGAGAGTGTAACTCTGGGTGTGAACTTTAACCTGCACCTCGGTGAGTTTTTCAAATCAATGTGTGTTCTTATTTTTCCCCAAAAATAATTTTTAAAGGTCATTTTTCCAGTGAGGTAAGAATTTCTTTTTAGATTTGGAAACAACAGCCCTCTATAGGGTATGAAGAAAAAAAGTTTTGAATTTGGAAGCATAGCCCATAGGGTGCTGTTGTGTCAAATCTATTAAAAAAAAATAACCTTAGCTCATTGGAAAAATTATGCATTATGTAAAAATATTCCATTTTGTATTGCTTTTTTGTGCTTTAAATGTAAAAGCTCAATGAGAGCAATTCACACATAATCACACCTAATCAATGGGTTGCAATTCACACCTAAATATGCACCCACACCCAGAGTTGAACATGCTTCACTAAATAATTATCACATGACACCCAAAGAAGAGAAATGGTACGTTTTGCACCTAAAGTGAGAAGTTCACTTTTTGCACCTAGTGCTAAATCAAAGGGGTGATTCAGCATAGACCAACAAACTCTGAAATACATCATTATATGCCATCCCCATGACCTGCAGTATACAGTATATAGGAATATATTGGTGAACAGCCCAGAGCATGTCCCAGTCCAGAGCGCATCCTATAGTCAAACCAAAGAACACTTCATTTGTGAGATAAATATATGCCTTTTTTACAAAATTGAAAATACCCCCTGCATGTACAGAACCCCCTCCCTTCAAAAAATAGCTACACTCAGGCACCAAGAACAATTAATAAGACAACATGTTCAATTATTTATCTAGCATCATTATCTCCTTGCAGTGTTTTTTTTATATGAAAGGGTTATCTAAGGACAAATGAAGTGAAGACAATACACAGTCAAGGTTATTTTATTAAGCGTTTAATTTGCTTATTCAAACATAATACAAGTAGAAATGGAGGCTAGCTGGTACCATTTGCGGCAATGTCACATATACATATCATATAACTTGACATGGCCCCACCAAAATTGTTGTAACTGTTATTTTAGGAAACAGGGAGGATTCATTCCCTTTACTCCCCCCTACAGACCCTACCCAACAAATGAAAGGGCTTTTATTCTGAAGATTGCTTTATTTAGAGACTACTTATCATATTTGTGAGGAAAAATGTACAAAAAGACAAGTATCATTTGCCAACTGCTCTGGTGATGGGCTGTAGGTAATTTCATCAATGACAACTCTCTGCCTCTAAGCTGATAAATGTGTTGCTTGTCCTACTGCAGTGTGCTTGTTACATTCAGATACATATTTATCATAAACTAACAGCTAGCTGTATCTTAATGTAACAAGTTTCTCTGCACTAGGAGAAGTAACGTATTTATCAGCTGACAGGCAGAGATGTGTCATTGGTGAAAATACACACAGCCCATCGCCCGGGGCAGTTGGAAAATGTCTCTTGTCCTTTAAAGGACCAGGACATGCCCACTTGCCAGGCCTACTTCTAACCCTGGTGCTGCAGGTGAGCGAACAGAGGTGCAGGAGTGAATGGTATGTAAGTGGGGAGTATCTCTGGCTCTCTGGAACAATCTGGTCTGAGGTCCTTTGCAGAGTCCACTAAAGTGGTTAAAGACAATGTACAGTATACTGTATGTATAGTAGAGTTAAAAAATTGGATTTTGATGTGCACACTTTTGTGACAAAAATATGTGACCGTATCAAATGTAATATTTTAAACAAAACAATGCAAGGAGCCCCCCACCCAAGCCAAGAAGCCCAGGCACCAGGCATAAAGGCTTGTAACCCAGGGCTCAGAGGCAACCCTGTCTCTGGAAAATACCAGCCTTTATGCCCTTTAGTATGGGCTAAGGACTCCTGCTCCTCCAGGGGTGCTCACACCAATGGGCACCGGGCTCTTCCACACCCCTGATGCCCCAAATGGGGGGTGCAGGTTCCCCTCATACCATCCTGGCTTCTGGCCCGGGACTCCATAATGAGCCGTCAGGGAGCAGCTTTTATACTAAGAGACAGGGCTTCTATGGAATTTCCACCACGTGACTAAAGACATCACAAAAGGGGAGGGGCCTAGAGGGAATCATTGGAAAAATCCCCTCTAAGCCCCTACCCCTCTGTGACATCATACAAGTGGTAAAGGAAGATTCCATTGAGTTTAAAAGCTGGCTCCCCCGAACCTCACTTCTCGGCCAGCAAGCGATATGGCTGACTGCATCCAATTCATGTTGTTATGAATACATAAGTTTTAGTAAAAAATAGGAACATAGGAAAATAGGAAGACCTGCTGTTTTGGGGCACTGGGCCAGGGATAGAAGGTGACACCTTAAACTACTTTCCTTCACTTTAAGAGGCATGATAGAGATAAAGTGACATGGTACCCAATAAGAGACCATAGAGGTAAGATTAAAGATCACATTACCTGGTGACATTATTAACCAAGCGAGTTTGTAACAGTAAATCCCTCCTGGGCAGCAGGTTGTCACATATGAGGTTCTGATTTGTTCGTACTGCAACCCCATTACAAACACACAGAGAGCAAAGGACATCCAGGACCTGAAAAATGGAGAACATGTTAACATACACTGCATATCTGTGTATAAAAAGGTGATATCCCATGTTCTTCCGATATTTGGAGCTACAATCGTTAGAATACGGCCAGATTAACATTCTAAGGCGTACACAGAATTTCTAGTAGGAGTTTTATTGCCTTTCAGTATTTATATTGTTATTTGTAGTGCAATAATAATGTAATTAACATACTTTGTTCAATAAGACGCACCTGACCATAGGGTTTAGAGGAGTAAAATAATGAAAAAATCTGAACCAAAATGGTGTGCTTTACCGGGCATCCCGATTTGGGATAGCCGACTAGTCACCGGATATCTTTACCTGACCAGAAATCCCATTGTATTGTAAGGCGCTCCTCCAATCTATTCATTAAGAATATATTGCATCAACTAGCATTCTATGAATGGAATGCCGGGGTTATGCCCCTCCCCTCCCCTCCTTGGGTATCAGCCAGTTGGTTTTACAGCTTTTGTAGGCACGCACAGCCACCAAAGGGAAGTCAGGGTTGCCAGCATTGCCTGCGCATGTTTCATGGATCACTGCCTCTGTGAGTGTACCAGGTGAAGCAGGGGTTTCCCAAAGTGGGCCCTCCTAAATCAGGATGCCTTGAAATCGTCCGGCTCTGAAGTGTTAGACTCAAGGGCCTCCCCAAGAACCTTTATGTAAGTGCCCAGCAAACACTCACTTCATTGCTGCCAATAATAATAACATATGTCTTTTTTGGTCTGTACTACAGGGTCATCCCGATCTGAGATTCCCCTTGGTTGCCTATTAACTTATCTTAATTCTTCTTCCCACGCAACATGTGTAGGTTCTATTCTAATCGTCATCACTCATTGCCATGCATATTAATTCCTAGATATAAATGGTGATTGAATTGGCAGCTCCTCGACCAGGCTCCTCCCCCTGGCTGTGCTTACTGTTATTAGATCATTTATTGTACAACTTGTTGCTATATTTATTGATAAATGATATCTCTTTGTTGAGCACCGATTTTGTGTAAATATTATAGTTCTACATGGTTAAACTATTTACCGGTATGAGGTGTACACTATTTTTGATGTTATGGATTTTGTATTGATAAAGGATTACATTTATTACTACTTTTCATGTTTTTCTTCCAAATGTGTTTTTTCAAACTTTTAAATGTGGTTATTTATGACCACATCTATGACAAATTTAATCTTGTTACAGTTGCCTCTGGCCTGGCACATCTGTCTGAAGTCATTCATTGATGCCTAGCTCAGGTACGTGCAGTGGACAGAGGGGTGCCGGGGATGCTGTTAGAAGCCCAAAAATTTGCCATGGGATCAAGAAACCAGGTAGGTTTCTTAGGGGCATGTGGGATTTACACTGTTGGACATCCAGAGTGTAATATATTTTATACTCTAGTGACGTGGTAAAAGGATTTTGGTCCGCTTTGATAACTTTACAGTATTGGAACTGTTATGGGAAGCCAGTATATGAATTCACCAACATATTATAGTGCTTATTAAACAGAATCATGTTTTATCTCAATCTGTTTTGTTGTCACATCAGCTAAGAAGGGGTACATGTGCCTTTTAAGATACCTTATAGTTCCTTCCATGTTTGTCCAGCAAAGAAATAATAGAGCGAATATGTCCTTTCTCTATTAGGTTTAGAGCCTCTGGGCTTTCTATTAAGATGCAGTGCAAAACCTCCAATATTCCTGCGATAACACAGAAAAGAACAAGTTAGATATATGACCTCTGTGCCATGCCAAAGTGTCATTCAGAAATTCAGGATGCGTTTGTCAGTAGTCTTGCTTCTTTGCCATGAACTGTTAATTCTCTAAAATACAACATGCTGACCTAGTTCCTGCATTTCTGTACCACAATCTACAGGGCTCTGGTCATTTTCCAATACCTTGTTCTGCTAACAGCTTTGTAACCCTGTAAATGTGTACTTCTGCCTCAGCTTTAACCCCAATCATATCATACAAGGAGACCAGGTATGAATATAGTATTAGCTCAAAAAAAAGAACTGCTCAGACGGTTTGGCAGCTACAAGCATGAAACAGAATAGAAAATTTGCATATAAGTATTATTTCTAGCGCAATCCATGGTGAGACAAATATACAATAATACACAGGGTTGAACTATGATTGAACTTGATGGACATATGTCTTTTTTCAACCGTATTAACTATTGCCCTTATTCATCAAGCGATAGCGCCAGGTAGTGTCTGACGAGCGCCAGGTAGCGGCAGCTAACGGCGACTACCGACTCAAGTACGCCCGCGGCGGTCACAATGACGCATTTATCAAGCAAAATGAGGCTAGCGCCGGCGAGAGCGACGGCTAGCGCGGCATTCATCATGAAGCCGGCTGGACCGAACAGCGCCGCTGCAAATTCCCTCACAGCGCCAGGTATGAGCTGTCGCTCCCTGGCGATGTCCAATGCATTTCAATGGAGCAATTTATAATAATTCATGATTAATTGGTAATAATTTTTTTTTAAATTTTTTTAATGTAAAAAAATCGGAGAACACTTCTGCAATGTTAGGATTTATTTTTAAGTCAAAAAAAAAAAATAAAAAAAAAAAATGCAGAATTGATCTAACAGGTCTGAGATTAATGTATTCATATAACAAAATGATTCTAAAAAAATGTATAATGTTACATTCAAAAAATATGGTTGTTTAGGGGTTAAAAACTAGTTAATACAGATCGGCGCCAGCGCTCTGGGGTTTAAACAAGGAATGGACAGCGACAGCACATTCGGAGCGTGATTTGTTGATGAATATGAAGCTAGCCGTTCGCTCTGGCCATTCGTTGTCAGGCGCTCACATACAACGCTGGACCTGTGAAACAGCGACCCCCCAGCCCGTATTCAACATTACCGCACACCGACTGAGTCGCTGTCATCAAGCTAACGCCGGCCAAGCACAGCGAATACTGGCTGGCGCTGAAAAAATCACGCTACAGTCGCTCATCTGTCGCTACCTGGCGCTATTGATGAATCGGCCTCCCCGTAACAGGGTATTATGGGTCAGATGTGACCCATATTACCCTGATGCAAAAAAAAAAAAAAAAACCCAGTGATACTGGATTACAACAGGAGCTTAGGAATAAGGATGGAGACATAACGCTGGGTCACAAGCAGGATGTACTAAGCATGGTGGCAAGTGCTTCGAAAGGTTGTTGAGATTGTGAAATGGGTTACTTAAAGTGGACAAAAACACGTGATTTTAACTATCACAGGTTTTGGTCTGCCCCCCTGGGGCACCGGTTTGGGGTGCCTGCGGTGTGAAACCCCCCAGGTCGCCAAGTTCACTTACCTGTCCTCAGGCACATGTTGCGGCTAGAGCAGTCTGCTTGTATCCCAGCCGCACTTTTGAGCGGCGCCAGCATCACTTGGCTCTCTTTGTATGTGCACAGCCCCGCACAGCTGTTAAGTTGAGGTGGGCGGGGCCGCGCACACCCAAGGAGGGAGGGGATTGATGCCAGAGACACCCGCGCAGATGCCATGAGCTTGAGGGAAAGGTGAATTTACTGCGCGCCCTGGAGGGTTTCACACAGTGGGGCATCCCAGTTCGGGAGGTAGTAAGCCTGCCCTGGAGTTTCATAGACTCCATGGTGGGTTATGGTCCACTTTGAGCCAAATGAAAGGCTTGTGTGAACAGATTAATTGTGAGGACGCTTTTGAAGGTTCGTAGGGTTGCAGAGTGGCTAATTGCACAAGGGAGGGTATTTTCAGAGGAATGAAGTGGGCTGTGTAAAATCCTGAAGACAAGAGTGAGAGGACATGATCAGGGCTAAGGACTAGATAAGGTCTTGATCACAGAAGAGGCTATGTCTGGGCTGGTATGTTTGTCCTAGCAATGAAATGAAGGATGGGGCTAGGGTGAAGAGAGGTTTGTAGGCTTAGGTTAGAAGAGTAAACTGATTTATTTCAGCTATTTTCAGCCGGTGGAAAGAATAACAGAGAGAAACAGCAATGGAGAAGTGAGAAGTCTTAGTGCATGTCCTGATCATCTAACTAGAGTACTGCAACACTATCCTCTCTGATCTGCCAGCACATTGTTAGGGCGAGCGCCGCGCACCCATCTTGCGGCGCTCCCCGCTCTCTCTCCTTACCGGCTTCGGGTAGCGGGTCCCCAGCTTCCGGCGGCAGTTGGCCGCGTGCCGACTGCCCTCGGCCATCCTCCGCCTTGCTCTGTCTCCTCCCTGGTGCGCACACGTCCCCGTCCATTAGGGGGCGCGCGCGCCGGTTTTTAAAAATTTAAAGGGCCAGTTCACCTTTGATTGGTGGCTGCTCATTCCACTTCCCCTATTTAAAGTGGCACTTCCTTCCATCTAGTGCCGGATCTTGGTCTTTCTATGGTTACTGAACGTCAATTGTTTCCTGTATTGCTCACCCGTGTACCGACCTTTGCCTGTCCCCGACTCTGAACCTTCTCTGCCCGTCCCGACCTTGGCTACTTACCTTCGACCTCGTGATTGTGCTTGCCTGCCTCCTCGGTACCAGGCATTACCTCGGCTGACTGTGTGTCTAAGCCGCTGTTGGGGGGTAGCGACCAGGGGGTCACTCTCCGCTACAAGTCCAACCCGCCTTGCGGCCGGCTCTGGTGAATACCGGTGGCCTCTTAGACTCCGCTTCCCTGACACGGCACTAGCTATCAGTACACAGCCAAAGCGGATCCCCACCTGTGCCACCACATCCGTCCCGTGACACACTTGAATTTTAATGTTGTAGAACTGAGAAAGGGATAGACATGGAAGATGTTTTAAGTTGGGTATGAGAGGAGGTGTCAATGTGAGAGAAGAGTCCAGGTTAACACGAAGACATTGTGCTTGGGGAGACAGGAGGAGAGTTGGATAATAAAGAATTTCTGTTTAGCGAGATGACAGGAATAAAAAGAGAGCTGTAAGACAGTCCATACATCCATACACATTCAACACAAGCTTATTTATTTATTCCTAGAAAACTACTCATTTGCTGATCCATCCATGCAGACAAAGGCATCTACAGTAAGAATACTTACGCAAGGTTACAATTATAGCAAGGGATGTACTGGGTACTGGGGTATTAAACTCTCAACTTACAGCCTTCAAAGTCAAAGATCCAATGACAGGTTTACATATGTCCTTGTCCTTGGCTTCTGTGGCAGTCTAGCCTACACCCAGGAAAAGCAAGTCTGAAAACTCACCTTACCTGCCACTCCCCTGCTGGCTGCACCATCATCTTCATTAGCTAGGGACAGAACAAGAGCTTCTGCTGGCAGCATGGCCCCACTTGCCCTGTCATTCTTCCAGTAAGACATGCCAAGCAGCCACAGAGTACCAACATGCCCTCTCTGAGGGGATATAGCATAAGCATTTAGGCAACTGAGCGGAAGTCTGGGAGGTGAGTATTAGATAGAATGCCATGGTTTTCTTAAAACAGGACCTTCACCCAGAATAATAGCATATCTTATATGTTTCCCCCACCCTGTACATACAGATTGCCCACGTTAAAAATCATTCTACCTGCATCTACTGCATTTACTGAGCCTTCAAATATCCAAAGATGGTGGCACACGGAGTCTCAGGCTGCCTGCAAACAGGAAGCGTCTGTCTTATGACTGTGCTGCTATGCATTCTGGGATTGCTGTCCTTTTCCTGACCCCAGCTCTGCTCTGTCTGTGCAAAGCACAGCTATAACCCTCCCCCCTGCACTTTTGCCCCCTCGTCTCTCCTCAGTATGTGATGCTTCTGAGGCAAGAGGGTGGCGCTCGTATCATGGAGTCCTGAACAGAGTTGCAGGCCAGTGGGGGAAAAAATAAAAAGGTTTGGGATGCTTTGCTTTTATGAAATGTATACTACATTACCGTCCAGCTGTTGAGGTGCTGGACTTTGCTTACCCTGCGCTAATTGCTCTAACACGCTCACATGCCCTTAATCCCAATGGAGGAGACTTGCTTCCTGATTGAGAGAAGGGAAGGTTGCCCAGACTGAGCATGCTGAGTGCTTTTATCTCAGTGTTGCTACGCTAGAGCATGCTGAAGCCAGAGGGAAAGTGCATGGTTACTAAAGTTGGCCTGGGGGGTATCATATGTATAGGCTGCTTTAAATTTGAAACTACAGTTTCAACTCACTTTTAAACTGACAGGGTGCTGCCGGACATGGCTGTATACACATATATATATACAGAGCCATTACACATTCGGAGCCTCATACAACCTCAATGTCAGGGCCCCCCTCTTGATCCCCTTCTTATTCTGACACCGATTTCCTTGGATTTCCGCAGATGTGACAATGAGCAGCTGCTGACAACACAGCCAGGATAGTGTGTGTCTGTCGCAGCACACCTACCAATAAGATGTCTGCAAAAATGGCTTCAGCAGGCCTCTAGGCAATGGAAAGCCCCAGGGCAAAATGTCTGCCCCAAAAGCTCAGGTGAAAAGTCACCAGGCTGACAGAGCCGACAACTGGGCCTTTTTTTTGAAGCCATAAATACTATTTTTGCTTGTTCACAAACAAATCTCTATGCCAAAGTGATATTAAAGGTATTGATTGGGCATTGAGGTGGAGTCACTCACTGGCTTCAGGTATCACTCAAGCACTCTTTCTTGGTCACAACTGCTGATTCCCTGTTATATTAGGCCATTGTCTAAATGCATTAGAAATCCCTTGGAGGCCGGTATGCAGGTCTAAAAAAAACACAGATATACTGCATCAACATGGCTATCTTCAAAATGCATCTGAAACCATCAGGAGATCTGCCCAACAGGTTTCCAGGAAATTCCCTGGTGGGCCCCTGAATTCAGAAGCCCCTTTGACACTATGTATAGATTATTTATGGCCTAATAAGTGCGCACGCATATACACACACACGCACACACGCGCATGCACGCACATACACACACACACTAGAATATGGCATAGTTTTCCATAATGTGTGTATGAGCCGTAAAAATAAGCCAGCAATATTTTCATGTAACTGTTGGGTGGGCCCCTTGAGTCAGTTCTCTGGGTGGGCACCCAAAGTCGTTTCTCCTGGTGGGCACAAGACATCCTAGTCCGACCTTGAAGCATTGAGCAGAAGCATCTATAATATATCACTAATGTAAGCTATTCTGGGTAGATAAGCATTGGCTTTACTACTTTATTTCTATGACATTCTCATAGAGTTGTTGTTGATAAATGTACAGTTATATTCCATGCTGCTTTCCCTGCCACACAAAGGAAGATAAAATACTTGAAGCCCTGTCAGAGTCATGTACATCAACAAAAATTAATGGAGTATGTAGGATATCAGGATCCCTTGCCTATTTGTTATACATATACTAAATGTAATGATGCCGACATACCTGAAGAAGACTCAAGACGTTCCAGTTTACTGATTAGCCAATCGAGATTATTGGAAAACTGTGCACAGTTACTTCTATTTCCACGAATTAGGGCAGCTAAAGAGATATACATAAAGTAATAAGACTGAACAATCATAGTAATGTATATTACATATATATTACAGAATATGCATCATCTGTCACATTTCATTATTTTCCATGCACAAGCTGTATGTAATTTAAAGGGCCAGGTTGTCCAGTATGGAAGACCTATTGAGTGTGCCACTGCATTATAATTGTGTGGTCGGTATGGCATCTTCACTGCACAAGGCTTTACTACTATGGAATGCACATGAAAACAGCGGTAAAGATTAGGGTATGCTGGGAGATGTTAATTCAGTTATACACTACACAACATATCATCCCAAACAAGACACATTCTACAGAAGGGGTTCCTAACCTTTCTTTCTTTGAAAGGCACATTCATCTCCAAGAACTGGTTGTAAACCACATTCAGCAAAAATGTGGTGACTGCACAAACCTCCCACCCCATATAATACTTGCCCCTTCACAGGTTTATCCTATTTCTAAACAGGGTTAATGGAAGGCAGAGAAAGGTGCTGGCTTGCTGCACAACACTCAATGGGAAGCTGGGAAGCGTGTCACTGGACGCTGCAGAGATGGGTAAGCTGGCACACCTCTCCACCTGTCTAACTCATTGACCCCAGGCAGTCCGCAAGCTACACAGCAGACAACATGTGGCTTCTGAGATACAGGTTGTGGATCAGTGTACTACAGCATAAGGCAACTAGAATAGTGGACTTGGATGAGGTAATGCAGCACTGAACATCGTAAGAGTAGGTAAGTGGTATTTGCAAATGCAACACTAATGATTATGTTAAAGTGTTACAAAAACATGTTTAGGCCTCTGCTTTCATACATTCAAATACCTTATAAATAGCCTTGTATAAATACAGCCTCAAAAGACACTCCTTGTGACGGGGGAAACAAGTGGAGTGTAGCATCCAGGCTTAAAATGATATAACCCATAGGCCTTGGGCTTTAAAACATGCCGTGCCGAGAAAGGCCTTCACAATTACCCTACATAGTGTTTCTACCTCTGGCGGGAAAACAAAACATTCCTGAATCTTTTGTATCCAGTGGGATGCAACGTTCATTTAAACGTGTATGTTTTAAAACATCCCCCTTTCCTTCAAATTCTGGATGTAATCATGTAAACAGATAATAAAAATCACAATACCGGGACTGCAGTATTTTCAGGGTTATGGTCCACCTCCTTTATTTGGCATGCAATGTCATTGACAAGGTGGACCTGATAAATTATATGCCATACATGGGGGACAAAGACTGTGGAGCTGACATTAGTATTCTTTTATGGATATACTGTAAATAAATGTTTGGAATGTGAAGGGTTCCTGTATACATCAATTGCATTAGATAGTTATAATTGGCTATATCTGATTACTTGCATTATATGCTCTGTCTTCCACCAGTTCATATTTGATGATTGAATGAGATTATCATGTTACCACTCACCTAGAAGTTCATAGAGGAGGTTCAGGATTTCCTTCCATGCTGGCCCAGCTTTTTCCCCCATAAATTCAGCAAAGTGTGCCGCACTAATGTACACATTGAGGCGGTCAATGCAGTTTAGTACTAGAGCCAGCATTCCCTACCGGGTAAAGAGAAATGTCAATAATATGTAAGAACAACAAATGGATTAATCAAACTATGATTGCATGTAAAGGTAAATACAAAGCATTTATTTGTTTTTGCTATAATTACTGGAACTGTACTCATGCAACTTGTAATATTGGCCTCAGAAAATCCTTAAGGTTAAGTGGGGCCAAAGCAATACAAATATACCAGTAATTATTAAAAAAAAAATTATAATAAGGCCAACTAAGACCATTTTTGGGAAAATATGAAAAAAAGCTATTCTGTGAGTACTCATCTGTAGAATTGTTTTTGTTCTTGCATGGCACGGCCTGCTTCGGTATTCATAACAGTTGGGTTATTCCGCCACAAGGTGGCGCAGTGCACTGCAGAAGAGCTGTGGCACCCCCCGCCCCCCTACAAAAACGGGATTAACCATAGAGTTCCCAGCATGCACAAGCAGTGAGACAAGAAGCCGGGAGAGAATAAAGGTAACAAATGTAAAAAAGGTAAAAAACCCCAATTAACTTGGAACAATCACCACAAAGAGGCAACCAAGAATTACGATAACAAGGGTGGGTCGAAGCAGGCCGTGCCATGCAAGAACAAAAACAATTCTACAGGTGAGTACTCACAGAATTGTTTTTTTCTTTATTGCATGGCACGGCCTGCTTCGGTATTCATAACAGTTGGGACTTCCAAAAGTAGTGTCCAAAAGTAGGGTGGGATCCCCAATGAGCAACAGCTGTCAGTTTAAGTCACTACCGCTTGAAGCACCTTGCGGCCAAAAGCAGCATCCGCTGAGGCCTTAACATCAACCTTGTAAAACTTGGAAAAAGTATGAACAGAAGACCAAGTAGCGGCCTTGCAAACTTGTTCAACAGAAGCTTGGTGCTGAAAAGCCCAAGAAGCACCAATAGCACGAGTGGAATGAGCAGTAATTCTAAAGGGAGGTTCCTTCCCCTTAGCAGAATAGGCTTGAACCACTGCATGATGGATCCACTTGCTAATAGTGGATTTAGCCGGAGGCAAACCCTTCCTAAGTCCAGAAGTGAGAACAAAAAGAGCATCAGATTTCCGGAAAGGCTCAGCAACGACCAAATAAAACTTCAGAGCCCTGACTACATCCAGAGAATGCAGTGTCCGCTCTTTGAAATTAGCAGGATTAGGACACAATGAAGACAAGACAATGTCCTGATTGAGATGAAAAGCAGACACCACCTTAGGCAAGAAATCCGGCTTAAGCCGAAACACCACCTTATCCTGATGCCTTTCAAAATAAGGAGGTTTGATGGAAACCGCCGCCAGCTCAGAAACTCGCCTTACAGAAGTGATAGCCACCAAAAAGGCTACCTTAAGAGTCAGAGTGGGCAAAGCAGCCCCACGGATAGGCTCAAAGGGAGGACCCTGCAGGGCAGACAACACCAGATTCAAGTCCCAGACTGGTAGCATAGGCTTACGAGATGGACGCACATGGGTAACACCCTGGAAAAAAGTTTTAACCAACCGGTGGTTGGCAAAGGATCTTTGGAAAAAAATCGCCAGAGCTGAAACATGGCCTCTGAGGGTACTTAGTTGAAGGCCAGAATCCAAACCATGTTGCAAAAATTCCAGAATCCTGGGAATGGAAAAAACCCGACAGGGAAGAGACTTGGACTAACACCAGGCAGTGTAAGCATGCCAGATCCTGTAATAGATAAAGGACGAGGACTTCTTCCTAGCCCGAATCATTGTATCCACAACAGAGGCAGGCAACCCCTTCTCTGTCAAGATGTAGGTTTCAGCAGCCAAGCCGTTAAAGCCAACGTTTGTAAATTGGGATGGCGTAGCTGTCCCTGAGTGAGAAGATCTGGATTCCTGGGCAAGACGTACTGGTCTACTGCCAACTGCGCGACATCTGCGAACCACACCCTTCTTGGCCAACAGGGGGCCACCAGGATGGCTGACACACCCTCCTGGGCAATCTTGCGCATGATCCTGCCCAGTAGAGGGAACGGAGGGAACACATAGGGAAGCCGAAACTTCGTCCAAGGCATTGCCAGTGCAGTGACAGGGAGACAAACCTGGGAAGTTTGTGATTGTGACGGGATGCAAACAGGTCCACATCCGGCTGACCCCAGCGGTGACACAGGGAGAGAAACACCTGGTAGTTGAGGGACCATTCCCCCAGACGAGACGTCCCCCTGCTCAGGGAGTCCGCCACCTGGTTCTCCACCCCCGGAATGTATACCGCTGAGATGCAGGAGACATTCTGTTCCACCCAAGATCGTATCAGAGACACTTTGAAGGCTCGCTTGCTCCGAGTCCCTCCCTGATGGTTGATGTAGGCAACCGCCGTCTGGTTGTCTGAGCGGATCTGAACAGCCCGACCCCGAAGGTGTGTGGTCAGGGGGGACAGATCCAACCTGATCACCCTCAGTTCCAGGACATTGATGGAAGCATGGGCCTCCTGGGGGCCCCAACGACCCTGGAACTGTAGGGACTTTCAAAAGCCCCCCCAGCCCGTCAGACTGGCATCCGTCTCCCAGCACGGGGGCAGGAAGGTCTGGCCCACCAGAAGATTCCTTGAGTCCAGCCACCACGAAAGGGACTGCCTGGCCAGAGGAGACAGAGCAAATTCCTGATCCAGGGACACAGGGTCCCGATCCCAAACTGACAAGAGGTGCAACTGAAGAGGTCTCATGTGAAACTGAGCGAAGGGGACCGCCTCGAAGCAGGACACCATCAGGCCCACCAACTGCATCCCCAGACAAATGGAGGGATGAGGACACAAGAGCAGAGCCTGTGCCTGCTTCTGAAGGCCCTCCACCTTCTGCTGAGGAAGGAACACCTTGAGATGAGTGGTATCCAGTGTCATGCCCAGAAAGGACCTCACCAAGGACAGGGACAGTGAAGACTCTGGACAATTGATCACCCAGCCGAAGGACTCCAGAGTGGAGGTTACCACCTGGGTGTCCAGTTCGGCCTGATGAAAGGACTGAGCCACAATGAGGATGTCGTCCAGGTAGGGAAGGATGCGAATGCCCCGGGTTCGCAGCAGAGCCATCACTCCCGCCAGCACCTTGGTGTACACCCGAGGCGCCGAGGTGATACCGAATGGTAAGGCCACAAACTGGTAATGCTGATTCTCCAGCACGAACCTCAGAAATCTCTGATGTCGATAGTCACATGAAGATAAGCATCCTTGATGTCCACAGTGGTCATGAAGTCGCCCAGGCGAAGGGTACCGACAGTAGAGCGTAGCGTCTCATGCGAAAATGAATCTGACAAACTTGTTGAGGCTCTTCAAGTCCAGAATGGGCCTCAGAGAGCCGTCCTTTTTGGGGACCGTGAAGAGATTGGAATAATACCCCTGACCCTGTTCTTGATGGGGCACCGGACAAATGACCCCTGACTCCAGCAGGCATTGAACTACCGAAAGTAACCCTTGAGCTGACAGGGGGTTTAAAGACATCCGGGATCTGATGAATCTTGGGAGCGTCCAGGCTGCAAATTCTATCTTGTAACCGGAGGACACCACCTCCTGAATCCACTGGTCTGAAACGTGGAGCCTCCAGACGTGAGAAAAGAGCCGAAGCTGTCCCCCCACCCGGATGGGTGAGGGCGCCCCCTCATGCCTGGGGGGCCTTGGGAGGAGGTTTGGGCTTGGAACCCCAGGAGAAACCGGGACGTCCACAGGATCTGCCATGGCCCCAAGACTCTCTGCGGCTACCTGAGAAGAGGGAGCCACGACCTCCTCTGGAAGAACGAAGGAAGGGGAGGGAGACAGAGGTCCCCCGAAAAGGGCGGGGCTGCCTCCGACGGTGAGGCAGCCTGCCATCCTTGGCCAAAACATCAAGACGCTCACCAAAGAGCCGCAGCCTCGCAAAGGGGAGCCCAGTGAGAGCCTTCTTAGTAGCAGCATCAGCTGCCCACTGACGTAACCAAACAGAGCGGCGCATAGCCACCAAAAGTGCAGAGGCCCTACCGCCCAGCCTCACAGCATCATCCATGGCAGTAAGGATAAATACAACAAAATCCGAGCAAAGCAAGAGGGCCCTATAATCCTTCCTCCTCCTACCAGTCGTAGCGCCATCACAGAGACGCTTGAGCAGTTTCTTAAGGGCAATAGCAGTAATGGCAGCAGCACAGGCCGGGCGCAGTCCAGCCCCCACAAAAGTAAAAGCATGGCAGGCCAGTTGATCCATGCACCGGTCCTTGCTGTCCTTCAGAGTGGTAGTGTCAGGAGAAGGCATGACCGAAGTATTAGACAGGCCTAGCACGGGAGCATCCACCTCAAGGGGACAGGACCAACTCTTTACTATATCAGCAGGAAAGGGATACCTCTTATCCAATCCCTTGGGCACAGCGGCCATCCTGTTAGGACGTTCCCACTCCCTAAGCACCATAGAAGTGAAATGGCCCTGCTCAGGGAACTCCAGACGCTGTTTACCAGGACGAAAAAGCTCACCCTGCTTCCTCTTAGCCACCTCAGGGGGAGCATTGTGCAAAATTTCAAAAATTTGTGACAACAGATTGTCAGTGTCCTCAGGGTACCATGATTCCTCCCCGGACGCAGACCCAGGGTCACTAATGCAACCCTCCTGCTGGTCCCCAGAGGAGTCAGAATCCTGGAACAGTTCCCCTTCCTCTAGGGAATAAAGTCCCCAGTGGCATCAAACTCCTCATACTCCTCTGTCTAGCGCGAGGGAGTGGAAGTCAGGTGCCCCTTCTTGCCAGAGGCCTTCCTAGGAATAGGCCCGGCAAGGTGCTTCTCAATGTTGGCCACACGAAGTGCCAGATCAGACTGTGACCCCCTGCTAGCATCCCCCTCACTGGGAGCTAAATGCAACAGTGGGGGGGTAGGTGATGCCGAAGGGGGCGCAGAGCTGGGAAGCGATGCAGGCAAACCAAGCTGAAGTGCAAGGACACTTTGAGAGCACGGCACGCACACACCGTGACATCATTGCTGATAGGGGATACCCTGCACATGGAACACAGCCGTGATTGCCCGAAGGACCCCCGAGCACGCTATCCCCAGAAGCCTCCATATGGTGATTAACACAGGCGCAATAGGCAAGTGCTGGGTAAAGGCTAATACGAAAGTCACCCGGGATGCCCTCCCACGGGATGCCCCCAGATCAGCAAAAAAGGGGGGGGATGAGGGGGAGGAAGGAGTAGAGCCAGGAGAAACCACAACCCACTGGTATCCCGCCTGAAAGACATAAGTAAAAACAACACATGAACATCCCGCAGCACATGCCCCACGAGACCAATAAAAAAAACCCCAAGGGGAACTCATGGACCAAGGACACCGCAGGGTCACCAAGGCACAGACCACAGAATGAAGCGACACACCGGAGGAAACAGCGCTGCAGCCCGGAAGGGAGAAATCCAGACGCGCACCTAATCCAAAATGGCGCCGGCAGAAGGGGCGGGCCGCGGGGGGACAACGTGATACGCGTCATCCCCCGGGCCCGCCCCGCCCGAAGAGCGTGAAAACGGCGCCCACGTGACCCCGCCGGCGCCATGACAAAGCATAAATGCCACAGGTTATAGCGGCCGCAACCGCGGAGCGCAGTACAACGCAGCACGGCGGGCAAAAAACACAGATAAAACACACTGTAAACGCCAAAAAACACCACTCGCCGCTACCGCCCCCCCCCCCCCCCCCGAACAAAGTCAGAGGGGGGGAGGGGGAGAGAGAGAAACGAGAAGGCAGGACAGGAACTCCGCATCCCTAGTAGGCTCACCATAAAGCCTATGGCCGGCTACCCTTTGTGGAACAGGGTCTGCGGCTTGGAGCAGCTCTCCTGGAGCACTTGACCCTAGTGCTCTTCTACCCTCTCCCGATCTGTCAGCCAAGGCTGGGAGGCAGACAGGGTCCAGAAACAGGTGGAAATAGACTTGCAGGACCGCAGGCTTGGTTGCCTCGCTCACCTGCGCATATAGAGAGAGCCATTTTCTATCTTCGCAGTTTCACTGCAGAGGAAACACTGGGAACTCTATGGTTAATCCCGTTTTTGTAGGGGGCCAGGGGGTGCCACAGCTCTTCTGCAGTGCACTGCGCCACCTTGTGGCGGAATAACCCAACTGTTATGAATACCGAAGCAGGCCGTGCCATGCAATAAAGAAAAATCCCTAATATTTCCTATAGGCAGGCATATGTGATATTTAGGGCTACCTAGAAGTGTTGTCTCTGCTCTACTACCTGTAGCCCTTGTGCTGCATGTTTAGTCAGTAGCTGGTGTTGTTTCTGTTGGTGCAGGTATAGTATGTGTGTTTCTTACAAATGTAGCTTGTTAAAATGTAGACGGGGCGCTCAACCTTTTGCCGAGCGCGGGTCACTTAAAGAGGAACATCAGGTTAAAACACAAGTGTGGCCGATCCTCCCCCCATCAGGCCCTGCTTACGTTTTGGGTGGTGACGCCATCTGAAACGGCGACCTCCGGCTGCCTCAGTGCCCGTTTCTCTCCTTGCCATCTCTAAATGACAACACAGCTTTAGCTGTGCTCTTTCAAGTCTCGTGCCGCTCAGCGAAGTCTTGCGGCTTTTCGGCGCCTCCCCTTGCATCCCATTCATTTCTATTCGTCTCCCTGGGGCTCCCCAGTTTGGCATGCACTGCTGTGTGAAATCTGAAATTAGCCTGCTGTTCTTACCTTTCCTCAAGCCCACGGCACAGACACGGCTCCTTCAATAAGCTTCTGTGGCTGTGCATAGTAATGTGCGGCTGCATCAGTCGCCTCCTTCGGCTGTGCATGGTCATGGTCAGCCATTTAGTTTTGGCGGGCGTGACACAGCCGGAGGAGGATGCGAGTGATGACACTCTTTGCCACACATGCACTGTGGGTTCATTGGTGAGGTACGCATGTGGTTCTAACAATTAAAAATGTGGAAAAATTCAGAGGGGTATATCGCTCATACTTTTTTAATGAGTAAAATGTCATCACTTATCTGTTGAAAATAATAAGGAGCACAACAATGCACAGCAATAAATATGTGTATTGTAATATACCTCCTCTTTGAAGAGGTTCTGCCTGTTCTTTAGTGAACGGAGTTTGTTTTGTTTATCTTCGTGTTCCAGATCTTCTTCGGGAGGCTGGAAATAAGCAATCAAGTCTTCCAGGGTTTGAACTACCTCCTCAATAGGCAGGGTGACGGGGGCTGTTACCGTCCGGTTGTTTCCAGTCAGAGAATCCAAATCTCTAAAATAAGAAATACGAAAAAGGAGTTTGTGAAGGTTCTCAATCACCAAAGTCTAAGATACATAATAAGTCTAAGCAACTGGCCTTTCTTGAACTGAATACTGAAGAAACAATTCTTTATTGAGGGTAGAAAAGTTTTTTTTTTTATTGTAATGTTGGTCAATGACCAACCTAGTAAGATAGTAGGGGCAACGTGAATTACCAAAATAAAAAAAAAAAAGAAACAACTAGAAATGTTAACGTAGATGTAAACATGCAGTAGTATTAAATGAAATTCTTCTCACAGGTATGGGTCACTTTTCTATAGACAGCTGGGATCACTAGATACCAAGCAGAACAGTACTAGGGTTACTTTAGGCCCTTATTCATCAAGTGATAGCGCCAGGTAGTGTCTCACTAGCGCCAGTTAGCGCCAGCTATCGGCGGCTACCGACTCCAGAACACCAGGCGGCGGACACAATCACGCATTTATCACGCTAAATGAGGCTAGCGCCGGCGAGAGCGTCAGCTAGCGCGGGATTCATCATGTAGCCGACTGCAACGTACAGCGCCACTGTTAATCCCATCACAGCGCCAGGTATGACCTCTCGCTACCTGGCAGTCTCCAATGCATTTCAATGGAGCAATCTTTAAATATTCATAATTCATTGATAAGAATGTTTTTTTTTATTTTTTTAAATGTCAAAATTTCTGTGACCACTTCGGCAATGTTAGTTTTTTTTTTTAAGGTAAAAAAAATATAAAAATACATTTGTGCAGAATTGATATTACAGGTCTGATATTAATGTATTCATATTACAAAATGTTTAGAAAAACTTGTTTAATTTTATAATCAAAAAATATGGTTGTTTGGGGGTTCAAAACTACTTTTAAGCTATCGCCGCCAGCGCTCTGGGGTTTAAACATGCATTTCACCGCGCGAGAATTTTTGGAGCGTGATTTGTTAATGAATATGCTGGGAGCCGTTCGCTCTGGCCATTCGCTGTCAGGCGCTCCCATACAGCGCGGAACCTGTGAAACAGCGACTCCTAACCCCGTATTCAACATTTCCGCACACCGACTGAGTCGCTGTCAACAAGCGAACAACGGCCAAGCACAGCGAATACTAGCGGGCACTGTGAAAACCACGCTACTGGCGCTCATCTGTCGCTACCTGGCGCTATTAATGAATCGGCCTCCCCGTCTGTTTCTTTATTTATTGTCTTCAGTCTTCTTTAAAAGTCCAGTCAAGCCAAACAAACTAACGATCATGTAACGATCATGTAGCTATGTTTACTTTGCAGTAGCAGAATGTAACAAATTGATCAGCTGAGAGGCAGAGAAGTGCCTGTGATGTAAATATGTTCAGTCCCACACCAGACTAGCAAAATGGGTGTCCTTTAAATCTCATTGATATTAGTGTAAATTACTTAGTAACATTACATTTTCTGACATTTGTAACAATTTAAACAGATGAAAGGGTTAAGCACCCTATTTATGGTGGGGCATCCTAAAAGTCATTGTTCAAGAAATTGCACTCTTGAGATCTTGAAAGAAACTTGAATCCCTAGTGATGTTCATGTTAGCAGTAGCATTATCAGTATCTGCAATGTAGAAATCCCCTACTTCTCTTCACCGTGAACAGCAATGTACAGATCCAGATGAATTTTTTAATATCCAGTGTTCTACGAATCCCAAGGCTATGTAAATATTAGAAGATATAATATAGGCAAAAAGAAATGATTTCCATGACTCCATGTACTGCTAGGAATTGTGGGTAAATCCTGTTATTCTTGGTCTGCATGTGGCCTGTAAATTATTCTAAATAAGCACTTTTTACCTTGTAACTATATTAAGCCAAACATGGGTCTCTCCCTAATTGGCTTGTCCCCCCTTTATACCCACTGTTAAAACATGCATTTAAAGTGGAACATTAGACCAAAAGTTGAATGTATCACCACCCCCCCCCCCCCCCATCGGCCCCTTTTGGATGTTGCCACCGACTGATACAGCGACGTCTGGTTGCTTCAGGGCCCGATTCTCCCCCAGCGCTTAGCAGGAGGTGCCTGGAATCTTCTGGGTCCAAGGGATGCCTTAGCGTAAAATCAGAGGGGGGGTGGGAAGTCCGGTGGGGTTTGAGGGAGGCTTTAACCTCCCCGATATTCCTCTTTTGGCTATAAATTGTTTAAATCAAAACTACAGACTGTTTTAACAGTGGATACAAGAACACTAGTCTGGATCCATTACTGCGCTGGTATTTTGATCAACTACTTGCACTCTACTACTGCTATTAATTTTATCCCTGTATCACTTTAACACAATGCAGATATATGAACAAGGCTGTGGTACGACCCATGGTGAATTTAGCCTGCTGAGTAATCCATACCTAATAAATTTACTAAACAGGCCTGTGGTGTTTCTAATGATTCTTGCAGCCTGAGACTCTTCATGCTGACACTTCTGTAAAGTGACGCCATCGTCCATATGACCTTCCTGGTGTAGAATTGCCTGTTTTGATATAAAAAGATACAGGTCAGTGCAGGTGTAGTGTATACACATTAGCATGTTAAACCTCCCAATAACTTCAGAATTCTCACTTACACTTCATTTACACACAGAAGTTCCAAATCGCTGTTTAAACCACAGCTATAACCTCCAGACCAATGGGGCTATTTCAATTAGATTTTGGGCTTTTGCCATTTTTGGAGCAGCTGAGTTTAGAGAGACTTTCCAATACCCGATAAAGTCCCCCACAAAAAATATACAAAACAAAAAAGAATCCTTCACCTGATTTTGGATTTGCAATGGAGCAGTTCTATGGGCAAGGTAAAGAATTTTCCGAGGCATGAAGAGATTTTTTAAGTTGAGAGTTTCTTCAAATATTCATAAATGGCCAACTGTTTCTATTGCATACTATGTACAGTAATCCTCCCATGAGACCATGTTTTTTTCTATAAACCATAGAAGTTATTTGTTTTTTTTTTTTATGTAACACAAGCATCGTAGGCCTGCTTATCATTCTCCATTACCGGAGTGCACACCCCACCCGGTCCATGCAGCCAGTGGGCATCCCGGCTGCATGGCTCAGGTGTGTGCACGCGCGAGAAGCAGCGGCGGTGCCGGGAGCGGGGACAGTGGGCGGGGGTCAGTTACCCTGCCCGCCGCTCTTTCATTGGCTAGCATCCCAGGGGGTGGTTACTAAACCCTGCCCACTGTCCCCACTGAAACCGCCACTAATTTCTTGGCCGGTGTGCAAACACACCTGGTCCATGCAGCCAGGACGTGGATGCAGGCCACGCCCACCGGCTGCACGGACCAGGTGTGTGTGCACACCGGCCCGAGAAATACCAGCAGTGCTGGCAGCAGGGACAGTGGGCGGCGTTCAGTAACCCTGCCCGTCGCTGGCTCCAGGTAAGACTATACGTATTTTTTTTTTCTCTTATCCCCAGCGTGGGGTGGGGATGGGGGGGATTGAGCCACACTGCCTATAGGAATGGGATGCCACAGTGCATATGGGGAACAGGATGGGGGGGTGCCACACTGCCTATGGGAGGGGGGAATGCCACACTGTCCATGGGAATGGGATGGCGTATGCCACACTGCCTATGGGAATGGGGGGAATGCCACACTGCATATGGGGAATGGGATGGGCGGTATGCCACTCTGCCTATGGGAATGGGGGAATGCCACACTGCATATGGGGAATGGGGAATTGTTTCTTAATTACCTACATTCCACAACAATAAAAAATACAAAAACTTTTGTTTTCCTACCCTTCTTTTAAGTGGTCCCAGTCTTGCTGTTTTGGCATCTTGGGATTTATAAGTCAGCCACAGACCGGTGTCTACATGTTGGATAAAGCAAATGGAATCTCCATATTTAATCTCTGCAACTCCCATTCCATCAATGTCTCGCTTAGGGCCAGAGTCCAGTTTTTCCTGAATCAAAGAGAAAAATCTGTCAGTGTGAGGTCAGGGTATATTACAATCATAAAACAATTTACATTTGTAAAGACTTTTATATGATCACTATTTATTAGAGAGGGAGAAATAAAGCAAAGGTGTTTGTGATTGCTTTGGACTATTCTATGTAACTGAACTCGACCAAGATAGAAACAATAACTAGGGCCTATTTATCACACTTCTGTTTCCTTTTAAGATAATTACAACTCCCCTTGCACTGCATATATCACGGATCTGTGACTCATGAATTGCCATCAAGCAGTTATACTAAAGC
This sequence comes from Gastrophryne carolinensis, assembly GCA_027917425.1. NCBI lineage: Eukaryota > Metazoa > Chordata > Amphibia > Anura > Microhylidae > Gastrophryne > Gastrophryne carolinensis. Next base: position 114,463,822 of record CM051244.1, on the reverse strand, counting down.
AGTTCTAAAAAGACAAAGATGGTGACCTTTCTGGTAGTATGTTAATTACAGGGTCTTTAATTAAAGGAGCTTTTACTATGTTTTATTTGTAAATGTCAGATGCCTGCTGGGTGTGAACTAAAAGAGATAGTGAGGTTGCTTAAAAGGAGCTAACATTATATGATATTAATATATCGTGCAGCTGATCCTAGTGGGGCCCTCTAAATGTGTCTGATAATATTTACTGAGTAGAATATCTAATGTTAATACTTCTGGTTCCTCTTGCTGTAGCTTAGTTGAACTGTAATTCAACAAAATAAAAAAAGAAAGGTTTCTTAATCAATAGGAATAACCCTTAAATGAATGCTTTGGTGTCTAGATTTAAAGTGCTTATAAATATTAATCTTTCGAAGTAGCCTGACATCTATGTCAACGCCAGAGAGCAGGCCTAGAAGTAGAAAGCTTCTCATAAGCATATATTGGAAATGTCTAATTATGTCAACCTTTTAAACTCTGCAAAGGCATTACCATGGCTATAATAATGCTCATATTACCATGCTACAAACCACTTCAGCATTTTCAAAGCACTTTTCATATACTGACCTAACTTTATTGCCACTGGGTCTCCCTGTTCTAGCCCCAGTAGCATGTTTTCAGGGATAACATTGGAGCCTTGTGAAACTGGCTCTATCACTACCTGGTCCAGGTGGGCCTATATAGCCAATATGAAGCTATGGTAAGGGGCTAAACACCAACCAATAAACAGCCCAGCTATATAATGTATAACATGCTTTGGTGTCAGCTTACTGTATATCCTAGAAGAGATTCAACAAGGATTGATTGCTTATGTGCTGCCTATATAGCTAACACAATCCACCTGCCCCCCCCCCACCATCAAGATTGAGCACAGAACAATACCCCAAACACTGCACTCTGTGTAAAATATGTAATAATATTTTATTGCTTCAATCCACATACAAACAACGACAAAACAAATGACCTAACAATTAAAAACATATAAGGAGGTAAAAATCACATTTGCTTTCATATACAGTGATAAATGAGTTAATAATTGCCACATGCCCTTAATCTGGCCTAATAAATAAAAATAAATTAATAGGGTGGTACATCAGTAAACAATTCAATAATCTTTCTAATAAAGTGCAAGTGCTTAGCAGAGAAACCATGTGACCATGTAACCATGTCAGCTAAGAACCCCAATGCTGGCAGCCCTCCCTCTTATTCTTAGTTTAAATTGTGACAACAATCGAGAAAAAAAATGGGTAAAGTGAGAAAAAGATCAAACACTTTAAGTCATTAAAGCCAGATACCGCGGGCAAGATAGGGTTAAATGGAGTATAAATGCATATCACCAATAAAGTGGAGCAGTTTTCACAGCCAGACCCAGGCACCACCGACGCGTTGCATAGTGGACAACCACTACTTCATGAGGATGTACCCTATGTAGCTACACAAGTATTTCACTGAGATCTAAGCAGTTGAATTATACGTCTCTCATACTGCTTTGTAATGCCCATGTAAAGTTAAGGAGTTATTTAATTTCTGCAAAATGCAATCCACTATATGTATAGTTTGATCCACTGCCATGACCAACAGAGAAAACCTCAGACACAACCACTGAGCCAGACTCCTAGATTTGAGAGGAATCAGGCCATGTTAACATTATTGGTAATTGTATTCAAGTCATTAAACATGCATATAAGAAATTATGAATGTCTCTATTACGAATAATAAAACAAACATGCATCTTAAAAATAACAAAAAAGAACATATATCCTCATGAGATCAGACAATCTCCATTAAAGCAGTAAGTATTAAAAAAATCTAGATGATATAAACATATCCAGGAATTGAGGAGCTAAACTCACTTTGGAAGCTCTGAAGCAAAAGGCTGATGACTTAGTATCTGACTTTGCTCGGTCTTGTAACACAAGGCCTTGATCTTCTGTCAGCGCTAAATATTGCCCAGTTGTAATATGGCGAAGACGAAATGTCTGCCCCCATCGAATGTGGCTTCCACTCCAACTGAAACAACAATAGTGCAAGGAGTTACAATTCTGTAGGAACATACGTATACCTGAATGAGGGGGATATAGTGACCAGCTGGGAACTCTGTTGTAAAGTTGAGTCTGCCACCTCTTCCACATCCGAAACCTAATACCCCCTAGGAAGCCCATTCCTGGTGGGAACACCAATATCCCGCCAGCTACTGTATATCTTTGGCTCATTAGCTAGCACAAAATTCTTGGCTTAGTTACCTTATTCTTAGGGGTTCCACTCTCCATAATGACCTAGCGCGAACACCTGCTCCTCCTGCTTCATAATTTACTTTCCTAATAAAAACAATTGAAAAAATGCACATTAATTCAAGAGCCCATGAGTAGAGAGTAGGATAAACAGTTCAAATATAGATTTGTTTTCTTTGCAAAAGGACTAATGTTTTATATAGCTTTTTTTTTAAGGTATGTCTTACATGTTTTTTTTTATCAGTTCTCTATTCACTATAGACCAGGGACTCCCAAACTTTTTTCATCAAGTACCACTTATTTTTTTTAATATATCAAGTACCACCTGGATGGTGCATGTGGGTTACAGGTCACATAAAACCGCAATGAAAACACACAAAACGGCTATTCGAAGGAATCACACAAAAATGAAGCAATTTTATTTTTATAGTGGACCCAACCCACCCTGTCTATGAGACTCCAGGGCAGACATTCTCGCTCCCCCCGGGGTGCCCCGCTGTGTTTATATCCCCCAGGTCACCCGAAAACTCACCTTCATTCCTGGTCCAACAGCGCATGTGCGAGCAACGGGCAAAGGCCAAAACCCAGGATAGTCAAAATCCTGGGTTTTGGTCCACGTTAATGAATGGAGAGCCTCTCCAACAACACCACACAATAAAACACAAATACAAAAATACAATTTCTTGAGATTCTGTGCATCTGACTGGGTTGTATGATGGAGACGCTCTCCACCTTCTAATGAGTAAGGCCATTTCTCACAAATATCAGTCCCTATTGGGTAGTCACTAAACTGTGAAGAGCCTCTCTGTTGGTCTCTCATTATTCTCAAATAACCCATAGGATAGTTTGTGATTAGTTTGCAGCACGAGGAAGAACATATAGCATAGGTAATGAGCTTAATTAAAGGGGGGTTAAAAAAAATCCACCAAAACTTTGATAAGCCCGTAAATTTTTACGTGGTTGCCTCTTCGTCCCTTAAGTGCCAGCCACATAAAATTCACGTGCTTGGCTTTTACCCCTGCTAGCGGCCAAAAAAAAAAAATACCTGACCCCTCTATCGATCCGGCCGGGTCTCCCTCACTTCCTTGGGGGCGGGGCTGGGTGACATCACAGTGATCGGCAGCTGGCTTCTCTCACCAGCACCCGAGATGATTAGTCTTGCCGGGTGGTCGCATGAGAGAGGTTGGAGTTGAGTTTTAACCCTTAAAATTTCAAAAAAATTGGGTCCCCCCAGTTGTTTTTTTTTTTTTTTTATATATTCTTTATTTATAACTTTTCAGTACACAAAAGAAGGACAAGTACATGAAATGAAATGCAGGTAATAAGATAAAATACAGTACAGTACAAACAACCACCAGATTACGGTTGCCAAGTGGGGGTCGTATGGGTGGCAAATGGCATCTCTCAGCTCACCACAGGGCCATAATTCAGTTCAGATCAGTACTCTTCCCACATACCAATCTCATCAATCAACAGGTCACGGCTCTCCGCCAATCCTTCGGCGGCCAGGCCTGCAGTGTCTGACGATACCCAAGAGCTCACCGTACGGTAATGGCCCATGGACGAATAGAGGTAAGTTCTCCCACGACAGCCGCCAATAACCAATCAGGCCTGTCACAGCAGCTTTCAGGCAGTTGTTGTAGCACCAAACAACCATTGAAACAAACAAAAACGAATATTAAGAAGTAAGCTAGACAGTATAAAGGCTAACCGGGGGAGGGTAAGGATAGGAGGAGGGAAGGAGAAGGAAAAGCAGAGGAGAGACGTGGAAGGGAGGCAGGACAGGACCCTATGGTAAGCAAATTAATCCTTCTACACCTCTGCCACCAGAAGGTCACTGTAAGCCTTTGACATCATGAATTCTACCCAGTAGGCCCATTTAATTCTGTGTGCTTCCTCAGACTCACGCTGGGCCGCTATCATCCCTTCAAATCTCTCAATTTCACCCACCCTGTTGAGCCACTGTGTGATGTTTGGAGGCGACCCAGTTGTTATTTATTTGTAAATGTTATAGTGCTCTTTTCAGTTTGGGGGGTCTCCTGGGCAAGAATGGGGGGCTACCAATACATATGTGGTACCGTTGTAATCAGAAGAAATGGGGCTTTTACATGCAATATGGTTTTCTTTAATAACAAATTTTGTATTTAAAATAAAGACAATTTTCTAAAAAAATATTTTTTTGTTTTTTTTTACGTAAAAATATTTAAAAAAACAGTAGAAAAATTACAAACAAGACATTTAATGTTAAAGCCTAAACTCTGCTGCAAAAATATATATATGTAATTTTCTTGGAAAATCCTGCAAAAATCACGGTTAAACATGGCACAAAAAAGTTAAAAATGACCTGTCAACAGAGGGTGGCAAAGTCTCAAGTAGGTTGGCAGTTAAAAGAGTTGAAAGTGGCTATGCATGTTGGGTATTGTTCTGTTCATGGGACCTTGCGCTTTCAGATTTAGCTTATTTTTTCTTCTTTGCATATTGTTATTTTAGGAGAACATGTCTTTTACTCTGCTTTTTTATACATTTTTTAGGGAAAACCTGTGCAACCTAAGAATTCTTTGAGATGAGCCCACTACAACAAGCTGGGTACACTTAGAAAGCTTAACATGTGTACTTTCGGGGAATATATGGTTTATGGGGGTATTCCAAATGTAAAGCGTTGTTTTGGTTGAAAAACCACAAGGTGCGTACTTTGTCTGCAGAGCTGAAATTTTCAAGTAAAATGACTGTTACGCGCATGCTTTACTTTGGGGTGTTTGGCAACACCTCTTCCCTTGAGGATACCTATGCATGTTGGGTATCGTTCTGTTCGGTGGACCTTGCTTATTCAGATGTATTTTGTTTTTTCCTGTTTGTATATAGTTTTTTAGGAAAATGTGGCTTTGATTCTTCCTCTTTATTCCTTTTTGGGGAAACTCTGCGCGACCAAAGAATTAATTGAGGGATTACTTCAAGAAGACTGCGCCCATTTCAACAAGCTCGGTACGCCTTGAAAAGCTCGAGGTGTGTACTTCCAGAGAATATATAGTTTGTGGGGGGTATTTCAAATGTAAAAGGTTGTTTTTCTTGAAAAACTGCAAGGTGTGCATAGCACATAACATAGTTGTATATTTTCTGAAAATCTCCTAAAGTGCTGTTTCAGTTTGGGGGCGTGCTCTGGACAGGAAAGGGTGTCTACCAAGACATATGTGGTACCATTGTAACCGGGAGAAATTGGGATTTCACATGCAATAAGATTTTTATTGATAAATTTACATTTTTTATTGCAAAAAAATACTACAAATTGTAAAAAATAGATTTTTTAAAAAAATTTTGCACATATTTCACCCAAAAGTATCGAGAATATACAAAAATATATATATACAAAGCCCAAACTCTGCTGAAAAAAACAATATATAATTTTCCTGGGAAATCCCTTCATAAATCACAGTTGAACATGTGGAGCGCAAAATAGTGAAACATGGTCTGGCAACAGAGGGTGACAAAAACTCTAGGAAGGCTGGCACTTAAAGGATTAAAGGGATTGGCCATCCAATAAAAAAAACAAAAGGATACTCACCTTATGTCCCCCACAGCTGATCCTGCGATTTGGTGAGTTGCTGATCGTGGGCTAGGAGCAATCAGCTGCACGGGACAAAAGATGAGTACCCTTTTGGTTTTTTTATTGGAACTAAAGGACAAGTATCATTTGAAACCTCTGAAAATGTTCTGTTCTTACTACTTATTACAGACCTTGGAAAAAGAAACATTTCACCAATATACCAAAAACTTCCTTCTGTACTTTTTTTTCCCACTTGAAAGTCACAAAACTTGCTGAGTCAGCAGAAATCACTATAAATGGTAGGCACAGAACTGGCACTTATCACATGTGAGAGATTGTGATGTGTGGATTTGAAGAAACAGCTTTGTGAGCAGACACTTACTGCACACAATCCTCCTGTCAGGAGATGACAAGCCCTCACCCAGTCTCATGACTTTCAAGTGGGGGGAAAGTACAGAATGAAAGATTTTTTTTAAATAAAATATATTGGTGAAATGTTTCTTTTTCCAAGGTCTATAATATAGGAACATCACATTTTCAGAGGTTTCAAATGATACTTGTCCTTTAGTTCCAATAAAAAAAACAAAAGGGTAGCCACAAAACCAGGGATTTTGACTAGCCCAGGTGTTTTTCTGCGCCCAGCTATGTGAAACCCACCAGATCACCCAGTACAACTTACCTCTTCCCAGTTTCAGAGATGTTTGCAAATGGCAAATGGCTCTGAGAGGCTTCAATAGGGAGTGAGAGTGGCCGCATACCCAGTGATGTGCGCCCTCCTGCCCCAGCATATCTGAATGTCTGGGGCAGCAGCTTAAGGATGCATGGGATACAGCCACTCTCGCTCCCCATTGTAAACAATCAGAGCCATTTGCTGAATTACAAAGCTGCGGCAAATAGCTCTGATTGGACCAGAGCCCGCGCATGCGCCATTGGACTGGGGTAAGGTGAGTGAATACCGGCAACCTGGGGGGTTTCACACCAGGGAAAGACCAGCGCCCTGGGTTTTGTAACTTTAAGTTCTAACCAGAAATACAAAATTCAAATACATAATTAATATTCTTGCCTTGACCTTCTGTTTAACCCCTGTGCAGACTCACCTGTGCTGAGCCTCTGCTGGGTCAGTAGATGGAATTGTCAAACACTCATCATGGCCATGAAAAAACCTTACAACATGTCCACCAAGGAGATACCCTAAAATAGAAGAACAATATAAAAACAGATTTACATTGTATTCCTCATCCATTACTATATCAAATTGTGGTAGCGACTGCAACAGATCAATCACTGCCCTTGTTATCAAGTGATGGTGTGCCCAAATGGAGGAGGCCCCATGGTGGGAGCCCTGGTTTGCCCCTCCTTTAATCCATCCCAGACCAGATTAACAGGCCGATTCAGTAATAGCGCCAGGTAGCGACAGATGAGCGCCAGTAGCGTGATTTTCACAGCGCCCGCTAGTATTCGCTGTGCTTGGCCGTTGTTCGGTTGTTGACAGCGACTCAGTCGGTGTGCGGTAATGTTGAATACGGGGTTAGGAGTCGCTGTTTGACAGGTTCCGCGCTGTATTGGAGCGCCTGACAGCAAATGGTCATAGCGAACGGCTCCCAGCATATTCATTAACAAATCACGCTCAAAAAATTCTCGCGCTGTGAAAAGCTTGTTTAAACCCCAGAGCGCTGGCGGCGATGGCTTGAAAGTAGTTTTTAACCCCCAAACATCCATATTTTTTGATTAAAAAATTAAACAAGTTTTTCTAAACATTTTGTAATATGAATACATTAATATCAGACCTATAATATCAATTCTGCACAATTTTTTTTTTTTTTTTTTACCTTAAAAAAATATCTAACATTGCCGAAGTGGTCACAGAATTTTTGACATTTAAAAAAAAAAAAAAAAAAAAAATTAATAACAATTAAATATGAAGATTTAAAGATTGCTCCATTGAAATGCATTGGAGAGCACCAGGTAGCGAGAGGTCATACCTGGCGCTGTGATGGGATTAGCAGCGGCGCTGTTCGTTGCAGTCCGCTACATGATCAATCCCGCGCTAGCTGATGCTCTCGCCGGCGCTAGCCTTATTTAGCGTGATAAATGCGTGATTGTGTCCGCCGCCTGGCGTTCTGAAGTCGGTAGCCGCCAATAGCTGGCGATACCTGGCGCTAGTGAGACACTACCTGGCGCTATCCCTTGATAAATAAGGTCCTAAGTGTAATTTTAGCCCCTGGACAGATAACCTAGGCGCCTCTTCCATAGGTAACTGTAAATCTGTCACTACAAGAGGTGAAGGCAATGTAAATATATTAATGGCTGTTTACAGTAAGTTCATACAGTTTATACACTGCTGTTTTTTCTTGGTCTCTCCATATTCCTAGTGTATTTGACCCAAACACTGTGCACTCTTTGATGTACTTTTTGGTTTCAAAAATGTTTTATTTATTTCATAGCATTATGTCATAGCATTTGGCATTATTAGTTGTTAATCTATCTTGCTGTGGCCAATATTTCTACTTTATTAACCCAAAACTAAAAAGGGGTCTGTGTCTTCTTTCTTGCGTAAGCATAGGGTTTACTATAATGGTGCTAGGTGAAAAAAAAGATTCTGATTCAGATTTTAACTCTTCCATTTGCAGCTGGGAACTCAGTACATGCTGTGTGTTAGCTTTGTGCTTATCATTATTTCCAGGCCCTCTCCAGACCTGTACCCCATTCATTTGATGTTCTTATTATTCCATAATATATATATATATATATATATATATATATATATATATATATATATATTGTGGAGATTAGCTCTGGTAGGCGACCGGATGTCAGCAGTATAGAGGCGGAGGCAAACAGTTCAAAGTAAAGTCTGTGTTTATTTCACACAAAAATCCACAAAAACATATGTCCATACAGGTTACATCACCTTTTCAGGAAACCGCAGCATAAATGATTCAGTCAGGCAAACAGCTTTCACAGGAGATTTCAGCCAGGCTCACAGAGTCTCACTCCCATGTGAGCTCTAGACAAAGGACAGGCCACAGCTGATTCCCCAGGCTATTTAAACAGCCCGCAAAACCCGGACCTGGGTAGTGGGATGGAGTCCCACCCTGCTCTACTCCATCCCAGTAAAGCCGTCCCAGGTTAGCCTTTCGGCTACTCTAAAGCAACAGCAGCAAACTGCCACCAGCAGCTGATGCTGGAAATCAGACTACACGGCTTTACTGCACCAATGCCAGGTACATTGGTGCTACATACCTGCCGTCAATAACGGCCCCTGGCACCTTACCACATACCCCCCCCCCCTTTGTTCAACCCTGAGGGGGTGGACACATGCCAAACAATGTGCTCGGGACAGGGCATCCGCGTTACCCAATAATCGTCCCGCTCTGTGCTCTACTGTAAACTTGAAGTTTTGTAATGACAAGAACCATCGGGTGACCCTGGCATTCCTGTCCTTAGCCTGGCACATCCACTTGAGGGGAGAGTGGTCCGTAATCAGCCGGAACCTTCCCCCCAGCAAGTAGTAGCGAGGAGACTCCAGGGCCCATTTAATGGCCAAACACTCCCTCTCCACTATACTATACCGGGTCTCCGCGGGTGTTAATTTGCGACTCATGTAGACAACGGGGTGCTCCTCCCCGTTGACTTCCTGAGACAGTACAGCACCAAGACCTACCTCGGAGGCATCGGTCTGCACTATGAACTCCCTCTTAAAGTCGGGTGTCACCAACACCGGAGACCCACACAGGGCAGACTTCAAAGCGGAGAACGCTTTTTCGGCCTGTTCATTCCACTTCACCATGACAGACTTGCGTCCCTTTAACAGGTCTGTCAATGGTGCCGCTAGGGTGGCAAAATTGGGAATGAACCGCATATAATATCCCACCAATCCCAGAAATGACTTTACTTGGAGGGTGGTGTTAGGACGTGGCCAGTTACGGATGGCTTCTAGTTTGTTGACCTGGGGCTTGACCACTCCTCGCCCAATCACATAGCCCAGGTATTTTGTCTCTTCTAGGCCTAAAGCACATTTTTTCGGGTTTGCCGTCAACCCAGCCTTCCTGAGGGAATCCACTACGGCCTGGACTTTGGGTAGGTGACTTTCCCAATCCGTGCTATGGATAATTATATCGTCCAGATATGCCGAAGCATACCGACGATGTGGCCTGAGGACAATATCCATTAACCTTTGGAACGTAGCGGGAGCGCCGTGTAACCCAAAGGGTAATACCTTGTATTGGAACAGTCCCTCTGGTGTGATAAAGGCTGTTTTCTCCTTGGCAGCCTCAGTCAAGGGCACCTGCCAGTACCCTTTTGTGAGGTCCAAAACCGAAAAGTACCTGGCTTGGCCTAGTTTCTCAATGAGTTCATCTACCCGGGGCATAGGGTAGGCATCAAACTTGGAAACTTCATTAAGTTTGCGGAAATCGTTACAGAACCGCAACGTACCATCGGGCTTGGGAATCAAGACTATGGGGCTGGCCCACTCACTCTTTGATTCTTCAATCACATCTAACCGGAGCATTTGCTGCACTTCCTCCGCGATAGCTTGTCGCCGGGACTCAGGTACCCGGTAAGGCCTCAACCGGATCTTGACCTGAGGTTCCGTGACAACATCATGTTGGATGACCGAAGTGCGCCCAGGGAGTTCTAAAAACACGTCTGTGTTTCTGATAATAAACTCCCTGGCTTCCTGAGTCTGTTTAGAGGAGAGGTTGTCGCCAGTTTTCACCTCGACTACTGCTTCTCTAATAACAGACCGAGGGATGGGAAGCTCCACCCCCACCATACCTGGTCGGGGACTGTCACCCCCAGGGGTCTCCCTGTCTTTCCATAGTTTCAGCAGGTTTACATGGTACACCTGCTCTGGCTTCCTCCGCCCAGGCTGATGTACCTTGTAAGTCACTTCCCCAACTTTTTCAATGACCTCATAGGGACCCTGCCACCTAGCTAGAAATTTACTGTCCACCGTGGGTACCAGAACCACAACTCTGTCACCGGGGTTAAAGTTCCGTACCCTGGCTTGCCGATTATAAATCCTGCTTTGGGCCCGCTGCGCTGCCTCCATGTGTTCTCTGACAAGCGGCAAGACGGTCTCTATCCGTTCCTGTAGGTGAGTCACGTACTCTACCACACTTTTGTGGGGTGTGGGTTGCTGTTCCCAGGCCTCCTTGGCTATATCCAACAGGCCCCGTGGATGTCGACCGTATAAGAGTTCGAAGGGCGAGAATCCCGTAGAGGCCTGGGGCACCTCTCGCACTGCGATCATCAGATAGGGCAGCAGCAAGTCCCAATTCTTCCCATCCTTGGCGACCACCCTTTTTAACATGGTCTTTAAAGTTTGATTAAACCGTTCTACTAGGCCGTCTGTTTGCGGGTGGTAAACGGATGTCCGCAACTGTTTCACCTGCAGCAGTTTACAGAGCTCTTTCATTACTTTCGACATAAACGGGGTACCTTGATCGGTCAGGACCTCTTTAGGCAGACCTACTCTGGAAAACATTTCCATAAGCTCCTTAGCAATGAGCTTGGCAGAGGTGTGACGCAGGGGCACTGCCTCAGGGTACCGCGTGGCATAATCCAAGATCACCAGAATATGTTGGTGCCCTCTAGCGGACTTTGGCACTAGACCCACTAGATCCATGGCAATCCGCTCAAAGGGTACCTCAATAACTGGGAGAGGAACTAAGGGACCACGGTAATGAGGCTGAGGGCTGGTCATCTGACATGTTGGGCAGGACTCACAATATCTCTCCACCTCCTTGTACACACTGGGCCAGTAGAATCGTTGTAAAACGCGGTCCAGAGTTTTCTGCTGGCCTAGGTGTCCACCCAGAACATGTTGGTGGGCCAAATCCAACACCAACTTGCGATATGGATTGGGTACCACCAATTGTTCCACCACCTCTTCACGTACCTTGTTTACTCGGTACAACATTTCCTGGTGAACCACAAAGCGAGGAAACTGTAACTCCGCCCCTGGCTGTTGTGGTTCACCTTCCACCTCAAGAACATTCTCCCAGGCCCGAGACAGGGTCGGGTCCTGGTGTTGAGCGGTACCAAAGTTAATTGTGGAGACATGGAGATCTGCCAACTCTGGACCTGTTGCCAACTCTTCCACATCTCCAACCATAACATTTAGTGGGGTTGACTCCCCCTCCATTTTAGGGACAGGCACCTCTTCCACGGTGCCTCCTGATTCCGGTTCCCAGGGCACCGGGGTCTCCCCTGAGTAGGGCCAGTCTATTGGGGACACACCCGCCTCGCGGGTTTCCGGAACTGCCAACTTGGCCCACAGTGACCGGAACCCTGGAAAGTCTCTCCCAATAATCAGTTCATACGGGAGTTTAGCGGCGACAGCGACTTCATGTTTCCAGCTGCCGGAGACGGTGGTGAGAGACACTTGTGCTGTGGCATAGTCTCTCAAGTCCCCATGAATGCACAAAACCCCGGTTTTCCGCCCAGTGTACTCATCGGGCAGTACTAAGGCGGGTCTTGCCAGGGTAACCATACTCCCTGAGTCCAAAAGGGCCACAGCCAGGGTGTCTCCCACTTTCACCTGACAGAGGTGACTTTGCCCCACAAGCTCAGGGACACCGGCAGCACACAGCCTCCTGGCATACATGGAAGGGCGGTAACCAAAGTTCACGTCCATGGGCTCCCCCTGGTGGGGACAATTGGCTCTGATATGTCCCGGCTCCTTACATCCCCAACACAACACTTGGGCAGGGACTTTGGGGGGTAGGTCCTGAGAGGGTTTAGGGGACGCCACTCGCCTGAGCTGGGGCGGGGACCTCCGGGGTTTCCCCGAATCCCTCCTCATGGAGCCGCCTTGCAAGTTCCTGGTGGCCTCATATCGCTCCACTAGGTCCACCATCCCTAGTGCGTTGTCAGGGGATACCTGGCCAACCCAGTGCTGAAGAGGGTGCGGTAAAGCCCTCCAAAAAATGTCCGCCAGCAAGCGGTCCAACATGGCAGTGGGGCTTAACAACTCCGGCTGCAGCCATTTTTGCAGCAGGTGCAGCAGTTTATAATACTGGGGTCGGGCGGGCTCTGCCGACTGGTAGCTCCACTGATGCACCCGCTGAGCCCGAACCCACACATTCACCCCCAGTCTCGCCAGTATCTCACCCTTCAGAGTCGGGTAGTCAGCGGCTTGGTCCTCTGGGAGATCAAACAACACCTGCTGGGGTCCAGACGCCAGAAATGGAGCGATGACATCAGCCCACTGGTCATGCGGCAACTTCTCCCTTGCAGCCACCTTTTCAAACACCGCCAGGTAAGTCTCAACGTCATCTGAAGGGGTCATTTTTGTGAGCGCCGAGCGGACAGCTTTCCGGGCATCAGGAATACTTTTGGGCGCACCTGCAGCTTGCAGCGCCATCACATGTTGCAAAAACAGCTGGTTGGTCTCCTGCTGCTGCCTGTTGGTCTCATGCTGCTGCCTGTTGGCCTCCACGAGCGCTTTCACGACCGCCTCCATTTTGTCTGCAGTCCCAGGTAGCAGCCTGGCAGGTTTAATATAGGACATGCACAACAAAAAACTTTTTCGTCGATTGCTCCCAGCAACGGCCTCACTGCTGTGCTCGCATCCTCCACCAAATGTGGAGATTAGCTCTGGTAGGCGACCGGATGTCAGCAGTATAGAGGCGGAGGCAAACAGTTCAAAGTAAAGTCTGTGTTTATTTCACACAAAAATCCACAAAAACATATGTCCATACAGGTTACATCACCTTTTCAGGAAACCGCAGCATAAATGATTCAGTCAGGCAAACAGCTTTCACAGGAGATTTCAGCCAGGCTCACAGAGTCTCACTCCCATGTGAGCTCTAGACAAAGGACAGGCCACAGCTGATTCCCCAGGCTATTTAAACAGCCCGCAAAACCCGGACCTGGGTAGTGGGATGGAGTCCCACCCTGCTCTACTCCATCCCAGTAAAGCCGTCCCAGGTTAGCCTTTCGGCTATTCTAAAGCAACAGCAGCAAACTGCCACCAGCAGCTGATGCTGGAAATCAGACTACACGGCTTTACTGCACCAATGCCAGGTACATTGGTGCTACATACCTGCCGTCAATAACGGCCCCTGCCACCTTACCACAATATATATATATATATATATATATATAAAATAGGTTACTGGTTAAGAATTGTAACTGTGACATTTATGACACACATATGACACTGATCAATGTGCGTCATAGCTAGACCCTTAGGCCATTGAGCTCAGCATGATAAGAATAAGACAAAGGGGACTTGCCACAGTTGCTGTCAGTGTTAATAGCAGGTCTGACGTTTCAGACCATTTAGCTGAGGCTGTACTTCAGGCGTACACACAGTGCCTCACCACCAAAGGAACAGAAAACTATGAATACAGCTATATCTTCAGTGCTCCAAAACCATGCCAAAAATAGAAGGTCATTTATCTTGAAGCCAAAAAACAAAAATGAATAATTGTCATTTGATATTCAGTTTGGATCAGCTAATGCTGTTATCGTAGCTCTTGGATCACAAGTGTATATTGAACATTTGATTTTTTTATATAAAGTTTGCATATTTGATATAATGAAATCTAAAAGAAAAAGACATGCAGAGGCATAAACAGGTTAAAGCAGACCTGACAACTATGTGCCAACTGGCAAGCAAGGTCTAGAACTTGGAAGCACTGAAATTAGGACATAACACTTTTCCTTCTGGAGCTCTGTACAACATTGGATCAGTAAACAGCTGCACACTGCAATGCCTCATGCCTCCCATTAAAGGCTATGGGGCTGATTGTGATTCAAAGTTAGCATGGACTCCTGAGGGCCTCCATTCACTGTGTTCTTAGCAGATAGTTGAGGGTCAATCCACCCCATTATTAAATGATAGACGCAGCCCAGTTCAGTACATCAGTGAAGGGGTTGGGTCAAACACATTGGAAATATGAATAATACACCAGCGCATAAACTTTACTGTAAGAAGACAGGAATGCTTTTAGCTCCTGTAAAAAGGAGAGCGACTGACCTACAGTTACTTATGGGGGAGGCCACTAGCGATATTACACATACCTTCTTCCACACTGCTCCCGGAGCATGTAGGATGGACATTCCAAAGCGTTTGCATAAAGGAAGCATCCACCTGAATATTGCCCATTCCATTGGATACCGAGAGATGCTGTGTGTAAAAAAAAAAAAGACAAATATTTGTATATGGAAATCTATATGGAGTATAGTTTAAGTCTAAGCTGCATAATCACTTATCCAGGTTAGAAGACTGAGATCCTTTCAAAATGAAGAAGTTGAATTTCAACAGAATGGGTTAAACCTGTCATCCATGCCTTAGCCAATCAGATGATTAGCAAGCTGGAATAAGGAAGTCATAGAAACATAGAAGGTTGACGGCAGAAGAAAACCATATGGTCCATCTAGTCTGCCCTTATGTATATACTGTATGTACTCTTTATCTTAGGATAGATGTGTGCTTATCCCAAGCATGTTTAAATTCACTGATTGTCTGTCGACTTTTCAACAACTTGTTTCAAGCATCTACTACTCTTTCTGTAAAATGATATTTTCTAACATTGCTCCTGATCTTTCCCCCAACTAGTTTTAGTTTGTTCCCCTTGTTCTATCATTAAGTTTCTTCTTAAAAACACTTTCCTCCTGAACTTCATTGAATCCTTTCACATATTTAAAGGTCTCAGTCATGTCTCCTCTCTCCCTTCTTTCCTATAGACTGTAAAAATTGAGTTCTTTAAGTCTCTCCTGATAAGTATTAAGTCCTTCCACCATTTTTGTTGCCCGCCTTTGGACCCGTTCTATTTGAATAATGTATTTTTGCAGGTAAGGTCTCCAGAACTGCACACAGTATTCTAGCTGTGGCCTTACCAGGGCTCTATACAGCGGCATCACAACCTCCCTCTTCCTACTGGTGATGCCTCGAGCTATGCAGCCGAGCTTCCTGCTTGATTTTCCTACTGCCTGGCTACACTGTCCACTCATCTTACAGCTATCACTACTCAGTATCCCTAAATCTCTTTCTTCCGAGGTCGTGGCTAACACAGTTCTGCCCATATGGTACTCTGAGTGGTCTCTGATATGTAATTTAAATCACCACTTTGTTGCTAAGCTAAGGTAAACACATTGTTGCTATGGAAAACTACTTTCTTTTATAACACAGAGTTACAAGCAAATAGAAAATAAAAAAAAAAATAACAGATAAGCTTAGCACATCATTTTGGCACACAATAATAGAAAATTGTAAAAATGCCATCGGGGGGTAGAATTACCCTCTAAGAAAAGTTACTTACAAGGTATCTTTCTGAAGACACACTGACTAAAATCAGATCATCCCCAATTCGGACTTTCTCTCCTTCTGATCTCTGTTTGGATGCAGGATGTATCGTCCACCAACAGGCTTCTCCTGGTATCATTGAAAAGGTTCACAATATTACTTCTCCAGAAAATACATCATTTCACAAAACACTTCGAACTAAGCAAATTGAACTCAAGCAACATACGTTCAAATCTTCCTATCCTAAATTTGTGTTCCTGGTAGAAATACTACTCCAGTGAGAACTATTAAGACACACCTGCACCCTAAAAGCAAGGACTTTAAAATTTACCTTCAGCTCCCTGCTGCCTCATCTGGAGGCAATTGTCTACAGTTCTGTAGCAGCGATGCATATGGGCTACCTGCTTGGTAACTATGCTGATGACTCCAGTAAACCATGACATTCCCAGTGACAAAGCTGCATTGTGAATCCCCGTGAAAGAGATCAGTTTGTGTGTTTTTAAAGCAAGATGCTGAACCAAAACTAAACCATTCACAGCTATAACCCCACCCCCTCTACTTTATCCCACTCTCCTCTCCTCCGTATATGTGATGCTTCTGAGTCAAGATGGCGGCGCCCATACCCTAGAGTCCTGAACTGAGTTGCAGCCCAGTGGGGGAACGAGTAATAAGTAAGTGACTAAAAACTTAAAATATATATGATGCTAGGGAATTGTTTTTTAAGGGTTTGGGCTTTTCAATAAATCATGCTGAAGGGACGGTTTAAAGAGCTCAGTGCCTGCTAAACCTTGCCAAGCAATAACCAAGGCATCTACTTTCTATGCCTTGCTATACCTTTACTCTATACCTTATATTTCTATATATCTCTGATCTGATGATTAGAAGCATAAACTGATTTTGCACTACTGTATATCTGATCTTGCAACACATTGCATACAGCATTTGGAAATGGTTTAATTTTAGTTCATATTTTGAAATTCTCAACATCTCCTCATGTACAAAAACCCTGCATTTAATGATGTGTCTTAAAGCCTAGTACAGTAAATCTTGCAGTACAAGTACCATTTTTGTACTTAGTTGTCCATAAAGGGACACCGAGCAATCATGAATGGGTTAACTAGTAGCTGGAAGGTGGGACTAGAGCAGGAGTGAACTGTAATTCAGGCCATAGACAACTTGGCAAAGTTGTGCAGTGTCCCTGTATGAACAACTAAGGGAAAACATCTTACAAGGTAAGTACAAAAATGGTATTTTCTCTGTCAGGTTGTCCATACAGTGACACCGAGCAGTTGCGAATGGTATGTACAAAGCAGTCCCAGAGGGGTGGGAATAATCGCACAGCATAAGCCTGAACAAAATATGCAACAAGAGCTCAGCGCCACCAGGTCAGAAACTATGCGCACTGAGGTGATGGCCACCCAAAAAAGACCTTCAGGGATAACAAAAACAAGAAGTTTTCAGTTATCTGCTCAAAGACAGGTCTATGCAAGGTCGAAGGGACCAAACTGAGGTCCCAGAATGTTGCAGGTGCCTTGGGGGGGGGCCAACATGTGCTGTCCCCTGCATAAAGGTGCAGGCCAAGGAGTTCTCTGCAGTGAAGCATTGAAAGAGAATAGATAGAGTCAACACCTGGCCCTTGAGGGTGCTCAACTGGTCAAACCTCATCTAGATCCTTCTGCAAGAAGTCCAAAATGCGAGGGACAGAGGATCATCTAGGAGAATGCTTGTGTAATTCGCACCAGCCGAAGTAGGCCTACCATGTCCGATAATAGATTCTGGCAGAGGAAGTCTTTATGGCCTGAATCAAGGCGGTAATTACTCGTGGGGAAAGCCC
The DNA here is from genome assembly GCA_027917425.1 of Gastrophryne carolinensis. Classification (NCBI taxonomy): domain Eukaryota; kingdom Metazoa; phylum Chordata; class Amphibia; order Anura; family Microhylidae; genus Gastrophryne; species Gastrophryne carolinensis. The sequence goes on along the minus strand of CM051244.1, from coordinate 114,445,940 downwards.
TCTATCCTGAAGCACCTTGGACTCAATCGCCACACCGTCAAAGCCCGCAATAGCCCTTGTGACAACAGATCCAGCCAGTCCGGAAGCCAGGGAAGCTGGAAGCTCACTCCTGATCTAGTCCCGCCTTCTGGCTACTAGTTAAAGAGATACTGCAGGCAAAGGTAATTGTTACACCATTGCGTCGGGCTACATTTGGTACTGTCATAAACTGTTTTCCGTTTTTCCAGGGTTTACAGGTTCAGCAAATGACATTCTCTTTTTCATCCTGTCCCCTAATGGACAGAATTGTTGGTCCCTCCCTCCCTCCCCGCCCCTCCCTCTGCCCCTCCTCGCCCCTCCCTCTGCCCCTCCTCTTCCAGATTCATCACATTGATGATTATTATGCAGCTTCGCAGATCCAAGGGCCATACCCACTTTTTTCAGAAGAGAAATCATGAGGTGAGCCTACATACCCCGATATCTCGGCCATTTCTTCTTCAATTTAAAAATGACAAACAGTGTAGGACAGTGACAAATGTAGCCTGATGCAATTGTATAACAATAACCTTTGCCTGCAGTAGCACTTTAACCTATTCATGACTGCTCGGTTTCCCTGTATGGAGTACTATAAGGAAGATACATTTGGATATACAATAGAAGATACATTGGAAAACGAATGCATATGAGGACTAACTATAGTAAGAAAAGGTTTATGACTTCATGTCAACCAAAATCAGAGATGTACATAGGGTTTACAACGCCCCATAGTAAAAGTCACTAAGAAGCTCCCCTCCTAAAAAGGATATACTGTACTTACTAATGCTATAGACAGCTGTTGGGCCCGGGGCAGCTCCCTTCTTGTCCAGGATGTCCAGTCTGCAGTGTTGGCAGCGAGCGGCAGGGGTCAGGGCCGTAGGCTAAACAGGATGGAACTAGGATATCAGCACCAGTGTTCCAAGCACACAGCATGGGGGGTTGACAAGATGCTGGCATCTTAGTTCGGTCCTGTGAAATTTACGGCCTTGACTCCCACTTCCTACAAACAACACTCCAATACTGGATACTGTGTCGGCACCCCGGGCAGACAATGGACACACCTCTGTGGTGCCCCACAGGACTTGCAAGATGGGGGAGGCAGCTTGCACTGGGCCCTCTTCTTCAATGGGCCCAGTATCAGCTGCCTTCATATTGTGTACAGACCTGTACAAAATGAAGAAAGACATAAGAGAATATGTGCACCTGTTGCTGTATCCCGCAGTCCAACATCAAATGCAAGTTTGTCTGTGAGGGATCTGGATGTTGTCAAACATGTCAGGTACTGTAAGACAACAATAAGAGAAAGTGTAGCATTAAACTTATTGCCCCAATTCATATACAGTAGATCTAAACCCTCCCTGGCGATTTTATGCAAGGTAAGGTCCAGGACCTTAAAGAAGTCCTGCTGCCTGATACTCACCTCCTCTGGGATCATTCCAAGGCAGCAGTGGTGCAGCCTATCAGGCTTGCATGGCTGGAGTAATGTGCATGGACCAATCACCAGGATGCTGACTGGTCCCTGCCTTGGGGGGGCGTCCCGATGCCGGATCCCCCCTGTGTGAAACCCCCCAGATCGCCCACTTTCACTCACCTTTCCCACAGCGCACGCGTGGGCGCTAGTCAAATCAGTGCTTAATACGTGCATACTAATAAGCGGCTGATTTAAACTTTGCGCTGGAATAGGTGCGTCTGCAGCTCCCCTGTGAAGTGCGCGCTCCTATGTTCCCGGCCTATTTGAATGGTTGGGTGCGGGGAGCGTGCACAGCTGCAGAGAAGCCGGGGATGCAGTCCCGGCGAGGTTTCACACATCGGGGAATCTGATATAGAATATCCCGGGGGGCAGGCTAGCAGCCGAGCCTGATTCCAGACCGACTGCAGGGGTGATTGGTCCACTTTAAAGTCCAGGCACACACTAACATCCCCCCACTTTATCTCCCTTGTGAAAAGTGTAAAATAAGCCTTTCAGAGCCCCGCAGTGTAAAATAAGCCTTTCAGAGCCCCGCAGTGTGGACCCCCCCAGAATACCGAGCTAACTCACCTTTCCTCAAGCCAAGGGCACAGACTTGGCCTCTCATCCAATCAGCTTCTCCCACCATGCATATTAATGTTCGGTTAGAGTAGAGTGGCACATGGCATCACTTCCTCCCTTTTGCTGTGCACTGCCATGCGCAGCCATTCAGTTGAAAAGTGAGTGATGCCGGTGACGCCCATGCATCCACCGTGGGGTCCGGGGAAAGATGAGTTTACTGTGCGTCCTGGGGGGTTTCACATAGAGAGGCATCCCAGTTCGTAATGCCACGGGGGAAGGTGAAATAATATATTGGTTACTTTTGGTCAGTTGTCTTTTGTGGTGAGGGGGTGACTGGGCTCCTTCCTGCACCTAGTGTGAAGGTCTTGTAAGTGCGAGGCAGAACTAAAACAAGATTTGAACAGTCCAGGTAATGCAAAGCATTCTCCAAATACCACATGAACTACAAAACCTCAGCATAGTGCTGGCTTACATTGCATTTGAACCTGGCTTACTCACCATTCCACTAAACGAATGTCTAAGTAAGATAGCATGGCCATAGAGTAAAGTTCGGTGCCCGCCTCCTTGTGATGCCTGTCATACGATAATAAAAGAGAAAAGCAGGTTATCAATAAGCACATTCAAAATTCTGAAATAAAGGAATAAGCAAGTCCAGGAAATATATTGGATGGTTGTTTTTTTGGAATAGGAAACAATATATTTTAGACACTGTATATTTAAACTTGACAGCAACATCTCATAATGCATTTTGCATACCAGTTTATTACACATTGAACAATACACAAAAAGGAGACAAGCATCTTCACACATTCTACAAAGGACAATGCCTCAAATCCATAAAACATGCAGCAGACCTGGAACGATCAGACTACATATCAAGCACACTCAGGAACACAGAACAAAACAACGATATAAGAGGACGGGGAACTATTGCTTCTCATTAAAGAAGGTTTACTTTATATCGGCCCCATCTCATATGCAATTTGGTTTCATCTTTGAACTACTTGATATGTAGTCAGGCCAATCATGTTTTCAAGGCAGGGTTATTTTATTTCTTTGGATTGGATTTTAACCCTTACCTTCCTGGAAAACTTCTTGGAAGCATTAAAAGAGTACAAATATAAATGTAGGCGACAACAACAATCACTACATTGCAAAATAGCATTAATACCAGTGATCGGGGATCTTCAGAGTTCATCTTGCTATACAGGAATGTGAATATAAGGTCAGAGAATAACTGTATGACATGCGGCACAGAAACTAAAAATAAGAGGCTTATTAATTATTATTTGTGCAGGGGGCACTCGAGCGCCTCGTCCGAGATGCTCAGCAGAGGCTGCACCACAGCGACGGCTTCAGGCTGGCAGCGCAGTTAGTGCTCTAGCAAAATCTAGTGTCGGCCACGAGAGCTGCAAGCTAACAAAATTTATGAGAAAAATACCAAGCGATCGAAGAGGCGCTCAAAAAAAGGGAATTCAGGCACACAGCGCCTGTTGGATTCCCAGTGCTTTATTTTTTAGGTTTTTAAAATGAAAAATGGGAATTGCAATAGGGACATTAGACATACATGACATATCTTTCTCAATGCCCAAATCTCAAGTTTGCAGCACAAAAAATGCTAAAAATGCATATAAAAATAATCACAACCAGTCCAAGGATCCCATGACATATGCACCAGCCCCCCCTAAATTTTTTTTTTTTAAATTCTACTAAAATGCTTAAATAATTGTAACCATCCCAGCCCATTGAAATGTATGGGATAAGGCCACACAGTGTAGGGTGAGCGCCTGGTCCTATCTGGCACTATAGGGAACTCAGCGCTGGCACTCATCCCATCACTGGCACTGATGATAGATGGGACACTACCTGGCACTATCACAGGCGCTGTGGATTTTTGACTTGATAAATGCACCTTTTTCACTGGGACCTGACACTCACCTGACACTCATCTGGCACTACATGGCCTTAGCCTTTCTTAAATAACCCCCCTAGGGTCTGATTCATCAGGCACTTGTGCCAGACAATGCCATTTCAGTGCAAATTAGAGTAGTGCCAAATCTGATTTCTAAATTTCTCAGCATATTGCTGTATACATGTTATTTTTCACTACTCCAATTTGCACCGATGTGGCCCTGTCTGACATAAGTGCTTGATAAATCAGGCCCTAAAGCTTTAGTATTGTAATGGCAGATACCCTGACATTGGTGGATATGGCCTACACATCTATGATACAGAGGCTATAAACCTTCCAGGGGCAAAACATGAGGTAGACAGAAAGGAGAATAGGAGAGGGTGTTAGAAGAAGAATAAGTGACTTCCAGCACAGTTTGGGTAATAGTGCTGGGACTACATCCCGCCCAGTTAGTCCAAAAAGCACTGCAGCCAATTAGGAAGTCTTCCTGTGCTCCGTTTGGCCAGTCCGTTCCTGGTCAGAAATACTAAATCTAAGCAGTCAACAGCCTGTTGCAAGAATGGTCTGAAGATAAAAAACTTCATGAATATGCCGAATTTTATAATTGTATGTCCTGCTCAAAAAATACCAGCCAAGCTTGTTTTTTTCTTTTACTGGAGGAAAGTAGAATCAAATAATGTACCATACTGATATTAAAGGGGAGGACTGCTTAGCTTTAACGACCTGTCCCCAGAGCCAGCCCATGCTGGAATAACCACTAATTGTTGTAATTCCTCTACTGTGTGTAGATGATTTTATCCATCATACAATGCTTGCAGGAGATTTTAAAATAGATAATGCTACTGTCTTCCCTATCCCGCTTTTTCTTTCTTAGTAGCCTAAAACAGGCTTAGCCTGAAATTTTTTTTTTATGTAGGGTGTATAAGACGTCCATTGAAATGTATGGGAGAGCGACAGGTAATACCAACGGCCTTATTTATCAAGGGCTAGCGCCAGGTAGTGTCTGACGAGCGCCAGGTACCGCCAGCTAACGGCGGCTACCGAATCAAGTACGCCCGGCGGCGGTCACAATGACGCATTTATCACGCTAAATGAGGCTAGCGCCGGCGAGAGCGTCAGCTAGCGCGGGATTCATCATGTAGCCGACTGCAACGAACAGCGCCGCTGCTAATCCCACCACAGCGACAGGTATGACCTGGCGCTCCCTGGCGTGGTCCAATGCATTTCAATGGAGCAATCTTTAAATAATCATAATTAATTGCTATTAATGTTTTTTTTTTTTTTTTTTTTTTAATGTCAAAAATTCTGTGACCACTTCTGCAATGTTAGGTTTTTTTTAAGTAAAAAAAAAAAAAAAATTGTGCAGAATTGATATTACAGGTCTGATATTCATGTATTCATATTACAAAATGTTTAGAAAAACTTGTATAATTTTTACATTAAAAAAAAAAGGTTGTTTGGGGGTTAAAAACTACTTTACACACATCGCCGCCAGCGCTCTGGGGTTTAAACAAGGAATTCACAGCGCGAGAAATTTTTGAGCGTGATTTGTTAATGAATCTGCAGCAAGCCGTTCGCTCTGGCCATTCGCTGTCAGGCGCACCCATACAACGCGGAACCTGTGAAACAGCGACTCCTAACCCCGTATTCAACATTACCGCACACCGACTGAGTCGCTGTCAACAAGCAAACCCCGGCCAAGCACAGCGAATACTAGCCGGCGCTGTGAAAATCACGCTACTGGCGCTCATCTGTCGCTACCTGGCGCTATTAATGAATCGGCCTCCCCGTGCTCTGGAAGCTAGAGCGCCGGCGGTATACGCTGAGCCATCTGTGATGATAAATCAGATGCTACATGGCGCTGTTAGAGTCGCTCACCGAAATCGCTTTGATAAATGTGGTATTGCGTACAGCGCGCGGCGTTCACCGTAAGGGCATCCATCACCTTATTAAAAGTTTGTGTTTTAAACCCATAGGAAAAAAGGCCACATTATAAACATAAACCAAAAAGCTTTAGCTGCTTACTTCACTGTAACAAAAAATATGCAACTTGATTAGTGAGCTTGACAATAATTAATTTTTGAATAAGAATTAAAAAATCATGTCAAAAGTTTCAAGAGGTAGTTAACAGGAGTTATCACAAGTGAAGTCTTATTTATTTAAACCGGACCAACACCCATTTTAAAAAACAGACTTTAAACACACCGCCTCCTGCGCTCTGGGCTTCAGATTTTTTTTCCGCGCCAGAGTTGTGTGAAGCTTTTTTTTTTTCTTGAATATGTTGTGAGTCGGTCGCAATGAGCAGTCGCTACCATGCGCTCCCATACAGCGATGTACTGGTCAAATAGCGACCCGCGGCCGAGCACTGCGACTACTAGCGGGCACTCTGAAAATGCCTGCTACAGACGCTCATCTGTCGCTACCTGCCGCTAATGATGAATCAGCCTCTAAGTTTCTGGTGTTCATTTGCTCTATTACTGGTACTTCTTTTTCTGTCTGTGTTTTAACCACGATGTAAGGTGACATTCTCTTACTGCATTCATGTTCCAGTAAAGCCAGTTCCTGTTACGCCACAAATGTCTCTCAGGATTTCGACTTCCAGCACTCACACTCTGCAACAGCAGCTCTGTGTCTTCCAGTCAAGATGGTGGCGCCCAGGATCCAGAGCGCCTGAGGAGCAGCATAGGTGCCTGGCTAAGGTATGTTTTTTTTAATCTTTGTACCCCCCCTCCCCGTCCTGCCTCAGAGCTGGGGTAGTGTGGCAGGGCGGGGGGAGGGGGTCCATTTTAACTGAAGTTCCTCTTTAACTATTGCATATTTTCTGTTGGACCCAAACACCATACTGAAACCAGAAATCCATACCTATATAATATCTACTTATAATATACCTTTATAGAAAAGCACACATTACACCAATTAAAACATACATGTTCACATGGAACCAATTTGTTGTTCTAATGACAGATTCTAATGTGTTTTGTCTGTTTGGCTACTAAAAAAGAAAATCTGAGAACTCTCAACATAATCTGATAGCCCATAGTGGTTGTCACCTTCACAATATATATTTGGAATGATTATTATTTTTTCATGGAGCCCCAGGGGGGTGATTTGGACATAGACCTGTCCTACTTTAATTGCCTCTGGGCCAGCTTACCAGTTTATTCATGTTCAGAAAAGATTTAAAACAATTTTTTATACTACTTTAATTTTTATTACCGTTCCTGGTTCCAGTAATGGTTTTATAAATGACTCTTATGCTATGTTATTACAAAAGCCAAACATAAAGTAATAGCCTCCATCCATTAAAATATCCAATAGGTTTTTTTCTTTCCCCGAGACATGTTGTGCTGCAAATGTGGTAAATTGATCAAACTGGCACTGCCAGCTAGATGTGCTGATGTGCCAGTGCCATTCACACTGGGCTGCAAGCTACAATAAGGGAGAGATCATAAATAAAACACATCCGTCACTGACTTCCGTAATAGCTGGGTAATCTTTCATCCCTGCTGCGTCCTGGCATTTTGCCTCTAGGTGAGGCGAGACGTTTTAGTACATAAGTTTTAGGGTCATTGGATGTTAATGAAATATTTATATTACAGTTAAAGGCAATACATACATAGGTGAGCCTCCAACAACACTAAAATATTTCCAGACCAAATATAAAGCTTGCCAACACTGTGCCAATAATTTAACAGATCCATGCTGAATGCTGGACAGGTATTTCTGTTACATTTATATAGTAAATGGCCTGGTCTCTGATGACTTAGAGGCTGATTCATTAATAGCGACAGATAGCGACTGTTGAGCGACTGTAGCGGTATTTTGACAGCGACCGCTAGTAGTCGCTGTGCTTGGCCATTGTTCGTGGATGATAGCGACTCAGTCGGTTTGCCGTAATGTTGAATACAAGATGCTGAGTCGCTATTTGACAGGTTCGCTTTTGTATGGGAGCGCATGATAGCGACTGGACATAGCGACCGGCACCCACCATATTCATTAAAAAATCAGCCTAAAAAATTCCTAGCGCTGTGAAATGCATGTTTAAATCCCAGAGCGCAGTAGGCGATGTGTTAAAAGTAGTTTTTTAACCCCCCAACCACCCAAAAAAAAAATGGAATGATTTTGAAATAATATTCAAACCTGAATAGTTTAAAATCAGACCTGTAATATCAATTCTGCAAAAAAAAAAAAAATTTAAAAAAAATCCCCAAAAAATACATTTTCAAAGGAAGAAGTGTTCACGGATTTTTTTTTGGAAATTTAAAAAAAAAATAAAATAATTATTAATTAAAATACATTCTGCCATTGAAATGCATTGGAGAGCGCCAGGTAGCGAGAGGTCATACCTGTCGCTGTTCAAGGATGTTCGCTGGCGCTGTGGGATGAGGCTGGGATAATGATGAATGAGTTGCTAGGTGGCGCTATCTCAGTCGCTAAGCAGTATCGGCTTGATAAATGTGTGATTGTGGAGGGGAGCCGGCGTTCTAGTTGCGGTACCTGGCTTTACTGGCCGGCTCCCCAGTCGCTATCTGTCGCTATTCCTTGATAAATAAGGCCCTTAGATGCCTTAAAGTGGAAAAAACCCCAACACAGCCGGCAATCGAAAATATTCCAAGGCAGGCCGCTGTCTTTCCCCTGGGGCTTCCCAAGTCGGGATGCCCCCCTGTGTGAAACCCCCAGGGCACTGCAAAACTCACTTCCTTCTTAGTTCCCTCACCAGCGTAACTGCAGCATTTTTGGCCTGTGCACACACTCCTGACCCCAGTCATTCAGATAGGATGGCTCTGATTGGACGAGCCTGTGCCACATGCCTGGCTGCTTACAATGTAACACAGGAAAGAGCTGGCTGTCTATTACAGTAGCCCTGCTTGTTAAATTGTACAGTGCAAGGGAATAAGGCAGCAGCCTGAGCTTAAATTGGACCAAATCCACCCTATGAGACTCCAGGGAAGGCATGCTCTCTGCTTCTGGGGCATCCAGATTTGGGATGCCCTGCTGTCTAAACCCTCCAGGTCGCCTAGTAAACTCACCTTCTCCCCAATCCAACAGCCCATGCGCAAGCGGCACTGCTCCCTGTTATACCTTTAACGCAGGGAACTCGGGTCCCCTCAGGCCCGCTCATCAGGACTCAGCTGGAGCCGAATCTTAGACGACCCTTAGACGAGTGGGGTAGAGAGCGGATCCGAGCACGCTGATTGGATGAGAAGGCGCGTATGCGCTGTAGGACCCGGGATAGGTTTGGGCAACTTGGGAGGGGGTTCACACAGCAAGGGGCAAGGACCAAAACCCAGGATAGTCAAAATCCTAGGTTATGGACGAGCGGCCACGCATGCACTGTAGGACCAGGAAAAGGTGAGTTAGATTGGGCAACCTGGTGGGTTTTACACAATGGCGCATACCCGAACGGGGTGCCCTGGGGGCCACTTTAAAGACTCCCAGCACAAGATTGTGATATTTGCACACTATAAGATGATCTTCTCCAAAAGTGGGGGGGGGGGAAATGTCGGGGCATCTTATCAGACAAATGTGAAATAAAATGGAAACTCACCTTTCCATCATTCCGGCGCAGCTGGTCAGGCCGCCACAACCATGGTAGGGGAATACCACACTGCCAATGGGGAACGGGAGGGGGGATGCCACACTGCCTATGGGAATGGGATGGGGAAAATGCCACACTGTCTATGGGAATTGAAGGGGGGAATGCTATACTGCCTATGGGAATGGGAGGGGGAAATGTCACACTGCCTATGGGAATGGGAGGGGGAAATGTCACACTGCCTATGGGAATTGAAGGGGGGAATGCTATACTGCCTATGGGAATGGGAGGGGGAAATGTCACACTGCCTATGGGAATTGAAGGGGGGAATGCTACACTGCCTATGGGAATGGGATGGGGAAAATGCCACACTACCTATGGGAGGGGGGAATACCACACTGCCAATGGGGAACGGGAGGGGGGATGCCACACTGCCTATGGGAATGGAAGGGGGGAATGCTACACTGCCTATGGGAATGGGAGGGGGGAATGCCACACTGCTTATGGGAATGGGGGGGCAGTGTGGCATTCCCATAGACAGTGTGGCATATTATTTGGTTCTTGGGGGGATGGCGTTTTAGCACAACAGAATATTTATTTTAGAATTTTCCTCCTCTAAATCCTAGGTGCGTTTTATGGGCAGGTGCGTCTTATATGGCGAAAACACTGTAATTACTTTTAGTACTGCCTCTACATGCCTTACCAGCTGAAATAGCCAGGCACAGTAGTTCTAGAAGTAGCCTAGGACTCAAATTGAGTACTCCTGCCATGCAAAAACTAAAAAGAAAGTAGTTCAGGCTTTTATATTTCTATTTTAAGGACAGATTGCTTAGTGAGTTACAGAATTACAATGGATCAGCTGGTTGACGTGAACCCTTGCACACCACAACTTTGACACTGAATTTCAATGTAAAAGTTCAGTAGGGTAAGAGGAGGGTTGCTGCCCCTCTTCATTGTGCTGTTCTAGGCACAGGCCTCATGGAGAATACAGCCCAGCCTGTCAGCACTGCAGCTGACAGTGAAAGAAGGTGAGTATTTATTTTGTATTTTTCCTACGAAACAGCCCTTTAAACTCAACTGGAATCACTGATTAAAATGTGGCCAACCTGCACCTGAACAGAACAGAGGTTTCAAAACACAAAATAGATATGAAAGCTGAGTTTATAATAAGAGGAGCATACAAATGTTGTAAATACTCTTGGCTGGGCTAATTATGCCTTATTAGTGGTTTAATCAGCAGAGTGGCCAGTAGGAAACCATCCAGTCAGTTAATCTTCCAGGACAGGGGGGCATAATAATAATACCAGAAGATACTATTATTTTATTTCTCCTGTGAACTACGGCTAATGAACTCCTCTATTTCCCCAGAAACCCACATGCCAGCCAGTGAGCCAGATTTAAAGAGGAACAACACACGCTTTCTAGAAGAAGGTGAGTGTTTTGGGGGGGTTTCACACAGCGGGGATTCGGGATGCCCCAAGGACTGGAACTCAGAATGAAGACTCCAGGGCCTCCGATGTTTCTCTTTAAGTGATGTGCGCGTCTAAGCCTTTTATAGTGAGATTACTCACAGATGTAAGCAAGTTAGAATAAGTCAATGCTGCCGGTGTGATGGAGATATCAGCTGTGCACACTCAGCAGGATGGTCTCATCTCGGCTCGAGTGCACTTAAAATGAGCAACGGTCCGAGCTGCATACCGGTCCCCTGGGTCTATTCTCTGCCACTGGGTCTGCAACACACCAATTAAAGGCGCAGATAAAAAGGGCTGCATCACCACTTTTATTCTGACAGCTCAGCAGCGGCACACGTCAAGGTAAGCGCTTCAGGCACAACAGCTTTGCCGAACACAATGTATATCGTTATGCATTAAGCAGGGATCTTTTCTCCCCTTCACAAAGCCCATAGGCAGTAAATTGATTCTGTATAGCCCAACAGATCATTGTAGCATTACATTGTCATTTCACATACATACTGTAAATATAAAACCATGCACATTTGCTTATCATCGGCTTCCATTTATGGATCAGCCGTTGCATCCCAGAGCTTGGCTGCATTTACAATGTAAACTGCTGCTTATAGTTTTCTAGCTCTGTAGCGTTATATCAAGTTCTAATATGAGAGCCAAAAGCAAATATGTGCTCCTAAAGTGGACCAAAACCTGACATTGGTGGCCCTGGAAACCTTAAGACTCCAGGGCTGCCTGATTTCTTGCCCCCGGGACACCCTGATTTGGGGTGCCCCGCTGTATGAGTCCCTTATAAAAATTTACCTTCTCCCTGTTCCAATGGCGCATGCGCAGGCCACTGCTCCTGAACGCTATGACTTAAGTTGGGTGCAGTGGCGGACTGGGGCCATAAATCAGCCCTGGATTTTACAAGCCCCTGACCAGCCCAAGACGTCCCTGCTGAGGCTCCCACACCATGAAGCTAGGGCTATAGCATTGATGGCTGAGGTTCCTTGCCTTGTGGGTACAGTGGGGCTGGGTACAAGGGGCTGGGATTGAATGTGGCTGTTAAAAGCAGCATCCCAACTGGCCCCAAAGAAGTGCAGCCCACCAGGCATTATCCTGGGTCTCCCTATGGCCTATGATGCAGCTCCATTAAAAATATAAAACCATCAGTCTACCTCTATTGCAGGACATCCCAAGTTGTGATTCCCTGCTGTTTGAAAACCCCTGCTTCACCCACAATCTTCTTCTCTGTGATCCTAAGGTGCATGCACCTGCCATGGTAGCATCTCTCTGGCTGTTGTGCACACAGCTACAGGGGTTCGCCACAATACGGCATCCCCAGGGTCAAGCAACAAAACCCAGGATAGTAAAATATACACCTCAAATGAAACAAATTCCAGCCAAGCTTGTAGTTTTCTTCAAGGAACTAAATCCAAAGTTGACCATACCACTTTTACAAGAAAGGATCCGCTGGCACTCATGAGGTCTGGAGTTATCCACCTGCTTTAGGCCTATGTTGTAGGGTTTGGGGTGACCTTCTAACATTGTGGGCCTGAGAGAGTTCACCTGTATTGTCCACTCCCTCTGCCTCCACCAGCTGCTAGTGGAGGCAGGGGGTGACTATAAGGGTTGCAGGAGGTGCAACCACACCGGGGCCCCCGAAGGCCAAGGGTGTCCGATCATTTGTGCTCCTCCACCTTATTTATCATATTTGTGCTTACTTAGCATCATTTAGAGAAAGCACCATTCATCACTGCTGTTGGAGTTAAAAGACAGAAGTTTACTATATGAGTCTTAAAAAGGCCCCATTTACTGTTCACACCAGAGCCTCGTCATATTAAATTACACCACTAGGTGGAGAGGAGACAGGTTGAGGGATCAGCAGATTATACCAGCCTGCAAGGTCATTCTGTCCTTTCCACCAATCACATTCTTGGATTTGAGCTTGATGGGGATATGTGCTGTAGGAGGAGATTACACCGGGCATGACCTACACATGTTATATAGGGAATGTTATATCTCCAGGGCCAGATTTTGCCGGAGAATCTCAGTGGAGGGAAGTGAAAGTGGGGAATATGGGGGAGTATGCTCTGGGGGCTCCAGCAATCTAGATGACCCTCCACAATAGGTTTGATTCAGCAATTATTTTGTACAAAAGGAGGTCCTGCTGGCCTTACACATGTATGTGAACATACTTTATCTACTTTTGATAACAATGATGATATTTAAGAGTGGTACATTAGGCAGGCTGACTACTTAAAGGATAAGTCCACTTCCGAATTTTTGAGTGTATATTTATGTGTGGCAAAATAATGACTTAAAAGTGCTGAGCTGATCTAGCATGTTTTCAAATGTGTTTTATGGAAGCAGTTCTCATCTGTTGCTATTGGCAACATACACCAAGTGTAGACTTGGGGTACAAGGCCAATAGCAACAGATTGCAGATAGTTGCACAAAACGCTGCTGCCGGGCATGTGTATAGTTGAGTGAGCTCCCACACCTCAGCAGCGGCCATAGCAGCAGTGTCCTGTGTGTAGAGTGCTCATTTCTCTCTCCTTGCTGTACAGACCTGGTGTACGTTGCCAATAGAAACAGATTGCAGGCAGTAAAAACTGCTTCCATAAAACGCACAAAATACTGGATGAGTCTTGAGCACATTCTTTTGGCACAAAGATACTCCCAATAGTGGACTTACCCTTTAACCTGCACTATCAAAAAGAATGCTAAGACAAGAATATAGAGTCTGAGTCCCCTATGAGTCCTCATACATAGTTTGGCAAAACACTTTATTATGACAGTACCCACAGTTACCCTTACTTTTGTTTTTTAGCCCTATTTAAGGTTTTCTACATTGTCATATCTCGTAAATGCAGAGAAAAGGGGATGTTTGCTCTAATGCTGTTCTTTGCTTTAATGTTCTTGTTATCCTAATTGTTGTATTCGGGGAGGCCGATTCATTAATAGCGCCAGGTAGCGACAGATGAGCGACTGTAGCGTGATTTTTTCAGCGCCAGCCAGTATTCGCTGTGCTTGGCCGGCATTAGCTTGTTGACAGCGACTCAGTCGGTGTGCGGTAATGTTGAATACGGGCTGGGGGGTCGCTGTTTCACAGGTCCAGCGTTGTATGTGAGCGCCTGACAACGAATGGCCAGAGCGAACGGCTAGCTTCATATTCATCAACAAATCACGCTCCGAATGTGCTGTCGCTGTCCATTCCTTGTTTAAACCCCAGAGCGCTGGCGGCGATCTGTATTAACTAGTTTTTAACCCCTAAAAAACCATATTTTTTGAATGTAACATTATACATGTTTTTAGAATCATTTTGTAATATGAATACATTAATCTCAGACCTGTTAGATCAATTCTGCACATATTTTTTTTTATTTTTTTTTTGACTTAAAAATAAATCCTAACATTGCAGAAGTGGTCTCCGATTTTTTGACATTAAAAAAAAAAAAAAAAAAATTAATACCAATTAATTATGAATAATTATAGATTGCTCCATTGAAATGCATTGGACATCGCCAGGGAGCGACAGCTCATACCTGGCGCTGTGAGGGAATTTGCAGTGGCGCTGTTCGGTCCAGGCGGCTTCATGATGAATGCCGCGCTAGCCGTCGCTCTCGCCGGCGCTAGCCTCATTTTGCTTGATAAATGCGTCATTGTGACCGCCGCCGGGCGTACTTGAGTCGGTAGTCGCCGTTAGCTGCCGCTACCTGGTGCTCGTCAGACACTACCTGGCGCTATCGCTTGATGAATAAGGGCCTTAATTTCTGTATTAAATGGATTATCTAGGCTACATGTAAAACAGTTTGCTTGCCTGCCATGCAGAGGATTCCCCTGGTATTCTGCTGAATAAAGCTGTTGTTGGTGGTGAGATTTCTCCTTGTTCCTCCAGCCCAGACCCTGGATTTTATTTATTTATGACCACATTTTTATGAGCATGTCCACCTCTCTTGCATTAGACAGTGGGGGACACGCTGGTGCTGTGTGTGCAGGGGAGGATAGCTGCTCTCTGTTTTGCTTGTCTGTTTTTCTTCCCTGCTTCTTTGTGTAGGTCCACCTTTCACTGCTAATCAAAAAGGTGGTCATAGTCGAGCTGTAATGCATTTGGACTGAGAATGGCCTTTATTTTACAAAGCAAATGCGTAGAGTGGACAGTCACACTAAACTGAAGTACAAAAAAGTATTTTAGATTATAAAGATTTTATATTCTATTTAGGTGGTATATTGTGTTATATTAATAGCTTCCTTGCATTACTTGGAATTATTCTCTTTAGCCGTTTAAAGCAGATGCAGGAGGGCAGGAAAATATCAAATCCATTATTATTATTAAAACTGAGTCATCTTAGCTGACTAGTACGGCTAAAAGGCTCCTAGTTTAGATATAATCTGCATAAAGACAATTAAACTAATTATATGCAAATGTAGAAACCATGTGCAAATTTTGGTATATATATATATATATATATATATATATATATATATATATATTGTGGTAAAGTGTATGGAAATGTCATAAATGGTGTGTATTTCTCCCCTGCTAGGCTGTATAAGGCACGATCCATGCCGGGTTTTCAGGACCCAGGTCACTTTCCCCAATCCTTTTCAGGTTTGTTCCCTGATCTCAGGCCTTGCACAGGTGATCAGGCTGATTGCAGGGGAAGCCTGAATAAAAAGCTGCCGCTGAGCCTGTCAGTTGTATGTTGACCAGCCTGAAGGAAGGAGCCTGGGCTGCACTGCACAGTGGTGAATAAAATAACTGAACGTAAGCCGAAGGACTTGGCTACTGCGCCCCCTAAACTTGGACTTGTGGGGATGAGCAGCGGAGGGCTTGTATGCCCTGCAAAGTGGACCTGACTTACCCTGGAATTGCAGCTTGCTGGAGTACCCAGCCCTGGACTTACATTGAATTGGTGAAGTAACCCCTTTGATTTATTGCATTGTTGCTGCAATCTCTGAAGTGAGATATATTTTGCTTTTGAACGCTTTGTTTTCTCAATAAACCTGCTTTTCCAGTTGAACTGTTGTCCGTGTCACTGCCGTTCGCCCCAATTGCTCACAATATATATATATTTGTACTAATGCAGACTTAGGGCCTGATTTATCAAGCACTTGTGCCAGACAGTGCCACATCGGTGCAAATTAGAGTAGTGAAAAACCTTGTGCATGTTTCTGCACTGATAGAAACACAATTACTAAAATATTAGTGGTGCAGCGACATGCTGGGAATTTTAAAAAATCATATTTTGATACTTTGATAAATCAAGCCCTTAGTCTGCAGATCTGTACAATATCACTTTGATACTATGACTTTGCCTAATGTATGTACTAAAGATGGGTCGATTCCAGATGCGCAACCCCCAACATGATTGCTTCATGTATCTTGAATAGATTTAGACGCACCCAGTATTATTGTGTGTAAATGATAAATGTCTTTGCTATGAAATCTATGTTTAAATGCAAATTTTCATCACTGTGGCTAGGTTCAGAGCAGTCCGATTGTGGTGCGCTGGTGCTTTCAGCCAAGTGCCCTGCAAGCACTGGTGTCGGCGTGTAGAGGGCATTCTGCTTTCACACTCTCCACTTACATGGAGGGAGATTGCGAACGCTGCGCCCACAGGACGCTGCAAGCAGAGCTTTTGCGGAGCACTAGGAGCGCTCCGAAAATGCCCGAATGACGTGGCAGCGTCCATAGCATACTATGGGCAGCTTTTTATAGGAGGATGCGGGGTGCTCGCCCAAAAGCCAGAGAGCTCTACATCCGCGCTGGGGTAAAATCAGCCTGTGTCCTGGGCTTCTTTGTGAGTCTTAAAATAAATAAATAAATGTAGATATCTTCTCCTGTCATACAAATAACAAAACAGAAAAAGTTTTTGGGCTTTTAGTAGGTGGAGGGGAAATAAATTACCATGATACCAAGTCAGTGATTGGATGAAGTATTTAAGCTTTCCACCTCACGAAAGCTCATTGGTTCAGCCGAATATGTGACCACTGGTGTCTGCCCAGGTTCTCTAGGTAGGCAGGCATTGATTGATGAGTGGTCAAAGGCATGTGTTTGGCTGTCATCGAATTTGTATGCTGCAGGTACTAGGGGAAGTAAAGCCAAATTTTTGTGAATAACCGTCTACATGGGGGGTTGAGCATTTGCCCATCATATCTTAACATAATCAAAGACCTCATAAAACATTTAAGCCCTTATTTATGAAGGAATAGCGATGGGTAGCGACTGGTGAGCGGCCGGTAATGACGGGCCCCGCCACGAGAACGCCGGCTCCCCACCACAATCACACATTTATCAAGCCAATCCTGCTTAGCGACTGAGATAGCGCCATATAGCCACTCATTCATCATTATTCCAGCCTCAGCCCACAGCGCCAGCGTCCGACCTTGAACAGCGACAGGTATGACCTCTCGCTACCTGGCGCGCTCCAATGCATTTCAATGGAACAATCTTTAAATATTAATAATTGTTATTAATGTTTTTTGTTTTTTTTTTATGTGAAAAATTCTGTGACCACTTCTGCCATTTTAGATATTTTTTTTTTTTAAGGGAAAAAAAATAAAAAAAAAATTGTACAGAATTTATATTACAGGTCTGATATTAATCTATTCATATTATTAAATTATTGAAATTTTTTTTTTTTTTTTTTGGTTTCCAAAAATATGGTGGTTTGGGGGGTAAAAAGCTACTTTTAACACATCGCCTCCAGCGCTCTGGGGTCTAAACATGCATTTCACAGCGCTTGAATTGTTTGAGCGTGATTTTTTGATGAATATGGTGGAAGCCGGTCGCTCTGACCAGTCGCTATCATGCGCACCCATACATTGCGGAACCTGTCAAATAGCGACTCGTAACCCCGTATTGAACATTTAGCCACACCGACTGAGTCGCTGTCAACAACCGAACAACGGCCAAGCACAGCGACGACTAGCAGGCGCTGTGAAAATACCGCTACAGTCGCTCAACTGTCGCTACATGTCGCTATTAATAAATCAGCCTCCCCGTGCTATATCTTCGTCAAGTACAAAAGGGCTCAATGATATGTTATATAACTGTGATAAAATCTGCATAAGTTTATTACAAGGTCGTAAAATGCCCAGTTACGCTTATAGTCATGGGATTATCAAATAATGTCAGCAAAGTTTTTTATTCAAAAGCCCCCCGTTTGCTAAAGGAGGGTGATTCCAGTTGCAACTTTTAACCAGTAAACATATTAAAATTGAAAATTCAAAAATAAGAAGGTAGTTGGCAACAAACCAATAACGTATAATGTTCAGAGGTAAAAAAAAGAGGTGGTTGCTTGGATAAAAAGAACACTTTACATGTGTGAATGAGGGCCTAGGAGAGTGATGGCGAAACTTTTTGAGTGCACAAACTGTAACCCAAAACCGACGTATTGTATTTATCGCAAAGCACCAATACGACAATTTAACCTTTGCAGGGGTGGTATGTGTGGTGAGTGGGCAGGAACTAAACCAGGGAGAGTGGATATCCCAGGTTTTGGTCCTGGGCATCTGAATTGAAACCCTGTTTTGTGGAAATACCGGAAAGGTGATTGCGGGGGGGCGGGTTGCATGGCATCCCAGATCAGGATACCCCAAGGTTACTAAATTATCCTAACAGGCAGCTTCAGTCCTCAGCAGGGGTGGACTAGGGTAATGAAATGGCAAGTGTGAGTAGATACCCCGAAACCCAGCTTGTGAGCAGGATCTCCACGGGACCAACAATTTATAGGCAGAGCCCATAAAAGACAGAGAAAGGGAGGATGCCAGCCAGGCTATAAAAGAAATTAGTGTGCAGCCAGGACAGTTATTTTTCCTATCCCCCATGATGTGGAGATGTGCATAGGGGCAGTGAGTCTTTCAGCAATGTGGCACTTTGGGGTAGTGATGGGAGAGTGTTTTAGGGTTCCTGAGCACAGACAACCTTCATGGAAAAAGTTGCCTTTTTATGTACTGGGATATTTAGTTCCTTTCTCTCCTCCTACCTCCCTTTCTTCAGTCATCCATCCTGTCATCCCACCATCCATCCTGTCATCCCACCATCCATCCATCCTGTCACACATTCATCCATTCTGTCACCCCACCAGCCATCCATCCTGTCACACATCCATCCATCATGTCACCCCACCATACATTCACCCAGTCCCCCAACCATCCACCCAGCCACCCCACCATCCATCCTGTCACCCCACCATCCATCCTGTCACCCCACCAGCCATCCATCCTGTCACACATCCATCCATCATGTCACCCCACCATACATTCACCCAGTCCCCCAACCATCCACCCAGCCACCCCACCATCCATCCTGTTACCCCACCATCCATCCTGTCACTGAACCATACATCCATCCTCTCACCCCACCATCCATCCATTCCACCATCTATCCTGTCACCCCACCATCTATCCAGTCATTCCACCTCCCCTTTTGAAATGGCCTCCTGTGATTGTCTGGCAAGTCAAATGGCGGTGTCGGCAAACAACACCCACTACTGGCTGACGGTGCCATGTGACCTCGCCAGCCAATCATAGGAACTGATTTTGCTGGGGGAATGGGGAAAAAAGGTGGGTTTTCTAGAGATCAGGGGGCTGGAGAGATGCAGGATGCCGCCCGGAGCAGACCAACACCCCTGATTTTGACCTAGGGGGGCCCAGATTGTCTCAGTGGTCTGGACCCGCGGATACCCCCCATGGGTTCACCCTTGCTGGCAGGCAGCGGACTGACCCATCAAGGATAGCAGCCCACTGGAATTCCTTGTGGTACGTCTGACGAACAATCTGCCACTGGTCCTCCTCCTCGAAGCATGATACGTCTGGCACACAACAGTCCAGAGGAAGGTTGAGACGCACAGAGGAGAGAATCCAGAGCAGATGGTGCTACGTTAGCACAGGGAGGAGTGAGGTGTTCAAAGCTGGCATAACAGCCAGCGTTATGCTTACAGCACGCTTCCCCAGGTGCTCTGCACTTAAAATGGTCGCGATGGCAACCGGCGGCTTGCATGCCCACAGAGTAGGCTGCTTGTGCAACATCTGGCCCGGGTGCCATAGGTTCACAATCGCTGGCCTAGGACATTCAGTATGGGGGTGGCAGCTAAGCAATTGATTTCGGGATTTTCTGCAGCAGCTGAGAGGCAATCAGAAATGTTCTCACTCAGCACACAATTAAGTGTAATAAAAAATAATTTTTGATTTAAAATTCAAAAACTCTAGCATCTGTGAAGGAGGCAGGTCTATGGGTGTGGAGCTAATTATTTTTAAAAGACTAGATATAGATTTTGGAAATAGCAGCCTATAAAGAGTCCAAACTAATTTGGAGAGGTTCATTTTTACCATGTTTGAATATTCAATAGACTGCTGTTATTTCCAAATTCATAAACAAAAATATCTATCCTATTAAAAATAATTTGCAAATAACAACTAGCTTAACACCAGGAAGCTTGATCCAGCACAGCCATAGCTCCAGAAATACCACTGGTCCTCTGCTCCTGCTATCTAGGCTGCAGGAGTGCAAGCTCTTGCCTAGTCATGAGAGAAATGGCGATATTGCTGGGTGAAAGTGAGATAGGACAGAGAGCTGCACTTGGTCAAGTCCCTGGGGTTCCACCAGTATTGATTAGTTAAAATGGAACTGAAGCGACCAGTAGAAATATAGGTTTCTAATGTCAAGTGACTGCCTGTAGGTCTCTGTGACAACACTGTAATAGAGGAATTATAATGCTTGCTCATGACAAAGTGGATGAGAGGCTAAACCGTCACACTGAGGTCACATTCAAAGCAACACTGCCGAGATTTGACCTTACCCCACTGTGTACAAAACAAAATAATTTTGTTTTAGTTAGATTTAAAATGTAACAAACATCATTGCTGCTGTAAAGCTATGTAAAGAAGAAAGATAATATATCAGATTACATTAAGTGTAAAATTGCTGCAATGTGTTATTCCACAATCAGTAGAAATGGCCTCCAGGGATTGTCTGGCAAGTCACCTGGCGGTGTCGGCAAACAATACCCGCGACTGGCTGACGGTGCCATGTGACCTCGCCAGCCAGTCATAGGAAACGATTTTGCTGGGGAACGTAGAGAAAGGTGGGTTTTCTGGGTGAAAATGAGATAGGACAGAGAGCTGCACTTGGTCAAGTCCCTGGGGTTCTTTTTGAAATATTAGTTAGATTTAAAATGTAATAAACATCATTGTTGCTGTAAAGCTATGCAAAGAAGAAAGATAATACATCAGATTACACAAGTGTGATATTGCTGCAATGTGTTATTCCACAATCAGTAGATGTGAATAGGATCCAATGGTTTTCTTATGTAAAAACTGTAAACTGGAGTTAGAAACTTCACACTAAATTTGGACCATTGTAAGCAAGAGATCTGATTAGCAATGGTACAGTAAGTAACAGGGGTCTGACACTAAAAACTGAATTCAATAGCCAGGGAAACTCAATCTTCTGCATGTGATCCGGTTAAAAGAAATCAAAATGTACACATTAAAAATGTTTTTTTTGGCAGAAATATAGAATAATAATAATTTAACACTAAATAGAAAGGTTGGCATAGCCAAATTGTTTTTGTTGACATATCACAATCAGACTGTCTGTATATAGAGATAGCATTGCAGACTCAGATTCAGAGTCAGACCCTTTACTTATGAGTTAATTCTTACGCATCCATGTCCTGGTAACTAGTAAAATTTCAAACTGGTTAGAGATAAAATACACAGCGAGCAGTTTGCACACAGATCCATCTAGAAAAAAAAGAAACTGATCAAGCAAAGTAGGAAAAAAGTGTTGAAAAGGAAGAAATAGAAAAAAATAGAGGTTTCATACAATTAAATGTGACTGACATGTTTTTCAATTGAGAGCACCTCAGCTCATTCATGTTGCCCAACATTTACTAAATGAACGCAACAAAGACCTGCTTCTGAAGAGCCAAGTCCAGCAGACACAACAGTTCTGTGTAATCATGTATTACTTCTAGCTAGAAGTAGAAATCCATATGCAAAATGATTCATGATTGCTTTACTCATACCTGAGATTTTCTAAATACACTGTATCTACTGACTGAATGCTATGTGTCAGCCGACGCCATAGAGATGCATTATAACAGCTTCTCCCTCACACAGATTGCTACATTAGCTGTTTATAAATTGTGTGTGAGTGTGTATGGGTGCAAAATGACAAACAAGCTTCCCAGTATTTCTGAGGCATATATCTCTCTGTTTGGTGTGAATTGCTGTTGGCATGGATTCCCCCTTCATTATCATGTGTAAACAGGGCTGTGAGCTGTGTGACAAGATGGCTGCCCCCTTGGAATTCAGCAGTGCATAATCTTCATACTATTCCATGATATCTGGCTGGGGTCAAGTCCTTTGAAACAGCTTACACCACTTATCATTTGGGGGGGGGGGGGGGGGTAGGGGAGCAATTAACTAAACTTTTTTTTTTTGTAGATACCCCTGGCCATGCATTATGGGCTGCAGGTCAACAATGTTTTGGCGTGTGTGGCGTGTCATGTTCCTATAAGCTTGTGAGAGTAATGTGTTCTTCTGTTAGAACTCCATGGGCATGGCATATGTCAGGAGGTGTTACTCCCATATACAAGAACAGTTTTGGTGTAGTGGCAGTAATGTTGGTGGATGACAACATGTTGAGCTAGGCGTTATCAAGTGAAAAAAGTCACATTATCCATGCAGGACCAGTTCTAGGAGAGAGGAGGAGGCAGAGAGTAACATACCCATCGAGACAGGTCACTAGTCTATTAAAGTAAAAGAGAATCATAAAGTAAATGTTACTTGCATATATTAACCTTAGGGAAAACATTTTTTTTTTGCAACAGCTCTTCTCACTACTAAACAAGGGGGGGGGGTCAAGAAAGTGAATACAGTTTGTTGATAGATTAGCCACCTACAGTATGATTTGCTAATTTCAGCCATGGCCACATACTTCAATGAGATCGTGTTATCGTGTGGACATTGCACTGTTATAAGAATGGGAAGGGTATTAATGATAACATCTCAGTCAAAGAGAGAATTTACCTGGTCATCCACTGCCAAAAAAAATATTTCTGGCACATTGAGTTTATCAGCGTAGCGTGAAGATCAGAAGATAAGCATTGCTAGGGGTCTGAACATTCAGGAACAAGCAATACCATAGTCAATGCCTAAGATACTGAAGAAGCATTCTCGGGGGGTAAATAAGGATTCATGAAACTAAGCTGAGCATCCCTAAATGGGCATAGTAGCCTGATACCACTGGATAAAATTCAGCCATAGAAAATTCTAGGGACTCACCAAAGGCATGACCATTAGCTAATAATCTCTATTGGCAGCCAAAGTGGTGGGGATGAAAAAGTGATGCAAATATTCATTGTTATTCTCTATAAGTGAATCACCACATAACTCCGCGGAAGATAATTAAAAGTTCCTTTTGCCAAAGCGTGTCCACCTCAGATGTGACTTAAAATCAGACTTTTGTGCACACTTCCATCACCATATCTTAAATACACGTACCAGATTGCCAATCAATCGCTTGCAATATGATTAGGGTCCTCTTTAAGATGTTACAACTTGTTTGTGTTATTCCAGACCAATTGTAAAGTATACTGGGAATGTGTTGTAATAATTGTATCCTCCTTATTTATCCAAAGTTGTTTAAGAATCCGCCTTTCCAAACATATAATCTCAGGGATAAAGATAAAAGCACATAGCATAATACCCTTTTAAAATTTCAAAGCACCTGCTAGTTTTTATTAGGCTTACCAGCATTCACAGAATAAAACGCATTCAAAAACTCAGGATTCAAATAGTAATACAGAGCGCTTGTGAAGACCTCTTATGCTTTCACCCACGTTACTCCTCTGTGTGATTTGAATCAAGCATGCAGCTGCGTGTCTCCTCACCGCCTCCTCGGCCGCCGGACAGCGGGAGCGCTCGCTGCCTTCTCTCCTCAGTAGCTACGTTGTATCTCTTCACAGTGCAAGCCCCGCCCAACGCGTTTCGTCGTCGCTGGACAACTTAATCATGAGCTGACAGGCACTGTGAAGCATTTGGATTTAAAGGAAGTAGCGGTCATGTGGTTTGGGGAATTAACCCTTTCAATAACCTTATCTTACTCATTTCTTTTCTTTAACAGGGCTACAATTTTTACCCTAAGATGAAAATACTTACGCTTAAACATAAGTTTTAGCTTAATATATGGGCAAAACAATTACCTAAAAAATATTTATAATATTTTATGTATAACTAATTCTCATTTGTATATTTAGAAAACACAGGGGGTCTTCACACGCTAAAACACCCTCATTACATCTCAAAAATGACCAATCCAAATTAAACAATGAAACTTAGCGCATACCTATATATACATTACTGCTTATCATGATTTATGCATATAAAAAACTTGTTCACTTTTGCTTTATGCACATAAAAAACTTTATCATTTTTTTACATTAATGCATACCTAAAATGTACCCTCAATCATAAACTAATAACCATAATTATATTTATATTTATAGCAAACCTACCTAAAAGACAATTATTTATACATTAATTAGTACTATATATCTAAAAAATTATATTAAAAATCAGGATAATAAGTAACATGACAGAGAAACATCTACTGGACCACAACACTATCCTTTTAAAGCTTCTCTCCATAATTTTGTTTATCATTGGATTTTTTTAAAAATATATATCCTCGAAAAATAATACTAATAAATTGCATCACCAAAATCTAATCTTAATTTAATGCAAATTCAGTGCAACTAAAATACATAAAAGGGGGTTCACCTCTTTAAAAATTTCTCATTCAATTTTTTTAGTGTTCTCCTATAAAGCAATTCAAATCGAATTCTATATTTAAGCCTCTTGGGGCCATAGACTTCAACTTGAAAATCCATTTGGATTCTAAACGGGACAATTTTCTAATAATATTTCCCCCTTTTAGTGTTTTTGAGGGACTATCTATAATGCAAAATTTCAGGTCAGTTGGATCACTATTATGAAATTCTTTAAAATGAGCTGACACATTATGTGCAATGTAACCTCTTTTGATGTTATATATGTGTTCCCTCAAGCGGACCTTAAAGGCTCTGGTAGTTCTCCCTATATACTGTTTACCACATCCACATTCAAGGAGGTACACCACATTTACACTATTACAATTGTAAAAGTTTTTAATATTAAAAACTTCTCCTGTTATATTTGATTTAAACCTCTTATTACTCTTTGATGTTGAAACTGTTTTCATTTTACATCCCATACATTTTCCACAATTAAAAAATCCCTTAAGTTTATTTAAAAAATTACCAGTTTCTTTAATCGGTTCCAAATAACTTGTGACCAACTTTGTAGTTATGGTTGGCGGCTTCCGGAAGATAACCTTTGGTTTATTGGGCAGAAGATGTCCTATCAACTCATCCCCTTTTAACAAGTGCCAATGTTTGCCTAAGACTTTTTCGACACATTTATAATTGTATCCATATTGAGTAACAAGTGCATATTCACTCGGGTTATTCTCTATAGTTTTAGTTTTTCTATGGGATGCCCCCAAAACTTTCTTCCTTTCCATTCTTCCAACTAATTCAATATCATTCTGTATTGCTGCTGGACTATATCCCTTACAAATAAATCTATCACCAAGTATTTTGGCCTGTTTATAATAGTCCTCCTCATGGCTACAATTTCTCCTAATACGGTGGAATTGGCCTTTTGGGATATTCTCCAGCCAATCTCGATGGTGGCAGCTAGAACGTGGAACGTAGGAATTTCTATCCGTTTCCTTAAAGAAGGACTTTGTGTTTAAACTAGGTCCCTCTTTTTCTATTTGAAGGTCAAGAAAATGAATACTTTCTCTGCTCACCTCCCTAGTAAACGCGAGTCCCCAATCATTTGAATTAATCGCATTAAAAAATTCCTCAAAAGACTGTTCGTCCCCTTCCCATAGGACTAAACAGTCATCGATATACCTTTTCCACAAAATTAACTCCTTCCTTACTGTACCTTGTATGAAAACAGTTTCCCATAACCCCATAAAAATATTAGCCAAACTTGGGGCAAATTTTGCCCCCATTGCCACGCCCCTAATTTGCAAAAAATATTGATTATTAAACCAAAAATAATTATGTGAAAGTGCAAATTGAAAACAATCCATAAGAAAATCAATTTGAAAAAGTAACAATTCTGTGTCATGCATCAAATAATATCTTATTGCCTCCAGCCCTTTTTCGTGAGGAATATTTGTATATAGTGATACAACATCTATAGTTATTAAAAGAGTATTTTCACTCACTTTTATATTTTCCAACATCCCTAAAACTTGTTGGCTGTCCTTTAAATACGATGGGAGTTTACATACAATTGGCTGGAGGAACCAGTCCAGGTACTTTCCCAAGTTACTGGTAATAGAACCTATACCGCTAATTATAGGACGGTAGGGAGGGTTCTTTTGGTCTTTATGCACTTTAGGCAAACCGTATATCGTCGGGATGCGTGGACATCTGATATTACAAAAATCCATTTCCTTCTTATTGAGTATATTTAACTGTTGTCCTACTTCCATCAATTCATTAAGTTCTTGTTGATAATCCTTTGTTGGATCTCCTCCCAATTTTTTATAGGTAGTGTGATCATTTAATAAAAGATTCATTTGAACAGTGTACATCTCTACATCTTGAACAACTATCCCCCCACCCTTGTCTGCTTGCTTTATCAATCTTGTACTATCTTTTTTTAGGGATTCTATCCCTCTTTTTATCCTTTTATTGCTAAAAAACCTCGCCTTGTGATTTTTTTCCTCCTTTGCAAATATTCAGCCATGGGAAAAATAAATGTTCTTTTCACATGAACGTTTTAAAAGAGGATATGCAAAAACTACATAATGACAGAACTCACAATGAAGTTGGGTTTGGCTAGAATGTATATTTTTTTTAGAGGAAACTATTATGCCAACTTACAACTTGGCTGTACAACCGGCCTACAACTTTTCTGAAAAAACAGTGTATGTTGTCTGTGGGCCTATATGATTGATGCAAATGTGACCAGACTGATCAGACAGCGCCTTATATTAAGTATAAGAGTTTTTAGTCATTTTGTAGGGAAGTTGTCCAATCGGGTTGTAAGCTGCATGGCCAGATTTCTGGAGGACATGCCGGTATGTCACATACAGTAGGTGGTAACAATTTTTGGTGTGCACAAATACAAAGAAATATATAATAAAGCCATATATACAGTATATTTAATAAACAGCAAGTTAGTACTAGGTGCAATGATAAAGCCTCACTCGGTACCGCACAAGGAGATGTAGTCTAGATTTCCATCAAATTAAAAAAGAAAGGTTAGAACTGAAAATAGTTTAGTTATATTTTCTTGTTGAAAAAACACTATAAACTGTACTGAACCCAGAAAGACAGGACATCACCACATGAAAAAGGAATAATATATATTATGATGTTTGTAATACATTTCTGTCACTGCAGGTTATTACCAGTCTCAGACTGCCCACCAGAGGATTCTCTGGTGGGCCCGAGGCACTGACCCAAGGCCACCATTAGAGCTTTTGAAGAGTGCAAGAGATCCAAGGCTTAGGCAGTGTTTTTGGTCTCCCCTAAATGATCTCCCCAAACGTACTTTTGTTGTTTAATTATTATTAACATTAACATCAGATTGTATACTGTAAAACAATATATATGTGCTCAGCACTATTGTCAAGATTAATCTAACATAATTTGTATATACAGTAGTTGATGGATAGGTCCATAATAACCTCTGCTGGGCCAGTCCCACACTGGTTATCAGCGATGCAGCAAGATGGAAATAGTAAATACTGACAGAATACAGATATAAACAACCTTATGATAAAAGTGCAGACCCATTACTAACAACCAATAACAAGGTCTAAGAGTTCATGTACTTGGACAAGATTATTTATACTTGATTTGGTTTATTAAAGGAGGGTCCCAAACAGGTATGCCATCGCGCAGGGCGCCATGGTCAGGGAGGGACTGTACAGCTGCACCCACCCACTTGATCCTGTGATTGTTTGTTAGGTAAGTATACCAGCGATCCGGGTGGTTTCACACAGTGGGGTATCTCACATTGGGATGCCCGAGGATAGGCAATCAGCCGACTCCAGAGTCTTTTAGACTTCAAGGCCGGGAAATACAGGTTTTGGCCCACTTTAAAGTAGGCAGTCAAAAATGACTGTTGGTCCACTCGCCTCTAGCATTATGCCTGATACTGGAGGAACTCCCCCACTTCTGCACTGCCTCCTCACCATCTGTCAGATCACCACACACATGGAGCAGTAAACTGGCAGCCAATGACTAGGGAACGCGCACATGGGTACCTCTGACAGGCATCAGACTTGGGCCCTTATTCATCAAGTGATAGCGCCAGGTAGTGTCTCACTAGCGCCAGGTATCGCCAGCTATCGGCGGCTACCGACTACAGAACGACAGGCTGCGAACACAATCACGCATTTATCACGCTAAATGAGGCTAGCGCCGGCGAAAGCGTCAGCTAGCGCGGGATTCATCATGTAGCCGACTGCAACGAACAGCGCCGCTGCTAATCCCATCACAGCGCCAGGTATGACCTCTCGCTACCTGGCGCTCTCCAATGCATTTCAATGGAGCAATCTTTAAATATTCATAAATAATTGATATTAATTTTTTTTTTTTTTTTTTTTTAATGTCAAAAATTCGGTGACCACTTCTGCAATGTTATATTTTTTTTTTAAAGGTAAAAAAAAAAAAAAAAATTGTGCAGAATTGATATTAAAAGTCTGATATTAATGTATTCATATTACAAAATGTTTATAAAAACTTGTTTATTTTTTTAAACCAAAAATAAGGTTGGTTGGGGGGTTTAAAAAACTACTTTTAACCCATCGCCGCCAGCGCACTGGGGTTTAAACAAGCATTTCACAGCGCAAGAAATTTTGGAGCGTGATTTGTTAATGAATATGCTGGGAGCCGTTCGCTATGGCCATTCGCTGTCATGCGCTCCCATACAGCGCGAAACCTGTCAAACAGCGACTCCTAACCCCGTATTCAACATTACCACACACCGACTGAGTCGCTGTCAACAACCGAACAACGGCCAAGCACAGCGAATACTAGCCGGCGCTGTGAAAATAACGCTACTGCCGCTCATCTGTCGCTACCTGGCGCTATTAATAAATCGGCCTCCCCATTATAGGTTATATGCATGGGGCTTCTGGCCACTTCTGGCAACCATGTGGGGCAGTATGCTGGTAGTGAGAAAGCGCAGAAGTGTGTTGGGGGACACCATCCTGTAATCTTCTTTCCTAAGGCCGGCCCTGGGTCCAGGCTCTGCAGAAATGTAGGTGCTAATCTTACAAGAAAAAACCTCAAATACCGGTACTATTATGTGGTCCCCTGTTCTCCAGCTTGCAGCTGCTGGAGTCTGTGCTGGAGAGCTGTTGATTGGCTTTCTCTGTAATCCTGCTGTGTATGATTTTGTCATGTAAGTCAAGGTATTTACTTTGAGAACTCAATTGGGGCAATTAAGTATCAGCAGAATGTGTGCAGTAAGAGTAGATGTCAACGGGTCCAGCAGCTGCTGTGCAATAGCTCAGTGACACAAAGGTAATTATTTTTCTTTCTTGTCATGGCTCATCTCTGCAAGGCCTGGGCACAATTCAGTGTCCATAATATCAAAAGTGCTGAGACCTGTAACCAACAAATATTTTCATTGGGTGATAAGACACGGCTATATTGACATTTGTATTGCTTTATTAAGGGAGATGTGAAGGATTAGAAGTAGATTTAAAATGACCCCCCAACAAAAAATATAAACCCTTACCCTTTTCCTCTGTCCCATTGTTCTTGAGATTGCAGCTGCTGAAGTCTGGGCAAGGGATCCACAGGCTCCCCTTTTTGTTCCTGCTGTTTAAACATGGCCAGCCTTTGGAGTGTTCAGATGGAGCAGAGGCTGCCAGACTAACCTGATTGGCTTCTATGAGGAGGTAAGTAGAAGCCTGGACAGAGGGGATGCAGTGGTTATAGTTTTTCTGGATTTTGAAAAATCATTTGGTGCTGTTCCTCATAGATGCTTATTGGGGAAATTGAGGAGAAATTACAGTTTGTAACTGGATTGAAAACTGTCTGAAGGATCGTGCGAAGAGAGTTGTGGTTAATGATACTTACTCTGAATGGTACCCGGTTGAAAGTGGTGTACCCCAGGGTTCAGTGCTGGGCCCACTATTATTCAACTTGTTTCTAAACGATATAGAAGGAATGAAGTGCACAGTGTATTTTTGCATGACACCGAGATAAGTAGGATGACTTAAACACATTGAGTGTCTGGGCATCCAGTTTAATGTGGATAAACGTAAAGTCATGCAATTGGGGTCTAATAATCTGCAGGCCACATACTGTAAGTAATCGGGGGAGTCCATTGTTGAAAAATATCTGGGGGTGCTGGTAGATCACAGGCTAAATAGCAGTATGCAATACCAAGCAGGTGCTTCCATGGCTACCAATATATTTTCATGCATTAAAAGAGGCATGGAATCAATGGATAGGTAAGTAATATTGCCTTTTTCCAAGGCACTGGTGAGCCCTCATCTGGAATATGCCGTCCCGTTTTGGCGCAGGGGAGAGCCATCAAACTGATAAGAGGAATTAAAGATCTTAGTTACAAAGATAGATTGCGGAAATTACATTAATTTGAGAGGAGACATCTAAGGGGGACATATTGCATAAATATATAAATGGGAAATACAAAAAATGAGGAAACTATTTCATATAAAATATATTCATATAAAATTGTCTCTAAAGACAATAAGGTACTCCCTCCATATGGAAAAAAATGTCCTGAGGCTATGATCCTTATTTACCATGAGAACTGCAAATCTGTGGAATAGCCTCCCACAGAAGTTTGTACAGCATCAACAGCTGAGAGCTTCAAAAAAATAAATGTTTTTTTTTTTTTTTTTTTTTTTTAGAAGAAACTAACATTTTAGGGGTGACTCAGAACCAAGAGAATTTTTTTTCACTTTTTTGTAAGAATAAAAAAATATGATTTTTTTCCTTTGTGCAATTCAGCACCGTCTTGTGAGTTCTTTAATATTTTGTACAGCTGAAATGGTGCTAAATTGCATGAAGGAAAAAAATCATAACATTTATTTTCTCACAAAAAAACAAGAGTAAAAGCATTTCTCATGGTGCCGGATCAGCTCTAAACTGTTATTCTATACTATACTATTAACTATACTATTAACTGTAATCTGTAACTATTACAAAGATAACTTTCCTCAACCCCATCCCTAATTTTTCTTTTTGAATCATAATACACGTCACAGTATTCAAATCAAAGAATGGTGTGTGTTTCATCTTTGATTAGAGTTCTTAAAACATTATTCAATCTTGTTTTTCTAAGTAAGACATTGAGGAAGATGTATGTTTATTTGGTACAAGGAAAACTAGAGCAAAACTGAGCAGTTGCCATAAAAAGCTAAGGAGACCTTACTATGATCTGGGGATTTGCAGCCTTATTGCTCCAGATTTTTATATAGATAGGTTCAATTATTTTGTAATAAATCAAAACTGTGCTACTTTTGACTTGAAAACATTATGATCAATGAGTTTTCCGTGCTCAGGCAGTCGGCGAAAAACACGGAAGATAAGAAGGGTGCGACACATGTTGACGCTGAGATAGACTTCAAACATGACCTAGATTTGATAGGACAGCTTGATTTGAAGGCACCCTCTACACACAGATTAGCTGCCTACTGTGTCTTGGATGGTAAAAATA
Organism: Gastrophryne carolinensis; assembly: GCA_027917425.1. Taxonomy (NCBI): domain Eukaryota; kingdom Metazoa; phylum Chordata; class Amphibia; order Anura; family Microhylidae; genus Gastrophryne; species Gastrophryne carolinensis. The sequence goes on along the minus strand of CM051244.1, from coordinate 114,414,213 downwards.
TTCTGCAATATATAACACTCCGCACAAATCTAAAGTTTCAGTGAAGCGTGTGAATGATCACAAGTGGATATTGGTATTCTATTTCAACATTAAAACCCATGTGGCCCGTGGACATTCAGTGAAGAAGCTGGAAAAGTGGGGTCGCTGATCTTTTACCCAGTACAGGGCCATGATCCCAGCATGGCGTCAGGGAGCTCTTGGTCTTTTACAGCTGATCATTGCTTCTCCAGTTACACCATAAATCTTTGCGGGCAGGTGAGTAGGCGGAATGGGTAAAGTAAGACATATTGCAGGAAGTTTTACAAGACAGATATTATATCCGCCACACATTCTATCAGCTCAAGTGTAAATCTTGGGGGAACTTCCAGAAAATTCCCATTTCTTGTCTTGGCTGTTCTTGAAAGGCTGAGAGAAAATGACAATATGACAACTGCTCTTCCAGATTGGCCAGCTGGCAAAAGAATATGTAGAAGCCATTTGCGCTTCAGCTAGGAATTGAAAACGTAAATAAGCATGAAGAACACATATTTCACCATGTGTTCCAGATTTCTGTTCCTTCATGTTAAAAATGTGCTGCTCGACCCTTATACTTTGCTCAGCATTTTTGCACTCTCCTCACAGGCTTTCATTTTAATGTCCCTAACCAGAGGAGTAGCTAGGTTTTCTGGCACCGAAATGGCCCCCCTATGGTGCCGCCCTGACCTGCTGCACCCGGGGCAAGTGCCCCCCACTGTTCCCCCCCCTAGCTACGTCCCTGTCCCTAACCAATGCTGTGTTCATTTCAACAGTTTCTGGTATTCCTGGAGCAAGAGTGCTTTTTCTGGCTAATTTGATGCAGGAACATTTTCCAAACATAACCGCAGCTACGTGCCTTTACATAAATTAATTTCCCATTCACTGGTAACTGCGCCGATAATTGAGTTGGTCCCTACAAACTCCAGTCACTCCAGCCCGTACTTGTCATCCTATTTTTCTTAGTAGTAGCAAGCAATCAGCAATGGGTCACAGTGAGAAGGTAGAATAAGGCGATGTCCTCTCCTCCTCTTTTCTCACCGTCTAGCAGGATTATTCCTGTCTTTGTGCCTTCTAGAAAAACTCTCTAAAAATGAACAGCCAGGCTGCTGCACGCTAAAGGTCTCCTTAATATATAGCCTGACATTCTAAATAAAAAAAATTTAAAAAGGAGCAGCGTGAAAAAGAGTGGGAAAGGGATGGCTGCTTGCATCTAACAATGCCCAATATCTGTCACAGATCTTCATGTAAAAAACAAAAAAAGGAGCATTTGAACTAAACACTTATCTAAAATAGTTTTTAGACTTTCTATAATACCTCACTAGTAAAGTGGATTATCCCTGGGGGTTTACAGCCCACCCCCACACCCGCCACCCCCCACCCAGCCACACCATATTTCTAGTTCCAAGTTTCCACAGCAGAATGCTGCAGTTGCATCCCCACTCCCTGTGTGAGAGTATCCTCAACGGCAGACATTCAGGTTCACCAGGAATATAGAGTGTGCTGAGCTAGAACAAGGGGAGTATAGGTCAAAAGGGAGGTTGCACTCCCAAACTGGGATGCCCCTAGGTAAAGGCTTAAAATGGGGGGCAGTGAAGAGGGTTTTTGTCCGCTTTAGAGCAGGAGTGCTCTATACTGGGACAACACCCACCTGCCGGGCCAGCGGGTGAGAAATGTGCAGTACGGGTGCAGGTGGCAGGTTAAAGGTCTTGTGCCCTCTAGGACGTCTGGTCTAAGGTCTGCAGGGAAAGTCTATGAATGTGGACTTGGGATTTTGTTTGTCCTGGGTTTTGTTCTTTGCCCCCCCCCCCCGGCATCCACATTTGGGGCGTCCCATTATATGAAACCCCCCAGTTCTCCTACAAAAACTCACCTCTTCCCAGTCCTATGGTGTATGCGTTGGTTCTCGTCCAATCAGAGCCAGTATTCAGCAAAAGGTTCTGTTTATGGCAAACATGAGCTTGTGTGATCGCTTCCCCATCAGCGCGCACTCCCATTCCCAGCCTACCTGAAATGGTTGGGGTAGGAGCGCATGCACGGCCAAAAGATGCAGGGGATGCATCTGCACAATGTTTACATTGGCATGGGAGCCAGGAAGAAGGTGAGCTTACTGCTGCCCCGGGGGTTTCACACAGGGGGGTATGCCGATATGGCATGCCCCAGGGGAAGGCCAGGGGCCGAACCTGGAATCTAAAAGCCCCAGTGGGTTTTGTTCTGCTTTAAAGACTATAATAGCAACATGCTTCCTTGTGTTTCTCCCAGCTGTAGCAAGCGGTACAGAAAAATGTGGAGGTATGCTCCACATGTAGCTAGTAGTAGTAACTTCCCCTGTTCCAATGAGTCCACCACTTAGCACAAGGATTCCAATCTAAAGTGGTGAGGCTTCATCACATTTTAGATCCAGTACCAATCCACCCTTCTTGGACATGACTAAAAGACTGCAGTGGTTAAAAAAATGGATTATGTATAAACTTCTTAATACTCACTGCCCCTAATAGGTCAAAGTGGAGCAATCACAAGGTGGGCTGTCATGGCAACTGACTTACTAGTTACAGTAATCCTTTACTTCATACTTTATCTCAGATTTCTTATATCTGTATTGTGCCAGAAAGTTAAGAGTATAAGATAGTTATTTGAGGCTTGTGGCAGACCTGTGTGCCTCTCTGTTACTCTCAGAGGAAGGGGCTGCCAATTGTTTTTGTGTGTGGGCAGCATTGCACTGTCCACAGTTTATTTTTACTTTGGATGACCTGTTCATAAAAACGTCTGACAGTTAAATGAGTCCACATGTTTCTTGTTGAGCGATTCTGTGCCAGGGATTATGACCATAAACATCAATATAAACATATTTACAACATACACATAAAAGTAAATTCAAAGATTCATTTTTTTAATTACAACAGGCATTCCACTTATTTCTTGGTTGCTAAAAGCTGGGGAATAATTATTCCTACAGATCACAACAAAGGTTAAATGCACTTACCCCTTCACTGCCATTGACTGTTGTATTTGCCAGCATTTCTTGAAGGGCCCTGACAGAAAGGGACTGCTCCAGCACAAAATTACAAATGCACAGGTCAGGAGGGACATACTGTAAGGGAAAGCAAAATACAATTAATAAACTTGTACATACATATACTTGTACATAAAATACATATAGATATGCAATCCATACAAACCCCAAATATATGAATAGGAAACCCCACATTAATTACACATGTCTGAAAGGAGAGGGGGGTGGAGGTTTGAAATTTATAGTCTATGAGACTGTATATTATAACATAAAAGAACAACAAATACACATTCATTGTGACAATATATTTACTGGATAAAGCAAACTGAAGCCTCGTGAAATATGGGAGTTCAATACTGATTTTGTTATAATTCCATGATGGGATTTGATGGTTTAATAGCTGTGTATGACTGAAAAAAGTTATGAAAATGTCGTTTCTAGGAGGGGGGCAGCATCAGATCATGCTTTATGTGGTAAACATGGCTGTATTTCCCATTAGGCAACCCTAGGCACGTGCCTAGGGTGGCAACTTGGAAGGGGGGAGGGTGCTGCTCTTACTACTGTAGTAAAGAAAAGAAATTAAAACTCCCATAGCCAGAAAATTAATGCCTCCTAACAAGCACCCCACAGCCACAGAAGGACGCAGAGTGTATTTGTGTGAAGGGGGGGATGCAGTGAGTTGAACACAGGCCAGAGCATTTCCCCTCCACTGGTGTGGTCATGTGACTACTGTATATCAGAATGTCGTAAAGGATGGAACATGCTTGCCTGCTTCTCTGCATTTCCCCCTTTGTGCCCTCTCCCTCCTTCACACACATACTCTGCATCTAACCCATGGCACCCTTTTCCCCTCCACACTTCCCTCCAAATAGGGGGTGCAAGCACTTAGGGCACCATGAACACCAAATATGGCCCTGGTGGTAAATAGTGGGATTCTTGACTTCTCCCACAGAGTTTGTTCAACTTTCTGTTTACAATCAGGCAGTGCAAGATGAATGAGTTGTGGATGCTGTGGATATTGCAGGGCGCCGTGAGTCTCGGCTTCCAGTAAAGATCCCAGTCTGACACAGCATGGCTCAAGTGTTTTTCTGCCCACCAGTCCAACACCCTCTGTTGGCAGTGGATTATTCTGGACCATTCTGTGGTAATAAAAAATGTCGAGTGATGTGCAAAATGGCTGTTTGAAGCCATCTTGGCATACAATCGTCTGAACTGTTTCATAGCCTCTAGTTTACCCATCAACCAGTTTGCTGAGCTTTGCTAAACAATACAAAACACTGTGCTATATCCTGTTATGACATTTCTATCCTCTTTATGATGATTACCACTCTGGGCCATCTTGGTCTGGTAATCTTAACCTGTTGTTGTCATCACTGAGGGGGAACAAGCACTTCCTGGTTTGTGGGGAGGAAAAGAGGTATAAGAATGGGGAAGTTGTTTTGTGCGAATGAGAAGCTTGATGCAAGGTTGACAGGATGCCTTTCTCACTGTGGATTCCCACAGGTTCTCAGATCTGCACTGTGTAGTTTCTCGGTCGCTGATGTTGGACAAACCAGATGATGTCATTCCCAGTGGTGATGTAAGTGAAGTGTCGTTCATTCATATCTTTGATTATACAGAAGCATGTAACCTTTGATTATAGTTGATTAGAAAGTATACCTCAAATCACCTGACTGTGTTTTATCATATTAATCAATTAAGCTTCTCTAAAGCTGTATACAAATCTGTGAAATATATCTATAGAAACATAGAAGGGTAATGGCAGAAGGAATCCATATGGTCCATCTAGTTCAGTGGTACTCAACTGGTGGACTGGGGTCCGAATGCGGACCTCGGTGCCAGATTTCTGGACCCCTGCCCTGACAGCCCTGCACTCAGTTGCTTCTGTGTTGCCGTGCTCAGCACTGCCCCCTTTACTTGATCGGCAATGTAGTGCTTAGTCTCCCTGACAGTGTTATGACGTTATGTGACGTGTTATGTGAGTAATGCACGGACGGGACGTGGCATTGTAACATACACACAAACTTTGTTTCTCGGTCTCTTTGCCCCATCCAATCCTGTCCCACTGCCCCAACCCAGTCCCATCCATCCCTGTCCCACCATCTCTGCCCCTTCCAACCAGCCCCCAGCTCAGCCCCATCCATTCCTGTCCCCCCAGCTTTGCGCCATCCATTCCTGTCCCCCCAGCTTTATCCCATCCATTCCTGTCCCCCCAGCTTTGCGCCATCCATTCCTGTCCCCCAGCTGTGCCCCATCCATCCCGGCCTTTTTTTAGTTTTGCCTGTGGAATCTTTAGCTCCCCCAGTGTGCGGATTTCTAACTATCCCCCCCCCCTGTGACAGCCCCCACCTGGACCTTCACCTATCACTGAATGCCTGTATATGGACCTTTACAAGAAGTGGTTGAGTACCCCTGATCTAGTCTGTAGTTATGTGTGTATGTTCTTATCCCAGGCATGTTCAAATTCACTTTCAATTTTACAACTACGTCTGCCGGCAGCTTGCTCCAAGCATCTACTACTCTTTCTGTAAAAAAATATTTTCTAACGTTGCTCCTGATCTTGCCTTTGACTAGCTTCAGATTGTGCCCCCTTGTTCTATGACTAAGTTTCATCTTAAAGGAGCACTATCATGAAATTGTGAAATATTAAAAATGCATATAAACACATTGGCTAATGAGAGGAGGGGTCACTTACACACCCGAACTTAATAAAACTCCCGGCAAGCTTGTGGTTTATTCTCTCCTGGTAGGAATAACATTCAGGGGTGACAGGTTTAGTGTATCAGGGGTGAAAGTGCCTGTCACCCCCGATGTCCTTTTCTTTACATTAAAAGAAAGAAAAACAAGACTGGTTGGATATGTCTTGAAGCCGGGTGTATAAGTGACCCACTCCCCCACCATCCAGCATATTAATTTGTATTTTTATCATTGGGCCATTTTTTTTGCGATAGTGCTCCTTTAAAAACACTTCCCTCCTGAACCTTATATCATCACGTCTCCCCTCTCCCTTCTTTCCTCTAGACTATACAAATGAAGTTATTAAGTCTCTCCTGATTCGAGTTTTAAGTCCTTTCACCATTTGGACCTGTCCTATTTGAATACTGTCATTTGGCAGGTAAAGTCTTCAGAACGGCACACAGTATTCCAACTTTGGTCTCGCCAGGGCTCTATACAGTGGAATCACAACCTCCCTCTACTACTTGCTTTTCCTACTGCTTGGCTATACTGTCCACTCATCTTGCAGCTATCACTAATCAGTATCCCTAAATCTCTCTCCTCCGAAGTCCTGTCTAGCACAGTGCTGCCCATACGATACTCAGAGCAGGGATTTCTTCTATCCAAGCGGATGATTTTACATTTAGACACATTCAAATCCAGTTTCCACTGTTTTGACCATTTATCCAGTAAAGCCAAATCATTTTCCATGTTGCGCAGTTGGCAATACACCCATCTAAAGCTTTACTGATTAACAGTAGTTTATTCTGGAAGAAAAATGAACCTCCAGTCAAAAATTATTTTAGGTCGCATTTACCAATTGCTAAGGGTGGGTCTAAATTTGGGTTGCACCTACAATTAACAGGGCAAAGGCTTTTTCAAAAAAAAGAAACACAGGCTGTTTTGGGGCACTGGACTGGGGATAGAAGTTGACGACATAAACTTCCTTTCTGGGTATAGAATCTCTTTAAGTCACTGTCCATGCATACACTTACTTTCTCCTTTCTTCCTTATCCCCCTTGGGAACTGTGAAAAAGAAGTAATTTCAAAGCATCTCAAAATCCTTGATTATATGTAAGGATCATATGTATTCCAAGTAAAGATGCTGGTTTTGCTTTCATTTCTGTGCGTGGTTGAGCTGGAAAGAGCATGACATGGTACAATTGTTTGCAATCCTGTGCATGCTCTGCTGTGGTCAGAGGCGGCTGCAAGGACCACTGTGGCGTGCCATATTCCAGAGCTCCAAGAGACAGAGTGGCTGTTAGAACACTTTTTTGCATGGTTCTGGGAATTAAAAGAACAATGTTTGGAGTCCTTCTATGGCTTCTACCAGGCATTGCAAGAACAGGCATCAGATAAGCTGCTTGCTGCCTTATTATTTCTGTTGCCTGGACTGTGCCTTTAAAATAAAGCCCAGTCTCTAGGTATCAGGTGGTACGGAGTGAGGCTGCAGACTGATCTGTACTTGAGATCATTAGAAAATGGAAGGAGTAATTAATGAAAAACAGTTTGGGAACCCCTGCTCTAATCCATACTATAGGGTATCTACAAATGTATTTTTCAATACACAAAACTCTGCCAGTATGAAGATCTGGCACCATGTGAAACAACAAGACTCAGGACATATCCTTTCCCGTTTTGTTATTTTAGTGGCAACGGTGCCCCTTCCTCATTTATGAAAGAGACTTGGGGCCCCATATTAGGTTCCAATGTGTCCATATTTAGGGAACAAAGATTGACGTTTGATTGATGTTTAGAATTTTAATGCAGTGCAATTCATCCAGGTTTTTACTGGTAAAATCATAGAAAAGTCAGACTTTGTCTCTAGCCTTGCGCCTATATTTAGCTTGCAGTCATAAGAATTCTTCTTGACCAAGAATCTCTTGCCCTTTTGGCTGTTCTTTATAACATGAAACATTATACACTCCCTATCAGAAAGAAATAATGATTATCACCACCCCCACACTCCCACTCGGGGCTTTACAACAAGTGACTATCATTATATCCGGGTCTTCAACAAGGTCAGAGCAACTTTTAGAAAGCATCTACTGCCTACAACGGCATCTAAATAAATGTCCTATCATGTTTTTGATTCTTGCTTTGCAAGACACAAACTCCTTAATACTGAAACTGCAACACCAACTGGACAGCAAGGGATCACTTTTTCAAGCACCTTGAAATTTTTGGCATGTGGGAAGGGCATAATGGCCAGGTCAAAAGAATTTTGGTCACATAAAGAGGGTAGTGAAAACAAAAGCGGAAGGGAAGCAGACATAAATGTGGACGACAGTGTCATTGAAGGCAGTGGTGATAGTGTTGCCTCTACTGCTGACAAGAGAAACAGAACAGTTAGCCTCCTCTGGACAGTAAACAGTGAATGCTGCTCATAGAGGGTACACAGCAATTGCTGATTCACAATGATAACAGAAGGCGCTGCTTGGCTATTACACAATTTTTAGGGCGAGCGCTGTGTGCCAATCTCGCAGCACTGCCCTCACCTCCATGGCTGCTCCCAGCCGGCTCCCTCCTCCTCGTGCTGCTTCCTTGCATGGTGTTAGGGCGAGCGCTGCGCGCCCATCTCGCAGCGCTTCCCTCACCTCCATGGCTGCTCCCAGCCGGCTTCCTCCTCCTCGTGCTGCTTCCTTGCATGGTGTTAGGGCGAGCGCTGCGCGCCCATCTCGCAGCGCTTCCCTCACCTCCATGGCTGCTCCCAGCCGGCTTCCTCCTCCTCGTGCTGCTTCCTCGCATGGTCTAGTGGACGGGGACGTGCACTTTGTTTATATTGTGCTGGCTCGGAGCACTTCCTTAAAGACTGTCCTATTCGCCCGCCACGACAGGGAAACGGGCACACCTAGTAAATGTGGGAGAGGCGTCCCTAGGTGTGTGCTACCTCTCCACGGCTTACGGTTCCTGCGCAACTCACCATTGCAGCTACCATCTCCTTAAACCTGACTGCCTTTCTGGATTCAGGCTCTGCAGGAAACTTTATCGAGGCCTCCTTGATTAATAAATATAACATCTCTGTGAGCCGCCTTGCAAAGCCTCTATTCATCGCTTCGGTTAATGGTGACAGGCTTGATTGCATCGTGCGTTATCGCACAGTACCCCTCCATTTAAGGATTGGACTTTTTCACCAAGAGAATATTGAGTTCTACATGCTCCCTCATTGTACCTCTCAGATTCTTCTCGGCCTACCCTGGCTTCAATGTCACGACCCCACTCTTGACTGGAATACCGGCGATATCAAGAGTTGGGGTGCAGGCTGCTACAAGAGGTGTTTGAAGTCCGTTCCGGCCAGACCTGTTCCTGCCTCTGCTCCACTTCCCGGCCTGCCTGCGATCTATCAGGCCTTCTCTGATGTTTTCTGCAAAAGCAAGCGAAGGTACTTCCGCCTCATCGACCCTAAGATTGTCCTATCGACCTCTTGCCGGGTACCACTCCACCTAGTGGCAGAATCTATCCTCTCTCGGCTCCTGAGACACAGGCTATGTCTGAGTATATACAGGAGAATCTCCAAAGAGGCTTCATACGAAAGTCTTCCTCTCCTGCAGGCGCAGGCTTCTTCTTTGTGGCCAAGAAAGATGGCTCTCTTCGCCCTTGCATTGACTACCGTGGCCTCAACAAGATTACCGTCAAAAATCGTTACCCTTTACCTTTGATTTCTGAACTATTTGATCGACTTCGTGGTGCCAGGATCTTCACTAAACTCGACCTGAGAGGGGCCTATAATCTGATACGTATACGTGAGGGCGATGAGTGGAAGACCGCCTTTAACACCCGCGATGGCCACTTTGAATACTTAGTGATGCCCTTTGGACTTTGCAATGCACCCGCCGTATTCCAGGAATATGTGAAGGACATCTTCTGGGACTTGCTTTACTCCTGCGTGGTAGTGTATCTGGATGATATACTCATCTTCTCTTCTGGCAAGTCCTGTCTCGCCTCCGCCTACACCGCTTATACGTCAAGTTGGAGAAGTGCATATTTGATCAGACCACTCTACCATTTCTTGGGTACATAGTTTCTGGTCGAGGTCTCCAGATGGACCCCAGCAAGTTAAAGGCAGTGTTGTACTGGCCACGTCCTTCTGGCCTACGAGCTATCCAATTCTTTTTGGGCTTCGCTAATTATTATCACCAGTTTATTTCCCACTTTTCGACTATAGTTGCGCCTATTGTGGCTCTCACGAAGAAGAACGCCAATGCCAAGTCATGGCCTCCTCAGGCTGAAGAGGCCTTTAATACACTTAAAAATGCCTTCTCTTCTGCTCCGGTGATTTCAAGACCAGATCCAGCTAGGCCTTTTGCCCTTGAGGTAGATGCCTCCTCCATTGGAGCTGGAGCCCTGCTTACTCCAAAATCCGCTACTGGCAGGACTCTCACCTGCGGTTTCTTTTTGAAAACGTTTTCTCAGGCAGAGAGGAATTACTACATTGGAGATCAGGAATTACTCGCCATCAAGTTGGCATTGGAGGAGTGGAGACATCTCTTGGAAGGTTCTGCCCATCTTGTTACCATCTTTACCGACCACAAGAATCTGTCTTACTTAGAAACTGCCCAGCGGTTAAATCCTCGACAAGCCCGATGGTCGTTATATTTTGCCCGTTTCAACTTTCAAATCCACTTCCATCCAGCCGTCAAGAACATCAGGGCGGATGCCCTTTCTCGCTCTTCAGACGTCTCCGGGTCAGAATCCACTCCACAGCATATTATCTTTCCTGAATGCCTAGTCCACTCTGCTCCCACTTCTCTGGTACAGGCACCTCCTGGAAAGACCTACGTGCCTCCTCGCCAACGTTGCAAAATATTAAAATGGGGACATTCTTCTCATGTAGCTGGCCATGCTGGTATCAGAAAATCTTGTTCTCTCATTTCCAGATATTATTGGTGGCCCTCTCTAGTGAAGGACGTGACGGAATTCATTCAGGCTTGTACCATCTGTGCACGTGACAAGACTCCTTGCCAAAGACCTGCTGGCTTACTTCTTCCCCTACCTATCCCAAATACTCCATGGTCACACATCGCTATGGACTTTATTACTGATCTTCCTTCTTCGCATGCCAACACCGTTGTTTGGGTAGTAGTGGATAGGTTTTCTAAGATGGCGCATTTTACACCTTTGCCTGGCTTTCCTTCGGCTCCTCAGCTGGCGAAACACTTCCTTATGCATATCTTTCGACTTCATCGGCTGCCTGCACACTTCGTGTCAGACAGGGGAGTACAATTCGTTTCTAAGTTCTGGAGGGCTCTTTGTAAACAACTGAAGATTAAGTTGGACATTTCCTCTGCTTATCATCCCCAGTCAAATGGCCAGGTGGGATGAGTTAACCAAGTCCTTGGCCATTATCTTCGCCATTTTGTTTCTGCACGTCAAGATGATTGGGTCGACCTTCTGCCCCGGGCGGAATTTTCATATAACTTTCTGGGATTCTGAATCTACAAGAAAATCCCTGTTCTTTGTAGTGTACAGTCGTCATCCTCTTCCGCCTCTGCCCTTGTCCACGTCTTCTGAAGTACCCGCTGTGGAAGAACTCACACAGGATTTTTCCACCATCTGGCAAGAAACTCAACGTGCTCTTTCTCAAGCTTCCGCTTGTACGCTCGCTGTGCGCCGGATTCCTGAAATTTAAAGGGCCTGTACAGCACTTCCCCTATTTAAGGGGCACTTTCTTTTCCATCAGTGCCGGATCTTGATCTTCCTTTGCATGCAGAAAGTCTGTTGTTTTCAGGATTGCTCACCCATGTACTGACCTCTGCCTGTCCCTGACTCTGAACCTTCGCTGCCCGTCTCGACCTTGGCTACTTACCTTCGACCTCGAGATTGTGCTGCCAGCCCTGACCTCTGCTTGAACTTTGACATCGCCTTTTGCCTGCCTACTTTGTTTCACACATCACCTCGGCTGACTGTGTGGCTGAGCCGCTGTTGGGGGGTAGCGACCTGGGGGTCACTCGCCGCTGCAAGACCAACCTGCCTTGCGGCGGGCTCTGGGGAATACCGGTGGCCTCTTAGACTCCGCTCCCCTGACACGGCACACGCTATCAGTAACATAGTCACAGCGGATCCACACCTGTGCCGCCACACCCAGCCCGTGACAACAATAATAAAGCACTAGGCATCCCCGTGGCTACAGCTTGGAGGGTACACAGTGGTTTCAGGGTGGATAGCATTGATGGAAGTCAGGAGAGTACAAAGCGGCTGCTTGGAAATGCATCTTCCCACATACTTTCTGTATACTTTTTTTATTGTCCCATGATCTTTAAAATGTATATATTTTATTGCTGTAATGCAATCTATATTTCATTTTAAACTTTGATACAGTATTATTACTTGCTGACCTTTCCCGAATACTCCCCCCCCCTTCAAATATAAAATTAGAACCTGATGTAGCAACACTACATTAAGCCACATGTAAACTTGTCAATGTGATGAAAGAGAAAGGGGTTCGAAGTTGAATAAGCTGAAATGCCTACCCTATAAGCTCTGCTTAGGTAATTACAACAAACTTCAAATGTATGTGTTACATTTGGTGGACAGACTATTGAGGCATTAAAAAGATACATATTTGTGAGGCCAGAAAACAGGCCTTGAAGCAAAGGAAATGCTGCTTTACATCAACCACCAGGTAAGCAACAGGCTGGGACAAAATATGCTTATGTGGTTACTCTCTGGACCAAAGTGGGCCAAAACCATTGTGTTGCACCCCCGGAGTCTTAAAGACTTCAAGGCCCTCCACTAGCCTTCCCCTGGGGCATCCATAATCGAGATGTGCCACTGTGTGAGAGCCTAGGATGCCCACAAAATTCCCCTTTACAGGGGCTCCCATAGCAATGTCGCAGCCCACATCTGCATACCCAGCTTCCTTTTAGCTTAGACGTGCTCCTGCACCAAGCCATTCAGAGTTCTACCTAGACTAGAGAGAAAACAGGTATGCAGCCAGCAGGCAGGTCATGGGCATATGGCATTTTGAAATCAGTCAATTGGTGATCTCAAAAATGCAGATTGGGCATGGCCATGGTGGGGGAAACCCCTCCTTTTTGTTAAAACCAGGCAACTGCCAAGTCGCCATCATCATGAGGGGGGTGTGAGGGGCCCTTTATTGGGTTTTGGCCCTGTAGAATCCACCATGTAAAAGCTTTTTAAAATAACTAATTCTAACTAAATACGTTATATTTTGTAAGAGAAAATGCTGGTTTTGCGTCTACTTCTGGGTGTGGCTTGTGATAAGCAGCGTTGCTTGAAAAGTCATGCACACTGCCTGCTGTGGTCGGAGTTGGCGGCACGACCACTGTTGCTTCCTGGGCTTGCTCACACTGGGAGCGTGAGGGACAGTGTGACCACATTTGTGCATGGCCATGGAGTAATGAAATTGAAGGGAGGGACAAATTTGGAGACCTGCTATGAAAACCACAGCACACTACAGGAAATAGGGCAGGCTTTAAAGAGGAACATCAGGGGAGGTAAAAAGCTCCCCCAAACCTCACTGATCTGCTGCCACCCCCTCCGGTTTTACCTTTGGGCAATTTTTATTCACCTCACCAGGGCATCCATCTTTTGGGTCCCTCGGATTCCGGGCGACCTCCTGACAGGCGGCCGCATCTTGCATCACGTACTGTGCGCGGACCCGATCTCGCACCTGCGTAGTGCCCATGAGTGGGATGCAATGGAGCCGCCCAAAATCCCACAAGATTTTGCTGGGCTGCAAGATCACTGTGGGACATTGACAAGCATGGCTAAGGCCGCATTTGTCAGTTAGGGATGGCTAAGCGGGGTGAGGATCGGGCTCTGAAGCAGCCAGATGTAGCAGGCAGACATCCAAAAGGAAATAGGGGCCGATGGGGGGGGATGTATTGGCCCCTACCGTGTTTCCCCGAAAATAAGACCTACTCCAAAAATAAGGCCTACTGTGCTTTTGGCATGAAGGCTAAATATAAGACCTCCCCCGAAAATAAGACCTCCTCCGAAAATAAGACCTCCCCCCGCAGCAAGAGTCCTCAGTCAGCTGCGGCCGGCTCTCTCTGATGACGAGTGACGCTCCTGACGCTGCGCATAGGGGGACGTCACTGGGGGACGTCACTCGTCATCAAAGCGGCCGCCACCAAAGTGAAAGCTGCTGTCTGCTGCTCGCTCTCTGACAGTAAGTTAGTGAGTAGTGGCAGCAGACTGTGAAGTAGAAAAAAAAAAGAATTTCTATGGGGGAAATGCCAGGTGAAGTGAGGGGAGGGGGGGATGGAAACTAGAGAATTCCCTGGATTCACTAGACTCTACCCCCACCTCCCCCACATTCACCCACTGATGATGAGGAGGGGGGGTTGTATGTTTTGGATTCCCCACATATGCCACTACCGGTAGTACAGGAGAAGGTGGGTAAATTGGGACAGGAGGATCGGGGGGGGAGGTAACATGAAATTTTGACAGGAGTCACATTTTGTCTGGTTATGCTGGTTTGTGATGGCAACTGCTACTGTTTAACAGTTAATAAATTTCCTTTTTTTGTGAATGCATGTGAATTCTTCTTCATGGAAAAATGTAAGACATCCCCTGAAAATATGACCTAGCGCATCTTTGGGAGCAAAAATTAATATAAGACACTGTCTTATTTTCGGGGAAACAGGGTATTTATTTTAGACCCGGTGTTCCTCTTTAAGTGATCTGCTTGCTGTCTTATTATTGCCATTGCCTGGACTGTGCCATCAAACAGTATGAAATGTAGATGTTAGTGTACCCACTGTAAAAATCTCTTCTTGAAATACATCAGAGAACCAAGTCTATTTCTTCTTTATGTGATATATAGGTTTCATGGAGGATGGGAACTATACAGAAATGCCCCCTCACGGAAAGGGCAGAAAACATTCTCGGCGCAAATCAAAGAGTTTACTCCACATCTAAGGCACGAGACTCAGCTCAAAGTGGAAGCCTAGTTCCTCTATGTACTTATAAAGAGAGTACACGGAAATGTTTACTTTTCTAATTGTACATTTAGGAAAAATTGCTTATTTTCTTTACATTTTTATTATGTGCCATCCCAAAGCTTTGAAAAGAAAGGAAGAGCAACATAAAAATAACCACCCACCTGCAAGGATGCACGCAGTGAGTAAAAAGATAATTTACCTGCCAACCAAACAGTGCTTATAATGCCGCCTACATAACAAAATGCAGCCAGAAACTACTATGCACAGACTCCAGGGCTCATAACACCTCAAAGGAAAAAAAAACAAAACAGAAGAAGCAGGGGCTTGGTAAAATAAAAAGGCAAACACACTAAAAGTGAATACTGTGCACAACAGTTTGAATGATTGAATCAAAGACCCTGTAAATGTTAAACCGGACTAACAGCCTGGCACAGTTGGAAAAGAAAACTCCCCAAAACTCACTTGCCCCATCTGCATGCATGATATTGAAACATTGTCAGCACTTACATTTGCTCCTGCATTCGCTCAAAACTGAAACACCACCACACTGATTTTCTAGTGGTTATGGCCATTTTGGAGATTCCTTTCCCAGCATTTCAACCATGATGCTGTCTGGATTCAACTGACCAACAGTCAAAAATTACTTAAACCAGACCAACACAACAAACAGTTCTCATAAGCATCCCTCCCCTTTGAAATTTAGATTGCTGCACATAAAAATGTATTTACCTTTTTCTAACCCCTGCTGTAGTGAATTTTAGAAACAAAATGGCGGCTCATGCATTTGCAGGCCACCTGCAAACAGGAAGTGCTGCTGGGCTTCCTGTTACTGTGCATTGTCAGTGATGTCAGTTGAATCCAGGCAGCAGCATGGCTGAGATGCTGGGAGAGGAAGCTCCAAAATCAATGAGCTGCCATTTTGTTTTTTTGTTAGAAAAAGGTAAATTAATTTTTATGTGCAGCAATCTTGCTGCAACTTGCAGAGTTGTCCTGTGGAGAAATTTATATGAGCACTGTGCTGGTCCAGTTTAAGTTATTTTTGACTGTTAGACCACTTTAAATTTCTTCACACTTATCCCCTGTGTAATTTCAAAGCCTCTCAAACTCTGATTATATGTAAATAGAGCAGCTTAAAAATTGGCTCTGCTTTTTCATTTTTCTTTTTAGGGATTTTTAGGGGTATTGGCCGCCATTGTGTGTCTGCGCACACACAGGAATTGTTCCATCACATTTAACCCATCCTGGGCATGGCTGAGCTGGGACGTGTCATGGTCTAGCTCTATGAGTCATGTGCTTGCTCTGCTGTGCTTGGAGCTGTGCACTGTTTCCGCAGTCCCCCCTCACACTGGGAGCATCAATGCAAAGAGGCAGCTGTGTGAGCGTGGTAGTGGGGAATGGAATGGAAGGAGGGGGTAGGATTTTGGAGGCAAGGCACATGGGACAGGCACTAGGTGAGCTGTTGGCTGCCTTGTTATTGCTGTTGCCTGGTCTGTCCCTGAAGGGAAGGGTTTATATAGTATGAGGAAGTCCCCATCAACCCCCTCCCTCCCTCTGTGCTAAGCCCTAGTTGGGTGTTAAAATAATAAAACAACTCACCTGATCACCACAATCCTTTCCTGATGCCAGCAAGGGGTGGAGCTCTGCATGACAGCCGTAGACTTGAGTAACAGTTGGATGTGGGTGACACACAGTACACTCACATTGCTGCACGGGACTGGGTGACTGACCTGTTACTCAAGGCTTTAGCTTCCATGCAAAGTGCCCACCCCCAGTGAGTTGTTTTTATGGTCCAAATTGGGCTTAGCACAGCAGAAGGGACGGGTGTGTGGAGTGTTATAAAAAGCTTTGACTTTTTAAAAGTGGTATAGTAAACATAGTGTCACAAGCAACTCACCTTCACGCCGCTCCGGCGGCTGTCTGGCTCCGTCCCCGCCCGGCGTCTCCGTCAGGCGGGGCTGGGCAGACATGCCCCCTCCCCGCGTCATCCACCCTCACTGACAGTCCGTGCTCGCGCGCGGGCGGGCACGGCTGTCATACGACCTCCGGCAGCAGCTGCAGTCAGCGCGCCCGCCGGAGGCTGCAGTTAAAGGGCCAATGAGCCCTGTGTGTTTAGGGGCCAATCGGCCAGTAGGTTCTGGGCGAAAACGCCCTTTTAGAATTAAACTGGGCAATCAGCCCAAGGCTCAAATGTGCACCAATCACCTTCCCCTTCCCATCCAATCCCATCAGTTCCCTCCTAATAAAGGTTGGCTCCCCGCAGTTGTTCCTTGCCCGTGATAGCGTGCTGCTGGGTGTGATATTCTGTATTGATTCTTCCCGTTTGATCTTGCTGTGTATGACCATCCCGTGATTGCCGCCTGGACTGACCATTACCTGTTTCTGACTACGATTTGCCTGCTCCCTTGCACCGCGTACCCGTGACCGGCTTGACCCTTGGCTCGACTTTTGACTATTCTTCCGTCTCATCCTTTGGTGCCGCGCTTGATTGAACTGATCTCCTGTGTATGACCCCTGCTTGCCCGACCTCACCCAGTCTCGTTCCTGGTTCATCCGCCTTCCTCCCCGTAAGTCCGCATCCTTTGTGCTACCAAGTCCTGGGGGCAACCGTGCCCGGTGAGGCGTGTAAAGCTTCCCGGCAGACGGGGGCTTGACTATAGGTGAAGCTAGCAGCGGAGATTGGGGGTTGTGGACTTACTCAGAAGGCGGGTGTCCCACGGGACCTGACACATAGTTTCCAATCAGTGGCACATAATCATATCAGGTAGTACAGGGCGAGGCTGCAGAATGATCAGTGCCCCAATTGGAGCTGATGCCATTTATACCTCACACAAGCCTGACTTTTGCATTTTTGTAATTATTTCATGTGCTTTGAGGTGGCTGATGGCGCATAAGTACTGCCCAGGAGATGACTCGAAAATGAAAAGTGGTACTAAAACAGGGATCTCCTGATCCTAACAAAAACTGCTCTGCAGTTGTCATACTCTCTGATGTGACGCAGTGTTCACATAGCAAGAGCCTTCATATTCCAATTTAGCTGAACTGCTCAAAAAAAGCCAATTTATTATTTTTTTTACTGCAGCCAGTTGCAGTATGCAAGCTAGTGCCCATAACATCCTATTGCGGCCAGTACAATTAATTCATTATGAACCTCTCTGCAGTGCGTTATTCTCTTCTTTGCTGTTTAAAAAATTCTACTTTTAAGCGATGCAGTAAATAACCAGAATGAGAAAAGAACCAATATGCTGCAGCACCAGAGGGTGCCAAAAAAGCTGCAGAGCCGTTCAGTAAGATAAATCTCATCTGAAGCCAGATTCATCTAAAACACATTCTTTTGAAATCTAATTTTTCTTTTACATGCCCACGCCAAATAATCTTTCACAGTTGGGACAGTCCTGGGAATATAAATGAATGCTCTCGTTACAAACCTTCTGGATACAAACAAATCATTACACATATGTAATAGTTAGAGATCACAACACAGCCTTGGCCAAGCCTGGTAACTGTGTGTAGATCATAACAGTTACAATCAGCATTACAAGGCCAGTATTAATGACAGATCTATCATCCTGAGCAAATGGAACTCCGCCTAATTCATGTTAGTGGAATGACAATGCTGAGCTAGAGAAACAGGATAGCTGGGAACCTCAGAAGTAATGCATAGAATTATCACAGACATTTCTGTAGCACACATGTACCTGAGGGGTTTAGCTCCTCAGGCGTGTGGGGAGTGGGTTCTTTGTTAATGGGCTTAGGAGGCCTCTAGTGGGCTTGCATCCAATAACTCCAAAAGAGATCGACTTTATGAAAAGGGCACTTACTTTATTAGCAGGACTTTAGGTACACTTGATGATTCACAGCAGGTCATACAGTCATTATTCTCATCAGTTCCATTAGCAGTTTCCATAGCACAGCATTACATACAGATGGTGGGCACTCATTCTGGTCCCATAGCAGAATACTAAGGCCTTAGCTTCCTGCATGAGCATCTTGGGTGGAATGGTTCACCTTTCTTGAGGTCACTTGTTAGGTATAAATGCTCTCTCCTACACCAGTGACTGCTGACTGGTACCAGTTGACTCTGCTGGTACATTTCTCACTTCCGGTTACTACAATGCTGAGGTGACTGTAACCCATGGCCTTCTTATATAGATTCCCTCTGGTTGGCTTCTAGAACCTTCTCTCTAGTTTTACTCACCTCAGCCAATGGCAGCTCAGCTGTACCCCTAAGTGGTTAGGTTATAGCCAACAGTCTGGTAGACCTGGCGACTGCAAGACATGAACTGCCACACTGAAGAATCCCAAATATAATTGTTGACCACTTTACGCCGGCCACATTTCTTTCACCTTTACATGACCAATATTTGGCTTTTCTGACGCCAATGCACACATAACACTACATAAATGTGACACACGATGGCCCTTTATTCAGTGAACCATCACTAAAATATATCATGAAAATCAGAACCATATTCAAACTTGATTTCAGAATAAGCCAAGAGATAAACTATGATATGGCTCAAAGAAGCAATGGTGGAATTGGCACCAAAATATTTTACTAGTGCAAAGGGACAAACTATTAATTTCTCCAGGTTCAGGGAAACAGACCTTGTAGGTTGTCTCTTATGACAATGCAAAGTTGATTCTTGAGGGTCAAAAGTTGGACAAATATGAAATGGAACAAATTAAACCTCTACCAACAAATATTCTGATGCTGTGCCTTCTGAAACACTGCCTCAGAGCTCCACTGCTTTAGCAAAAGGTGACCAGGTACTCATTCATCTGATCCACCTCTGGATCCAGGAAACAGAGTGTGGCAGGTAGGCCACTAAACAGTCCACCTCTGGGCAGGGACTTTTCATGTCGTCCATAAGAAATGAGAATACAACCCCTAGGCACTTAGTAGGTAGTTAATCTGGTTGTTTCTACTTCTTGGTAATTACCTGGTTAAAGTCCATATAGACAAGTTGTCTAACCTTCTAATATTTTAAGACAATGTAGCCTCTAACTTGACCTTTGTCACCTTGTCTGAGATTTCTAAGACTGTATGGATCAACTCACTCTTGTATCCCTATTCTAAGAGCTCTTGTCTTTGAAGAGGAATACCGGAGACTCCCCTGACTCAACATTGTCCAAAGATGTGGGGGCGATACTGTATATCCTCTTATCAGTATTTGAATTCCATTGAACTTTTGCTCCTGTGTGCCTCCTGTCTAATCAATGGATTGCAGAGCTGTTTGCCTGAGATGATGGTCATACAGCCAAAACCTGCCTTTTTAGTATAATTAGTCTAAACAGAATTTCTTGCAACCTGTCCTGATCTAAGGCTGCCTGGATCAGGGGCTCCACTGTCTGCTCTCTAATACTTCAAGACTGGGTTTACAGAGGTGAAGTTCAATTAGCATGAAACTATATGCACCCCAGGCTCCTAACTGTAGAAGCACTTGAAGCAATGTATGCCTGAAGAGAAGTGTTATTTTCACCAGTATTCATCTAGAGATAGGGCATATCCTGTGAATAAAGGCATTTAAAGTGGTAATAAAGTGGTGTCAAACGCATTCCTTAGATGTAGGCAGCAAGACTTTATTTTGCATCCATGTTTCACAACATATAAAGCAGTGTCTCCTCACATAGTCACTCTGTGGCCTCTCACAAGCAGAACCAGTAGAAACAGACTGTTGTGGACACTCAGAATTTATGAGGTGCCCTGGTATTCACTGGAGCCCCCCTCCCCCCCGCAAGGAGGAATAGACTGGCCTGTGACACACTTTGGTTCATCCACCTGATCTGGTGGTACAGAGTGACAGGGCCTAAGCACGACAGTAAGGGAGACACAGCCAGGAGACAGAGCAAAGATTTCCGATGGCCAAATCAAGGTAAAAGTTAAGGACAAAGGTTAAGGGCTGACAACACACATTTAAAAACAAATACCAAGCAGGGGTCGAGGGCTGCCAGCACAGGTTCAAAAGTCCAAATCCAAAGCCGAAGTCAAAACTGAATAAACAATCCAAAGGGAAGTCCGAAAGCAGTCAAAGTTCAAAAGCCAAGGGTGATAATGGGTAATAGGGTTTGAAGGTGCAAGTTTTGTGACGCTGGGAACAGGAATGCAGGAGTATTCAGTAGGGGAAACCCTCCTTTTAAAAGGCCAAGGTCAATAGTGTCCAGAAAGCCAGACTAGCGCTTCCTTCATGTCAGCGGACCAAAACCCACCAGACTTGTGAAACACCTTTGGCCAAAACCCTGCCAATACTCCCCTATTAGGGTGTAGAACTAGAAATGGATATTTCCGCTTTTCGAATTGTCCTGGAAAATTGATTTATTTGCTGTCCATCGGTGTGAGTTGACAGATGATCAGTCATTGCATAGATGTGGCAATGAATGGAGGATGTGGAGGTTACAGCTAAAACCTGTGACATTGTCTGAGATTAGAGTGAAGCAGGAGCAGTGAAAATTGACAAAAGGTACTCCTCATGGGGGGGGGGGCAATTCGGGGATGCAAGTTAAAAATGTGGGTTTTGGTCCTGTTTAAAGGGCCGAGAATGGGAGTGACCATCCGTGATGCTCCTTTGTGGATACTGACATACTGCCTCTCAAGGTTTAGGTGATAACTGCCACAGTGACAACCAGGAGGCATTGCACGATTATCACACACTATGTAATCTAATTTGCTTAGGTTTTATGTAGCCAAATTCTTTTCAATCTAGCTTTTATGGCTCTCCCAGGTGCCATAGATTTTGATCATCTTCATATACGATACATAGATGATGTTTTCGTCATCTGGAAGGGGTCACAATCTGATTTGGATTCCTTTTTCCATGGGGTGAATGGGAATGATTTCAATCTAGAGTTCTCCACAGAAAGCAGTGAGCTATCTGTAAACTTTCTTGATCTAACGATCAAGAAATCAGGCTCTGCTCTGGTCACCTGTACATACTTTAAGGCCACCGATAGGAATGGTTATGTCCCTAGGGATAGCTGTCACCATCCTAAGTGGTTGGATGCTATCCCTAGGAGTCAATTTACTCGGTTGCGACGGAATTGCACTTCCTTGGAGGATTATGATTTACAATCTTCACTCCTGACGCAACGGTTTCTGGATAAAGGCTATAATGCCAATGAGACCTTGACACAGAGGAATCAAATTAGGGCTGTCGATAGGTCCTCCTTATTTAGCTCCACTACTAGGAACAACCATTCTTCTTCCCTTGATTTTGCATTTATTACCTCATTTAGTGCACAGCACAAAGTCTTGGGGCAACTTTTTTCTAAACATTGGCACATTTTGAGAAGTGATCCAAGCATAGGGCCACTTCTGCCTGATCGTCCTAAATTAATTTTCAGGAAAGCACCCAATTTAAAAGATTTAATTACCAAAAGTTTTACAGATCCCCCCAAAAAATTGGGAGGGACTTTAGCAACCATGGAAGGGTTTTTCCGTTGTGGGTCCTGTATGGGTTGTAAACTACTTTGTGGACAACCGAAATCAGTGAAAACCTTTATTTCCCATCAGGGTTTGAAGGAGTTTCGGATTAATAAGTTTATCTCCTGTAATTCCACTTTTGTGGTTTATCTGTTAATTTGTCCCTGTGGGTTGTACTATGTGGGTAGGACCACAAGAGAACTAAAGGTCCGCATTAGGGAACATTTGTATAACATCCGAAGGGGTTTCACCCAACATAGTCTATCGGCACACTTTAAAGAAAAACATAATTGTGACCCCAAGGGATTAACCTTTGTGGGGATAGATAGGGTGGAGAAACATTGGAGAGGTTCCCATTTAGTGCGAGAGGTTTCCCAACGGGAGACCAAATGGATTTTCCTATTGGACACCCTATCTCCTAAGGGCTTAAAGGAGCAGTATCGCGAATTTTTCTTGGTGACTTATATTTAAATGGTACTTTGAATGTAGGTAAGTGTTGGAGTAAGAATTACAAATGTAGAAAAAAATGATGTGTGTGTTGAGCAGCTGGAGACTAATAGCTGATGTTTATGTCTTGTCAGTGTCGGGCGCCGACACTCTGGCCTGTTCCACACTGAGGAGAGGGGTGCAACAATGTATCAGTTCCACGCTGAGGAGAATGTATCAAAGTCTCAGCTGTTCAGTGCTGGCAGCCGTCCAGCATCAGATAACATTGCAACATTGCCTGAACTTATATCTAAAACAGAGAGAAAAGCTCTAGAAGTCATTTAGCTGATTTTGACAGTTTTCCCTTCATGTTGGCTCTGCTGCAAAATTGTTCAGTTTACCATTTTCTCTTTTTTTTCCATATGATCTTTCTTTCAGCTTTGTGTGTTTTGAGCAAAGCCCAACCCAGGATTTTCACTATCTGGAGTTTTGTTTTGTGCCCCTAGGGGCATCCCGACTTGGGATGCCCTGATATGTGAAATCCCCAAGTTCGCCTGTGAAAACGTACCTTTCCCTGTCCCACAGCACATGCGCGGGCTCTCATCCAATCAGATCTGTTTGCACACAGATGGGGAACCTGAGCAGTAACCTTCCTGGCCGCCCGGCCTGTCTAAATGACTATCTGCGTGAGCGCGCCAGAAAAATGGGGGGATCTGTGGTTATCCAGGGGTCGTTTCACACAGTGGGCATCCTGATTTAGAATGGGGTTTTGTTCCACTTTAATACTTTTAGATTTTCCTTCACAGTTATTCAAAGAAGAATTTCAGTCATTTTCAGTCAGTTTAGTTTATTTTGTATAGATTTTACACATTTGAGTCACCTGGTCTCATAACAAAAGCAGCACCTCACACACACAGCCATTACAGTGTCAGCCTCTGAGGTAAAGTGTTGCTAGGAGACCAGTGGGCTAAATGAAGCAGCTCACTAAAAACAACCCAGCAGATCCCCCTATTCAGCAAATGGACTGAGCTATTATAATTATACAATTTAAAAGAGAGACATATATTTTTTTCTTTTTCTATCGCCAGATTATTTATACACATGTTATAAGCTATTGTATGGCTATTTAATTATTTATCTTTTTTAATGCAAATTTCGCGATACTGCTCCTTTAAATGTTGAACTGGATTTGAATTGTTTCATAGATAGTGCTTGATTAATATACTGTGCACCATTTCAAATTTTAAATACATTTTTTATTGTATTTTTACATGGATATTTTGTTATATGTATATATGTTTATTTGGGCATAACAAGCTAATTTGTGCTCTTATTGTTGCATTGTGACTGGGTGGTGTTTCCCTGAGATCCCCACTGTTTTTTAATCTGTTTTTAATCCCTTTTTGTAGTTTTAGTAATCTTTGACCTATGTTTATCTCTGCTGTAGCAGCTCTATTTATACGAGCTGCTTTTACTAGTGATGCATAATCCATTGCGATTCCCTGTAGTTTGGTGGCCTGAATATGTTTCTTCTATGTCCCAATTAATAATCGCTAGGGTAATTCCCTTGTGTTTTATTGTATGTTATTCCTTGCCGACTACCATTGTGCAGATTTGCTGGAGCGCTGTTTGCTATTGCTCGGCGCTCGATTATGCTGTCTGTCTCTGTTTGCTGGACGTCATTAGCAATGGATGTGATCGAGCATCCATTCACTGCACTGGCCATTGTGCATGATGCTTGCAGCACACTCTGAACCAAGCTTTGCTACCTTTCTCACACCAGGAAATGGAGGGGTGAGTGTGTTTTAATTTTTCTATATATTGGCCCCACTCTATCCACTCTCTGCCTTTGATAAAGTTGGATTTACCAATGAAACGCGTTAGGTAGGGGAGTGTGGGCTCTCTTGTTATTCCTTGTTGATTGGAGTGATTTTCTCTATTTCCCAACGACGGCCGCGTGTGGGAACTTGGGGGAACACCTCTCAGACGGGAAATCCTTTTATGCTATTAATCTACATCACTGTGTAAGTGCATATGAGTTTTATTAAAGCCTGAATCATTAACTGACAGAGTTGCACTAGATATCTTTTCTTTTCCTTTTTTGGTTTTTGGACTACATTGAGTCCAATGGTGTATAAAGACTGAAAGAGGACCTACAAGCATATATTTTGGAAAGACGACCTCTGCGTAATAGGAGAGTGTATGACATATGTTTCTGCCTGCTAATCTTGAACCTTTTGGTAAGAATATTTCCTAAGGGTGACGGGCACAGTGTGGACTTTGTGCATGCGCACTGGGATTACAGCCTCTTTTGGATCATACCGAGGAGCTGCGTATTAGTTGAAACACTGAACTGTTTTTGCTCTGTGCTTATTTGGTTACATCTTCATATACTGACTGCTACTTGTTTGATTTCCATAACTGCAACACTAATTCTGTAGCAACAATGTATATATGGGTTTAACCCGATGTGCTCTAATTCATGCTCTATAGATAAGGGGATCACAGTTGTGTGCTCCAGTAGCTAAAGGGTTAATGGCATCGTTCTCATCTGGGGAGGAAATAACTGCTGTGTGATTTAGCCACAGCTGCCAATTAGATCACCTGTATTGGTTTAAGGGGAGTGTACATTAATGAAACACATTTTACTTCTTTATTTTATCCCCTAAAATATTTCAGTTTCTTCAACTGACACATAATTGGTGTCATTAAAGGTAGAAAAAGTTCTGAAACTTTTTATCTTGGTCTGATTTTGGGCTGGTGGTTACCCTGTCGCTGAGGCTTCCATAACTGGCACCATTGTTTTAAAACCCGGTTTGCCAGGACCAGGTCCATGTTGCATGCACGGACCTCAGCTCCATCCTCTGCATATCACCTGCTGCAGCATCAGGACCAACCACTAGCCTGCCTCAGGTGGATCCAAAATCTGAGTGACACCCCCAGGGTTTGCTGGTGGCCGCATCCTTGGCTTACTTGCAGCAGAGGCATGCCCACATACCCCGCCATTCAGATGGGACAGAAGTACATCCCAGTCTTTAGGGAAGCCAGGGGGTAAGTGGCTAGGGGATTCTTGAGATCAGCCAATTGACAATCTCAAAAATGGCAAGTGGGCAATAGCCTTGACGGTGAAAAAAGATGTTTTCTTTGGAAACCGTGTGTGAAACCCCAGGGGTCATCCTCAAATCTTACCTTTATTGGCAGCTCCAACGGCGAGGGGTTTCACACAGTTAGGATTTGCCCCAGGGGAAAAAGGAATAGCTAGGTTTCACACAGTTAGGATTTGCCCAAGGGCAGAGGCATAGCTAGGCTTTCTGGCACCCGGGGCTAAGATTCGAAGTGGCATCCCCTCTTTCACACCAGTTCCTATTTTGGAGAACGGGGGCTGCTCTGGGCATGTTTACACTCACTGCACAAATGAGTCAAATGTGGAAGAATTCCTATGTGTGTGCAAGCATACAATGGCCATCTATGCCACCCCCCCCCCAAAAAAAAAATAAAATTATCACCTTGTCCCTAAAGACAGCCAGAAAAGTTTGAATGACTGAAGAGAATCTAGGCTCTGCCATGGCATCTGACTCTGCCAGTTATAGCTACAACGGCACCACAAGATGGATTGGGCAGTAAGGTAAGTATTTTTCTCAATTCTCAAAATTGCTCAAGTGGGGAAAACAGGGTGGGGAGGCCGGCTAGGAAGAATGGAGGGTCTGGTTAAAGCAGCCCCCAGAAAATCGAAAAAAGCCTAAATAAATCTCTTACCCCTGCAGTGAACACGAAGAGGGGTTTTCCTATTGGACGGAGTGATGTGAAGGAAAGGTAAGTATATAATAATAATATTAATAATAATATTTATTTATATAGTATCACCATATACCGCAGTGCTTTAACTCTGTCTTGGGCGTCATGAGGAGGTGTGTAAAGTTTTTATGGGATCCTTGTGGGCCAGGACCCTGCAGAAGGTTTACTTTAAAGCAGACCTTTACCCTTTTCCTTGTTTTGTTAAAACTGATGTGGACCAAGAAAGTGACTAAAAGCCTAACATATATTAAGTTTAGATGCTGGGGAATAGTTTTTTAAGGGTTTGGGCTTTTCATTAAATCATGCTGAAGGTCCTGTTCACTTTCTCTAATTTAGAGCTTTCTGAATACCCCATGGCAGTAGCTATTTCGAAATTTGGAAACATTTTAAGGACCAATCTAAAGGTGTTAAATGGTTCTTACTTTGGCTTCAGAAGTTGGCTCCAAGAAGCAAAGTCGATTCCCAAGTCCCTCAGCTGCCAGACAAAATTTCCTCTGTTCCTTATGGATAGTAGCGACACACTGAAGAACCACTTCATCATCCTAGAAAATAAATGTAAAAGCTGTAAACTCATAAACACATCAAATCTAGTAGGTTCAGTTAATAGTCCCTAACGAAGTACATGAAGTGAAAGTTGAGCATGGCTAAGCGTTTATAGTTTTGATACAGAGGTATCACCTCCTCTCACAAAAAAAAATGTTTTAAGATTTTTTAAGAAGCACATTTTCAAATTCAAGTTAGGTTTCATCTTCAGTGAGATCGAAGCGCTGGAATCAGTAAAAGAAAGTCTTTGGCTGACCAGGCATATGATTTATGAAGACAAAATAATTGTTTTGAAAATCTAATATCTTGTCATATGGCATACAGGGAGGCTCCCAAAGAGTTGTTTAATTATTTGCAAAGCATAGAATAATGATATCAGTTTGATTTTTAAAATCAAGTTGCGTCAGTTAATCCTCAGTTGTTCTATTTAGAGTGGACCAACCCAGGATTTTGACTATCTTCAGTTTTGGCCCTTGCCCCCGAGGCACCTCGATCGGTGGTGTCCCACTGTGCACCTACCTCTTCCCGATCCTACAACACATGTGCGGCTGCTCGTCCAATCAGTGCGCTCGGATCCGCTTGAGCCCCTTCGTCCAGGAGCTTGTCTAATATGAGCGGATACAAGCGCGCTGACACCTGCATCCCCCCATTCACAAATGCCTGCTAGAGAGATATCAGGGATGTGTCCATGTTGCATGCGCAGACTACAGCACCATCCTCTGCATGTCACCTGCTGCTGCACCAGGCCCGACCACTAGCCGGCCTCGGGTGCATCCAAAATCTGTGTGAACCCCCAGGAGTTTGCCAATAGTTGTATCCCTGCTGGCTTCCTTGTAGCTGAGGAGCATGCCCAGCCATTCAGATAGGCTGAGGACGGGAGTACATCCCCGTCTCTGGGAGGGAGGGCTCAGGGGGATGTGGGACTGGGTCACATCAGTCGGAATTACTGAGATCAGCCAATTGACAAACTCAAAAATGGGAACTGGCCAATAGCCTTGACATTTTTCTTTGGAAACCAGGCCAGCTGCATTGCCTGAGGTACTTGAGCTGGGAAGGCAGGTTGGGGGACGAGGAGATACCAGTTTTGTGCTGCTTTAAATGTATTACCTTATTGCTTTACTTACTACTGCTTCAAATGTCTAACTTGGTACAACACAGCTATTGTGCTTGTGGCTTATGGGAGTGATGCATCAAAAACAATAAACATCCTTTTCTCTAGCACAACATCAGTTAACAAGGTCTGTAAGCAGCATGTTAGTATGTAGGGGTTAGACCTATTATTTTGCATTAACTACAAATACAAATTATTATCAGGCAACTAGCTGTCTATTTAGCGTGCTGTTATGTCTGCAGTTTACATACCACAAATTCAAACCACACTAGGAGATTCCTTAGTGGTCCTTTTGCTTATGCCACTCTGCCTTTGCAGGGTTGTTGGTGTCAATCTCCCTCTGCTAGGTTCGTGACAGGAATAAATGGAGAATCCAGGAGGGAGAGTGTTACATTGTTGCTCAGCAGAAAAGCAAACTGAGATGTGCCAAGTTAGGCTCTGCCTGGGATGTTTCCCATAGGGGATCACAGAATGTTGCATTCCAACTTGTGGACACCAGCAAGACATTACTTGGATTGTCTTTCAGATCTCAGCTGTGGATCTCAGCTCCCCTGGATCAACTTACTCATCCCTAGTTACTATTCCTTAGTGCAAATTTATGTGTATAGTCAATGCTACGTTGATAACTTGTGATTATATTTTAGGATGGAAGGAATTTGACTGCCTGTGCCAAGTTTATAACACATTTTGAAATAATGTTAATAAAATACCCTCATCTATTTTTCATAGAGATCTACACACAAGGTCCAAAAACAATGTTGCGGGCAAGGCTTCAAAGGCTATGGGAGTAGAGACAATTGCTTTTTTAATCAGTAAACTGAGGTCAAATAAACATAAACACTGCACTACACTCGGGTGTTCTGTATCACAATGGGGGAAATGGCGAGTTTCAATCCTAATGCCTAAAAAACTTTTTTTTGTTAGTTTTAGGATGGGAAAGGATTAGGGCCTCTTACACTAAAAAACAACTGGAAGCAAAAATAGAATGGACCAGGATCTGAGTCACAGGTTTTGTTCCCTGACCCTGAGGCATCCCAATTTAGTATGCTCCTGCTGTGTGAAACTCCTTGATTTGCCTTGTTTACTTACCTCGCCAGCGTTTATATGTCACATAAGCTGGTACCCCTTCAATTAGTTTTTATTGATATGCACGGCTAGAAAAACTGAATGAAGACTAGTCATGTGCCTCTCGCTGTAAAATAGTAAGTTGTTCAATATCAAATATGAGAAAACATGGATAGTGCCACAAAGAATGTGAGGATAAAACCACCTAAATGAGGCACAAAGTAACACCAAAGGCCATTCTGAATAGCCTCTGTATATGATAATCACATATTGATCAGCAAAATGCAAATAACATTCCAATAGAAGAAATATAAATATATAAGTGTGCAATAAGGATGTGCAGTCAGGTGCTGCAACCAAAATATGTAGATTAAAAAAGCAAATGCACAGATAGATATGAGAAGTCCAGTTGCTTTGATGTATTCTTACAGATATTGTGAACTGGTGGGGTTGACACATCTGATTATGCCAAATCAGGATGCCTGAGGGGAAGAGAATCATTCCTATGTACTCGCTAAAAATCGCTCATACACGCAGTTCTCCAGCTTGCGCCACATTGTTTTTCTAGGTAAATCCCACTCTTTCAGCAAGGCAAAGTGCAGAAAAACCTAGCAAAACACCAGAAATGAGTCTTATTCTTACATTTGGTGCTACTAATGTCATTTACTTCACCGCTATGTTCCCCAGTTACAGCGCACGCTGTAAACTAAATACTGAGCATACTGATGAAAAACCCAGATTTTGGTCCACTTCAAGACCAGTCATAGATTCTCTACTGGACTGTAAAGAACATACGTAGATTCAGACTATCCACCCTAGAACTGATGTAACATTAGCTTTATGCTTGGGATCATTGTCTAGCTGTAAGACTACTCTTAAGGCTCAGATTTCCTTCACGCTGTTTAGATTTTTGTTCTCTAGGGTTTTATTGAATTTTGCTGCATTCTTTATCTGGCCCTGGCCTCATAACCCTTCCAGGGCCTGCTAGATATACTCATAGCATGATGCTGCCAACACCATGCCTCATGATATGTAGTGTTTAGCCAACACAGAACATCTTCTTGTGGCCAAAGTTGTGATCGTTATCGACTGTCTTTCTATTTGCTACTGTCCCTTAAAGCAGAGACTAACAAAGACATCAGGTAACAGATGTATGCTTTGTCTCAACAATCTCACTGATCGAGACATGTAGCTCTTTTAGGTCTCTAGGGTGTCTTCTCTGTTCTTGACCCATCTGGGCCATACTCTTTCTTTTACTTAATAATTGTAACTGTCCTCCAAGAGATCCCATAACCTATGAGTTGCTATGAATCCTTTGTCTTCATTGAGCAGGTCACTTCATGTCTAGATGCTGACATGGCAGAAGACCTTCCAGACACAGGCATATGCTAACTACAGATAACTGAAACCCCCTTATTACACATAGATGATCTCAATTTAATTATCTGACAGCAAAGAACTGGCTGCACTATTGAGGGCCAAACGAATTATTTGGTGAAGCAAGGGTTGGTTCGTGTTTACAGCCAAGGTCCACTTGGCATTTTTATATAGTGTATAGGTTTGTGTTATAAAATTAGTCCTCAATGTGCTGAGTTTATCTAGTATTTTTTTCTTGTGTGTGCAGGGCTCACTTGTAGATCTTGGTGTACGGTTGTAATAGCAACAAGTAGTAATAATAGTAATAAGCTGCTTCTGTAACACACATTTGCCAAGATAGGAAAAAATACAAATACTAGATAAGTTCAGCTCCTTGAAGATATTATTTTGGCACACAAAAGTATGCTCTTGAAATTGGACTTTCGCAGTGCATGAAGGGATGGCAAGATTGCGCTGCCCAACGGAGATGGCGCAGGACCGAGGGATGCTGAAGCGCGATACAGTCAAAAGTTGTATAAAGTGAAACTGGAGGGGTAGGGGGAGGCGAGCAAGCCAGGTTTGGGGAGTTTTTAACTCCCCAATACCTGAAATATTCTTCTTCAAATAATATTAGATCTTTTCACACTTGGAAATAATCAGTGATTCAATGTTTTATGGCAATAAAATGGATGGATACATTGCTATTTTAATGTTAATTCTTAATTTCTTTTAATGTTTTATATTGATTTGCTTAATAAAAAAGTGTAGTTAGCTTATACAACACCATTCCCTACAGGAGGACAAGCTTGCAGACAAATATATTTTCATTCTTCTAGGCATAGCAAATATGCACTACTATAATTACAGAAAGGCATGTGTCAAAAGATGTCACTCTCTCGGCCACACCTGGTATGGCCAGAAGTGCAGACATAGCACTTTTATTTTTGAAGCCCATCTACAACATAAGCATCTGGAGGACGAGAGCTCTTCCGCACAGACCAGTAAAGCGTTGCTGACATTCAGATTTCTGACACTGAGGAGAAAGTTATTCAGAGTTCAAACACATATATTAGCAGGAAATCCAAGGTTAAGGAAATACCATTTATTGGTTAACTCAATAAGATTGAAAATGCAAGCTTTCAAAGCTGTTCAAGCTCCTTCTTCAGGCATAATACAGGTCTGTAACTTACAACAACTTACAAACACATATATTACAAACACATATTAACTGGACACCCTGCATCTTCCACAAGTAGGGTTAAAGGAGCACTATCGTGAAACTTGGCTCAATGAGAAAAATCCATATAAATGCAGGATGGCGAGAGGAGGGGTCACACCTGGCATGAATAAATATCTAGCCAGGCTGGTTTTAGAGGAAATCAGGGGTGACACGTTCTGTCACCCCTGATACACTAAACCTGTCATCCCTGGATTTCATTCCTACCGGGAGAGCCACAGGCTTGGCGGGAGTTGTATACAGTTCAGGTGTATAAGTGACCCCTCTTCTCAGTAGCTGATGTGTTTATATTGATTTTTAATAGTAATAGTAATAGTGATAATAGTAATAGTTTCGAGATAGTACTCCTTTAATGATACTTTTTGTAAAGCTGGTATCTATATTATTTTTAAACATTTCCTTTAACTACACCAAGAACCCCTTAAAGATTATCTTTGACTTTGAACAAATTAGAGACTAATTACTAATTACAGCTCAAATAGGAATGATGCAGCTGTGTTTAAAGGGTTAAATCTGGGATGTTGAAGCAAAGCCTTGGCTCTCAAATTAATCACACAGTGCTGGGGTTTCCAAGACTCATCTCTATGCATACTAGTAAACATTACACAAAATGGAGCTGGGGCTGACAGATGTTAATAATGTTTCATTTTTAAATGTACTAGTAAAATATATTTTAAAAAGCCAGGAGTACTAAAAACTGAAATAAAAAATAGGACATATGTCGTTGAGGGAAACAACTCAGGGGGATACCCTACCCCTGTAATGTATTTTAACAGGACTGCTGTCACCAGATGTTTATCCTTGCCATATTCAAGAAAACTATTATTGTTATTTATAAAGCGCCTTTGCATTCCGTGGCGCTGGTTGCAGCCATTGCATGTGCAGCATCCTGTTGGATGCCATAAGAAAGTGAGCTGTATCTTCTTTTCTTTGAGGGAAAGGCTGGCCCCGTGGCATAGGTTTTACCTGTGCAAGGCTATTCCCCCAACATCCCAAATGACACTCCAGTTCTTCAGTATCACATCTCTCCACCTGCTAGTAATGACTTATGCCTCTAGCCAGCAGAAGATGCTCTTAAAGTGGACCAACACCCAGGATTTTGACTATCCTGGGTCTTGGTCCACTTCGGTGGGGCACCCCCGATCGGGGTGCCCCGCTGTGTGAAACCCCCCCGATCACCCGAAAAACTCACCTCTCCCCGCACCCAGCGCCGACGGACAAGCAATCTGACAGTCCCGAACAAGCGGCTCCTCCGCCACCGCCTCATTCACAGACGGCCGGCGCGCGCGCACGCCTAGAGGGGCGCGAGGGAGGCGGCGGCGGCCGGCCGTCGCCGAAGATAAGGTAAGGGGGTTTGGGGTGTTTGGGGGGGTTTCACCCCGCGGGACATCCCGATCTCGGATGTCCCGCGGGGAGGGAGGTGATCGGCCCGGGAATCTTATAGATTCCCGGGCCGATCACCCGTGGGTGTTGGTCCACTTTAAAGGGTAAGTCCACTTTTGACTGAATTTTTGAAAGCATATATCTTTGTGTGGCAAAATGGCGCTGAGCTGATCTAGCATTTTTAATATTTTAGTAATTTTTTGCAATGTTTTCTAATGTTAGCAAAGGTGCGTTTTATGGAAACAGTTTTCATCTGTTGCTATTGGCAATGTACACCAAGTGCAGACTTGGCGTGCAGTGCCAATAGCAACAGATTGCAGATAGTTGCACAAAACACTGCTGCTGGGTATGTGTAAAGGTGAGTGAGCTCCCTCACCTCAGCAGTGGCACTAGCAGCAGTGTTCTGTTTGTACATGACTCACTCTTCTCTTCTTGGTGTATCTTGCCAATAGCAACAGATTGCAGATAGTGAAACTGCTTCCGTAAAACACACATTTGCTAACATATGGGAAAAAATACCAGATCAGCTCAGCACCCTGAGCACATCATGGCATTTGGCACAGAAAATATACACTTTCAAAAATTTCATTGAAAGTGGACTTATGCTTTAAAGTCTGCTTCAGTACTGAAGTGGTAAAGCAGTAAAATGAGGTGAGTGTGGGAAGACTATTGGAAGGAAAGCATGTGCTACAAAACTAAGCTTTTCTTTCTTTTATTTATCCTGACAGTCCATGTCAATAGCAAATATGGCATCCAGCAAACACATCAAGAACTAAAATCGGTCATGAGACTAAATAAGCCTGGTGAGATTTTGTTTTACATATCATCCATCATGATTTGTGAGACATGGACAATCAGTCATCACAGAACACAGAGAAGCTGGGGGAAAGAATAATTCCTATTGTGGAGGCATCACTGAGGGAGAAAAGAATGTATGAAATACAGAAACTGATCTGCATCCAACTGAAAGCCCAACACCAGCAGGAATTATTGTCCACTTGGAAATGTACCTAGCGCTGCCAGGGTATAAAGTGTCAGTGTGTTAATTAGATTTGTTCCGAGGGTGCCCAGGAGGCCAATCTATGCCCCCTTTTTGTTAACAGGGAAATTGCCAGAAGCCCTATATACCTCGAGAGTTATGCAGTTATGCAAATTGGAACGTAAATGCACATTAGAAATAAACGGAAAACGTTTTTAACAACCTAAATACTTAATAGTCAAACTGAGATGTCATGTCATAAGACTTTATGACAGAGCCTGTTTATAAACAACATTGGTAGTTTTATTGCCAGGTGCATAGACATTTTTAGACAGATTTTTACCTGATCTAACTCTCAAACAGGCAACCCACAACTGTCTATGCAAAAAACATGCAGAATCCAGCTTTATGCCAGGTACCTGCAAAATGATAGCTTAACAGGAAACTGTAATCGTTTAAATGGTATTGTTTCATCTGAGTAAATTAGTGGAATTTGTGGAATAAAAACTTCTTCTCCCATATACTAAGACCCAATGGAGACTAGCCCAGCATGTCCTCTCGGCTGTCATACTCACTATAGCGAGGAATTGGAAACTCCGCACCTTACCCTGGACGGAGATACAAGACAGAATATCGAACATTATGTGTAATGAAAAAATCACTGCGATACATAAGGACCAATATGATTGATCAGTTTCTTGAAGTATGGAACCCATGGCTGGATCACATAAGCGTACCCAAAGGCCAGACTGACCCCGTATTCCCAGTTTAGAGCACTTTTACCTGATCCGCCTGAGCCTCTTAAGTAGATTGACCATTTTTAATCCTCTGGAACCACCTACCTCTTTACACCCTTCCTCTCCCCCACATCCCAACCCCACTACCCTACTGTTTGTCTGTCGTACTCTTAAAAATGTTTGCACATCCTATCACTAACGCCTTAAAGCTCACCTGTAAATTTATTTGATGCCACCATGATAGTATTTAATGAGTATTCAGTTAATCATAAAGTTTTTTCCTTTTTCTATATGGACGGTCACATACTTACTTTCTGTGGCTATGTCAGAATTCATACCGTTTAGAATAATCTTCTATGCTGAATCCACACAGATGTTTTTTGAATTTAGATATCACTGGTGAAAACAAAGTATTGGAACACCTGCATGAATATGTAATGTTCATTTTATTCCTATGTTCCTATAACCTTGCCTATGCATATTTTGTATGTGCTACTATTTTGCAAACCACCAATAAAAACATTGTAAAAGAAAAAACTTCTTCTCCAGCAGAACATTCAGTAAGGATGGTTGCTTTCAGCACATGGGAATGACATGTTTTAATGCGCATCCTGGTTCCATTATACATGGAACCATGGTGCATCTAGATTCTGCATTAGAATAACTGGAGCACCAACCCTTAGATCCACGTGATGAGAAGGCATTCCAGTTGGTTCTAAAGAGTTTAAAAATTCAACTGGGTACGGCACACTCAGTTATGGATCTTCTGTGGTATCAATGGGTTTGCAGGAATAAACAAAATCTGATCAGCTTGCTGCCTGGCCTGAGTTTCCTGAGGAGTCTCTCCAGCTGATGCAGTTTTGTTCATGGCCAAGCGAGTTTTCTTTTAAGGCATTTTGCCAAATTGAAGTTAACATTAGACCCTAAATCTGTAGTGATGTCTTAAAAGCCAAGTACAATACAATTTACAAATGTGAAATCACAATCTCACAAACACAGTGGCTGTAAGTCAGTACTGATCTTGGTTTAACTTGGTGGGTCCAAAACATGCCACTGAAGTCAGTAAGATCAGCTGCAGGTTGTCACTCCTCTCTATTATTAATGAAAACTCTAGTACAGCGGTACTCAACTGGCGGACCGGGGTCCGAATGCAGACCTCAGTGCCAGATTTTCAGACCCCTTCCATGACAGCCCTGCACCCAGTTGCTTATGTGTTGCCATGCTCAGAGCCACCCCTGATCAGCTGCCCCTTGATAAGCAATATAGTGCTTAGTCTCCCTGGCACCTAGCATTGTCTTATGAAGTACTGCACTGCACTTTAACTATCCATCCCCAGCGACAACCCCCCATCCAGACCTTCACCTCCCATGGGATGCCTGTTAATGGACCTATACAAAAAGTGGTTGAGTACCCCTTCTCTAGTATGTGCCCAAAGAGCATAATATAGAATGGGAGATGTTTTCACTGAACTATTGTAAAAGAAATATGAGGCAGCCGCCCATTGCAGTCAATCAATCAGATTCCAGCTTCCTTTGAAAATGAAGTTAGCAATCAGATTACTAAGTCTTCAGTATACCTTCCCGACTACCATTATCTACAGTATATACCAACTGTCACTGCATATGAGTGAGGGGTGTGTATATATATATATATATATATATATATATATATAATTTTGGGGGGAGGAAGAAGAAAGGCGGTGAGGGGTGTCACTGGGTGTGATTTCCCTCCGGCTTTTCTCCTTGTTTGTCAAGCTCCCTTTGCAAGGTTATAGAACCCCTGATTTATATCTATTTATGGGGAGTTTTGTCTCCCCCCTTCCCTAAAATATGGATTAGGTGGGAGGGATGGCAGCCGCTCAGTCCATGTTATAACTAACCTGGGAGGTTCACATTAGCATTGCATTGTATGTCCCATATGGGGCTCTCAGAGATTAGGGTTAGGACTGCACCCCACAGAGGCACCTTGGCGCTTGGTGGTGCAGCTTCAGCATACTTCTGCAGATGTGTGTGACCGAGTCCTCTGTTTTTAACCAGATTTAGAGACACATTTTAGGTTGGTCTGCAAGCTAACAGGGTTGAGTGCTGTGGCTCTTTTAAGACTTTTTTATCCTAATTGCCCTGCTGACTTGCACCTCCCAGGTTAGTTATAAAATGGTCTGAGCGGATGCCACCCCTCCTTTGTTTCTTTTGAATTTGTGCAAGCACATGAGTTGTGGGGTCTAGGCTGTACTGCGAGGTCTTAGACTCTTCCTCCCCATGGGCTGCACTCGAGGTTTTAGGGCACCTTCAGGTAAGCCTGCTCCCAATTTATATATTGCATTGTATGTCCCATATGGGGCTCTCAGAGATTAGAGTTAGGACTGCTCCCCACAGAGGCACTTTGGCGTAGTGGTGCAGCCTAAGCATACTTCTGCAGATGTGTGTGACCGAGTCCTCTGTTTTTAACCAGATTTAGAGACAGATTTCAGGTTGGTCTGCAAGCTAACAGGGTTGAGTGCTGTGGCTCCTTTAAGACTATGAGTCTGTTTTACCAACCCTTTTGTGAGCTACCAATGGGCCTGGCTGTCATATTTCCTCCTGTTCTCTCATATACATATGCTGTAATGAATATACTTGGGGATCAATAAAACTGATTGGGATTCTTTGGATCTGCACATTTGTGGCTCTAGAGCTCTGGCTGAGTGCTAATTACCTCACCTGTGCATTGCTGGGGAGAGCTGCAGCTCTATTTATGTCACCTGTGCATTGCTGGGGAGAGCTGCAGCTCTATTTATGTCACCTGTGCATTGCTGGGGAGAGCTGCAGCTCTATTTATGTCACCTGTGCATTGCTGGGGAGAGCTGCAGCTCTATTTATGTCACCTGTGCATTGCTGGGGAGAGCTTCAGCTCTATTTATGTTACCTGTGCATTGCTGGGGAGAGCTGCAGCTCTATTTATGTTACCTGTGCATTGCTGGGGAGAGCTGCAGCTCTATTTATGTCACCTGTGCATTGCTGGGGAGAGCTGCAGCTCTATTTATGTTACCTGTGCATTGCTGGGGAGAGCTGCAGCTCTATTTATGTTACCTGTGCATTGCTGGGGAGAGCTGCAGCTCTATTTATGTCACCTGTGCATTGCTGAGGAGAGCTGCAGCTCTATTTATGTCACCTGTGCATTGCTTGGGAGAGTTGCAGCTCTATTTATGTCACCTGTGCATTGCTGGGGAGAGCTGCAGCTCTATTTATGGCACCTGTGCATTGCTGGGGAGAGCTGCAGCTCTATTTATGTCACCTGTGCATTGCTGGGGAGAGCTGCAGCTCTAATTATGTCACCTGTGCATTGCTGGGGAGAGCTGCAGCTCTATTTATGGCACCTGTGCATTGCTGGGGAGAGCTGCAGCTCTATTTATGGCACCTGTGCATTGCTAGGGAGAGCTGCAGCTCTATTTATGTCACCTGTGCATTGCTGGGGAGAGCTGCAGCTCTATTTATGTCACCTGTGCATTGCTGGGGAGAGCTGCAGCTCTATTTATGTCACCTGTGCATTGCTGGGGAGAGCTGCAGCTCTATTTATGTCACCTGTGCATTGCTGGGGAGAGCTGCAGCTCTATTTATGTCACCTGTGCATTGCTAGGGAGAGCTGCAGCTCTATTTATGGCACCTGTGCATTGCTAGGGAGAGCTGCAGCTCTATTTATGGCACCTGTGCATTGCTGGGGAGAGCTGCAGCTCTATTTATGGCACCTGTGCATTGCTAGGGAGAGCTGCAGCTCTATTTATGGCACCTGTGCATTGCTGGGGAGAGCTGCAGCTCTATTTATGGCACCTGTGCATTGCTAGGGAGAGCTGCAGCTCTATTTATGTCACCTGTGCATTGCTGGGGAGAGCTGCAGCTCTATTTATGGCACCTGTGCATTGCTAGGGAGAGCTGCAGCTCTATTTATGGCACCTGTGCATTGCTGGGGAGAGCTGCAGCTCTATTTATGGCACCTGTGCATTGCTAGGGAGAGCTGCAGCTCTATTTATGTCACCTGTGCATTGCTGGGGAGAGCTGCAGCTCTATTTATGTCACCTGTGCATTGCTGGGGAGAGCTGCAGCTCTATTTATGTCACCTGTGCATTGCTGGGGAGAGCTGCGGCTCTAATTATGTCACCTGTGCATTGCTGGGGAGAGCTGCAGCTCTATTTATGTCACCTGTGCATTGCTGGGGAGAGCTGCAGCTCTATTTATGTCACCTGTGCATTGCTGGGGAGAGCTGCAGCTCTATTTATGGCACCTGTGCATTGCTGGGGAGAGCTGCAGCTCTATTTATGTCACCTGTGCGCTTGTGTGGAGATTCTCCTATTCATTTCTATAGGCTGATCTTCCCCATCCCTCTCCTGTACATCTGGCAAGGACGGGACCTTGGCTCTAACTTTGTATGTTTCTGTGTGCCAAATTTGGGGTCAAGTGGTTAAGGCGTTCGGAAGTCTACAGAGGACAGACACTCATTTTTATTATATAGATTGTGAGAGATGGCTTCTTCTACTTCAGTACTATAGGTATTTAGGGTCCACTTACCAAGATGTTGGGCACTAGCTATTAACCAGAAGTCATTGTTCTATAGATTGGTCAGCTCAACACGTGCCTTCTGTATGAAGCTCTTTTTGTATCTGGGCATCAGCAAGAGGGCAACATGGTCAGATTTTTTGAAATATGGATATTACGGGGACTTGTAGACTTCCTTGAACAGTATGTATCAATGATCCAGGAAAGGAAATGTGTTAGCAGAGATGTAGCATTCCACTTTTAATATTGGCACTTCTAAAGCCTATCCCCGCCCCCACAATGAGCACAGTGTCTCAGTGATGAGACTAGTTATGGTTGAGGGCCTCATTTGTTGCATAGGACAGGTATCTTTAGTGCCTTTTCTTGGCCCAAAGACTGTTTACCCCGCTCATTGCTGCAGCTATCGTTTTTCCTCCTTCACAGATCAACAGATCAGATGCTGACAATCCTTTTCACAATCCATATTCGCAGATCTGCCACCATGATCAGACACCCGCCATAACAATGAATCTCACCACAGGGCTCAATTTGTTGCTTCAGCCTTTGCTCTGTAGAAAAGCAGTGGAAGGGAAATCAAATAATAAAGAAAGTAACTAAGGTAAATGAGCCATCTTGTGAAAAATAATCTGGAAGAATAAATCTGAAACTTGACATTGTAGCTATTGGAGATATGCTCCCAGATCCAAGTATCCAACTTGCTTTGCAATTCTAGTCCAACAACCCTCAAAAGGTGCCCATACAGCCTGTTGGGTGAAGGTGTCACTTCAAAATAGACAGATTCGTGGGAATGCTTGGATGGGGGTCTTCCTTTCTTATAATTGTTCTCTTACCTTTAAAAGAAACCAGGCACCCCTTGCCATCCATGACCTGACTTATGAAGTCCTTTAGCTTCTGGTGAAAAATATTTTGGCCCTTTAAGGGCTTTTTTGTAACATGTGTCACTGATCCAGAATTCCAGCCAGAGTGAGTGTCTAATTGTCACCTCCAGCCCATCCTTCCCAAGTTACCATACAGGCCAATTCTAGAGCAGCCTTGATGATATATCTGTTGACCTTTACAAGCTTTTCTTCTAGGCTTAAAGCGGTCCTTCACCCTGAATAAGAGTCTATCTTATATGTTTCCCACACCCTGTACATACAGATTGCCCACATTAAAAATCATCCTACCTGCATCTACTGCATGTTATGAGCCTTTAAACATCCAAGATGGCGGCTTATGGAAGCCGCCATCTTATCAGGCAGCCTACAAGCAGGAAGTGCCTCCTGACTGTGCTGCTCTGCATTCTGGGACTGCTGACCTTTGCCTGACCCCAGCTCTGCTCTGTCTGAGCAAGGCACAGCTATAACCCGCCCCCCTGTACCTTATCCCACTCTCCTCTCCTCAGTAAGTGTGTTGCTTGTGAGTCAAGATGGCGGCGCCCGTATCCTAAATTCCTGAACAGAGTTGCAGCCCAGTGGGGGAAAGAATAATAAGTAAGTGACTAAAAACGTAAAATATATTAATTTTAGATGCTGGGGAACCGTTTTTTAAGAGTTTGGGCTTTTCATTAAATCACGCTGAAGGTCCGGTTTAAATGGAACAGCCTTGCACACTTGAAAGAAAAAATCCCCAAAACGCACTTGCCCCATCTACATGTGTGATATTGAATTATTGTCCAATTGTCTCCTATTTGAGCCATCTTGAAGCACCCGGGAAACATCCCCCAGATTCCCAGCTGTGCTGCTGCCTGGTTTTAACTGGTATAACCTTCAATGCACACCAACAGGAACCCCAGCAGCACTACCCTCTTGCAGGCTACCTGCAGCTCCATAGCATGCCATTTTGGTGGTAAAATTGACCACAGCTCAACACATCACAGATTCCCTTCACTGAAACATGGGCATATTTTATTCTTGCCATGCTGACCCAAGAAGGCTACACAGCAGAATCTACCATCAGAAAGATGTTTTTGAATTAGGTTTCCAGGTGCTTATGACTGGGTCCTAGTAAGATGCAGCCTCA
Organism: Gastrophryne carolinensis; assembly: GCA_027917425.1. Taxonomy (NCBI): domain Eukaryota; kingdom Metazoa; phylum Chordata; class Amphibia; order Anura; family Microhylidae; genus Gastrophryne; species Gastrophryne carolinensis. The sequence continues at coordinate 114,372,985 of CM051244.1, read as the reverse complement.
TGATAGGGAGCACAGTAATCTACTCCTGCAGTGATATGATGATTCTTTGAAATGGGTTACCCTTCTTCGCTGCTTACAGGTTGTGGTGCGTGTTTCTGTTTCCGAGCATGGCTCCAGATTCTACTGCCTAAACAGCAGCTGAACCTTAAAAGGCATGTCTCCTGGACTTAATTAAAGAACATAAGAATAACCTACATAGATTGTTACAAAAACAGATTAAGAGAGCAAGAACAGAATTAAAGAGGAACATTACACATTTTGGGGAGTTCAAACCTTGCTTACCCCCCAAACCTTGCTTACCCCCCCCCCTCCGGTTTAGCACTTAACTATTAAAAACGTACCTCTCCCGTCACATGGCGCTCAGCAATCCTGCATTCCATTGCCATCCTCCGTAGGGCAGTGCCATCTTGGAAGCCGAAGGGTTCCCGACAGACACTGCACCTCCCCTCAGATCTCGCACATGGAATTCAGCAGGATGTCAGCGTTTTGACATCCAAAAGGCAGTGATGGAGGGGGAGGGATTATCTGAGAGCAACATCAGAAAAGGTCTGATGTTCCTCTTTAAGTGTTCTCCTTACTAGTTCTGCAGAAGGAAATCTGAAGTGACAACAAACAACAGTGTATACTTTGAGAGGTACACCTGGGAGATTGTTGGCAAGATGTCTTAACCCAAGAGCAAAGAATGTCTCATTTTTCAAAATAAAGAATTTGAAATTGAACTTTACCCAGAACCCAGAAGAAATTATCAGGGAATTCACTAAATTTTATGAAAACTTTTCATAAACCACCTGAACTATCCCTTATGAACATGGAAAACTGGATACAAGAGATAACAATAGGAAAACTAACAGAGCAGTAAAAGACACTTATGGATGCAGAAGCTACCAATAAAGAAATATCCAAGGCAAATCGAAATACTAAAGCTACGGGCTCACCTGGTCCAGTTGGATTTCTTAATATTTACTATATTTGGTAAAATATTAAAACCTCATTAAAGAGCCTGGTTTAATAGCATTAAAAAAAGCAATTTAATTCCAACTGAAGCGTTAAAACGAATTATGTAGTGATACCAAAGCCAGATAAGGATCCCACTCTCTGTGAGAGTTACTGTCCAATTTCCTTAATAGACAACACATTCAAGACCTTAACAAAAATCACGGCTCTAGGACTAAAGAGCTGAGATTTGTGCCAGGTATACAGGGGCCAAAACACTTCATCAAAGGCAGCAGAGTATACATGATAAAGGTATGCTTCTCTCCATAGATCTGTTTAAAGATTTTGATTCATGGGATTTCATGTTTATGATCCAGGAGAAATGGGTTTGGGAAAGATTTTCTGGATATCATAAAAGGGATATCTTCAAATCCTGGAGCCACTATTTTACTAAAAGGGGCAAGAAGTACTAGGTAGAGATCCCCATTGTCCCCCGGGATTGTTCATCCTATCTATAGAGGTGCTGGTGAGGAGCCTACGAGAGTAGAGCGGGATTACAGGGGTGATCTGTGATGATGAGACCCCATCATCACAGACCCCAGGTTATCCCTGCCTAGTATACATTTCATGGGCGAGGTTTTCAAAACCTCACCCATGGTCCAGCATAGCTTTTAACGGCACACAACGGCTTCCCCTGGCTCCATGCGTGCACCCACCACCATTCAAGTGCATAGGCGATGGACGCGCGCACAGTAAGGGGGTGTTGCATTATGCGTCTTTTTGTGCGGCGGCACTGAAAGGCAGATGCACAGAAACAGAAGAGTGGCGCTGGATTGCGGGTGAGGTAAGGGTTTTTTTCTTTGTTACCCCCTTGTCCTGCCAGGAGAGGGTGGCAAAGTGAGGGGGTTGATTTGATTTTGACCAGACTTCCGCTTTAAACAAAAAAATAAATAAATAATAAAAATAAATATCAACTTGGATCAGGAAGCAATTCTAGCCATAAAAAATAATTTACATTCTAATGCACCCAAACAAGCATTATGTATTTTGGGGTAACACCTGACTGAAAGAAATTGTACTATACAATTTCCTCTGCTACTGGAAAATATGCCCCTTATCATGGCTGGGCAGAGTGTAAGGGATGTAAAGGATTCCCAATTGATCTATTATTTGTTACACCCAAAAATCAAAGACCAAATATCCATTCTCCAATCCTAGCAGAAAATCTGGGATCAAGCAAAGGGCTGACGAAATTATGCTCAGAAGGACTTCCATAGGGGAATCCATAATTCAATCGGGGGCTGAAAGAAGAATTTAAATAGTGGACTGACAAGAGGAGAATTGCACATTTTCTTCGTAAAAAAAAATAGGCATTTAATCATTGAATGAACAGCTGGATTTTCCAGATTCTTTCAACTTTTTGTAATTTTTATAAAGAAAAGGGAAACGGGATGGAAAACTGGACAGAGTATGAAAAATATTGCTTAAAGCATTCTGGTGGGGGTGGGGGGTATCTATAATCTATAGAGCTCTATCAAGAAATCAAAGTAAATCAGTCTTTATGTTATCTTGGGGCAAAGATCTATAAGAGATTTTTCCAATAGAATGGTGGAGGCCTTTAACAAAGTGGGATATGGTTTACAAAATATACAAATGATAGTATCCAGTTGGAAAATTTTTATGAGATGGTATATGGTCCCTGCAACAATGGTTCCAAATTATTCTCCTAAATGTTTCAGAGGATGTGAAATAGAAGGAGACATGGTCCATGTATGGTGTTTGAGTTTGAGAGTAAAAAAATCAAAAATTATTAGTAAAATCCCCAAATCTCCTTCACAATGTGATATTAAAATAGCACTAATGGGAATAGAGATAGATAATGTCACGGACCGCGTGGAGCGGACTTGGAAGTGGATCCGCTTTGACTGTGGAACTGATGGCGAGTGCCGTGTCAGGGGAGTGCAGTCTAAGAGGCCACCGGTATTCACCAGAACCCACCGCAAGGAAGGTTGGTCTTGTAGCGGCGAGTGACCCCCAGGTCGCTACCGCCCAACAGCGGCCCAGTTCCACAGTTAGCCGAGGTTCAGCGTGGTGCACAGGGGGCAGGCAAAAGACGTAGTGAGTACAGGCAGAGGTCAGGGCTGGCAGCACAGGTTCATGGTAAAGGTGAGTAGCCAAGGTCGGGGCAGGCAGCAAAGGTTCAGAGTCGGGGACAGGCAGAGGTCGGTACACGGGTGAGCAATTCAAAAGCAACTGATTTACAACTGGCATGGAAAGACCAAGATCCAGAAGATTTTTTTCTTTTACTTATTATCGCGTATGTATTTAGATATATACATCAATGCAATGGATAAAACATTCTTAGATAATTATGGCGATTATATAGAGATAAAGTGTAGAAAGCAAACTCATGAACAGATCTTTAAGGAAATAATGTAATAGTAGCAATATGCTACTGAATATACAAGAAAGTTTTGTCTGTAATTATATGTAATGGAAAAAAATAAAAATAAAACTGAAATAAAAAGACATCTCTCTTCATTATTCAGCAAAAAGTGATAGGTTTGTTTTCTAAACCACAGCAATAAATGGGTTTGCGCTGCTTTAAGAACTTGTGGTTGGCAAATCTGATATCTGAATATACTATATAAGGATTCAGATTATTAGAGTCCCTGTCCAGACACACACTAAATTCCTCCCACGTTATCCCATGTGGTATCAATGTAAAACAAGCCATTACAAAGCCTCTCAAAATCTTCAATTATATGTAAATATTTTTTAGTTCAGTTTCTGGTTCATGGCTGAGATGGGAATGGCATGTCATGGAGCAGCTTTATGAGCCAAGGCAGCATTCTGCTGTGGTCAGAGACAGCTATGGATTATGAATAGTATAGATGAGAGGCACATGGTAAAGTGGACCTAAAGACTGCTATTGGGGCCACTGTATCACAGATTCCATAGGTATCATGCCAATTTGGAATGCCTATCCACTGAAAGCCCAACAGCAAGTCCAAAAATAATGGGCTTTCTAAGGGGTTAGTGGATGGGCATCACAAATGGGATGGCCAGAGATTGGGGAATAAAACATTTCTATGGATTCTTCGGACTATAGTGTCGCTTTAAAAATTAAAGTTAAACTTTCCAGTTATAACATGGCAATGAACATGACACTTTTTACATGTACGTTTGAATTTAACTGAAATACAAATAAGATATATAGCCTTTAACTTCCTAGCGTAAAAGGCAATTGTACAGTATGGCTATAAAAAGAGCAAGTTCCAATATCCTTGGAAAAAATGTTCATGCAGTTTCTGTTGCATCTTACAGCACTGATTGTGCTTTGAATAATGCATGAGTTGCAGAGAGATAAAAATTTGAACAGTAGTTACACTGATTGTTTATTCTGACTGAATATCGAGACAGATGATGACCAGTGCTGCAGCCAAACAGCTTGGCACTTTAACCCTCCTTCTGCTAGAGGGATAATAGATAGCAGACTGTAGTAGATCCTTGCTGCAGAAGAGAACATCTATTGTTATTCAGAGAACTGCAGCATCATGTTCAGCTGCCGTCATGTTAGGTAAGGCTGTAGGCAAGACATGCCCTCGCTCGCTGCTGCCGAGCCTTCTGTTACATTCATACACCATGTCTTCTTTCACATGATAAATATATACCTCAATTCTCAGTAGTTCTACTTTATAATAATCCATTGTAAATATATTATAGAATACTGTGCAAAAGATTTAAGGAAGTGGGGGAAAAGGTACTAAAAAGTAGGAGTATGTTAGTGTTATTTTTTATCAATTAACTAAATTCAAAGCAAGTGAACAGAAGAGAAATCTAAATCAAATCAATATTTTGTTAGACCACCCTTTGCCTTCAAAACAGCATAGGTTCTTCTAGGGACACTTGCACAGAGTCAGGATTATACCAAACAGGAAATAATGATCATTCTCATATGGAAGTTGAAACATAGTCATTACGTGAAGAAAAAAATAGAGCAGAGGGGGGCTTTAATTGGGTGAGCAAGAGCCCAACTCTGTTACAAAGGTAAGGTTGTTGACTGTTTCCTCTCGCAGGTCATACACCATGGCAAAAGTGAGCACAGCAACAAGACACCAGGTAACAAGGTCTCTACCAGGCCAACATTTTAAAGCATGAAGAAAAATTGTATTTTCCCTGTCAAGTTGTCCATACAGGGATACCAAATCAACCACGAATGGGATGTACAAAACAGACCCAAAGGGGTGGGAATAATCCCACAGTGTATGCCTGAACCAAAAAAGTGACTGTGCCAAAAAGCTATATTTAGTTAGCGAAGAATGCAGGAGTCAGGGCCTGGAAGGGGGCTAAACTGACATCTACTGCAGCTTCCTTACGAACATTGAATCCTCTGATGCTTGGACATCCGCCTTATAGATGGAAGTAAAGGTGTGCACTGATGACCACGTGGCAGCCTTACATACTTGGCCACAGTAGCCTGGTGCCGGATGACTCAGGACACACTGATAGCTCTAGTTCAGTGGGCTGACAAATGAAAAGGGGGGTCCTTACCCCTTGTAGAGAATGCCTGGGACATGGCTCTGAACCTATCGAATGGCCAGGATTCAGATAAAAAGAAGGAAGGACCACGTCCTCATTCAAATGAAAAGTTAAAACTGTTTTGGTAAAAAATCCTATTGTAGACGTAGGACAACCTTGACCTTTTAAAAAATTGAAAAATGTGACTTGCAAGGTAGAGCTGCCAGCTAAGAGACTCAGCACACCGAGGTGATGGCTACCAAGAACAACACCTTTAGAGACAGAAGAAACAAGTAGGCTTGTGTCATTGGCTCAAAAAGAGGCCTCTGCGGGGCCGAGAGGACCAAGTTAAGGTCCCTAGATGGTGCAGGTGCCTTACAAGGAGGGCGACCATATGCTGCCCCCTGCATAAAGCTGTGGATTAAGGAGTTATTTGCAATAAGGTGTTGAAAGAGAATCGATAAGGCAGACACCTGTCCCTTGAGGGTGCTCAGTTTCAATCCCTCTAGACCCTTCTGTAAGAAGTCCATGATGCAAGGGATAGAGAAGCCCCAAGAATAATGCTTCTGTAACCTGTACGAGGCAAAATAGGTCCGCCACGTCAGATAATAGATTCTTGCTGGGGAAGCCTTTCTGGCCCTAATCAAGGTGAAAATTACACGAGGGGAGAGTCCTCTTTCCTGTAGCACCTTGGACTCCATTGCCAAGTTGGAATGGCGGATCGTTGGTCAGACTGACCACGTCCACAAACCAAGTTCGCATTGCCCATAATTATCTTTATAATCAGTCAGCGAGGCAGAGAAAGTGGTGGGAAGGCATATACCTGGGCTAAACTAGGACCAAGAGGCCACCAGGGCATCCATTCCAAAAGCTAGAGGGTCCCGGGAGAGAGCTATAAGTCTCCCTACCTTCCTGTTGCATTTGGATGCAAACAGGTCCACCTCAGGCACCCCCACCTGTCACAAATCATGCTAAACACCTCAGGATGGGGAGCCCACTCTCCCTGGCTTTTGATATTCTTCCTGCTGAGGAAATCTGCCCGGACATTGTCTGCCCACAGGGGACATATTGTTCCGCCCAGAATGCTCTCTTGCTTCTGGTGCCCCCTGCAGAAGTGATTTATCGGGATGTGTAGATAGGCATCTCTGATGTCTATCCTGGTCAGCACCACAGGCCACATTGACTCCATCTTGAATTTGGTTGTGCGGACATGACTGTCTCTTTCGTCAAGCAGAACTGGAGTGATGACTTCTTTCTGCAATAAGCGGCTTACCGCTGTTCATAAATCAGATGCTCCTTCTGGCAAGTGGGGTAATCTTGATGCCACAAACCTGGCCAAAGGTGACCTCACAAACTTTTGTAACCGGATGTCACCACCTCCCTCACCCATATATGACACACATATGACACCTTGGCCTGCCAAATGTAGGAAAAAGTCCCCTCATGCCTGTCTAGGCTTAGGGTCCTGTTAGACCTCGGATGCCAACGGGACTTAGGTCTGTCTGCAGACTTCTTCCTAAGGGGAACATGAGTACCCAATTTGTCAGAGGAAGATGTTCCATACCCCGAAAGGGTCAAAAAGTAGGAGCACGTCTGAACTGTTGCCAGGGTCCCTTCTGCTGTGGCAGGCAAATATTCTTACCAGCAATGGCACACTTGACCAAATTAATCCAGCTGCAAATAAGTGGTGACCCACTGTCAATGGGATCTTTAAAGGAAGTGCTGTCGGTGGTGGGAAGCAACGTGGGCTTCATAAGACAGACAATGGGGTCAACCACTGGTGAGCGAGCCCATTTCTGAAGAGCCTTTTCTGGAAAAGGATAACGAACCACCAGAATCTTGAGAATAAAAGGGAAGCTGTCCGGCTTCTCCCATTCCATTATCTGCCTAAAATCGGACTGATCCGGAAAATCTTCATGGACCTTTTGATCCTTGCAGGTATCAGGCTGATCCTCTGATATAGCCAGAATGGCAACCTCCTTGAGACCGAGGGTATCCCGAATGACTCCGATGATTGCACCTGATAGCTCTAAACAAAACCAGTGTGAGAGGTTCTTAGTCTCTATCCAGACATGCACTGTTGCTGATTCTGTTATGTTGTTCTATACAAATTAACCTGCACTAAACCTTAAGTCCTGTTACTACTAAGTTGTTGTATGTAATTGTTAATTGCCAATAGCTCTCCTGGTGTATCTCCTTGCCAAAAAGCATTCCTTATTTGTATCCTGTACTTACTTGGCGGAATAAAAATACAATTCTGTGATTACTCACCTGTAGAATTGGTATTATGAGTATACAGTACGTCCTGCTCCAAATCTAATACTTACAGTTGGGAATATACTCCGCCAGATGGCACTGGACTGCAGAGACATGGAAAATAGGCTCCTCCCGGCCCCTCAAATACCCGGGGACCTCCCACAAATCCCCAGCATTGAAAAGCAGTTAAGAAGAAGCCGGGAGAATTAAACAATCCAAACTATCAACTATAACAAGGATAACAATCACCATACAGGTTATCCAAGATAATGCAACCAAGGGTGGGTTGGAGCAGGACGTACTGTATACTCATAATACCAATTCTACAGGTGAGTAATCACAGAATTGTATTATTCTTAGTATACAGTATGTACGTCCTGCTCCAAATCTAATACTTACAGTTGGGACATCCAATAGCAGTGTCCATAAAGTAGGGTGGGATCCCCAAGAAAAATCAGCAGCAGACAGTTTAAACCACTGCCGCCTGCAGAACCTTTTGGCCAAAAGCAGCATCAGCTCAGGCCCTAACATCAACCTTGTAAAACTTTGAAAAGGTATGAACAGAAGACCAAGTAGCGGCCTTGCAAACTTGTTCAACAGAAGCCTGGTGCTGAAAAGCCCAAGAGGCACCAATAGCAGGAGTGGAATGAGCAGTAAGGCGGAAGGGAGGATTCTTCCCCGTAGCAGAGTAGGCCTGAATCACAGCCTGACAAATCCACTTGCTGATAGTAGACTTGGCAGGAGCCAATCCCTTCCTAGGAACAGAAGGGACCACAAAAAGAGCATCAGATTTCCTGAAAGGTGCAGTAGCCACCAGATAGTACTTTAGACACCTCTCCTTAGCATTGCTAGGATTTGGGCACAAAGAAGGAAGAACAATATCCTGATTCAAATGAAAGGCAGACACTTCCTTAGGCAGAAAAGTCAGGTTTGAAACGAAACACCACCTTGTCCTGGTGTCTCTCATAGTAGGTGGGCTGAATGGAAAGCGCCGCCAACTCAGACACACGCCTGACAGAAGAGATAGCCACCAGAAATACAACCTTGAGCGTAAGAATGGCCAAGGCAGCATCCTGCACAGGTTCAAAGGGAGCACCCTGCAAGGCTGTTCCCAAACAGGCACCATAGGCTTACGTGGGGGGTGCACATGAGTGACCCCCTGGAAAAAAAACCTAACCCTTCAGAGTACTGAGTTGGAGCCCCATCTCCAACCCATGCTGCAGGAACTCCAGAATCCTGGGAATAGAGAACACACGACAGGGAAGAGACGTAGACTCACAGGTCAATGTAGGCACGTCAAACCCTGTAATAAATGGAAGAGGAAGACTTCTTCCTAGCTTTAATCAAAGTATCCACAACCGAGGAAGACAGCCCCTTCTCCATCAAGATGAAGGTTTCAGCAGCCAAGCCGTCAAAGCCAGAGTTTGTAAATTGGGATGGCGTAGTGAGCCCTGAGTGAGCAGATCTGGCACCAAGGGCAGAGCGTACTGATCTACTGCCAGCTGTACCACGTCTGCGAACCACACTCTTCTTGGCCACCTGGGGGTCACCAGAATCGCTGGCACCCTTTCCAGAGCAATCTTGCGCAGAACCCTGCCCAGCAGGGGGATTGGAGGGAAGACATACAGGAACCGAAAGTCCTACCATGACATTGCTAGCGCATCCGAGGTCAAGGCCAGAGGATCCTGGGACAGAGAGACAAAAGCTGGGAGCTTGTGATTGTTGCGGGACGCAAACAGATCCACATCTTGCTGGCCCCAACGGTGACACAGAGATTGAAACACCATGCTGCATAGGGACCATCCTCCCTGGCGAGAGGTCCCCCTGCTCAGAGAGTCCGCCAGGCGATTTTCCACCCCCGGGATGTACAAAGCTGATATGCAGGGGACATTGGCCTCCGCCCAAGTCAGGATCAGAGACGCTCCGGGTCCCTCCCTGATGATTGATGTAGGCAACTGCCGTCTGGTTGTCCAAGCGCACCTGAACAGGCAGGCCCCAAAGGTGAGTAGTCAAGTGAGCCAGAACTAGCCTGATCGCCCGCAGTTCCAAGACATTGATAGGTGTGTGGGCCTCCTGAGGGCTCCACCTCCCCTGGAACCGCAGGGACTTCCATAAACCCCCCCAACCTGACAGACTGGCATCCGTGGTGACCGTCTCCCAGGAAGGGGCAAGAAAGGATCTGCCCCCCAACAGGTTCCTTGAGTCTATCCACCACGAGAGGGACTTCCTGACCAGGGGGGAGAGCACACAGACCCTCTCCAGGGACGCTGGGTCCTTGTCCCATACTGACAATAGGTGAAGTTGCAGGGGCCTCAAGTGAATCTGAGCATCTGCAGCTGCATCCCCTGCCTGATGGAGGGATGGGGACAAGCTAGGAGGGACTGAGCCTGTGCAATCAGACTGTCCACCTTCTGTTGAGGAAGGAAGATCCTTGCCTGAACTGTATCCAGATTCATTCCTAGGAATGGAGTTACCAAGGAAGGGGAGACAGAGAGGACTTGGGGTGGTTGATCACCCATCCAAATGACTCCAGAGTGGACACCACCAGCTGAGTATCCAACTCTGCCTGATGTAGAGACTGGGAAGTGATGAGAATATCGTCCAGATAGGGAAGCACGCGGACGCCCTGACATCTGAGCAGAGACATCATGCCAGCCAGCACCATGGTGAACACCCTGGGAGCTGAAGTGAGGCCGAAGGGCAAGGCCACAAACTGGTACTGTTGATCCATCAGAGCGAACCTGAGGAACCTTTGATGACCTGGGAACACAGGAATATGAAGATAAGCATCTTTGATGTCCACAGTCATGAAATCCCCTGAACTGATGGCAGAGCGCAGAGTTTCCATGCGAAAGCACCTGCCCCTGACAAACTTGTTGAGGATCTTCAAGTCCAGGATGGGCCTGACTGAACCATCTTTTTTGGGTACTGTGAATAGGTTGGAATAAAAGCCCTTGCCTTTTTCTCTTAAGGGGACCTGGCAGATGACCCCCAGCTCCAGGAGGCCTTGCACTGCTTGCACTAGCTCTTGAGCTGACACAGGGTCCTGAGGAATCCGGGAAATGATGAATCTTGGAGGGGGATCGGCAGCAAACTCCAACTTGTAACCGGAGGACACTACCTCCTGAATCCACCGGTCTGAGACATGAAGCCTCCAGACGTGAGCGAAGTGCTGCAGCCGTCCCCCCACCCGGATGGGTGAGGGTGCCCCATCATGCCTGAGGGGGCTTGGGAGAGGATTTTGCTTTGGGACCCCAGGAGGAGCCAGGACGTCCATGTCCTCTGCTTCTACCCCAGAAATCTCCCCGGGCCCCAGGAAAGGAAACCTCCCTTCCCTGTCTTGCACCACGGTAAAGGGGAGGAGAAGGAACCCTGACCCCGAAAGGGCCGAGATTGCCGCCTGCCCTGGGGTAACCTGCCTCCCTTAGCAAAAAGGTCCAGGCGGTCCCCAAACAGGCGCAGTCCTTTAAAGAGAAACCCAGTGAGGGCCTTCTTGGCAGCGTTGTCAGCAGCCCACTGGCGCAGCCAAACCGAGCGGCGTATAGCCACCACGAGGGCAGAAGTTCTGCCACATATTCTGATGGTGTCATCCAATGCTGAGAGGACAAAATTTACAAAAACATCACAACTGGAGAGTGCATTAAACACCTCACAAGGCAAATCATCAGGGGCACTATCAAGCATATTTCTGATAAGGGTTCTAGTGGCCACAGCAGTAATGGCAGAGGCACAGACCGGGCGCAGCGCCGTCCCTGCACATGCAAAGGCGTGGGATGCCAGCTGGTCAATGCGCCGGTCCTCAGCATCCCGCAGGGTATTAGAGTCAGGGGAATGCATGACAGAGGTGTTAGATAGCCCTAGGATTGGGGCATCCACCTCGGGGGGGGTGACCAACATTTAACCACCTGGGAAGTTTACTGGGGCGCTCCCATTCCTTGAGCACAAGGTTATGGAAATGGCCTGCTCGGAAAATTCCAAACGTGATTTTGCCGTATGGAAAAGCTCCCCTCTTTGCCTGGGAGCCGCAACAGGGAGAGAGATGGACAGAACCTCAAAAATCTGGGTCACTAATCTGTCAGTGTCATCCGGGGCCCAGGGGTCAGAGCCAGGATCGTCATGACCCCTTGGTCTCCCATCAGATGAGCTTGAATCAGAAAAGAGCTCCCCTTCATCAGACGGGGTATAGCCACAAAGATTCCAAAACTCCTCAGTTCCCATAGGGAAAACAGTGACATTAGGCGTCAAGTGCCGCTTCTTAGCAGGGGCCTTACGCGCTAAGGACTTAGCAATCAACTTCTCAACAGTAGCCAGTCTAGAAGACACATCAGGCTGAGAATCCCGACTAGTATGCAACTCAGCAGGAGTGAGGTTTAAGCTTGGGGGAGTAGGTGAACTGAAACGAGGTGCAGCCACTAGCAGGCCAGATTGCAATGCAAGCACCTGCTCAGCACAGGGTACACAGACCCGCACCTTGTCAGCGTCAGCATGAGGCTGCCCACACGCTACACACAGCCGGTCTTGTCCCGAAGGGACCCCGGTCACATTATCCTGGGATGCCTCCATATGGTGATTATAGCGGCACTATACGCCGATAGGGAATAACGCTATGTAGCAACCCCGGATGCCCCAATAACCCGCTAGGGAAGTGGGAGTATTATTTTTACAAGCCTCCAAGTTATATACTAATACAGGGCCGGGAGAAGCCAAAAGGATTCGCCCCGCCTGAAAGACATAAGCAGACAAGACCTGTAAGCACACAGTAACAAAAGTGAAAGATATAAAGCCGCCCACGAGGGCACTTATGGATCGCGGTAGGTAGGGGTCTCACGCATGGGCCAACTAAGCAGGATAAAGATGACGTCGGTATACCTCGAGGGGCGCCATAGATGGGCCCCGCCCCCCTCGAAGAGCACGAAGCCAGAACGTGCACCAGCGCCTGAGGTAATGCCGCCGCCAAGCGCGGAACCAAGTCAGCGCGCGGCAGCGGCAATTTTAAAAAGACAGTAAAGACAAGCCAGCGCGGAGGCTGACACAAGACTAAACAGAATGGAAAAAAGGTGTAAAACACAGAATGCATAGCATACATATTTACACCCCCCCCCCTCTTTTCCCCCGAAGGCTTCAAGGAGGATGAGGGAGGACAGCAGCCACTTAAACAGGGCCCACCGATGGGCAGGGGCAAGGGGGCACTAGTGCGGGAGGGGCATCCCATAGAGGCTCACCATAAGCCTGAACCGCCTACCCTTTGGTGGGGGATTGCGGTGGAGCAGCGCTCCTAAGCACCTAACAGCTGTGCTGCCTACCTTCACCCAACCAGCGCAGCCAAGGCTGGGAGGCATATTACTAGTGGAACGGGTGGGAATAGTCCTACAGGGCCGCGGGCTAATAGCCCCGCTCACCTGCGAGTAGAGAGCCATTTCTCGTCCTTCGCAGCCAGACTGCAGAGAAATTCTGGGGATTTGTGGGAGGTCCCCGGGTATTTGAGGGGCCGGGAGGAGCCTATTTTCGATGTCTCTGCAGTCCAGCGCCATCTGGCGGAGTATATTCCCAACTGTAAGTATTAGATTTGGAGCAGGACATACTGTATACTAAGAATATAAAGTATCTATCTATCTAACGTCATACCTCTGTTGTTCCAGTGAGGCACCAGTGGATGTTCAGAGTCTGGCCAGAAGTGGTTTTCATGGAGGACTTGTGTCCAAAAATCCATTGTCGTGACAAGTCACTGACCTGCCTCTTGCTCCAGCAGTGTCCTCGGGTGGCGCACATAGCCGACTGTCACCCAGCCGGCTCTAGCAATGCGGCATGCTGATCCCTCCTCACACACGAGCACGTTATGCCACAGCCGTCTGAGGCTAGTGTGAATGGGTCAATGCGCCACAACGATGTTATGGGCTCAGTCCTTCAGTTTAGTGTGGGCTAATCAGCCCTGTTGTTGCTGGGCCATTAACTCCAAGGTTGCCCCAGCCAATCCCTGCACACCTTCCCCTATTTAGGTGCCCCAAGCCCTGTCATTAGTGCTCATGATAGCTAGTGCTTGGGCATTGTGCGGTGCTCTGTTTCTTGCTACTCATGTTTGAGCTGGATTGACCTTGCCTCCTCTGTACCCTTGTTGCTGACCTCAGAATCCTTGACCTTGTCTCTGCCTGCTCCCTTCGGTACCTCGCTCCATATTCGGTTTGGACCTCTGGCCTGACCTTTGACCCTGCCTCCGAATATTCTCTGCATTGACGCCTCTTGGACTGATTTCCCATGTATGAACCTTGCTTCGTCTGACCTCTCCTGAACCCCAGTTACGCTCACCCACCTGCAGGTCCAGCCCTTAGCTGATATTGTTTGCACTTGTAAGACCTGGGGGCAGCTGTGTCCAGTGAGGCCTGCTTGCGTCCCGGCAAACGGAGCTTGTCTAAAGGTGAAGATAGCGGTGGAGATTGGCCGTAATCAATTAACCTGGACCTGCTAACTGGTGAGCCTTGCATACATATGAAAACAAGGCAAGGTGGCTCAACTATGCACAACAACTAGGATGCAGAAAATGGCAGCAGGTGCTCCCAACCGATGAGTGAAATGCTTAAATATCTGGCTTTTAGTCTGCAGAAAAAGGCTAGAGTGTCTGCAGGCAACAGTTAAGCATGATAGAGGTTCCTTGCAGGTTTGGAGCTGTAAATGAAGTTGATGATTTGGTCAGCATTAATGGTGTCCTCAATACAAGCAGATAATTATCCATCATGCACAATTATCAGAGAGGCACCTGATTTGCTCAAAATGTATTCAGCATCAGGATAATGACCCCCAAACATACAGTTAATGCCATTAAGAACTATCATTGGCATTATGAACAAGGAGTCCTGGAAGAGATGATATGGCCCTCACAGAGGCCCAGTCTCAACATCGAGTTTGTATGGAATTACATAAAGAGCGTTCAGAAAGCCAACATACATAGGAGTTCTAGATATTTTGAACAACCTCCCTGTCAAGTTCCTTCACAAATTGTGTGCAAGGGTACCTAAAAGAGTAAAACATAAAATATAGAAGAGATTTGGGATTGCTCCTGTTTTGCATTTAAAGGTGTCACATAACATATAGAATAGATTTGGGATTGCTCTTGTTTTGCATTTAAAAGTGTCACATAAAATATAGAATAGATTTGGGATTGCTCTTGTTTTGCATTTTGTTATTTTTATCTTGGCAGTTACAGAAATTCTCAACATCACCACAAAGTGTCCTGGTATCACTATGACAACAAGTCCGTTTTATATAATCTTACATAACAGTAACTGATATGTCGGCACATTGCAGCACCTGAGTGCATGATGACAAGAAAGGTTCCACTTTCCAGTTTTCAACCAGTTAATCATATTTTCTGTTCAGCCATTGGGCTCCCCAGGACAGTGATTACCATCAATCACGGTAGCAATCATGTTATTTCTGTATCTTTTGTTGCTCAGAGCCATTAGTTGGTCAACTTTTTTAAAAAATAGGTAGGTTTCTGCGTGGGAGGAATCCTGATTGCCACTGCCTTCCCCACTGTAACACCTGGTAAAAAAGAAAATCTTACCTTTCAAGTTGCTCCCCCTTGGTCACTTGGTCCGTAGTTCTCTCCTATTCAGATGCTGGTGACCACGTAACCGCAGCAGCCAATTGTGGGGCTTGTTTTACCAGGGGAGCATTTGAAAGGTAAGATTTTCTGTTTTATCAGGCATTACAACACAAGGGAAACCAGCAAATGGAATGCCTCCCTTTACAGGGAACAACATTCATTTTTATAAAGCCAGATCGTTCGCATCAACTCATCTCAAGTGGTCCTGTGGCGCATGCGCGTCCAATCAGCGCGCTCGGAGCCGCTGAGCTATGTATATCTAAAAGCTCCATTCATGAATTGCTGGCGTGGGCACGCGCCCTGCTAGAGGGATAGCGGGGATACGGCCGCAGCCTGCGCATGCACAGTTGGACCGGGATTAACCCTTTAAATGCCAAGCACGTAGTTTCTACGTGGTTGGTTCTCCTACCGTTAAGTGCCAAGCACGTAGAAACTATGTGCCTGGCATTTCCCCCTGCTAGTTAAAAAAAAAAAAATACTCACCTGACCCCTCGTTGGATCCGGACGGGTCTCCTCTTTAATTTGGTGCCATCCGATCCCCCGTGGGGGCTCGGATGGCTTCAGGAGAGCCCCCGGAATAGGGCCCCCCCCACTTCGGCAGCAGCAGCTGCTAACTGTAAAAAAATATAAAATGACATTTACTTACCTGTGGTCGCGCTGCCTCCCAATGGGTCTCCTCTTCACTGGGGGGGCCTCCGATCGCCCCCCCCCCCGGCACTTCAGCTTCAGGGGAGAGCCTGAAAGGGCTCTCCCCCTCCTCTCCCGACGGGCGCCGCCATCTTATGACGTCACTCCCGGGCCTCTTGCTGCCTCTCCTCGGCTCAGCTGTCAGATGCCCTGGTGATCGCTGGGCAGAGCAGTGGAGGGGCAGGAGATGCTCTGATCCCCTGCCCCCCCTCCTCTGGCCAGCGATCACCAAGGCATCTGACATCTGATCAACACAGGAGCTGACAATCGGGTGAGGTGAGTAAAGTTTTTTTTTTTTTTTTTATAAATGACATTTTTGTGTCTGTTTTTTTTTACTGTTAACCCTTTGTGAACTGGTAAGGGGTCCATGAGACCCCTGTACCAGTTCACAAGGCTGGGGGCTGGCAAGTCACCTGCAACTAGCGAATTTTAAGGGTTAGGGTTAGCTGCGTGAGTGCATGCATGCATGAGTCTGCGTGGGACACATGGTGGATATAGCGTTTTTTTTTGTTTTCTGGTTGAATATTGTCTATAAGCAATTTAGAAACTGGTCACGGGCCACATTGATGAGGTTCAGCATTTCAAAAATGTCATTTAGAATAGCATAACAAATATTTTCTACAACAATCAGGATACCTACTAACTCCATTAGATTGTTTTTTACACTTGTATGTCCTTCCACCACACCACCTCAGTACCACATTCTATTTAACAATATATATGCTAGCAATACACATACTTTATTGCCTTACCTCTCCAAATATATGGGTCTCATATTAAAAGCCCATCCCCCTATCAGTCCCAAATGCTAACAATATTCTCAGTCCTCAACCTAATTAAATATAAAAAAGGTACATTTTATAGAGCTAGAGATTTCACTCAGATGTTTTGTTGTACTATCAATGTCACCACCTTCCTCTAAGCCACTGCTGCTACTTCTATTTGGCAATGCGCTCTCCTTTACCACGCTCAACTTTACTGAGCCTCTATTTAACTACCTTTTTCTTTTTCCCCTCCAACTTTCCCCACAGCAGATCAGGGACCACATCAGATGGATCTGGGCCATAGGTTCAGCATATGTGCTCTAGAATGAATGGAACATTTGCTGAGTCCATACAGTGCTCCCTGCTATGCAATCCATTATTCCAGTAAAACAGTAAAAACAGAAGTGCTGTAACCCATGCCTTCCTCCCCTGGTGCTGAGGCAGGAATAGGGGAGGGGGGGGGGGTTGTAAGGTAGGTTTTCTTAAACCTTGCCCGAGTATTTCCCATATTTAGTAATGGTGCAAGTATAGGGGCTAATACTGTCTTCAAAATGAAATGACACATGCACACATTCTGAAGATGCATATCCTCTAAACATGGTATAGAAACCTGAGCACCTAACAGAAAAAGAAGCATGTCTTCTTGTGTATTGCCTTACTTCCATCCTCACCAGGCACCAGCGCATTCCGCGTGATAAATTACTGTGCAGGAGACCAATATCACACCATCTGTTTTCAGGAGAGGATTACTCATACACCTTTCACTAATGTCACTGTACTACAGAATCAGAAATATTTACTGCCTGTGCAATAGCGACACACATAAAAGCATTCATGCTGAAGCTAGCTGAACTGTGTCAGATCCTTCATATTCAGGTTCATATTTGCTCCTGGACTAACCTTCAAAACTCCTAAATACACAAAGGATGTACAGTACAGATTGTACGGGTATAAGAAGGCTCAACCCCCCCAATGTTGGTTCAGGATACACCTGCCATACACGATTCCACTCTAAGGCTTACTTGCTTATGGAGCGAGGCATTACCGCTTGCAATCAATATGTATTTGTTAATGAGCAATCACAAGCGCTATCGAGGGAAAAACAATGCATGTAGGGCTTTTGCGGGACAATAGGCAACGCTTTCACAGAGACTGCGGGGAGATCGCCACAGGAGCCCAAGGGTAAAGAGGTATAGAAGGTAAGGAATTCATTCACCAGGTTTTATATTAGTATTTACAGGGACAACGTTTTATGTGGCCATATGAAAACTTTTAGGGTGAGAAAATGGGCATCAAGTAAATGAAAAAGCAATAAACTTTAAATTGGGCCAAAACCCACTCTCTTGGCAGTGACACTGTGACTGATAGCGGGGGGCAGTACTGTGTTGTGGGGGCCTCCCGATGACAGGGGATGCAGCCTGGACAGAGCACCTATAAGTTCCAAAATTGGGCACTGAGCTCCATATAACAGGGGACAGAAAATGCTGCACATTTCAAAAGTATATTTCCTATTTGAGGAGGTGTGTCTACTGCCTGTGCGTGCCGCTGTTCCCATTTGGCATAACTGCAAGCCTCAGTTAAACAAAATTAAGTCAGGTACCAAAGATATATTTGGTAAGATATAAATATACACAAAACCAGACTTGTTTGTCAGTCAGTGTTTTGTACTTGGCCCATACCATTGCTTACTGCATCAGCACCATAAATCTGTTTCATATATTCAATATCATTTGTACAGCTGTCAATATCTGAAGCAGTCATTATTGTTCTCTGTTAACAACGTTGCAATAACTGCATCTTCTCAAGCTCGATACCGAGGAGTCATTTTGGCCTCTGAGCTTTCATTCAAACCTAACATCCACTCCCTAGCCACCTCCTGTCATCTCTAACTTTAAAATATCTCCCACCTGCCCCTGTCTCTCACCTAAAACCACCAATATCCTGACTAAACTGCTGCAACACCCTCCTCAATGGGTTACCAACAATCTGTATCACCCCCCCCCCAATCTATTATAAATGCAGCTGCTCACCTCATCCACCTCTCCTCTCATTTTGTTTACTGTGGCTCCTCTCTGTCAATATCTCCACTGATTGCCAGTTCCACAGAGAATTCTGTTTAAACTCTGCTGGAGATATTGTGCAACAGCTTACAACTTGTCTCTGTATATGATCTGCATCTTTATTGCTAGGTTTACATTTATGACAGTAAATGGTGCTGTTACATATACCTATTTGTAGTCTCTGTTGTACATTATCTGCTGCGTGTTGTGTTTCCTGTACATTGAGGTGATCTCAATGACTTATTTTTCCTGTCTTTGTTATCCACCATGTACTGTGACTGCACTCATGTTCCAGTAAAGCCAGTTCCTGTTACACCACAAATCTCTATCTGGATTTGACTCCACTGCAACCAGCACTCACTCTTCAACAAGCTCTTACAGCCAGGCCCCTCCCTACATTTAAATTCTTGTCCAGCTATATTAACCCAGATGCAACCCCAACTCTGCTTCCTATCTTCTCCTGTCCTCCACCCTGGTCACCTTTTCTCACTTCTGCCTCCAGGACTTCTAATGTGCCTCACCACTCCTCTGGAATGCCCTTCCCCACTCAATTTAACCACCCCCAAGTACATTCATAACTCACTTTATCAGACAAGCATGTGACCTGGCTTAGATAACCCTTATAACCTGCACATGGCACACCCTGCCATACTCAATACCTTCCGATTGTGAATCTTCCCTTTGACACCATCTATTATCCTTCAGGCTGTTTGTGATTGGCTATTATCTGTAAGTTTACCCTGTCTGTAATTACTCTGTTTAATAAATACAGATGCAATAATAAAGAATATTAATAATAATATACAGTGATGCATTCTGATTGTCAGGCCAGAGTGGTAAAAGAAAAACTGCAAATCTCAAGTTGAAGCCAACATCCCCTTGTCTTCTAAGCCTCACAGTTTCTGATGAGCTTCCCAGCTGTCCTGTTAGAAGGTCTTGCCCAGCTCCCCAGAGGAGAAGGCATGCTGTTTTTTTTAAGAGAAGTTTAGAGTGTCAATGTTGAGTGGGAGCTGTACCGCAGAAAACGTTTAGTGGGAGGTTAGTCAGCATTAAGCAGTTTATGTATCCCGAATGTGCAGGGTCAGAATTAAAGTTAAACTGGTCCAGCAACTTAAGTCTAAAGTATATATCTCAGCCACATGCTGACAGAATGTCATCAGTATCCCTCTCCAACAACTGTCGAGATAAATAAGCCATATAAAAAGTCTGCTCTCACAGACATGTAACCTTCATATGCAATAAGAAAATATGGATTTTCAATATTTATAATCCATATTTGCAAGTGAAAAATAACAGTAAAACATATCTGCACTTTAACTAAGCTATAGATTCTCTTCAGAAATGACAAATAACAAAGCCTGGAGTGGCCATCATCTTGCATAACTTGAACTGTTAAAGTTAGTCCTGCTCTCAAATTAGCAACATGGAGCCACAGGAATATAAGAAAGTAAATCACACGTATTGGTATGGGCACACTCCTAACAGAAATGTTTATTTTACATTTCAGAAGAGGAAAATAATAAGACAGAACATCAAAACATGACAAAAAGGGAATTTTCTTTTAAATCTGACCTTCACCATGATTTATTAAAAAGCCCAAACCGTTAAAAAACGATTCCCCAGCATCTAAAATTAATATATTTTAAGTTTTTAGTTGCTTACCTATTATTCTTTCCCCCACTGGGCTGCAACTCTGTTCAGGACTTTAGGATACGGGACTCATAAGCATCACACTTACTGAAGAGAGGAGTGTGGGATAAAGTACAGGGGGCGGGGTATACATCTAAATGTTACATTTTCTTCTGACAAATATGATTTTCTAAAGTATGTTACCTGACCTATTAATGGAAAACAAAAGAATATAAAAGTGACTCGAATTAAATAAAGGGCATAAGTAAAATACAAATGTAAAATTAAAAATGTATAACCTAAGTTCTCCCTATCTTCATCCAGTGCGAAATTGGGCTGAATGCAGAACTAACCCCCAATGCCTAAAATGCCCTTTAAAAACATAAGGATGAATCTGCATGGTTGCTTTCAGCATCTTATAATGATGTGATATAGTTTAACATCCCCGTATCCTGAATTTGTCATTACTTATATCCTACCTGGCAGTAAGGCTATTAGAGAGGTAACAAGGATCCAGTTTTGCATCCTGAGGTTTTTAATGTAGTATATGTTACAAACATTTATGTACTTAGATCCTCTGCCCTGTGGTTATAGACAGTTAAAATCATTAATGACTGACATAAATGGAATTAAGATTAAAAAAGAGAAATAGATTTCTGATCATCTGATGCCATTTTCACCACAGGGCAACCAGTCTATCAAATATGCATATAAATAAATAAAAATTAAAAAAGGTATTCTAATATCTCACTGGGATTCACGACTTTTCCATCACCACACTGCACTTACCAACAGCTGGGATTGTAAGCAGCGGATATCTCAGGTATCCTTCTTCCTAAATATACTTTCTGCCACCTCCACTGCTCCAAATTGTATAAAATGGTAATTGCTAAATATATTTCTTACAAATAGATAAGTGCTGCCCATTTACAACATGGAGCAATAGTGGCAAGTTAAATTCTAATTAAATCCATTCACATTTATAATCATCTTTGCAATTGCATGTAAAATTCAATGTGTTTTCCCTGTTTTGCTCTTTATGTCCAATGCGTTTACCAGTTTCCCATTAGTACTAACAGTTATTATAGTTACCGCCTTGCTTACAAGTTCAGACTACTCTGCCCAATGTGTTTCCTCAAAAAGACCCGGGCTTACAGAGGTCTGAGCCTGTGTTATTTACACTTAACAAAACAATTAGCTCCCATTTTTGTTAAACTGAACACACAAAAGGCCCTTTTCTCACAAATATTGTCTGCAGATTTGCCTAAATATGTATTAATGAGCAACAGCAAGATTATTGCACAGGTGTGCCTGGCCAGAATAAAAGACCACTCTCCAAATGTGCAGTATATCACACAGCACAATACCAGAGATCTTAACCTCCAAAATAGTCCCAACCCAGACAGCTACTGCATCATTACCATACCAGAGTCTCCGGTTTGGGGTATTTATACCTTTATAAGCTTCTACCAGGCTTACAGAGGTCTGAGCCTGTGTGTTATTTACATGTAAAAAGGAACATCAGGGGAGGTTAGAATCTCCCCCGAACCTCACCGATCTGCTGCCCCCCACTCTGGTTTTACCGTTTGGCGCGTTTTACTTACATCACCGAGGGATCCATCTTCTGGGTCCCTCGGATTCCAGATTTGGTCCCTCAGATTCTGCCATCTTGCATTCCATCAGGCACTGCGCATGACCCCTGACCTTGCGCCTGGTATGTAATGGAGCCACCCGAAATCCCGCAAAACATTGCTGAGTGGCGTGGGACTTTGAAGTTGGTCGTCACTTACAGACGGCTAAGCCCGTGGCAAGGGTGAGGATTGGCCCCGAAGCAGCCTGATCGCTGCAGCAGGTAGCGGCAACATCCAAAAGGTAAGTAGGGGCTCATAGAGGAGGAATCTGCCCCTTTTTATTTTCGGTCTGATGTTCCTCTTTAACAAAAAAAATAGCTCCCATTTTTGTTATGCTAAATACACAAAGGGCTCTTTTCTTTTTTATGTTTTGCCAGACAGAGACTTTAAATGATGAGAATGGGGAAGAGATCTCCTCATCCAGAATACAGGTCCTTCTCAAAAAATTAGCATATAGTGCTTAAAGTTCCTTATTTTCCATAATGAAATGACAAAAATTAAACTTTCATATATTTGAGATTCATTGCACACCAACTGAACATTTTCAGGTCTTTTTTTGTTTTAATACTGATTATTTTGTCATACAGCTCATGAAAACCCCAAAATCCTATCTAAAAAAATTAGCATATTTCATCCGACCAATAAAAGAAAAGTGTTTTTAATAAAAAAAAAAGTCAACCTTCAAATAATTATGTTCAGTTATGCACTCAATACTTGGTCAGGAATCCTTTTGCAGAAATGACTGCTTCTATGCGGCGTGGCATGGAGGCAATCAGCCTGTGGCACTGCTGAGGTGTTATGGAGGCCCATGATGCTTCGATAGCGGCCTTAAGCTCATCCAGAGTATTGGGTCTTGCGTCTCTCAACTTTCTCTTCACAATATTCCACAGATTCTCTATGGGGTTCAGGTCAGGAGAGTTGGCAGGCCAATTGAGCACAGTAATACCATGGTCAGTAAACCATTTACCAGTGGTTTTGGCACTGTGAGCAGGTGCCAGGTCGTGCTGAAAAATACAAACTTCATCTCCATAAAGCTTTTCAGCCGATGGAAGCATGAAGTGCTCCAAAATCTCCTGATAGCTAGCTGCATTTACCCTGCCCTTTATAAAACAGTCGACCAACACCAGCAGCTGACATGGTACCCCAGACCATCACTGACTGTGGGTACTTGACACTGGACTTCAGGCATTTTGGCATTTCCTTCTCCCCATTCTTCCTCCAGACTCTGGCACCTTGATTTCCGAATGACATACAAAATTTGCTATCTTTTGAGCAACAGTCCAGTGCTGCTTCTCTGTAGCCCAGGTCAGCCGCATCTGCCGCTGTTTCTGGTTCAAAAGTGGCTTGACCTGGGGAATGCGGCACCTGTAGCCCATTTCCTGCACACGCCTGTGCACGGTGGCTCTGGATGTTTCTACTCCAGACTCAGTCCACTGCTTCTGCAGGTGCCCCAAGGTCTGGAATCGGTCCTTCTCCACAATCTTCCTCAGGGTCCGGTCACCTATTCTCATTGTGCAGCGTTTTCTGCCACATTTTTTCCTTCCCACAGACTTCCCATTGAGGTGCCTTGATACAGCACTCTGGGAACAGCCTATTTGTTCAGAAATTTATTTCTAGGTCTTACCCTCTTGCTTGAGGGTGTCAATGATGGCCTTCTGGACAGCAGTCAGGTCGGCAGTCTTACCCATGATGGCGGTTTGGAGTAATGAACCAGGCTGGGCTTTTTTAAAAGTCTCAGGAATCTTTTGCAGGTGTTTAGAGTTAATTAGTTGATTCAGATGATTCGGTTAATAGCTCGTTTAGAGAACCTTTTCATGATATGCTAATTTTTTGAGATAGGATTTTGGGGTTTTCATGAGCTGTATGGCAAAATCATCAGTATTAAATCAAAAAAAGACCTGAAATATTTCAGTTGGTGTGCAATGAATCTCAAATATATGAAAGTTTAATTTTAATCATTTCATTATGGAAAATAATGAACTTTAGCACTATATGCTAATTTTTTGAGAAGGACCTGTATACCTGACATCACTTGGAGGAGCTGTGGTTTCAGGATATAGCATGGGCTAGGAAACACAGACAGGTTCAGACATTAAAGGACAAGGTAGACTCTCTTATAGATTTTTAACGTTTCACTTTGTTCACAGGCACATATACAGTAATTGTAAATTATTTTTTGCAAAGCTTTCTTTGCTTTACTTACAAGCAGAACAGAGGTTTAGATGTATATACTGAATCTATATAAACACGTTCCATTTAAAATATGGCACTTCCCCAAAACTGACCATCCTTAATCAACAACACCAGACACAGGTCTGGACATACCCCTGCCCAACTGCACATAAGAATTTACTGGCTTGGAGTAGCTGGTGTTTACGTTAATGATACTTGAATGATAGACTCACAAGTAGCCAAGGCAATATAATATAAGGACCTACCTAACTGAATAGGATTGTAAGAGATTGATTTCTTTTGTGTAGTAATCAGGGACAAATGTGTGAGAAATGCCCCATATATGCAGCAGGAAATGCAAGCTTCCTTACAAGAAAGTATTTACATGGGCATTTTTGTCAAGAATAACGGGAATACTCATCACTCAGAACTTGTGATCCTAGTTATTTTTTTCCACAAATAGCAAATGAAAAAGACTGACCCCATTACTGAAGTGAGAGCTGATAAATCATTTTTACCGGTCAGAGGTCTATTGGCTCTTCAGCAATCCCCAGTGATCCGAGCTGTCAAGTAACAGCCTGATCACATGAGATAAAATGGGGACCAGGGACTGATTTAACAAAAAGCGATTTTTTCATGCTGGTTTGAAGAAGTTAATACAAAGGTGGAATTGCTTTGCCATAATTATAGATAATATATAGCAAGGCAATAAGAGCAAAACCCAAGTAATTTGAGAAAATGACATTGCACGCCTAGCCCAGTCATAATATATGTTATTATGCATGTCCAGCTGTCAGAGCATACAAGAGGACAGCTTGAAAGAATGGCGGCATTGACAAGCTTAACTGTCATTAGGGCTGCTATCTAGCTGCTTAACAAGAAGACTTTATAGCATATAGCATAGCATGACTGTGGTTCAAAAGATGACACAGGAATACACCCTAGCTGTTTGTCTGAAATTGTTGAAATGTTCCTAGTCATTATTCATTGTTAATGCAAAATGACTTAATCCCCCCTGGCAAGGTCAAGGCCAAAGGGGATAGTAAGTCTAACATATTCTGGGTATATTTATCATTTTTCTATCTATCTATCTACATTCCCAAAGCTACTGAATTCTTAAATAAAGTGATTAATTCATTATTTGTGACGTTTCCTCCTACAAAAACAAAAATATTCAATCTACAGAGGTAACAATCCTTCTTTACAATAAGCACTATAAATCTGTGGAAGAGACTCCCCCAATAGC
This sequence comes from Gastrophryne carolinensis, assembly GCA_027917425.1. Lineage (NCBI taxonomy): Eukaryota > Metazoa > Chordata > Amphibia > Anura > Microhylidae > Gastrophryne > Gastrophryne carolinensis. The sequence continues at coordinate 114,347,486 of CM051244.1, read as the reverse complement.
TTGTTACAGCATCAACAGCTGACAGATTCAAAAGAGGATTAGATTTTTTTTCAGAAGAACATAACATTGAAGGGACATTCCAGGCAAAGATTTAAATAATCCTGCTTTCTGCTTGCCTCATGCTGGTTTACGAGGAAGGGGGGGGCATCTTTCATTTCCCAGCACTTTGCATACCCTGAAAATCCCTATATAAATTGCTTTCTTCTCCTGACTCATCTTACAGGGTCCCTGAAAGGGATGGACTTCTGAAAGGACCCTCACATTAAAACATATAGATGAGTGATCATCTGCTGCTGATGAGGCCCTGCAGAAGGGACATAGTTCACTGGGAGTTATTGAGAAATATAAAGCAAGTAAATGAAATCTGGATGAAAGATGTAGCTCCTGACAGCCAGCATGGGACAAGCAGAAAGCCAGTTAATTAAAAGATTTGCCTGGAATGTCCTTTAAAGGGATCATCCAGGCATAAAAACAAAAAAGCTCGATCTAGCCCAGAAATGTCGGGCCTCAACCCCGCTTTCATGATAGACACACACCCCCCAGCCTTCAGTCTCACATGACATGTGGCCACAGCACGGTGTCTGAAAGCCAAAGGCAGGCTTGATGCCAGATTACGTTAGACAACACTACTTTACTCAACCCTGATTTGCTCAACGAGTACAAAACTGCCCCAAAAGTTGATGTAAACTATTTATGTGAAAATACGTGAAAATTGCTATTTATATCATTTCAAACGTGGCTTTAGGTGACTGACAACCCACATGTATGACCCAGGTGGTATATGAGATCATCGAAAATGAAGAGTGGCACTTAAAAAACAGTTGGGGCCACCTGCACTAGAGGATTCCCCAGTTCCTGTGTGTGCAAGACAGAGCCTGTATACAGCACAGATGAAGGGAGGCAGATGCTGTATGTAATAGGCAGGAAATACTGGGACATAAGTCACAGACCCCATCCATAACTATTAAACCACCACAGATATTTCACATGCTAAAATCAGATAAAATGTGATGACACTTGTTAGGTATGGACCCGTCCGACAGCAAAGGCAAAGCTGAAGACCCCTAGCCAGGTCTTTTGACATTTATGATTGATTCCCTGGGCTCCTGCTATCATTGCAGAAAATGGCCCCATTTAAAGATTGGTTTTCGAAAGTGGCCCAGGATTAAATCTAGGCTCAACTTGTGTTTGTGAATCTTCTGTCAGTAAGTTGTTGTACCGTGTTAGCCATCGATGTAAGCACCTTGGATTTCCTGAATCTTCTGTCCAATATGTTGTCTGAACTGATCTCTGATGCTGTTCGACCTCCTAGATTGACATCCATCAATCATCCCTTCTGGCTCTTGACCTTTAGCTTGTACTCAACTTTCCTAGAAAACGTGATTGATAGCTACCCAGCTACTAGCCTTTGACTTGTTTTTGACCTCTACATTAGGTTTTGCCTCTAGTTTTCTCTACAGATATGATATGCTTAGTGCACACTGGGATTAAAGAAGCTCAGGAGTATCTGTGAACAGTGACCTGACTATGACACTGCCTCATTGCTTTCTGCCACAATACTACCTAATAAATATACACGAATGATGTAAACATAAGCCTATAATAGTGAACTGATACAGCCGATATGTTTTTAAATAGACAAGAATGATGTAAACATAAGTCTATAATAGTGAACTGATACATCCAATATGTTTTTAGATTATACAAGTATGATGTAAACATAAGTCTATAATAGTGAACTGATACAGCCGATATGTTTACATCATTCTAGTCTATTTAAAACCATATCGGCTGTATCAGTTCACTATTATAGACTTATGTTTACATCATTCTTGTCTATTAAAAAACATAAGCCTATAATAGTGAACTGATACAGCCGATATGTTTTTAAATAGACAAGAATGATGTAAACATAAGTCTATAATAGTGAACTGATACAGCCAATATGTTTTTAAATATACAAGTATGTAAACATAAGTCTGTAATAGTGAACTGATACAGCCGATATGCTTTTAAATATACAAGAAAGATGTAAAGTCTATAATAGTGAACTGATACAGCCGATGTTTTTAAATATACAGGTTTGTAAACATAAGTCTGTAATAGTGAACTGATACAGCCGATATGTTTTTAAATATACAAGTATGTAAACATAAGTCTGTAATAGTGAACTGATACAGCCGATATGCTTTTAAATATACAAGAAAGATGTAAAGTCTATAATAGTGAACTGATACAGCCGATATGTTTTTAAATATACAGGTTTGTAAACATAAGTCTGTAATAGTGAACTGATACAGCAGATATGTTTTTAAATATACAAGTATGTAAACATAAGTCTGTAATAGTGAACTGATACAGCCGATGTTTTTAAATATACAGGTTTGTAAACATAAGTCTGTAATAGTGAACTGATACAGCCGATATGCTTTTAAATATATCAGCTGTATCAGTACACTATTAAAGACTTTACATCATTCTTGTATATTTATTAGGAAGTATTGTGGCAGAAAGAAATGAGGGAGTGTCAGTGTCATTCACAATCTGCACTGAAACTTTTATTTATAGTTTTCCTAATTATCATTAACTAGCAGAGCTTAGTGATAAAAATTAAAGGGACATTTACCACGGAGATCTTTTAGCTGCACTCAGCACATGATAAATGCAGCTTGAAAACGATTGCTATGGCTACCCGTGGTAAACACCATCTGTTCATTGAAGAAGCTACTTGTGGAATGCTGGATGCTCCGTGTGGCATGTGCGTTGCCAAAGTGTGTATGCTGGACATACACAGAAATATATGCATGTGTATATTTGGGTTACAATTCGTTTGATGTCTGCTGCTATTTTTAGATATGCCAACTTTCTCTTCTGTGTCCTTTATCATGATTCAATTTTTCATTGGAATTGATGGATGCTCAGGTTTACTCAGTGCGCAGAAAATGGGAGATTTTTAAATATCGTGCTTCCTTCCAGGTTTGGTGGATACGAATTGAAGTGTTAGGAGAATAGCAAATTTAGATTTCTCTACTTTAATCTAAAATATTTTAAATATATAAAAGAGGCTGTAAACCAAAAAGCAATAATTGGGCAGCAACCATCTCACCTGATGCCATGCACCTCTCCCCCTTTTCCTGCAGTTCTGGGTAGAAGCTGTAGGGGAGATCCAGAGTTTGCCCCTCCTTTTAATTTTATTCCTCCAGGACCAAACAAAAAACTGGTCTAATAGACACTCTTTTCTTGGTTCTCTCAGCATCTCACTGCAAGCCACAGTGATCCTGCAGCTGTCTCTGACCACATCAGGGCATGCTCATCACTCATAAAGGTGCTCCATGACACACCCTTCCTAGCTCAGATATGACCCAGAAATGGAAGCGATAAAAACGTCTGTGAATACATTTGGTATTTACATATTATCTGAAATTTTGAGATGCTTTGAAATGGCTAATTTCACACAGTTTTTAACAGGGATAAGGTAGGAGGAAGTTAACATGTATCTGGACAGGGACAATAAATGCTGGAATATAATGGAGCAGGCTTCTCTTAACCCTCCCCCTCTGTTGCGCCCTAGCTATGCAGAAAGTCATTCCCACCTATTCCTTTCTAGGATCTTCGTAGAAAAGGAAAACCAAAGGTTCCTGTTACCCAACAGGTGAGCATACAAAACCATGAGGTGGGGAGTCTAGAATATCTAGGGGAAGCCATTTCCACAGTGTTTTGGTCTGCTTTAAGTATTATCTACAGTAAATTCTGGGGTGTGAGGGCAGTGTGGCCGCATGGACCACGTGAGTAGAAATGTCCCAAAATTCCGAAAGGGATGTTTGTGGGATCCTGGAGAGGGTGGGGGGGGGGTAGGGGATTCATTGGCTATAAAGAGCCACTTCAGTTAATAAACATTGGAGGTCTGCTTTAAAGTGGACCAACACCCAGGATTTTCACTATCCTGGGTTTTGGTCCACTTCCGCGGGGCAACCCGATCGGGGGTGCCCCGCTGCGTGAACCCCCCCCCCCGATCGCCCCAAATAACTCAACTCACCCCGCTCCTACGCGAGCGCTCGTCCAATCAGTGGTATGTACGGACAAGCGACGGGCAACCACAGCGGCTCTGAGCGCGCTGGATGCCGCATCTCGCGCTTCCTTCTAACAGGGAGCACGCCCGCGCCGGCCATACACAAACGGCCTGCTAGAGGGAAGTGCAAGATGTGGCTGCGGCCCGCGCATGCACCGTTGGGACGGGGATAAGGTAAGGTTTCTGGGCGTCCTGGGGGGTTTCACCCCATGGGGCATCCCGATTTCGGATGCCCTGCGGGGAGGGATCTGATCGGCTTATCGGGATCTTATAGATTCCCGGGCCGATCCCCCCTGGGTGTTGGTCCACTTTAAATGTACCATTTTACTGATACAATAAGGAATGCTTAATGTTAGCTGGGTCTCCCTAACTAGCCACTGAGGAAACAGTGAGCAATTCTTTTTGCAAATTGCAAATTGCATGAGGGGTAAAAACATCTACAACTATCTGCAGAACAGCAGAACAACGGTTATTTTACCCATCATGCAAATCTCTGTACAAAAAGTATTGCTATTGAAGTCTTTCAAAAGGAGAGTCGCATCTGGCAGGCGTTTAATATCTGCCAACAACAGTCTGCCAGATATGGGAAGCGCACAGAGCAAAGGTGCTGGCTAAGGATTACACATAAGCCTTGAGGCCCCAGATCAAGGTGAGTATATAGATACCTGGAAGGTTTCACAATGAAGGGCATTCCAAATCGAGATGTCCTTGGGACAGGGAATTGTCTGGTCCTAGGGTCTTTTAGGGCTGGACACACTGGGTTTCGGTCCGCACATCGCCGGCAATCCCACAGAGCATATGTAGTCCACTGCCTCATTTCTGGTGTCCCTCCAGGCAATTCTGAATGGCTCAAGGGAGCATGCTTCAGCTTTAATAAGCCAGAGTAGCTTAGTAAAGCTAAATGGAGAAGGGGAGGCCGATTCATCAATAGCGCCAGGTAGCGACAGATGAGCGACTGTAGCGTGATTTTTTCAGCGCCAGACAGTATTCGCTGTGCTTGGCCGGCATTAGCTTGATGACAGCGACTCAGTCGGTGTGCGGTAATGTTGAATACGGGCTGGGGAGTCGCTGTTTCACAGGTCCAGCGTTGTATGTGAGCGCCTGACAACGAATGGCCAGAGCGAACGGCTAGCTTCATATTCATCAAAAAATCACGCTCCGAATGTGCTGTCGCTGTCCATTCCTTGTTTAAACCCCAGAGCGCTGGCGGCGATCTGTATTAACTAGTTTTTAACCCCTAAACAACCATATTTTTTGAATGTAACATTATACATGTTTTTAGAATCATCCCGTTATATGAATACATTAATCTCAGACCTGTTAGATCAATTCTGCACATATTTTTTTTTTTTTGACTTAAAAATAAATCCTAACATTGCAGAAATGGTCTCCGAATTTTTGACATTAAAAAAATAAAAAAAAAAAATATTACCAATTAATCATGAATTATTATAGATTGCTCCATTGAAATGCATTGGACATCGCCAGGGAGCGACAGCTCATACCTGGCGCTGTGAGGGAATTTGCAGCGGCGCTGTTCGGTCCAGGCGGCTTCATGATGAATGCCGCGCTAGCCGTCGCTCTCGCCGGCGCTAGCCTCATTTTGCTTGATAAATGCGTCATTGTGACCGCCGCGGGCGTACTTGAGTCGGTAGTCGCCGTTAGCTGCCGCTACCTGGCGCTCGTCAGACACTACCTGGCGCTATCGCTTGATGAATAAGGGCACAAGTCGCTGATGGGCAGGGCAGTGCATGTGGGATTACCGGTGCAGTGAATTTACACTGCCATCCAGGAGATTTCACATAGTGAAAACCCTTGGGTGTTATTCTTCTGAAGTTGTTCCTTAAGCAATATGTACTGTATACAGGATCAGAAATTTTCTTAAAGTATCAAATGAAGAAAGGTTTCCAGCTACACATCCTGCCTTTTAGGCACTAGTTTTAATCTTTGTTTTGATGTATAATGTATTGATTTATTTACTAAATTAGTAAAAACACGCAGTGGTAGATGCTGCTTCTCTAATTCTGCCCATATATGCTGAAACCAAGGCCCTTATTCATCAAGCAATAGCGCCAGGTAGTGTCTCACTAGCGCCAGTTAGTGCCAGCTATCGACGGCTACCGACTCCAGAACGCCAGGCGGCGGACACAATCACGCATTTATCACGCTAAATGAGGCTAGCGCCGGCGAGAGCGTCAGCTAGCGCGGGATTCATCATGTAGCGGACTGCAACGAACAGCGCCGCTGCTAATCCCATCACAGCGCCAGGTATGACCTCTCGCTACCTGGCGCTCTCCAATACATTTCAATGGAGCAATCTTTAAATATTCATAAATAAACATAATTCATTGATATGAATGTTTTTTTTTATTTTTTTAAATGTCAAAAATTCTGTGACCACTTCGGCAATGTTATTTTTTTTTTTTTAAGGTAAAAAAAAAAAAATAATAATTTGTGCAGAATTGATATTACAGGCCTGAAATTAATGTATTCATATTACAAAATGTTTAGAAAAACTTGTTTAATTTTATAATCAAAAAATATGGTTGTTTGGGGGTTAAAAACTACTTTTAAGCCATCGCCGCCAGCGCTCTGGGGTTTAAACAAGCATTTCACAGCGCGAGAATTTTTGGAGCGTGATTTGTTAATGAATATGCTGGGAGCCGTTCGCTCTGGCCATTCGCTGTCAGGCGCACCCATACAGCGCGGAACCTGTGAAACAGCGACTCCTAACCCCGTATTCAACATTACCGCACACCGACTGAGTCGCTGTCAACAAGCGAATGGCCAAGCACAGCGAATACTAGCGGGCGCAGTGAAAATCACGCTACTGGCGCTCATCTGTCGCTACCTGGCGCTATTAATGAATCGGCCTCCAAGCATTGATCAAGATTGCTCTGTGATTGCTTGGCCGGGTTTTTGTATATGGCCAGTTTTAGCTTTTGTGAGTGTGATGCATTCATTTTACTTCTGTATGGAGGAACTCCAAAACAAGAACATAACAAATACAGGTAAAAGCAGGTAAGCTTGTAGTCAGACATCTAGACCTGAGAAGGTGCAAGACTGATATTCAGCAAGTTTCGTCTGACTCTCCTCAGGTTGCTCAGTCATAGATAACCTTTACTTGGCCCTAGGGTCCATTTGGGATTAGCAGCTCCAGCACAGACATACACTGACATGGATAGTTTAGGATGCAGACATGGTGGTGTACTTCAATATGGGAAAATGCCAGGAGGAAGTATACGTGGGAAAATGCCAGGAGGACACATACCCAGCATCATTAATTATGTATTTTTAGAAATGTTTTGAAGGAATATTGGAAGCAAAGATTTTTCACACAAAAAATTAAAGTGTCCAAACGGCATCTGTAAACTAAAATAAAAAAAAGGATACTCACTGTAATTTTATTGCAAACCTGTTAATAAAAAGCCATATAAAGATGCTAGATAGTGAGAGGAGGGGTTACATATACACCCTGCATGAAAACAACTCAATTCAAGTTTGTTGTTTTCCTTTACATTAAGAAAAATAGGGGTTTTGAATGTAACATTACCATTTTACAGGGGAGCCCTCCTTAGTTCCAACTGCTTGTCTCTGAGACCAGTATAGGGGAAACACTAGCATTATAGCAGACAAACATCTATATTCTACTTTGTAAAGCGCTATGGAAGATGATGGCGCTATATAAATAAACATTAATAATAATAATAATAATAATATTCTAAAAAAACGGTGTTGACCGCCGCTCAGCCCAGTGCAGGGGGCATCCTAATAGGTGTTGCCCCAGTGTGAGATCCCTTACCTGCAAATGTTGGTCCCTGTGTAGAGGTTTCAGGAGGAAGTTCACATCAGTAACCTCCCCTCCTTATTCCAGAAGAAACCTTCCTCAGAAGGTCTAATTTTGGATTTTTAACACTGTGCAGAGACCCTGTCAGCTTTGTTTTAGCATTGATGTCGGACTAGAGGCTTAGCCATGACGCCCATCACAGTGTCACACACAAAGTCATTACACAAAAGGGCACACTGTTCCTGGCCTGCCTGTAGTTTCATTATGTCTTCTCTCCCTATGGGTCCGCTACTTTAATTGCTGGCCTGTGATTGGCTGTGTCGCCAATCACGTGGAATCAATTTGCCGGGGAACAAGGAGCAGGTATGAGTATCTTAGGCTGGTGGCAGTGTATGCTCAGGGGGCCATTACCAATCAGAATGCTCCCCCATGCAGGGACCAGCACCCATTTGGCAGAATGGTATATTCACAAACCTGTCACCCATGTTTTTCTTCCACCCAGTAAAAGAAAATACAAGCTTAGCTGGATTTTTTTTAAACAGGAAAAATCAGTAAATGTTACATTTTTATTATCAGACTAACTATTACAAAGGAGCTGCTTTACCGTTCTACCAGCAGATTGTATTAGGTCAGAAGAAAGTGGCTGAACTTTGGGGGGGGGGGCACAGGATATCCACTACTGAGGATGAAGGCCAGGGAAAGTCAGTTGATCTTGAGCAGCATCTACAGATATATATATATATTTATAAAATTGTTGAGATTAAACGTTATAGAAAACAGGTAATTATTTATCAAGGCTGATAGCCTTTATTTCTTTCAAAGCACGCCAAAGGCTGACATCCTCCAGGACTTTACAATTAATTGTTGGGATGCCCTAAAAACTAAATTGAATTAGTTTTACAGTCTTCAAAAACAAAGTTGTGAAGACAGAAAAAAATGTCACTGAATCGCCTGCAATTTGAAGTACCCTTACTTACTGGCAGAAGTTTATGAGTGCCGACCGCCTGACTGACTGGGATATGTATTAAAGATGAATGGTTTCTAGGAGTACAGTCCATTAGATCTTCACACTTTTGGAGTTGTACTGTTGACTTTTGGGAACAAGCTGAACATATAATAATTATAGAGTTGGCACAGCTCAGACCATGGCATTCTGCAGCTGCTCATGCTCCTTCATCACATTGCAGATCATTACAATCTTAGAACATACAACCTGCTTTGTTGTGGAACTGTACTTCTGTGTCTACAGTGTTATAGCACCTTCAAAAGTGGATGTTCACTAAGTGATAGCAGACTCTGACATCACTGTGTCCTCCTGGCAGAACCCCTGTTACCTACAGTTCTTGGTTTGTGTGGAATCGGTTCTTCTCAACCAATCCAAGCTCCGATTTATGTTTTTCTTGCAGTCAATTCAGACTTCAGGCTCTTTCACAAGTTCCATTAGTATAAGAAGGCTTTATCCACACACTAATGACATCCATGCTGGATTTTCAGGTATGTGCAAACTGGTTTTTGGTAGCAAGTCTTCTGAGAAAAGAGACAAGACCAGAACACCACCCTCTGTCTAAGAAACAATGGCGTGTATGCAAGGGGATGTATTGGGCCCTGATTCAGCGTGGAACTGCAGGTGTCCACTGTGCTCCTAAAGACTAGTATAAATCTCCTTAAAGAAAAACAAAACTGAAGATTTTCACTATCCTAAATTTTGTTGTTTGTGCTGGGGGAATCCTCCCAATATCTATATATCCCCAGATCACGCAAAAACTTTTTCCTCATTCCCTTAGCGCATATGTCCCTTTCAGGTTTTACTTGCTGCTCTGAGCTCTGGTAGTATCCCCACTCACCAGGTATCACAAGGTATAGCGGAGATACAGCCTGGAGATGCAGTGTGGGATGGCCGAGTGTAACGGGTGATCCCCGGGGTTACACAAAGCTAGGCATCCCATAAAGAAGGAACCCACTAGCCCTAGATTCTTATAGACTATAAGGAGGTGGTTATTCCTCTTTAAAGGGTATGTTTTTTTTGCTCAGTACAACAGAGCATGTGTGAGTTCAATCAGAGCAGTTTGTCAAATGACATAGTCACGGCTCTGATAGGCTTCAATGGGGAGTCAGAGCGACTTATACGACTGGCTGGGGCGGAAGCGCGCACATATCCTGAAGATGCAGGGCATGCGGGCACTATTGCTTCACAATGTAAACGATCAGAGGTGTTTGCCGGATTACATAGGCAGGGCAAATGTCTCTAATTGGACGAGAGCCTGTGCATGCGCGGTTGGACCAGGGAGAGTGAGTAAATACTGGCAACCTGGCCCTGGGGGAAGGCCAGCCCGGGTCAGTCAGGGCCAGCCACCCTGGGCTTTGTTCCGCTTTAAACTGCAATTGATAATACCCAAACTGTCTAGATGCCAACCATTACTCCTGCAAATTTATCTAGAATGCTTTTCAGCAAATCTGGAGAGTATTGGCATAAGGCAAAAGATTGGTGAAATGTGCTTCCCAAATGTTTTAAATATATAAACCTCACCTAAAAAGTTTCCAGGAAAACCACAATGAGGGACTTGGAGTTTGGCCAGCAGAACCAGGGCGGGTCCTGTTTTTAACCAGGCCTTGATCCGCTGATGACAGGAGCATAATATGATGACAATCCGCTGAGCGGCCCCTTGATAAGCTGCTAAGGGATCTAGAAACAATGTATCAAACTTAACATGCAGGACTGCATCTATTGCCATGTATTAATCAGTATGTTACTGCGTTATTATGTTTCCAATATATACTAAACAAAGCAACATTACACCCACTGATGTACATTTATCTGCCTTCTGGGTCTTTTATATCATGCCTCTGTTTTCCCTAGATTGATATTAAATGGCAGAAGCAGGTGCAGGGAATCCATAGCCGATACATACCATCACCAGTAACTGGAGCTAGAGCAACAGACGGCGCTGCCAAATAATTTCCTGACACATATTCACTTCTAAGGTTGCCCCAACACTTATGTGATCAGCCAAAGAGCAGGTAGTGGCTATAAATACATTCCTACAGTAAAACATATGGAACATCCACATACATACTCTAGACCTCACTCTGGGTTTGAAACGTGTCGCAATATAGAAACAAAAAGTCAAGTAGCTACAACCTGTGTAATTTTAACTCACCAGAAGCTTGGCTGGCTTGCTTGAGCTCATGACTACAATCTTAGAAAGAAATTGCTGGCTTCTCCAGTACATATAACAATGAAAATTGCCACAGTCATGTAACATTGCAATTCTGTAGAAGTAGGGAGCCATACAATGTATGATCATGTCTTAAGACCCAGCCAGAAGGGATGACTTTACTTATTATATAGTATATTATAGACTGTATACAGTATACTGTATTATGCCTAATGCATTTTTATGGGCTCTCACTGGCTATTGAGGACAACATGGTCATAAGAAATGTGTTGAGAAAAAAGACGCACATTAACTGCCAAAGATTTGAGAAGAATCAAATGTGAAGTGACCAGGAAGCCATTTTCAGCCAGATGTTGTGCCCAGGGGCCTCCACCACGCTTAATCCGGCCCAGTCTGGGTGGATTTAGTATTTACCCCCATTTCACTTACCTTTACCTTGACCGGGCGCAATTGGTTGCCAGTAGTGTGGTGGTCTGCTTCCACTCTTCCAGAAGCTGGTGGAAACCTAGACCACAGCCAATCAAGAGGCCGTATTTTTCAGGGAGATTGCAAGGTTTTCCCATGCTCAGACCAAAGACATTTTATCTAACCTATTCCACCTCCAGGGGCCTGGAAATTGCTTAACTACAGTGTTCAGCTGTTTCTTGACCACAACCATGCAGAGCTCCACAAAGAAAAGGGGAGTATTTCCTAAATTGGAACTCGCAGGAAAAGATGGGTTAAGTTTCTGTGAACCTGGACACTACCTGTTACAGAGTTTCCAGAAATGTTTAGGCCCACTCTACTTTCATGTCCAGGCAGTTGTCACTCTCTGCCAATTATTTATTTAGACCCTGTTCTTGAAGAGGATCAACAGACCTCATTAACCCCACTGATTACGTTTTGGATGTTGGCGATCTGAGACTTGCCGACATCCTGTTGTTTTTCAGGTGATCCAGTTCTATTTCTAGCTGGAACAGCAAATGTGTACATCAAACAAAGGGACAAATGCGCTGTGTGCATATCTGACAACTGGAGTTCTTGTTTTACAAGTATTTCAGTAAACTGTAGTCTGGCAGGACTAATGCACAGCTTAGCTTAGTACATTATCAGAGGGATCATAGAATGATCCATGGCTCTGCCTGGTGTCATAGAGGAGAGCAAATTTTGGAAAGTTTTTTAATGTCCTCTCATCTTACCAGAATCTACCCCCTAACCTGGCTGTTTATTTCTGCAATAGAAAATATACTTTATGATAATGAAAAAGGAAGAGGGTTAACGGCAGTAAATTAATTTGTCAGCAGCAGGCAATATTTCAATGATGAGGGCTTCTAATAGAGAAGTGCTGATGCTCTGACTCCGATGAGTTTTATTTTAATATCAACCTAGACGCAAAGCAAAGCCCTTCTATTTATGCTAGTTGGTAAATCTTTTACAGTGCAATAGCATGTTGGTGCTATCTAGTCATCACTTACTTTGATCTGCAGAGCTTCAACGAATATTTGGACACCACTTGTTCTATTACCCTTCACCGAAGGGGCTCAAAAAATTGTACAAATACAGAGGAAAGGAGGTTAGATGCAGGAAAATCTGGATGTCTGGGTGGATGTCTTCTGCATTACACACAGCAGAGTACCACAATCACAGCTCAAAGCAACTTAATTTAAACCACACTGAAGCTACAGTTAGAAAAATGCAGTGATAAGCCTCATCTGCTGTAAAAGCATACCTAACCCCAGAATGAAGCCTGCGCCAAATGCAATATCAAATCCACTCGCACACTGGATTCTGCTACCCTCGCCCATTCACCTTTGCAGATATTAGCCATTGTGGGAAGTTCTTTTGACCTGTATCCTTTTGGGGCTGAATCCTCTGGGTAGTATTTTTATGCCACCATGTACATATCCAAAGTAATGTTCACACTAGTTCTAAAATAAATATTTTCACTTTAAAATGAACCAAAACCCACCCTGGAGTCTATGAGACTCCAGGGCAGGCATTCTCGCTCCCCCGAAGCATCCAGATTTGGGATGCCCCGCTGTGTCAAGCCCCCCAGGTTGCCCGAAAACTCACCTTCTTTCCTGGTCCAATGGCACATGCACGAGCAGTGGCCGAATCTCCACTATTCCTCTAGCAGGGTGCTTCCTGTTAAAGGGTAATGGGGGATGCGGCCGCCAGCGCGCTCGGATCTATAAGAATCCAGGGCCGCTAGATTTCCTCCCCTCAGGGCATCCAGAATCAGATGCCCCTCTGTGTGAAGCACCTCAAGTTGCTTGGAAATGCACTTTCTTTCCCATACCAACGGAGCATGTGCGAGGCCGCATCCCCACTATTCCCTTAGCAGGGCGCAAGCCCGCACCAAGCATTTGTGAATGACCGGCTGGGGCGCGCTCCCTGTTAGAGGGGGATGCGGCCACCAGCGCGCTTAGATCTGCTCGCCTTAGATGAGCTCTCAGGTGAAGGGGTGGATCCAAACGTGCTGATTGGACGAGAGGCTACACCACATGCACCGTAGGACCAGGAGAGGGTGAGTCAGATCAGGTGACATGGGGGGTTTTATACAGCAGGGCATCCCCGATCGGGGTGCCCAGGAGGCAGGGACCAAAACCCAGGATAGTCAAAATCCTGTGTCCACTTTAAGCATGGAAGTGTGTCTGTTACACATGGTGGAGTGGTTTACTGTATTCAAAGTGGTGCACAAGCAGATATACTTTGCATCTATAGGATTTATGGATGGTATAAAATGTGTTAACTCTATTTCATGCCTTCCTTATGCCAAAGTTTTTTATGAACACATCCCTCTCTGCCACTATTTAATAACTAATGTACAGTCCTTTATCCTGTTCCATCAGTCAGCAGTGTTCGCACATTGCAAGAAGAGAAAGTCAGTGTGACATTAATCACTCCAATGGAGAGAGCAATTGATGTGACAATGAAGTATTTCCAATGCTTTAAGTAGCACTGGCTGCTGAAACCTGTCTAAAGATGAAGACAAGACTTGTCATTGGGCATGTGGCTTGCCTTTAATGAGGCCGTGTTCAGAAAGGTACGACAACTGGGGATTCCACTCCACAGCCACATCTTATATTGTGCTCTGTAGGTTTTCTCTCCACTTAAAGAGCCTGTCCAGCCAGACTGCCCTATCTGAATCCACTCCCGACCCTACCTTCCTTAATAAGCGCTAAAGCAGCGCTAATGTTCTAAAAAACAAAAAGACACTTACCTTGGGCATACTCCAGCAGTGACCGTCACTCGATCACTGGGCGGGGCTCCGCCATCTTCCTGGGACTGCACGGTGCCGCAGGACCGGAAGCTCCCTGTGCCATGCGCACAGCCGTTCACCCATTCAAGCAAATAGGCGGGCAGCTTCTGGTCCAACGTGATTATAGAACCATCAAATGTTTAAGTCAAATAAGTCAACATGGTCATAAGAAATGTGTTGAGCAAAAAGACGCACATTAACTGCCAAAGATTTGAGAAGAATCGAATGTGAAGTGACCAGGAAGCCATTATCTTCCAGCGCTTACTTATTCCAGACATGCAACCTCAATGCAGTGTCCAGAAGTATAAGGTGTTCAGTGATCAGAGACATGGCAACGGAAACCTAAAACCAGACCACCACTTAAGATACAGACATTGAAACGTCCAGACTGGGCCAAGAAATATCGAAAGATTATGAACTGATAAAAAAATCATGATTTTCTTGAAAAATGCTAAAGTATTTCCTGTACCACTGCTTGAAAAAAGTGCCTTCTGAAAACAGTGAGTTTAAAAATTGATTTTAAGTCCATCTTCAACAGTCCAACTGAAATGGTCCAACTAGCCTATCCTTAATACCAGTGCCCTACCTCCACTTTGTCGTTGTCTTAGGGCCTGATTTATCAAGCACTTCTGCCAGGCAGTGCCACATCGGTGAAAATTAGAGTAGTAAAAATATAATAAAATATTTTTTTTTCACACTTGCGCATATAGCTGCACTACAAGAAGCACATTGGCTAAAACTTTAGCAGTGCAGCAAAATGCTAAAAAATGTATAAATCATATTTTGCACTACTCAAGTTTGCACTGAAATGGCATTGTCTGGCAGAAGTGCTTGATAAATTAGGCCCTAATTCTCAGTGGAGCTCTGTGCCCATTACTGAACCAGCTACGAGTCCAACAAGAGTCAGTCTCACCATCAGTCTATAAAACCTTTGAAACATCTGTCTTCAGATATTTCTTGATGAAATCAGTAGAAAGTTCAGCCCCACCCCTCAGGAGATCCTCAGTGCAGGAAACAGGATTCCTGTGACCTCAATAGCTTGAATAAGGTATAAAAAGTTTGTTCAGCACTAGGAGGTTTCCAATTAAAAGCAAGGTTTTATTCCCAATTCATAAAGCGGACCTCCAGTCAAAAAACCAAAGCTTAGTAAGTTGAGTCCCTAAAGAGGGATTACCACTATGCAGATGTCTGGAATAGTAGGCAGATTCTGCACTCTTAAACATGCATGGCAGCAGCTATCTTACATTTAGACAGCTCTTGAAGGGGACCAAAACCGAGGATTTTGACAATCCTGAGTTTTGGTCCTTGCCACTGGGGCACACTTGATGGGGTGCTGTGTGAAACCCCCCCCAGGTCGCAAAAATCAACTCACCTCTTCCTGGTCCTACGGCGTTTGCGCGGCCGCTCGTCCAATCAGCTCGCTCGAGGACGATGTCACGTGGTTGTCTGTACATTGACCATGAATTACTATTAGAAGCAAAACATCAAGCATAGAGCCAGTCTCCCTAGACAAACATTGCAGTAAAATGTCTTAAAGCTAAGAGCTCAGTGGCTTACATCTGCCATCAGATGCTGCTATTCAAACTAATCCGTTTATCAAATTTCTATCCTGCTAAACCTGTTCCAGAGCTATAGTACATAACTGAAAGCAGCAACAACCTAACCACAAAGCCGTAGGTCAGACAAGCTCAGAGAATGGAATGACTAATTGTAGATGCATCATGCATGTAAAACTCTTGTCCTTAGTGGCAGAAGCCTACTTAAATGCATTTTGATAATTTGTATGTATTTTGATGAGATATTACATGAGTATATGGAAGCAATACAAAGTAGAAGGTATTTTAGTAGTGTCAAAACATTGATACATGCTTTTCCAACTGTAAAAATATAAAAAACCTGAAAAATGTGGTGTGTACATGTGAGCAGCCCCCTGAACTCTCATATCTAGAAATAAAATCCAGTGTGACCAATTGCCTTCAGAAGCCCCCTTATTAGTAAACAGTGTCCACTTGTGTGTAATTTATTCTCAGTATAACGGCAACTGTTCTGTGAAGACCTCTGAGTTGTTAGATAACATTAATGAAAAAAATAAAACACAAGGAACACACCAGGCAGCAAGGGTAAAGTGGTGGTGAAGTGTATTGCAGGGTTAGGTTACAAAGAAAAAACTGCCTAAGCTGTGAACATCTCAGGCAGTAGAGATCAATCACGTTTTCCTGTAAGCAACCCTTAATGTATACTTGATTGACATAAAAGAAGACAGAAACATGTTTTTTCTTTTTGGTATTTTATTGTAAAATGCAAATTATAATTTTACTTTTTCTTAACTTTTTGTGTTTTTAATTTTAACTTTATGTAATTTTTTTGTTGAATACAAAAGTAAAACATTTTTTATTTTTTTGATTTGTTTGTAAAATGTTACATTTTAAAAACATTAAACATTTTGTAAAAACTATTTACAAAGCAATAGCAGGCCCCAGATAATTATTCTTCGTGGTCCCCATCGAAGCAGCCAGCTCCTGGATGTCGCCCACCAGCCGAAACACAGTCGCAGAAAGTTGGGCTAATCTTGCCTCTGTTGTGTCTGTAAAAAAAATAAATGAAAATTATTGGTGCGCAAATGCATGTTTCACAGCTGTGGATCTAATTATTAATTATTATTAAAGTTTCCTAAAAGTCATTAGGCCATATGTCATTCTGCAACTGAATTCATCAAGGGATGAGGGCATATGTCATTCTGCAACTGAATTCATCAACGGATGAGGACATATGTCATTCTGAAACTGAATTCATCAAGGGATGAGGGCATATGTCATTCTGCTAATTACATTGGCTAGGGATTCTGGTTTATTGCTGATGATGTCATGTTCGACATCTCCAAATCTTAAACTTGAAACTTACTTGGCTGGTGGGCGACTTGAGCTTCGGGGACCACCCTCCACTCTGGGGCCTGCCACTGCTCGGAATGTGAGGCTGTAGAGACATTTAAAATAGGCTCACTTTTAATGTCTGAACAGTAACCAAATTACACTTAGAATGTGTGTGTGACATCACCCACCTTCTCCATGGGTTTGATCTGCTGCCCTCTCTGCTCCCGATCCCTCACCCGCTACATATTCATCTATAAAAAGAGAATCAGGAAATGAGTTTTTGTTTAAATAGCACGTACCTGTGTGTGCTAAAATCAGAGTCACATACCGGAGTGTATGGGGTCAGATGTTTGGTACGACTGCCTGCCCATGCGGTGAGGGGTAGGAGGTTGGCCCTGGAGATGCACCACCTTCACTTTGTGCAGAATCATCCCGCACTGGCCGGACTGCTCGCCTTAGTGGCGGGTCTTACGCGATATTCAAATTCGGACGCTAGAAAAGAATAGCATTTATAAATAGAGGCCTACCTTCTGTGTTTGTTAGATCTAGCATGCAATCGGAATGTACTTACTTGGGAAATGTTTCGCAAAAAAACGCCACACCCGGGGCCTCTTACGTTGCTTGAGGCCCTACCAACGCGTACACGTACGCGTAAGCAAAATACCCAGTCATTACTATTTAAAGGGTAATGGACACACAGCTCATTCTCTTTGTGAATGTCATCATGGCACCAAAGAAAAGTAGCGGCAAACAACCACCAGCCAAGGAGCACAAGACAAAAAGGGCGGAGCGCCATGAGGACACATCCTCAAGACCGAGCACTCGGGCCCACAAATTAAGTTTCAAGGTGCCAGAAACATGGAGCAAAAGTGGCCACCACAAGGCTACATTGGCCACAACTCCTGGCCCATCCAAATCTGCCAGCACCAGGAAAAGGAAAGAAACTTTCTCCAGGAAGAAGGCTCCCCACCCAACCACATCGAAAGAGCAAGGGAGCACGACTTCCAAGGGGAAAAGGAAACAGAGGGCGAGAAGCCCAAGCCCCCAAAGCACACCCTCTCCTGCTCGCCCACAGTTGCCACCGGAACACGTTGAAACAACCGAGTCCTATGCCACATCCACGGCTGCAAGTTCTCTGGCCAGCCAGCCAATGACCCCCAGTCCAAATGCCAGCCCAGTCCATTCCTTTTCGAGCGACGTGACAGCCTATTCTTCGCCACACACTCAGGCAAGAATGTCCCCTGAATTGTCAACAACCAGGGAAGAGCCAGAACAGCAAACATTAGGCTGAACCTTGCGGCGAGGGCACTTGAGAGGGCGCTTTGGTGAGGCACAAACACTTGCTTTGGCAAGTGGGATAACTGTGCATTTTGATGAGCTATATGGGTGCAATTCCAAAGCTACTAGCAAAGTGCGCAAAACCCAAATCTGGGAAGACCTCACTAGACAGGTGAATGCAGCAGGGGGCGAGAGGAAAGATGTTGAGCAGATCCAGCAAAAATTCTCCAATATGCAGTAAGGAAGAAGCGGAACAAACGCAGTAATCACGGGTACATATTGATGTTTGCATTTTGCTGGTTGTTGTTGTGAGCAGCATGACAAATAATGTTTATTGTCTTATTTTCAGGATGCAAACAGTGGAGGCTTCCCCACCAAATTGCAATACACAAGAGCAGAGGAAATGGTCCTGGCTTTGATCCACCCCGCAGCATTACAGGGGCTCTCTGGCACCTGGGACGCGGACAACCCGGACATTTCTGCAGGTTAGTAATGATTGTTTTAATGAGACTTATTTTAAACATTTAAAATGTGGCTCACACTCAGATATCAACACAGGCCCCTAGGGAGTGTGTTTGAGGAAAGGTTAATGTTGTAGGGCGGGGGTGAAATGGCTGAGGAAGGGGGTTAATGATGGACACTCTCCCAGGGTGCAGCAGTTCATGGTCCTTAGAAAGGTTTTCAGTCTATACACAACCTTCACCATGATTTATGGGAAATAACAATCAATTTTAACAAAAGTCCCCAGCATCTGATGTTAATATATTGTCAATTTGTGATCACTTACTTCTTATTCTTTCAACCACTGGTCTGCAACTTTGCTTAGGACATGAGGATATAGCCGCACCCATCTGGCTTTAGAAGCATCACACTTAGTGTAGAGATGAGAGTAGGATAAAGTGCAGGGAGTGGGGTTCTAGCTTTGCTTTGCTCAGACAAAGTAGAGCTGGGGTCAGGGAAAGGTCAGCAGTCCAAGAATGCACAGCAGCACAGTCAGAAGGCAATTCCTATTTGCAAGCTGACTGTTGTCCCATAAGCCGTCATCTTGGATGTGTAAAGCCTCATAACATGCAGTAGATGCATGTTGGTTGTTTTTTTAAGGTGAACAATCTGTTGGTACAGGGTGAGTAAAACATATAAAATAGACTCTGATTCATTGGGAAGGTCCACTTTAACCGTTGTGGGAGTTGTGATTCCTGCTTTGCCCTGTGTGTTCTAAAGCATATCTACTCATCAGGGTCATCAAGGGATGTTTGTGTGTTTACGTGCCATTTAATTTTACCCCCAGCTCAGCATCATGCCTCTGCAAGTGTGGAAGCCTCCTCCAGTTTGGCCACGCCATCTACTTCCCTGCTGCCTAGGACACAGGACCGGCTGGATATAGTAAGTGTACTGTGCTGTAACTGGTGATGCATGTGAATGAACATGACTAATTGTTCACAAATATATTTCTCAAAATAGCTGACACATTTTTTCACTTGTCCCAACAGACTCCCCCACTAATGGATGTTATCCAGCATATGGAGGAGGAGGATGCCAGCCGGATTCTGCCTTCTGCAATTACCCCCCTGGAACCTAATCTGCCACTGCCCCAGCATCCTACTGCAACAAATCCTCTGCAGCAGAGGGAAGCTGGATGCCTGCTGCCAGCCTATCATGGCCAGCAGCCTGAGACTGACCCTACAGTCCCCAGTGCTAGCTCTGCTGCAGAGGTTTTGCCTAGTACATCTGGTACTGTTGCTCGGCCTAGACTTCCAGCATCTGCAGGCGCTCAAACGCGGGGAATTGGAAGACGCAGTCAGCAAGGTCAACCGGTTACCCAGGGGAGGAGCGTGCCAATCCTGGAGTCAGCATGGCGCCATGACAGCAGTTACTTTAGGCAGGTGACTCAAAGAACCACAGAGCAGATTACTGCACAATTAGAGACCTTCAATAATAACTTCACCACCATGCTGACAGAATTTAGGACGACCAACAGCCAGATAGCAGCAAAAATGGCCATCTTAAATAACAACTTCAGCGCCATGCTAGATTAATTTCGCACTAACAACAGACAGATGCTGGAGCAGTTGCAGATTTTGAATGCCACACATGCCCAGGTATTGGCCCACCTCCAAGGCCAACCCCAACATTATTTTGGCCATTAACATTATTAAGAATTGCACCTGGATCTGCTCAACATATTTCCTCTCCATCCCAACACTATTGACCTGTCTGGTGAGCGCAACCAAGATTTTGTTGTTGATGCCTTTGCTTGTTGATTTTGAAATTCACCCATAAAGCTCATTATAGTGCTCAGATACCCCACTAGCCAATGCCTGAGTTTGTACCTCAGTAAAGCGCCCACTCAAGCTCCGACGCAGCAGCCTTGGGCCTAATGAAATGCTGGCTGACTCATCTTGTTTGTTGGGAATATTGGGGGACATTCTTGGCTGACGACCATACCCATTTGGCCATGGAAATGATTGGACTGGACTTGCATGGGGGCTGCCTGTCATAGGCTGGAAAAAGAACTTGCAGCCATAGAGTTTGCAGATGACTCCGGCCTTGCAACATTGCACTGATGAAATGTGGCACAAGCAGGAGAGGGTGTGTATGTGGCCCTATGTATTCCTGCCCTACTATTCCCCTTGAAAGTCGTGCTCCCTATGGCTCTTGATGTTGGTGGGCGGGGAACCTTCGGCCTGGAGTAAGTTAGCTTAAAACTCCTGGATGTGCCCAATTTTTATGGGCCAGGAGTCGGGCCCAATGTATACTTACGTTTGCTAATGGATGTCCATGGAGGCTGCGAGTGCCCTTCAACCATAATTTTAGATCTTTACTGTAAATGTATGGAATGGGACTTTATCTGTTCTGATGCATTTATTTTTCTTGGCTTTTAAAATTAATGAATGCTTGTAATGAAAAACTGGCTAAAATAAACTGCATTATGCTCAAATCAGGTGTAACATTTTTTGTAATGAATGTTTTACAAAATATTAAAACCAAAAAAGGTACTTCAGATATCAAACAAATAATACAAAAACAAAATATACAAATATTAACAAAAAAAAATATCTATAAGCTGGGCCCAGACAGATTGGCACTCGGGGTGCCATCATACAAATCATCACTTTCCTGCCTGGGTGGAGAGGGGGGCATATCCACATAATGGGGGACCTGTTGCCTCAGGGCAAAATTGTGGGGCATGCAGCAGGCTAAAATAATTTTGATAACCTTGTTGGGGTCATACTGCAGAGTTCCCCCTGTATGGTCCAAGCAGCGAAATCACGACTTCAGCAGGCCAAAGGCCCTCTCCACTACTGCCCGGGTCCTGCCGGGGGCCGATTATACGACTCCTGGGACGCATTCTGCGGGCGAAGGACGGGCGTCAGGAGCCACGGCATAGGCGGATATCCAGAATCCCCTGAAAGCATAATAAAATACTCAAATTAATTACACATTCTAAGCAACATTATTGTTTAACATGTCATCAAGGGCAAAAAACAGCCATAGGTTGATACAGGGGTCATCAACTGTATTCATAGGCATACAGTGAAAGGGGAATGATTTCATTTGAACAAACTTACCCAGTAGCCATCCACCAGATAAATCGCCAGACTCAAATCGAGTATATAAGCCTGAACTGCGCAGAATATATGCGTCATTGGACGACCCGGGATAACC
The DNA here is from genome assembly GCA_027917425.1 of Gastrophryne carolinensis. NCBI lineage: Eukaryota > Metazoa > Chordata > Amphibia > Anura > Microhylidae > Gastrophryne > Gastrophryne carolinensis. Next base: position 114,325,399 of record CM051244.1, on the reverse strand, counting down.
TGCAAGGACACTCAAGGAAACGCATGTCCGGACCAACCACTGCTTGGATGTTCAGCGAGTGGCCCATCTTGCGGTTCCGGACCAAAAAAAATAAATTACACCAAGTCAAGGTATCCACAAAAAACCCAAATTAAAAAACAACTAAAGATTATAGTTAAACAATCTAAAACAAAATAATAAAGGACATAAGTCTAACTAAATAGAACAATAATATGGATGTGTTTGTAAATTAAGGTGAACATGCTAAGGACTAATTAAGGTCAGCATTCCAATGCTTTTCTAGGGGCTACATGATAAGTATTGATTAAGGTCGGCATTCTAAACTGTTTTAAAGGGATAATTGAGAAGAAGGGATTAAGGTTGGCATTCTAAACTGTTTAAAAGGGATACTTGAGAAGGGGGGATTAAGGTATGTATTCTAAACAGTTTAGAAGGGATACTTGAGAAGGAGGGATTACTAGATAGATGAAATTAAGTTTGGCTAAACAATATAAAAAAATGACATAAATAACTTACCTATAGATGTACTCATCTGCTGCGGGTGGGACTAATGCGACGTGGGTGCAATCGATCGCACCCATGACATTGGGCATGTCGGCGATATTATAAAATCCCAACTTAATCGCGTTCCAGGCTACCATGTTGTCAGGAAAGGAAATATATTTGTGACACAGGGTAGCCATGCCATCCAGAAACTTGGATAGCGCGCGGCTCAGCGTAGGCTAGGACATCCCCACGAAGAGGGCACCTAGCCGTTCGCTAAAAATGGCAGGCAGCCAAGCATCTTGGTCATACCTGAAATTGCTTGCCCCTTCCTTGTGGTGCGGGCTAACCATGGCCGCAGCTCACTATACAATTTATGGTGGGAAACGCGATTGAGTCGGGTCAGCTCGAACAGCTCAACGCCATGCATGCGATCAATGTTCATGCATCTCTGGTGCAATCTGGCCTCGGCCATGCTGATGCAGGTAAGGCCGTTGAGCTGAAGGCGCTCATACTCCTCAACATAGCCGCAAAACATGTTCAACACTAATTCCGAATCCAAAATGAGCCCGTAAGTGGAGTGGAAATTAAACCGTTATATAGGGCGGATGTGCATCGGCAATCAGGTCTCAGAATCAGACGCAAGCCCATACCAATAACGTAAGTTATCAGACATAACGCAAAAACGATTATATCGATCCGTCCATCGAATGTGCGTTAACGTAAACGCATATACGCATGAAAACAGTAACGTAAAAACAAAAAAACAAGGCAAAAATTAAAAAATAATGCGAAAGTGCATGTGTATGTGTCTCTGAATCAAGGCTTATGTGTGGAGAAACACCAACACTGCACATCCAACCTCACCTTCTGTACTGCCTTGTCAGACTACTCCAGTAGTAGCCTGCAACAGTTCCAATGGGCCTTTGCTGGTCTAGCTCCTAATTACTGCCCATGGGATCCTACCAGTACATACATTATGCTCACTCCAGACAAATAATGGGTTGCAAAACAGCATCTCATAATAACAGCAAAGGGAGAGAGAATTTGGGAACAACACATGCTCATATGATCAAGATTTGAATCTGGAGTGTGAAGCCCTCACAAGCCACTCCAAAGGTAAATGACATTAGGAACTGTCATCAGAACGACAGGACCCAAAATCTTAATAGATTTGCTAGCCTAGTAGTATCAGGATTGACATTTTTCTTGCATAAAATCTACATTTAGAAGCACAGCAAAAGCAACTGGCACAGCTTGGCACAGTTGAAAAAGAAAGGTAGAGGCTATTTTGTAGCTTCCTCTTCCAACATATCAGCCATGCTGCTCCCTGCATCCAAATGACATAACGGACAATGCAAAATAACAGGAAGCCCAGCATCATTTCCTGTTTGCAGGTGATCTGCAAATGCATGAGCCGACATTTTGTCTCTAAAATTCACTACAGCAAGAGTTAGAAAAAGGTAAATGATTTTTTTATGTGCAGCAATCTAAATTGCCCTGGGGAGGCATGCATATGTGCACTGTTTGTTGTATTGGTTTGGTTTAAGTCATTTTTGACTGTTTGACCACTTTAAACCATGTGTGTCAGCACTGTTGCCCTTGTAACCATGCAACGCTGGTCACCCTGAAAGTGTACGTGACCACAAGTTTGATCTGCAATTGCTCTGTGATCTGCTCACTGTGAACCACCACCACAAGCTACAGATCTCGTGAAGCTGTGTATCCTGCAGTCTGTACTCTGCCTTGTGGATCCCTGCATTGCAGTTTGTTCTGTTACAACATCCAGTCGATACTCTGTGATCCTTCTGAGCTCCCACTACACTATTCCAGATCATTGAATCCTGTCCTGCAATCCAGGATTACTTGTCCGTGGTCAAGCAGTGCAACCCACAATTAGTTGCTGTTCCTGCATTGTCTAGTATCTTACATCGGAATTCTCAGTACCTTATACAGTACATGTTTCTGCTGTGTCAAATACCTACTTTCCCAGCCTGGTTGGCACATCTCAAACCTGCTCTTCTTGATGGGGGTCCAGAGGGTCATTGACAATGTGACTAGCAAAAACTACATAAAAACCTTGTTTAAGATCAATCCAATCTATACTGAGGCAGATCTATACATCAAACAGGCACTGCAGATAAATGAGGACACTGAGAGACAAATGCACAGGGGTTGAAGAGGGTCAGCCACTCCAAAGGAGGTATAGTTAGAAGGTATGAGGACATTTTCACACAAGAGCAATTCCGACCAGTGATTTCCATCCTGGCTGCAAGATGAGAAGAATTTTCCCCCAATTGTGCACGTGTGACATGGTTAGAGCAGCGCCTGCTGACTTTTACAGAGAGGTCATTCAGATTACAATGTCAGTGTGGAATTTTAATGGGAGATCTGCCTGTCAAAACCCGTTTACATGCAGTACCCACAATGACAGTTACTTTACTATTCCTTTTTTATTTACCATCTATGGCACTCTGTAAGTTTGCATGTGGCAATCGTCCGGTGGCAAAACAGGTGTCACAGGGGCCAAGCATCACATGTAAAAAAATAGGTGCTTTGCAAATTTCCAGGGGCGTCTCAAAGACAGAACAGAAGTAAATCATTTTTAATTTGCTGAATGTGACCTCATTACGAGATTCAGCATCATATTTTGTTTGTGACAATGCAAAAGAAAAGGTATACTATTAAAAATCATTAGGTGTATTTAAGATGAACTACCATAACCACCAAGCACCGAGTGTCCCAGTGCCAATCCACTTTGGATGCAACAACCTCTGAAAAAAATATATGTACCAACCAAAATAGAATCTACAATATAATTTATTTTTAAATAATAAGATCAAATACCAAAATGACAAACTGTTAAAATAACATACCAAGGGATCACCTCAATGTATAAAGACAATAATAATTACACAAGAGTGTAACCAAAGTGCATCCTATTTCTGAGGCAATACACAAGACCCAATATCACTACATAAATATATATCCACTAGAGTTCCACTAGAGATTAATCCTAATAATTATTTGTAAAGTGCCTGTGCTAATGAATAAATAATACAACTGTGCAGTAAAGTGTCTAAGTGCATTACTAAATCAATGAATAACCACTGTTGGGTGATAAAATACCCCTCCAGGGCTGACTGTCTTGATTCACTAAGAGTTGAAAAAAATTCTCATGGTAGTAAAATATCAATTAATGAGAAAAAAGCCTGAGAATGTTACTGGCCCAGCAGTAACAGTAGCAGGAAGACCAGATAGGAAGACTTTTTTATTCCTGAGAAAATTATTGAACTTTGTTACTCTGTCTTCCTATCTGGTGATCCAGTAACAGTAACATTATCAGGCTTTTTTTTCATTAACTGATTTTTTACTATCATGAGAATTTTTTTAAACTCTTAGTGAATTGAAGCCCATATTAACATTTGTTAGAATCACAATCCTATGCAGATGCCACTGTGAAAATATTAGAAAAAGGAAAAAAAAAAAAAAAAAGATACATTTTTCATTTACCACCACCCAGTACCTCTGGCACTGTTGTCAGCTCGGCTTTTCAAATAAAACCAGGCTTTTCCACGGCATGGGAGCATGCACAGTTACATGGAAGCCGGGGATGCGGTGCCAGCGTTTGCAACATTGTGGGCAATGTTCCCTGTAAGTTGCCGGCGCCCAGCCTCTCTGCGCAGCCCCACTTGCCACACGTGCATGGTCGGTGGCGGAGTGCAAATAATAAAAATAAAATGCTGGGCCAGTTCACCTGCCGTCACTGCTGCTCACTGCCAATGTCGCCGTCTGTTTTTGCCGTGTCTCTAGCCGCTTACCTTTGAAACCCCGCCCCTCCAATGATGTGTTGGGAGACCACGGCTGCTGGTCTCCCCCTAGTAGTTGGAGCGAGCCCCCATTTCTCTGTGAGGGAAGGAACAGTTTGTGGAGCAGCAGTTTGAGGAGCAGGTAAGTTTTACAGGGCAATCTGGGAGGGGGAGTTGCAATTTGGGATGCCCTGGGGAAAAGCCAGTGGTCTAAAAGATTTCAGGGCCAGCTGCACCGGGATTTGTTCCACTTTAAAGTGCTGTATTATCATGAGGCATGCCCCCACTGGCTGTCCTGAGGGATGCCTCCACTGGCTGTAATGAAGGATGCCCCCGCTGGCTGTAATGAGGGATGCCCCCACTGACTGAACTGAGAGATTCCCCCAATGGCAGTACTGAGGGATGCACCCACTGGCTGTACTGAGGGATGCACCCACTGGCTGTAATGAGGGATGCCCCCTCTGGCTGTACTGAGGGATGCCCCCACTGGCTGTAATGAGGGATGCCCCCACTGGTTGTAAGCTGTCCTGAGGGATGCCCCCACTGGCTGTACTGAGGTCTGCCCCTACTGGCTGTACTGAGGGATGCCCACTGGCTGTAAGCTGTAATAAGGGATGCCCGCACTGGCTGCAATGCGGGATGCACCCACTGGCTGTACTGATGGATGTCCTCAATGGCTGTACTGAGGGATGCACCCACTGCTTTTTTTAGTAGATGTACCAGTGTTTTTATATTAGTTTTTTCCGATTGCCCACCTTTCATCGTGCATTGCCCAGCTTCGTTGCTACTCCGCACAGCAGCTGCCCCGGCTTAGAGGGAACATTGGTTGCGGGAGGCATCTTGCTATAGATTCCAGGGCATGGCTGCTCGGGTTTTAATGCGCTTTATGACGAAGGTTTAAGGCTTTTGTGGAGGAAACACGCCTTACCTTTCCACCAGTGCCTCATCGCAATCGCCGACTGCATCGCTGCAGCTGTGCATGCTCCTGCACCCAGCAATTCAGTCAGGCCGCGCACAGGGGTTGTGAAAGGGAAACCGGGGATGTGGCTGCCCTCCGCTCTCCGCTGCCCTCGGCTCCTATGCTCTTTCCAAAACCATGGCTTTATGCATTAGTATGCACGGCTTAAGCACAGATTGGATAGGAGTGGGCGATCTGGGTAGTTTCACACAGTGTGTCATCCCAAACTGGGATCTAAAGAGACACATGCAAGGGTTATGGTCTCTTTGAATTTTTTTTTACTTTGCAGATGGGTACAAAATATTGGTTTGTCTGCCCTTGACACCAAACTGAAATGAGTTTTGGAAACATTAAAATTACATGGCTCCCCATTCAAATCTTAAAAACAAAATGGTTTTGGCTTGGAGAGTCTAAGAATTGAAACCAGAAGGCAAATATGTGTTGAATTACACATATGTTAAAGAGAACCTTTAGTGTAAATGGATGGAATGCCAGGGATGCAAAGCCCCTTTTCTATTACCAAACACCTCCAACTGCTCCACATTCAGTGCAGTAAATTGAGTTTCAGGTAGAAGATGAGCAAGGAGGCCAGTTTGGTAGCACGCGTGTCAGCTGTTATCCATGTACTATATGTAAAGTACATTCATTTTCACACATATTCTCACACTTTATTTTCTTTACTTGCACCTAGAAACAAAAGCTAGAAGTATTTATATACAAGGGATTACGGTATGTGAAATTCATCCAAATGCAATTCAGACTGTACAAAGTGTTTTTAACCACTTACAGACTAGTTGTTGTGAATCAACAGAATAGTTGTTACCAGTATGTTTTTATTTACTTTGAAGTACATCACTGGCCCCCTTCCTCCTCTGCTACCAGCTCTTTACAAGGAAAGTGCTACTAAAGAACCACAACCAGCAGCTCATCACATTGTCTACATTCATTCAATTTTACTGATTTCCTAGGACATTTGGGCCCTAACCATGAATTAGACATTGTTCAATTGAGATTTAAAAGTATTCTATCTCCTCCTGGTGCTGAATCAGCCCAAGGTAGACAATGAAAGTGAATGGCCTAAAAAGAAGCATACTTTTTTTCACCTGGTGCTGAATCACTCCTTCGATTTAGAATCAGGGGTAAAAGGCATGCTACCTTTTTTTGAGAGGACATTCACTTTTATTGTATAACTTGAGGGTGATTCAGCACCAGGTGGAAAACAGAAGATTCTATTTTGTTATCACCCTTACAAGAACCCCCCCGCCAAAGCTATTTAGGTTGCTGCACATTAATTTATCTTTTTGTAATTCCTGCCTTGGTCACCCCTTAGGGGAGCTTTATGGAGCTGCAGATAGCCTGCAAAGAGGAAGTGCTGTTGGGTTTCCTGCCGCTGTGCATTGTGGGTTATGCCAGTTAAATCCAGGCAGCACTACTGGGAAGCTGGGAAAGGAAGCTTCAAGATGGCTTTGACCACGAGAAACTCGGTAAGGCGGCATTTCAGCTTTGAGTGGATGTAGAACCAAATGTCAATGCTGACAATGATTCAGTATCATGCATGCAGATGGGGCAAGTGGCCTTTGGGGAGTTTAGTTTTCCAATTGTGCCAGGCTGTTGGTCCAGTTTAAGTAAACTTTTTTCACCTGGTGCTGAATTGGCCCCCATCACTGATACTTGCCTACACATGAACAGAAAAACAGGCCCTAGAAAGAAAAGTAGAGGAGTAGCTAGGCTTTCTGGCACCCAGGGCAAAGATTAAACATGGTGCCCCCCACCTGTGCTCAGGCCTCCCTTTGGCGCCCCCATGACCTGCTACACCCTGGGGAATGTGCCCCCCCCCACTCGCTACGCCCCTGAGGAAAGGATATTTATCATTGACACCCCCCCTCCTCAAACTTACTGGCCTCGTGATCAGAAACTTTCTGGTTTCTAAGAATGCCCCCCACCCAACCCCGGCATCCTGGCTCACTCCCCTGCCCCTTTAGAGAAAGAAATAAGCAGTGTTCCTTGCTGTGCAATTCAGAAAACATGTTTGGCATTTGGACTGTAAATTCACATACACATTATGGCTACCTGTGGCCAAATAATAATAATAAATAACGACAAATAGTTTTATTTAGGTCAGAACTTACCAAGAAATATAGAGTTAAAATAAGGACAAGTGCATTTGTCCTAGACAGGGTTACAGCAGTTAACATGTCTTAAGCTCCTGGAGTTGAGGTATGTTGTATTATTGCTATATAATCAGAAGATTAAATCTGCTCCATAACACAGGAACTGCTGTAGCTCTTTAATCTGAAACAATGAGAGGAATCTGACAGCGGAGGGACTGCTGCAGCCCATTAGTTAGTGAATAAGCTGCTGTCTTCCCCAAGTGACAGTACAAAGTCAAGTGGGATGCAGCTATCCTTGGGAGGGAATCCTTTGCTAATTACTGTACAGGCAAAGTTAAAATTAGCACATTATTGAAAACAAAAAGACTCCTCTCCTAAGACATGAAGATGTATATGTGATTTGTAGACGTTGTTCAAGACAAGGTCTTAATATTCATTATTATTTACATGTGAAAAAAGAGTGCTACAGTTTCATCGGCACCAGATGAAAATTGAACATTTTTTTATCTAGTCCTGAACCCACAAAGCAGACAATGAAAGTAAATGGCTGTAAGTATATTAAAATCAGATTTATGGTGGTTGAACGAAAGATTGCCAGCAAAATTCTCCAACATTTGTGACCGTCAATACAACCATTGCTGCTTATGGTACTTTGTTATACTAATAACTAATAAGAAATCAATCACAATCATTCTGAAACCATGTTGAATGTGCTGCATGTTCAATTTCCCGCTTAAGTTATCAAACAACCTGGTGCTGTTATGCTGCCGGGACTCTGCAGGTTTCCAATGTACTATGTCCAGCCAGTGAACAGATAGGACTATATAAAGAGGATTTGGATTAAACACTTTGTAAACCCTTGAATCCCTTGTCCGGGATGCCAGGAGAAAAAGTGCTGAAAGCAGACCGATGCTGGAAAACTACATTAGGCGCTGGAAATAGTTTCAGCAACATTTCCACAGCAAGTGTATTCAACAACAGAATTACTGGTATAATTTCCATCAATCAGCTATATAAATAACAATGGGGTAGAACAGGATTTAAGTGTTGTTGGTGCATGAAAACTATTTCTACCATTAAACTGGCCAGCTATAAGGGGTTTTAGAGCCAATTAGAGGCTTAGTTGAATGAAGGTGCTTGAAATACTATCAGCTACATTTCCTACAGTATCTTACAAGCTATAGTTCTATGTAAAAAGGATGGGTTTATACCTTGGCACTTTAAATGTTAATGTTTGGGTAGATATTTTTAAATTATTTTTGGGTGTTGCATTTCATGTGTCCAATGTATAGTTAGTTATCCCTATAAAAGGCAAGCGAATTTAAAGGGGGAGTAAAAAAGTAGGGTGAGGAGGCAAATAAAGATTTATCTAAAGGGTGCTATATTCTGATGTGAAATCAATCCAGTAGAGTCAGGTTGTGTTTTTAGGCATCCCATAAAGTCCTGAGAGGCATAATATAGGGATAAAAGCTTTCTAGCAGGCAAAGATGCAGAACTTGTCTGCAATGGGAAGAAGTCTCCAGGGCGGACATGTTAATATTGATCATTGATTTTGTTTTGGCAGTAGGTGGAAAGTGTAAAAAAAAAAAATCTATACTTATCTTTTGTCCTCCACAGCTGCGGGGTAACATCTTAATAGAGGTCATATTCCCAAGAGCCAAAAGGGTTGTATCTGAAACCCATTTCCACATTTCATGCTGGTCATTTGGTAACAGTGACACACATATCTCTTTTTTTCTTGTTTGATTGACTGTATAATATAAGCTAAACCTACCCAATAGGGTCACAGGCACCAAAAACAGCATTGACACCCTCTAATGGGTCTATACAACCCTATTTTTGCAACATACAGACTTCATACACATTTACAAGTAGTAACAATGCAAGTAGTAAAAGTGCAATTAAAATAACCTGCACACTAGAGAAATCTACAGAATGGCTATAGCCAGGTTCAGTTTCATTATCAGCAGGTAATGGATGAATGCCTGTTACCATGGATTTGGGGCCACCACAGAAAATATCCACAGTATCCCAGGCACTGAAATAAATGATGCTGCACTTATCACCTGAATTTTACGAAAACAGCAGCAAGCGAAGAAATGTAAACTTACCAATGAAGCTATTATACTGCACCAGCACTGCCCAGTTATAGATACACTGCTTAGTACCACTCACTGAATCAGTACAAAAGCAAAAAACAAACATAAAGAAGGCCATCTCGCTTGAGGGCTTTTTAAAAATCTTCTGCTTGCATGCCTGTTCAGAAACAGTATAATTGATTCCTAAAGATTTCAAGAGAGCTAAATGTTCATTTGTTAAGGCAAGATGGACAACATGAATGTTGTAAAATCAACCAGATAAAGGCTATCCCGACATATTTTTTATCATAGGGACACCTTAAAGAAAGCCTACAAGCTTTAACCACCTAAAATAGCTGCTGCTTTACATCCCAAATATAATATATAAAAAGATCAGATATGAAAACTGCATATAAAAAGGCAATTCTCTGCTGGACGGAATGGTTTCAAACATTGCGGGCTCAACTGAGGTTAAGACAGTGATGTGCATGTGCTTGGTGAAATGCTGTGGAAAATGTGTCAGCACTATATAAATAGTAAAAACAGAGTAAGAGTAAAATAAACAAGTGACAGTGAGGAGAAATTCACACTACAAGCTATACCGAGCTGCTGAAGTTGTAGCAGCAGCAGTTCACCAAGGTTATCCTGAAATATACAGTACACAGGAATTGGGGAGGGGATACATTCAAGTTTTATGTGCTTTTGGACATCAGACAGTGACATTAACTTACAGAATTACTAGGACTACAGAAACTTCAGTTCTCAGACACAGCTAGCACTTGGCAGGTCATCCCCTGTATGAAGTACAGCCAATTTTTAAAAGCCAAACAATATCCAACAACCAGGATAATCTAGCGTGTCACCGTCATGTCCGCCATGACCATGTGTATAGATTTTTTTGTTTTCAATAAAATGTATTAATGTTTAGTAAATAAAACATATAGATACAGAATTATATCAAGGCTGCATTTGGTCATAAGAAATGTATAATAAATAATGATAGTAATATTTACAGAGATAATATATAGATTAGTACAGTGGAAAATAGGCCCAGTATATGAATCTTGGGTTTCAATACCCAAGTATGCAAAACCCCCTCAGGGGCTCAGCCATACAGTAAATGTCATTGGAAAATAAGGAATATCAAATTTCAAAAACCCACCCAGGTAAAAAAACAAGAGAAAATAAATAAATAAAGTAACTTAACAGGATAAAGAAAAAAAAGAGCAAAGGGACAAGTTCTATAAGATTTAACAGGAAGCAGTGAAGTGCTAGTGAATGAAAGCTGCAGCTCCTGATAATCAGTATGGGGGAAAGCAGAACATTAGCCCTTTTGCCTGAAATGCCCCTTCTTTTTTAAATGGAAGAGACAAGGTTTTCCAGGGCTTAGCAGGGGTGACTATAGGACTAAGATGTATTCTAGACTTCAGGGAGGGTGATGTCACCTGTTATACTCCCTTCACTGGCAATCCCCTGATGCATGAGCGGTCCGAGGCCACATCAACATGACCCTTCAACTGAGGCACGTTCCTGTACCAGGCATTTCTAAATGGCTTTCATCCATATTTGAAGCTGTGGGGGAGTATCCAGTAGTGCAAACTCTATTCAGCTTACTAGCTGACGTCCGATTGGCTTAGTAAAATGTGAATGGAGTGTGAGCCGCTAATTGGCTGGTGGCCTGCGCATGTGGGATCGCTGGAGAGGTGAGATTGTAGTGCAACAGCAGGATGCCCCCTGGAGAGGAACAATACGCCAGACAGTGAAAATCCCAGATGCCTCTTTGAAGAGGAAGTCCAAACGTTTTGTAAACCCCCAGCTACCCTCCCTCCCCCTGTGCAAAGCCTGATTTGGGAGTTACATTAAAAAACTTCTCACCAGTTGCAGTTGAGTGACAGACCAGTACAGTCACACTGTTGCAGGGGATTGGGTGACTGATCTGTCACTCACGGTGGGGCAGAGGCCGCTGAGCCACCAATGATTTACTTAAAGCGGACCAACAGTCAAAAATAACTTAAACCAGACCAACACAACAAACAGGTCTCATATGCATCCCTCCCCAGGGCAATTTAGATTGCTGCACATAAAAATTAATTTGGCTTTTTCTAACTCCTGCTGTAATACATTTTAGTAACTGGTGCATCAGGCTGCCTGCAAACAGGAAGTGCAGCTGTGTTTCACGTTACTGTGCATTGTCAGTTATGTTGGTTGAATCCAGGAAGCTCCAAAATGGCTGCTACCTTTCTTTTCCAACACTACCAGGCTGTTGGTCCGGCTTAGGAAACGTGACAGTGTGCAGCAGTAGTGATTGTCGCCCCCTCTGCAGTGCCATATGTGCACTCTGGGGCTTAGCAATGGTGCGCGGGAGGAATGTTACAAAATGCTTGGACTTACCCAAAACAAGTATACTCATTACTAATATAGGCAATTGACATTACAAGGACAGGATGAGGAATTCCCAGAGCTTGCTGAAGAGAGAGAGAGAGAGAGACATGTCTTAAACAGGACTCGATACCCCAGATGAACCAGTAAGAAGGTTAGGCAATGTCGTGTACCAGCCTGTAACACAGCCTGGTAATATTGTCAGGACTGTACCGGACACCTGTCTGTCTTGAGCTGGTAACCCCCAATCTCCACCGCCTCTTCTGCCTATAGACAAGTCCCCGCTTGTAGGAGACACGGGTAATGCCTCTCCCACTCGGTTACCCCCAGGACTTATAGGGCGCAAAGATTACCAGCTTAAGGTGGAGACTGATGAATGGCAGGGAGTCCCAAATGAGGATGCCGGATGGCGGAAGTCCAAATACAGGCCGAGGTCAAACCGGGAGGTCACGGGGCGAGGTATCCGAAGGAGGTAACGAAGAATAGTCAAACGAGCCGAGGTCAAATCCAGGAGGTCACGGTGCGAGGTATCAGAGGGGTCAGGCGGAATCGTGGTCAGGCAAGCAAAAGGTCAGGGCAGGCAGCAAGCGAGAGAAGTCGAAGTCCAAAGCCGAATAATAACGAGAGACAATATAAACACACTTCCAGAACCCAGAGGCTATAACGGGCACTGGGATACTGAAGCAGTATAGCTTTATAGGGAATACTGGCCATTGGGGAAAGGGGACAATGGAGGGAATCAAAATGATTGGTGCATACATAGAAAATGGGATCGGTCCCAGGAGCTGGACGGCCCAGGCCAGACAGGCCGACCAGTCCCTGGGTCCGATCCCAGGATCCAGCCACAGATAGGTTATTTCAAACTCGCCCCCGGCGGGCGCGCTGGGGGAAGCGCCGCCGGGAGGCATAAAGACGAAGACGAGAACGTTGAGAATCGGGCGCGCCCCCGCCAGGAGGAGGAAGCGCCGCATCACAGGGGAGAGCAGCAGGGCCGCGCAGCCGCGCGGAGCGGGCTGCGGCGCGGTCACCAACGGCGTCCTGCACCGCCAGCCCCGGTCCCCACGACGGCGCAGAGGAGCTGGCAGACCCGGGGACCGTCGGGCAGCAGCCCGCCGGGGGCCACCCGACAGCGTGCCGCGGGACCAGGAACGGCGATGAGGTAAGTGTCTAACAAATATATTACACTGGAACAACACCCATTTTTAACAAAATGAGTGATGCTCCCTGTGCAGGAGGGAAACCCGATTGTCACCTCCCCCATGCCCCGTGATGTAATGCCCACTAAAACAAATAATTTTAAAACCGTTCCCCAGGCAAAACCGAGCATTGGCCGCTGCGATCGTGTGGTCCCTGATCATTGAAAATGGGTGTTGTTCCAGTTTAAAGAAGAACTATGAGCAAGTCACCACTTCCTCATTCATGGTATATAGCAAAGAAATAGAGGTTAATCATGTGACTGCTGGCGACTAATTTGAATCTCCCAGTGGGCTTGCACATCTGACCTGAGGAGTTTCTGTTGGCCGTTTTGTGCCATACACCATGAATGAGGAAGTGTTGACTTGCTTAGTATTCCTATTTAAGGCCCAACTTTACAACAGTCAAATTCATTGATTTTAGAAAACCTTCAAATTATTGCATAATATGAAAATACTTTATGAAGAAGCTTTTTAAATGTATGTTTTCTCATCACTGTTTTCTCATAGAGATCAACTGCTTTCTAGACTACCACTGAAAAATCAAATGTTTAGGCCCAATCACAGGAATAAAAAAGCCCCACCCTTTTTGCTTCTGGTTTAGAAAAGATATTTACCTTTACATTGACCACCCAGAATTCCAGGCTGTGCCAGTTAGCCATCTGATTCCTCTGCCCATTAGAGGGTGCTGCACTAGCTGCATGGTTATTCACGAGAGCCTGGAGCTGCAGGGAGATGACTCTAGTTCAGGCTTAAAACTACCATCAGCTCAAAAAGAATTTTAAGGCTGATAACATACAATCCACCACAAGATTGCAGCATATCAAAGTTAGGTAGTATTTTTTCTAAACAGGCGTAGTAGATGGAATGTGATTCCATAATTTTGGGCATATAATGCAACATATTTCTCCACACCATTTAGTTTGAACACAGCAGGTCACCAAAACAAACCAGTCCTTCCAAACAAGGAAGCTTCATCTTACACTAATAAAAAGAGTCCTCTGCTTTCCATACGAGACAGGTTACACAAGCAGAACTTTACAAAGGCAAATATCTCAAACAGACTTGAGGATCCCTCAGCAGTATAAAAGTAGTATGGAATAGAAAAACACAAATGCAGCATTTGCAGTTGAGTTTATTGGCCTTTCATTTTTCCGTCTGATCTCTATTCAACCATATTCCCATGATAGTTGGTAAAGCTACTTATTTGAACATCCATTGTAGGATGACATCCATTGTAAAGGATGACAACAATACATCATTCTGCTGGCTGATATGCATCAGTTGATACTGAAGAAAATTATCAGTATATGTATATAAGAAATGGGCAGGGAAGCCACAAGGAATAAATTAGAAGTACATGTTCTTGAACAGAGATATGTCTTAACGGCATCCGATTTTATAAAAATAAAGTTAAAATGAAATATGGTATATACAGTGGCAGACTGGGACCAAAAATCAGCCCAGGATTTTACCAGCACCTGGTCTGCCCATGACCAGCCAGTGGCTTCTCTGCTGCTTCCTGGTTAATCAACCAGTGCACTCCAAGACTGAGGCTATATCAGTGGGGCTGGAGTTGCTTGGGTGAGGGGATAGAGTGGTGAAAGTGATGGGGGGGCTGGGATTGGATGGGACTGCCCCAAAGTAGAGCGTCCCACCGTGCATTTGCCCGGGTCTCACTATGGCCAGTCCGCCCCCTGGGTATATACCAAAGAGTAACATGATAGTACAGGATTTTACTAATGGCCCATTTCCACGAACAGATTAATTGGCCATTTGTTGAGCGAGACTTCTATGCAAGTGGACGGCTTGCATTCAAACATTTGGCGATTTGGTGACAAATATTTGTCGAAGCAATCGTAATTAAGATCGCATTAAGGTATTGTATACGCCTATTTGCAGCCAATTTCTGTTTCCACACGTTAGCGTTAGCACGACCAACAAGAAAATAATGTCAGCCCTGCTCTGGCTTCCGGCGCCGCCACTGCCTTTTGGGCCAGAGAGGGAGTGGCAGTGCCAGAAGTCAGAGCAGGGAAAGCGTTCATTTAAAGGAACAATGGCCCGAGAGGCAGTGGTGGTGCCGAAAGCCAGAGCAGGGACAGCGTTCATGCCACACTGCCTATGGGGAATGGGATAGGGGACTGCCACACTGCACATGGATAATGGGGTAGGGGGGAATGCCACACTGCCTAGGGGAATGGGATGGGATGAATGCCACACTGCCCATGGAGAATGGGGTAGGGGGGAATGCCTCACGTAATGCACACCTGTAATGGGGTGTTTTAGCACAACATTTGGTTTAGAATATTTTTTTCTTGTTTTCCTCTAAATCCTATGTGCGTCTTATGGACATGTGCATCTTATATGGCGAAAAATATGGTAATTAGAAAATGGAAAGTGGTACTTCAAAAAATGTTTGAAACCGCCCACGCTAGAGCAGTTATCAATTCAAATGTAAAAGAAAAAATACAGTTACAAAGTGATAGACACTGTGGGGTTTATTCAGAGCCTGGTGAGTAAGCTCACTTCTTTTTTAGGAAATAAAACTGCCATTCACTTTTATTGTCTACTGGGTGTAAATGTTCACCTAGTTCTGAATGAGCCCCAAGCTAGACAATACAAGTCAATGACAGTCTTCTCTCCTAAAAAAGTAATGAGTTTTCTCACCAGGCTCTGAATCAACCCTTTTGTGCATCAATTAAAGCTGCAACAAAATAATATTTTTTTTTATTTAACATTATGAAATGTGTCTTTGAATGAAATTGCTTTGGCATATGCCACTAGCACGTTTTCTGAGTGACACATATAATATGTTGGTTGCCGATAGGGCATTTTCCCTCCAGCCAAGTTGAGTACAAGAGGTGCCTGCAGATCCGGATTCTTTGCTGACAGCTGGGAACGCAGAAAACAATGACAACATGTCTAACATGCCAGGTAATAAAAACCTTGAATTCTGAAGATATGGTGCATCATATCAAACTGCTGAGAGCCTCAGAGACCGATTACAAAGCACGTACTGTATGGACTTTACACAGTTCAGCATTAAAAGCCGAAGAAGAGACCAGCATTCGTCATTCACAGCTTCAAGACAACCTAGGTTATCACAGCACACGCAGCAGATTAGAACCTCACTTGTCCAGTTAGCCCACTTAAATAAACATATTAAAAATAGCACTTGCACCTTAAGGCCAACTGACTTGGCACTGTAATCCTGAAACTCAATATCAAGGGTTGGGTTCTCCCCGACAGCCATGACATCACCCAGGCCAAGCAATCACTCACAGCTTGGCCTCTCTGCTGCAAGGAGCTTGTCTAAATAAAGAATGCCCGCACCCTGCTTGCTCTTTTTTGGATGTGGGTTGCTGTATGGAAAAACTTACCCATGCCCAGTGGAAAGAGTAGTTTCCCACTCCATCACTTCACATCTCCTGATGTTTGACATCAGATTATAATCAGAAACCACTTGTGGTTAGCAAATATTAACATCTGCTTTTTTTAGACTTCATGTATGGTTTAAACGTTTATGAGGACATCAGTCAATCGGTCAATTTTTGACAACAGATATATATATATATATATATATATTATATATATATAATTTGAATTATGTTAGGTGAGAGGCAGGACACAGGAAAAAAGTGTTAAAAAAAAGATAACATAGATTAAACTAAGGGATAACATTGAAGGGTTCTCACCCACTTCCATTGGTGGCCATTGGTGATGTAAACAATGGGCGGCCTCATCCCCACATCTTTGGGCTGTGAGCGTGCTATTCAGATGTTTCTAGCTATTCAGATGGAGTGGGGGCGGGAGTGCATGTGCTGCATGGGATATAAACAGAGCCATTTGCTGAGCATTACATATACATGGCAAATGGCTCTGATTGGACCAGAGCCCGCACATGCGCCATAGGGGGGGTAAGGTGAGTTTGTATGGGCATTCTGGGGGGTTTCACACAGCAGGGCATCACAATTTGGGAAGCCCCCAGGGCACAGAACAAAGCCAGCGGGGCATCACAATTTGGGAAGCCCCCAGGGCACAGAACAAAGCCCAGGATAGTAAAAGTACAATTCTGTGAGTACTCATCTGTAGAATTGGTATTAGTATACAGCACGTCCTGTTCCAGAATATTCCTTACACATGGGTTATACATCCACAAGATGGCGCTGGACTGCAGAAAAGGCTTGTGGCCACTCCCGGCCCCTTAAATAGCCAGGAACCTCCCACCAATTCCCAGTGTTGACAAGCAGTTATACAAGAAGCCAGGAGAATCAAAAAGAATCAAACAGAATAAAATTCCAAATGAACATGTGAACAATCACCATACAGAGGTAACCAAGAATAATGATAACAAGGGCGCGATGGAACAGGACATGCTGTATACTTATAATACCAATTCTACAGGTGAGTACTCACAGAATTGTATTATTCCAAGTATACAGCATGTCCTGTTCCAGAATATTCCTTACACATGGGACATCCAATAGCAGTGTCCGTAAGGTAGGGTGGGATCCCCAAAAGTAACAGCGGGCAGTTTAAACCACTGCCGCCTGCAGAACTTTGCGGCCAAAAGCAGCATCAGCCGAGGCCCTAACATCAACCTTGTAAAACTTAGAAAAAGTATGAACAGAAGACCAAGTAGCAGCCTTGCAAACTTGTTCAACGGAAGCTTGGTGCTGAAAAGCCCAAGAGGCACCAATAGCACGAGTAGAATGAGCAGTAAGGCGGAAGGGAGGCTCCTTCCCCTTAGCAGAATAGGCTTGTACCACAGCCTGACGTATCCACTTACTGATGGTGGATTTAGCCGGAGACAAACCCTTCTTAGGTCCAGAAGGGAGAACAAAAAGAGCATCAGTCGTCCTGAAGGATTCAGTAGCTACCAAATAAAACTTCAAAGTCCTAACCACATCCAGAGAATGTAAGCCCCTCTCCTTAGGGTTACTAGGATTAGGACACAGAGAAGGCAAGATAATGTCCTGATGAAATGCAGACACAACCTTAGGCAGAAAATCTGGCTTAAACCGAGACACCACCTTGTCCTGGTGTCTCTCAAAATAAGGAGGTTTGATGGAAAGCGCCGCCAACTCAGAAACACGCCTAACAGAAGTGATAGCCACCAAAAATGCTACCTTAAGAGTCAAAATGGACAAAGGAGCCCCACGCAGAGGCTCAAAAGGAGGACCCTGCATAGCAGATAAAAACAAATTCAAATTCCAGACTGTTAACATAGGCTTACGTGGAGGACGCACGTGAGTAACCCCCCGGAGGAAAGTCTTAACCAAACGATGGTGGCAAAGGATCTTTGAAAGAAAACAGCCAAAGCTGAAACATGACCTTTGAGGGTACTAAGTTGAAGACCCAAGTCCAAACCATGTTGCAGGAATTCCAGAATCTTGGGAACAGAAAACACCCGACAGGGAAAGGACTCACACCAGGTGATGAAAGCATGACATACCCTATAGTAGATAAAGGACAAGGACTTCTTCCTAGCCCTAATCATGGTATCAACTACAGAAGCTGGCAGCCCCTTCTCCATCAAGATGGAAGTTTCAGCAGCCAGGCCGTTAAAGCCAGCGTTTGTAAATTGTGATGGCGTAGCTGCCCCTGAGTGAGCAGGTCTGGATCCTTGGGCAGGGCATACTGATCTACTGCCAACTGCACGACGTCTGCGAACCATACCCTTCTTGGCCAACAGGGGGCCACCAGAATGGTTGGCACCCCTTCCTGGGCTATCTTGTGCAGCACCCTGCCCAGCAGAGGAAACGGAGGGAAAACATAGAGGAGTTGAAAACTCTTCCAAGATATTGCTAATGCATCCATGGCCAATGCCAGAGGGTCCTGTGACAGAGAAACAAAGACCGGAAGCTTGTGATTGTGACGTGACGCAAACAGATCCACATCAGGCTGACCCCAGTGGTGACACAGGGAGCGAAACACCCTGCTGCTGAGGGACCATTCTCCCAGACGAGAAGTTCCCCTGCTCAGAGAGTCTGCCTCCAGATTCTTCACCCCTGGGATGTACACAGCTGAGATGCAGGGAACATTCTCCTCCGCCCAAGATAGTATCAGGGACACTTCCTTGAGGGCCCTCTTGCTCCGGGTCCCTCCCTGATGATTTATGTAGGCAACGGCTGTCTGGTTGTCCGAGCGGATCTGAACAGCCCGCCCCCAAAGGTGTAGGGTCAATTGGGCGAGAACCAACCTTATCACCCTCAGTTCCAGAATGTTGATAGGCGTATGGGCCTCCCGGGGGCCCCACTGACCCTGGAATTTCAAGGACTTCCAGAAGCCCCCCCAACCTGTCAGACTGGCATCTGTGGTGACAATCTCCCAGCAAGGGGACAGAAAGGTCCTGCCCACCAGGAGGTTCCTTGAGTCCAGCTACCACGAGAGGGACTGTCTGGCCAGGGGGGACAGAACAAACACCTGATCCAGGGACACAGGGTCCCGATCCCATACTGACAAAAGGTGTAGCTGAAGAGGTCTCATGTGAAACTTAACATAGGGCACCGCCTCGAAGCAAGACACCATCAGTCCCACCAGCTGCATCCCCTGCCGGATGGAGGGATGAGGACAAGACAGTAGAAACTGGGCCTGAGCTTGAAGACTCTCCACCTTCTGCTGAGGGAGAGAAACCTTGACCTGAGATGTATCCAGAGTCATGCCCAGAAAGGAACTCACCAGTGACAGGGAAGACTTGGGACACCACCATTTGGGTATCGGCCTGATGAAAGGACTGAGATGTGATGAGAATGTCGTCCAAATACGGAAGGATGCGAATGCCCTGAGATCTCAACAGGGCCATCACGCCCGCCAGCACCTTGGTGAATACCCTGGGAGCCGAGGCGATACCGAAAGGCAAGGCCACAAATAGTAGTAGTGTTGATCCTCCAGAGCAAACCTGAGGAATTTCTGATGATCTGGAAATATTGGTACGTGAAGGTAAGTGTCCTTGATGTCTACGGAGGCAATGAAGACAATTGACTGCTGAGCATAGGGTCTCCATGCGAAATGCTTGAACCTGACAAACTTGTTGAGGCGCTTTAAATCCAGGATGGGCCTGAGGGCCCCGTCCTTTTTGGGGAACGTGAAGAGATTGGAATAGAAATCTCTGCCCCTTTCCCTGAAAGGCACCTGGCAGATGACCCCCAACTTCAGAAGGTTTTGGACAGCAAGGAACAAGCCCTGAGCTGACAGAGGGAACCACCTCCTGGATCCACCTGTCTGCTACACGTCGCCTCCATACGTGAGCAAAGAGCCGAAGCCGTCCCCCCACCCGGTTGGGTGAGGGCGCCTCTTCATGCCTGAGGAGGCTTGGGGGAGGATTTGGGCTTGGGACCCCAGGAGAGGCCGGGGCGGCCACGGCCCCTGCCCCTATAGTCTCCGCGTGCTCTGGCAAAGGAAGCAAATCGATCAGCCCTGGAAGCCCGAAAGGAGGGGAGAGAGGCACCAGACCCCCGAAAGGGCCGAGACGGCCTCCTGCGTTGAGGTAACCTACCGCTCCTGGCAAACAAGTCCAAGCATTCACCAAAGAGGCACATCTCCTTAAAGGGGAACCCAGTGAGAGCCTTCTTAGCAGCATTATCAGCTACCCACTGATGCAGCCAGACAGAGCGGCGTATAGACACCAAAAGGGCAGATGTCCTTTCGACACATTCTAATGGCATCATCCATGGCAGAGAGGATATATGCAACAAATTCATAGCAAAGCAGGAGAGATCTATAGTCTTCTCCTCCCGCGTCATCAGAGGCCCTATCTAAGAGACACTTAAGCAACCCCTAATAGCAATAGCCATAGTGGCAGAGGCACAAACCGGGTGCAGCGCAGTCCCCACACAGGCAAAAGCATGACAGGACAGCTGGTCCATGCGCCGGTCCTCACCATCCTGCAGGGTAGTAGTGTCAGGGGAATGCATGACAGATGTATTTGACAACCCTAGAACGGGCGCATCCACCTCGGGAGGACAAGACCAACGTTTAATCACATCAGCAGGAAAGGGATACCTCTTGTCCCAACTCTTGGGCACCCCAGGTAGTTTACTAAGCCGTTCCCATTCCTTGAGCACTAGATTATTAAAGTGAGTCTGCTCAGGGAACTCCAAGCGTGGCTTAATGGTATGAAAAAGCTCACCCTGCTGCTGCGAAGCCACTGCAGGGGGAGAAATACAAAGCACTTCAAATATGTGACTCAACAACCTGTCAGTATCATCTGAGGACCATGGGTCTTCTCCAAAGGGAGACCCGGTACCACCATAGATCTTAGGTTGTTCCTCAGAGGATTCTGAATCAGAAAACTATTCCCCCTCCTCGATATATATACATAAAAGACATCCCCATAAGTATATACAAATGATAATACACACAAAAAAAAAACACCCCGCAGGGGCACTCACGGACCGCACAGTAAGGAGCCAGCAGCGCACGCAGCACTAGTGAGAAGAAAATGGAGCCCGCATAGACCTCGAGGGGCTGGCCGTGAATATGACGCAAAAAGCGTCAGCTG
Source organism: Gastrophryne carolinensis (assembly GCA_027917425.1). Classification (NCBI taxonomy): domain Eukaryota; kingdom Metazoa; phylum Chordata; class Amphibia; order Anura; family Microhylidae; genus Gastrophryne; species Gastrophryne carolinensis. The sequence goes on along the minus strand of CM051244.1, from coordinate 114,303,885 downwards.
TAGATCCCGCCCCCCCGAAGAGCACGAATCGCACCCCACGTGATCCCGCCGTCCAATGACAGCGCAGCAGCAGCTGAGGCAATGTCACCGTCGTCCGCGGAGCGCTGTACAAGCGGCGCGGCGGCGAAAAAGTAAAGCATACACAATTAAAGCAACGGAGATTTCCCCCCAGGGAGAGAGCGAGGCAAGGGAGAGCAGCAGCGGTGTAAAGACCAAAGTTACAATTAGGTGGAGAAGGAGGGGGAGGGGGGCACCAGGGGGGATTGGATTAAGGAAAACCCAGAGAGCAGGAAGGGGCATCCCACAAGGCTCGCCATAAGCCTATACCGCCTACCCATGTCAGTGTAGGGATTGCGGTAGGAGCAGCGCTCCTCAGCACCTGACCCTGGTGCTGACCTACCTTCACCCAAACCAGTCAGCCAAGGCTGGGAGGCAGTGGGTTCGGAACGGGTGGGAATAGTCCTGCAGGGCCTCAGGCTGTTAAGCCCCGCTCATCTGCGCAGTATAGAGAGCCATCTTCTATCTTCGCAGTCCGGACTGCAGATAAGAATTGGGAATTGGTGGGAGGTTCCTGGCTATTTAAGGGGCCGGGAGTGGCCACAAGTCTTTTCTGCAGTCCAGCGCCATCTTGTGGATGTATAACCCATGTGTAAGGAATATTCTGGAACAGGACGTGCTGTATACTTAGAATAAACGCAAAATGTGTTTGCTTTAAATGTTTTGCAACTATTGGAATGCTGTCCACCCTAGAATTCCTGTGCCACAAAGCACACCCTAGGGACTGTAAACCCAATGGCAATAATAAGACAGTAAGCCACCCCTCCTGATGTCTGTCCCATGTACCTCACCTCCATTTCCTGCAAAGCGAGGTAGAAGCCTCATAAAGCTGCATGCCCTTCCAACTCAGCCACAACCCAGAAATTAAAGCAAAGAAAGCGGTTTCCCTTAGAATGTTCAAGATGTTTACAAATAATCAGAGATTTTGAGATGCTAGTAAATGTCTTATATTACACTATTCCAATGGGTGAAAAGGTAGGATGATGTTAGTGTGTGCCTAGACAGACACAGCCCATAGCAGCTAGGCCACACTTTCTCTCTTTGACAGCACTGTATTTTGTATTATATTATGTAACCAGAAAATCAGAAAGAGTAATGCATTTAATATTTCACAATGGAACTGGCAAGGCTCTAGTACCCATTTTGTGTCAAACTAAACCTCATTGTGAGAGGTTGATCAGTATACATTCAAGGTGGTTATATGAGAGCTAAAGGAGAGATTCTGGATATCTTTGAGTGGTATGGGATGCACCACTGTATGGCGTTCTTTAGAGAGACAGTCTAAGTAAAAACAACAATCAGATACTCACTTATATTCTGAACAGTTGGTTGGTCCTACTGTGGTAGTTTGTAACTTACCACCAACAGAGATCCAGACTGCTCGATCCCGGCTCATGAACGCAGCCTGTGGTCACCTTGCTGCCTTCTCACCCTTCCTTGCGTCAGTCATGGCGACTGGCCAAACCCCCTCCATTCATTTCAATGGAGGGGGCATGCAGAGGGTTGGCACTTCATTGTAGGAAATGGAGCAGTCACGACATAGTCAACTGACGTAAGGAGACCGGCTGCTTGGTTCCCAGGCTGCCGGGGACGAGATTCTATAAAGGAACCCTTGGACATTATGGATGCGGCCCATGAGATGGGGGAGACCCTGTCTGGTATGTGAAAACACTTACATGGGATGCGGCAGCAAGTTCCAAAGGAAGAGTGTGCAGAATGGCATGGCTGGACCTTTACTGGAGAACATTGCTGCACTATTATTGTGTCTAGAAATGGGAGGGGGTGAGAACTGACAATGTGGCTGTATAAGGCCCTAAACCAGAATGCTTGAATATATGGCAAAAAAACTATTAGTTTCAGAATATTTCTGTGCTACAATACTAATAAAATATTTAGTAATCATGCATTACTTGACAGTTTAAAAAAAAACACCCTCTTTACACTGCACTACACTACAAATAGGAAGAAAGGACCCAACTGGCAGACTGAGTGTTACTACCCTGGATTACTACCCAGCTTTTCTTCTATTGAGCAATTCCATTCTCGCAGAGCGCACCAAAAGCACAAACATAGATCAGCTGAATAAAAAAGATATAGCTTGACATTATGCGTAAAACACATACAAAATGGCTAAATCCTTATATTCACATCCAAACATCAGCCCAGGATTCCATCAGCCCCTGGCCAGCCTGTGACATCCCTGCTTTGCTAGCTGCCAACCTATTGCTGCCTTGGGTTGATAATAAAATATGATGAAGGTGCACCATGAATATGGCCCCATTGCAGTAATCACTTGAGTTGCCATTGACCCTGATCCCCCTATTTATAAAGCAAACAGAAGTTCAAACTAGTATCCCAGCCATCACGTTATTAAGACATAGAGAGCCCAGAAACAATGCAGGGCCCCAGCATGACCTATATGTGATGGCTGGGCGCTCTGTTCAAATTGGGCCGAAGGCAACCAGGCTCATTCAGACTATATAGGAAACTGAAGTTCAAACTAGGGGTCCAGCCAGAATCAGCCTGGAGGAGCAAGGGCTCACCAGAGTAAATGATTCTTAGGGCCCATCAGATTAAATCATTCTGGGGACCAAAAAAGGAAATCATTCTTGGAATGAAATACAAAATACCAAGCTTATTTACCAAATAACAAATCTAACCTACTGAACAAATAGCAAATTCACAGAAAATGTCAGGTAAAACAAAAACACAGCACTGGTCTTAGATATGTCTCTGCATGTACTGCCCTAATGGTTGCTCATCCTCTGGTGTGCCAGTCCGACACTGGGTCCAGCCACCATAATATTGGTGGCCCAGAAACAACTGGGACAAGTTCAAACTAGGGGTCCTGCCATGACAAGGTTATCGGGGGGCTCAGGCATTGTGGTTGTATGAGGCCCAAAAATATAAAAGTATTCATGCATTCCCCTGCACAGAACATTGTGCCAGGTTTTCACCTTGTCCCCGCTGGCTATTCTAGTCCAGCCACGGTCATGCCTAAACACTGCTCGCCTACCAATTTTACAGTGAATAGAGCGCACATTTTAATAAACTGTGTGCAAAGGCATGGTTTTGGCACTATCCATTATAAAAAATAAAAATGATCGTATGCAAAACATTTCACATTCTTTACATCCGGTAAAGGCAAAAATAGAATTCTGTGAAACTCACCTGTAGAATTGTTTTTGAATATATCCAGTCCAGGTCGTCTGAATGCAGGATCAAAAGCTGTAGCTCCTCCCGGCCCCCTATAAAAACAGGTGTCTCTCTATGATTCCCCAGTGGTTAAACAGCAGTAAGAAAAGAGACAGGCCGGGAGGCCAAGAAACCATGTTATTTCACACAGCTTCAGCATGTACTCTCTCCATCAAAACTAAGGACAACGGTCCAATACAAAAAGGCAATCACCATAACAGGCAATCCAGATATAATGAATAAGGGAGGGGTGGGACAACCTGGACTGGATATATTCAAAAACAATTCTACAGGTGAGTTTCACAGAATTCTATTTTTCACTATATCCAGTCCAGGTCGTCCCAGAAGTAATGACAGTTGAGACATCCAAAAGCAGTGTCCATTAGGGCGGGATCCCCAGTGCGAAACAGCATGTAGTTCATTTCACTACCGTCTGAAGCACTTTTCGGCCAAGCTGAGGCCCTAACATAAACCTTGTAAAACTTTGTAAAGGTATGAACTGAATACCAAGTGGCGGCCTTACAAACTTGTTCAACAGAGGCCTGGTGCAGAAAAGTCCAGGAGGCACCAATAGCTCTAGTAGAATGAGCTGTAACACGAAAAAGGGGTTCCTTCCCCTTGGCAGAATATGCTTGCACCACCCCCTGTCTGATCCACTTACTGAGAGTGGACCTGGCCGGAGGCAAGCCCTTCCTAAACCCCTCGGAGAGGACAAAAAGACAATTCGACTTCCTGAAGGACTCTGTCGCAACCATCCAGAGAATGGAGGGTTCTTTCCTTAGAGTTAGTCGGAGCTGGACACAAGGAAGGCAAGACAATTTCCTCATTAAGGTGAAAAGGAGACACGACCTTAAGCAAAAAATCAGGTTTAAGCGAAACACCATCTTATCCCTATGCCGTACAAAGTAAGGAGGCTTCACACAAATCGCGGCCAGCTCTGACATGCAACACACCGAGGTGATAGCTACCAAAAATACCACCTTTAGGGCAAAATAGACAATGCAGCATCGCACAAGGGCTCAAAGAGAGCAGAAAGCACCAGATTCAAGTCCCACACTGGTAATACAGGCTTACGCAGTGGGCGAACATGGGTAACCCCTTGGAAAAAGGTCTTGATCAGTCTATGATTGGCAATGGATCTCTGGAAGAATATGGCTAAGGCCGAGACCTGGCCCTTGAGAGTGCTCAGCTGGAGACCCAAGTCTAAGCCGTGTTGTAAAAAACTCCAAAATCCTAGATATAGGGAAAGTGCGACAAGGAAGGCTCTTGGATTCACACCAAGCAATGTAGGCTCAGTAGTATATCATGGAAGAAACTTCTTCCGCGTCTGAATCATGGTCTGAACAACCGTGGCTGACAGCCCCTTGTCCGTCAGGATTGAGGTTTCAATAGCCAGGCCGTCAAGCCAGCGTCTGTAAATTGGGGTGCCGCAGCGACCCCTGCATGAGAAGCCCTGGATCATCGGGCAAGACGTAGTGAACGACTGACATCTGAATTATGTCCGTGAACCAACTCTGCTTCAGCCAGCGAGGAGCCACCAGGATGCTTGGTACCCCCTCCTGGGGGGCACTCGGCCCAGGAGTGGAAACAGAGGGAATGCATAAAGGAGCCTGAACTCCGACCAAGTAATCGCCAGAGCGTCTGTGGCCACCTCCTTGAGGGCTCGCTTGCTCTGAGTTCCGCCTCAGTGATTTATGTAGGCGACCACCATCTGATTGTCCGTGCGAACCTGAACCGCATGACCCCTTAGATGGGGAATCAAGTGAAGAAGCACCAACCGGATAGCCCTCAACTCCAAGATAATTTTAGGTAAGTGGGCCTCCTGTGGCCCCCTGATCCTGGATCTTCTGAGTCAGCCAAAAGCCTCCCCAGCCCGTCAGACTGGCGCCTGTGGTGACAATCTCCCACCGTGGAGTCAGAAATGACTTGCCTACCAGCAGATTTCTTTAGTCCAGCCACCACAAAAGGGACTGCCTGGCCGGGGGAGACCGTGAAAACTCCAGTCCAGTGACTCCTGCGTCCGATCCCAACCGGTCAACAGATTCAACCGAAGACGTCTCATGTGGAACTGAGCAAAGGGCACTGCCTCGAAGCATGACACCATCAGGCCCACAGTTTCATCCTCAGATGGACAGATGGTTGCTGACAAGACAGCAAGGCCTGCACCTGCGTCTGAAGACCCACCACCTTCTGCTGTGGCAGGAATCTCCTGGCCAGAGAGGTGTCCAACGTCATGCACAGAAAAGACCTCACCATCGAGGGAGTGATTGAAGACTTGGGATAATTGACTACCTAACCGAAATCCTTGAGAGTGGACAACACCGTCCGGGTGTCGCTCTCGTCCTGAAGAAGAGACTGAGCCGCAATCAGTAAATCGTCCAGATAAGGCAGCACGCGAATGCCCCGGATACGCAGGATAGCCATGATGCCTGCCAGCACCTTGGTGAACACACGGGGGGCTGAGGATATCCCGAACACCACAAACTGGTAGTGCCGATCCTCCAGCGCAAACCTCAGGAACTTCTGATGCCCCTGGAATATAGGGATGTGCAGATAAACATCCTTGATGTCCTCCATGGTCAAGAAGTCGCTAGGTCGAAGCGAGCTCACTGCGGACCGTAAGGTCTCCATGCGGAAATGTCTGACTCTGACAAACCTGTTGAGACACTTCAGGTCCAGGATGGGTCTCAGCGTTCCGTCCTTCTTGGGCACTGTGAACAGATAGGAGTAAAAGCCCTGACCCCGTTCCTGCCGAGGCACGGGACAAATCACACCTGACAGCAGAAGGTGTTGGACGGCCATCCGCAGGCCTTGTGCCATCAATGGGTTCTGGGAAATCCGTGACTGAAGAAATCTTGAGGGCGGCCAGACTGCCAACTCTATTTTGTAACCGGAGGAAACCACCTTCTGAATCCACCGATCCGAGACGCGCTGTCTCCAGACGTGAGCAAATAGCAGAAGCCGTCCCCCCACCCGAATGGTTGAGGGCGTCCCCTCATGCCTGAGGGGCCTTGGTAGGGGGCTTGGGCCTGGATCCCCAGGAGGGATTGGGTCGGCCGCGGGATCTACCTCATCCCCAGGAATCTCTGCGAGCACCTGAAATGAAGAGCCTCTTCCTCCTCGAAGGAGCGATAGCCAGATGAACTCCGAAAGGGCCGCACAGACTTTCGGCGCTGAGGGAGTCTTCAGTTCTTGACCAGGAGGTCCAGACACTCCCCAAACCGCCTGTGACCCACAAAGGGAATACTAGTGAGTGCCTTCTTGGCCGCGGCATCAGCCGACCACTGTCGCAACCAGAGCGAACGGCAAGGCGCGACCAGCAGGGCCGAGACCCTGGCACCAAGCCGGCTATCGTCCATGGCAGGGACAACAAAGGCAATAAACTCCATGCAAGCCTTGAGGTCCTTGTACTCCACAGTCTGCTTGCGAGACTTGACAATATCCACAAGGCGTCTCACCTTCTTCCTAATGGCCAGGGAGACAATAGCGGCACACACAGGGCGGAACCAAGCACCTGCAAGGTGAAGGCATGATAGGCCAACTGATCCATGGCTTGTCAGCTGGATCATGTAGGGAAGGCATGACTGTAGTGTTGGACAACCCCGACACAGGAGAATCCACCTCAGGAGGACGGGACCATAGCCGGACCAGCTCCTTGGGAAAGGGATACCGCCCGTCCAGGCCCTTGGGCACCGACGGTAACTTGTTAGGCCTTTCCCATTCCTTGAAAATCATTTTAGAAAAAAAGGGCCTGCTCAGGAAAGACTTGTCTCTGTCTCTCAGGCCGAAACAATCCACCCTGCTTCCTCTTAGCCACTCTAGGAGGGACAATATGCAGCATCTCAAAGATCGCAGTCAGCAACCGCTCCGTATCATCAGGGAGCCATGTATCCTCATCCAAGCAAGAACCGGGCCCACTATCAAGGCCAACAGAATAATTCACCGTGGAGCTGGAGTCCTCATGCAACTCGCCCTCCTCCACGGAGCCGGGGCCTCCAAGAGATCATCATCTCCATCATTATCAGAATAGACCGGCTCAATATGCTGCCTCTTACTTGTGACCTTCTTAGGAGCCGAGCGGGAGATCTGTCTCTCAAGGCTGGCCACCCGATAAGCCAATCAGAATGGGACCCCCTACTGGCTTCCCCCTCGCTGGGGGTTGAGAGCAAGCGCGGGGGTTCTGGAGAGGCCTCAGGCAATAATGGGCTAGGGGAAGATACACCCGCCCGATCATGCTCCGAGATAACACTTCTGGCGCAGGTGACACAAACCGTGCTGAGTCCGCCCAGAGGGCTAGCACCGCACCTGGGGCAGAGCTTCACCCGCCCAGATGGGGTCCCAAGCTCACTGTCCCCAGAAGCCTCCATTATGGTGATTTGAGTTATGTTAACAGGTACAAGGCACTAACGACCCAACCTGGCCAGCCCGCAGAAAATGATCCCTCTTAAGTGATCTCTCTTTACAGGGAGAGGGCTTGGAGAGAGGGGGGGAGAGGGCTTGGAGCGAGGGGGCGAGAGCGGGGGGGAGCAGGAGGCCGAGAGGAACCACAACCCTTAATATCAAGGGGCCCACCTGGAAGACACATGTGAAAAAAGTATAAGCATCCCACAGCACATGCCCAGCGCATAAGAGACATATCAAGAGACAATATCAAGAGGGACTCACGACAACGCTCAGGAGGCAGGCAGAGACGACAGCAGTGTGCAGGAGGTGAAGATGGCGCGGATCAGCCAGCAGCACACATTCCTCGAGGGGCAGGTCCCACGACCGTGACGCAAAAGCAACATCATGCGGAAACCACCCCCCCGACGGCGCGAAAATCGCGCCCTCCCCCAATATGTCGGAGGGCCCAGGAACATCAGGCGGCCCACGGAGGAGCCCAGCTGAATCACCAGCCCAGTGCCCTTGCGTAGCCCAGGCCAGCCTTCAGCATGCGCACACCTGGTGGCTGGGCTCAGACATACTCCACCCGTGCAGCGCCAACGTCCTCCCTCCCCCCCTCTCACAGCGCTGCAGCATGAAGGAGAGGGGAGAGAGCGGAGCAACGAGGGAGCAAGGAGAGGTAAGTATGCGAGGTAAAAAGTCAGTAAAAAAACACAGGAGGGTAAATATGTGAGGTAAAAAGTCAGTAAAAAACACAGGAGGGTAAATATGTGAGGTAAAAAAGTCTGTAAAAAACACAGGAGGGTGAGTAACGGAGGTAAAATATCTGTAAAAAACACCCACACGCAAGGGACGGCAAGTCCAGTCAACACCGGCACAATACAACAATAAAGCTTGTGGGGCAGGGAGGGCATGAACCCCGTGGGCATAAGGTGGTTCCTCTCCCCCCTATATAGGTTCACCATCAGCCTATGGCCGGCTACCCTTTGGGCAGGGTCTGCGGCCCAGAGTCTAGCTCTGCCAACGCCTGACCCCGGCGTTCCCCCTACCTTCACCGTCCCGATCAGCCGAAGCTGGGAGGCAGTAGTGGGTCCAACGGGAACAGTGGTAATAAGAATGCAGCGGCCGACGGGCTAGGAGGCCCCGCTCAGCTGCAGTATCCAGGAGAGAGTATCCATACGATCCTTATGCAGCAGACTGCAGGAAGAACACTGGGGAATCATAGAGAGACACCTGTTTTTATAGGGGACGGGAGGAGCTACAGCTTTTGATCCTGCAGTCAGGCGCCACCTAGCGGTGGATTACCCAACTGTCATTACTTCTGGGATGACCTGGACTGGATATAGTGAAAAGCAGCTATTTCCCAGTTACCAGCTTTGATTTGCATATCAGCAACCAATTACTCTGCCAGTTCTCCCACCAGCAACCCTGTATTTCTTCTGTAGTATTTTTGTGGTTTAAAAGAAATCACTGTCTGTTCTGACAGCAGGCCCCTGTGCAGAGACAAAGCAGTGCACATTTAGTAGTAAATGACAAGCATTTGCCCTGTCAGGCTGATTAGGATATTTGCTCTCAGTCATGGGAGAACCTTTGTCATGGTGAGCTAAGGCTGCTGCAGTCTGACTCACACTGGAAGCCAACAGCTGCCACTGACAGGCACTTACACAACCGGGGACTACATGCAGGAAAAAATGGATGAAGAAGCTGCAAAGCTCCTTTGGCTCGCTGTGACCACATTGTTGGGAAATAGGCAGCACTTCCTGTCTTGAGACCATACGGGAAGGGTAAAATACCCATAAAGAGTGGCTTAAAGTGGCCCTAATCATCCCACAAAACTGTATAGCTTTAATCAAATGCAAGCCCCTTACTGATCAAATAGAGTACAGGAAACATCCGCTAAATATGTAAACATTACACACTTAAAAACGAGCAACCTACCTCTTTATAATTCCCTGTATCTCACCTCTTCCTGGAGCCCTCACTGTGGCTGCATCCACAGCATACATCTATCTGGGGTGAGTACCCGTGTCAGGCCATTCTGAATGGCCGACGTCTGCGCGCCCGCAGCTAGAGGTGGGATGTGGCCGTCGGTGCAGAAAAGAAAAAATCGAAGGAGAGCTGAGAGATTTTGTAAACTCTTTAAATAGATGATTTTGTGCTGTCATTGTTAGGGCGAGTGCCGCGCGGCACTCCCCTTATCTCCTCTGTTGCTCCCACTGCCCGGGCGGGCGCTGCGGGTCCGTCTCGCGGCGTCTCTCCTTCCCCCTTCTCGCCCGCATCCTGTCGGCGGGTCTGCGGCTCCCGGCACGGCGGCTGGCCGCTCGTCCTCCTCATCCTCCTTGCTCTGACGATCCGGTGCGTGCACGTCCCCGTCCTCTAGGGGGCACACGCGCCGGTTTCTTAAAATTTAAAGGGCCGGTACACCACTGATTGGTGTCCGGCCATTCAATCTTGCTTCCTCTTCCCCTATTTAAGGGGCACTTCCTTTGCATCTAGTGCCGGATCTTGGTCTCTCCATGGTTGCTGATTGTCAGTTGTTCCAGTATTGCTCTCCCGTGTACCGACCTTGCCTGTCCCCGACTCTGAACTTTCGCTGCCCGTCCCGACCTTTGGCTACTTACCTTCGATCTCGAGAGTGTGACGCCTGCCCTGGCCTCTGCTTGAACCTTGACATCACCTTTGCCTGCCTCCTTTGTACCACGCTGTTCCTCGGCTGACTGTGTGGCTGAGCCGTTGTTGGGGGGTAGCGACCTGGGGGTCACTCGACGCTACAAGACCAACCTGCCTTGCGGCGGGCTCTGGTGAATATCGGTGGCCTCTTAGACTCCGCTCCCTTGACATGGTACCCGCTACCTGCAACACAGTCACAGCGGATTTACACCTGTTCCGCCACATCCGGTCCGTGACAGTCATTCTCCCAATTATTTTTTAGATACAGTCACATATAGTGCCCCCTGCTGCCAATCAATGAGGGAGTGTGCCCCCTTGACTGGAAGCTGGCAGGGCCTTGGAACGGACAGTGAAAAAATAGCACCCAAGGGTTTGAGTGTGATTGTGATAGCAAAGCTTTTTTTTATCATTTTCTTTGGAGAGCCTTTAAAGAGTGCCTACATCCTTAATACCCCCGCCCCTCCTCTCACCCAACATCATAACACCAGCTAAGCAAGCTGCAGGCTCCACAAGCTAAACCAACAAGGAGCATTTCAAGACTGGGGGACTTGAGGCCAGGATGGAGGTAGACAAGAACTTCTATAGGCCATTAAAATTGCCACTTATATCTAACTTGATCCCCCTTACCTTAATTTTAAAAAACTGTGTAACCTGTATATCAAAACAAACAGGAATTTTTGGGTTCTATACAACCACAGTTTCAGGGGCCTCTGACCTTCGCTCCAGGAACCTATATGTGATGGCTGGGCTCCCTGATTGAACTGGGGCTCTGGCCCCATGCAGCCAGGATTTCCTCAAGCCTAGGCCCAGCCACCATAGTATAAGTTGGGGCTAAGGTGCAATACAGGCTGTGTAAAATCTGCCTCTCTCCACATAACCTACTGTATTTACGATGGATGGGGCCCTAGTTTGAACCAAGCCCAAAGGCGTGCCAGCCTGGTTGTCCTGTTGTCCTGGGGCCAAGATATGGCATATAGGTTTTGGGGTGGGGGATAAGGCAGACTCTATACTGTTGTTCAGTTCTATACATAGAACATAGACAGACTGGTCATTCTACAGCACTGTGCTTAGTCAGACAGCACAAGAAAATGTTTCTTTGTTAAAGGGGCAGTCCAGGCAATTGCAATATTAATGCAGCTCACCTGAAGACTGTCCCATGTGCCTCTCTTCCATTTCCTGCAGCACACTGAGGATGCTGTATCGAGTCTCAAAAATTTGCCCCTTCTTTAATTTTCATTTTTCCAAGATCCTGCAGCAGATGTGGTCACACATCAGCCCCTGCCCCTCAGCACTACCAGCGTGAGTGAGCCCTGTAAAGGCAAACCCTGTGGCTTGCCAGGCTCACTCATGCTGGGAGAACTGAGAGACTGGGTTTGCCATGCAACCCCAGTTAAAGGTGGTCATGGAAAAATAGAATTGAAAGGAGGGACAATCTTTGGGGCCCTGCTACAGCATCTAGAGCACACAGCAGGGAATGAAGAAGAGGCACACAGGAAGGGCTTCGGGCTTTTATTACTGGACCGTCTCTTTAATCAAGCAGTAAAGCACCAATGCTTGAACACTGCCAATCCAAACAACAGAAGGTAAATACAAAATGAGATTTTTGAGGTACAGCCTTTATAGCTGCTCTTTGGATGAACACAGCAAGTACAACACATATCAGCTCCCTAGGCAGTTCTGTAGGGCTTTGCGTGAGAGGAACATTTGTAACCTCTGATACAAGGAGAACATCCAAGTAAAGCTCTGATTACATCTGGAGATCTCATTTCTCAGTATTAGAATCCAACCCCTCTCACTCAGTGTTTTGTAATGGCATCCAAAATGGCAAAAATGTAGACACACTTCATGCCAGCTCCTGGCTAAGATTACGGTCAGCCACTTGTAATGTGGGGAAAGTAAAAGAAAGTGGGTACCTAGCTATAGATGCAATATGATACTATGAATGTCTGCAAGCAGCAACTCTGTATAAGATATGGGCCTTGATTCACTAAGAGTTGAAAAAAAATCTCATGGTAGTAAAAAATTCAATTAATGAGAAAAAGCCTGAGAATTTCACTGTTAGTGAATCACCAGATAGGAAGACAATGAAAGTCAATGCCACTTTTTTACTCCTGAAAAAGGTATTGAACTTTTTACCTTTAGTAAAAAGTGCCATTGACTTTCATTGTCTTCCTATCTGGTGATTCACTAACTAAGTGAAATTCTCAGTATTTTTTTCTCATGAATTGAATTTTTTACTACCATGAGAGTTTTTTTTTCAACTCTGTGAATCAAGGCCATGGTCAGTGTATCCTATGAAATGTATAACAGTCAATACATGTATTGTACAAGCTACTATGTTAACACCGCACATCATAGCTTGGCTGAATCATCTAAACAGAAAACCTAGGACACAGCTGTACTGTATAAGAAAATGGATTTAGATGAAGATTCATGATTTGGTTATTGAGAGTTATGGGAGGAAAACTTCACTCTTTCCAGTTCAGGATGAAAAGAAATTGACCAGTATGTTGTGTTTGAAAAGGAATACATGCTCTATGTGCCTTCATGCCTCAAACAGGGAAGGCATATTCATATGCTATATGGCCAGGTCCAAGGTCCTTATTAGATATATTTTTTGGAATAATTTGAGTCAACCATTTCCTAAAGTGGAGCAATATATATTACTAACACAGTGCAGCATGTTGTTGCACTCGGGCATCTTGATCTGTTATACCCCACTACTCAAAAGTAAAGGAAATGGCAGAATAAGGAAGGTTTACTAATCCCATCCCTACTTTCATGCTGAGAATCCAGGTCATGTGACACCCTAAAGGGTGTAGGCCTACTTAAAAGTTGATCTCTCAACACTGTTCTATGGGGAAAGACAGAAGATATTTGCAGTGAAAACATGGCGTTCTTGGCCTGGTCAAAGGAAGAGTAAAAAAATGACACATTTAAAGGGATAGTCCAATTGATGGCAATAATAAGGAAGCAAACAGCTCACCTGATGCCTGTTCCATGTGCTTCTCATCTCACCTGATGCCTGTCCCATGATCTTCCTAGCTGGTGATTTAGCAACAGTGAAATTCTCAGGCTTTTTCCTCATAAAGTGAATTTTTTTTACTGAATCGGGGGGCCAGTGGTCTAACAATTGTCTGTGCCTAAAATATCACTTAAATATCTAAGACTGGCTAACAGCTTAGATACAATGAAAGGGTTTAATTCATACTCCAATTAGTAGGTAGGAGCAAAATGTAATAAGGCAAGAATGTTCTGTGCGAGGAATATATGGATTCTGACAGTTGAAGAAAACATAAAACTATTTTGGCAAGTAAATAATAATATCAGGAAACCCCCAGTTTTTTGGGGTTTCTTAAACCAGACCTTCATCCTGAATAAAAGCCTATCTTACATGTTTTCCGCATCCTGTGCATACAGATTGCCCACATTAAAAATCATCCTACCTGCAACTACTGCATTTTCTGAGGCTTCCAAGATGGTGGCACATGGAGTCTCAGGCTGCCTGCAAACAGGAAGTGTCTTCTGACTGTGCCACTCTGCATTCTGGGATTTCTGTCCTTTTCCTGACCCCAGCTCTGCTCTGTCTTTGCAAAGAACGGCTATAACCCCCCCCCCCCCCCCCCCGGACTATTCACCCCTCTCCTCTCCTCAGTATGTGATACTTCTGAGGGAAAACGGGGAGCCCGTATCCTTGAGCCCTGAACAGAGTTGCAGCGCAGTGGGGGAAAAGAATAAAAAGTAAGTGGCTAAAAATGTAAAATATATTCATTTTAGATGCTGGGGAATAGTTTTTTAAGCATTTGGGCATTTCAATAAATGATGCTGAAGGTCCGGTTTAAAAATAGCCCAGCTTGTCCAATGCAAAGCAAGCAGGATTTCTGATGTGTCCAGACAAAGCCATGTGCTGCACCACCCAGATTTCCAGGAATCACATAGAAAGACCCTGAATTATAGCAAATTTTATTAACTCCGCTTGCATGAGCCGTGACACTAACAATGAGCCGTGCGAGAAAAGTAAGTGCTAAAGCTAGAGCGTCATTAGAGAGAGTCATACTGGGTTTAATTTTAATTGCTTTGCTCATGGCCTGTGAGCCTTCAAAGACAATGACTGCAGATCTTATATACGCGAAAAATGATAAAAATCCATATAAATATGCTGGATGGCAGGAGGAGGGGTCACTTATACACTCGGCAAAAATATTCAGCCAGGCTTATTTCTTTTTAATTTTAATGAAAGGAAGAGGAAATCAGGGGTGACAGGTTCTGTCATCTCTAAAACACTAAACCTGTGTCCCTTGTATTTTATTCCTACCATGAGAGAATAACCCTCAAGCTTGGTAGGAGTTTAGTTCAGTTCAGGTGTACCCCTCCTCTCAGAGGAGTAGATAGGCTTTCTGGCACCGGGGGCAAAGATCCAAAAGGGCGCCCCCACCTGTGCTCAGGACGCCATTTGGCTCCCCTGACCTGCTCCACCAGGGGCACGTGCCCCCCTCCCCTCCCGCTGTGTTCATATGGATTTTTAATTATTTATGTATTTTTTTAATAATTAATTAATTATATTTTTAATTAATGAATTTGATTTTTAATTAATTAATTAGATTTAATTAAATATATATAGTGCTCTTTAAGAAGCAGGGAGCACATTTTTTAGTCAGATCCTATAATAATACAAGACATATGCCTACTACCTCAATACTAAATCACTGAAAGCTGACCATAATTCCCAGACATCACACCCTCTCTATTCATTGCAATGGAGGGGGCTTAAAAAATACCATTTTGTGATTGCTCACCTGTAAAATGGGTATTACAAGTATGTCACACACCCCGCTTCCGAATATTCATGACACTTGTGAAACTGACCTGTACAGGGCGATCTTGCAGAGATGACATGAAAAAAGGAGCGCCTCCCGGCCCATAAATACCTGGGACCTCCCACCATTCCCCAGTATAAGACAGCAGTAAAGGGACCAGGAAGAGCCAATTATAAACTATACAGCAAAAAAGGTTCACCATATAAAGGATCCCAGAAAACCAAAAAGGGCGGGGTGAAGCGGGGTGTGTGACATACTTGTAATACCCATTTTACAGGTGAGTAATCACAAAATGGTATTATTCCCAGTATGTCACACACCCCGCTTCCGAATATTCATGACACTTGGGACATCCAATATCAGTGTCCATAATGGGTGGGGATCCCAACAAGGCAATAATTGCACAACTTAAACGACTGAAGTTTGCAGAACTTTGCGGCCAAAAACAGCATCCGCTGAGGCCCGCACTTCAACCTTATAAAACTTAGAAAAAGTATGAACGGAAGACCAAGTAGCAGCCTTGCAAACTTGTTCAACAGAAGCCTGGTGCTGAAAAGCCCAAGACGCTCCAACAGCACGAGTAGAATGAGCAGTAACACGAAAAGGGGGAACCTTCCCCTTGGATGAATAGGCCCCAACAATGGCCTGACGTATCCACTTACTAATGGAAGACTTGGCGGGAGCCAAACCTTTCCTAGGCCTGGAGGGCACCACGAAAAAAGCGTCACTCTTACGAAAAAAAGAAGTAGTCACCAAATAGTACTTCACACAGCGAACCACATCCAAGGAATGCAAGACCTTGTCATTGCTAGGCTTAGGACACAAGGAAGGGAGAACTACATCCTGATTGGAAGGCAGGAACCACTTTAGGAAGGAAATCTGGCTTGAAGCGAAAAACAACCTTGTCCTAATGCCTGACAGGCAAGGGGCCTGAATGGACAAAGCCGCCAACTCTGAGACACGCTGAATTGAGATGATAGCAACCAAAAAGGCAACCTTCTGAGTGAGCATAGAAAGAGCAATATCCTGCAACGGCTCGAAAGGAGGACCCTGAAGAGCAGAAAGAACCAAATTTAAATCCCAAACTGGGAGCAGAGGTTTCCTAGGCGGCCGCACATGCGTAACCCCCTGGAAAAAAGTCTTAACCAGAGGATGAAGAGCAAAAGACCTTTGAAAGAAAACCGCCAGGGCAGAGGCCTGCCCTTTCAATGTACTAAGCTGGAACCCCAAATCCAGACCGTGTTGTAGAAACTCCAAAACCCTAGGAATAGAAAACACCCTGCAAGGCAAGGCCCTAGCCTCACACCAGTCAATATAAGACCGCCAAGTCCTATAGTAGATGTTAGAGGAAGACCTCTTCCTAGCCCTAACAAGAGTCTGAACCACCGCATCACGCCGTCAAAAGCCAGCGTTGGTAAATTGGGGCAGCGTAGCTGACCCTGGGTGACAAGATCCGGAAGTAGAGGCAGATAAAATTGATCTACTGCCAGCCGCACAACGTCTGTGAACCACACTCGTCTTGGCCACCTTGGAGCCACCAGAATTGCTGGTGCCCCTTCTTGAGCCAGCTTGCGCACCACCTTGCCCACCATGGAGAAGGGGGGAAATAGGTACAGAAACCCCAGGTCCCCCCAGGCCAGAGACATGGCATCCACTGCCAGGGCCAGAGGATCCTGAGACAGAGACACAAAGGCAGGAAGCTTGTGATTGTGATGAGAGGCAAAAAGATCCACCTCCGGAGTCCCCCACTTGAGACAAAGGGACCGGAATACCTTGTGATTGAGGGACCATTCCCCTCGTCGAGAGGAGCTCCTGCTCAGGGAGTCCGCCTCCGTGTTCTCCACTCCCGGGATGTAAACAGCTGAGTATGGGACATTGCTCTCCGCCCAGACAAGAATCAGAGACACTTCCCTGAGAGCACTCCTGCTGCGAGTCCCTCCTTGGTGATTGATGTAAGCGACCGCCGTCCGATTGTCCGACCGGACCTGAACCGGCAATCTCCGCAAGAGAAGAGTCAAGCGAGACAGAACCAACCAAATGGCCCGCAGTTCCAAGACGTTGATGGGAGTGTGAGCCTCCTGAGGCCACCATAAGCCCTGGAACTGATGTCCCCTCCAGAAGCAACAGGCTGGCGTCCATGGTGACCGTTTCCCAACAAGGGGCCAGAAAGGATCTGATCTTCAACAGATTGCTCGACACTAGCCACCACTGAAGGGACTGCTGAACCAGGGGAGACAACAGACAAGACCGATCTAATGACAGGGGACACCTGTCCCAAGTCGCCAGAAGATGGAGCTGAAGCGTCCTCATGTGAAACTGGGCAAAAGGGACTGCCTGGAAGGAAGCCACCATTAATCCAACCAGTCTCATCCCTAGCCGGATAGACAGACGAGGGTTGGATAGAAGAAACCGAATCAAATCTTGAATCAGATGAATCTTGGGCTGAGGAAGGAAAACCCTGGCCTGAAAAGTATCCAGAATCATGCCCAGAAACAAAATCTCCCTGGACGGGGAGATGAAGGACTTGGGATAGTTGATCACCCAGCCGAAACTCTCCAGCGTGGATACCACAACTCTGGTGTCTAGCTCCGCTTGGCTGAGGGAGGAAGCCGTAACGAGAAGGTCGTCCAGATATAGTACAATGCGAATGCCCTGGACTCTGAGGAGGGCCATCACCCCCGCCAGTACCTTGGTGAACACCCTTGGAGCCGGGGTAAGCCCGAATGGAAGGGCCACAAACTGAAAATGCTGATCTTCCACAACGAACCTGAGGAATCTCTGATGTGCCGGGAAGATTGGTACATACAGATAAGCACCCTTGATGTCTATGGACGTCATGAAGTCCCCCTGAAGAAGTGAACCGACGGCTGAACGCAAGGTTTCCATGCGAAACTTCCTGAAGCGGATAAACCTTGATTGAGGAGCTTCAGATCCAAAATGGGTCGAACGGAGCCGTCCTTCTTGGGCACTGTGAATAGATTGTAATAGAAGCCCAAGCCCCTTTCCGTGGAAGGCACTGGGCAAATGACAGCCATGTCCAGCAGATTCCTTACTGCCGCCCGGAGTCCCTGTGCGGCCAGTGGATCCGAAGGCACCCAAGACCTGAAAAATCTGGGAGGAGGCCGGATCTCGAATTCCAGCTTGTAACCGGAAGACACCACTTCCAGAATCCATTTGTCTGAGACCTCCCGGTCCCAGACCTGGAAGAAGTGCCGCAGCCGTCCCCCCACCCCCAAGGGTGAGGGCGCCCCCTCATTGCTGAGCTGACTTGGCAGCGGGCTTGAGCCTGAAACCCTAGTTGTGATCTGGAAGGGCACGTCCTCTGCCTCTATTCCAGGAATCACCTCTGTGGGTAGAGAAGGCCAAAACTCTGCCAGTTCTGGCACCACAAAAGGAAGGGTTAAAGGAGGCCGCCCCCCGAACAGGACGACGTTGCTTCTTACGCCGAGGTAACTTCCCTCCTTTCGTGATAGAATCTTATTTTTCTCCAAAAAGCCGCAACCCCACGAAGGGAAGAGCTGCAAGCAACTTTTTGGCCACGAAATCAGCCGCCCACTGGCGCAACCACACCGACCGCCGAATAGCCATGAGCAAGACCGAGGTTCTACTATACATAACCATGGCATCATCCAGGGCGGCTAGTACAAAAGACATGAACAACTCACACCGCTTAAGGGCGGCGAACTCAACACTGGCCGGGTCAAGCCTTGAAGTACTCAACAGGTCCCTAACAACAGACCTGGTAGCCACCGCCGTAAGGGCCGAAGCACCAGCAGGCCGCAAGGCCGAACCAACACTAGCAAAAGCGTGGCAAGCCATCTGATCAATGCGTTTGTCCTCACCATCTTTGAGAGTGGTGGAGTCAGGAGAATGCAAAATAGAAGAATTAGATAACCCAAGCACCGGGGCATCAACCTCGGGAGGGGACGACCAACGTTTTACCGCGTCCACCGGAAAGGGATATTTCTTATCCCAACCCTGCGGAATACCTGGAAGCCGAGTAGGCCTCTCCCATTCCTTAAGAATAATGTCATCAAAATGCTTTTGATTCGGGAATTCCAGGCGCGGTTAAGAAGTCCCAAAGAACTCCCCCTTCTGCAGAGGAGCCTCCTCTGGGGGAGAGATTGCCAGAACCTCAAAAAGGTGAGCCAGGACCTTCGGGGTATCCACAGCATTCCTCTGCCCCTGCTCAGTATCAGCACCAACAAATTGCTGATCGTCAGAACCATCAGATTCCCCCTCTTCCAGCGGGGAATAAGACCAGTCAAGTAAATCATAATCATCAAACTCAAAAGCCGGCACGGCTGGAGACAATTGTTTTCTCTTAGCCGAGGCCTTTCTGGCCACAGAGCTAGAAATAAATTTCTCAATATTAGCCAATCTGGCACACACATCAGATTGCGACTCCCAGCCTGTGACAACATCACTAGGGGTACGGATAAGGCAGGGTGGGGTAGGGGAAGAGGCCAGGGCCACGGACCCAGACGCCTGGGCCCCCGACTGCTGCGTTATGGCCTGCTGAGCACAAGGTATGCAAACAAGTACATTATCCCCCGCAAGGGATACCCCACAACCCACACACTGCCGGGATTTCCCCGAGGGGAGCCCAAGCCTGGTATCCCGAGAAGCCTCCATATGGTGATTTTTAAGGTAGTCGCAATGACCAGAGGGAATTACGCTGATAAGCAACCCGGGATGCCCCTTTAAGTCCAAAGTGGGAGGATTTTATATTCTCTTCTTTTTTTTTTTTTTTTTTTTATATATATATATATTTTAGGAACCCCAATTTAAAATTTCAAGGGACCCTAGGATCAGGAGAACCTCCTTCTTAACAAAACAAAGGGACATAAGAACAGGGGTACATAAGTACCAAACATACACACCCCAACATCTAGCAATATGCCAAAAATAACACACATCTTAAATGCAACAGAGTAACGACTTAGCCAGGCCTAATAGCGCAGACTAGTAGGGCAGCACAGCTCAAGGATCTAAGTTACTCACGACCAAAAGTGGTAAATGGCGACCATCAGCCCTCACAGCAGCGAGGGAAGTGAAAGAGAGACAAGGAAACAGAGGGGCGGGCCAGCGCGAGTATGCGCCGCGCCTGGCCCCGCCCCCTCATGAAGGACTCGGCCCCAGCCAGAACCCAAGCTCCACAGTGGAGCCAATCATTGAGGGAGGCGGACTGCGACACAGCGCGCCCGGCCCCGCCCCCTCCTCAACCGCACCTGAGGAGAGACAGCTCCCTGACTCCAGCTGCAAAGCAACGGCCGCGCCGCCCAAAAATCAAGACAACGTGCCAACAAACAAACACACACTTTTTCCCCCAACTAAAAATCCATGGGAGAAAAGCCCCCCCCCCCCCCCCCCCAAGGGGCACAGAGGGACACGGAAGGGGGGAGAACCCACACCAATAGGTGCAAGGACAAGATGGACGGGGCATCCCAAGCCGGGATCACCAACCCGGACGCCGCCTACCCCTTTGTATGAGTTTTCACGGGGGAGCTAGCTCCCATATACACCACAAGGTGCAGCCTACCATTGCCTGGACCTTCAGCCTAGGCTGGGAGGCATACTGCTATAGCTTAAATTAAAAAAGGTCCAGGCAGCAATAGAAACAAAAGGCCGGGGGGTTACCCCGGCTACCTGCAAGGAGGAGATTCTGACTTGCTCGCCGATTGCAGACACGAAAGACTGGGGAATGGTGGGAGGTCCCAGGTATTTATGGGCCGGGAGGGGCTCCTTTTTTCATGTCAGCTCTGCAAGATTGCCCTCTACAGGTCAGTTTCCCAAGTGTCATGAATATTCGGAAGCGGGGTGTGTGACATACTGGGAATATACCTGGCTCAGCCTATCCATTGCAGTGAATAGAGGGGGCGTGCCTGCATCTATTTAAAGGGTGACAGGAGGGTGCAAATGTGCTTGATAATTGGGACTGGTGGTACGTGGACTACAATCAGGTAAGAGTCAGAGTGCCGGAATAGGAGAGGCCATCTGCGGGGAACAAAAGCTGAGTATAGAGGGTTTTTTTGGGGGGGTTGCCTGTACAATGACTTTATTTCAGCACCTGGTTCAAAAAGTTCTCTTTTTTGGGCAGTGAAATGTGCCATTCACTTTCATCACATTCACTGGGTGTAAAAAGAGCACTTCTAATATATTACAAATATAGCTGAATCAACCCTACGGTCAATATATAAGCATAGCTTGTAACTGGTATTGGATTTAAAGTGGAACAAAACTCAGCATAGAAAGCCCTGGAATCTAAAAGATTCCATAGCTGTCCGCTGGCCTTTCCCTGGAACAACCCATATCTGGATGCCTCGCTATGTGAGCCTCCCCAGGGGTGCCGCAAAACTCACCTGCTTCCTGGATCCCTCGCCGTTGTAAAAATCAGACGGCCAATTGCCGCAAATAGAGATGTTTGCCAAAAATGTAATATGCATGGCAAATGACGATCTGGGAGTTTCACACAGTGGGCATCCCAAATTGGGAGCCAAGGACTAAAACCTAGGACAGTCAAAATCCTGGGTTTTGTTCCACTTTAAATGCCAACTCCGTCAAAAATGATTTTATGATGCCACACAAGGGTTAATGTAGTCACAGGCGCAGGCGCAGAACAGCATAGGGCCAATGCAGCAAAAAATATCTGACACAATTCACACCCCTTCTTCCCACAAGGCAGATTGCAGCTAGATTTGCTGTCACCATATGAAACACTGTACACATGTAATGTGGGATTCGGCCAGTGTGCCATCATTTGTCTTTGTAACACAGCAGTTGTACAAAGCTGGAGATCCTAGTGTGGAGATCTCACCACTGTCGTCACATTGTCAGCCAACACGCTGGGAGGACATTTATCAAGCAAGACTGTTGCCTAAATTAGTCGCATATCTAGGGCAAATCTCTCTGCTTCTTGCTTGGCTTGTCCTTGTGACCCCTTCAATCCTTTAAAGTCATCTGCAGCTGATCTGTAAGCAAATGCCAAACAGTTCTGTCCCTGATTGTGATAAATTTGACCCTTACATAATTGCACAATAGGTATTGGTCAGAATATTCTTCACATGTTACTTCTGCCCTACAGGGGAGGGGTGGAGGATTTTGAAGGCTATGCTATAAGAAATCTCATGTCTCCTCCTCAACCCTGCTTGCTGCCTACCAGTGTTAAAGAGGAGCAACCACCAGCCTAGAGTCTAGAGGCTGCTGGTGTTACTCTTTGCTCTCCACTGTTTGAAACTACCCTGGTTTACAAGCTGTTTACAACCCCCTGCTTCTCTCCCAGTTCCAACGGAATGTCTGGCATGGGTATGTATGCTCACCACTCCCGATCTATGTAGTTCATTAATAGGCATGGAACAGAACACTTATTGGAGGAGTGCCTGCACATGCACTGTGGGATTGTGGGAAAAGTAGGCAGACCCAACAAGCAATGGACTTTTAGGAAAAACCCAGGATAGTAGAAATCTCAGGCCATGCTCCTCTTTAATCTACTACTATAAAAGTCATGGATAATGCTACACCTTAAAGTGGACCAATCACTGCCCGGTAGGCCCTGGAGACTAAAAGACTAGGTCCTCCTTACCTTACCGCTGGTTCCTCGCCCCGATTGCAGGCCGCATCGCCACCATCCCAGCAGCAGTGCACACTCCCTTGCCCAGCCATTCAGATAGGCTTGGGGCTGGGGAGCGCACACTCCACAGGTAAATCGGGCATGTGGCTGCTGCCGCACCCTATTTCAAGTGCTCAGGCAGAAACAACTTTTTGCCATGCATTAGAGATGGGGGGAATGTCGAAAAACCAAGAGAGTGGAGGATAGATAGGAAAGAAATTAAGAAATAGAGAAGGAAAAAAAGAACAAAAGAAAGAAAAAAAAGAGCAAAGGGAAGGGAGAGAGAGAAGGAATGGGAGCGAGAGAGAAAAAGAGAGAGAGAGGGGAAGAAAGGGGGAGAGAGAGAGAGAGAGAGGAAAGGAAACAGAAATAAAGAAAAAAGAGAGAGAGAAACTGAGAATTAAAGAAAAAGAAAGCAAGAGTAAGAAAGAGAGAAAGAAAGAAAAATTACAGAAAGAGAGAGGGAGTAAGAATGAAAGGAAGGACACAAGCAACGAAGCGTGAAGAAGCTGAAAATAGAGAGAGAAACAGGAGGAAAATGACAAGAGAAAGATGGGGGATGCGGAAACGACCTCAAAAAGAAGGGGGATACGGAAAGAGAGGAAGATGGAGAGACTATGAAATAAAACATGGAAAAGAAATGTGTAAAGAAGAAAGTGAGAGATGAAGGTATTTTTAAAAAAAGAGAGGCCAGCTGGTCCAGTAGAGATCTTCTGGCGCCCCATTACAGAGAGGTTGAGATGGCGCTCTGTGCCACTGCACGCCTCGCACACCCCAAAGGACGCCCATGTCCAGTTGCAATCAAAACTAATTAAAATACTCTGAATGATTGTTCAAAATGGGATTTAAATAAATGTTTATGTCTAGTGTACAAACTGATTAAAAATCAAAAGGTTTATGGGCCATACATGTGGCACTACAACTATTTAAACCTACCTACCTCCCCAGCCTCTATCCTGCAAGCAATCCCAGTACAGAGACTCTAATCCAGAAACCTCCATAATATTTTAAATGAGCTTATCACTAGTGTTCCTGACATGGTTTAAAGTTAAATTCAATTAGAATTTTACTTATTGCTGATGGGTAAATCAGAACAGAAAAAAATAAATATGTTGTTTAAAATACACTTGATTAGAACAAAGGCATATTCGAGCAGCACTAGGAATCGCTGTCCAAAGGTGATTCTATTTAAACAACTATGGACACCTCTTAAAGTGGAAGTCCAGTTATTAAGGAACCCCCCCCCCCCCCCCACAAACTAGAAAAAACTCCTTACCTCGCACTAGATCCAGAACCGTTTCCCCAGCTATGTAAGAGCTTGGTGCAGCCATCTTCAAGAGGCTGCACAGAGTGGCATCCCCTGCTTGAATGGGCATGCATCAGCCAGTTTTGATGGAATTTTGAAAGTGTATATTGTATCTAACAGATATTTTTTTTCTTTTTTTTTATATGGAAATATGCAATATGGCAACGTACACCAAGAAGAGAGTGTACACCAAGAAGAGAGTGTACACACTGTACACCAAGAAGTGACAGAACTTCTGCTACAGCCACTGCTAAGGTGAGGGGGCTCACTCAACCTTACGTGTGTTCTGTGTGTACAGAACTCACATCACTCTTATTGGTTTACAGACTTGGTGTAAGTCTGCCAGTGGACAGATTGCAGGTAGTGCTTTCATAAGACACATATTTTCTAACAGGAAAAATGTAAATAATACTGGATCAGCTCAGCACCTGGAGGACATCATTTGGCACATAAAAATATACACTTTTAAAAATTCTATTGAAAGTAGACATTCCCTTTAAACCGGACCAACAGCCTGGCACAGTTGGGAAAGAAAGGTTGCGGCCATTTTGGAGCTTCCTCTCCCAGCATCTCAGCCATGCTGCTGCCTGGATTTAATTGACATAACTGACAATGCACAATAAATGGAAGCCCAGCAGCACTTCCTGTTTGCAGGCGGCCTGCAAATTCATAAGCAGCCATCTTGTTTTTAAAGTTTACCACAGCTAGAGTTGGAAAAGGCTAAATGATTTTTTAGGAGCTGCAATGTAAATTAAGATAAGGGAAGATTAAAAATCAAAAAAGAAAAAGCTGGAACAAGAGAATATAATAAAAAAAGGTAAACATTTGAAAATCTGAACAAGGTAGATTGGGGATAAGTTACCTGGGGTCTACATGCTTACATTTATTATTCCTGTAAGAAGTGCCCATCCTGACTTTTTGTCCCCCCTCAGCCCTTCTGTCCCAATCTGGTAGTATATAACATATATGGTCCTGACAGCACACCCTGCGCAACAGTCACAGTGACCGGCTAGGCCCGCTTCTTTCTCTGCAATGGAAGGGACGTGCCAGGCCTCAGCAATCCACTCAGCTATCTATTGAATGATCACTGCATATCCTCTTGGAATGGCATATTTAATTTTGCTAATGTCTACACAGCAATAAATAGTTCCCCTATACATGTATGGAACCTTATACATTTAATGTCTAATACTATGGTGTTTGGCCATATCTTTCAGTCAGTAATTTTTGTTCAATTTTTGTTCAACTTAGCAACTTGATAAAATATATTATATTTAGCTAGAGATTATGGGGGCATTTAAAACACATTTTAAACCATGTTAGGGATTAACTTGAAGGCTAAATTGTCATTAACAAGAACAATAAACCAAAAATAGTACCCAGACAAGAATGTGTATGTTAAGAGTTCATCTCATCGACACATCTCGGATCGGTTCCTGTTCATGTGAAAGGACAATGAGGTGTTTTCCGAGATTGAAAAGAATACTGAGTAATATCAGTGTCTCATTTAAGAGAGTGTGGCAAGATGCATTGTGACAGGACGCTGATACTGTGTCTCTGCATTGCCCATCTTTGAGATAAGACGCTTCCTGTGATTGATTCAGTTTCTTGGGAAGGTGAATCTGCCAGCAAAGACATTACTCAAAGTTTGAATGACTAATTCATGGCTTGTAGTAGAGCAAGTGTAATAGAAATTAAATCAGTCCTATTAAAGAACCTTTATAAACTGCTGCTTATAATGCTGCAGAAAAAATAATTGTTAAAGAGTTGTATCATAAAATTGCCTACTATTAAAAATCCATATAAATGTGTTAAATAGTGAAAGGGGGGTTCACTTATACACCCCCAACTGAAAGCAAATCATCCCAAGCTTGTAGTTTTCTTCTGGTAGGACTAAAATCCAGGGGTGAAAGGTTTTTGGGCATACCATTCCACTTTAACATGGGTGATGTGTTGCATTACAAGGCCTGTCTTCTGAACCAGCTTGTGGGGAGCAGTAGTATTAACCAGTCTTCTCTCTGCTCAAAGGATTGCATGATGGGTAAAATCATCTACATACCTAAGTGGTTATTGCACTAGCTCCAGAGACAGGCGATTAGAACTAAGCAGTCCTCCCCTATGAAAGTGTTCAAAGTCTGAGGAACGCATGGCTGACAGAGGTGACTCTGGATAACCTGTGGCACTTTTCCTTTCATCGTGCACCGAAATCTGTATACTTACTGAGAGTGGAGATCCAGCGATTCCATCTCCCAGCAGCACAGCCTCTTTGGTGGCATCCTGGGGGCCTTGTTTCCACACCTACACGCCTACCCTATTCATTGCAATGGGGGGGGGGGGGTGCCAAGGCATGAAACTAGCCTGATGGAAGCACTGGAAGACGGATTCACTGGTTCACCAGTATTGTTAAGTGAGAAGATGGCAGCACTGCAATGAACAGCTGCGGGGGATAAAAGGGGAGTATAGGCTTATTTTGTTTTATGCCTGGACAGGGACCTTAAAACGGAGCAACAGCCTGGCAGAGTTGGAAAAGAAAGGTAGCATCCATTTTGGAGCTTCCTCTCTCAGTATTTCAGCCATGCTGTTTCGATTCAACCAACATAACTGACAAATCATAGTAACAGGAAAACCAGAAGCACTTCCTGTGTCCATCTATGAACCTCCATTTTGTTTTTAAGATTTACCACAGCAGGCAAAATATTTTTTATGTGCAGCAAAATTAGCCTGGGGAGGGGGCTGTTGGTCTGCTTTAAGCTTTATTTTAAGCTATATGATTTGCACAACAACCCCCAGCATGCCTATCACTTTGCAAGAAATGCATGAACAGAATGACGGAATCTGAATCCTAATTGTACAACATACTACCTTCTAATAGGTCACTTGTGATGCTGTGATTGTCGTTTTTAAAAGGGACAGTCCAGGCCAAACAAGGAAAATACATACACACATTTGATCCCTTGCAGTGCTTCTGTATTAGCCCATTGGTATACAATATACCGAGATCAAGTCCTGCTAGGGTGGGAGGAGGGTGGAAGCAGCAATCCTGTCCCGCTCAGCTGAGCTAATAGGGGGACGGGATGAAAAAGAGAATGTCATTTGCTGAACCTGTAAACCCTGATATTTTGGCCATTTCTGTTACAATTTAAAATTGGAAAACAATTTAGGACAGTGCCAAACGTAGCCCGGCGCAATGGTGTAACAATTATCTTTTCTGCAGTATCTTTAACCTTCTCTTGCACTGGGAAGATCTTCCTTCCTATCCTGTTTCTGCTCTATTTCTTATTTTGCCAGAGCTGGAATGGTAAATCTTTTAGTCCTCTACCTACCTGCCTATCTATTATATCCCTGCAGCCTCCCTTCCACAACAAATGTCTACTATGCATGTAATGTACTTACCTGGCTATAAACATCTGGATATAAGCTAAAGGTGCAAATATGTGACATTGTGTGTTTTACACTTACACAATATACATTATGGGGTCGATTCAGATTAGGCGAGAATTCTTATTCCTTTTTAGGGAGAGAAATCTGCATTTACTTTCATTGTCTACTGGCTGACATTTTTTTACCTGGCTCTGAATCAGCCCCAAAGTAGACAATGAAAGTCAATAGCTAATGCATGCATATTAACCCCTTTATCATAAACTATGTACACATACCTCCCAAGTGTCCCTGACTTGGAGGCGCTGTCTCTCATTTGAGTCCATGTCCCTGTGTCCCTTGTTGTTCTTCTCTGTCCTTCTTTGGGGTTAATATGCAGACCTTCACAATCAAAGGCTTCTTTTGCCTATTCAATGTGTTTATATTGTTGTTACATCCTATCTTAAGGGGGGCGTGGCTTAATTTAACTATTGTCCCTCTTCCCCACCCTGAAAAGTTGGAAGGTACGTTTACAGACAAATCTATGTTATCACAACAATATATGTTTTTGTAGCAGTAGGACAAGACATGAATGCTGGTGAGGCCATAAAGGTAGGTAAAAGGTTTCCCAAGTCGCTTTGGATGCAAAGCTGTTAGAAGTTACCTAATAAAAGATTAATTTAAAGTGGTCCCATCAGGCTTTCATAGTGTAAATTGATAGTGTAGTGGAGTCTATGAACATACTGGGATGATTTTTCCTCCATGGGTAAGGTGGGGAGAAGTTAAGCGTTTTAGGGATTCCATGCACTCCCAAGGTGCATGTTTTTATTATGATGCAAGCTAGAAACCCCATCAGACCTGTATCTGCAACGCAAACTGAATCCATACACGCAGCCTGTCTTGTTCCCTGCCTATACCAGCAATCCTGAGAAGTTCAAACCCTTGCCCCAACCTGGTTTTAGCAGAAGAATTTGCTGACCATGCTGCAGCAGACTGTTAGAGGCCTGCTGACTATACTAAGCTTGAAGTGTTCAATCTGGAAGTCAAACTCTGACCCTAAATCTAACCTGAGGATGTACTGTAACCTAACCCAACCTGCAGAAACACTAGCAACCACCATTTTTCTTTTACTGCAGTAAAAATAGATAAGCATGTATAATTAAAAAATAGCAGGGGAAAGGGTAGTGGTTTAAATTCATTTTTCTTTATAAAAAGTGGTTGTAACCAAACTGTACAGGGGGGCATGCCAATTGCCATTGCCAACCCACACATACCCTCCGAAAAACCCTGACTGCTGTTACCTGCTCCTCATTCTCTCTACAAAATAGGGCCCCTTGATTGGCTGCTGTTGGTCACGTGGTCCACAGCGTAAAGTGAATATGTCACAGGAAAGGGGCAAGGTGTCATAGGCTTCTGTGCATGCAGCACATTGTAGGCCCCTACTGCAATCAATAGTTGCTACATAATTAAAGCACGCCTATACTCAGAAAGAAAGTTTATGTCACCTTCCATCCCCAGCCATTGCCCCAAAACAGCCTGTGTTTCTTTTTTACCTCAGCCTTTGCCCAGTATCCATAAAATACCAGGAAAAAGTAACATGAAGTAGTATTTTGGTGAATAGCCTGCATATGCTAATTTATTCAGTTACAACCAAACTTTGACATAATGGCAGTTAGGTTGAAGTGCTAGGGATGGGGCTGCTTAGCCAGGGAGCAATATGGCCGACTTCATCCAGTTTGTGTTGTTATGAATATTGGGCAAAGGCTGAGGTAAAAAAAGAAACACAGAACACAGGCTGTTTGGGGCACTCGGCTGGGGATAGGTGACTAAATATACTTCCATCGGAGTATAGGTGCACTTTAACTGTAAATTAGGTATATAAATTTTCTGTCAGGTTATCAAATTTATTGACAGGGGTACTATAGCCTGTGGGCCAAAAACATATCCTATACTCATCTTTCGCTTAAGCCAGCCTAGTCAGTGGCTGAGCAGATGTCTTCCTCTTCTGCTGCCGGTAATCTTTGGCAGCACTTGCTGATCAGTCATGTTAAGTACCCATACATACCTCCCAAGTGTCTCTGATTTGGAGGTACTGTCCCTCTTTTGAGTCCATGTCCCTCTGTCCCTCATTGTTCTCATGTGTCCCTCTTTGAGGCGTAACATGCAGATCTGCATCAATAAATGATTCATTTGCCTATTTAAAGTGTTATATTGTTTTAACTGTTACAACCTATCCATCCCTCAATGAGGGAGTGTGGCCTAGTTTAACAAATGTCCCTCTTTCTCATCCTGAAAAGTTGGTAGGTATGCTCATAGCTAATCATTGCCAGGAAATGAGTGTTTGCAACAACAGAAGAAGAAATCATCTTCAGCTACCAGCTAAGATTAGCTGACCTGGAGTAAGGCGAGTAGTGACTGCTATAGAATGTAAAGGGACAGTCAAGCCAATGGCAATAATAAGGCAGCAAGGAGGTCACCTAAAAATCTGTCCCATGTGCCTCTCCTGCACTTCCTTCAGTGCAAGATAGAAGCTGTAGCAGGGCTCCAAATATGGCCACACAAGGCCAGCAAGCGCTAAGAGAAAGGGGTGACCATGGGACCAAATCTGTAGCATGGTCGTGGAAAATGGAAAAGAGAGGAGGGACAAACACTGCAGCCCTGCTACAGCATCTACAATGGGCTGCAGGAAATGGAGGAGAGGCACATGGGACAGTCTACAGGTGAGCTCTTTCCTGCCTTATTATTGCCATTGCAGCAACTGCCAGTAAAAGTTATAGAAAATAAATATTAAATGACCTAAAGAGATAACCTAGACGTGCCACAGGCCCACGGCTGCTATTTCACTTTTTGTAATAAAAAATATTTTAAGCGGTTACTCTTTCCCTCATCTTTTTAGTACAGTTAACTGAGAGCCTTCCTACATGTCCTGAAAGCTCTAGCACTACACTTGCTGGGAAGCTAGAGGTAAATGTGAAATATTTACACATTTTATTCATACAATAGATACCTGTTTGAGGCTGCGTTCACACTTAGTGCTTTACGCCGCATGCATTAATAGTACGTGTTATGGTGTGTCATAATTGTAGGAATAAATCAAGGCAACTGGACTTGCTGATTCTAATTTGTTAAGATAGTTCATAGTCATCCGACTGGCTTTCGCAATTCAGAAATCTAGTGAAAGTAAAACATTAAGTTTAGATTCCTTGATTCATTCCTACAGATACAGCTAAATTGACCATTTGAGGCCCTCACAGGTGGACATGGACCAGTTTACAAGGTGATTTATGTGATGGGGTGTGGTTTAGGGGTGTGGCTTATTTATGGGCTTTTGAGGAACAACTATCCGCTGCATTCTATGCGTGTAAGCAGGAGTAGTGCCACCCAAGTCACATTCTCAAGGCACAACGCTGGTTTGTAAAGGATGTTGGTGACTGACTGAACACTCAGCCAGTGCAATATAATATATTGCCTTTCAGCCAGTGACCTGAAGCTCAACTGACGAGATGTCCTGGATTTGGTGAGACAGTCTTCCCCATGTTTGCACATGATGACATTTAAGCATCCCCAAAGGTTTTCGTGGGGACAGTGGGACAAATGCCTCAAAAGTGGTATCGTGGCACAGAAAGTGGGACGTCTGGTCAGTTTAGATATGGCTCACCATAACACTATAAAAGCAATCCAACACCAATTTCATACGAAATAGTTGTTGATTGCAGCCCAGTGTAGCGTGGTGAGGGCATCCTGATTCGAATACCCCATTTTT
This sequence comes from Gastrophryne carolinensis, assembly GCA_027917425.1. Taxonomy (NCBI): domain Eukaryota; kingdom Metazoa; phylum Chordata; class Amphibia; order Anura; family Microhylidae; genus Gastrophryne; species Gastrophryne carolinensis. The sequence continues at coordinate 114,272,728 of CM051244.1, read as the reverse complement.
TCATACTTGCTCCTTACTCCCTCTGTGAAACTAGGCTCAAGTTTGGCCTCTAGCTAAGAGAAAACTGATATTGCAAAGGGTGTATGCACGGAGGGCTATTGTATCAGCATTAGGGATGGCCCCTCCCCATGCTGCGATTTAGTATAAAATGGGTGTTGATCGCATTCAAAAAGACTAAAACAGATGATAAAACAACAGGTTCCATTGCCTTGAATTCATTTTACAGATATGACCTGGATAAACGAGAGCCTTCCCAGATGAGGTACAGCTTTTTATTTATACAATCTCCATGGTTAAGTGCATATGATACCTTTGGAATTAGGCTCAGTAAACTCAAAGCCCTGCATGCTAAAGTTTTTAGTGGTGTTCCAAAGAGTACTGGATCATGTCACAAAGATAATGGGGACCATTAATTAGTGGCCCCCCAAACCCCGTGCACTTTCCTTTTCCTTCCAAGCTGCAGCTCATAGCCATGAACAAACCATTTATAGTACAGAATCAAAACCTTTTTTTCCTTTCATTTTTAATTAACAAAAATCATCTTACATTGTAAATGAATCATAGATGTCCACCCTCGTAAAAAATAGAGGCATGCAGTATATCTTTATTGCCAATGCTGCACCGCCAGTTACCTACGTGCCACTGTGCAGTGTGGACTAAGGTTTCAGGCTGGGGGTGGGCATCCCTAGCTACCTGCTCTATTGAAGCAGTGGTACACCAGCAATGCTCCTAGGCATTACATAAAGAATATGTAATATACGCTGGTTAAATTCATGCATAAATGCATAGAGTAAGTCTTATCCTACCTTCGTAATCAAACATATACTGAAAAAATATTCTGTTACAATAGTAAAGGTTGCGCAACAAGGTCTTATTTTTAATTTGGCAGTTCTGCGGCACCTGATGTTATGAATGAATTCAGCTGAATAAAACCAAATACAATTATTAGGGCTTCTGGCACAAGGAGGACTACTATTACAAAAGGCATGATTGCAAGCTATGTTCTTATCAGAAGAGATGATTGCAGTATATAACTCTCACACATACCAGCCTGTCCTATACTTGCAATCCCCCCCTCCCCCCATTGCTCAAGCATGATAGGCTTGCTATTGCATCGGTTCATTCCGGCTCATTTATTACGACAATACACTGGCCAGAAAACTAAAGCTGGGAATTTGCAGGTACTGGGAATGGCTATCCTTCTGTATTATATTTAAACCCTAAAGCTTGCAGATCATGTAAGAAAGGATTTGTGGTTTGAAGATCATACACTTGACAGTGATAGATGTCAACAGACAGGATCTGCAGTAACAAGAGCCATGTGCCGACATACTGTATAACACAGGAGCTGCTGGGAGAGGAGGAGGATTTTGCCTGTATTTCACACACTTCATAATAGGGAATAAATGATTAAGGGACCTTCCCCCTTTTTGAGACGAGTAAGAGACCTGAATGTGAAGACTGGAGAGGAGCTGATTTTCATTACATTGGGGAGGTAACAATGCCGTGCTGTGACACGCTGCGCGTGCTTTGTGAGCATGGGAAAGCTCTCTGCAGAGCCGCAAACAAATCTTGCTGCAGAAGCCGCTACGTTGGAGCTCCACAGAAATGAGCAGATCAAGATCACTCATTACAAATCTGACTGCCGTGACTAATTATCATGCCTGATTATTACAAACAGACGTGTAGTTGAAGAAGGCAGCATGCACACTGGGGCCCATCAGGTCATGGGGCCCAGTCATGATTGATAATTTGCTCACATCACATTAGATATGCAAATAAAGTGGTATTTGTAGCTTCTGTTTAACCTTCCAGTGTGTCAATTAGGACCGTAAAGGTTGAATTTGCCCATTAATTGCCATCTCAATTCAATTTAAAGTCTGGACCAGGGGCCTTTATCACATCTCAGCAGTATCTAACACTAAGAATTTGCATCTTACTTCCGGCAACTACTAAATGTTGTCTTTCAACTAATGCTCAGTGACAGAAGCCATAAATCGCTGGGATCACTGCGACACAACCTTTCTACTGGCAACAAATTATTTCCTATTGTAAAACATTTTGGTTTTACTAGCAATTTAGAAGTTGTGAGAGAAACGCATGTGACAGGGCACTTGGTTACACCCCTAATTACAAACGTAGCTCCTCAAATCAAACTCTTAATCCACTGCCTGTCCCAAGGCAAAGAAAAGGAAATAAGATTCTTCAAAGTCCTGAGGAAAAGGTCATGTGCTTGTGCGGTGTGGATATTAGATATTATTAGACAGGGTTCCCTCATCTACAGCCAAACTATCCTGACACCGGTAAGAGCAGCACCTGCTCCATGAAACTGCATACTGGGATCTCCTACAGGCACCAAAACAGAAATATAATTCACTACTTAGGATTAAAAACCATGTGGGAGAGGGAGATTAAAAGAAAATTTACCTGCGATAATGGACTTATTATAAAGTTTTCCACATAAGCAGCTCAGGACAGGGTTACGCTGGCCATACATAATCCATAGAGTAATGTGATCATTTATTAACCATTTTTATAACCAATACTGGTTATTGTCTGAATGGCTGGTACAACAGTGAAGTCATAGTATTCTTCATATACGAAGTCATGTTAATAGTCTAAATAGTCTACAACCAATCAGAAAGGTATACAAAATATTAGGGTTAAAATGATCATTAAAAGAATCAGATGGAAAGTGATTTGTCCAAAAATGATCTAACAAGTCAGCATTAGACTATGGATGCTAGTGGGATTCTTAAACTCCTCAGAGAAACTGCAAAGAATTCCGCCTGATGGATGAAAAAGCACTGACAATAGTATCCTCTCCTCTGCACGTTACATCATTTTATATTGGGAGGAAGAGAAGATGCAGCTGGCCATGCTTCTTGCAGTCAACATTAATGAAAAGAAAATGTGAAGCGTAGAAGGGCTACGGATGCCGGGCATAATGCAACGTGACTGGCAATGAAAATGGTACTTACAGTACGGAGGAATTGTATCTCATCCTCCACTTCGCCCCCTTCAGCCATGGCTCTTGAGGAGTCAGCTCTCCTAAGACTCTGCTTGCCTCCACTGGTAGCTCAGCGTGCTGTGCGACTCTTCTCCTAGCAATATTAGCATACAGCTAATCCACAGCCATATAGGGAGCCGAGCTACCGTGTACTAACTCTACTGCACTGCAGACTGTCAACCCCCTCACTGCCAGCAGCACAGTCACACACTCCCAGACATCAGGATGATACATCATATGCCTACAGACGTGTAACATATATATATATATATATATATATATATATATTGAGATAAAGGTTTCATCTATTTTATTTTTGCTAAACCTCTTAGAGGTTCATCCTGCAGGGAAAATATTTATGTCCAAGAGATCCCACAGAGAATCTCAGTCTTTTCATTTTTTTTATTTTAGTCCATTGTATTTCAACAAAACAATGTATTGCTTAAGCCCAACACATGGTTATTTAATAAAAGCCCTTAAGGCCATTTGTAAGCAAGCTTTTGGCTGGACACAGAATGCTGTCCAAGTTGAAAACACGCACTAGTGTCTGGCACATCCTAGCTGTGAAAGGATCACACTCTGTCCTGCAGATGTGTGATGCACTGCGATATGCTGTAATATTATTATGAGCGCCTTTCCATTTGGTAAGCTCTTGGAACAGGATCAATGGCCTGGGTGTGGGTCAGCTCTGAATGCGATATTCTGGCCAGGTTATCTAATTCCTAATGAGATTCATGTCAGCCCTGCTACCAGAGCACGTTCTCAGAAAGAAGACTGTGCTGAGCTCGAGACAAAAATCAATCACTGCTGGACCAACAGACGAAAAAGCTGCAGCTGCAGATTTTGTGTACACATGCACCCTAAGCTGGTGCTGTGAATTATTTACATCCATAACAAAGCCTACCATGAAATCCAAGTAACAAAGCAAAGAAAAACTAGGAAGAGATTAATGTGAAACAGAAGCTACTATACTTTAAAAGGGGCAGTCTAGTAAAAAAAAAAAAAGCCATATACTCACCTGTTTTTCCCCCGCAGCAGTTGGCATATTGTCTAGTACCTTGAAGTTCGGGCAATCCAGCATCTGCAAACCTCCCTGCCGCCATCACAGTTACTGGGGTGCACTGCTCCATTGACTGTAATGGGGAGATGACAGACACTACCCCAGCACGCTCCTTCTGTACAAGGTGGCAGGGGTATTTGGGCGCACTGCAGGACTTATCTGGACAATGCATCGAGGGGTGAAGGTGAGTATTTATTTCACCTTAGGTGCACTTTAAAGGGTTAACAAAGATTAAAAAAAAACTATACTTACCTGCCTGTAAGTTTAATCCCTACGGACTAGACCGCGCGGCCATTTCGGCTCCTATGGGACTACTATAGGACTGAGAACACTCTGGCCCAGAAGGTCAGGGGGGCCCAATAATTGTTGCTCTTCCACCTCATTTACCATATTTGTTTTAACTTGGCAGCATTTAGATAATGTTAGCAGCATTTATCTTGGCTGTTTCTGCCTTTGGTTGTCTATCTGCATCCAACTGAGTAAAAAGACAGAAAAAAGTTTACTATATGACCAGTGAAAGGGCCCCATTTGTTGTTCGTACCAGGGCCTGTCAAATTTAGTTACACAACTGTCAACTTTTGATACTCCTTAACACTCCAAGCTCTCATTAATCTTTTTATCAATATCCATTGCATCCCTCACCCCAAAGGCAGGGCCTTTGGATGATTTCACCATTCTTATCTGCTTTTCCAGCAATAGATCTGACACAGATTTCCAGATGTTTGAGCAGTGACGGACTCCATCATGAATCAGCTCCCAGGATTTGAACATATTGTTGTTCGAATCCTGCGGCAACGGGCTGTATATTATTATGTAGGAAATGCCCCCGGGGCTGCAGTCTTATGATGTAGCAGCTCGGTAGCAAAACACCCAAAACTGTTTTTACAGTGCGTCAGGGTAAGCAAAAAGACAATTCTGTTAGTACTCACCTGTAGAATTGCCTTTACCATGCATGGCACGGCCTGCTTCATGAAGTCATTACATCTGGGTTTTTCCGCCACAAGGTGGCGCAGTGTACTGCAGAAGAGTTGTGGCTCCTCCCGGTACCATATAAAAACGGAATCACCATAGACTTATCCAGTGTTGACAAGCAGTTATTCAAGAAACCGGGAGCTAATAAAGGTAAAAAAGGTGACAAAACCCCAACTAACTTGGAACAATCACCATAAAGAGGCCACCAAGAATAACGATAACAAGGGTGGGGTGAAGCAGACCGTGCCATGCATGGTAAAAGCAATTCTACAGGTGAGTACTCACAGAATTGTCTTTTTCCCATTGCAAGGCACGGCCTGCTTCATGAAGTCATTACATCTGGGACATCCAAAAGCAGTGTCCATAAGGTAGGGTGGGATCCCCAAAGAGTAACGGCAGGCAGTTCAAACCACTACCGCCTGAAGTACCTTGCGGCCAAAAGCAGCATCAGCTGAGGCCTTAACATCAACCTTGTAAAACTTTGAAAAAATATGAACAGAAGACCAAGTAGTGGCCTTACAAACTTGTTCAACAAAAGCTTGGTGCTAAAAAGCCCAAGAGGCACCAACAGCACGAGTGGAATGAGCAGTAACCCTAAAAGGAGGAACCCTAGCAGAATAGGCCTGCTCCACCGCCTGACGGATCCACTTGCTGATAGTGGATTTAGCCGGAGGCAAACCCTTCCTAGGTCCAGCAGGAAGAACAAAAAGAGCGTCAGATTTCCTGAAAGACTCAATAGCAACCAAATAAAACTTCAGAGCCCTGACAACATCCAAAGAGTGAAGGGTCCGCTCCTTGGAATTAGCAGGGTTAGGACACAAAGAAGACAAAACAATGTCCTGATGGAGATGAAAAGCAGACACAACCTTAGGCAAGAAATTCGGCTTAACCCGAAACACCACCTTATCCTGATGCCTTTCAAAATAAGGAGGTTTGATGGAAAGCGCCGCCAGCTCAGAAACTCGCCTGAAAGAAGTAATGGCCACCAAAAAGGCCACCTTAAGAGTCAGAATGGGCAAAGCAGCCCCACGGATAGGCTCAAAGGGAGGCCCCTTCAAAGCAGACAACACCAGATTCAAGTCCCAAACCGGTAGCAAAGGCTTACTTGGTGGACGCACATGAGTAACTCCCTGGAAAAAAGTCTTAACCAACCGGTGATTGGCAAAGGATCTTTGGAAAAAACTTGCCAGAGCTGACACCTGTCCCTTGAGGGTACTAAGTTGAAGGCCTGAATCCAAACAATGTTGCAAAAATTTCAGAATCCTAGGGATAGCAAACACCCGACAAGGAAGAGACTTGGACTCACACCAGGCAATGTAAGCATGCCATATCCTGTAGTAGATAAAGGACGAGGACTTCTTCCTAGCCCTAATCATGGTATCAACCACAGAAGCCGGCAAGCCCTTATCCATCAAGATGGAGGTTTCAACAGCCAAGCCTTTAAAGCCAGCGTTTGTAAATTGGGATGGCACAGTTGTCCCTGAGTGAGCAGATTTGGATCCTTGGGTAGGGCATACTGATCTACTGCCAACTGCACAACGTCTGCGAACCACACCCTCCTTGGCCAACAGGGGGCCACTAGAATGGCTGGTGCCCCCTCCTGGGCTATCTTGCGCAGCACCCTGCCCAGCACAGGGAAGGGAGAGAACACATAGAGGAGCCGAAACTCAGTCCAAGGCATTGCTAGCGCATCCGTGGTGAAGGCCAGAGGGTCCTGTGACAGGGAGACAAACCTGGGAAGCTTGTGATTAGAGATGAGCGAACTTTTGAAAAATTCGATTAGACTGATTCGCCAAATTTTCCGACAAAAATCGATTCAACCCGAATTTATTCGCAACGAATCGCTATTAAAAACGACTATTTCTGAGCCTCCTAGAGCCTCAATAGGGTTGTAAACCATTCTGCCTTGCTGTAACACGCATAGGATGCGTGCTGGGTTAGTGAAACAATACTGTAAATAATTATCACATGCAGATCAGAGGCATCGCTAATAGCATTGCAGAGCAGCACAATTGCAGAGAGTTGAAGTGGCATCACTATGAGGGGCCCCTATAGTGTCTGAAAAACACACCCTGGAGCTGGCAGCAGCAGGAGCCCAAAAATTAGCTGAATCACACCCTGGAGTTGCAAGCAGCAGCAGCAGCTGCAGGAGCCCTAACATTGCTTTAAAGAGACTCTGGAGTTGGCTGCAGGAGCCCAAAAATTGGATGAATCACACCCTGGAGTTGCAAGCAGCAGCAGCAGGAGCACAAACATTGCTTTAAAGAGACACTGGATTTGGCTGCAGGAGCCCACAAATTGGATGAATCACACCCTGGAGTTGCAAGCAGCAGCAGGGGCCCAAACATTGCTTTAAAGAGACACTGGAGTTGGCTGCAGGAGGCCAAAAATTGAATGAATCACACCCTGGAGTTGCAAGCAGCAGCAGCAGGAGCCCAAACATTGCATGAAAGAGACACCGGAGTTGGCAGCAGCCGCAGCAGGAGCCCAAAAATTGACTGACACACCCTGGAGTTGGCAGTAGCAGAAGCCCAAACATAGCTTGAAAGAGACACTGGAGTTGGCAGCAGGAGCACAAAAATAAGCTGAATTACACCCTGGAGTTGCAAGCAGCAGCAGCAGGAGCACAAACATTGCTTTAAAGAGACACTGGAGTTGGCTGCAGGAGCCCAAAAATTGGATGAATCACACCCTGGAGTTGCAAGCAGCAGCATCAGCAGCCCAAACATTGCTTTAAAGAGACACTGGAGTTGGCTGCAGGAGCCCAAAAATTGGATGAATCACACCCTGGAGTTGCAAGCAGCGGCAGGAGCCCAAACATTGCTTTAAAGAGACACTGGAGTTGGCTGCAGGAGCTCAAAATTTGGATGAATCACACCCTGGAGTTGCAAGCAGCAGGAGCAGGAGTACAAACATTGCTTTAAAGAGACACTGGAGTTGGCAGCAGGAGCCCAAAAATTGGCTGAATGACACCCTGGAGTTGGCAGCAGCAGCAGGAGCCCAAACATTAATTTAAAGAGACACTTGGGTTGGCTTCAGGAGCCCAAAAATTGGATGATTCACACCCTGGAGTTGGCAGCAGCAGCAGCAGGAGCCCAAACATTACTTTAAAGAGACACTGGGGTTGGCTTCAGGAGCCCAAAAATTGGATGATTCACACCCTGGAGTTGGCAGCAGCAGCAGCAGGAGCCCAAATATTACTTTAAAGAGACCCTGGGGTTGGCTTCAGGAGGCCAAAAATTGGATGAATCACACCCTGGAGTTGGCAGCAGCAGCAGCAGGAGCCCAAACATTACTTTAATGCAAATTTTGCGATACTGCTCCTTTAACAAGATCAGCAGGAAAAGGATACCTTTTATCCAACCCTTGGGCACAGCAGGCAGCCTGCTAGGACGTTCCCATTCTTTAAGTACCAAAATGGTAAAATGTTCCTGCTCAGGGAACTCTGGACGCTGTTTACTAGGAGGAAAGAGCTCCCACTGCTTCCTCTTAGCCACCTCAGGGGCAGCAATGTGCAATATATCAAAAATATGTGACAGCAGATGAATCCTCCCTGGACACCGACCCAGGGTCACTATCACAACCCTCCTGCTGGTTCCCAGAGGAGTCAGAATCCTGGGAAAGTCCCCCCATCTCAAGGGGGTGACAGCCACCAAACTCATCAATCCCCACATACACCTTAGCAAGGGGGGAGGGCCTTGGATCCAGGTGCCGCTTCTTGCCAGAGGCCTTCCTAGGAACAGGCCTGGCAAGCTGCCTCTCAATGTTAGCCACCCGCAGAGCCAAATCAGAATAAGACTCCCTGCTAACAGTGCCCTCACAGGGGCCTAGTTGCAGGAGCGGGGGAGTAGGGGAAGCAGAGGGAGGCGCAGAACTGGGAAGCGAAGCAGGCAAACCAGCTTATAGCGCAATGACTGTCAGCACACGGCATTCGCACACCGTGACACTGTTAATCACAGGGGATACCCACACATGGAACATAGCCGGGCTTGCCCCGCAGGGCCCCCAAGCATGCTATCCCCTGAAGCCTCCATATGGTGATTAGGTGCAATAGACCAGTAGTGGGTAAAGGCTTAAGACAGAAGCCACCCGGGATGCCCTCCCACGGAATGCCCCCAGAAGTCTATTTTGTGAAGGGGGGAGGAAGGAGTAAGCCGGGAGAACCACCCAATGGTATCCCATCTGAAAGACATAATAAAAAATACACATGAGCATCCCGCAGCACATGAAAATCCCAGGGTCAATAAACCCCCCCCCAAGGGGAACTCACGGTCCAAAGACACCGCTGGGGTCACTCAGGCACAGACCGCTAGGTAAAGCGATACACCAGGGAAAGCAGCGCTGCAGCCGGGAATGAAGAAAACCAGGTACACGCAGGTTGTACAAAATGGCGCCGGCTGAGGTACCTCGAGGGGCGGGCCGCAGGGGAACAGCGCAATCCACAGCATCACAAGGCCCCCCCCCCCCCACAAAGAGCGCGAAAACAGCGCTCACGTGACCTGGTCGGGGCCATGACAAAGCAAAATTACCTCAGGTTATAGCGCCCACAGCCCCGGAGCGCAGTACAAAGCTGCGCTGCAGCTAAAAACACCAAAAAACACACCAAAATCGCCAAATTACCTCAGAAAACACCACTCAACACCACCCGAACAGAGTCAGAGAGGGGGGAGAAGAGAGGGAGACAATGGGAGGCAGCGGTGAGTATCCATGGCCAGGGGGGGGGGGGGGGAGTCCCAGAAGTAAAAGACGAGGACATAAGCCTCGATTCAGAGACACATTCGTCCGGACTTCCGTAGCTGTCTGTGAAAGTTTTGGTGGGTGTTTGTCATTTTTTGCTTTTTTTCGTTCATTTTTCATTCGTACGAACGTTCGGGAATGCGCTTTCGATGAACGGAAGCAAATCGGAACATTTCCGTTAGTTCGGATCATTTTCCAAACAAAATCGGAAATTTTCAGTTCGTTCAGATAACTTCCGTTGTTGGGATGGGTTTCTGTCTGATTCAGAGAGCTGATTTCCGACGGATCACCACCCTATAAATCCGTTTCATTTCCGATCCACTTACGGGACCTTTGAGGGCTCGGATTGCTATTGTTGAACATGTTTTGCGGCTATGTGGAGGAGTCTGCGCGCCTTTAGCACCAAGGCATTGCATATATCAGAATGGCCGAGGCCATAAATTGTATAGCAATGCATACCTGAATCAATACATTTCATGTATGCCTTATAGATCCTTAGCATGTAAACCTTTATTTTCCCACACATCCATATAATTGCTATATTTTTTTAGACTTATGTCCTTTGTGAATTATATTTGGATTGTTGAACTTGAATCTTAATTTGTTGTAGGAGTTATTGTTTTAGTTGGTTACCTTTGCTTTGTGTAATTATTTTATATTTGGTTGCAGGAACTGCAAGATGTGCCACTCGCCCTTGCTCCTGATGCCCGTTCTTTGCCTGCAGAATGCGGGCCAGGGGTTCTCTAATCAGGCACTATGCAAAACCCGGCCCGTGGCGAGGGCCCTCTGGCTTTTGAAGTCCAGATTTTGGTGTTTGGACCATACGGGGGGGGGGGGGGGGGGGCACTGCAGTATGACCCCAACAAGGTTATACCAATATTTTAATTTACCTTTTTTTAACAGGGACCACATGTGCCAGAGTGGCACAACTGAGTGTCAGGGTCCTTCAGTTGGTGGGCGAGATGCAGGAGCTGCGCAACTCGTTGGGGACCACAGATGAAGAATAATGTTCAGTGGCCTGCCATTGCTATGTATTTTGTTTTTTATAGTTGTAAAAATTTGAAATGTTCAAAATTTTTACAAATTTTATATTTTATGATGGAATAAAAAAAAAATGTTACATTGTCATTTCATTTACAAAATAAATTAACACAAAACTAATGGGCCCAGAAATATTTAAAGATGAATATTCACATGACCGAGAAGTGATTTGGGTGAGCTTTAAGGGTCCAAAAGGGAAGATGGAGGATTGTGCTAAGTGGTTTGGGTGAGCTTTAACCCTTTTGTTGCCAAAGACGTAACACCTACGTGCTGGCTTGGCTGGGCCTTAAAAATACTCACCTGACCCCTCGTTGGATCCGGCCGGGTCTCCTCTTTAATTTGGTGCCATCCGATCCCGCGTGGGGGCTCGGATGGCTCCAGGAGAGCCCCCGGAATAGGCCGACACCCCCCTCGCTTCGGCAGCAGCAGCTGCTAACTGTAAAAAAAAAAAAAATGACATTTACATACCTGCAGTCGCGCTGCCTCCCGCCGGGTCTTCTCTTCACTGGGGGGGGCCTCCGATCGCCCCCCCAGCATCTTCCGTGGCGAGGAGAGGGCAGAAAATGCCCCCTCCCCCCACTTCCTGGATCGCGACTGATAGCCCCGCCCCCTGGTGACATCATTGTGATGTCACCAGAGCCGGCATCTTAACTCCAGCACCTGAGACTCTGAATCAGTCTGCTCGGTGCTTGGAGCAGAGAGCAGAGGAGGAGGAGAGGGCTGTGATCGCCCCCCCACTACGGGCAATCAAGACATCAAGACACAATTGACTCTTCAGAATAAACCCATGGCCCGCAGAGGCCCATTTTAATTCACCAAAAATGAGCCAACCTACTGGGTCACCAGGCCTCAATCAGGCAAATACATTGGATTATGCAACTTGTCTAGGCAACTTGCCTAATCAACATTTTTAGACAAGGTCTGTTTCCTAATTCCTAAACCATCAGCATAAATAATATGGACAGGCCTCAGTTACAACCAAAGGGGTAGGTCAGAGGCTGATGAATGGATATATAATAAGACTCATGGGCACTTTAGGACAGAATCCCAACTCAACTCTTGCTTGCTCTCATCTCTCTGCCTCTCTCCTTTTCCCACTTGTATTACAGGTGTAAATGGAAAAGGGGGGGGGGGGGGCGGAGGCCTAAGTACAGCCAGGGAATGTGGCAAAAAAAGCTATTCTGTGAGTACTCACCTGTAGAATTGTTTTTGTTCTTGCATGGCACGGCCTGCTTCGGTATTCATAACAGTTGGGTTATTCCGCCACAAGGTGGCGCAGTGGTACTGCAGAAAGCTGTGGCATCTCCCGGCCCCCTATAAAAAGGGGGATTAACCATAGAGTTCCCAGCGTAGACAAGCAGTGAGACAAGAAGCCGGGTGAGAGAACAAAAGTAAAAAATGTAAAAAAGGTAAAAAACCCCAATTAGCTTGGAACAATCACCATAAAGAGGCAACCAAGAATAACGATAACAAGGGTGGGTCGAAGCAGGCCGTGTCATGCAAGAACAAAAACAATTCTACAGGTGAGTACTCAAAGAATTGCTTTTTTCTTTATTGCATGGCACGGCCTGCTTCGGTATTCATAACAGTTGGGACATCCAAAAGCAGTGTCCAAAAAGTAGGGTGGGATGCCCAATTAAGTAACAGCCGGCAGTTCAAGTCACTACCGCCTGAAGCACCTTGCGGCCAAAAGCAGCATCCGCTGAGGCCTTAACATCAACCTTGTAAAACTTGGAAAAAGTATGAACAGAAGACCAAGTAGCGGCCTTGCAAACTTGTTCAACAGAAGCTTGGTGCTGAAAAGCCCAAGAGGCACCAATAGCAGGAGTGGAATGAGCAGTAATTCTAAAGGGAGGTTCCGGTTCCTTCCCCGTAACAGAATAGGCTTGAACCACCGCCTGACGGATCCACTTGCCGATGGTGGATTTAGCCGGAGGCATCAGATTTCCTGAAAGGCTCATTAGCGACCAAATAAAACTTCAGAGCCCTGACCACATCCAGAGAATGCAGTGTCCGCTCCTTGGAATTAGCAGGATTAGGACACAATGAAGGCAAGACAATGCCCTGATTGAGATGAAAAGCAGACACCGCCTTAGGCAAGAAATCCGGCTTAAGCCGAAACACCACATTTTCCTAATGCCTCTCAAAATAAGGAGGTTTGATGGAAAGCGCCGCCAGCTCAGAAACTCGCCTTACAGAAGTGATAGCCACCAAAAAGTGGTCAGAATGGGCAAAACAGCACCACGGATAGGCTCAAAGGGAGGACCCTGCAGAGCAGACAACACCAGATTCAAATCCCAGACTGGTAGCATAGGCTTACGAGGTGGACGCACACGAGTAACACCCTGGAAAAGAGATTTAACCAGCCGGTGTTTGGCAAAGGATCTTTGGGAAAAAAATTGCCAGACCTGAAACATGACCTTTGAGGGTACTCAGTTGAAGGCCAGAATTCAAACCATGTTGCAAAAATTCCAGAATCCTGGGAATGGAAAAAACCCGACAGGAGAGAGACTTGGACTCACACCAGGAAATGTAAGCATGCCAGACCCTGTAATAGATAAAGGACGAGGACTTCTTCCTAGCCCGAATCATGGTATCCACAACAGAGGCAGGCAACCCCTTCTGTCAAGATGTAGGTTTCAGCAGCCAAGCCGTTAAAGCCAGCGTTTGTAAATTGGGATGGCGTAGCCGTCCCTGAGTGAGAAGATCTGGATCCCTGGGCAAGACGTACTGGTCTACTGCCAACTGCACGACATCTGCGAACCACACCCTTCTTGGCCACCAGGGGGCCACCAGGATGGCTGACACCCCCTCCTGAGCAATCTTGCGCATGACCCTGCCCAGTAGAGGGAACACATAGGGAAGCCGAAAATCCGTCCGAAGCATTGCCAGTGCATCCGTGGCGAAGGCCAGAGGATCCTGTGACAGGGAGACAAACCTGGGAAGTTTGTGATTGTGACGGGACGCAAACAGGTCCACATCCGGCTGACCCCAGCAGTGACACAGGGAGAGAAACACCTGGTAGTTGAGGGACCATTCCCCCAGACGAGACGTCCCCCTGCTCAGGGAGTCCGCCACCTGGTTCTCCACCCCTGGAATGTATACCGCTGACATGCAGGAGACATTCTGTTCCGCCCAAGAGAGTATCAGAGACACTTCCTTGAAGGCTCGCTTGCTCCGAGTCCCTCCCTGAAGATTGATGTAGGCAACCGCCGTCCGGCTGTCTGACCGGATCTGAACAGCCCGACCCCGAAGGTGTGTGGTCAGGCGGGACAGAACCAACCTGATCGCCCTCAGTTCCAGGACATTGATGGTAGCATGGGCCTCCTGGGGGCCCCAACGACCCTGGAACTGTAGGGACTTCCAAATCCCCCCCAGCCCGTCAGACTGGCATCCGTGGTGACAGTCTCCCAGCACGGGGGCAGGAAGGTCCTGCCCACCAGAAGATTTCTTGAGTCCAGCCACCACGAAAGGGACTGCTTGGCAAGGGGAGACAGAGCAAATTCCTGATCCAGGGACACAGGGTCCCGATCCCAAACTGACAAGAGGTGCAACTGAAGAGGTCTCATGTGAAACTGAGCAAAGGGGACCGCCTCGAAACAGGACACAATCAGGCTCACCAACTGCATCCCCAGACGAAGTGAGGGATGAGGACACAAGAGCAGAGCCCATGCCTGCTTCTGAAGGCCCTCCACCTTCTGCTGAGGAAGGAACACCTTGACCTGAGAGGTATCCAGAGTCATGCCCAGAAAGGACCTCACCAAGGACGGGGACAGTGAAGACTTGGGAAAATTGATCACCCAGCCGAAGGACTCCAGAGTGGAGATCACCACCTGGGTGTCCTGTTCGGCCTGATAAAAAGGACTGAGCCACAATGAGGATGTCGTCCAGGTAGGGAAGGATGTGAATGCCCCGGGTTCGCAGCAGAGCCATCACTCCCGCAGGCACCTTGGTGAACACCCGAGGCGCTGAGGTGATACCGAATGGTAAGGCCACAAACTGGTAATGCTGATCCTCCAGCACGAACCTCAGAAATCTCTGATGACCTGGGAAGATAGGTACATGAAGATAAGCATCCTTGATGTCCACGGTGGTCATGAAGTCGCCCGAGCGAAATGTACCGACAGCAGAGCGTAGCCTCTCCATGCGAAAATGTTTGACTCTGACAAACTTGTTGAGGCCCTTCAAGTCCAGAATGGGCCTCAGAGAGACGTCCTTTTTGGGGGCCGTGAAGAGATTGGAATAGTACCCCTGACCCTGTTCTTGATGGGGCACCGGACAAATGACCCCTGACTCCAGCAGGCATGGAACTGCTGAAAGTAACCCTTGAGCTGACAGGGGGTTTAAAGACATCCGGGATCTGATGAATCTTGGGGACGGCCAGGCTGCAAACTCTATCTTGTAACCGGAGGACACTACCTCCTGAATCCACCTGTCTGAGACATGAAGCCTCCAGACGTGAGTAAAGAGCCGAAGCCGTCCCCCCACCCAGATGGGTGAGGGCACCCCCTCATGCCTGGAGGGTCTTGGGAGGAGGTTTGGGCTTGGAACCCCAGGAGAGACCGGGATGTCCACGGGATCTGCCACGTCCCTAAGAATCTCTGCGGCTACCTGAGAAGAGGGAGCCACGACCTCCCCTGGAAGAACGAAGGGAGGGAAGGGAGATGGAGGACCCTCAAAAAGATCGGGGCTACCTCCTACGCTGAGGCAGCCTGCCATCCTTGGCCAAAACATCAAGACGCTCACCAAAGAGCCGCAGCCCCAGAAAGGGGAGCCCAGTGAGAGCCTTCTTGGCAGCATCAGCTGCCCACTAACGTAACCAAACAGAGCGGCGCATAGCCACCAAAAGTGTAGAGGTCCTACCGCCCAGCCTCACAGCATCATCCATGGCAGTAAGGATAAATGCAACAAAATCAGAGCAAAGTAAGAGAGCCCTATAATCCTCCCTCCTCCTACCAGCCATAGCGCCATCACAGAGACGCTTGAGCAGTTTCTTAAGGGCAAGAGCAGTAATGGCAGCAGCACAAGCCGGGCGCAGTCCAGCCCCCACACAAGAAAAAGCATGGCAGGCCAGCTGATCCATGCGCCGGTCCTCGCTGTCCTTCAGAGTGGTAGTGTCAGGAGAAGGCATGACCGAAGTATTAGACAGGCCTAGCACAGGAGCGTCCACCTCAGGGGGACAGGACCAATGCTTTACTATCAGTAGGAAAGAGATACCTCTTATCCAATCCCTTGGGCACAGCGGCCAGCCTGTTAGGACGTTCCCACTCCCTAAGCACCATAGAAGTAAAATGGCCCTGCTCAGGGAACTCCAGACGCTGTTTACCAGGATGAAAAAGCTCACCCTGCTTTCACCTCAGGGGGAGCAATGTGCAAGATTTCAAAAATTTGTGACAGCAGATTATCAGTGTCCTCAGGGTACCATGATTCCTCCCCGGATGCAGACCCAGGGTCACTAAGGCAACCCTCCTGCTGGTTCCCAGAGGAGTAGGTGTCCTGGAACAGCTCCCCTTCCTCTAGGGAATAAAGTCCACCAGTGGCATCAAACTCCTCATACTCCTCAGTGGAGCGTGAGGGACTGGAAGTCAGGTGCCGCTTCTTGCCCAAGGCCTTCTTAGGAATAGGCCCAGCAAGCTGCTTCTCAATGTTGGCCACACAAAGTGCCAGATCAGACTGTGACCCCCTGCTAGCATCCCCCTCACTGGGAGCTAATTGCAGCAGTGGGGGGGTAGGTGATGCCGAAGGGGGCACAGAGCTGGGAAGCGATGCAGGCAAACCAAGCTGGAGCGCAATGACACTTTGAGTGCACTGCACGCACACAGTGACATCATTGCTGATAGGGGATACCCTGCACATGGAACACAGCCGGGATTGCCGCAAAGGACCCCCGAGCACGCTATCCCCAGAAGCCTCCATATGGTGATTAACACAGGCGCAATAGGCCAGTGCTGGGTAAAGGCTAATACAAAAGCCATCCGGGATGCCCTCCCACGGGATGCCCCCAGATAAGCAAAAATGGGTGGGGGGATGAGGGGGAAGAAGGAGTAGAGCCAGGAGAAACCACAACCCACTGGTATCCCGCCTGAAAAACATAAGTAAAAACGACACATGAGCATCCCGCAGCACATGCCCATGAGACCAATAAAAAAACCCTCAAGGGGGACTCACGGACCAAGGACACCGCAGGGTCACCAAGGCACAGACCGCAGGATGAAGCAACACACTGGAGGAAACAGCGCTGCAGCCCAGAAGGGAGAAATCCAGACGCACAGCTAATCCAAAATGGCGCTGGCAGAGGTACCTCAAGGAGCGGGCCGCGGGGGGACGACGCAATATGCCAATACGTCCCCCCCGAAGAGCGCGAAAAAACGGCGCCCACGTGACCCCGTCGGCGCCATGACAAAGCAAAAACGCCACAGGTTATAGCACCCACAGCTGCGGAGCGCAGTACAAATCGGCGCAGCGGGCAAAAAACAAAAAAAAAAACACACTGTAAATGCCAAAACACCACAACAAACACCACTCGCTGCTACCACCCGCCCCCCCCCCCCAAAAAAGATCAGAGAGGGGGAGGGGGGAGAGAGAGACGAGAAGGCAGCGGCGAATATCCAGGCCAGGAGGGGGGGCCCTGAAGGAAAAGAAAGGGACACAGTCCCCCAAAACACTCACCCCCTCAGAAGCCAGGACAGGAACTCCGCATCCCTAGTAGGCTCACCATAAAGCCAATGGCCGGCTACCCTTTGTGGAACAGGGTTTTCGGCTTGGAGCAGCGCTCCAGGAGCACTTGACCCTAGTGCTCTTCTACTCTCACCCGATCTGTCAGCCAAGGCTGGGAGGCAGTGAGGGTCCAGAAACGGGTGGAAATAGACTTGCAGGGCCGAAATAGACTTGCAGGGCCGCAGGCTTGGTTGCCTCGCTCACCTGCGCAAGAGAGAGAGCCATCTTCTAACTTCGCAGTTTCACTGCAGAGGAAACACTGGGAACTCTATGGTTAACCCCCCTTTTTATAGGGGGCCGGGAGATGCCACGGCTTTCTGCAGTACCACTGCACCACCTTGTGGCAGAATAAGCCAACTCTTATGAATACTGAAGCAGGCCGTGCCATGCAATAAAGAAAAGTCCTGTTTTCTGCGCTACTTGAATAGGATTTTCAGTATTAGTAAATATTTGCAGAGGATTCCTTACAAATCCTGCCTAGGTAGGTAAAAGTAATCGGATTCCCAAAAGCGAGTGACTACTGGGAGGAGTTGAGAGAAATGAAAGAGCCCATCTGTCTACAAAGCGGTGCCATAATGTGAGTGAATTGTCCAAACACACTGCCAAGTTGTGTGCGACAATTTGCGTTAAGGAGGAATACAAAAATACCATTCTGTGATTACTCACCTGCCCCTCCCAGTCCATAAATACCTGGGACCTCCCACACATTCCCCAGTATATGAAAGCAGTAAGGGGACCAGGAGAAGCCAATAATTAAAATTAAAAACATGAACAAGGAAAAAATTCACCATATAGAGGATCCAAGATACAACTCAGGGTGGGACGAAGCAGGGTGTGATGCATAGTTATCCATTCTAAAGGTGAGTAATCACAGAATGGTATTATTCCAAGTATGCATCACACCCTGCTTCCGAATAGAATAATCACTTCTGGGACATCCAGTAGCAGTGTCCAACAATGGGTGAGGATCCAAAAGGCAATAATGCACAAATCAAACCACTGCAGCTTGCAGAACTTTGCGGCCAAAAACAACTACCGCGCCCGAACATCAACCTTGTAAAACTTGGAAAAGGTATGAACAGAAGACCAAGTAGCAGCCTTACAAACTTGTTCAACAGAGGCCTGGTGCTGAAAAGCCCAAGAAGCCCCAACAGCACGAGTAGAATTAGCAGTGATCCGGAAAGGGGGATCCCTCCCCTTGGCAGAATAGGCCCTAACAACGGCCTGACGAATCCATTTGCTAATGGTAAACTTGACGGGCGCCAAACCTTTGTTGGGACCAGAGGGCACCACAAACAAGGCGTCTTCCTGAATGGCGAGGTAGCCACCAGATAGTATTTCACACATCTAACGACATCCAGAGAGTGCAAGGCCCTCTCCTTGTCGTTGCTAGGATTAGGACACAAGGAAGGAAGCACAAAGTCCTAATTAAGGTAAAAGGCAGAGACAACCGTAGGCAAGAAGTAAGGTTTAAATCGACAAACCACCTTGTCCTGGTGTCTCTCAAAGTAGGAGGCCTGAATGGACAGAGCCGCCAACTCAGAAACACGTCGAACAGAGGTGATAGCCTCCAAGAATGCAACCTTCAAGGTGAGAATGGACAGTGCAGCCTCATGCACTGGCTCAAATGAAGGACCCTGAAGGGCAGACAGTACCAAATTCAATCCCAAACCGGCAACATGGGTTTGCGAGGAGGACGCACACGAGTGACCCCCTGGAAAAAAGTCTTAATCAAAGGGTGAATAGCGAAAAACCTCTGAAAGAAAAAAATCTCCAGAGCGGAAACATGCCCTTACAGAGTGCTGAGTTGAAAACCCATGTCCAGACCATGTTGAAGTAACTCCAAAGGGATGGAAGAACACCCGGCAAGGAAGGGCCCTAGCCTCACACCAGTCGATGTAGGTCCGCCAGGTCCTATAGTAAATACTAGAGGAAAATTTCTTCCTAGCCCTGACCAGAGTCTGAACAACCTCTTCAGACAGACCCTTTTCTTTTAGGATGGGGGTTTCAGCAGCCACGCCGTCAAAGCCAGCGTCTGTAAATTGGGGTAACAGAGCTGACCTTGTGTGAGCAGATCCGGAACCAGAGGCAGCATGTACTGAACGACCACCAGCTGCACGACGTCTGCGAACCACACCTGTCTTGGCCACTTTGGGGCCACCGAAATTGCCGGCACACCCTCGTGAACCAGCTTGCGTACCACCTTGCCCACCATGGGAAAAGGAGAAAACAGATACAGGAGACCGAGCCCCCGCCAGGACAGCGACATGGCATCAACTGCCAGCGCCAGAGGATCCTGGGACAGAGACACAAATGCTGGGAGTTTGTGATTGTGATGAGAGGCGAACAGATCCACCTCCGGCATCCCCCACCTGTGACAGAGGGATAGAAAGACCTCTTTGCTGACGGACCATTCCCCTCGGTGAGAGGTCCCCCTGCTCAGGGAGTCCGCTTCCAAGTTCTCCACACCTGGAATGTAAACTGCCGAGATGCACGGAACATTGCTCTCGGCCCATGAAAGAATCAGAGACACCACCCGGAGGGCACTCTTACTGCGAGTCCCTCCTTGGTGATTGATGTAAGCGACCGCAGTCCAGCACCAGCCGAACCGCCCTCAGCTCCAGAAACATTGATGGGGCGTGTACCTCCTGAGGGCCCCCCAGCCCCTGGAATTGGTGGGCTCTCCAGTAGCCACCCAAACTGACAGACTGGCATCAGTCGTGACCGTCGTCCAGCGGGGCAGGAGAAATGACCTGCCCCCAAAAGGTTCTTCAAGTCCAGCCACAACTGAAGGAACCGATGGACCCGAGGAGACAGAACAAAGGACTGATCCAAAGACAGGGGACACATGTCCCAGGCCGATAGGAGATGGAGCTGAAGAAGCCTAATGTGACTAGAGCAAAAGGCACTGCCTTGAAGCAGGCCACCATCAGTCCCACCAGTCTCATCCCTTGCCGGATGGACAGATGAGGGTTCGTCAGGACAGGACGAATCAATGCTTGAAGATCGTCCACCTTCTGCTGAGGTAAGAAAATCCTGGCCTGAATGGTATCCAGCGTCATGCCCAGGAAGAAAGCCACCCATGACGGGGAGAGTAAGGACTTGGGGTAATTGATCACCCACCCGAACCTTATCCAGTGTTGCCACCACCGTCCGGGTGTCCAGCTCCTCCTGATGAAACGAGGGAGACGTAATGAGCAGGTCGTCCAGATAAGGAAGAATGCGAATGCCCCGGGTTCTGAGAAGGGCCATCACACCCGCCAACACCTTGGTGAACACCCTGTGTGCACAGGTGAATCCGAACAGGAGAGTCACGAATCGGTAGTACTGCTCCCCTACCGCAACCTGAGGACCCGCTGGTGTCCTGGAAGGACCGGCACATGAAGGTAAGCGTCTTTGATATCTATTGATGCCATGGAGTCCCCCAGGCGTCGGGAGCTGACAGCGGAGCACATCGTCTCCATGCGAGACCGTTTAGTTCTGATGAACCGGTCAAGGATTTCCAAAACCAGAATGGGTCTGATGGAACCATCTCTTTTGGGGACCATAAAGAGATTGGAATAGTAACAATGACCTCTCTCCCTGGGGGGAACCCGACAAACGACCCCCATGGCCGGACGGCCTTGTACCACCGTCAACGGGCCCTAAACTGCCCAGGGACCCGAAGGAACCCGTGAAGAACATTTGGGAGGAGGAGAGAAGGGCAGCAACCGCCCCCCCCCCCCAGAGGGGAGAAGGCACCCCCTCAATAATGAGCGGTTTAGCAGGGGATTTAGTCTTGGCACGCCAGAAAGATCAGAGTCGGGCACGGCCACAGCCTTTGCCCCGGAATCCCCCCTTGTCCCGCAAAGGTACCCCCCTGCCTGACCCAGGCTCATGAAGGAGGTAGTGAAGGACCCTGACCCCCGAAAGGGTCGTGGCTGCTTTTAAGATGGCGTAACTTACCACCCTTAGCCAGAGCTCCACCGTCGTCAACAGGCGCAACCCAACAAGGGGAAGCCCCATGAACGCCTCTGACAGCTTTGTCAGCTGCCGACAGGCGCCACAAGACCGAGCGACTGGCATTAGACCCCCAGCCGAGGGCAACAACACCTCCACCTAATGTCGACAAGGACAGAGAGGACATAGGAGATAATTAGCTCACATAGCTACACTCTAAATCCAGCACCAGCAGGATCCCATGGGAGCCTTAAAGCAACCCCTAAATAAGGTCCAAATAGCCGCGGCCGTATTAGTGAAGGCCACCACCGGGCGCCAGGCCCCCAGACAAGGGTACGGAAGGCCCATTAGTCGATAAGTCAGTCCTCACTATTCATCAATTAATGGAACGAGTGAACGCACCACAGACGCAATATACAACCCCAGGATGGGGGTATCCACCTAGTGGAAAAATTGGCCAAAACTAGACCAAAACGCAGGGAGGGGATAACTCCTATCCCACCCCTTAGGCCAAGCGTCGGTTCTGGTAACGCCAACCGTGGTTGCAGTACAAACAATTTTTCCCTGCTGCATAGGAGTCGCAGCAAGCTAAAGTAAGGGGTATAAGGAGACGTCAGCATCCCACTGCTCTGAGGCAGCATCAGTGCCATGGCAGGCTGATCATCGGAGGGAGAATCTGAATAATATCCCTTAACAAAAGGGGTGTACAGACATACAATAATATAGGTCATGATGTTAACGTATAGGCCAGCGCATCGAGCGGCATGTGCCAACAATCAGCCAGAGCCCTCCGGCTGCAAAGCTAGCAATCAACTCAATGTTGCCCAGTCTAGCGCAAACATTAATTAAGTCACTAGGGGTCATACCCAGGTGCGGGGGCGTGAGTGATGAGACCAGCCGAGCTGATCCGGCCGCACGGGCACCAGCTCCTGCTGCGCACAAGGTATACAATCTAGCAGATTATTACCCACAAGGGATGCCCGCATACCACACACAGCCAGGATTGCCCCGAGGCACACACAGCATCCTGGGAAGCCTCCATAAAGTGATTTTTGGTAGCAGCAATTATAATACAATTATAATACAATGCATCCCCCAAGCCACCACATAAAATACATCAGTATATAAACGGCCCAGCAGGGGCGACCAGAGGGAGACAATGAAGAGTGAGAGAAAGAGCAGAGGGGGCGGGCCGTCTGCACAGCGCTAGGCCCCTCCCCCTCCAAGCGCGGGGAGAAAACAAGAGCTCCCCTTCAGTGCGGGAGCCCGGCCTTGACAACCAAACTAAGATCAAAAGGGGCGGGCCTCCTGAGTAGCGCGCCGAGCGCTAGGCCATGCCCCCTTTTAAATCCGATGCACCAACCAGACAGCCGCGCTCCCCAGTAAAGCGGGAGCCGGCCAACATCAAAACTAGAACAAGAGGGAGCGAAGGGGGCGGGCCTGCAAGGCAGCGCGCTGACCGCTAGGCCACGGCCCCTTCCCCTCAGAAAAAGACAACCAGCCAAGCTCCCCGCCATGTGGGAGCCGGCTGCTAAGTGACCGGCCCGCCGCCGCCATGGAGGGGGCGCGGGCCGAAAGAGAAAAGAGGAGAGGAAATAACAGCACTGGACGGCGCCAGCGCCAAGTAAAACACACACACATTAATAAACAAATATATAATACATAATATACATACCGCCCCCCCCCCCCACTAACCGGGAACAGGGAGGTTGGGGGGAAGCCGATGGCTACATTTGGTTATGTAGTGAGGGCTTCAAAACGGACAGGGCATCCCAAGTCAGGATCACCAAACCTGACAACCGCCTACCCCTTCGTGGGGGATTTGCGGTGGAGCATAGCTCCTAGTCAAAACATCCCTAAAGGTGTTACCTACCCTCACCCGGACCCTGCAGCCATAGCTGGGAGGCTTAACCCCTTCAGTGCCAAGCACGTAGTTTCTACATGCTTGCTTCTACTCCACTTAAGTGCCAAGCACGTAGAAACTACGTGCCTGGCATTTCCCCCAAATAGTGAAAAATTAATAAATAAAAAACACTTACCTTTGGTATCAAATTGTAGCTGGGGGTCCCCTCTTCCTCCGTCTTCGGGGGGGGGGGCGAAATCGGCCGCCCCCCCCCCCGTTTTCCCCGCACATGATAAACTGTAAAAAAAAAAAAAAAAAACATGGATTTAACTCACCTCCTCACCCCATCCGTCCGCGGTGTCTTCTCTTCACCAGGGGGGGGGGTCCGATCCCCCCCGGGCTGCGCAGGCTTCAGGTGAGGACCCTCTTCCGGGTCCTCACCGCTTCTAATGGCGGCAATGGCCGCCGCCTCCTAGCCCTGCCCATTGTGGGAGGAGTGGGATGACATCATCCCGCTCCTCCTACACCCCCTCCGAGCTCCGGCATCTGTCAGATGCCGGTGGTGATAGGAGCAGGGCGGGTGAGAGGCGAGGGGGTTCAGATCGGAGCCCCCTCCCCTCTCACCCGCCCTGCGCCGATCACCACCGGCATCTTGTCAGTGACAGCGGCGAGGGACGCCGGATCAGGGGTGAGTACAGTAGAATTTTTTCTTATGTGTCCGTGTTTTTTACTTTTAACCCTTTGTGAACTGGTAAGGGGTCCATGACCCCTATACCAGTTCACAAGGCTGGGGGGATGGCAAGTCACCTGCGACTAGCGGGTGACTTGCCATTAACCCTCGGCACCCCCAATTACCTGCCTCCCCAAAGGCCAGGGGGGGGACAGAAGAGCCCGGGCCCACGGGCTATGCGGGCTTGTAGTTTCTACAAGCCCTGCATAGCTGGTCCCGGGCTGGTTACCTTGGGTAAGGGGGACCCCATGTCAATTTTTTTTTTATTGTTAAGGGTTTTTAAATCCCCAAAAAAATGGGGTCCCCCCTATGTTTTTTTTTTTTTTAAATTAACCCTTTGTGTGCTGTCATCCAGCAACTATAAAAGGCTTCCAGCAGGTGAGCAGAAGCCAGTGATCACCGAGGGACACAGTGCTCCAGGATGGATGGGAGGTACTTTCGGTAAGGGGGACCCCATGTAAATTTAAAAATCCCCCTAAAAAAAATGGGGTCCCCCCCCCCGGGAGGGGGGACTCTATGTCATGTTTTTTCTCAATTTAACCTTTTGTAGTGTGGATGGTAGTTGTATTTTACTTGTAAATATTATAAAGTACTTGTTTCAGTTCCTGGGCAGGAACGGGGGGCTACCGATAAATATGTGGTACTGTTCTAATCGGTAGAAATAGGGCTCACACATGCAATATGGTTTTCCTTAATAAAATACATTTTTTATTTAAAATAAAGGAGTCAATTTTTTTTTTTTAATATTTTTTTTTATTTTTTATACTTAATAATATTGTAAAAAAACAAAATAAAATTTACAAACAAGACATTTCATGTTAAAGCCTAAACTCTGCTGCAAAAAAAATACATATAATTTTCCTGAAAATTCCAGCAAAAATGGCGCAAAACATGGCGCAAAATGGGGAAAAATGACCTGTCAACAGAGGGTGACAAAATCTCAAGTAGGCTGGCAATTAAAAGGGTTAACAGTAGCTATGCATGTTGGGTATTGTTCTGTTCGGGGGACCTTGCGCTTTCAGATTTATCTTGTTTTTTCTGGTTTGCATATTTATATTTTAGGAAAAGATGGTTTTTATTCAGCTTTTTTATACATTTTTTAGGGAAACCCTGAGCAACCAAAGAATTCTTTGAGGGATTAATTCCAGAAAGATGAGCCCACTACAACAAGCTGGATACGCTTAGAAAGCTTAACATGTGTACTTTCAGGGAATATATGGTTTATGGGGGATATTCCAAATCTAAAGGGTTGTTTTGCTTGAAAAATCGCAAGGTGCGCACTTTGTCTGCAAAGCTGAAATTTTCAAGTAAAATTACCGTTACGCACATACTTTACTTTGGGGTGTTTGGCAACTCTTCCCTTGACAGTAGCAATGCATGTTGGGTATCGTTCTGTTCGGGGGATGTTGCTTTTTTAGATTAAACTTGTTTTTTCTTGTTTGTATATAGTTTTTTCAGAAAATTTTGGCTTTGATTCTTCTTTTTTATCCTTTTTTTAGGGAAACTGTTTGCAACCAAAGAATACATTGAGGGATTACTTCCAGAAAACTATGGCCACATCAACAAGCCTGGTACACCTAGAAAGCTTGAGGTGTGTACTTCCAGAGAATATATAGTTTGTTGGGGGTATTTCAAATGTAAAGGGTTGTTTTTCTGGAAAAGCTGCATGGTGCTCCTATCGCTTAGCATAGAAAATCCCCTAAAGCGCTGTTTCAGTTTGGGGGAGTCTCCTGGGCAGGAAAGGGTGTCTACCTATACATATGTGGTATCGCTGTAACCGGAAGAAATTGGGATTTCACACGCAATAAGATTTTATTGACAAACTTACATTTTTTATTACAAAAAAACACTACAAATTGTAAAAAATAGATTTTTTGGGATTTTTTGCACATATTTCACCCAAAAATATTGAGAAAACACCTAAAAAATGACAAACAAGACATTTCATGTTAAAGCTCAGACTATGCTGAAAAAAAACAATATATCATTTTCCTGGGAAATCCCTGGAAATCCCTTCAAAAATCACATTTGAACATGGGGAGCGCATAATAGTGCAAAATGGTCTAGCAACAAAGGGTGACAAAATCTCCAGGCAGGCTGGCAGCGAAAGGGTTAATGACACTTTTTAAAAAAGGTCCGGGTGGAAATAGAACAAAAGGGCAGCCGGGTGTTACCCGGCTTACTTGAAAAGGAGAGAGCCATCATCTTGACTGTCGTCGCCTTCTGCAGAGACTATACTGGGGAATGTGTGGGAGGTCCCAGGGATTTATGGACTGGGAGGGGCTTCTTTTTTTGCCATCTCTGCAGAAAAGAGCCCTCTTGTGGACTATAACCCAGAAGTGATTATTCTATTCCGAAGCAGGGTGTAATGCATACTTGGAATATATAGTGTAATAGATTTTTCCTGTAAGAAAAGTATACTCTAGCAATAGATATGCCCGATTTGCCTAGATTTTGCTTTGCAATGCAGAAATTATTTGGTTTTGCCTTTTAAGTTGGTATGATGTACAGTCATGGCCGTAAAAGTTGGCACCCCTGAAATTTTTCAAGAAAATATAGTATTTCTCACAGAAAAGGATTGCACTAACACATGTTTTGCTATACACATGTTTATTCTCTTTGTGTGTATTGGAACGAAACAAAAAAGGGAGGAAAAAAAGCAAACAAGACATAATGTCACACCAAACTCCAAAAATGGGCTGGACAAAACTATTGGCACCTTTTCAAAATTGTAGATAAATAAGATTGTATCAGGCATGTGATGCTCCTTCAAACTCACTTGGGGCAAGTAACAGGTGTGGGCAATATAAAAAATCACACCCGAAAGCAGATAAAAAGGAGAGAAGTTCACTTAGCCTTCACATGTGTGTGCCACACTAAGAATGGGTAACAGAAAGGGGGGAAGAGAACTGTCTGAGGATTTGGGAACCAACATTGTGGAAAAATACAATTCTGTGATTACTCACCTGTAGAATTGATATTATGAGTGTACATCCCGTCCCGTTCTGAAAGATATCCTTACACATGGGTTATTCATCTTCAGATGTCACGTGACTGCAGAGCAGAAAAAGTGGCCCCTCCCAGCATATATATACCGAGGCACCTCTCACATAACCCCAGTATTTAAAAAGCCGTTAACAGAAGCCGGGAGAAATAATCAACAATCACCATAAAGAGGTAACAAGAACAACAAGGGTGGGGCGGAACGGGACGGGATGTACACCCATAATATCAATTCTACAGGTGAGTAATCACAGAATTGCATTATTCTTAGTGTACATCCCGTCCCGTGATATCCTTACACATGGGACATCCAATAGCAGTGTCCGTAAGGTAGGGTGGGATCCCCAAAAGCAACAGCAAGCAGTCAAACCACTGCCGCCCGCAGAACATTGCGGCCAAAAGCAGCATCAGCTGAGGCCTTAACATCAACCTTGTAAAACTTAGAAAAAGTATGAACAGAAGACCAAGTTTCAGCCTTGCAAACTTATTCAACAGAAGCTTGGTGCTGAAAGGCCCAAGAGGCACCAATAGCACGAGTGGAATGAGCAGTAAGGGGGAAGGTAGGATTCTTCCCCTTAGCAGGATAGACCTGAATCACGGCCTGACGGATCCACTTGCTGATAGTGGATTTAGCAGGAGCCTGGCCCGTCTTAGGACCAGACGGAACCACAAAGAAAGCATCAGTCTTCCTGAAGGGTTCAGTAGCCACCAAATAGAATTTCACAGCCCTAACAACATCAAGAGAGTGTAACACCCTTTCCTTGGGGTTACTAGGGTTAGGGCACAAAAAAGGCAACACAATGTCCTGATTGAGATGAAAAGCAGACACAACCTTAGGCAGAAAGTCAGTTTTATGTAAACAAAGGGGGTTTAAGGTGCGCTTTAGGGATTAGTGTGCAAGCTGCTGCCTATAATGAGGGGTCAGGCCTCATTCCTTTGTATACGAAAGAAAAACAAGAAAGTCCTGGTAACAGTGAGTGCTAAATTCCCTGGAACCAGAAAAATACAATTCTGTGAAATACTCACCTGTAGAATTGGTATTATACGTATACAGTACGTCCTGCTCCAGATATAATACTTACACTTGGGTTATCCTCCGTCAGATGGCGCTGTGCACTGCAGACATGCAAAAAACAGGCTCCTCCCGGCCCTTCATATACCCGGGGACCTCCCACAAATCCCCAGCATTGAAAAGCAGTGAACCAGAAGCCGGGAGAATTAAACCACCAAAAACAACTGGTAATGATAACAATGATAACAATCACCATACAGGGGATCCAGAATAATGCAAAAACCAGGGTGGGGTGGAGCAGGACGTACTGTATACGTATAATACCAATTCTACAGGTGAGTATTTCACAGAATTGTATTATTCTAAGTATACAGTACGTCCTGCTCCAGATATACTTCCAATAGCAGTGTCCATAAAGTAGGGTGGGATCCCCAACAAAAAAGGCACAGCAGACAGTAAAAGCACTGTCACCTGCAAACCTTGCTACCAAGAGCGACATAAGCAAAGGCTCTAATGTCAACATCATAAAAACCTTAGAAAAGGTACGAACAAAAAAACAAGTAGCAGTGCTGAAAGGCCCAAAGATACCAAGGCACCAGTAGAATCAGAAATAAAGTGAGAAGAAACTCTTCCCCTTAAAGGAATAGGCCTGAGTAACAGCCTGACAAGATCAAACACTAACAGTGGCCCAGGAAGAAGCCAAACCTTCCCTAGGACCAGAAGGGACATCCATCCAAGTAAAGGCAAGGCCCAATGCCGCTTAACCCCTGGAAGCAGACGAGATCAGGCACATACAGATGTAGGTGCCCACAAACCCCAAGGGGCATCAGTCCCCCTAAGGGACAAGAGACAATCCAGGAAAAAAATTCCAGCACCTGTTGAGGGAAAGTAGATCCCCTTGCCTCAGCGTTACTAGGAATAAAGCACAGAAGAAAGACAATGTCTTAAATACATGGGCCTAAGACACCACCTTAGGTAGAAAGTCCGGCGTAAAGCGGAACACCACCTCATCTTGGTGTATATATCAAAGAACGAGGGCTAGCTAAACAGAGCCGCCCACTCAGGCACACGTCTGACTGAAGTAACAGCCCCCAGAAAGACAACCTTGTGGATAAGAACAGTCAGACAGCATCCGGAATAGTGCCAAAGGGAAACGCCCCGCAAGGCAAACAGAATCAAATTCAAATCCCAACAGGGACCCTAGAACTACGTGGGGGATGCACCTAAGCAATCCCCGAAATAATGCTTAACCAAGGCAAAAACTGAGCAAAGACTTCTACAGGAAGGTGGACAGGGCAAGACCTGAACCTCCAGAGTACCGAGTAGGAGAGCCAACTCCAACCCATGCTGTAATAACTCTAGAACCCTGGGAACAGAAAGCGCCCAACAGGGGAGAGACCAAGACTCACACCAATCAATATGGGTATGCAATATCCCACAATAGACGGAAGAAGAAGAAGCCAACTCCTAGGCTTCCAGAAGTCACAGTCACCCAGAAGATAAGCCCATCTCCATCAAGGTGGATGAATCAACCATCAGGCCATCCAGACCAGAGCCTGTAGATTGGGGTGAAATAGAAAAAAGGGGTCTGAGTGAGCAGATCAGCACTCCTGACAGAACGTACAGGTCTGCTGTCCTCAGTACCACATCTGCAAACCACACTCCACTAGGCCACCCAGGGGCCACCAGTATCACTGGTTCCCCCTTCCAGAGCAAACTTGTGCAGAATCCCGCCTAGCAGGGTGAATGAAGATAAGACATACAGAACAGAATGTCCAGCCATAAAGTTACTAAGCCTCATGACCAAGGTCAGAACAATCTGAGACAGGGAAACAAGGGCCTAGAACCTATGATAGTGACGGGGCCCAAAAAGATCCACACTAGATGGATCACATATAGACACAAGAATTAGCACATCCTGTCGCAGAAGGACATCCACTGGAGCGAATATCGCAGATATGCAGGGAACGCTGTCCTCCACCCAGATCAGGGTCAGATACCTTCCTGGAGGATCAGCCTGCTCCACGTCCACACAGATAATTAATACAGGCCCTGTCATCAGACAGACCAAGGAGCCCCCAAATAGATCCCGCAAGGGAGAAGTCCAGCGAGATAGAGCCAACCTGAAAGCCTACTGCTTCAAAAATAGACAGGTGAATGGACCCCTAAAGGTCCCACCTCCCCCAGAACCACAGGGGATTTTAGAAGAAAAAATCCCCCCTCCGTCAACCTGATAGATTTGGTATCCATCTACAGGAAGACGCAAGGAAGGGGGTGCCCCCTGACTGGTTCCTTGAGTACAACAGTCTCAAGGGGAACCACCGTACCAAGGTGGAAGGGTACACAGACCCAGCTCCAGGGAAGCTGGAACCCAGTCCAGCATTTACAATATAAGTTGCATAGAGCCCAAGGGCACTGATCATAAGGGACAACCTTTGAGCAGCCACCAACAGGCCTACCAGCTGCAATCCAGCCTGGTGAAGAGACGGGAACAGCAAGGAGGGACCGAGCCCATGTAACCAGATTGTCCACTTTATAGTCAAGGAAGCAGGTTCCCGCCTGAACCGAATCCGAGTTCAACCCTAGGAATGGAGATACCAAATAAGGGGAAAATGAGGAACTGAGGTGATTGAGCACCCATCCAAAGACTCCCAAAGGACACCACTAGCCGAGTAACAAACTCGGCCTGACGTAGAGATTGGGAAGCAAAGAAGGACGACCAGGCAGTTCCTCGCGCGGACGCCCCCTTGGTCATCA
The DNA here is from genome assembly GCA_027917425.1 of Gastrophryne carolinensis. NCBI lineage: Eukaryota > Metazoa > Chordata > Amphibia > Anura > Microhylidae > Gastrophryne > Gastrophryne carolinensis. Next base: position 114,241,907 of record CM051244.1, on the reverse strand, counting down.
CCTTGGCGATCACTCTGGGAGCAGAAGAGAGGCCAGATAACAAGGCCACAATCAGCAGTGTTGGACCTCCAACACTAACCTGTAAGATCCTCGGTGCCCCGAAGACACAGTGGCAATGAAATAAGCATCTTAGATCTCCACAGACGGCAAGAGGTCCCTGGACACAGGGCACTGGCGGCCCAACTCCGCCTGTGAATGTAAATTGCCGCACCTATGGAAGGCCAGAATGGGCAGAGTGCCTCATCCTTTTGGGGGAATGTGGAAAGGTTGGTGTAGAGGCCCCTGCCTCTGCCTGTTAAGGGCAACCTGCAAGTGACCTCAGACCTCGCAGGCCGCACGTGGCCTGCGCCAACACCTGAAGAGAGACAGGGACCAGAAGCATCCTGACAATCTCGGGAAGGGGCTGCCCAGCAAACACTATCCTGCATCCAGAGGAAACTTCCTCCTGAATCCACCAGAACGAGGCATGACGCCTCCTGATAGGAGCAAGGTGCTGCGGCCATCCCCTCGCCCAGACGGGCGAGGGTGCCCCATCATGCTTGGGGAGTTTTGGTGAAAGATTTGGACTTAGTCCTGCCGGAGGGGCCAGGGCGTTGTCTGCCACTCCTGGGGCAGGAATCTGCACCAAAAAGCTGGAAGGACACCCCTGGTTCGGGTTTGACACTAACATAGGGGGGGGGGAGGGGTGCCCCTGCCCCGAGAAGGCCGAGACAGCCTTCGGAGAATGGGTGTTTTGCCCTTTTTCCCAAACAGGTCCAGACGGGCCCCGAATAGGCGTCGCCCTCTAAAGGGAAGCCCAGTAGGAGTCTTTTTTGTAGCATCGTCAACACCCCACTGTCGCAGCCAGACCAAGCGGCGTATAGCTACCACAAGGGCGGATGTTCTTGCGCACATCCTAATGGTGTCATCCAGCGCTAAAAGGATAAACCTTACAAATACATCACAACTGGAGAGTGCATTAAACACCTCCCAGGGGAGATCCTCAGGTTGATGATCAATCATCTTTCTGATGAGGGTCCTAGCGGTCACTGCAGTGATGGCGCGGCACAGACCGGGCGCGGAGCCGTCCCTGCAAGAAAAGGCGTGGGAAGCCAGCCTATCAATGCACCGGTCCTCAGCATCCCGAAGGGTACGATAAGTAGGGGCTGCAATAAAAGGGGGGTTAAGAACCCCAATGATCGGTGCATCCACCACGGGAGGTGACCAACAGTTAACCACATCAGGGGGAAAAGGGTATTTCCAATCCCAGTCCCCTGGAACCCCTGGGAGTTTACTAGGGCATTCCCATTCTTTGAGTACAAGAGCCTGGAAGGGATCCTGCTCCAGAAATTCCAAACGCGGCGTCGCTGTATGGAAACTCTCCCTTCTAGGCCTGGGAGCCTCACCAGGGAGAGAGATAGACAAGACCTCGAAGATCTTTATCAGTAATTCATCGGTGCCACACAGGCCCCAGGAACCAGGGCCCGTATCATCATGACTCGGCCCCTCGTCAGATGAGCCTGAGTCAGAGAACAGCTCACCTTCATCAGAAAGAGCAATACTCTGCTCAGTAGTGAACTCCTCAGTTTCTGAAGGAATGGGCGAAACCGGAGGCATCAGGGACCGCTTCTTACCAGGGTCCAAGTGCTCTGCCAACCTCGAAATCACCTGATCAGCCGTAGGCAGTCTGCGCGGCATGACTTGCTGGTCATTCCCGCTCGAGTGCGACTCATCAGGAGTGAGATTTAAGCACGGGGAGACAGGTGTATTGAAACGAGGCGCAGCCACTGGCAACCCTGACTGCAGGGCCAGTACTTGTTCAGCACAGGGTCCGCAGACCCGTGCTCTGTCCGCATCAGCATGGGGTTGTCCACACGCTGTACACAGCCGGTCTTGTCCCGGAGGGACCCCGGTCACATAATTCTGAGATGCCTCCATATGGTGATTATCAATGCAATATATGCCAGTAGGGATTTATGCAATAGGCAACCCTGGATGTCCCAAAGACCCGCTAGGAATGTGGGAGAATTTTTTGTAAGCCCGCTACAATTTATGTTAGGCCGGGAGAAGCCACCGGAGTCTTTGACGTCTGAAAGACAGAAGGGGAATAAGAGGTGTCAGGGCCATGCGCAGCAGAAAAAATACTAATGATGAAATCACCCGCGAGGGCACTTACAGGCCTGGGGAGGAGAAGGACCGCAAACACGCGCGCGAAGATCAACAAAATGGTGCCAACCGAACCGGGCCCAATCTGGGAGTGACACGGAGTGCGCCACGCCAGGTCCCCGCCTCCCCCAAAGAGCGCGAAGCTCTGAGGCAGCCGTCCAGGCTTGACAAGCCAAGCATAGGATATGCTAGTAAAAGCATCTGCTAATCGATACTCGTAGTCTGACGATGCCGCCACCCAGCACAGTAAATTTTAATAAAAAAGAGAGGGCAAAGACGGCGGCGGCCAAAATAAAAAGAGCAAGCAGCGCGGCTCTGACTCCCGGTTGCCAGTCAAGGGCAAAACTACGGCCATAAGCGTGACAATACAGTACACTGAGACCGCCAAACACACACACACACCCCCATTCTTTTCCCCCGAATACGGGGGGAAACGAGGGAGGATGGCGACCCTTTACAAAGGGTCCACCGCTACACGGGGCATGGGGCAATAATGCGGGAGGGACATCCACTAGAGGCTCACCATCAGCCTAAACCGCCTACCCTTTGGTGGGGGACTGCGGTGGAGCATGGCTCCGTTAAGCACGCATGGTGCTGCCTACCTTCACCCGACCAGCGCAGCCCAGCCTGGGAGGCACATCATAGGGAGGACAGGTGGGAATTGTCCAACAGGGCTGCAGGCTGTAATAGCCCCACTCACCTGAGAGAGAGTGATACTTCATATCTTCGCAGTCAGCACTGCAGAGAAATCTGGGGATTTGTGGGAGGTCCCCGGGTATATGAAGGGCCAGGAGGAGCCTGTTTTTTGCATGTCTGCAGTGCACAGCGCCATCTGGCGGAGGATAACCCAAGTGTAAGTATTATATCTGGAGCAGGACATACTGTATACTTAGAATAATCAGTTTAGGCGCGCTTTAAAATGTTAGAGGCATTTATGCAGCCAGAGACACATTAATTGTGTCTTGTTGTTGGTCAAATGCTTCTAATTTTGACAGTGGCAATTTATGCTGTCTGGTTTTATTCATACAGCTGCTGGATATTTAACCCAAATAAATGAAACATAAAAGGTTACAATGGATGATGGATTTATTGAAAGACACTCACCGCCGTGGCCCGAGGGTGCGCCGACCTACCCAGGGCCCTTGAGGATCTATCACCTGTGTGATTATCTGCAGGTAATCTGGATCCTTCGATGGACTGGTTGTGGTGGCTTGTAGAGGTCCGGACCCTAATTCTGTTTAGGTCCTCTTGATGTATGTATGGCGCTTAAATAAGTATGGAGGACTATTTGTCTGTCCTCAAAATTGTTTAATATTTAATAGTAAAAAACAAAAGGGGAAACGCAAAAATAAAATTAAAATTAGAATTAAAAAGGGGAAAAAATGGAAAAGTAGGGTATAGGGGTAAAAACATGCAGTGCGGGGGAGTGCTGCATATATTGTCTGTCCTCAACGTCCTGGTGTTTGCATAGGAGTCCAATCTTAATGACAGGCTGCGTCTTTTGCTGCTGCCTGAGAGAGCGAAGTTTCCAAAGTTTTCCAGGTAAAAATCCAAAAGGCACAAGCTGTCTCTTACGAGTAATTAATAATCCTTAGTCTGTGTGCTTAAAGTTGCTGAGCAGTGTGCTCAGTAGGTCACCGACACGCGTTTCGGCTCTGCTGGCCGTCCTCTGGGTGTGAAGAGACAGGTGAGTGTGTTTCTTTTTATAGTCTGTTTATTCATGTCATCAGGCCGCAAAGGTGTATGGGAACTGCAGTTCCAGGCTTGTAGTTTCTGTGCTTGTAACTGAATGTGCAGCTAATTTCCGATGTCGGCGGCTGGTGTTTATTCCTTCATTATGCCAGCCGCTGTGAGTTCTATGTATTTAATTCCTACGCTGTTGTTCCTCATAGGTGTCTGTATATATTTTTTGTATCAGTTCCTCATGGCCTGTGTCCAGAATTTTATTCTTGTGCACGTGTGGTTTTGCAACATAAAAGATACAATATATGAGAGGTTAGATAAGAGAAGGAATTCCTAATGGTTGACGTTAAAACTAATACATATGTTATATTCTCAGTATGGTGATGGTTAGTTGGTGGAAGTTTAATAATAACAAATAAAGTTATTTAAGTGGATGGGACGGTATCTGTCTAAAATGAATAAATACATGCATGATTAAATAATTAAATAAATAAATAAATGAATAACTAGATGAATGAATAACTAGGTGAATATATGAAGACTAATACATAACTAGATGTATATAGAAATATAATTGATAGACAGAAATTCTTGATTGGAAATATATTGATTCTATTCTAAACGTTTGGAATGATGCCATCCACCCTTGAATGGGATGAGGTGATTTGAAACTGGAGATGATTTAATTTAATTTATAAGATTCATCTAATTAAAATAATAATAAGTAGAGATTAAAAATTAGATATAGGGGTCTACCTGGACCGCATGTTTATTCACTGTTTTAAAATGAGGGTAGGAGATGAGGTATGTAAAAGTGGCAAGATAAATATCTAAAACTTAAACATACATAATGATAGACCGATGTGCATTTAATTATTTTCCAAGAAGCAATTCAAGTCTAGGTCTATGTTTAGGCCGTTTGGCATGAGACTGTCAAGTTCATAAATCCAAAACATTTCCCTTTGGGCAAAAGTATGTTCCATAATTGTACCCCTCCAATTGGATTGGATCTGTTCAATCACCCAAAAGTCTAAGCCAGATGGGTCTTTATTGTGTTTTTCTTCGAAATGAGACGATAGGCTGTGTGTTTTCAATCCATTACTAATATTGCGTAAGTGTTCCAATAATCGTACTTTGAACTGTCTTTTAGTTTTTCCTACATATAGTAGGTCACATGGGCATTTTAGGCAGTAGATCACCTCCTTGGTGTTGCAAGTGTTAAAGCCTTTGATTTTATATTCCTTCTTGTTTTTTGGATTTGTGAAAATGAATGGAGATTGTCGTAAGGATAACTTGCATGCTTTGCAGTCTCTACACTTAACAAATTTGTTTGGTTGTTGGGGTGTATCTTTGGGAGGGTTAGTATAGCTGTTGGTTAAATGCTGGGTGTCAGTATCCACTTACCTGCGTCCCGTTCCTGCGGTGCTCCCCGTCCCGCCGCACGGTTGTCTGAGCGGCGGCCGCGGCAGGCGGCGGCCTCTCTTCCGCCCGGCGTGCACGCGCCTCTGCCTGCGTCGGCCGGCGGCCCCGGCTCTAGATCTCGTGCTCGCGCGGGCGCGCGAGCACGCTTCACTTATACCCTCCGGCGGCGCTGCTCCCAGCACGGCCGCCGGAGGAGAGTTAATTAGCTGCAGTTGTGTCAGAGGGGTGTTCTTTTTACTGGCCAATCTCCCTCTGAATTCTCTATGCTCCTATCAGCCCTTTCAGACTCCTGGGCAGGACGCCCTGTGTTATCCTATTAAATTAAAGATCCTAGTTGCACCAATCATCAGGCTCACTTCCCTGGCCCAATCATACCTACTTCCTATATAACCCCTCTTCAGCCAGTTGGTCATTGCCTGTTATAGCGCCTAGACCCTAGTATTTGCTTATCCCTGAGATTGATCCTGATTCCTGTTGCCGACCCTCGCTTGTTTGACCATCCTCGATCTCCACTCCTGTTGCCGACCCGTGCTTGCCTTGACCATCCTCGATCTCCACTCCTGTTGCCGACCCTCGCTTGCCTTGACCATCCTCGATCTCCACTCCTGTTGCCGACCCTCGCTTGCTTTGACCATCCTCGATCTCCACTCCTGTTGCCGACCCTCGCTTGTTTGACCATCCTCGATCTCCACTCCTGTTGCCGACCCTTGCTTGCCTTTGACCATCCTCGATCTCTACTCCTGTTGCCGACCCTTACCTGTCTGTTGGACTTCCACCTTACGCTCACATACCGGCTACCCGATTCCACTTCCAGCCGCGGGCTCTCCAGTTCTCTGTACCGTAAGACCTCATCCTTTGAGCCATAAAGTCCTGGGGGCAACCGATCCCGAGCAGGCGTGTTCTGCGTCTCGGCAAGCGGGGGCTCCTATAGGTGAAGCTGGCTGCGGAGATTGGGGGTTGAGGTCCTTACTAAGAGAGCTGGAGTTGTCCAAGTGGTAAATCGTGGTTCCGGGAGCGTGACAGTATAACAGGCCTTTATCAATATGGAAGACCTGGTACAGCAAGTTCAGGCGATGGCCACCTCTATCAACCAACTTGCCCAGAGAGTGGCCAATCAAGAAACCTGCCAGATTTCAACACCCGCTGTACCACCTCATATTCCTGAACCTAAGGTTCCTTTACCTGAAAAGTTCTCTGGAGACCGGACCGGTTATTCGAACTTCAAGAATTCATGTGAACTTTATTTCAGGCTGCGGCCTTTATCTTCTGGCACTGAAACCCAACGGGTGGGTTTAATTATTTCTCTGTTGCAAGGAGATCCCCAGTCATGGGCTTTCAGCTTGCTTCCTGAAGATCCTGCCTTACACTCCGTTACTTCCTTTTTCTCAGCCATGGGAGTGCTGTATGCGGACCCCGATCGTCAGTCCACGGCGGAAAGCAGGCTTCGGGCCCTGAAGCAGGGTCGGAATTCCGCCGAGGACTACAGCGCCGAATTCCGGCGCTGGGCAGTGGAGTCTACTTGGAATGATCCAGCCCTATGTAGCCAATTCCGTATGGGGCTCTCCGAAAATATTAAAGATGCTCTGGTCAATTTCCCCACTCCAAAAGATTTGGATCAACTTATGCAGGTCTCCATCAGGATCGATAGACGTCTTAGGGAGAGAGCCAGAGAAAGGGTTAGGGCTACCACTCCCTTTAGACCTCCACAAACTCCCAACCCCTCAACCCCTGGTGGGGTAAATACCTCCTCCTCCTCTCAAGAGGAGCCAATGCAGGTTGGCAGAGCCCGTCTTTCTCAGGATGAAAAACAACGGAGACGGTCTTTGGGCCTTTGCCTCTATTGTGGGTCCCCGGGTCATTTTGCCAGGTCCTGTCCGAATAAGGGGTATCCGGCGGGAAACTTTCTCGCCTAGATCAGGAAGAGGGTACTGATCTAGGTGGGTTGAAGCATTACTCTCATCATGATAAAATGTTAATCCCTACGGAGCTTTTCTGGGGTCTTTCCAAACAGGCAGTATCTGCTTTTGTCGATAGTGGAGCTGCAGGTAACTTCCTGGATCGGAGCATAATCTCCATCCTAGGGGTTCCACTGGTACCCCTTGAAAAGTCTCTTCAGGTTTTGGCCATAAATGGGAAGGCTATCCTGGGAGGGCCGGTCAGTCACAAGACCCCTCCTCTCAGATTGGTGGCCGGCTCATCTCATACTGAACATATAGAATTCCTGGTGTTTGATTGTCCGGAGACACCAGTAGTTTTGGGATACCCATGGCTAAAGCTCCATAACCCCGTATTTAATTGGCAGTCGGGTGATCTGGTTAAGTGGAGTAATTTTTGCAGATCACATTGCTTCTCCACTATCCTTAGGAGTGTGCAGATTTCGCCCCAAGAACTGCCTCTGCCTTATATAGACTGGGCAGATGTCTTTTCTGAGCGGTCCGCTGATAATCTTCCCCCACACAGACCCTATGACTGTCCCATCGACCTACTTCCTGGAACTATCCCTCCTAGGGGCAAAATCTATAATCTGAATCGAGCTGAAGAGCAGGCCATGAAAGAATATATTTCTGAAAATCTGAGTAAAGGCTTTATCCGCCCATCAACTTCACCGGCGGGTGCTGGCTTCTTTTTTGTTGAGAAGAAGGATGGAGGTTTAAGGCCTTGCATAGATTATAGAGCCTTGAATAAGATCACTGTTAAAAATCGTTATCCTCTTCCCTTAATAGGCGATTTGTTTAATCAGGTTGTGGGGGCTCGAATTTTTTCTAAACTAGATCTAAAGGGGGCCTACAACCTGATCCGTATTCGGCAAGGGGATGAATGGAAAACGGCGTTCAATGTTAAAGATGGTCATTATGAATATTTAGTGATGCCTTTTGGCCTTTGTAATGCTCCTGCGGTCTTCCAAGACTTTGTTAATGACGTGTTCCGTGACTTTTTGGGTAACTTCGTTGTGGTTTATTTGGATGACATCCTCATTTACTCTAAAAACCTTTCCGAACACAGGCAACATGTAAAACTGGTCCTTCAGAAATTGAGAGAGAATAATTTATACGCTAAAATTTCTAAGTGTATGTTTGAGGTCGCCTCCGTTCCCTTTTTGGGGTATATTATTTCTAGTCAGGGGTTGGAGATGGATGGGGGAAAAGTTTCGGCAGTACGGGATTGGGTACAACCCAAATCCTTGAAAGAATTACAACGCTTTTTAGGGTTTGCTAATTTCTATCGACGTTTTATCAAGGGTTTTTCTAGTATTGTTGCGCCTCTCACCAATCTCACCCGCAAAGCCGCGTTCACTGTTAACTGGTCACCATCAGCGATTGAAGCCTTCCGTGTCCTAAAACAGGCTTTTACTTCGGCGCCAGTTTTAGTGCACCCCGACGTCAACAAACCTTTTGTTATTGAAGTAGATGCGTCTGAATTAGGTGTTGGAGCTGTTTTATCACAATTCTCCGGATCTCCTGAACGTTTGCATCCATGTGCCTATTTTTCCCGGAAATTTAATACCGCAGAACAAAATTATGATGTCGGCAATAGGGAACTATTAGCTATTAAACTGGCATTTGATGAATGGCGTCATTGGTTGGAGGGTTCCTTACATCCTATCACTGTTTATACCGATCACAAAAATCTCGAGTACATAGGTGCCGCCAAGAGGTTAAATTCTCGACAGGCCCGTTGGGCATTGTTTTTTTTCACGTTTCAGTTTTATTATTACCTTTAAGCCGGGCGTGAAAAATACTAAGGCCGATGCTCTGTCGCGCATGTTTGGTGAGTGTAAGGATCGGGGGGATACTGGTGAGCCTATCTTACCTGCAGGTTGTGTAGTCGGGGCCTTGCTCCCTGATCTCTCTAATGTTTTGGCGCAGTTCCAAGATGAATCGCCTGTAAACGCACCTATAGGATGTCAATTTGTACCGCCGCATTTGCGTTCTGATGTTATTCGCGAATTCCACGATGCAAAGACTGCTGGGCATCTGGGAGTTCGTAAGACTTTTATTTTAGCTCGGCGCCACGTATGGTGGCCTTCTATGAGACGTGATATCACTACCCTTATCGGCGCATGTCCTGTTTGTGCACGAAGTAAAGGGGTACACAAGGCCCCTAGTGGGTACCTGATTCCGCTTGAGATCCCTAAAGAACCATGGTCTCACATCTCAATGGACTTTATTGTTGATTTACCCCTTTCGCATGGGAACACTGTGGTTTGGGTAGTCGTCGATAGATTCAGTAAGATGGCTCATTTTATTGCTTTACCCAAGCTACCCTCGGCTCCTGAACTTTCGCACTTGTTCGTCTCACATATTTTTCGTCTTCATGGTATTCCATTAAATATTGTTTCCGATCGGGGTGTGCAATTTATATCACGATTTTGGAAAAATTTTTGTTCACGTTTGGGGATTCAGGTTTCTTTGTCCTCCGCGTATCATCCCCAGTCTAATGGGCAGACTGAAAGAACAAATCAAAGCTTAGAACAATATTTAAGATGTTACATCTCTGACACTCAGGAGCAGTGGTCGGAATTTATTGACTTTGCCGAGTTCGCGTATAATAATGCGCCAAGTGACAGTACCAAGATATCCCCATTCTTTTGTAATTATGGAAAGCATCCTAGAGCTTCTTCTATTTCTGCAGCACCTTCTGATTTTCCGGTCTTAGAAGAGTGGCTTCAGAAACGGAAAGAGGTTTGGGCACGCGTCAAGGAAAATTTAGAAACTATGCGTCTCAGGAACCTATCCTTCAGTGTGGAGACCTTGTTTGGGTTTCCACTAGGAATATTGCTCTCCGGCAGCCTTCTTATAAACTCGGTCCTAAATTTATCGGTCCTTACCCCATTATCAGGAAACTTAATAACGTGACCTTCAAAGTTCAGCTCCCTCCTACTATGAAAATTTCCAACTCGTTTCATGTATCACTGTTGAAACCAGCTAAAAACTCTTCTCCTGCTGGTCCTCCTCCTGTTTTAGTGGATAATGTGCAAGAGTATGAAGTGAACAAGATTCTGGATTCGCGTAAGGTTCGCAATACGTTACAGTATTTAATTGATTGGGTTGGTTACGGTCCTGAGGAGAGGTGCTGGGTTTCTTCTTGTGATGTCCATGCCAGGGCTCTTGTACGGAAATTTCACCGTGACAATCCGGGGAAGCCGGGTGAGGGTCCAGAGGCCCCTCGTGAGGGGGGGGGGTAATGTCAGTATCCACTTACCTGCGTCCCGTTCCTGCGGTGCTCCCCGTCCCGCCGCACGGTTGTCTGAGCGGCGGCCGCGGCAGGCGGCGGCCTCTCTTCCGCCCGGCGTGCACGCGCCTCTGCCTGCGTCGGCCGGCGGCCCCGGCTCTAGATCTCGTGCTCGCGCGGGCGCGCGAGCACGCTTCACTTATACCCTCCGGCGGCGCTGCTCCCAGCACGGCCGCCGGAGGAGAGTTAATTAGCTGCAGTTGTGTCAGAGGGGTGTTCTTTTTACTGGCCAATCTCCCTCTGAATTCTCTATGCTCCTATCAGCCCTTTCAGACTCCTGGGCGGGACGCCCTGTGTTATCCTATTAAATTAAAGATCCTAGTTGCACCAATCATCAGGCTCACTTCCCTGGCCCAATCATACCTACTTCCTATATAACCCCTCTTCAGCCAGTTGGTCATTGCCTGTTATAGCGCCTAGACCCTAGTATTTGCTTATCCCTGAGATTGATCCTGATTCCTGTTGCCGACCCTCGCTTGTTTGACCATCCTCGATCTCCACTCCTGTTGCCGACCCGTGCTTGCCTTGACCATCCTCGATCTCCACTCCTGTTGCCGACCCTCGCTTGCCTTGACCATCCTCGATCTCCACTCCTGTTGCCGACCCTCGCTTGCTTTGACCATCCTCGATCTCCACTCCTGTTGCCGACCCTCGCTTGTTTGACCATCCTCGATCTCCACTCCTGTTGCCGACCCTTGCTTGCCTTTGACCATCCTCGATCTCCACTCCTGTTGCCGACCCTTACCTGTCTGTTGGACTTCCAACTTACGCTCACATACCGGCTACCCGATTCCACTTCCAGCCGCGGGCTCTCCAGTTCTCTGTACCGTAAGACCTCATCCTTTGAGCCATAAAGTCCTGGGGGCAACCGATCCCGAGCAGGCATGTTCTGCGTCTCGGCAAGCAGGGGCTCCTATAGGTGAAGCTGGCTGCGGAGATTGGGGGTTGAGGTCCTTACTAAGAGAGCTGGAGTTGTCCAAGTGGTAAATCGTGGTTCCGGGAGCGTGACACTGGGATAGTGTAGTTAGTTTTTTATATATAAATGTGGGTTTCTGACCTAATATTTTCTCTAGGGTAGGATCCGTCTGCAGTATGTTCCAATGTCTTCTTATAATGGATTCTATATGTTTATGATCCCGATTGAATCTGGTGATGAATGGGAAGGTGCACTGGCTGTTTACTTTTTTCTTGGATATTCCACCGTTCTTAGATTCCTCTTGCACTTCTAGAATGATCTTATTTATGTTGTTTTGTTGATATCCTTTTTCTACGGAGCGTGCACCCAGAATTTTCGCTTGCTCTAGATACGTTTGTTCATCCGTACAATTTCTTCTAATTCTTTTGAGTTGCCCTTTTGGGATATTCTTTAGCCAGCTGGGATGGTGGCAGCTGTCGATAGGGATAAAACTATTTCTGTCAGTATCCTTGAAGTAGGTCTTTGTTTTGATTCTTCCGTTTTCCTTGTAGATGGTGATATCCAGAAAGTTGATTTCGGTGTTACTTATTTCATATGTGAATTTAATGTTCCAATCGTTCTGGTTGAGGGTATCTAAGAAATGGTGTAACCCTTCGTATTGCCCCTCCCACAGGAAAAAGCAATCATCAATATATCGCTTGTAGAATCTTAATTCCTTGGGTCGTTCATCAGATAGTCTCTCTTGTTCCCACAGGGCCATGAATAGGTTCGCCAGACTGGGAGCGTATTTGCCTCCCATGGCTATGCCTACCTTCTGGAGGTAAAATTCTCCCTCGTACCAAAAATAGTTATGTGTCAGAGAAAAGCTTAGACATTCAAGTAGGAATTCTATTTGTTGTCGGGGCAGTTTTTGATCTGTTTCCAGAAAAAACCTTACCAATCCTTTTGTATGTGGTGTTATAGTATAAAGAGCACTTACATCAGCAGTGGCAAGTACCAGTTCAACGTTCTCCTAGAATTGTTAATTTGGTGTAAGAAGGAGCCAGAGTCTTTTAAGTAAGCGGGGGTCTTCTGTACCAGTGGTTGGAGGAAAGAATCGATATACTCTCCTAACCTACTGGTAATCGATCCTATGCCACTTACTATGGGCCTCCCAGGTGGATTTTGTTTATTCTTATGGACCTTTGGCAGGTGGTACAAGGTCGGGATTCTCGGTGTCTCTAGGTTTAGATAATTGTACTCTTTTTTGGTTAATATCCCCGCTCTTCTTCCCTTGTCGAGTAGATCACGTAACTGGTGGTATTTCCTCGTTGGGTCCCCATTTCATTTTTCATAGGTCTCTACATCACTTAGAAGTCTACTTGTCTCTTGTAAATAACTTTCTTTGTTAAGGATTACTATGCCTCCTCCCTTATCTGCAGGCTTTATTATGATATCCTTTCTTTCTTTGATATCCTTAATAGTTTTTTGGTCATCCTTTGCTTTCTTTATGGTTTGGTGATTCTTCTTGATTTTTAGATTCTTCGAATCACGGATGACCACATCTTTGAAGACATTAATTGCTCCTTTATTGGATTGCGGATTAAACAATGAATTATTTTTAAGGTTGGTGTGTGTGAATATAGAATTCTCTAATAGAGAGCTTGGTTCTGGATTGGTGTCTGTTTTCTGTCTGTCTGGGGTTTTTTTTCCTCAAAGAATTTTTTTAGATTTAATTTCCTTGAGAAATAACGTCTCAAATTTGTTAAAACTTGTAGTGGGCGCAAATTTTAATCCCTTATTTAGGAGATCAATTTCTTTGTTTAGTTTCTCATCAGTTAGGGTAAATAGACCATCTGGGGCTTCTTGTTCTATGTTTCTTGTTCTTTTCTTTGAGTTGCACTCTACGTCCAGCTCGCCTTCCTCTTGTTCTATTCTTTTCTTCTTTTGGGTGTGTGTAATAGATCCTGTTCTAAAAAATGGTCAAAGTGAAGGTGTCTATGTGTCATTGCTGGAGTAAGGTTTAGTTGCCTCATATCCTCTCTGTTCGTCTGGTGAGTGCTCATCTTGTGATATTCTGTCTGTAAGGGACATCCCTTCTATGGCGATTATGATATTGGTGTTCAGGAGAGGTTTTCCGTTGGTATTGATACTGACACGTGAAATGGTGAGGGTGTAACCCTTTTCTGTGTTAGATGGTAGTGGTTGTATTGACTTCCAAGCCCACGTTGATGGTAAGGTATCTTAAATGATCATTGGGAGGGAGGGTCTCTGTTTAAATATGGAACATACTGATGTTGGAAGTACTTCTGTCTATAATTATAATGGTTTCTGGTTGGCCTCTTATATCTGTCTTCATGTTTATGTCGCCAACTTGGTCTCCGATCATATGGTTGTTGTGCGGCAAGGAAATGTTTATATTTGGTGGGTCTGGGGTCCTCATAGTCAAATTTCTTCTCAGAGGCTCTTTCTGATTCTAAATGTATACCTGTGGAATTATAAATGTCCTCACGGTTCAATTCTTTTATGTGTGTTTTTTGCCACTTGTAGATATTGTTATTCTTTAGATCTAATGAGTCTCTTGCAAATTTTCTTTGTTTTTTGGTTTTCTGCTCTTTTTCAACGTTTTTTAGACTGTTCTTTATATCGCTGATGTGATCCTGGTATTCACTTAGATCCTTACAGGGAGAAAGATTCCCTTGAAGTTCTTCAATTTTTGCAGTAATAAGTTCTCATTTTCTTTTCTTGCGTTTAATAATTAATTTCATTAGATTCATACTGCAGTCATTAAAGAAAGCCTGCCATTCATCAATATCTGGAATTTACCCACCATTATCCCGCTCTGGTGCTATGTCCCACCTCAAACTTCTTGGTATTAGACCTTTGTGAATGTACGCTTCCAAAGTGGAAATGTGCCATCTTATGGCCATTTCTTTATGGAGAAGATTCTTGACCGTTTTGAATAATTCATCAAAACTGTCTGATATTTCTTGCATATCTTCTTCTTCTTCCATAATTATGGTGGACTTGTTAAATTCTCGCCTCAGTTGTGAAATGTCCATTTTGTTACTTTATTCTTCCCTAACGCTGCTCCTTATATATGACCAAAAGATGAATATGTAAACAAAGGGGATTTAAGGTGCACTTTAGGGATTAGTGTGCAAGCTGCTGCCTATAATGAGGGGTCATGCCTCATTCCATTGTATACGAAAGAAAAACAAGAAAGTCCTGGTAACAGTGAGTGCTAAATTCCCTGGAACCAGAAAAATCAGTTTAGGCGCGCTTTAAAATGTTAGAGGCATTTATGCAGCCAGAGACACATTAATTGTGACTGGTTGTTGGTCAAATGCTTCTAATTTTAACAGTGGTAATTTATGCTGTGTGGTTTTATTCATACAGCTGCTGGATATTTAACCCAAATACATGAAACATAAAAGGTTACAATGGATGATGAATTTATTGAAAGACACTCACCGCCGTGGCCCGGGGCTGCGCCGACCTACCCAGGGCCCTTGAGGATCTATCGCCTGTGTGATTATCTGCAGGGAATCTGGATCCTTCGATGGACTGGTTGCGGTGGCTTGTAGAGGTCCGGACCCTAATTCCGTTTAGGTCCTCTTGATGTATGTATGGCGTATGTATGTATTTGTCTGTCCTCAAAATTGTTTAATATTTAATAGTAAAAAACAAAAGGGGAAACACAAAAATAAAATTAAAATTAGAATTAAAAAGGGGAAAAAAATGGGAAAGTAGGGTATAGGGGTAAAAACATGCAGTGCGGGGGAGTGCTGCATATATTGTCTGTCCTCAGCGTCCTAGTGTTTGCATAGGAGTCCAATCTTAATGACAGGCTGTGTCTTTTGCTGCTGCCTGAGAGAGCGAAGTTTCCAAAGTATTCCAGGTAAAAATCCAAAAGGCACAAGCTGTCTCTTATGAGTAATTAATAATCCTTAGTCTGTGTGCTTAAAGTGGACCAACACCCACGGGTGATCGGCCCGGGAATCTATAAGATTCCCGGGCCGATCACCTCCCTCCCCGCGGGACATCCCGATCTCGGGTGAAACACCCCAAACTCCTTACCTTATCTTCGGCGGTGGCCGGCCGCCGCCACCTCCCTCGCGCCCCTCTAGATGTGCGCGCCCGCGCCGGCCGTCTGTGAATGGCCGGCGCGGGCACGCGCGCGTCAAGAGTGACGCGCGGGAGGCGGCGGCGGAGGAGCCGCTTGTCCGTGGCTTGTCCGTCGGCGCTGGGAGCGGGGAGAGGTGAGTTTTTCGGGGGGTTCGGGGGGGTTTCACACAGCGGGGCACCCCGATCGGGGGTGCCCCACCGAAGTGGACCAAGACCCAGGATAGTCAAAATCCTGGGTGTTGGTCCACTTTAAAGTTGCTGAGCAGCGTGCTCAGTAGGGCACCGCTGCCTGAGAGAGAAAGGTTTCCAAAGTTTTCCAGGTAAAAATCCTAAAGGCACAAGCTGTCTCTTATGAGTAACTAATAATCCTTAGTCTGTGTGCTTAAAGTTGCTGAGCAGCGTGCTCAGTAGGTCACCGCTGCCTGAGAGAGCAAAGTTTCCAAAGTTTTCCAGGTAAAAATCCAAAAGGCACAAGCTGTCTCTTATGAGTAATTAATAATCCTTAGTCTGTGTGCTTAAAGTTGCTGAGCAGTGTGCTCAGTAGGTCACCGACGCGCGTTTCGGCTCTGCTGGCCGTCCTCTGGGTGTGAAGAAAGTCAGTTTTAAAGCGAAACACCACCTTGTCCTGGTGTCTTTCAAAATAAGGAGGCTTGATGGAAAGCGCAGCCAATTCAGAAACACGCCTGACTGAGGTAATAGCCACCAAAAAAGCTACCTTGACAGTGAGAGTGGACAAAGCAGCCTCCTGCAAGGGTTCAAAGGGAGGACGCAAATGAGTAACACCTTGAAAGAAAGTCTTAACCAGATGATGCTGAGCAAAATATCTCTGGAAGAAAACAGCCAGAGCAGAAACATGACCTTTCAGAGTACTAAGCTGAAAACCCATGTCCAAGCCATTTTGTAAGAATTCCAATATCCTGGGAATAGAGAACACTCGACAAAGTGACCTAGACTCACACCAGTCAATGTAAGCACACCAAACCCTGTAGTAAATGGTAGAGGAAGACTTCTTCCTATCTCTGATCATGGTATTAACTACAGAGGCCAGCAATCCCTTTTCCATCAAGATGGAGGTTTCAGCAGCCAGGCTGTCAAAGCCAGCGTTTGTAAATTGGGGTGACTGAGCCGCCCCTGAGTGAGCAGGTCTGGCACCAGGGGCAGGACGAACTGATCTACTGCCAACTGTACGATTTCTGCGAACCAAATTCTTCTTGGCCAACACAGGGCCATCAGAATGGCTGGCACTCCCTCCTGGGCTATTTTGCACAACACCTTGCCCAGCAGAGGAAACGGAGGAAAAACATAAAGGAGCTGAAAGCTCTCCCAGGACATTGCCAGAGCATCCACTGCCAGGGCCAGTGGATCCTGTGACTGGGATACAAAGTCTGGAAGCTTGTGATTGTGGCGTGACGCAAAGAGATCCACATCGGGCTAGCCCCAATGGAGACACAGAGAGCGAAACACCCTGTTGCTGAGGGACCACTCGCCCATGCGAGAGGCCCCCCTGCTCAGAGAGTCTGCTTCCAGATTCTCCACTCCCGGAATGTACACCGCCGATATGCAGGGAACATTGTCCTCTGCCCAGGACAGAATCAGGGATACTCCCTTGAGAGCCCTCTTGCTCCTGGTTCCTCCCTGATGATTGATGTAAGCAACCGCTGTCTTGTTGTCTGAGCGGATCTGAACCGCCAGACCCCGAAGGTGCATGGTCAGCTGGTAAAGCACTAACCTCACTGCCCTCAGTTCCAGAATGTTGATTGGGGCATGGGCCTCCTGAGGACCCCACTGCCCCTGGAATTTCAGGGACCCCCAAAAGCCCCCCAACCTGTCAGGCTGGCATCCGTGGTGACCAGCTCCCAGCAGGGAGTCAGAAAGGACCTGCCCACTAGCAGATTCCTTGAGTACAGCCACCATGACAGAGACCTCCTGACCAGAGGTGACAGATACAAATACCTGATCCAGGTACCCAGGGTCCCGATCCCATACTGACAAGAGATGAACCTGGAGAGGCCTCATGTGAAACTGAGCGTAAGGGACAGACTCGAAGCTGGACACCATCAGACCCACCAACTGCATTGCCTGTCTGATGGACGGATAAGAGCAAGACAGAAGGACCTGTGTTTGTGCCTGAAGAACCTCTATCTTCAGCTGAGGGAGAAAGACCTTGACATGAGAGGTATCCAGAGTTATGCCCAGAAAAAGCTGTACTCTGGAAGGAGACAGGGAAGAATTGGGAAGATTGATCACCCAACCAAACATTTCCAGAGTGGATACCACCTTCTGAACGTCCAACTCTGCTTGTTGCAAAGTTTGGGAAACTACAAGAATGTTGTCCAGATAAGGAAGAATGCGAATACCCTGAGATCTCAACAGAGCCATAACTCCTGCCAGCACCTTGATAAAGACCCTGGGAGCCGCGGTAAGACCGAATGGCAGAGCCACAAACTGGTAATGCTGGTCTTCCACTGCGAACCTGAGAAATTTTTGATGGCCTGCAAAAATGGGCACATGAAGGTAAGCATCTTTGATGTCTACAGAGGCCAGGAAGTCCCTGGACAAAGGGAATTTATGGCAGAACGCAGAGTCTCCATGTGAAAGTGCCTGAATCTGACAAATTTGTTGAGTAGCTTTAACCCTTTCAGTGCCAAGCACGTAGTTTCTACGTGCTCGCTTCCACTCCACTTAAGTGCCAAGCACGTAGAATCTACGTGCTTGACTTTCCCCCCTGCTAGTAAAAAAAATAAAAATAAAAAATACTCACCTGACCCCTCGTTGGATCCGTCCGGGTCTCCTCTTTAATTTGGTGCCATCCGATCCCCCGTGGGGGGTCGGATGGCTCCAGAAGAGCCCCCGGAATATCCCCCCCCCCGTTTGGCAGCAGCAGCTGCTAACTGTAAAATAAATAAATAAATAAATAAATGACATTTACTTACCTGCAGTCGCGCTGCCTCCCTCCGGGTCTCCTCTTCACTGGGGGGGCCTCCGATCGCCCCCCCCCAGCCTCTTCAGCTTCAGGGGAGAGCCTGAAAGGGCTCTCCCCCTCCTCTCCCGACGGGCGCCGCCATCTTGCTGTTGACATCACTCCCGGGCGTCTTGCTGCCTCTCCTTGGCTCAGCTGTCAGATGCCCTGGTGATCGCTGGGCAGAGCAGTGGAGGGGCAGGGGATGCTCTGATCCCCTGCCCCCCCTCCTCTGGCCAGCGATCACCAGGGCATCTGACAGCTGATGAACACAGGAGCTGACAATCGGGTGAGGTGAGTAAAGTTTTTTTTTTTTTTTTTTAATAAATAAAAATTTTGTGTCTGTCTTTTTTTTTTACTGTTAACCCTTTGTGAACTGGTAAGGGGTCCATAAGACCCCTTATACCAGTTCACAAGGCTAGGGGCTGGCAAGTCACCTGCAACTAGCGGGTGGCTTGCCATTAACCCCCGCACACCCAATTACCTGCCTCCCCAAAGCCCGGGGGGGGCAGATGAGCCCTTAAAATTAAAAAAAAAAATGGGTTCCCCCCCTGGGAGGGGGGGGGCTTACGTCATTTTTATTTTATTTTTAAGGGTTAGGGTTAGCCTAACCCTAACCCTTAAAATTAAAAAAAAAAAGTATTTTTTTTTTATTTTTACGCCCTTTTATTTTTATCCCTTAAAATTCAAAAAAAAAAATGCAAAAATTTTTTTTTAAGGGTGAGGGTTAGGCTAACCCTAACCCTTAAAAAAAAGAAAAATGACGTACGGTCCCCCCTTTTTTGGTCTCCCCCCCCCCCCCCCCCTTCCCGGGAGTTGGGACCCTACGTCATTTTTTTTTATTTTTAAGGGTTAGGGTTAAGAATTACATAGGGTCCCCCCTCCCGGGGGGGGGTCCCCATTTTTGGGGGGGGATTTTAATTTTTGTATATTTTTTTTATTTTAAACCCTTAAAATTCGCCAAAAAAAAGGGTCCCCCCACCTTGGGAGGGGGGACCCTATGTAATTTTTTGGGGGATTTTTGAGGGTTAGGGTTAGCCTAACCCTAAACCCTAAATATTACCCAAAAAATGCCCCCCCCCCCCTGGAAGGGGGGACCCTGTGTCATTTTTTTTTTTTAACCCCTTATGTTTATAGTGTGGATAGTATTTTATTTGTAAATGTAATAAAGTGCTCTTTTCAGTTTGGGAGGTCTCCAGGGCAAGAATGGGGCTACCGATACATATGTGGTACCGTTGTAATCGGGAGAAATGGGGCTATCACATGCAATATGGTTTTCATTAAAAAAAAAAAGGTTTTATTTAAAATCACGGTTAATCATGCCGCAAAATGGGGAAAAATGACCTGTCAACAGAGGGTGACAATTAAAAGGGTTAATAGTAACTATGCATGTTGGGTATTGTTCTGCTCGGGTTGCTTGCGCTTTCAGATTTAGCTTGTTTTTTCTTGTTTGCATATTGATATTTTAGGAAAACATGGTCTTTATTCTGCTTTTTTATAATTGTTTTTAGGGAAACCCTGTGCAACCTAAGAATTCTTGGATTACTTCCAGAAAGATGAGCCCACTACAACAAGCTCAGTACTCTTAGAAAGCTTAACATGTGTACTTTCAGGGAATATATGGTTTATGGGGATATTTTAAATTTAAAGGGTTGTTTTGGTTGAAAAATCGTAAGGTGCGCACTTTGTCTGCAGAGCTGAAATTTTTAAGTAAAATTACCGTTATGCGCATGCTTTACTTTGGGGTGTTTGGCAACTCTTCCCTTGACAGTACCTATGCATGTTGGGTATTGATTTGTTCGGGGGATGTTGCTTTTTCAGATTTTACTTGTTTTTTAATGTTTGCATATAGTTTTTTTTAGGAAAATGTGGCTTTGATTCTTCTTTTTTATTCTTTTTTAGGGAAACTCTGTGCAACCAAATAATTGATTGAGGGATTACTTCCAGAAAATTGTGCCCATGTCAACAAACCTGGTACGCCTAGAAAGCCTAAGGTGTATACTTCCAGAGAATATATAGTTTGTGGGGGTATTTCAAATTTAAAGGGTTCTTTTTCTGGAAAGACAGCAAGGTGCGCTTAGCGCGGTGCAGAGTTGTATTTTATCTGAAAATCTCCTAAAGCGCTGTTTCAGTTTGGGGGAGTCTCCTGGGCAGGAAAGGGTGTCTACCAATACATATGTGGTAACGCTGTGATCGGGATCTATTCGGGGTTTCACATGCAATAAGATTTTATTGACAAACTTACATTTTTTATTACAAAAAACAGTACAAATTGCAAAAAAATAGATTTTTTTTTATTTTTTTGCACATATTTCACCCAAAAGTATTGAGAATACACCTAAAAAATTACAAACAAGACATTTCATGTTAAAGCCCAGACTCTGCTGAAAAAAACAATATATAATTTTCCTGGGAAATCCCTTCAAAAATCACATTTGAACATGGGGAGCGCAAAATAGTGCAAAATGGTCTGGCACCAAGGGTGACAAAAACTCCAGGTAGGCTGGCAGTGAAAGGGTTAAATCCAGGATAGGCCTGACTGATCCATCCTTTTTTGGAACAGTGAAAAGATTGGAATAATAGCCCCTGCCCCTTTCCCACGGAGGGACCGGGCAAATGACCCCCAATTCTAGTAGATTTTGGACAGCACAGACACTGAGCTGACAGAGGGTCCTGAGCCATCCGTGAATATGTGAATCTTGGGGGCAGCCAGGCTGCAAACTCTATCTTGTAACTGGAGGAGACTACCTCCTGAATCCACCGGTCTGAGACAAGACGTCTCCAGATGTGAGCAAAAAACCGAAGCCGCTCCCCCACCCGGATGGGTGAGGGCGTCCCTTCATGCCTGCAAAGGTTTGGGAGAGGATTTTGACTTAGCACCCCAGGAAGGACCAGGTCTACCACATCCTCTGAATTTTTTATGTTGTGGGGAAGCGCTAGAGTACCTAAATAGAGCAGCAACTGGATTTAAGGGGCTAGCTCAAATAGTAAAAACAAAGGTTAAAGAAAGTTGACAAACTTTGAAATTCAGTTGCGCTGCAATGAATAAACGTTTCTTGATTGTCATAGAGGATTCTAACCACAAATATATATAATATTAGTGTGATCTCTAGGAGTCCTCTAAATTTCAATTATTGGCTGTATCAGCAGATTAATCTGTCTTAGCAGCCCTGATAGGATCAGGAACAAGAGAGAGTATCATTTTATATTTATGATCAATATTGCATTCCTAGGTTTAGTGTAAGTTGCCAAAGACTAGAAAGAATGGGGCACTTACCGCCGTGGCCCGGCCGGGGGGTTAAAAAACCTGACCTGGGCCCTTGAGAGTTAACCACTTCTGAAGATGGATCTGAAGCTTGTTATCGGGTGTGCGCGCTGCTCGCCGTGTATCCCAATGAAGTCAGAAGGTTATGCTCTTTCAGTATGTAAACTCTTCTTATATGATACAAAAATAAAAACAAACAAGATGGTAGGCGAAGTAGTTAGTTGCCGTAGCTGTTGCAGTTAAATGTCCAATTTGTTTCCAGTCTTTGAGAGAAGGGAGAAAGTCTCCAGTACATCCACCTTTCTTGCTGTTTCCTGCTGTTTCTGTAGAACAACGTGCGTTTCGTACTTTGACGTCCTCAGGTTCTGATAGAGCCTTAGGGTAGTTTTCTATAGAGCTTGCTTGCTTCATCTAGGGAACTTTGGGAGATATAGTCTGTGAGTATAGTCCGTTAGAGTGCAGGTGCGGCTTCCGTGCAGCTCTAAACAGCTTTTGGATCTATTTGTCTGACTTATTTTGTTTGACTTCTTTCACTTATCCTCGGAATAAAACATAAAGATTCATTGAGAGTTGAATGAAATAGTTTGTTCATTTACTGAAAACGCTTTTTGGTTATAATTGCATAAACTACTAAAATATGCTAATATCAATAGAGATATGCAAATTCTTGTGTCAGTCATTACTGCAGGCTTTGACTATTCATATTTTTTTACTTAGAATAGAAGGTTATCATCATGTAAGTTATGTATAATGTGGGATTTAAACAAAATAGTAATATCATGTAGAATGTCTAAAAAGCGCTAACTGCGCAAAAAAAGGGGTTAATGCATATGTGAGTACATCCATAAGTGAAAAGCTTGATAAATTACAGTCTAGCGCTAATACTGTACTGTGTATAAAACATCAAAGGTCAATTGACACAATTAAAAAGGTAGATCAATTGGAATATTCCTGTCAGTGTCTTTAAAATAGGTACAGGTCTTAATAGTGTCCTCCTCTTTATAAATTGTTACATTCAGGAAGTGTATTTCCTGGGAGCTGATCTCATATGTAAAAGTGATGTTCCATTTATTCATATTAAGGGAGTCCAGAAAGGATTTTAAACTTGATTCAGATCCATTCCAGAGAAAAAAGCAGTCGTCGATGTAGCGCCTGTAATATATCAGTTCTGGTGGTTTCTTTGGGTCTAAATCCTTGGATTCACAATGGGCCATAAATACATTTGCTATGCTTCGGGCAAATTTGCCTCACATCGACACTATTAAGACCTGTACCTATTTTAAAGACACTGACAGGAATAGTTATATTCCAATTGATAGCTGCCATCACCCAACATGGTTAAAGAACATTCCAAAGGGTCAGCTCAAACGAATAAAAAGAAATTGTACAGATGAAAAGAAATTTTTGGAGCAGGCAACAGTTATTAAAAATAGGTTTATGGAAAAAGGATATCACAATAGAGATTTAGAGGAAACGATTATGGATATCAACCAAGAAGGTAAAAAAGCACCACCACCAAAAAAGCAAGAAAGAATACCTGGTGAAATGAACCTTTCATTTATAACCAAATTTAATAAAAACTATAAGCAAATGGGAGGCAAAATCAAAAAACACTGGCATATATTACACACGGATCCAACATTAAAAGACCTTTTACCAAACAAACCCAGATTTATATACCGCAGAATATCTCACAACACCGGAATCAAGAGACGATCAATCGTTTCTCGAAGTGTAGGGACTGTAAAGGTTGCAAGTTAAGCCTAAAAATTTCACCCTTCATCCAAACCATGAAAGCATTTACTAATCCAGTTACTGCCAAAGAATACAAAATTAAGGGTGATTCCACCTGCAAATCGGAAGCTGTAGTGTACTGCCTAAAATGCCCATGCAATTTGCGATATGTCGGGAGAACTAAAAGGCAATTTAAAACTAGATTATCTGAGCATATCCGAAATATAGAAAAAGGTATGACAAATCATAGTGTCCCAGCACATTTTTCTACATTTCATAATAAGGACCCTAAGGAATTATCATTTTGGATCATTGAAAAGATAAAGGCAAACTGGAGGGGAATTAACTTAGTAAGGGAACTCTCTAAAAGAGAGACGTTCTGGATTTTTGAACTGGACACAGTGGCCCCAAGAGGGCTTAACATTGAAATTGATCTCAACTGCTTTCTAGAAAATAAATGAACACAAACTAATCATAACCCATGATCAAAGAGTATCCTATACAGTTCAGCCAGTAGACACTTTTCTTCCTACCAGGAACAATGTGGAATATTATCATTAATATTTGTTATTATTTATTAATATATATATTAATATTTTAAGTAATATTTTTATATATCATCATTTTATACAGCTTTAGCTTATTTGAATATATTTTTTATATCTTTTATAATCCACATCCCATTTTTATTTTTATTTATATTTTAAATATATTTTAAATCATTTTTATTGACTATTGAGTTTTATCAGCAACACATTAGCGCATGATTGCATTTCATTATTTTATTGTATTATATATGTATTCAAATTTCACACCAACTACTTATCCCTTTGCGCATCCAATATATATATATTTTTTTTTTTACATACTTTTGACTTTCAGAATGAGAATATCCTCATTGATATCATTATACTATTTTCTATTAACTTTGGCATATTAACATGTGACTTGCATTGTGTCATGTAATTATATTATATTCTGTTGTGTTGTGTTGGTCGGTCACCCAGATTTCATCAATCTACCTTTTTAATTGTGTCAATTGACCCTTGATGTTTTATACACAGTACATTAGCGCTAGACTGTAATTTATCAAGCTTTTCACTTGGATGTACTCACATATGCATTAACCCCTTTTTTTTGCGCAGTTAGAGCTTTTTAGACATTCTACATGATATTACTATTTTGTTTAAATCCCACATTATACATGATAATAACTTACATGATGATAACCTTCTATTATAAGTAAAAAATATGAATAGTCAAAGCCTGCAGTAACGACTAACACAAGAATTTGCATATCTCTATTGATATTAGCATATTTTAGTAGTTTATGCAATTATAACCAAAAAGCGTTTTCAGTAAATGAACAAACTATTTCATTCAACTCTCAATGAATCTTTATGTTTTATTCCGAGGATAAGTGAAAGAAGTCAAACTAAATAAGTCAGACAAATAGATCCAAAAGCTGTTTAGAGCTGCACGGAAGCCGCACCTGCACTCTAACGGACTATACTCACAGACTATATCTCCCAAAGTTCCCTAGATGAAGCAAGCAAGCTCTATAGAAAACTACCCCAAGGCTCTATCAGAACCTGAGGACGTCAAAGTACGAAACGCGCGTTGTTCTACAGAAACAGCAGGAAACAGCAAGAGACGTGGATGTACTGGAGACTTTCTCCCTTGGACATTTGGACATTTAACTGCAACAGCTACGGCAACTAACTACTTCGCCTATCATCTTGTTTTTATTTTTGTTTTTATTTTGGTATCATATTAAAAGAGTTTACATACTGAAAGAGCATAACCTTCTGACTTCATCGGGATACACGGCGAGCGGCGCGCACACCCGATAACAAGCTTCAGATCCATCTTCAGAAGTGGTTAACTCTCAAGGGCCCAGGTCAGGTTTTTTAACCCCCGGGCCGCGGCGGTAAGTGCCCCATTCTTTCTAATCTTTGGCAACTTACACTAGACCTAGGAATGCAATATTGATCATAAATATAAAAGGATACTCTCTCTTGTTCCTGATCCTATCAGGGCTGCTAAGACAGATTAATCTGCCAGTACAGCCAATAATTGAAATTTAGAGGACTCCTAGAGATCACTCTAATATTATATATATTTGTGGTTAGAATCCTCTATGACAATCAAGAAACGTTTATTCATTGCAGCGCGACTGAAGTTCAACGTTTTTTCCATCTACTTTGTCAACTTTCTTTAACCTACCACATCCTCTGCCTCTGCCCCATGACTCACCACGGCCTACCGCGGGTGGAGTTCCCCTTCCTCTTCTGGGGAAATAAAAGGGGGAAAGAGCAACCCTGGACCCCCGAAAGGGCCTGAGTGGCTTCTTGCGCTGAGGCAGCTTACCTTCCTTGGCAAACAGATCCAGACGTTCTCCAAAAAGGCGTAGACCTTTAAAAGGGGCCACCGTAAGAGCCTTCATAGCAGCAATATCAGCATCCATTGGCGCAGCCAAACAGAGCGTCGTAAGGCAACCAGCAGGGCAGAGGTTCTGGTACACATTCTAATGGCATCCTCTAGGGCAGCAAGGACATAAGAAGTAAATTCCTCACAATACATAAGCCAGTTAAAAATATCTCTGCCCAAAGCTGCAGACCCACCTTCTAAGGCACTCCTGATCAATCTTCTGATAGCCACAGTAGTAATAGCAGATGCACACACCAGATGCAGCGCAGTCCCCGCACAGGCAAAACCATGTGTAGCCAGCTGATCATTGCGCCGGTCTTCCACATCTTTTAAGGTGGTAGTATCAGGTGAGTGCAGCACAGAGGTATGAGACAGTCCCAGAATCGGTGCCTCGACCTCAGGTGGGGAACACCATAATTTAGCAGTATCCATGGGAAAGGGATACCTCTTGTCCCAGCTTTTAGGTACACCTGGAAGCCTACTGGGTTTTTCCTATTCATGTAAAATGAGATTATTAAAATGAGCCTGAGCCGGGAATTCCCAGTGTGGTTTAGCAGCACAAAATAACTCTCCCTGCTGCTGTGGGGGAGCAACAGGGGGAGATATTTCAAGCACCTCAAACAAATGGGCAAGAAGCCTGTCAGTATCAGCTGCATCCCAAGACTTGGACCCAGACCTTGGCTCATCAAAAGACCTATTCTGATCCTCAGATTCAGACTCAGAAAATAATTCCCCCTCCGGGGAATAACCAACAATGTCTTCCAGCGATTCAGAAGTCATGGGGCAAACATAGGAATTATCAATCAAATGCCGTGTCTTGCCAAAAGCCTTGCGCGGCTCATAACCACCCATCCGCCTCTCCAGATCTGCCAATCTAGAAGCAAAATCAGGTTGGGCATCCCCAGAAGCATGTGCCACCACCTGAGCCGAATGTGAGAGAGAGGGAGTAGGCAAGGTCTCAGGGGAAGAGGCCCTCAGCAGGGGCATCCCAGATAACCATGCAACAGTCTGCTGGGCGCAGGAGAGACAGAACTTGAAGTCGCCAGGTACAGGGGAAATCCCACAATCAGTACAGGCCTTGTCCCGAAGGAACCCCGGACTCAATGTCTTGAGAAGCCTCCATATGGTGATTATTGTGGCTTGCAAGGCCAAATGGAAATATTGCCAAAGCAAACCCGGGATGCCCCCAATGCACCACAAGGGAAGTGGGAGGAATTTAAATATTAGACAATATCCCTTTAATGAATGTAAAGGCCGGGAGAAACCACTGATTCTATAGGCCTATAAGACAGAAAAAGTTTCCGTAAGCACCAGCATAATATAGTAAAAGATAAAAAATTGCCCGCGAGGGCACTTATAGACCGCACACGGAACGACCGCCTCACCGCACCGCCGAGACAAGATGGCGCCCGGACATATACCTCGAGGGGCGTGCCGCGGGGGAGTGACGCAAAATGCGTCACCCACCCACGCCCACCACCCTCCGAAGAGCACGAAAAGACGCGCCCACGTGAGCAGGACAGCCAATGGCTGCTCCGACGCTTCTGAGGTAAATGTCGCCGCCTCAAGCCAAGCGGTGTACAGCAGCACGAAGTAACAAAAAAGAACACCAGTGCAGCCAATCAGACAAGGATCATTTCTAAAGCGCTCCGCATAAGCCAGAGCCTAGAATTAAAGGTGCCACACAATACAGGATACCTCAGATAGAATGAACACCCCCCCCCCCCTTTTCCCTGAGAGACACAGAAGAACGAAGGTAGACAGCGGTCCGGGAACCACTATAGAGGGGAGGGAATGACAGGCACAATGCGGGCAGGGCATCCCATAAGGCTCACCATGGCCTAAACCTTCTACCCTTTGGTGGGGGTGTTGCGGCGGAGCCTAGCTCTTTGGCACCTAAATATGGTGCTGTCTACCATCACCCGAACGCTACAGCCGAGGCTGGGAGGCAGAAAAACAAGAACAGAATCAGGGGTGGGGAATAGCTCAACAGGTCCATAGGGTCAAAGACCCCGCTCACCTGCCTGAAAAGAGAGAGCCACTTTCTCGTCCTGGCAGTCCGCGACTGCAGAGAAAATCTGGGGTTTTGTGGGAGGTGCCTTGGTATATATAGGCTGGGAGGGGCCACTTTTTCTGCTCTGCAGTCACGTGACATCTGAAGATGAATAACCCATGTGTAAGGATATCTTTCGGAACGGGACGGGATGTACACTAAGAATATATTAACAATCTCAAGCTTACAAGTCCATCTCCAGAGATCTAGAGTTGCCTTTGTCCACAGTGCGCAAGTTTGCAACCCATGGCACTGTAGCTAATCTCCCTGAGCGTGGATGGAAGAGAAAAATTGATAAAAGGTGTCAACACAGGTTAGTCCGGATGGTGAATAAGCAGCCCCAAACAAGTTCCAAAGATATTCAAGCTGTCCTGCAGGCTCAGGGAGCATCAGTGTCAGCGCAAACTATCCATCAACATTTGAAATTAAACGCTATGGCAGGAGACCCAGGGGGACCCCACTGCTTACAGAGAGACATAAAAAGCAGGACTACATTTTGCCAAAATGCACTTAAGTAATCCAAAATCCTTCTGGGAAAATGTCTTGTGGACAGATGAGACCAAAATAGAGCTCTATGGTAAAGCACTGTCTTCCAAAAACGGAATGAGGCCTACAAAGAAAAGAACACAGTACCTACAGTGAAATATGGTGGAGGTTCAATGATATTTTGGGGTTGTTTTGCTGTTTTGTTGTTTTGCTGCCTCTGGCACTGGATGCCTTAAATGTGTGCAAGGCTTCATGAAATCATAAAATCTGAGGATTTTGGGTCACACTGTATAGCCCAGTGTCAGAAAGCTAGGTTTGCATCTGAGATCTTGGGTCTTCCAGCAGGATAATGTCCCCAAACATATGTCAAAAAGCACCCATAAATGTATGGCAAACAAGAGCTGGAGAGTTCTGAAGTGGCCAGCAATGAGTCCAGATCTAAATCCCATCGAACACCTGTGGAAATTGCTGTTGCGAAAAGGCACCCTTCCAATAAGTGAGACCTGGAGCAGTTTGCAAAGAAAGGGTGTTCCAACATTCTGGCTGAGAGGTGTAAGAAGTTTATTGATGGTTATAGGAAGCCAGTGATTTTAGTCATTTTTTCCAAAGGATGTGCAACCAAATATTACGTTAAGGGTACCAATAATTTTGTCCAGCCCATTTCTGGAGTTTGGTGTGACATTATGTCCAATGTGCTTTTTTTCCCTCTCTTTTTGATTTAGTTCCAATACACACAAAGGGAATAAACGTGTATTGCAAAACACGTGTTACTGCAATCCTTTTGTATGAGAAATATTTCATTTTCTTGGAAAATTTCAGGAGTGCCAACATTTACGGCCATGACTGTAGTTTATAGTTTTCTGTTTCAATCTTTGTATTATTTTAGTACAAAATGCAGTACAAAAAATATAAAAGCAGTTCAATAAACATTCTTGAAATCCTGTTTTTGCTTTACATAATATATCAGTTTTTTTTAACCAACAACCACTTATTGTTGTGTGTTACATCAATGGGGCAAATAAACTTAGCATTTGCTTTTATGCCATTATTCAACATTGGTTTATTAAACTGTAACCAATAAGAGGTTTCAAATCAATCATAATTACTGCCTCTGCAGGGTCAGTTGGGGACCCCAGGGGCCGATATTTTAGGGCATGTCCACCAAATGTGTAAAACTGTAGCATCAGATGGGCAGCCCAAAGAGCAGGTTACCAGAGAGCTCAATATCACTTTGGTGATATGAGCTGGCAAAAGGGTGCCATTTTATATGTTCATTTTAAGGTTGTGTTATTAATTAAGCTTTTATTGATGGTTACCCAGATGTCCACCCAGCACTTACTCTTCCTGACCTGATACAGATCTGTCTCCCATTTGACAGTACAGCTGTGTTTGGAACCCGCTAGGTCCAAACATAAAAAATTAATATATATCAGTATATTATGGAAATTAAACCCGAGACAGGTAGTGCTTGCAAAGAGATTGATTCAAAAGAGCTAAGCGCACTGACGGCTGCATCTAAAGGTATAGCGTAGTGTGGCCTGCAACCCACACATGCACCATTGTATCAGGGATCAGGTAAGGTTTTACTGGGGACTCAGGGGGTTTCACATAGCAAGGAATCCCGAATGGGGATGCCCGGGGGGAACCAGGTTGCGATTCCAGGGTTTGGGACCCTCCTGAGAATAGAAAATAGTTTTGTTTTGAGATAAATTATAATGTGAGGACACATCTTCATTTTACAATGTGAAGTGATGTTCTAGAAGGTAAATTGTAATGTGAGGGCATGTCTTAATTTTACTAAGCAAAGTAATTTTCCAGTAAACTGAGGTAAATTGTAATGTGAGGACATGTCCTAATTTGCATATGAAGTGATGTTTTAAGAGGTTAGAATCCCTCCATTATTTTGAACGTTCCTCAGTTAGGTTGTGGAGCCTAATGAGAATCTTCGTCCATGAGAGTGGCTCAAAAATTGAGTGTTATGCTTTTAACTTCAGCTTAAGATGGTATTGCGGAACATAGAGATATGGTATGAAATATTCATGGGAGTCTACCACACCAGTCTTAAGTTCTATCTGGTTCCACTGAAGTAGTTGAATGGCTGCCCCCGAAAAGGTTATTAGCAAACCAATTCCACCATACATCTTTGATCTGCAGCCCAAACAAAACAAGATACAGTATGTGAAAATTTAAGTTATCAATATCATGTCTATGGTTATCTGGTCGTAAAAAGTAAATGATTCCAGGTAAATGCATCATTCTCACTGCATGCATTTTGGATGAAATTATTTTACACCACAGGAAGTACAACAAAGAAGTAACCCAGATGGTCAAGTAAAAGATCTGATCATTCCCAGAGCTGATGGGCCCAGACCTGGGGATTACCCTGAATCAATGCTTTAACCTTTACTGAACGCTACGTATCTGCAACTCAGAGTAACTTGCAGCTGTTCTTAAAGGACTGGAACTGGTGGTGATCCTCCGAAAAGTGCTCTCAAGGGAATCCAGAGTTCCAGTAATTCTAGAGAAGCTGTTGCTCAAATAGTGATTGCATGTGAACACGTCTCTCTTATGCCCTCCGGCGGCGCTGCAATCACCACTATACTATATGCCCAATTTACTTGCAGTATATAAATCCTATCACAAAAAAACACATTGTCTGCTTTGCATTACGACATGATGATGATGTGGCTAAACTATGGATACACATTATTACTGCAAGACTTAGCACATGATAGCAGACGGTAGCTGCTTTGGCATCACACATTCCTACAAAACGAAAACATTCGCTAAGTATACCTAACTAGTATGTTTTCTTTATTTCAGTTAATAATCTATCAATCATGAAGAATGAGGTGGGAGGGGGTCTCAGGGGAGCACAAGATCTATAGTGAATAACCAGCTCATGATCTTTGATGCCATGTCTTTTAATATTCTTTTATGATGATTATCCATGGCAGTAGCTCATTTTTACAGCAAACAAAAACACATTGGATTAGGAAGCACTACATTTTAAAATCAATACACACACCCCGTTCACAGCTCTTTTCAGTGCCATTCTCACTAGTCACATAGGAGCACTGTTTTTTCTGTCTAGCTAACATTCATTGCAATGATCAGTATATATATATATATATATATATATATACACACACACACTATATATATATATATATATATATATATATATATATATATATATATATATATATATTAGGGGCATAGCATCAGCGCTCAACTGAGAGGGTGCCACAATTGCTCCCCAAATTCATCTTGTGAACAACAGATCGCAGCTTTTGATTGTCAGCTTGTGGAGATTAAAAACGACAAATAACCTTGCCCATAAGGCACAACCTCACTGCCTGATCACTGCAAAATATACAAGCAAATAAGTCGTTTATTATTGATTTGAGGTCCTTTCTCAGGATTTTGACAGGGTACTGATCACTCAGTATTCAGAGTGCATCCACCAGTCTGTCTTCAGGTTCTGCCACACACTGGCCACTGCTGAGCCCCCCCCCCCCCCCAAATGTACTTGGTGGTCATTAAACAAGAATGTCATTTTGACAGGTGCCCACAGTTAAATCAATAGTTATGAATCTTACTGGGGCATGGCTGGGCCTATAGCATTGGGGCTGGGGTTTCTTGGCTTGAGTGTAGATTGGGGCTGGGTACAGGTGGATGAGAGGGAGACTATGGGTGCAGGGATTGGATGTGGGTAATAGAAGCAGTAGCCCAACTGGCCCCAAAGCAGTGCGGGTCTCTCTATGGCCAGTCCACCCCTGCTTATGGCCGGCCAGCATTGTCATGAACGCCTGATATGGATTCCCAAAACCTGACTTAGCCCAGTCAACTTACATAGCTAGTGACGTATTTCTAAAGATTATTATGCTAACTTTGCAACAGAAATAAGGTAAAATGCATCACCATGACCTTTCACACACACACATATTTGCATTGCAATAATATGCTCATGACTGCTTTAGAATGTATCACAGCTGATTACAATAGAATAATACCATTTTGTGATTACTCACCTTTAACCCTTTAAGTGCCAGCCTACCTGGAGTTTTTGTTACACTTTGTTGCCAGACCATTTTTCACTATTTTGCACTATGCATGTTCAACTGGGATTTTTGAAGGGATTTCCATGGATTTCCCAGGAAAATTATATATTGTTTTTTTCAGCAGAGCCTGGGCTTTAACATAAAATGACTTGTTTGTCATTTGTCAAGTATATTCTTAATATTTTGGGGTGAAATGTGTGGAAAAAAAAATAAAAAAAAATCTATTTTTTACAATTTGTAGTGTTTTTTTGTAATTAAAAATGTAAGTTTGTCAATAAAATCTTATTGCGTGTGAAAATACCATTTTGTGAGTACTCACCTGAAAAATGGATATTATCGGTGTGCCACACACCCCGCTTCCCTTTAAATACTTACGATCGGGTTACTCCACCAGCAGGTGGCGACGTGCAGGGAGAAGTCTTGAAAACAAGCCCCTTCCGGCCTACATATACCTGGGACCTCCCACTGAATCACCAGTTATTTAAAAAGCAGAAAGACAAGGTACCAGGAAATCCAACGGTAACCTCAAAATAAAGAAAAGCTTCACCATATAAAGGATTCGGGATACCGAAAAGGGCGGGTGAAGCGGGGTGTGTGGCACACCGATAATATCCATTTTTCAGGTGAGTACTCACAAAATGGTATTATTCTCGGTGTGCCACACACCCCGCTTCCCTTTTAATACTTACGATCGGGACATCCAAAAGCAGTGTCCACAAGGGATGGGTATCCAAAGGCAAGGTGAAGCATAACTTAAATGACTGCAGTCTGCAGAACTTTGCGGCCAAAAACAGCATCCGCTGAGGCCCGCACATCAACCTTGTAAAACTTAGAAAAAGTATGAACAGAAGACCAAGTAGCGGCCTTACAAACTTGTTCAACAAAAGCTTGGTGCTGAAAAGCCCAAGACGCTCCAACGGCGCGAGTAGAATGAGCAGTGATACGAAAAGGAGGAACTTTCCCCTTAGCAGAATAGGCCGCAATAATGGCCTGACGTATCCATTTGCTAATGGAAGATTTGGCCGGCGCCAAACCCTTCCTAGGCCCACAGGGCATAACAAAAAAGGCATCCGTCTTACGAAAAGGAGAAGTAATAATCAAATAGTACTTAACACAGCGTACTACATCCAAACAATGCAAAACCCTCTCCTTGTCATTCTTAGGCTTAGGACACAGGGAGGGAAGAACAATATCCCGATTCAAACGAAAAGCAGAAACAACCTTAGGAAGAAAGTCTGGTTTGAACCAAAAGACCACTTTGTCCTGATGCCTCTCAAAGTAGGGCGCCTGAATAGACAAGGCCGCCAACTCCGAGACACGCCGAACCGAAGTGATAGCTACCAAGAAGACAATCTTCTGAGTCAGGGTAGACAAAGCAATATCTTTCAAAGGCTCAAAGGGAGGAGCCTGAAGAGCAGAAAGAACCAAATTCAAGTCCCAAACAGGGAGTAATGGTTTCCTGGGAGGCCGCACATGCGTAACCCCCTGGAAAAAAGTTTTAACTAAAGGAAGAAGCGCGAAACGCTTCTGAAAAAAGATAGATAAGGCAGAAACCTGCCCTTTCAAAGTACTCAGCTGAAGACCAGAGTCCAGCCCTGATTGTAAAAACTCCAGAATCCTGGAGACCGAAAAGACCCTACAAGGCAAAGACCTAACCTCACACCAAGCGATATAGGCTTTTCAAGTCCTATAGTAGGTGATAGAAGAAGACCTCTTTCGGGCAGCGATCAGAGTCTTAATAACCGAGTCAGAAAGACCCTCCTCCTTCAAGATGGAGGTCTCAGCAGCCATCAAAACCAGCGTTGGTAAACTGGGGTAAGACAGCCGACCCTGAGTGAGCAGATCGGGCCGAAGAGGCAGAACGAGCTGATTCGCTGTCAGCCAAACGATGTCTGCGCACCACACTCGTCTTGGTCCTCTTGGGGCCACGAGAATGGCGGACACCCTTTCCAGAACCAGCTTCCGTACCACTCAGCCTAGCATGAGTATCAGAGGAAACAGGTACAGAAAACCCGGGTTCCCCCGGCTCAGGGATATGGCTTCCGCCGCCCGAGCCAGAGGATCCTGGGAGGGTGACACAAAGATCGGGAGCCTGCAATTGTGGCGAAAGGAAAACAGGACCACCTCCGGTGTCCCCCACCGGAGCGGACTGCAGACTGCCCAGAGACAAGGAACATGTGTCTTCGCCCAGGTCAGGATCAGGGACTCCACTCTGAGAGCACCCAGACTGGAAGTCCCTCCCTGATGATTGAAGTAAGCAACCGCTGTTTGACTGTCCGAGCGTAGCTGAACCAGAAGGCCCAGACCATGATGGGACAAAAGAGCAAGAACCAGACGGAAGGCTCTCATCTCCAGAACAGACGGCCGAGGATTGGAAAGAAGGATCCAAACCAACTCCTGAATCAGACAGACCTTGGACTGAGTGAGCAACACCCTGTGTTGACCAAAATCCGACCGTATTCCCCGAAAGGACACCACCCTGGCTAGAGCAAGGGGGAACCTTTGAAAAACTTCAGATGCAGGATGGGGCAAGCTGACCCGTCCTTCTAGGGGACTGCAAAGAGAATGGTGTAAAAATCGAGGCCCACCTCCTAAGTGCGGCACCGGCCGGATGACCGCCATTTCCAGGAAAACCCGTGAGGGAGGGCGAGACTCGAACTCCGGTCTGTAACCGGGCGACACTACCTCCCAGATCTATGTGTCCGGAGACTCCCGGCCTTAAACCAGGGAGGAGTGTCGCAATTGTCCCCCCACCCGCACGGGTGAGGGCAGCCCCTCATTGCTGAGCGGGCTTAGCAGTAGGTTTGGACTTGGCGCCCCAGGACTGACCGGGACGGCCACAACCTCTTCCCCGGGACCAACCTACAGCCCCGGTAACGGGAAGGGAAGCCCCTCTGCCCGCTCTGGCTCCTCGAAAGGAGGGACTAAAGGAACTCGCACCCCTGAAGGAGCAACGAGGTTTCTTGAATTGAGGCAACTTACCATCCTTGGTAACAGCATCCAATTTCTCGCCAAAAAGGCGTAAACCTACGAAGGGTAGCGCTGTAAGCGCCTTTTTAGAATTAAGGTCCGCCGTCCACTGGCGCAGCCATATAGACCGA
Organism: Gastrophryne carolinensis; assembly: GCA_027917425.1. NCBI lineage: Eukaryota > Metazoa > Chordata > Amphibia > Anura > Microhylidae > Gastrophryne > Gastrophryne carolinensis. The sequence goes on along the minus strand of CM051244.1, from coordinate 114,206,310 downwards.
CGAATAGCCACCAGCAATGCCGCTGTCCTGCTACTCGTCGCAAGAGCATCGTCCTGAGCAGTCAGGGCAAAAGAAACAAACGACTCACACTGCTTGAGAGAGATATCACAAGCGGGATCAAGATCTGCAAGCAGATCCCTAATCATGGATCTAACAGCCAGCAACAGAAGCGCCGAAGCACAAATTGGCCGTAGTGTCGAGCCGGCACTGATAAAACCATGGCGAGCCAATTGATCAATCCGACGATCCTCACCATCCTTAATGGTAGTGGTGCCAGAAAGGTGCAACGCAGCCGGGCCAGTCAACCCCAACACCGGGGTGTCGACTTCGGGGGGCACTGACCAAAGCTTCACCAAGTCCTCTGGAAAGGGATAACGCTTATCCCAATTAGGAGGAGTTCCAGCCAGGCGCGTGGGTTGTTCCCATTCCTTAAGGACAAGCTTCTCAAAGTGCTGTTGCCTGGGAAACACCAAACACGGCTGGGGTACATCAAACAACTCACCTTTTGGCAGAGGGACCACCGCAGGCGGATCCAAGGCCAAAACTTTAAACATTTGAGCCAAAATAGAAGGAGTGTCAAGGGACACCCCCACAGCCTGATCACCAGCAGTATCAAACAATAGCTGGTCTGCAGGCTCATCCGATTCCTCAAGAAGTTCCCCCTCCTCATCAGGGGGACAATCGGAATAATCCAAAAATTCAGATACCTCATCCTCCGGGGCAGGTACTGCCGGAGCAAGGTGCTTCCGCTTTGCCGTAGCCTTCTGAGCCACTGAAGCTGAGATAATTTTCTCGAGGTTGGCCAACTGCGCATGCACCTCGGAATGTGAATCCCCATTTTTGACAGTGTCACACGGGGTCCGGACTAGGTTGGGGGGGATAGGAGATGACGGAAATTGCGAGGAGCCAGAAGCCGGAGCAACGGACTGGCTCGCAATGTTCAGCTGAGCACATGGAACACATAATATGACATCATCGCCGGGGAGCGGAACCACACAGCCCCCACACAACCTGGATGGCCCCGAGGAGCCATTTCCGGTAACATTGAAAGCCTCCATATGGTGAATTTATGGTATTCGCAACAACCCAGGGTTTTATGCAATAAGCAACCCGGGATGCCCCTTTATAATTAAAGTCCCGGAAGTGGGAGGATTTTTTTTTTTTTTTTTAAAACCTAGGAAAATCCCAATTTAGAGACTAAGACTAGCCAGGTATAACAGACCGGGAGAGCCACTGCAGTGAGGGGATCCCAGAATCTGTGGGGGAAAAGAGACCACAGTCAGTCCCCCAGCTACAATCATACATAACCAATAAGGCAAACATATATGGCTAGCTTAAACATCTTGAATAAATATACATGACACATGTAATTTCAAGGCAAAGCAGTGTGCAAAAAATCAGAGCACATACTGTGTATAAATACATGTCCATACACATACATATATATATAAACATACCTGTACATACATACACATACATATATAAATATAAATACATATATATATATATATATATATATATATATATATACATACACATACCTACACACTACACATTAAATATATATATATATAAAGGTAAAGTGAACAATCGCAGCCACTGGAGCACATATCCCCCTATGTGAAACAACAACATTCCCCATAAGTAGAAATGCCCCAGGGAGAAAAATGCTGCACAAGCAGCCATAGCATAAGAACGGCCCCACGTGCGCAATGGTGGGGCAGTTTTACCTGTGTAGTTTTCAGCAGCAAAGAAGCTCTTCCCCCACCGGCTGCAGCGTCCAGGTCTCTAATGAGACCAGGGAAGCGAGGGGCGGGCCCGGAGACAGCGCGTCCTGGCCAGCAAAGGGAGGGAAAAACAAACAAACAAACAGTGAAAAACAGGCCCTGTCCATGCGCTGACACTAAGACCTTTTCACAGTAAAGTAAAGCACTCATGCACATTACACACCCCCCCCTTAGCAAAGGGAGAAGGCCAAGCGGGAGAAGGTGACCTAAAGGGACATCGGGACAGGGGCATCCCAAATCCGGATCACCAGCCGGATAGCCGCATTCCCCACAAGTGGGGTCGAGCGGAGGAGATAAGCTCCTAGGCACCTAAAGTGCCATCTACCTTTGCCCAGCCCACAGCCTAGGCTGGGAGGCTTCCATTTAACTAAGCATAATAAACACACAAGAACTGGGCAGAAATAGACCAAAAGGGGATGCCGGATTTTACCCCGGCTACCTGCAAGCAGGAGACTTCATTCTTCTGTCTTGTCGCTTCATGCAGAGAGAAAAAACTGGTGATTCAGTGGGAGGTCCCAGGTATATATAGGCCGGAAGGGGCTCGTTTTCAAGACTTCTCCCTGCACGTCGCCACCTGCTGGTGGAGTAACCCGATCGTAAGTATTAAAAGGGAAGCGGGGTATGTGGCACACCGAGAATATCCCAATTTCTCCCGGTTACAGCGGTACCACATATGTATTGGTAGACACCCTTTCCTGCCCAGGAGACTCCCCCAAACTGAAACAGCACTTTAAGAGATTTTTAGATCAAATACAGCTATGCTAAGCGCTGTGTGCACCTTGCAGTTTTTTAATAAAAACAACCCATTACATTTGAAATACCCCCCACAAACTATATATTATCTGGAAATACGCACTTCAAGCTTTCTAGGCGTACCAGGCTTGTTGATGTTGCCACAGTTTTCTGGAAGTTCTCCCTCAATGTATTCTTTGGTTACACAGAGCTTCCCTAAAAAAGGATAAAAAAAGCAGGATCAAAGCCACATTTTCCTAAAAAAAACTATATGCAAACAAGAAAAAACAAATTAATCTGAAAAAGCAACATCCCCCGAACCGAACGATACCCAACATGCATAGCTACTGTCAAAAGAAGAGTTGCCAAACACCAAAAAGTAAAGCATGTGCCCAATGGTAATTTTGCTTGAAAATTTCAGCTTTGCAGACAAAGTGCGCACCTTGCGCTTTTTCTACCAAAACAACCCTTTACATTTGGAATACCCCCCACAAACCATACATTCCTTGAAAGTATACATGATAAGCTTTCTAAGCGTACCCAGCATGTTGTACTGGGCCCATCTTTCTGAAAGTAATTCCTCAAATAACTCTTTGTTTGCACAGGGTTCCCTTAAAAAATGTATAATAAAGCAGAATAAAAAATGAGTTTTCCTAAAATATCAATATGCAAACAAGAAAAAACAAGCTAAATCTAAAAGCGCAAGGTCCCCCGAGCAGAACGATACCCAACATGTATAGGTACTTTTAACCATTTTAACTGCCAGCCTACTTGAGATTTTGTCACCCTCTCTTGACAGGTCATTTTTAACCATTTTGCGCTATGCTTAACTGTGATTTTTGCAGGTATTTCCAGGAAAATAATATATTTTATTTTTCTGGCAGAGTTTAGGCTTTAACATGAAATGTGTTGTTTGTAATTTTTTTACTGTTTTTTAAAATATTTTTGAGTAAATTAAACAAAACAAAATAAATATTTTTTTTAGAAAATTGTCTCCTTTATTTCAAATAAAACCTTTTTTTTTTTAAAGAAAACCATATTGCATGTGAAAGCCCCATTTCTCCCGATTACAACGGTACCCCATATGTATCGGTAGCCCCCCGTTACTGTTCAGAAGACCCCCCAAAACTGAAAAGAACACTTTATAACATGTAAAAATAAAATACAACTACAATCCACATTATAAAGGGTTAAATCAAGAAAAAAAAATTGGCATGGGGTTCCCCTTCCAAGGGGGGGGGGGTTAAAAACCCTTAAAAATTCCCATAAAAATGACATGGGGTCCCCCCTACCCAGCATAACCAGCCCGGGGATCGGCTATGCAGAGCTTGTAGAACAGGGTGCAGGGGCCAGCTTTGGTGGCCCCCCGCCCTGCCAAGTACAAGCCCGCACTGCCTAAATCAGCCCGGGCCCTTCTGCCCCCCTGGGCTTCGGGGAGGCAGGTAATAGGGGGGCCGGAGTTAATGGCAAGTCACCCGCTAGCCGCAGGTGACTTGACAGCCCCCCAGCCTTGTGAACTGGTATAGGGGTTTCATGGACTCCTTACAAGTTCACAATGGGTTAAAGTGGACCAACACCCAGGTCTGATCGGCCCGGGAATCTATAAGATTCCCAGACCGTTCTATTCCCTCCCCCCGGGGCATCCAAAATCGGGATGCCCCTCTGTGTGAACCCCCCCCGGAACACCCGCTACCACTTACCTGAATCCCGGTCCTACGGCGCATGCGCAGGCCGCATCCCCGCTGTCCCTCTAGCAGGGCACGTGCCCGCGCTGGATATTTATGAATGGCCGGCGCGGGCACGCTCCCTGTTAGAGGGAAGTGGGGGATGCGGTCTCCAGCACGCTCAGAGTGGCTGAGCTTAGAAGTCTCTTAGACGTCCATAACTCAGCCGCTCTGAGCGCGCTGATTGGACGAGCGCATGCACCATAGGATCGGGGTGAGATGAGTTATTGTGGGCGATCGGGGGGTTTCACAGAGCGGGGCATCCCCGATCGGGATGCCCCGGGGGAAAGGACCAATACCCAGGATAGTCAAAATTTGGGGTGTTGGTCCACTTTAACCCTTTAACTGCCAGCCTACCTTGAGATTTTGTCACCCTTTGTTGCCAGACCATTTTGCACTATTTTGCGCTCCCCTTGTTCAACTGTGATTTTTGAAGGGATTTCCCAGGAAAGTGATATATTGTTTTTTTCAGCAGAGTCTGAGCTTTAACATGAAATGTCTTGTTTGTCATTTTTTAGGTGTATTCTCAATATTTTTGGATGAAATATGTGCAAAAAAAACCCCCAAAAAACAATTTTTTACCATTTGTAGTGTTTTTTTGTAATAAAAAATGAAACCCCAATTTCTCCCGGTTACAGCGATACCACATATGTATAGGTAGACACCCTTTCCTGCCCAGGAGACTCCCCCAAACTGAAACAACTCTTTAGGAGATTTTCAGATAAAATACAACTATGCTACATGCTAAGCGCACCTTGCAGTTTTTCAAGAAAAACAACCCTTTACATTTGAAATACCCCCAACAAACTATAGATTCTCTGGAAGTACACACCTCAGGCTTTCTAGGCGTACCAGGCTTCTTGACATGGGTGCAGTTTTCTGGAAGTAATCCCTCAATATATTCTTTGGTTGCACAGGGTTTCCCTAAAAAAAGTATAAAAAAGCAGAATCAAAACCACATCTTCCTAAAAAAAACTATATGCAAACAAGAAAAAAACTGAAAATCTGAAAAAGCAACATGCCCCGAACAGAACAATACTCAGCATGCATAGCTACTGTCAAGGGAAGAGTTGCCAAACACACCAAAGTAAAGCATGTGCGTAACGGTAATTTTACTTCAAAATTTCAGCTCTGCATACAAAGTGCGCACCTTATGCTTTTTCTACCAAAACAACCCTTTACATTTGGAATATCCCCCATAAACCATTTTTCCCTGAAAGTACACATTTTAAGCTTTCTAAGCGTACCCAGCTTGTTGTCGTGGGCTCATCTTTCTGGAAGTAATCCCTTGAAGAATTCTTAGGTTGTACAGGGTTTCACCAAAAAATTTATAAAAAAGCTGAATAAAAAACATCTTTTCCTAAAATATCAATATGCAAATAAGAAAAAACAAGCTAAATCTGAAAGCGCAAGGTCCCCCAAGCAGAACAATACCCAACATAGGTACTATTAACCCTTTTAATTGCCAGCCTACTTGAACTTTTGTCGCCCTCAGTTGGTCATTTTTCCCCATTTTGCGGCATGTTTAACCGTGATTTTTGTCGGAATTTCTTGGAAAATATATATATATTTTTTTGCAGCAGAATTTAGGCTTTAACATTAAATGTCTTGTTTGTAATTTTTCTACTGTTTTTTAAATATTTTTGCGTAAAAAAACAAAAAAAATAAATAAAATAATATTTTTTAAACAATTGTCTCCTTTATTTTAAATAAAACATTTTTTTAGTAATAAAAACCATATTGCATGTGATAGCCCCATTTCTCCCGATTACAACGGTACCACATATGTATCAATAGCCCCTCATTCTTGCCCAGGAGACCCCCCAAACTGAAAAGAGCATTTTATAACATTTACAAATAAAATACTACTATCCACACTATAAACATAAGGGGTTAATTTAAAATGACATAGGGACCCCCCTCCCCAATTTTTTTTGAGAATTTTTGGCTAAGCCTAACCCTAAAAATTAAAAAAATAGTTACATTTTTTACATTTTTTTCTTTTTAATCCCAGGGGGTGGGGGACCCCATTTTTGGGGGGGAATTTTAAGGGTTAGGGTTAGCCTAACCCTAACCCGTAAAGTGGACCAACACCCAGGATTTTCACTATCCTGGGTTTTGATCCACTTCCGCGGGGGTGCCCCGCTGCGTAAAACCCCCCAGAAAGGTATAAAAAAACTCACCTCATTCCGCTCCTACAGCGCATGCGCGAGCGCTCGTCCAATCAGAGCGCTCAGAGCCGCTGTGGTATGCACGGACAAGGGACGGACAGCCACAGCGGCTTTGAGCGCGCTGGCAGCCGCATCTCGCGCTTCCCTCTAACAGGGAGCGCGCCCGCGTCGGCGATTCACAAACGACCGGCACGTGTGCGCGCCCTGATAGAGAGAAGCGCGAGATGCGGCCCGCGCATGCACAGTTGGAACGGGGATAAGGTAAGGCGATTGGGGCGTCCTGGGGGGTTTCACACAGTGGGGCATCCCGATTTCGGATGCCCCGCAGAGAGGGATCTGATCCGGGCCGATCAGCCTGGGTGTCGGTCCACTTAAAAAAAAAAAAAAAAGTAGGGGGGGACCCCATTTTTGGGGGGAATTTTAAGGGTTAGGGTTAGGCTAACCCTAACCGTTAAACATTTTTTTAAAAATTACGTAGGGACCCTCATTTTTTTTTGGAATTTTAAGGGTTAGGGTTAGCGTTAGCCTAACCCTAACCCTAACCCTTAAAATTAAAAAAAAAAATGACATAGGGTCCCCCCTCCCAGGGTGGGGGACCTCATCCCACGGGGGATCGGATGGCACCAAATTAAAGAGGAGACCCGACCGGATCCAACGAGGCTAGCAGGGGTAAATGCCAGGAACATGAATTTTACGTGGCTGCCACTTAAGTGGAGGAGAAGCAACCACGTAAATTTTACGTGGCTGGCATTTAAAGGGTTAAAATGGGTATTATAAGTATGTCACACACCCCGCTTCCACTATTCTTGACATATGGGTTATGGTCCAGTAGAGGGCGAACTTCTGCAGAGATGAAAGCAAAAAAGAAGCCCCTCCCGGTCCATAAATACCTGGGACCTCCCACACATTCCCCAGTATATGACAGCAGTAAGGGGACCAGGAAGAGCTAATAAAACATTCTTAACAATAAAAGGTTCACCATATAAAGGATCCAGAATACTAAAGGGCGGGATGAAGCGGGGTGTGTGACATACTTATAATACCCATTTTAAAGGTGAGCAATCACAAAATAGTATTATTCCAAGTATGTCACACACCCCGCTTCCACTATTCATGACATATGGGACATCCAATAGCAGTGTCTGTCATGGGTGGGGATCCAAATACAGCAAAAAAATGCACCAATTTAAACCACTGCAGCTTGCACAACCTTGCGGCTAAAAACAGCTTCCGCTGAGGCCCGCACATCAACCTTATAAAACTTTGAAAAGGTATGAACGGGACACCAAGTAGCAGCCTTACAAACTTGTTCAACAGAAGCCTGGTGCTGAAAAGCCCAGGAAGCCCCAACAGCACGAGTAGAATGAGCAGTGATCTTAAAAGGAGGAACCCTCCCCTTAGCCGAATAGGCCCCAACAATGGCCTGGCGTATCCATTTACTAATGGTAGACTTGGCGGGCGCCAAACCTTTTCTGGGCCCGGAAGGCACCACGAACAAGGCGTCCGTCTTACGAAAAGGAGAAGTAGCAACCAAATAGTACTTCACACAACGAACCACATCACCAAGAGTGCAAAACCCTCTCCTTGTCATTGATAGGCTTAGGACACAAGGAAGGGAGAACTACATCCTGATTGAGATGGAAGGCAGAAACCACCTTACGAAGGAAATCTGGTTTAAAACGAAAAACCACCTTATCCTGGTGTCTCTCAAAGTAAGGGGCCTGAATAGACAGAGCCGCCAACTCAGAGACACGCCGAACAGAGTTAATAGCCACCAAAAAGGCAACCTTTTGAGTGAGCACAGAAAAAGCCACATCCTGCATCGGTTCAAAAGGAGGCCCCTGGAGGGCCGAAAGAACCAAATTTAGGTCCCAAAACGGGAACCAAAGACTTTCTAGGGGGCCGAACATGAGTGACCCCTTGTAAAAAAGTCTTGACCAGATGATGCAAAGCAAAAGACCTTTGAAAAAAAGACAGCCAGGGCAGAAACCTGACCCTTCAAAGTACTGAGCTGGAACCCCAGATCCAGACCGTGTTGTAGAAAACTCCAAAATCCTAGGAATCGAAAACACCCTGCAAGGAAAGGGACTAGCCTCACACCAGTCAATATAGGACCGCCAAGTCCTATAGTAAATGGTAGAGGAAGACCTCTTCCTAGCTCTAATCAAGGTTTGAATAACCGCCTCAGACAAACCTTCCTCCCTCAGGATGAAGGTTTCAGCAGCCACGCCGTCAAAGCAAGCGTTTGTAAATTGGGGTAACGTAGTTGACCCTGAGAGATCAGATCCGGAGACGGGGCAGCCTGTACTGATCTACCGCCAATCTTACGACGTCTGCGAACCAAACCTGTCTTGGCCACCTTGGGGCCACCAGAATTGCTGGTGCCCCCTCTAGAGCCAGCTTGCGCACTACCTTGCCTACCATGGAGAAGGGGGGAAAGAGGTACAGAAACCCCAGATCCCTCCAGGCAAGGGACAAGGCATCCACTGCCAGGGCCAGAGGATCCTGAGACAGAGATACAAAGGTTGGGAGCTTGTGATTGTGCCGAGAGGCAAAGAGATCCACCTCCGGAGTCCCTCACTTGTGACACAGGGCCCGAAACACCCTGTGGTTGAGAGACCATTCCCCTTGGCGAGAGAATCCCCTGCTCAGGGAGTCCACCTCCGTGTTCTCCACTCCCGGAATGTATACTGCCGAGATGCAAGGAACATTGCTCTCCGCCCATGTCAGAATCAGAGAGACTTGCCTGAGGGCACTCCTGCTGCGAGTCCCTCCTTGGTGATTGATGTGAGCTACCGCAGTACGATTGTCTGCTCGAACCTGAACCGGTAAACCCTGTAGGTGAAGTGTCAGACGCGACAGATAGCTCTGAGCCCCAAGACATTGATGGGGGTGTGAGCCTCCTGAGGACCCCACAACCCCTGGAAGTGATGATCCTTCCAGAAACCTCCCCAGCCCGATCTGCACCTCATCAGATTGCTTGATTCCAGCCACCACTGAAGGGACTGCCGAACCCTGGGAGACATCAGAAATGACTGATCCAAGGACTGTGGACATCTGTCCCATTTCAGCAATAGATGGAGTTGAAGCGACCTCATGTGGAATTGAGCAAAGGGGACTGCCTCGAAGGAGGCCACCATCAAACCTACCAGAGTCATCCCTAGCCGAATAGAAGGGCGAGGGTTGGTCAGGAGAACACGTATCAGATCCTGAACCCTCTGCACCTTTGGCTAAGGTAGGAACACTCTGGCCTGACTGGTATCCTGATTCATGCCCAGAAAGGAAATCTCCCTTGATGGGGAGAGAGAAGACTTGGGGTGGTTGATCACCCATCCGAACCCCTCCAGCGTCGTCACCACCGCCCTGGTGTCCAGCTCCGCCTGGCAGAGGGAGGAAGCTGTAATGAGCAGGTCGTCCAGATATGGCACAATGCGAATGCCCTGGGCTCTGAGCAGGGCCATAATGCCTGCCAGAACCTTGGTAAACACCCTCGGTGCCGAGGTCAGCCCGAACGGGAGGGCCACAAACTGAAAATGCTGATCTCCGACCACAACCTGAGGAATCTCTGGTGTGCTGGGAAATTGGTACATGAAGGTAAGCATCCTTGATGTCTATGAACGTCATGAAATCCCCCTGACGAAGGGAACCGATGGCTGAGCGCAGAGTCTCCATGCGGAACCTCTTGGTTCTGATGAACCTGTTTAGAAGCTTCAAATCCAGAATGGGTCTTATGGAGCCATCCCTTTTGGGAACCGTGAAAAGGTTGGAATAATAGCCCCGGCCTCTCTCCGAAAGAGGCACCGGGCATATGACCGCCATGTCCAGGAGGTTCTTTACAGCCGACAGGAGCCCTTGCGCTGCCCGAGGATCCGAAGGCACCCGAGACCTTAGGAATCTGGGAGGAGGCCGGTGCTCGAACTCCAGTTTGTACCCAGACGAGACCACTTCCAATATCCACTTGTCCATAACCTCCTGGGCCCAGACCTGGAAAACAAGCCGCAGCCATCCCCCACCTGTAAGGGTGAGGGCGCCTCCTCGTTGCTGAGCTGGCTTGGCAGTGGGCTTGGAGGCTGGACGGGCACGTCCTCTACCTCTGTTCCAGGAACCCCCTCTGAAGCCAGAGTAGGCAAGACCTCTGCCCCCTCTGGCGCCGTGAAAGGAAGGACTGAAGGAGCTTTCCCCCCGAAAGGAGCGACGCTGCTTCTTACGCTGAGGTAGCTTTCCACCTTTCGCCACAGAATCCAATTTGTCTCCAAACAGCCGCGTTCCCAGGAAGGGCAGAGCTGTAAGTGATTTCTTTGCCGCAATGTCAGCCGCCCACTGGCGCAGATCAGATCGGCGCATGGCCACCAACAGAGCCGAAGTTCTACTACACATGGTAATAGTGTCGTCCATAGCCGACAAAACAAAATTCATGAACAATTCACACCTCTTAAGGGCTGTGAATTCAACGCTGTCTGGGTTGAGCTGGGACCCATTTAACATGTCCCTGATATCCGACCTGGTAGCCACAGCCATGAGTGCCGATGCACAGACCGCAAGGCTGAACCCACACTGGCAAAGGCATGGCAAGCCATCTGATCAATGCGCTTGTCCTCGCCATCCTTAAGGGTAGTGGCGTCAGGAGTATGTACAACGGAGGTGTTGGACAGTCCTAAGATGGGCGCATCAACCTCGGGAGGGGAAGACCAACGCTTCACCGCGTCCACCGGAAAGGGATACTTTCTATCCCATCCCTGAGGAACACCATGAAGGCGACTCGGCTTCTCCCATTCTTTAAGAATCATGCTGTCAAAATGATCCTGATTTGGAAACTCCAAGCGGGGCTTAGAGAACCCAAAGAATTCCCCCTTCTTCGGAGGGGCCTCCGCTGGTGGGGAAATACCCAGAACCTCTGAGAGATGGGTCAGGACCCTGGGAGTATCCACAGCATCCCCCAGCACCTGCCCGGCATCTGAATCAAAGAACTGTAGTTCCTCAGTCTCGGATTCCTCAAATAATTCCCCCTCCTCGAGCGGAAAATAATCAGCCCAGTCAGGGGAGTCATAATCATCAAAATCAATTACCGGCGTCGCCGGTGACAGATGCCTTTTCTTAGCAGGGGCCTTTCTGCCCACTGAGCTAGAAATAATTTTCTCGAGGTTGGCCAGCCTAGCACATACATCCGAGTGCGACTCCCCACTAATGACAGTGTCACTTGGGATACGGATGATGCGGGGAGGGGTAGGAGATGAGGCGGGAGGCACGGACCCAGACGCCTGGGATCCTGACTGCCGCGTAATGGCCTGTTGCGCACATGGTATGCAAATTAGTACATTCTCCCCCGTAAGGGGTACCCCACAACCCACACATAGCCGGGATTGCCCCGAAGGGAGCACAAGCCCGGTATCCTGTGGAGCCTCCATATGGTGATTTTAAGGTAGTCGCAATGACTAGAGGGAATTATGCTGGTAAGCAACCCGGGATGCCCCTTTAAGTCCCGAGTGGGAGGATTTATAAGTGCCCCAAATTACAGCTTTGGACCCTAGGACCGGGAGAACCCCCTTTTAAGCAAGGCACAGGGAGTCCTCCTGAAAGACACAAGATATGTGGCCATAAGCACATGCACACACACACAACAGCAAAATAAATACATGTCATCAGAAACAACAATAGCAGGGAGGCCAGCGCTGCCCCAAGCGGTGACTGATGCATAATGGCCAAGTATAGCAAGAAGAGGGGGGAGCCCAGCGGGGCACTCACCCACCGCAGAAATGGCGTCCTATTCAGCCAGCAGCGCCTGAGAGGGAGAGAGGAAGGGAGAAGAAGGGGCGGGCAAGCGCGGATCGCGCGCCGCGCCCAGCCCCGCCCCTTCCCTCAGAGTCCTGTAATGCGGTTCCCAGCAATGGGATGGGTTCTCAATGGCGCCAACAGAAGGGGGCGGGCACAGAATCAGCCTGAGGGGAAGAAGCTCCCCAGACTACAGGCAGAGCACACAGCACAACGTGAATCAAGAGCCCACACACATATAAAGTGAAAAATAGAAGAAAAATACCACCCCCCCCCCCCCGCTGGAGAGTAACAGAGGGGACCCGAAGGGGGGAGAATCCCTCACCAAAAGGGTGTAAGGGAATTAAATGGGGACTGGGCATCCCAAACCGGGATCACCAACCCGGATGCCGCCTACCCCCTTGTATGGGGTCTCACGGGGGGAACATGGCTCCCTAAACACCTATTAAGGTGAAGGCTACCATCACCCGGACCTGCAACCAAGGCTGGGAGGCTAGAAATGGGCTTAATGCATAAAGGTCCGGACAGAAATAGAGCACCACATGGCCGGATGTAAACCCGGCTTACTTGCAAGGAAGAGCAGCATACATCTTCTGACTTGCTCGCCGTCCTGCAGAGAAGGAACTGGGGAATGTGCGGGAGGTCCCAGGTATTTATGGACCGGGAGGGGCTTCTTTTTTGCTTTCATCTCTGCAGAAGTTCGCCCTCTACTGGACCATAACCCATATGTCATGAATAGTGGAAGCGGGGTGTGTGACATACTTGGAATAAATTAATTTCTATTTGGCTAAATAATTTAACACAATGGATCTCTCACCAGGGAGTTGGCAGGCTTTTCAGAATAACTCATCCTGTTTGTTACAGTCACAGCAGGAGGGAAAGATCCCATATCAATATAAGGCTCTCTGAACTTTTTCACCTCTATAATATATATATATTTAAATGTATATTTTACAGTTTATCAATAAAAGTAAAAACAAAAGCACACTCCCTCACACTTTTGTGAATTTGTTATTATATCTTTTCATGGGACAACACTGAAGATAAGGGGCCTAGTGGTAAGGAAGTTTGATTCCCAGACTGGAACGGCTGAAGAGCTCAACTCCCCATGGGCTCCATATTTAGGACAGCCCACTGCTTTCAACCGGTGTATAATCACTGCTTGTGTTTGGTTAAACATGGAAAAATTCCAATATGTGCCCAAGCATACAATGGCTATAAATGTCCAAAAATCCCCCCCCCCCTTCCAAGAAAATAACAGTGTCAATTTGGTGTGCCCTCAAAATAACACACAGACATTATGTCAAACTAAAATTTGGTGTTATCGCTCTCACACTCTCTCATACTGCTCAACATGGCACCTCATTGCAAAGAACTCTGAGGATCTAAAATAAAGAACTGTTGCTCTACATAAAGATAGCCTAGGCTATAAGAAAATTGCCAAAACGGCCAAGACTATACAGAGGCTTACAACAGTCTGAAACTGAACTGCAGCACGCTGGCCAAGGCTATACACAGGCTTAACAGACCTCACCATGGTTGACCATGTTCAGCGTCCTACCAGGGGTTGTCCTTTTAAGTGTTGCCAGCATCACTGCAGAGGTTAAAGAGGTAGGGGTCCCCGAGGGCCCCACAGCCCCTGGAACAGATGTTCCCTCCAGAAACCCCCCCAGCCCGACAGGCTGGCATCCGTGGTGACCGTTTCCCAACAAGGGGTCAGAAAAGATCTGCCCCTCCAGATTGCTTGGTTCCAGCCACCACCGAAGAGACTGCCGAACCCGGGGGGACATCAGAAATGACTGATCCAAAGACAGCGGGCACCTGTCCCAGGTCTCCAAAAGATGAAGCTGAAGCGTCGTCATGTGAAACTGAGCAAAGGGGACTGCCTCGATGGAAGCCACCATCAATCCCACCAGTCTCATCCCCAGCCGGATAGACAGGCGTGGGTTGGATAGGAGAAGCCAAATAAGATCCTGAACCATCTGTACCTTGGACTGAGGTAGGAACACCCTGGTCTGAATGGTATCCAGAGTCATGCCCAGAAAGGAAACCTCCCTTGACGGGGAGAGAGAAGACTTGGGATAGTTGATCACCCAGCCGAACCTCTCCAGTGTGGTCACCACAGTTCTGGTGTCTAGCTCCTCTTGGCTGAGAGAGGATGCCGTAATGAGAAGGTCGTCCAGATACGGCACAATGCGAATGCCCTGGGCTCCGAGGAGGGCCATCACCCCCGCCAGTACCTTGGTGAACACCCTTGGTGCCGAGGTAAGCCCGAACAGAAGGGCCACAAACTGGAAATGCTGATTTTCCACCACGAACCTGAGAAATCTCTGGTGTGCTGGGAAGATTGGAACATGCAGGTAAGCCTCCTTGATGTCTATGGATGTCATGAAGTCCCCCTGACGAAAGGAATTGATGGCTGAGCGCAGAGTCTCCATGCGGAACTTCTTGGTTCTGATGAACCTGTTGAGAAGCTTCAGATCCAGAATGGGTCTTATGGAGCCGTCCTTCTTGGGAACAGTGAAGAGGTTGGAATAGTAGCCCAGGCCTCTCTCCGAGAGAGGCACCAGGCAAATGACTTCCATATCCAGAAGATTCTTTACTGCCAACAGGAGCCCCTGCGCAGCCTGGGGATCCGAGGGCACCCGAGATCTGAATAATCTGGGAGGAGGCCGAAACTCGAACTCAGGCTTGTAACAGGAAGACACCTCTTCCAAGATCCATCTGTCTGTGACCTCCCGGTCCCAGACCTGGAAGAAGCGCCGCAGCCGTCCCCCCACCCGCAAGGGTGAGGGCGCCCCCTCATTGCTGAGCTGGCTTGCCAGCGGGCTTGGGCTTGGAACCCCAGCTGTGTCCTGGACGTGCATGTCCTCTGCCTCTGTTCCAGGAATCACCTCTGAAGTTAGAGTAGGTCAAACCCCTGCCTGCTCTGGCACCGCGAAAGGAAGGATTAAAGGAGCCCGCCCCCCGAAAGGAGCGACGCTGCTTTTTACGCTGAGGTAGCTTTCCTCCTTTCGCTACCGAATACAATTTTTCTCCAAACAGCCGCAAACCCAGGAAGGGAAGACCTGTAAGTGACTTCTTAGCCACAATGTCAGCCGCCCACTGGCGCAACCAGACCGACCGGCGATTAGCAACCAGCAAAGCTGAGGTTCTACTACACATACATATTGTGTCATCCAAGGCGGACAAAACAAAAGACATGAAAATTTCACACCGCTTAAGGGCTGTGAATTAATCACTGGACGGGTCAAGTTGGGAAACACCCAACAGGTCCCTAACAACAGACCTGGTAGCCACAGCCGTGAGCGCAGAAGCACAAACAGGCCGCAAGGCTGAACCCACACTAGCAAAGGCATGGCAAGCCTTTTGATCCAATCGCTTGTCCTCACCATCTTTGAGAGTGGTGGCATCAGGAGAATGTACAACCGAAGTATTGGACAATCCCAACACGGGTGCATCGACGTCAGGAGGAGACGACCAGCGCTTCACCGCGTCCACCGGAAAAGGATACTTCCTATCCCATCCCTGAGGAACACCGGGGAGCCGGCTAGGTCTCTCCCATTCTTTAAGAATAATACTGTCAAAATGCTTCTGATTTGGGAATTCCAAGCGAGGCTTAGAAGTTCCAAAGAATTCCCCCTTCTACGGAGGGGACTCCGCTGGAGAAGAAATAGCCAGAACCTCAAATAAGTGGGGCAGGACCTTGGGGGTATCCACGGTATCCCCCTGCCCATGATCAGCATCAGCACCAACAAACTGCTGATCCTCAGAACCGTCGGATTCCTCAAACAATTCCCCCTCTTCAAGCGGGGAATAATCAGACCAGTCAAGGGTATCATAGTCATCAAAATCCAAGAACCGGCGCAGGACAGGTGCCTTCTCTTAGCCGGGGCCTTTCTGGCCGTAGAGCTAGAAATCATTCTCTCGATGTTGGCCAGCCTAGCACATACATCAGATTGCGACTCCCCGCTAATGACAATGTCACTCGGGGTACGGATCAGGCGGGGTGATGAGGCCGGCGGCACTGACCCAGACGCCTGGGACCCCGACTGCCGCGTTATGGCCTGCTGAGCACATGGTATGCAAATCAGTGCATTATCCCCCGTAAGGGATACCCCACAGCCCACACACTGCCGGGATTGCCCCGAAGGGAGCCCGAGCCCGGTATCCTGGGAAGCCTCCATATGGTGATTTTATGGTAGTCGCAATGACCAGAGGGAATTACGCTGTTTAAGCAACCCGGGATGCCCCTTTAAGTCCCAAGTGGGAGGATTTAAGTGATACCCCAATTTAAACACCAAGGGACCCTAGGACCGGGAGAACCCCCCTTTTTAACACTTGCTAGGGAGACCTCCTGTAAAACACAATTTGAAAGGGCCCATAAGATGCAGTCAACACACAATCAATATACATAATGTCATAATAAAAATTATATATATATACACAGCAATAATAAATAAAAGGCCTGAGAAGCTGTCCCAAGCGCAGGAATGGCTAAACGCATTGCAAACTAACAATTAAACCAAGACTGAAAGAAAGAGCCCACAGGGCACTCACTACTCATGTGGTAGTAATCCAAGATGGTTAGGGTGTGAAAAAATTTTCAAAAGGCATCCTGCATCTGTTGAATGTCCGTCTGCTTCAGGGCTCGCATCTGCCAAGTGTCCGCCTGCTTAAGGACCCGTATCTGCCGAGTGTTGATCTGCTTCGGGGCCCGCATCTGCTGAGTGTCCGTCTGCTTAAGGGCCTGTATCTGGCGAGTGTGTCTACCTGCTTCATGGCCCGCATCTGCCGAGTGTCCGTCTGCTTAAGGGCCCATATCTGGCGAGTGTCCGTCTGCTTAAGGGCCTGTATCTGGCGAGTGTCCGTCTTCTTCGAGGCCCGCATCTGCCGAGTGTCCACCCGCTACGGGGCCCACATCTGCCGAGTGTCCACCCGCTTTGGGGCCCACATCTGCCGAGTGCCTGCTTCGGGCCTGCATCTGCCGAGTGTCTGACGGCTTTGGGCCCTACTCCTGTCTGCCAGCTCCCTGGGTGTGAGCCTCCCATCTGCCAGCTCCCCAGGTGTGAGCCTCCCGCTTGCCAGCTCCCCAGGTGTGAGATTCCCATCTGCCAGCTCCCCGGAATTGAGCTTTCCGTCTGCCAGCTCCCCAGGTGTGAGCTTCCAGTCTGACAGCTCCCTGGGTGGGAGCTTCCTGTCTGCCAGCTCCCTGGGTGGGAGCCTCCTGCATCGCCCCTGCCAGGACCTCACCCCGCTTAGTTCCGGTCTGGTCCACCTCATATGAAACTTCTGCCAGCTTTGCCCATTCAGATCATCTGACTGGTTCCATACCAGCTTTTTTTTCTTTTTCATTATGCCAATCGAGGCGTCTCCAGCGGAACAGTTGCTTAAAAGAGTCCAGTGTCCGCTTTGTGAGGAGGGAGGTAATATCAGGTCTGGAGTTCCCCTGCAACATGGGAGCATACATCTGCTCTGTACTGCTTTTGGCTGGCTCCCTTTCCTAGGTTTTCCCTTGCCATATGCTGCTCCACCAGCAGGTGGCCCTCTCCTGCAGATGTGCTGGTGTTACTTCTTTGTCTTTATAAGCTGATCCCTGCAGCTGGTGGATCAGCATTGCATTGTACCCAGATCCAGACCTGGACCCCTGCCACAGCCTTGTTATCCGCTTTTGGGCTTTGGACATTGAACCGGATCCCAGTGCACCTGTATTTCTGTATAGCATCCTTAGCACGTGTATGATTGTAGTTTCACCTGTATTTCAGTACAGCTGCCTCAGCACATGTATGTTTTACTATTTTCACCTGGTTGTTTTGTGCCATGTATACTTGTTACTCTTTATCACCATTAAACACGGTTTGCCGCATATCCGTCTCGGTCTCACAGCTCTCAATTACTGGTCATCCTATAATATGGGGTTTCTCTCTCTCTCTTTCTAGTTTTTCTGCTGTTTTAGAGTGGCCTAGAATGGAATTTCTAATGTCCTTGTATTTGCATTCTTGCCAAAGAATGAAAATGCCATACTTACGAGAAAATTAAGTATAACATGCAAATAGAGCATAAATAAATGGTCCAATAAGATGTTACTTATGAATGACCCAATCAACTGTTCAGAAGAAATTCTTATTGAGAATGACCAATCTGAGACAGCTTCACTTCTATACCAGTGATTATGCTTGATTTGTATGTATCCTTTCTTTTGTCTACACCCCCTTTGTAACAATACTTTTGCACTGCCAGTAAAGTTTGGAAAGAGTTGCCTGAGATTTTATTCTAAACCTGCATCAGTGTGTTTCCTACAAGTGACCTATCTTTGGGCTAATTTGAGACCACTCTGCGATAGACGGCTAATTGCCCTAACAATTTGTATTACAAACAGTTTTAATCTGTATATGCTGCAGAATTTGTATTGCAAACAGTTTTAATCTGTATATGCTGCAGAACTGTTTTTTACAGCACAGTACAGATCACCAGTCTAGTATCTATTACATTGTGTATGTTTGTATAAAAAGGTACATTATATTGCACTAAGGTAGACTGCTATATACCTAAAGGCTAGACATTCCCTAGTGGATGGCACAGCTCATGGGACATCAAAATTCCTCTACCTTTATTGCATTAACTTTTTGCTGTGAAGTTTAGGGTGAAAAATGTGATACACACACACACACACAAATAATATGTAGGCACATCCCCTTGGTTGTAATATGCCCACCCCGGTAACTCTGATACATGTTTAGATTCCATATAGTCCTGGATGCACCCCTGGTTTCATGCTCCCCCTTTCCACTTTCCTCCTGTCTTTTATCCTGTACTTTTTGCTGGCCCTAACTTTTATCCCACTTCTGATTTATAATTTCCTATCTCATTCATCTACATTAGAGTACCCCTTGACATACAGTATATTGCCTATAGTATAAGTATATATTGGAGCACTTTGGAAAGGGCTTTATGCTCCCACAAGAGTGGAGGTGTCTGTGACAGCTACCAAAATAAATACAAGACAACTTACAACATGTTTTAAGTTTATCAATGTCATGATACATTTCATCATTTAACCTGTACTTCTTTGTGACAATTAGATTGAATGTCATTTATACTACAAATCTCATGTCATGAGGCCTATAATATATTACCTTATGTACAATGAAATATATACTCTGTAAATATACTTCAAAATATTTTCAATATAAATACTGAAATATAATATGTATACATATATATTATAGTTGAGTACATTAGTTGGGTAAATATGATTTATAACAAATGTACAATTCTGAGTGGGTGGTAAGTTCCAAGTAAATTCCTACGCAAGAATAAATCACAGTAGGTGAACTAAAAAAGACCTAGTGAGCAGGAAGGTTAGGTTACATGTACTGTAAAATCACACTCCATATGCCTCTCCTCACGCTAGAGCAACCTCATCAACCACCAAGCTTGCTCAGCATTAGGCACCCAAAGGCACTTTGGGTGGATCTCAATCACCCTCTTTAAATCATCCATGCAGTTAATTCTAGCAAAATAGTGCAGAAGGCAACACTATTATTTTTGTCTGGAATAAAATCTGTTTCTCATCTGCTTTCACCCCAACAAAGACAATGGTTATTGGGAATTAGGGGAGTTATTTATCAAATTGTGGAGCTCACAACATTTTAGTGCAATTATAGGCTAAGAAGAAAACAAACACACACAAATATACTGCAATAAACTGTATATCTGTTCCAGTAGAAAGGCCACGTGGAATCCATTTTATGTCAGCGTGGGGCCTCAATAATTAATTTGGGTGTCAGCTGCATAGAAGTGATGTTGAAAGCCAAATTAATTTATAAGTTATTACTACAAATGATTAGGCCTCTGTGTGAGGCCAATCTTATTAAAGCGTGACCCGCCTTTTTTTTGTTAACCTGAAGAAACACATACAAAAAAAAAAAATTATGAATTATATATATATAGCAATTCAGCTGGTCAGGTCTTTGGCTCTCCACACTAGTTATATAAAGAAAAAATGTGGGGTTTGGACCATCCTCCACATTATAATTATTTTTGAGAGCTCAGAAATGCTGACCCTGCTTATAAATTTTGAATTATCAATAACTGTTTTTATGAAAAAACACAAATGTATTAAATCAATTTAAAAACAATCACACACATCATTTGAAATAGAGCATGGACATTATAATTGTAATTATAATACATTAATAATTAGCATTTTCCCTAGTGGGCCATAGATCTGATATTGTGGTTTATCTCCAGAATTCTAAGAAGCAGACTAGTTTTGCCTAAAGCGTCTTCTTCAGCGCCCTTAGTTCAGGAGTCCATATCTATAGTTCACAAAGGTGTGTTATAAATACATATATATGACATAAAGGGATTTAATATAATCAGTAATCATTATGATATATGAAAGGTACCTGTATTTTATAAATATCACCATTCCAAAGTCCAGAAAATGTTAGGAAAACCCATGACAGAAGAATAAAATATAATATCTTGGATTGATTAAAGTATAAATTTTCGCTCATGCATCTGTGATTTATCACAAGAGAACATCAATTAAATCATAATGAATTTCCATATTGTACAGATATTGATACTGTGCTGAAACACCACGGGGAAAAGAAAGGAGTTTAGTGGTGGTTTATGAGGACAGGAAAGACCCCCAACCCCCCCGTTGCTATTATGTTGGATACATTTTTAGTAAGACTCACATTAAGTAGAAGCTCAGATTGACCCTGTTAAATATAATATATAAGAAACTCTGCATGAGTAATTATGTATCCCATCAGAAATAAACCATAGTTATATATGCAAATATATAGCTTCAATATACATTTGGGTCCAAGTAAAGCGGAGCTGTTGTGAAGGATGGAGATCTTGCCTGTCCTCCCACCCAGGTGCCATTTCGCCTTGCTCTGTGGGGACACTGGGCAGACTTTGGGGACACGGGGCGCTGCTGCGCATGTGCGCCAGTCCCACCATGCCGGGGCCTCTCTGTGCGAGTGGCCTGCTGACGTATGGGGCCAGCCGCACATTGTGTCACTCCCGGAAGCAGCCATGATATGCTGGAGCAGACGCATCACCGGAAGTGACATGGCACCCATCGGTTGCTCTAAGGTCAGTTGGTCGCCATCTCGGTGGAGACCACTAACCGATAATAAAAATAGTAAATACTTGCGCTGGAAAGAAAAAAAAAGCTTTTTAATGTTATTGGCATATCATTGTGCTGAGAATGACTATTCTTCAAAAACCAGCTCCCCCTGATTGGTTTTACTAAATACAAGGGGCAAGTTAAATATTTGTACAGATATAACAATTAAAATATAATTAACAAATGTATTACTGCTTTGCTAGTACGCCTGATATGATTTATCAAAGTGCAGGACAGGTGGCCTAACAATGGTTGTCGCCCCCTACATGGGCCAACCAAACTCGTATAAGGGGGACGAGAAATATTAATTATGGACATAATGGCACAATATATTCAATTGCCTAATGTTTGAATTGAAAATATGAACAACCGGAACAACCATTGTTATGATTTATCAAAGTGCAGGACAGGTGTCCTATCAGGCGTACTAGCAAAGCGGTAATAAATTTGTTAATTGTTATATCTGTACAATTTTTTAACTTGTATTTAGTAAAACCAATCAAGGGGAGCAGGTTTTTGAAGAATAGTCATTCTCAGTACAATGATATGCCACTAACATTAAAAAGCTTTTTTTTTCTTTCCAGCGCAAGTATTTACTATTTATATTATCGGTTAGTGGTCTCCACCAAAATGGCGACCAAATAACCTTAGAGCAACAGACGGGTGCCATGTCAGTTCCGGTTTTACATATCCGGAACGCATCTGCATTCCGAGGCCGCCCCCCCGGAGCGCTGATGCGCTCCAGCATATCATGGCGGCTTCCGAGAGTGACGCGATGTGCGGCTGGCCCCATACAGCGGCAGGCCACTCGCACAGAGAGGCCCCGGTGTTGTGGGACTGGTGCACATGAGCAACAGCGGGGTATAAAAAGCGGGACAAAGTCTGCCTAGCGTCTCCATAGAGCGAGGCGAAACGGCACCTGGGTGGGAGGACAGGCTAACCTCCTTCCCTTCTTTACAAGAACTCCATCCTTCACAACAGCTCAGCTTTATTCGGACCCAAATGTATATTGAAGCTATATATTTGCATAGATAACTATGGTTTATTTCTGATGGGATACATAATTACTCATGCAGAGTTTCTTATATATCATATTTAACAGGGTCAATCTGAGCTTCTACTTAATGTGAGTCTTTCTAAAAATTCATCCAACATAATAGCAATGGTTGGGGGTCTTTCCTGTCCTCATAAACCACCACTAAACTCCTTTCTTTTCCCTGTAAGGTTTCAGCACAGTATCAATATCTATACAATATGGAAATTCATTATGATTTAATTGATGTTCTTTTGTGATAAATCACAGATGCATGAGCGAAAATGTATACTTTAATCAGCCCAAGATATATTTTATTCTTCTGCCGTGGGTTTTCCTTACATTTTCTGGACTTTGGAATGGTAATATTTATAAAATACAGGTACCTTTCATATATCATAATGATTACTGATTATATAAAATCCCTTTTTGTGTATATGTATTTGTAACACACATTTGTGAAATATAGATATGGACTCTTGAACTAAGGGTGCTGTAGAAGCCGCTTTAGGCGAAACTAGTCCGCTGCTTAGAATTCTGGAGATAAACCACAATACCGGATATATGGCCCACTAGGGAAAATGCTAATTATTAATGCATTATAATTGTAATGTCCATGCTCTATTTCAAATGATGTGTGTGATTGTTTTTAAATTGATTTAATACATTTATATTTTTTCATAAAAACAGTTATTGATAATTCAAAATTTATAAGCAGGGTCAGTATTTTTGAGCTCTCAAAAAATAATTCTACTGTGGGGGATGGTCCAAACCCCACATTTTTTCTTTATATAACTAATTTATAAGTTGACAAAGACCATAGATGTACACTGAGTGGAATTGTGGTTCAAGGCCAGTACTTGTGGAACCCTGATAAAAGGCAAGGAAAGAAGACTGCATGGGGGGGGGGGATATGTTAAAAGTACAATCTGAGAGGTAGGAAAAGAGCCCCAAGAGGGCCGAGATAGGCAAGTATTTGGAGCAGAAGTTAGTGGGCAGCAGTATCAAAAGCAGTGGGCAGATCAAGAAGAATCAGAATGGAGTAGTGGCCTTTGGATTTGACAGTTAATTGTTGATTAGCGAGTTTGAAGAGGCTCATTTCAGTGGAGTGATTAGAGCAGAGTAGAGATTGGATCGGATTAAGTAGGGAGATAGAAGACATGGGGGTGCCATTTCTCACTGCACATGCTGTTCCAGAGGTTTGGATCAGAAAGCAAGCAGTGAGATGGAGTGGTAGCTGTTGAGGGCAGATGGGTCAATAGAGTTTTTTAGTCATTGGGTTATGACCGCATGTTTTAAAAGTGTAGGGGAATTTCTTGTTTGGAGGGAAAGGCTAACAAGAGAGGGCTGTGGAGAGGGATGAGAACAGTTGTGGTATTGGGTGCAATGGAATAGGATCAATGGACAAGCAGTCTATTAGGTCTTTGAGATAAGGGAGGACAGTCTTTGATCAGAAAGCAGAGGGATATGGATAGGTTTGTATGGCTGTAACTGGGTGGAGTGAATTAATTTGAGAGGCTAACTTAGCTTGGGTATTGTCAAGTTTGGCTTTAATGAATGCGGACAATTCTTCTAATGTTATTTGGGAGGCAGAAAGAGAGTTGGTGGCTGAGAAGGGAGCTGAAGGTGTTGGAACAGCTGTTTTGGGGCCAGACCTATGAGTATAAAAGAGGAGCGAAACATGCTTGTTTGAAAAGGCGTTCCTAGGTTCCTAAATGGCATGTTCATACTGCAGGAAGTTGCCATTGCTTTTGGCCTTCTACAACCGCCATTCAGTGACCTGAGAGTGCTGTTTTAGTCTGCCAATGCCTGTGTGAACCAGGGTTGTGTCATGGGGAGCAGCCATGTAATCAGGTTCCCCCCTGTCAGTACAGAGCACAGAGTGACTGTGCTGAAGACTTGGGATAGCTTGACAACATTTATTGAAGCAATGCACAATAAAAGCCAGAACCATGTTATAGTATGACGTGGGCCGGTTGGCTGGACTATAGGGACACCCATTTAGCGCAGGAGATAACATAAGGGGGTCATGCGTCGGCACACCCCTGCCCACAGAGGTACCTCTGTCCCTGCATGCGCTTCGGTATGCGCCTATACCCATGCCCTTGCTGCTGGAATTGCTCACCACTAATCCTTTCACTGCCCTTGAATCCTATTTCTCTGCCGTCCTCCCTTTCCCTTCCTCCTCCCCCCCCCCTTTTTTCCCCCTTCCCTCCCTTGTTTCCTTCCCTTCCTACTGTTCTGCGTCGTCTGGGCCCTCCAGCCCCCTCCCTCTGCCCTCTGGACTCTCGTTTCCCTCGGGGGTGGATGCCTCTGATGGGCCCTGGTGTGGGCTGGCCGACCCTGTCTTCATCTGGGCGGCGGGTTTGGAGTAGAGGAGACTGGGGGATTCGGGGCGGTGGACTCACAACCGGACATCTTACTGAAGCTGGGTGGGAGTGTAGGTCGGATCATATTTATGACGGCTGGGCGGAGTGTTGCTGGGGGGGGGGGGAGGGACGTGCCCGCTGCTTATGATATGTTATTGATCTGTATGCACACCTGGACGTAACAGGCGACATGTCCATGTTTTTCTGTCCTTTTGTCTTACTGTTCTGTTTTGTTTCCTTTATATGATGTAAACTCAATAAAGAAATATTGAACTAAAAGCCAGAACCATAACTTCAGGCACAGAGAGACACACATGCAATATAAACCAGACAGGAAACAAAAGAGAAGTTAACTGCAGGTAAATGAATACAGTAGAACACAACAAGACTTAACCTGAACAGGGATCCAGGTTGCTGGTATAAGACTTACCACAGAAGCCAGTAGCCTCCTTGAATAATGGATGCCTGCAGCAACACTGAGAGGGGATTGGATTAGCAGCTCAGAAAATGAGAGAAGCTGATAGCCCAGGGATACCTAGCAGGTCCAGGAATGCAGACATGCTGCAAGCTCAAGGACAGTGACCAGGAGTGGACATAAGTGCCCGATAGTCCATAGACAGCAGAAACACAGGTTCCAAGAAGTAAAACTAAATACTCCAGGACTGGCTGGGGAGAGGAGACCCTTATTTCAAGACATTTACTATAACAAGAAAACAAAGAAAGTAAAAAATACTGTTTTTACTGCCTAAGAACATACACCAAGATTGTTCTTTAATGAAACTATTTTTAAATCCACCCCTTATGCCTGAAGAAGAGGCTTGAACTGCTTCGAAAGCTTGCATTTTCAATCTTATTGAGTTAGCCAATAAATGGTATTACCTTAACCTTGGATTTCCTGCTTACATCGATGGCTAACACAGTACAACAACTTACTGACACTCAATCAACCCCAAAAACTCATTTCCTTTCAATTCATTTTGCTGACAAAAACACAAAACAAATAGGACCCCAGAGAATGTGTGTGCAAAATAACAGCAGAAAATACAGGTACAAAATAATTTGACAAGCAGGGTGTATCTGTCTGTTGCCATCTAATGGCCACTATTAATACAAACTTTCGATTGGAAGGTATTGGGAAATTTATGGAAATTGTGAAATCAAGACACATCATATCTAAAATATTTCTAAACCTTTGAATATATTTTGGAGGACAGACAGGTATGTGTCAAGAATAGAGTACAGCACTTCAAATCTGCCTACAAAAAGAGTGATGGCTCAATAGAGACCTTTAACTACTGACCTTTAACTATTGAGTCTAAAATAATTACAAGCCTCAGCGGCTGAGACTGAAGAGTGTGATGGTGTGATTCCTATGTTCAAACAAGGAAAACAAAAAATCTCACCAAAAATGAAAATTCTCACTCAAAAAACCTCACTAAAAATGGTCTGCTGAATCAGGTGGAGGAAAAAATGGTTAGAACAGGCTTTTCCGATAAAAAACGATATAATTAATAAACTGGTCTGATAGCGGCAAACAGAAAGAAAAAGACACTACCTACAGTTCTGCATTTTTTTTTTTTAAAGTTATTATTAGAGGAATGCAGGTTACAGATCAAGTACAAAGCATAGAAGTATACAAGAAGCATACAGTGCAGTGAAAGCAAGTCACAAGCTTACAATACAGCAATACAACTCAAGAATTTATGGGACGGGAAGGCCAAGTCCCGAAGGGGTCTCCCAGCCGCCCCAGCCACTGAGAGGGGACCCGAAAGCATGCACCCCCGGCGGACGGACAGAAGGTGCAGCGCCCTAATGATCTGAGCTTACATGTATATTTGTCAGTAAAATTAAATAAAACTGAACCTGAAGTCCGCAAACCCTGCCTCCTCTTCCTTTTTAGTTAATATAAGGCTATTACAAGCCTAAACAACAACATAGGAAAACAGAAACTGGGGAATAACACTGAAGGGCGGACATACTGGAGTCACACAGACAACAAGGGAGTGGACACGACAGGCACGAGAGGGCAGGAGGGGGAGAGAGTCAACCGCTACCTCTTCAGGTATTTCAGATATTCCGCTGAGAGGGTAAACCGATCCCATTCACTCCATATCTCTCTGTGTTTCTCTGTGTTACCCTTTAGTAAGGCAGTGAGCTCCTCCATCCTGCCAATATCTCTGACTCTGGTAAGCCACAGCACAGTGGTTGGAGGGTCAGGAGATTTCCAGCAAGCTGGGATGCAGGTCCGTGCGGCATTCAAGAGCGGAGCGAGCAGAGACTTGCCACGCCTCCAGAGAGAGGTGGGGGCCAGATTGAGGAGGTACGCTGCCGGATCCTCGCCCAAGTCAATGCCCGTCATGGTCTGTACTATCTCCCTCACATTCTCCCAGAACCCAGAGAGCCTCTCACATTCCCAAAAGGTATGCAGCATTGTGCCCCTAGCTCGTGAGCATCTTCAGCAGAGGGGAGACGAGGAGGGAAACATCCTGGATAATCTAGTCGGCACTAAATACCATCGGGTAAGGATCTTGTAGGACGCTTCCTGGTACCTGCTAGACATGGAGGACTTATGGGCCAGCTGAAGCATTGCCTGCTTCTGCTCTCCTGTAAAGTTCCTGTTCAGATCCCTCTCCCAGCTTTCCATGAATAGGGGCGAAAAATAATCTGGCGTGGAGATCACCAGCAACAACGCAAACGCCAGAGCCCCCCTGAAATGGCCACTCCCCGTGCATACCTGTTCAAATGGGGTCAGGGGTCTAGAGGTCTCGGATGACCTGCCTATAGATTTCTGAAAATGTGTAAGCTGAAGGGAATGCCAGAAGCTGAGTGCCGGCAGGGAGTAGCTTTCCGTCAACCCATCAAGTCCCACCCAGCCGTCCCATCACGTAGGTGCAGGATCCTAAACCGATTCCGCCTCCCCCAGGTCCGGAAAGTACTGTCTGAAGTGCCCGCTGGAAAATCCGGATGCCCGATTACTGGGGTCATGGGCGAGAGGGATGGGGAGATGCCAGAAATCTGGAACATCTTGCTCGCAACCCTCCGTGTGGGCCCAATGGTCGTGTGTTTGTTGGGAGGCAGCCCTGCAGGAATGTTCCCTACAATTAATTAGGATATTAATTGGTCACCACACTAAACAACTAAATTTAATAACGGACCTGATAAAAACTGTGATTGACTCCTTTGAGGAAAAACAAAAAGACGATAGATTTCACCAAAGAGATCAAAATATACAAGATGCCATAGAGAAATTAAATAAAGAATTAATTCAGATGAAAGAAAAAAAGCTATTTAGGGACAAACTAGCCTATAAGCATAAAGAGGCTTACATTTGGCCAGACTCATCAGCACAGGGGAGAGGAAGAAGGGACCGCCCAGGGCGAGCATCTAACTCCTCAGACACATCATCATCGAGAGAAAGGTCAGCACCGAATAGACCCAACCACTGGGGCCCCCAACGTAGATTTAAACAAACACAGGAGCGAGATAGGAAACCCTATAGAGGTCCCCAACAATGGGAGATTACAGCCCATAATAAAGAGGAAAGCCAAAAAGGTGTGAGTAAACACAAAATAGAGGAAAGCAGTATATCCAGGGAGGGATACCACATCCAATTGAAATCCAAGAGTGATTTTTTAGGAAGTAGCGTAACGCCCGTAGAAATGCACGGAGGAAGGCAGTCGACAGACGAACAGCAGGGCCCCATACAAACGACAAAAAAACTGACTTTATTCCCAGAAATCCAACACAGATAGTACATACTCCCCCTACGCAGAGACAGGATATGGAAAAGAAAAAATTTTTAGATGATAAGACGGACATAGTCAACCTGTCCAGTTACACTCTAACAGAGGATCAGAGGGAACTTCTCAGACTGGGACTGAACTATTGCCCATCTAGGACCCTGGATGTGTTTGAAACAATTAAAGATATAAATCTCTTCTCACGCAAAGTATTGTGTAAATACCAATTTTTTCCCAAGGAGGGCGAAACTATAAAATTAGCGCCCATACCCACAGAACAAGAGTTGCAAAAAGATATGGAAGATCTAGCCCTGGAAGTGGCAGGTTATCATGTGGTTGAAACCAAAAAGAAAAAGTTCAGGAAGACCTCATCATATTACCCACCACTGGGAATCAATCATAATGTGGCCACATTTATGAATCTTGTGACAGCAAAAGTGGAACAACTTCCGAAAACTTCTAGACAGCATCCCAATCTGACCCCCAAATTACAAACAGCATTGAACGAACTAGAAACCAATCGGGAGATTGTAGTGAAGCCAGCAGATAAAGGGGGAAACATTGTGGTAATGTCAGTCGATCAATATGAGTCTATGTGTCTGCGCATATTCAGACTTACCAGAGACGCCCAGGAATAGCATCTTATCATCCAACAGGCCCGTTACCAGGGGGTAGTGGATGCCCACACGGCTGGCTTCTTGGAGTCCCCATGCCCGAAAATTCCAACTTTTTATGCACTACCTAAAGTGCATAAGTCCATGACATCACCACCAGGGCGTCCCATCGTGTCGGGTATTGGGGCCCTCATGGAGAAGGCCAGCCACTATGTGGATCAGCACCTACAGCCCCTGGTGGCGGGCCTGCCGTCATATGTCAAAGACACGGGACACATTGTCCGTATCTTGGACGACTTATGGGTGAGTCCTGAGGCCTTATATTCTAGCATTCCACATAGTCTAGGACTAAAGGCGGTTGAGACCTTCCTTAGTGAATTGGACATTGAGGAGCATAACCACAACCTGTTCCTGCTCCGGCTCCTCGACTTCATTCTTACCCACAACCTCTTCCTCTTCAAAAACATCTTGTACCACCAGATACAGGGAACGGCGATGGGCACGACCTGTGCTCCATCGTTCGCTAACCTGTATCTGGGATGGTGGGAGAGGAGGTTGTGGGCAGATGATCGGATGGCTGGGTACCTGTGCCACGTCTCGGCCTGGCACAGGTACATAGATGATATCCTGGTCATCTGGGAGGGGCCGGAGCGGGAGTTTGTTAGTCTCCTGAATCAAAATGATTTGAACCTGAAACTCACTAGCGAATGCAGTCAACAAAGGGTAGCCTTCCTCGATATAACAATCGAGAAAGATTCAGATGGCTACATCACTACAACTTTATATCGTAAGGAGACAGCGGCGAACACAATGTTGAGAGCGTCAAGCTCTCACCCCTCCCACCTGATGGAAAGCATTCCATATGGGGAGTATATAAGGGCACGTCGGAACTGCAGTACCGTAACGGCCTATGAACATGAAGCAAACAGAATTAGAACTAGGCTGCTAGAACTGGGCTATGATCAGGCAACCCTAAAACAAGCATATAAAAAAGCAAAAAAGTTAGATAGACAGACGTTACTTTATAGGCCTAAACGGACTAAAAATCAGAATAGTCCAGCTCTTATTCTAACTTATACAGAGTCACACCAGCAAATAAGGCATATACTGAAAAAACACTGGCCAATTCTGTTGAATGATGTCTATCTAAAATCTTTCCTACCAAAGGAACCAAAAATAATATTTAGGAGATCCCCCAACCTTAAGGACCGCCTAGTACACAGTCACCATGAGATCACAAGGAAGGAACACTGCTGCAAACAAAAAGGCACATATACCTGTGGTGGTTGCAACATGTGCCGATATATCAAAACGGGAACACAAATAAAAATAGAGAAGCAAAGAGAATATAAATTAAGACATTTTGTCAATTGCTCCACACCCAATGTTATCTACCTATTGACTTGTGATTGTGGATGCTATTATGTTGGGAAAACGAACCACCCGTTAAGGCGACGCATCTACGAGCATCAATATAACATAAGAACGGGGAATCACAAAACTCCGGTAGGACGACATTTTGCTCTCCACCACAATAAAAAGGTTCCAGGGGCTCGACCGGATACACACTTCCTAGAGGGGGGGAGATGTACAGAAAATTACATTACAGACGGAGGCGCGCTGGATTTACAGACTTGGGGCATCCCGGTTTCCGAGGCTGAATGATACTCTCAGCTTTGCCCCATTTCTGTAAACCAGAGCACCACAAGAGACAGGAGTACGAGATTGAGCATCTAGATATTAAAGACAGGAGGACTTTACTGAAAGGGAAGGAAATAGTTGATTTAACCAAATACAACATGTAAATATATAAGGAAATGTGTTTATTCCTTTTTTTTTTTTATTTAATGCATGAAGGCATGTGCGAGGTACACTGTAAACCCTGGGGAGCTTGGTTAGAAACCATAAAATTAATTCAACCAAATAAATCCCTATATAGAAATAGGTTGGGAAACTTTCCTCTATGATGGACATCACAATATACTGGCCACGGAGACAAGCAAGTATCACTCAATATTGTAGGTCCAGGATACAGCTGGGACTTTTCCCTCTTCAACAAAGCATCAATTAAAAGAGAGCCAGAAATATTTAAATACTTACAAGCTATTAAATGAGGCGTTCATTGATAACAACTGGTGTAATTAGGACTGACACTTTCAATTATAATTTACTTTAATGTATAGGATTTGTGCCATATGGATTTCATATTGTTTTATTAAATTCAATTTAATATTCGAATGTTTAATAACTGTCAAATAACAAACAAAAGTATAAACATGAATAATGAAAAATAATGTAAAGCCGTTGGTACGGTCACTCCACAGATTGTTTTGGAGAACAATATGTCACCAACGAACCAGAAACCTAGAGGAAATAAGGGAACGGCAGGAGAGGGTGATGTGCAGCTGAATTTCCCTGTCAGGCTCCAACAAGATGGCGCCGGCGTCAGAGACGAAGTCCTCGGGGATCCTGGCTGCTGACACGAAAGCATCATATCCAGTAGGAACAGGGTGGGCGCTTTTTGCGTTCCAGGACCCGGGTGCGCGAGGTCACTTCCGGCGCGAGCCGGCGGGGCGCCGCGCCCCGGACTCTGGAGGGCATTTAACCGTCACCAGCGTGACAGCGGGGCGACCTCTTTAACAAGAAAGCATCCCGGCGGGGGGTGGAAGCAATAAGTGGCGGTTGCCTGAATTGCGTACGTCACGCCTACAGTAATGCATAGCGCATCTAAAAATAAGGTAGGAACAGCTTTACAATTAGGCTCTTACAACTTAGCTGGGCACAATATTAACAAGTGGTCAAGAAATATTTTTAATTGTGATGTCTCTATAGGGAATCTTTTCCTAACGGGCCATATTAAGAATGTACTGATGGTCAACCATCAAGGTACATCTAAGGCAGTAGTCATCAAACTTCCTCCTCAAGGGCCGAGACAGGCCAGGTTTTGCAGCTCTCTATGCTGATGCACAGATGTAATAATTAGGGCTATAGCTCTGTCTGAGCACCAGTTAATTCACCTGTGGAGTAGCGTGGAGAGCTGCAAAACCTGGCCTGTCTCGGCCCTTGAGGAGGAAGTTTGAGGACTACTGATCTAAGGTAATATATTTAGATTACATCTTCCCTTTAGTTTTAAAGGGCATTTCTTTAGGACTAATGACTTTCACTAATACGAGTAACACACCTCTCTGTTATAGGGCTAGTACCCAATCAGTAAAATACATTCTAAACACGATGGCGTCTTCCCACGCTCCCCGCGGGATAAACCGTCACATGCCATGATGTACAACAAGCGATACTATATTTAGAGATGAGCGAACCGGTTCGGACGAACCGGAATTCGCTCCGAATTTCAGGAAATATTCGATCCGGCACGAACCCGAATATTTTGTGGTTCGTGCCGATCGAATTTTTCCTGAAATTAAAAAAAAAAAAATGCCGGCATGGTGGGAGCGGGCTGACAGCGGAGCCGGCCGGCGGGCCGGTAAAGCCGGCCGGCCCACTCCCACCATGCCGGCATTTAAAAAACAAACAAACAAAAAAAAAGCATTTTTGCCGGCATGGTGGGAGCGGGCTGGCCGGTTCCGCGCTGACAGCGGAACCGGCCGGCCCGCTCCGCTGTCAGCGGAACCGGCCGGCCCGCTCCCACCATGCCGGCATTTTTAAAAAAAGCAAACACTTACCTGCAGGTCCGGAGCGTGGAGGCCGGCGCCGCTCTCAGCTGTCATCTGAGGGCGCGTCATCAGAGGCGCCCTCTGATGACGCGCCCTCAGATGACAGCTGAGAGCGGCGCCGGCCTCCACGCTCCGGACCTGCAGGTAAGTGTTTGCTTTTTTTTTAAATGCCGGCATGGTGGGAGCGGGCCGGCCGGTTCCGCTGACAGCGGAGCGGGCCGGCCGGTTCCGCTGTCAGCGCGGAACCGGCCGGCCCGCTCCCACCATGCCGGCAAAAATGCTTTTTTTTTTTTGTTTTGTTTTTTAAATGCCGGCATGGTGGGAGCGGGCCGGCCGGCTTTACCGGCCCGCCGGCCGGTTCCGCTGTCAGCGCGGAACCGGCCGGCCCGCTCCCACCATGCCGGCAAAAATGTTTTGTTTTTTTTTTTTTTTTTAAATGCCGGCATGGTGGGAGCCCGCCGGCCGGCTCCGCTGTTTCTTTGTGAAATTCGGCGAATCGGCCGAATCGAACTTTTCAAAAGTTCGCTCATCTCTAACTATATTATCAAAATTACTAAATACCCATGGAAGTGAGCAAAATACAAAGATTTATCTCATAAGGTATTTAATTGTGCCAATACCGTATGAAAGGTATTTAACGAATATAGACAATATGGCTGAACAGCACTAATTGAGATTTTCTATTGTTCCTCTATATACCCAGAAGGACATTGAAAAAGCCTAGAGGATAGGCGAAACATGCTTGTCCAAAAAAAAACAAGGGGATATATTGAACAACGAAGTCAAAAGGACCCCCCCAAAAAAGGGGAAATTGAATGTGTACAATTTATTGCATGTATAGAGCATGTATAGAGTATGAATATAATCTATGATTGTAAAAGGCACAACATGTATATAAGGGGTTGTAATATTATCCCCCTTCCCCCCCCCTTTTTTTTTAACTGAGAGCAATAAATAAATTGAATGTTTGTATAAATACAGTGTGGTTGTGTTCAAAGGCTCGTAGATTTTAGCCGGGAGCAGCCTAAACCCGGAATAGTGTTTGTTTAGTGCATGGACACGGTCCAGTGGGACCCAGGGCAGCCCTGCCAGGGGTACAGAAGAGGCCTCTTGCTCGACGCCCATCCACTGCCTAAGATGGGAGTGTCTACACCAATCAATCACCCTGCTGAGGTGGGTTGCAGTATAGTATGATTTCCAGTCCGGGAGGCCCAACCCCCCCCCCCGGCTCTTGGGGAGGACCAACAAAGAAGCAGCTATCTGGGGAGGCTTACCCATCCATACGAACCTTGCGCAAATTCCCATCAATCGCCTAAAGAAGGTGTGGGGGACCTCAATTGGCAGGGCTTGAAAGAGGTACAACACCCGGGGCACGATGTTCATTTTAAAGATGCTCACCCTGCCAAACCAGGAAAAAGCGCTTTTGTTCCATCTCCGGAGGTCCCCCTCCACCCTCTCCAGCAACAGCGGGAAGTTCAGGCTGTATAGATTTTGGGGGTTGGCTTATATTTGGGTTCCCAAGTAGGTCACTGCCTTCTTCTCCCATTTAAACGGGAAATTCCCTGAGATCTGACCTTTTGGGGGGGATGTTGATATTCAGCGTCGAGGATTTCTGGAAGTTGATCTTGTAGTTGGATAGCGCTTAGAAGGTTTTAAGTTCAGCTAGGAGGTTGGGGAGAGTCATTTTGGGTTTGGCGATAAAGAATACAAGGTCATCAGCATATGCCGCCACCTTGTGTTCAACCTGCCCGGAGGGGACCCCAGAAATATCCGGATTTCTCTGTATCGTACGCAGGAATGGTTCTAATGTGAGAATAAAGATTAGGGGGGACAGAGGACATCCCTGACGTGTGCCATTCGCCAGGGAGAACGGCTCCGAAGCCTGCCCATTTACCACGACGGACGCTGAGGGGCACGAG
The DNA here is from genome assembly GCA_027917425.1 of Gastrophryne carolinensis. Classification (NCBI taxonomy): domain Eukaryota; kingdom Metazoa; phylum Chordata; class Amphibia; order Anura; family Microhylidae; genus Gastrophryne; species Gastrophryne carolinensis. Next base: position 114,171,633 of record CM051244.1, on the reverse strand, counting down.
TAAGATGCCATAATCCATCGGGTCAGATTTTCTCCGAGGCCGATGTATCTAAGGGTGGCAGAGATAAAATCCCAGCTTACCCTATCAAAGGCTTTTTCGGCGTCCGTCAAGAGAAGCAAAGTGGCCATCCACCCCTGCCGTGCACGGTGGAGCAGGTTGATGACCCTTGTGGTGTTGTCCCTACCCTCCCTTGTGGGTACGAAGCCTACCTGGTCCCATGGTATAATGTGAGGGATGAGTGGGGCAAGCCTGTCAGCTATTATCTTATTGAAGAGCTTAATGTCGCTGTTCAACAAGGAGATGGGTCGATAACTTCCACATTGAGTTGGGTCTTTACCCGCCTTTGGGATGACCGTTATGTTCGCTCGTAGGGTGTCTCTGGGGGGGGGGGGGGGGGGGGGGAGCTCCATCTCAGAGACCCAAAGGAAGCAATAAATTGAGGGCCTAAGCTCTCAGAGAACTCCTTGTAATATTCCAAACCAAAGCCATCCGGACCCAGGGCCCTCACTTTAATAGCCCTCAGAAACTCATCCAATTCAATGTCCCCCTCCAGAGCCTCCACCACCTCCTTTTTAAGGTGAGGGAGTCCCGATTCGCGAACATAAGTGTCTATATCGTGCTGATAGGTGGCAGGCTTGTCCTGAGGTAGATTGTAGAGCTTTTCGTAGAACCTCCTGAATGTTTTCGCAATATCCGCTGTCAAGTGCAGTCTATTGCCTTCAGAGTCACGAATGAGGGGAATATAGTTTCTGCTGCGTTGTGTTTTCAAAGCCCTGGCTAGTGCCTTGCCACATTTGTCACTATATTCATAGAAGAACCTCCTACATCTGACCGTTCTTAGCACTCCAGCAAGCTCACCAACGTGACGGCCAGAGTCTCGTCAAGGGTCTGTTTGTGCTGGGTTTCTAATTTATGTATCTCTTGGGTGAGATGGTCAATTTGTTTACCCCTTTCTTTTTAAGGCGGGCTCCATGTTTGATCAGGAGCCCCCTTACCACACACTTGTGGGTCTCCCACAGAGACATCGGCGAAATCCCCTCAGTGTAACAATCAAAACCAATGATTCACCATATAAAAGCCCCAGAATACCTGAAAAAAGGGGTGGGGCGAAGCGGAGTGTATGGCACACTCTTTAAAGGTGAGTACTCACAAAACGGTATTATTCTAAGTGTGCCATACACTCCACTTCGATCTTCATGACATGTGGGACATCCAATAGCAGTGTCCGTCATGGGTGGGAACCAGAAACAGTAAAGAATGTACCAACTCAAACCACTGCAGCTTGCAGAACCTTGCGGCCAAAAACAGCATCTGCTAAAGCCCGCACATCAACCTTGTAAAACTTGGAAAAAGTATGAACGGAAGACCAAGTAGCAGCCTTACAAACTTGTTCAACAGAAGCCTGGTGCTGAAAAGCCCAGGACGCACCAACCGCACAAGTAGAGTGCGCAGTGACCCTAAAAGGAGGAGTCCTCCCCTTAGCAGAATAGGTCCCAACAATGGCCTGACGAATCCATTTGCTAATCGTAGACTTAGCAGGCGCCAAACCTTCCTGGGCCCTCAGGGCACCACGAAAAAAGCGACTGTCTTGCGGAAGGAAGAAGTAGTCACCAAATAGTACTTCACACAGCGAACAACATCCAAATTGTGCAGAACCCTCTCCTTGTCCTTGTTAGGCTTAGGACACAAGTAAGGGAGAAAAATATCCTGATTGAGGTGGAAAGCAGACACCACCCTAGGAAGGAAATCCGGCTTAAAATGAAAAACCACCTTATCCTGGTTTCTCTCAAAGTAAGGGGCCTGAATTGACAGAGCCGCCAACTCAGAGACACGCAGAACAGAGGTAATAGCCACCAAAAAAGCAACCTTCTGAATGAGAACCGGAAGAGCAATATCCTGTAACGGCTCAAAAGGAGGACCCTGCAGAGCCGAAAGAACCAAATTCAAATCCCAAACAGGAACCACAGCCTTCCGAGGGGGCCGCACATGCACGACCCCTTGGAAAAAGGTCTTAACCAGCGGGTGTACGGCAAAAGACCTCTGGAAGAAAACCGACAGAACAGAAACCTGTCCTTTCAAAGTACTAAGCTGGAACCCAAGATCCAGATTATGCTGAAGAAACTCCAAAATCCTGGGTATCGAAAACACCCTGCAAGGCAAGGCTCTAGCCTCACACCAATCAATATAGGACCTCCAAGTCCTATAGTAAATGCCAGAAGAGGACGGCTTCCTAGCCCTAATCAATGTCTGAACAACAGCCTCAGACAAACCTTCCTCTTTCAAGATGAAGGTTTCAGCAGCCAAGCCGTCAAAGCCAGCGTTTGTAAATTGGGGTAAAGTAGATGACCCTGAGATAGCAGATCCAGCAACAAGGGAAGCCGGTACTGATCTACGGCCATACTTACCACGTTTGCATACCAAACCCTTCTTGGCCACCTTGGAGCCACCAGAATCGCTGGTGCCCCTTCGAGAACCAGTTTGCGAACTACCTTGCCCAGCATGGAGACGGGCGGAAACAGGTACAGAAAACCCAGCTCCTTCCAAGCCAGTGACAAGGCATCCACTGCCAGAGACAGAGGATCCTGACAAAGAGACACAAAGGCCGGAAGTTTGTGATTGTGCCTCGAGGCAAAGCGATCCACCTCCGGAGTCCCCCACTTGCGGCAAAGATCCAGAAAAACCTTGGGGTTGAGAGACCACTCTCCTTGGCGAGAGGATCCCCTGCTCAGGGAATCCGCCTCCGTGTTCTCCACTCCCAGAATGTAGACTGCCGAAATGCAAGGAACATTGCTCTCCGCCCAGTGCAGGATCAGAGAGACTTCCCTGAGGGCACTCCTGCTGCGAGTCCCTCCTTGGTGATTGATGTAAGCTACCGCCGTTTGGTTGTCTGAACGAACCTGAACCGGTAGACCCTGTAAATGTGAGGTCAGCCGAGCCAGAACCAGTTGGATGGCTCTGAGCTCCAAGACATTGATGGGGGTGTGAGCCTCCTGAGGACCCCACACCCCGCTGAACTGATGACTTTTCCAATAACCTCCTCAGCCCGACAGGCTGGCATCCGTGGTAACCGTCTCCCAACAAGGGACTAGAAAGGATCTGCCCTCGATTCCAGCCACCACCGAAGGGACTGCCGAACCCTGGGAGACATCCTGAAAGGCTGATCCAATGACTGCGGACACCTGTCCCAATGCGTCAATAGGTGGAGTTGAAGAGATCTCATGTGAAACTGTGCAAAAGGTACCGCCTCGAAGGAGGATACCATCAAGCCCACCAGTTTCATCCCCTGTCGGATAGAGGGACAAGGATTGGCCAGAAGAAGGCGGATCAGACCCTGAATCCCCTGCACCTTGGTCTGGGGCAGAAACACTCTGGCCCGACTGGTATCCAGATTCATGCCCAGAAATGAAATCACACGAGACGGGGAGAGAGAAGACTTGGTGCGGTTGATCACCCACCCGAACCTCTCCAGGGTCGACACCACCTAGTGGGTGTCCAGCTCCGCCTGACGGAGGGAAGAAGCTGAGATCAACAGGTCGTCCAGATAAGGCACAATGCGAATGCCCTGAGCTCTGAGCAGAGCCATTATTCCCGCCAAGACCTTGGTGAAGACCCTCGGCGTCGAGGTCAGACCGAAGGGAAGAGCTACAAACTGATAATGTTGATCCCCCACCGCAAACCGGAGGAATCTCTGATGTGCCTGAAAAATCGGAACATGCAGATACGCATCCTTGATGTCTATGGATGTCATAAAATCCCCTTGGCGAAGGGAATTGATAGCCGAGCGCAGAGTCTCCATGCGGAACTTTTTGGCTCTGATAAACCTGTTGAGAACCTTGAGATCTAGAATGGGTCTCACCGAACCCTCCTTTTTGGGAACCGTGAAAAGGTTGGAGTAGTAACCCCTGCCTCTCTCCGACGGAGGCACCGGGCATATAACCCGCATGTCCAGAAGGTTTTTCACTGCTAACAGGAGCCCCTGTGCAGCCTGAGGGTCCGAGGGCACCCGAGACCTTAAGAATCTTGGGGGCGGCCAGTACTCGAATTCCAGTTTGTACCCGGAGGAGACCACTTCCAAGATCCAATTGTCTGTGACCTCCCGGGCCCAGACCCGGAAGAAGATCCGCAGCCGTCCCCCCACCCTTACGGGTGAGGGCGCCCCTTCATTGCTGAGCCGGTTTAACAGCAGGCTTGGAACCCTAGGCAGCCACGGGACGTGCCCGACCTCTGCCTCTGTTTCAGGACGAGCCCCTGACCCCCGAGAAGGCCAGACCCCTAGACGCTCTGGCCCCTCGAAAGGAAGGAGTGAACGAGCCCGCCCCCCCGAAAGGGACGGCGCTGCTTCCTCCGCTGAGGTAACTTACCGCCTTTAGCCACAGCATCCAATTTACCTCCAAAAAGCCGCACACCCAAGAAGGGGAGAGCTGTGAGCTCCAGCGTCCGCTGTCCACTGACAGAGACAGACCAGTCTGCGCATGGCCACCAGCAAGGCTGACGTCCTACTACACACGACAATGGAATCTTCCATCGCAGTCATGACAAAATCCATGAACAATTCGCACTTCTTAACTATAGCGAACTCAGCGCTAGCTGGGTCCAGCTGAGCTTTATTCAGCCAGTCCCTGATAAGAGACCTGGTAGCAAGTGACACCAGGGCAGATGCACTAACCGGCTGCAGGGCCGAGCCCACGTTGGCAAATGCATGGCACGCCATCTGATCAAGGCGCTTGTCCTCGCCATCCTTCAGGGAGGAGGCGTCAGGGGTGTTCAGTGCAGAAGAGTTGGTCAAACCTAACACATGTGCGTCGACCTTGGGAGGAGAAGACCAGCGCTTGACCGCCTCCATCGGAAAGGGATACTTTTTATCCCATCCCTGAGGCACACCATGGAGCCGAATGGACCTCTCCCATTCCCTAAGAATCAGCGCATCAAAATGACCCTGGATAGGGAATTCCAGATGGGGCTTGTATGCCCCCAAAAATTCCCCCTTCTTAAGCGGGGGCGCCTCAGGTGGATCAATATCCAACACCTCCAATAAATGTGACAAAACAGTGGCCGTATCAACGGCATCCCCCAGCGCCTGCCCGACATTGGAATTCCCAGGCTGACCATAGTCAGCCTCTGAATCCTGATACAATTCCCCCTCCTCTAGCGGGGAATAATCAGACAATTCAGCGGACTCATCGTCAGTGTCCCATAAGGGCTGGGCCGACGACAACTGTCTCTTTTTTGCCTGGGGCTTCTTGCCCACTGTGCTAGCAATCATTTTCTCTATGCTGGCCAACCTAGCCCAAACATGAGAAAGCGACTCCCCACTAGTGCCAATGTCGCTTGGGGTACGGATCAGGTGGGGAGGGGAAGGCGATGAAGCGAGAGGAGCCGACCCAGAAGGCTGGTTACCCGACTGCCGCGTTATGGCCTTTTGTGCGCATGGTATGCAGATCAGCACATTCTCCCCCGTAAGGGATACCCCACACCCCACACATGGCCCGGATTGTCCCCAAAGGGATCCCGGGCCTGGTATCCTGCAGAGCCTCCATATGGTGAATTTTTGTGGTCAGTCGCAAGACTGTAGGGGATTACGCATAAGCAACCCGGGATGCCCCTTAAAAGTCCCGGTGGGAGGATTTTTGGGTGGACAATATTTATATCTAGGGACCCCAGGACCAGGAGGGACCCCTTAAAATGCACTTATACGGGGACACCTGTAACACACAAAATAAGCCACTAAAAAGCAGCACATAGTAAGGGATGCCCTAGCATTTGATATTACAGTCACACAACCGAAATATACATATACAGGTATATGACTATATATATATAATTATTACGTATATACCACCAAGCAGCCATACAGAGCAAACAAAAGGCATAAAGACACACACAATTATATATATATATATATATATATATATATATATATATATATATATATATCTATGAATATATATATATACACACATGTCCCCCAGATGTATGTAGCCCGCGGGCACAAATAACGCCCGGCGACATGTACCACAAGAAGGTGCATAACCGAAGTATCCAGCTAAGGGAGCCCCGTATGGGGCACTCACGGGCTGAAGATGGCGTCCCCTCGTGGAAAGGGTGGAGGTGGGCCAGCGCGGAGCCCGCCAGCACATGGCCCCGCCCCCTTCCGACGCGGGATTCACCCCCAAGCCGCGCTTCCAGCCGATAGGGCTGGAGCCGGGCGACGAAGCCAAGGGGGGCAGGCCAAGACCGGCGCGTTCTGCCGACGCGGGAGAGCGCCAGGCCCCGCCCCCCCTCACTGAGGGAAGTAGAATGTCGCGCTCCCCGGCCAATATGGCCGCGGAGCCGACCATAAGAGAACCGGCCCGCCGCCGCACGAGAGCGTGCGTGCGGGCCGAACGTTAAACACACACACACACATATACAAATAGTAAAACACACACACGCAATATAAAGGTCAGGTAGCCAGCCCCCCCCCCCCCCCCCCCCCCCGCCTGGAAGAGAGTAAGGGACTCGGAAGGGGAGGAACCCTGCCAGAATCCGGCCCTAAGCCTAGCGGGACGGGGCATCCCACACCAGGATCACCAAAAACCTGGATAACCGCCTACCCCATGGTGGGGTCTCACGGTGGAGCGGTGCTCCTACTGCACCCATAGGGTGCTCCTACCTTTACCAGGACCCGCAGCCGAAGCTGGGAGGCTCAATACAGAGACAATTTAGGAGGGTCCTGGCAGCAATAGGGACAAAAATGGCCCGGCTTACCTGCAAGTAAGAGAAGCCTTCATCTTCTGTCTTGCTCTCTCCCTGCAGAGAAGACAACTGGGGAATTGGTGGGAGGTCCCAGGTAGTTATGGACCGGGAGGGACTTCATTTTATTTTTGCATTCATCTCTGCAGAAGTTCGCCCTCTACTGGAGAATAACCCAACTGTTACGAAGTATTGAAGCGGAGTGTATGTCACACTTGGAATATAGAGGGGAACAACAGTGTGATTGCCCTGCACAAAAAGGGCTAGGGAAAGTACTCAAAATAATAACAGAAACAAAAAATGAAATAAATACATCAATTAAATAATATTTTTTCCAATGTCAGAGGGAAAGTATTTAAAATAATCACAGAAAACTAAAATAAATGAAAGAAATACACAAATAAAGAAAAAAAATACAATTCTGTGAAATACTCACCTGTAGAATTGGTATTATAAGTATACAGTACGTCCTGCTCCAAATATAATACTTACACTTGGGGTTATCCTCCGCCAGATGGCGCTGCACTGCAGAGTCATGCAAAAAACAGGCTCCTCCCGGCCCTTCAAATACCCAGGGACCTCCTACAAATCCCCAGCATTGAAAAGCAGTGACCAAGAAGCCGGGAGAAATTAACCACCACAAAAACTGGTAATGATAACAATCACCATACAGGGGATCCAGAATAATGCAAAAATCAGGGTGGGGTGGAGCAGGACGTACTGTATACTTATAATACCAATTCTACAGGTGAGTATTTCACAGAATTGTATTATTCTTAGTATACAGTACGTCCTGCTCCAAATATAATACTTACACTTGGGACATCCAATAGTAGTGTCCATAAAGTAGGGTGGGATCCCCCCCAAAAAAGGCAACAGCAGACAGTTTAAAGCACTGTCACCTGCAATACCTTGCGGCCAAGAGCAGCATGAGCTGAGGCTCTAACGTCAACCTTATAAAACTTTTGAAAAGGTATGAATAGAAGACCAAGTAGCGGTCTAGCAAACTTGTTCAACAAAAGCCTGGTGCTGAAAAGCCCAAAAGGCACCAAAAGCACGAGTAGAATAAGAAGATTCTTCCCCTCAGTGGAAAAGGCCTGGGTAACAGCCTGACAAGTCCAAACGCCAACAGTAGCCTTAGCAGAAGCCGAAAACCTTTCCTAGGACCAGAAGGAACCATCCCATCCAAGTAATGACCAGGCCCAAGGCCGCCTAACCCCCCGAGAACAGACGAGATCGGGCACATACAGGATGGAGTTGGCCGTAGACCCAAAGGAGCATCAGTTCTCCTAAAGGGCACAGTGACTACCAAGGAAACACTTCCAACACCTGTTCAAGGAATGCAGAACCCTTTCCTCAGCGTTGCTAGGAATAAGGCACAGAAGGAAGAACAATATCTTGAATCAATGAACATAAGACACCACCTTAGGCAGAAAGTCCGGCTTAAAGCGGAACACCACCTTATTCTGGTGTATCTCAAAGAACGGGGGCTAGATAGACAGAGCCGCCCGCTCAGACACACGTCTGACTGAAATAACAGTCACCAGAAGGACAACTTTGAGGGTAAGAACAGCCAGACAGCATCCTGACAAGGTCCAAAGGGAACACCCCGCAAGGCAGACGGAATCAAATTCAAAACCCATCAGGGACCATAGGATTACGCGGGGGGCGCACATGAGTAACCCCTTGAAAGAAGTCTTAACCAAGGAAACTGAGCAAAAGACTTCTGCAGGAAGGCAGACAGGGCAGAACCTGACCCTTCAGAGTACTGAGTTGGAGAATTCCAACTCCAACCCATGCTGTAATAACTCTAGAACCCTGGGAACAGAGAACGCCCGACAGGGAAGAGACCTAGACTCACACCAATCAATATGGGTACGCCATACCCTATAATAGATGGAAGAAGAAGCAGCTTGCTCCTAGACTTCCCATAGTCTCAATCACCGAGACAGATAAGCCTGTCTCCATCAAGATGGATGTTTCAGCAGTCAGGCCGTCTAGGCTGTAGATCGGGGTGACGTAAAGGGGCCCTGAGTAAGCAGAGCTGGCACTCCTGGCAGAACGTAAAGATCTACTGTCCTCAGTAGCACATCTGCGAACCACACTCCACTAGGCCACCAGAATCACTGGTCCCCCCATCCAGAGCAATTTTGCGCAGAACCCTGCCTAGCAGGGGGAATGGAGAAAAGACATACAGAACAGAATGTCCTGCCATAACATTACTAAATCATCATGACCACGGCCAGAGAATCCTGGGACAGGGAAACAAGGGTCGAGAGCTTGTGATAGTGATGGGGCACACACAGATCCACACTGGTTGGACCTCAAAGTGACACAAGGATTAGCACATCCTGTCGCAGAGTCACCAGGGAGGAAGGCACACATACCCTGCTCCAGGGATGCTGGGTCCTTGTCCTGTAGGACAAATACACTGCAAGAAAAGAGGGACACCCACAGTACCCTCTAAAAAGTGCCAAGGATGAAACAGTTGCACCACTTTAAGGGATTAAGACTATACAATAACAACTACATGACATAAACATTTAAAACCACAAGGGGGCGCTGGAGGTCTGTCTCAGTGCAAAAAGTAAAATACTCTCCATTAAAAGTGTGTATCAAATCCTATATACTATAACTAGTATGCTCTCAGATGCAAAAGTGCAACAAAAAATGTGCTAAACCCACCTATTAATCAATTCAGATCCACATGAGTGTACAAAAATAAAGCAGAATAACATACCATTGAGCAGGGAAACATGACGTGGTGATGAAAGTGAAAGAGAAAGAAATGAACAAAAGTGCATACAGACCAACCAGACGTGGACCCCCCCACAGGTAACAATGCCGAGCGCGTTCGTAGTGTCTCCTGCACTACTTCAAGGGCGAGTCACTCCTAGTATATAGGATTTGATACACACTTTTAATGGAGAGTATTTTACTTTTTGCACTGAGACAGACCTCCAGTGCCCCCTTGTGGTTTTAAATGTTTATGTCATGTAGTTGTTATTGTATAGTCTTAATGTTCATTGTGATTGTAAATATATGTAATTAGTCAATAAATTTGAATATTTTTTAGACCCTTAAAGTGGTGCAACTGTTTCATCCTTGGCACTTTTTAGAGGGTACTGTGGGTGTCCCTCTTTTCTTGCAGTGTATTGAGTTTTGAGTGCTGGGATTAGTGTGCACACTATTATTGGCTTTATTGTTGACTTACCATTTGGCTTATAGACTGGTGCAACTTTTCTAGCTTGTCTAAAACTTGTATCCTGTAGGACAAATAGGAGAAGTTACAGAAGGCCCCAGGGGGGACTGAGCATAAGGGGCCTCTTCGGAGTATGCCACCAACGGGCCCACCAGCTGCATCCCGTGCCTGGTGGAGGGACGGGGACAGCTATGAGGGACTGAGCCCATACAACCAGATTGTAAACTTTATTGCTGAGGAAGGAAGATCCTTGCTTGAACTGTATAAAATTCATTCAAAGGAATGGAGTTACCAATGAAGGAGACAATAAGGACTTGGGGTGTTTGATCACCCCTCCAGATGACTCCAAAATGGACACCCTTCAGCCGAGTATCCAACGTAGCCAGACGTAGAGACTGGGAAGTGATGAGGACGTCCAGATAGGCCATCCATCGGACGCCCCTTGGTCTCATCAGAGACCACACCCCCGTCAGCACCTTGGTTGAGCTGAAGAGAGGCCAGATGACAAGGCCACAATTATCAGTGTTGGTCAACCAACGCGAATCTGAAGAACCTCGGTGTCCAGAAGACACAGGGAAGTAAAAATAAGCAGCATTGAGCTCCACAGACGACAAGAAACCCCCGACGCGCAAAGAGCCGATGGCCGAGTGCAGTATTTCCATTGCAGAAACCGCCTGTAATTGACGAATTGCTGAAAATCTGTGAGTCCAGATTGGGCCAGACTGACCATCCTTTTTTGGGGAACTGTGGAAAGGTTGGTGTAGCAGCCCCTGCCTCTGCCTATTAAGGGCAATCTGCAAGAGACCCCCAGACCCCGCAGGCCTTGCATGGCCTGCACCAGCACCTGAACAGAGGCAGGGACCAGGAGCACCCGGGACCTGAGTCTTCTTAGCAGCATCTTCAGCACCCACTGTCGCAGTCAAACCAAGCGACGTATAGCCACCACAAGGGCAGAAGTCCTTGCACACATTCTAATGGTGTCATCCAGTGCTATTAGGATACATTTTACAAATACATCACAACTGGAGAGCGCATTAAACACATCCCAGGGGAGATCCTCAGGGTGATGATCAAGCATCTTTCTGATTAGGGTTCTAGCGGCCACTGCAGTAATGATCGCGGCACAGACCGGGCGCAGCGCCGTCCCTGCACAAGAAAAGGCGTGGGAGGCCACAGATCAATGCGCCGGTCCTCAGCATCCCGAAGGGTACTATAAGCAGGGGCTGTAATAAAGGGGGGGTTAGGAACCCCTACGATCGGCGCATCCACCACGGGGGGTGATGACTAACAATTGACCACCTATCCTATCTCAGTCCCCTGGGACCCCTGGAATTTACTGGGGAATTCCCATTCCTTGAGTACAAGAGCATGGAAACGAGCCTGCTCTAGAATTCCAAGCGTGCTGTCACTGTATGGAAACGCTCCCCTCTCGGCTTAGAGGCCTCACCAGGGAGAGAGAGAGACATGACCTTAAAGACCTTAATCAACAAATCTAACACTGGCCCCAGTATTCAGGGCCAGAATCGTCATGACTCCTCGGCCTCTCATCAGATGAGCCTGAGTAAGAGACCAGCTCTCCTTCATCACAAGGGGTATAGGCGCGCGGAGTAGTGAACTCCTCAGTTCCCATAGGACACAAAGAAAAAAGGAGGTGTCAAGGGCCACTTCTTACCAGGGCCCCTGCGCCCTGACAACCTCGCAATAACCTGATCAGCCGTAGGCAGTCTGGAAGACACAGCAGGCTGCAAATCCCCACTTGTATGCGACTCAGCAGGAGTGAGATTTAAGCATGGGGAAATAGGTGTATTGAAACGAGGTGCAGCCACTGGTAAGCCTGATTGCAGGGCCAGTGCTTGCTCGGCACATGGTGCGCAGACCCGTGCCCTGTCAGCATCAGCATGGGGTTGACCACACGCTATACACAGCCGGTCTTGTCCCAGAGGGACCCCGGTCACATAATTCTGAAATGCCTCCATATGGTGATTATCTAGGCACAATATGCCAGCAGGGATTTACGCAATAGGCAACGCTGGATGCCCCAAAGACCCGCTAGGAAGGTGGGAGAATTTTACAAGGCCCGCTATAATTTAACCCGGGCCAGGAAAGCCACTAGATTCAACCGTCTGAAAGACATAATGGGAATAAAGGGTGTCAGAGCCATGAGCAGTACTAAAGAATCATGAAAATCGCCCGCGAGGGCACTTACAGACCAAGGGAGGAGTAGGGCCGTTACCACGCGCGCGCGACTAGCATCAAAATGGCGCCAAGCGAACCTCGAAGGGCGGGCCAGAGCGGGCCGTGACGCGGAGCACGCCAAACCAGGTCCCCGCTCCCCCCGAAGAGCGCGAAGCTCTAAGACAGTAGTCAATATTGTCAAGAGAAGCAAAGTGTATGACACACATAGAATAGATGATTTTGCCAATGGAGGCGACACCGCCGCCCGGCGCAGCAAATCAAATAAAGGAAAGAGACGAGCGCGGTGGCGGCAGATACACAATAAAAAAGCAAACAGCGCGGCTCTGACACCAAGTTACAAGTCAGGGACAATACTAAGGCCATAATCGTGTAATCACAGTACACTTGAGACCGCCACACACACACCCCCCCCCCCTTTCTTTCCCCCGAGCTACGGAGGGGAACGAGGGAGGATGGCGACCCTTTGGATAGGGCCCACCGCTACACGGGGCAATAATGCGGGAGGGGCATCCACTAGAGGCTCACCATCAGCCTAAACCGCCTACCCTTTGGTGGGGGAATGCGGTGGAGCATGGCTCCATAAGCACGCATGGTGCTGCCTACCTTCACCCGACCAAAGCAGCCCAGGCTGGGAGGCACATCACAAGAGGACGGGTGGGAATAGTCCAACAGGGCCGCAGGCTGTAATAGCTCCGCTCACCTGCGAGAGAGTGATACTTCATGTCTTCGCAGTCGGCACTGCAGAGAAATCTGGGGATTTGTGGGAGGTCCCTGGGTATTTGAAGGGCCGGGAGGAGCCTGTTTTTTGCATGTCTCTGCAGTGCAGCCCCATCTGGCGGAGGATAACCCCAAGTGTAAGTATTATATTTGGAGCAGGACGTACTGTATACTAAGAATATATATAAATTCATCAATACATACATAAATAAATTGATATTTACATCAATAAATAATACCATTTTGTGATTACTCACCTGTCACACACCCCGCTTCCAATATTCATGACATATGGGTTATAACCAGTAGAGGGCGAACTTCTACAGAGATGACACGCAAAAAGGAGCCCCTCCCGGTCCATAAATACCTGGGACCTCCCACACATTACCCAGTATAGTAAAGCAGTAAGGGGACCAGGAAGAGCCAAATACAAAAAAATATAAACAATAAAAGGTTCACCATATAAAGGATCCAGAATACAATAAGGGCGGGATGAAGTGGGGTGTGTGACATACCTATAATACCCATTTTACAGGTGAGTAATCACAAAATGGTATTCCAAGTATGTCACACACCCCGCTTCCAATATTCATGACATATGGGACATCCAATAGCAGTGTCCAACAAGGGTGGTGATCCCCAAAAAGGCAATAACGCACAAATTTAAACCACTGCAGCTTGCAGAACCTTGCGGCCAAAAACAGCATCCGCTGAGGCCCGCACATCAACCTTATAAAACTTGGAAAAAGTATGAACAGAAGACCAGGTAGCAGCCTTACAAACTTGTTCAACAGAGGCCTGGTGCTGAAAAGCCCAGGAAGCCCCAACAGCACGAGTAGGATGAGCAGTGATCTGAAAAGGAGGAACCTTCCCCTTGGCATTATAGGCCCCAACAATGGCCTGACGTATCCATTTACTAATGGTAGACTTGGCGGGCGCCAAACCTTTCCTGGGCCCGGAGGGCACCACGAACAAGGCGTCCGTCTTACGAAAGGGAGAAGTACTCACCAAATAGTACTTCACACAACGAACCACATCCAAAGAGTGCAGGACCCTCTCCTTCTCATTGCTAGGCCTAGGACACAAGGAAGGGAGAACCACATCCTGATTGAGATGGAAGGCAGAAACCACCTTAGGAAGGAAATCTGGCTTAAATCGAAAGACCACCTTGTCCTGGTGTCTTTCAAAGTAAGGAGCCTGAATCGACAGAGCTGCCAACTCAGAGACACGTCTAACAGAGGTAATAGCCACCAGAAAGGCAACCTTTTGAGTGAGCACAGAAAGTGCAACATCCTGCACCGGCTCAAAGGGAGGCCCCTGGAGGGCCGACAGAACCAAATTCAAATCCCAAACAGGCAACAAAGGCTTTCGAGGGGGCCGCACATGAGTGACCCCCTGGAAAAAGGTCTTAACCAAAGGATGCAGAGCAAAGGACCTTTGAAAGAAGACCGCCAGGGCAGAGACCTGCCCTTTCAAGGTACTAAGCTGGAACCCCAAGTCCAGATCGTGTTAAAGAAAATCCAAAAACCTAGGAATCGAAAACACCCTGCAAGGCAAGACCCTAGCCTCACACCAATCAATATAGGAACTCCAAGTCCTGGAGTAGATGTTAGAGGAAGATCTCTTCCTAGCTCTAACAACATAGAAGGTTGACGGCAGAAGGAGACCATACGGTCCATCTAGTCTGCCCTTATGTGTATACTGTATGTACTCTTTATCTTAGGATAGATGTGTGCTTATCCCAGGCATGTTTAAATTCAGTGACTGTTGATTTCTCAACTACCTCTGCTGGAAGTTTGTTCCAAGCATCTACTACTCTTTCTGTAAAATAATATTTTCTAACATTGCTCCTGATCTTCCCCCCGACTAGCTTCAGGTTGTGCCCCCTTGTTCTATCAGTAAGTTTCTTCTTAAAAACAATTCCCTCCTGAACCTTATTCAATCCCTTCACATATTTAAAGGTCTCAATCATGTCCCCCCTCTCCCTTCTTTCCTCCAGACTGTACAAATTAAGTTCTTTAAGTCTTTCCTGATAAGTTTTAAGTTTAAGTCCTTCCACCATTTTCGTTGCCCGCCTTTGGACACGTTCTATTTGAATAATGTCTTTTTGCAGGTAAGGTCTCCAGAACTGCACACAGTATTCTAGCTGTGGCCTCACCAGGGCTCTATACAACGGCATCACAACCTTCCTCTTCCTACTGGTGATGCCTCGAGCTATGCAGCCGAGCATCCTGCTTGCTTTTCCCACTGCCTGGCTACACTGTCCACTCATCTTGCAGCTATCAGCAATCAGTACCCCTAAATCTCTCTCCTCCGAGGTCCTGGCTAACACAGTACTGCCCATACGGTACTCAGAGCAGGGATTCCTTCTACCCAAGTGCATGATTTTACATTTAGAGACATTAAACTCTAGTTTCCACAGTTTTGACCATCTATCCAGTAAAGCTAAATCATTTTCCATGTTGCAGACACCTCCCGGAATATCCACCCTATTACTAACCTTTGTATCATCAGCAAACAGACAAACTTTTCCTACCAAGCCTTCTCCTATGTCACTTACAAATATATTAAAAAGAATGGGGCCCAGGACAGAGCCTTGCGGCACACCACTTGTAACTCGCCTTTGTTCAGATTGCACACCATTTACAACCACACTCTGATACCGATCACTCAGCCAACTGGAAATCCACTGAACTATCCAGGGATTGAGTCCTACCTTCAATAACTTATCTATGAGCTCCTTATGTGGTACAGTGTCAAAGGCTTTGCTAAAATCCAGATAGGCAATATCCACAGCACCACCTTCATCTAACACTTTAGTGACATTGTCAAAGAAATCAATAAGATTGGTCTGACATGATCTGCCCTCAGTAAAGCCGTGCTGTTTTGGGTCCAATAGGTCATTAATTTTTAGATGGGAAATTATCTGTTTTTTTAAGAGTGTTTCCATTAATTTGACCACTATAGATGTTAAACTAACTGGCCTGTAATTACTGGCTTCTTCTCTACTCCCCTTTTTATGGATTGGTACGACATTGGCCATTCTCCAATCATCTGGAACCTCACCAGTTGAAAGGGAATGGTTAAGTAAATCAGTCAGAGGGGCTGCAATCACAAACCTAAGTTCCCTTAGAACTCTGGGGTGGATTCCATCTGGACCCATCGCCTTACTTACCTTTAGCTGTGTCAGCTCGGATAGGACATCAGCCTCCAGAAACTCCGGAGCTGTGCCCTCCCAGCTGGATGCTGTGCTATGGCAATGCCTGCTACTATCTGAAAATACCGAACAAAAGTAGCTATTCAGATGGTCAGCCACAGCCTTATCTCCGTCAATATATTTATTTTCCCTATTTCTAATTTTTGAGACTGCATTGTTTTTCTTCTTTCTGTCACCAATATATCGAAAAAAGGTTTTATCTCCCCTCTTCATAGATTTGGCCATTTCTTCCTCCTTTTGCCCTTTAGCAGTCCTTATAATTAGTTTTGCTTCCCTCTGTTTAATTTTATATGCCTCTCTGTCAGCTACACTTCCACTTACTTTATACTTCTTATAGTATACAAGCGTCTGAATCACAGCATCAGACAAACCTTCTTCCTTTAGAATGGAGGTTTCAGCAGCCACGGCGTCAAAGCCAGCGTTTGTAAATTGGGGTAACGAAGTTGACCTTAAGTGATCAGATCCGGAAACAGAGGCAATCTGTACTGATCTACCGCCAGCCGTACGACGTCTGCGAACCAAAACTGTCTTGGCCACCTTGGAGCCACCAGAATTGCTGGCGCACCCTCTTGGGACAGCTTGCGCACCACCTTGCCTACCATGGAGAAGGGGGGAAACAGGTACAGGAACCCCAGATCCCTCCAGGCAAGAGACATTGTGTCCGCTGCCAGGGCCAGAGGATCCTGAGACAGAGACACAAATGCAGGAAGCTTGTGATTGTGACGTGAGGCAAAGAGATCCACCTCCGGAATCCCCCACTTGTGACAAAGGGACCGGAATACCTTGTGGTCGAGAGACCATTCCCCTCGGTGAGAGGATCCCCTGCTCAGGGAGTCCGCCTCCATGTTTTCCACTCCCGGAATGTACACTGCTGAGATGCATGGGACATTGCTCTCCGTCCATGCAAGAATCAGAGAAACTTCCCAGAAGGCACCCCTGCTGTGAGTCCCTCCTTGGTGATTGATGTAAGCGACCGCAGTCCGATTGTCTGATCGAACCTGAACCAGTAAACCCTGGAGGTGATGCGTCAAGCGTGACAGTACCAACCGAATAGCTCTCAGCTCCAAGACATTGATGGGGGTGTGAGCCTCCCAAGGACCCCACAGCCCCTGGAACTGATGTTCCTTCCAGAAACCCCCCCAGCCCGACAGGCTGGCATCCGTGGTGACCGTCTCCCAACAAGGGGTCCGAAAAGACCTGCCCCTCAGAAGATTCATTGGTTCCAGCCACCACTGAAGAGACTGCCGAACCAGGGGAGACATCCGAAATGACTGATCCAATGACAGCGGACATCTGTCCCAAGCCAACAGTAGATGGAGCTGGAGCGATCTCATGTGAAACTGAGCAAAGGGAACTGCCTCAAAGGAAGCCACCATCAACTCCACCAACCTCATCCCTAGCCGGATAGACGGCCACGGGTTGGACAGAAGAAGACGGATCAGGTCCAGAATCATCTGCACCCTCGACAAAGGCAAAAACACCCTGGTCTGAATGGTATCCAGATTCATTCCCAGAAAAGAAATCTCCCTTGATGGGGAGAAAGAAGACTTGGGGTGCTTGATCACCCACTCGAACCTCTCCAGCGCTGTCACCACCGTCCTGGTGTCTAGCTCCGCCTGTCTGAGAGAGGATGCCGTAATGAGAAGGTCGTCCAGATACGGCACAATGCGAATACCCTGGGGTCTGAGAAGGGCCATAATCCCCGCCAGCACCTTGGTGAACACCCGTGGTGCCGAGGTCAGTCCGAACGGAAGAGCCACAAACTGAAAATACTGATCTCCCACCACAAACCTGAGAAATCTCTGGTGTGCTGGGAAGATCGGTACATGGAGATAAGCATCCTTGATGTCTATAGACGCCATGAAGTCCGCCTGATGAAGAGAATTGATGGCTGAGAGCAGAGTCTCCATGCGGAACTTCTTGGTTGTGATGAACCTGTTGAGAAGCATCAGATCCAGAATGGGTCTTAAGGAGCCATCCTTTTTGGGTACCGTGAAAAGGTTGGAATATTAGCCCCGGCCTCTCTCTGAGAAGGGCACCGGGCATATGACTTCCATGTCCAGAAGATTTTGCACTGCCAACAGGAGCCCCTGCGCAGCCCGGGGGTCCGAGGGAACCCGAGAACAGATGAATCCGGGAGGAGGCATAGTCAGACCCGTCAAGGGAATCATAATCCTCAAAACCCAGAACCGGCGTGGCCGGTGACAAATGTCTCCTCTTAGCCGGGGCCTTTCTGGCCGCAGAGCTAGAAATTAATTTCTCGATGTTGGCCAATCTAGCACATATATCAGATTGCGACTCCCCGCTAATGACGGTGTCACTTGGGGTACAGATCAGGCGGGGTGGAGTAGGTGACGAGACCGGCGGCACTGACCCAGACGCCTGGGACCCCGACTGCCGCGTTATGGCCTGCTGAGCACATGGTATGCAAACCAGTACATTATCCCCCGCAAGGGATACCCCACAACCCACACACTGCCGGGATTGCCCCGAAGGGAGCCCGAGCCCGGTATCCTGGGAAGCCTCCATATGGTGATTTTAATGGTAGTCGCAAGGACCAGAGGGAATTACGCTAATTAAGCTACCCGGAATGCCCCTTTAAGTCCCTAGTGGGAGGATTTGTAAGACCGAGGTTAATGGTTGGTAGTTGGCACACCACAAAAGGAAAAAAGCATAAATGATTAATAGGGGTGCTCTTTAAGATCCTGAGGGCATCACCACACCTGCCCCCAAACAAGACTTTGCAACGTATTTGTTTGGATCAAAGGCACACCAACACACCAAGTTTAGTTTGCAAATAAAAATTGTATTAAAGATAGATATATGTACAAAACATAGCTACTGTACAACACTTATTACCAGAAAAAGGATACAATGTGATTGCTCTTTGTGAGCGAAGGTCAGGATGTCATTAGGAACGTTTGAGCACCTCATGCAAAGAAAGCAGAATTAGTCTAAGCACTAACAAGTAACATGTATACTGGCAGCACTAACTATGGAACGGTAAACAAGAATTACCATATGACTATGAGGTGCTTCTGTCACGAACCTGATGAATGGTATATAGGGTGCAGGCTGGATATAGTAAATTAAGGAAAATGATAGATGATACAATTGTGATACACACATGAATTGCAATTCTGGTCAGTACATATGTTCCAGGCCCTGCATCATACCAGAGTGATACCTTCCAAAAGTATATACAGTTTAAATCATGACGTCAACAAAATGATCATACAGCATAATACAGAAAATGAGTATATTACCAAGTGGCAGTACAAAAGAGCAATGATCGCGTAAATGCGCCCACGTTCCGGAGCTCACGGCTCCTTTCTCAAGGCAAGCGATACCCCTGATACCTGTAAGGTGCCTCTTATTCCGTCCCCCCTGGCCGGCCAGTGTGGCGCTTCCAGGCACGCTCGGAGAGCGATGCCCGTAACGTCGCTTCCGGTTCCGGGGTCCCGGCTGACGTCACATCCGGAACTGGCTGGCTGTCAGTAATGTTGCCAGCCAGAAGCGGAAGCGGTGTCAGCGCTCGGGGCCGCCGGTCCCGGAGTCTGCGCATCGCTGGAACTAGGTAAAGTAAGTATACCAGTGCAATATATTAAGTGACAAATAAAGGAGGAAAGCTGTCAGCGATGTCAGTGTGGACGTTTTGCTTCTTATTGTCACTTAATATATTGCACTGGTATACTTACTTTACCTAGTTCCAGCGATGCGCAGACTCCGGGACCGGCGGCCCCGAGCACTGACGCCGCTTCCGCTGCTGGCTGGCAACATTACTGACAGCCAGCCAGTTCCGGATGTGACGTCAGCCGGGACCCCGGAACCGGAAGTGACGTTACGGGCATCGCTCTCCGAGCGCGCCCGGAAGCGCCACACTGGCCGGCCAGGGGGGACGGAATAAGAGGCACCTTACAGGTATCAGGGGTATCGCTTGCCTTGAGAAAGGAGCCGTGAGCTCCGGAACGTGGGCGCATTTACGCGATCATTGCTCTTTTGTACTGCCACTTGGTAATATACTCATTTTCTGTATTATGCTGTATGATCATTTTGTTGACGTCATGATTTAAACTGTATATACTTTTGGAAGGTATCACTCTGGTATGATGCAGGGCCTGGAACATATGTACTGACCAGAATTGCAATTCATGTGTGTATCACAATTGTATCATCTATCATTTTCCTTAATTTACTATATCCAGCCTGCACCCTATATACCATTCATCAGGTTCGTGACAGAAGCACCTCATAGTCATATGGTAATTCTTGTTTACCGTTCCATAGTTAGTGCTGCCAGTATACATGTTACTTGTTAGTGCTTAGACTAATTCTGCTTTCTTTGCATGAGGTGCTCAAACGTTCCTAATGACATCCTGACCTTCGCTCACAAAGAGCAATCACATTGTATCCTTTTTCTGATAATAAGTGTTGTACAGTAGCTATGTTTTGTACATATATCTATCTTTAATACAATTTTTATTTGCAAACTAAACTTGGTGTGTTGGTGTGCCTTTGATCCAAACAAATACGTTGCAAAGGATTTGTAAGACCCCAATTTATCCAAGGGACCCTAGGACTGGGAGAACCCCCTTTTATTATGCGGATAGGGAGTCCTCCTGAAAGACACAATGAGAAGGGACCCCATAAGAAAGGCACATGACAAGCAAAGCCACACACACAAGCAATATAAACATGTCTAATATATATATATATAAATATAGCACGAAAACCGCCCCACCGCATAATAATGGGGCACATAACAGGCAAAGCAATGTATAAATAAAGCCCCGCAGGGCACTCACAGCCTGAGGAATGGAGTCAGTCCACGCAGTCACAAGGACAAGAAGGAGAAGAAGGGCGGGCCAGCGCGGATCGCGCGCCGCGCCTGGCCCCGCCCCCTTCCCAATCAGACGAGGAACGCGGATCCCAGCAAGTGGCTGGGCTCCGCAATGGCGCCAGAACAGGGGGGCGGGTCACCGCGAGCACGCCGATCGCCCGGCTCCGCCCGAGCAGACAGGAGGGGGAGAAGCCAAGGAAGATCCGCAATGCATACTGTGAACAGTACAGACGCACACACACACACACTGACAAAATTGGCAAAAGCGAAAAGGGGCCGCCCCCCTAGTTGAGGGGAACAGGGAGACCCGGAGAGGGGGGATCCCATACTATATGTTAGAAAAGGGACAACAGGGACGGGGCATCCTGAACCAGGATCACCAAACCTGGATACCGCCTACCCCTTAATATGGGGTCTCATGGGGGAGCATGGCTCACATAATTACACCTACTGAGGTGTAGCCTACACTCACCTGGACCTACAGCCAAGGCTGGGAGGCATAGGGGATTAATTAAAAAAGGTCCGGGCAGAAATAGGGACAAAGTTGGCCGGGTGTGAACCCGGCTTACCTGCAAGTAAGAAGCCATCTTCTGACTTGCTCGCCGTCCTGTAGAGACGATTACTGGGTAATGAGTGGGAGGTCCCAGGTATTTATGGACCGGGAGGGGCTCATCTCTGCAGAAGTTCGCCCTCTACTGGTTATAACCCATATGTCATGAATATTGGAAGCGGGGTGTGTACAATACTTGGAATAAATATATACCAACATATATACATATATATACCAATAAATATATACATAAAGCTATACATATATACATTATACATCAATAAATAAAGATTTACACAAATGAATACATTAATAAATAAATTCAAATATTGAATTTTTTACAGGTGTCAGAGGTCCGGGTGGGGGGTGAATGTGTATGTGGTGGTTTAAGCGTAAGAGGCGGAGGAGGAGGTAGCAAACATATTAACCAGTCACTCAGGTAAGGGCACAGCCAAGTCTCTTGGGAATCATACCTGGTTCATCTTAAGGAATGTAAGGATGTCCAGGGAGCAGGGCAGGCAGGCCAGCACCACCAAGGCATAGAGGGCAAGCTCTGGCCACGTGTCTGATTTACCGACCCAGAAATTGAATGGGGAGGACCCATTGCTCAGTACCAGGAGGCAAGTGGGCAAGGTAGTCATCCATCATGCGAGTCAAAGCCTGCCTATTGGTACTATGGGCTTTAGTATCTGATGGTAGTGGTTGTGGCAGATGATGGAATAAGTTGTCCACATTGTGGCCATGCTCACCCTCCCCTGTGAGGTGCTGCCAGTGCCCCTGCTGCTTTGGTGACCTGCTCCTCCTCCTCTTACTCCTCCTCGTGTCACCAGCCACCACTGAGCCCTCAGTCAGTAGTGCGCTTGAACTCTCTAATTTTTTCGATCCTGCTCCAGTGCTGGAATTAAGGAGGTGATGATCCTGCTCCAGTGCTGGAATTAAGGAGGTGATGTTGTCCTTATATCAGGGATCAAGAAGGGTGGCCACCCAGTAATCAGCACTGGTGACTATGCAGGTAACTATGTGGTCATTGTGCAGGCACTGGAGCATGTAGTGGCACATGTGAGCCAGGCTGCTCTAAATCAAAAGCTGTCCTCAGTGTCAAGTGTCTCTTCCTCCTCCCTCCAGCCATGCTCCAGTAACTCCCTGAGCTACGCTGGGTGCCACCCTGCTGTGAGACAAAGTAGTCCTCCTCCTCCCCCTCTCCCTTCGATTCCTCCAAAACTGTGCCCTGGCTGGACATTGGAGTACTTGGCCGCAACCCACCCTGCATGCCACGCGTGCAATGTCTTGACAGCGGGGAAAATGGGCCTTCCTTCTCCTCCTCTGCTTCCTTCTCCTCTAGGTGCACTCAAAGTTAAACTTGCTTTACAAAGAAATAGAATGTCCCCCAATAGGGGGCGTGGCCTGGCAGGCGAATGGAGTAGAGGTGCGGACGCTCGCTCCTAACTGAAACCGGGCTTTCTACATATAATCGCGGACTTACCGGGTACCACAGTGTCCCAAGCATGGCAGGGAAGAGGCATAAGAAGAAAGAGCGAGAAAGGATGGCAGGCGGAGTGGGAGCGGACCCGCCATCCGAGCAGGCGGACCGCATGGGGCGAGAGCGCCGGAGTGAGTCTTCTTCCTCCCCCGCTTCAGGTGATGTGCAGCGCGGTGCGGAGCGTCTCCCCGGCAGACAGAAGAGCGGAGGCTGCAGCGGGACAGCTGATCCGGCGGGGGTGTCGGCGGCGGAGATCCGCGGTGAAAGAATGGAGGGGGCTGAGGAGGTAGTCCCCCCCGTCAAGATGGCGGCCGGCCCCGAAGAGGTATGGACGCCCCCACCCTCCCACAAGACGCATGTGGCGGCGGTATGTGTGTCAGCCGCTCATGGTGACACAAGTGTCGGCTCCGGTTCCCGGAGCAGCGGTGAGGCGGAGACTGCTGGTGGGCTTCCCCTGATGCTGCAGGATGTCCAGAAGGAGCAGCAGAGCGACACTATGGCGGCCACGAGGTGGGTGATGTCAGAGCCCCCGTCACCATCAGCCTGGGCTCACGACTCGGGGAGCACTGTACACATGCTGGGCAGGGAGGCCACACACCTGACCCCTGGACCACAGGAAGATAACACGTGGGGGGACCACAGCGACCTCCTGATAATCTGGCCTGTCAGTTGACCCAGGGCACTAGCTGGAGAAGTACAGCCCATAGCAAATTGGAGAGGTTTGCATATGCTCCCATTGGGAGAGAGCTGGGTTCACAGGGCCCCCCCAACTCAATGCAAGGGCTACCACACAGAAGTGGGTCTAGATCGGATCGGGGGAGAGGATCTGTAGGAGGCACCCCATCCTCCACACATGAGCGGCAGTCCAGTCCCTTAGGATCGCCCCGTGACACCTCCAGGGAGTGGCTTACCCCAGGGGTTGCCGGTTTAATGAGCCCCCCATTCTTGGCACCCATGATGCAGGTGGACCCCATGCCGCCGGTGGTGGATCTCTCTCCCGAGCTTAGTGTTGCCCTCCCGTCCCCGGCTACCCCTTATATACCAGCTCCAACCCGGGGTACGACTGACGTCCCAGTTTCCGTGGCTGATGAAAGCAGCATCCACCGAGAGACACTTGCCTTTCTAAGGACCATCCCCACCAGAGCAGATTTCGAGGCACTCTTGTCCAAGTATGAGGCGGCGCACAGGAGAGACATCGCTGAGGTCCGGGGCCAGATCCAGGCTCTCGACAGAGTGGCATCCCATCAGTCAGCAAATGAGGCGGCTATTGCAGACCTGACGACTCGCGTTGAGGCGTAGAGCGCGCAAATTCTTCAGATGCAGCTGCAACACGATGATCTGGAGAACAGACATCGCAGGAACAATCTTCGGCTCCGGGGTATTCCAGAGGCGTCGTCAGGTGAAGACGTCAAGCAAATCATCACTTCTATCTTTAACACGCTTCTGGAGAGAAGTATTGACACCCCAATTGAGATAGACAGGGCACACAGGGCCCTGGGTCCCCGAAGCCAGGGTCCGGCGCGCCCCAGAGATGTTATCTGCAGGGTGCACTTTTACAAAATTAAAGAGGAGATCTCGCACAGGGCCTGGAGACATGGCCCAGTGGACTTCGACGGTGCCAGAATACAAATTCTTCCGGACCTTTCCAGGCGCACGCTTCAGATGCGGAGAATGCTGAGACCAGTGCTGGATATTATCAGGAATGCAGGTGCCTCGTATCGTTGGGGATACCCCTTCCACCTGATTGTCTCTAAGGGCCGCTACATGTTCTTTTTCAAAACATATCAGGACTTAGATGGGCTTTTTTCCTTCCTGGACACTGCTCCGATATCAATCCCTAATTGGCTTGTGCCTGCTGTGGAGCCTGCCACTCGGAGGCCCTGGGGGGACCCCCCTCGCCGCGTCAGAGCGACCAGACGCAGGATAAGTCGGGAGAGGCAGTGAACCTTGAAGACGACCCGATGACCACACAAAAGTCTGCTGACGTGTCTGATCCTTTAAACATTGGACCTTAAAAGTTTTCCTTCTTCTATGCTGACCTTTTGCATTTACATGTTTGCTGATTGCTGGCGGCGGCGGGGTCGGTCCTGGCGGGCCATCAGCGGGACAGACCTCAAGATCCGGCCGGAGCATGTGAGCTCCCTAGGGAGCGTCTGCTCGGGTGGTCCTGCTGGTGGCTAGCGGGGGTCGATGGCTGACCGCACGCCTCTTTAGATACATTGGTCATACTGACCCGTTGACCACATAGGAGTTTGCTATCCTGCCTGTTCTCTTAGGCCTCATATTTTATAAGTTTTCTCGTTGAGTTTTTCTATGCTAGTTCTACACAGTTAATTGTTTGCTGTTGTCTGCTGGCTGCGGTGGGGTCGGGCCTGGCGGGCCATTGGCGGGGCGGACTGTGAGCATAAACATGGAAGGCCGTCCAGGAGTCTGGTGCCGGCCGGAGTCTGTGGGCTCCCTTGAGAGCGTGTGCTCGTATGGTCCCGCTGGTGGCCGTCTTGGACCGATGGCTCGCTGTTCGCCTCCCTATAGACACGATAGTACAGCATTTCCTAATTTTTTAGATACGCTTATCAAAAGGTTGATCTTGGTACCCGGTAACCCAAGAGATTTTTCATGCCCGGTAGGTGCGGGCGACAGTTGCTCCCAGACTCGCTGCTAGACGCAGTCCCCCACTTAGGCCGTTTCCTGCTTTCCTCGGCGCAGAGGAGAGCTGAAACCTAGAGCAGTTGCTCATTAGTTTATATTCTGTTGCCCTGGTTTGGGCTCCACCACTGTTTAACTTCTTCCACGTGTACCCATCCCCCTTCCCCGCCTTCCTTTGGTCTCCTCTACACCTGGTTTTTATTTTTCTTTGCTTCTTTCTCTTCTCCCCCTTCCTCATCTTCCAGCCCCGAATCGGCACTCGGACCACTCTTCCGCACATTTCTCATTGCCACGGAAATGAGCGAGTTTAATTTGGTCTCTTATAATGTGAAGGGCTTAAATACCCCTGAAAAAAGGTCGCTGGTCCTGAATAACCTCAGGTCATTGAGGGCGCAGGTAGCTCTCCTTCAGGAGACGCACTTCAGGGCCACGAACCCCCCATCCCTCGGGAGCAGGGCTTTCCCGATCTCATACCATAGCTACTCCCCAGACTCTAGATCTCGAGGCGTGAGTGTTTTGATCGCCAGGTCCACTCCCTGGGAGGAGGTGGGTGCTCTGAGTGGTGGAGACGGGCATTGGCTATTTGTTAAGGGTAAGTTGGGGAATGAGATGTTTACTCTGATCAATGTCTACGCACCTAACACTGGTCAGGTCTCCTTCGTTGAGGACGTACTGGATAGGTTGGTAGACTTTGCTGAGGGCAAGGTAATAATGGGAGGGGATTTCAATCTCACCTTAAAACCCACGATAGACAGGTCCAAGGGTCACTTGTATATTGCATACTCCAAGCTTAAGAAGATTAAAAAGCTCTTCCACTCCCATCAACTGATTGACCCGTGGCGTGTCCTTAATCCCAGCGCCAGAGACTATTCTTATTACTCTGCGCCACACAATATGTACTCGAGACTGGATTTCTTCTTAATTCAGCATTACCTGTTGCCGCGTGTCACCGCCGCTGCAGTTGGTAATATCACCATTTCGGACCATGCCCCGGTATCTCTCAAGCTGGTGACCCAAGATTCAGCACCACGTCCTTGGACGTGGAAATTAAATAACGCCCTTATTCAGGACCCTGTAGTCAAGGAAGACATTAGCAAAAAGATTCAGGAATATTTTATAATAAACACCACTCCCGACACAAGCCTGCCTATGGTGTGGGAAGCCCATAAATGCGTTGTTCGTGGACTGTTGATTCAGCATGGGGCCAGACTTAAGAAAGAGAGAACCAAACAAGTAGGCGACCTTCTCGGAGAAATCCGTAAATTAGAAGCCCTCCACAAGCAATCCCTGGCAGCGGCGCATCTGGCCACCCTGACCTCCCTCAGAGAACGGCTGAAGGGGATCTATAACGATAGAAATAAACTCCAGCTCTTAAAGAGCAGGAGAATTTTTTATGAGTCGGGAGACAAATGTGGACGTCTCTTGGCCTCGGCTCTGAGGGGGGAAAGGATTAAAACCTATATTCCCAAAATTAGGAACCAGACAGGAACCATGTTGCATAAAGACAATGATGTTAGTGTATTCAGGGAATACTACAAATCACTTTACAACATCCCTACTAACTGCCCAGGCCCCGGTCAGATGGGGATCAGTGAATGCATCCAACAATCGGGAATGCCCAAGTTCCCACGGGCAACTCTGGAAGGTCTAGAGGCCCCTATCACGCCAGAGGAATTAGCCTTAGCCATTAAGGGATCTGCCAACGGGAGAGCTCCCGGTCCAGACGGCTTTCCCCTGCTCTATTACAAGACATTTGCTGAGCCTCTCTCGGCTAGACTTCTTGAGGTTTTCAATTCACTGAAGGCAGACAATACCCTCCCATTAGACAGCCTACGGGCACATATCTCGGTAATACCAAAGGAGGGGAAGGACCCCACCATGAGCTCCAGTTATAGGCCGATCTCCCTTCTCAATGCCGATGTTAGGCTCCTCGACAAAATTCTTGCCAGCCGCCTCTCCCCTCACCTCCACCAGGTCATCCATCTCGATCAGGTGGGATTCATGCTTCATAGAGAGGCTAGAGATAACACTACAAAGGCATTATCCACCTTATCCACACTGCCCTGAAAGGTAGGCTACCCTCGATCCTCCTTGCGACCGATGCCGAAAAGGCATTTGACCGAGTGCGGTGGGACTTCATGTTCGGGGTCCTAGATCATGTTGGCCTGGGACCTGGCATGAAGTCCTGGATTACCAGTCTGTATCACCTGCCCACGGCTGCAGTGAGGGTTAATGGAGCCTTATCGGAGCCCTTTGGCATTGGGAACGGGACGAGGCAGGGGTGCCCCCTTTCTCCGTTAATATTCATTCTCTCATTGGAGCCACTCCTGTGCAGCATACGACAAAATCCTGATATACAGGGGTTTTCCCTACCATCAGGCCATTACAAGGTAGCGGCCTTCGCCGACGACCTATTGTTTTTCATAACTGGCCCCGAGGTGACATTACCAAACCTCATAAGAGAACTGGAGCTCTTCGGGAACATGTCTAGCTACAAGATTAACATGCAGAAATCTGAAGTATTGAATCTTTGCCTATCATTGACGAGGGAGGAAAACCTCAAACAATCCTTCCCTTTTAAGTGGGCTTCCGAGTCCATCACGTACCTGGGTATGAAGCTGGGCAGGTCCGTGGAGAAAATCTACTCCTTAAACTTCCCCCCTTTACTTGTGGTCCCTCAAAAAAATCTCATGGTTTGGGAGATGCAATGCCCTTAAAATGAACATTCTTCCCCGCCTCCTCTACGTGATGCAAGCTTTGCCAGTGGTGGTTCCTGCCTCATTTCTACAATTTTCTCTAAATTCATCTGGATGGGTAAAACCCCAAGAACAAGCAGGAAGATCCTGATTAGGTCAAGGGACAATGGTGGGATAGGCCTCCCCGACCCTAGCTTGTACTATGCAGCTACGCACCTAACTAGGGTGGTGGATTGGTGCAGGCACTCGCGACATAAGCAATGGGTCCAGATAGAACAGGATGGTTCGTCCTCTCCGCTTATGTCGCTCCCTTGGCTCCCGAGGCAGATGCTCAGCGCAGAATTGAAACACCCAACAATTGGGGCTTCTCTTAGAATCTGCTCCAGATACTTCCCCTTGAGTGAGATGTCTCCGGCCTTCTCTCCGTTGTTCCTGGTCCTGGGAAACCCAGCGTTTCCTCCTGGGATGCGGGGAACAACGGCAGAGAGTTGGCTTAGTAAGGGAGTTTGTAGGATTAGGCATTTCTGCGGTCGGGACGGTTGGGAGCCGCTGGATGCAATTGCGGGGTCCGGCGAGCTTCCGGGCTGGACT
This sequence comes from Gastrophryne carolinensis, assembly GCA_027917425.1. Lineage (NCBI taxonomy): Eukaryota > Metazoa > Chordata > Amphibia > Anura > Microhylidae > Gastrophryne > Gastrophryne carolinensis. The sequence continues at coordinate 114,142,766 of CM051244.1, read as the reverse complement.
GATTGGCAGCAGAGACAGCTTAGTCATTTCCTATCCACCCTGAAGCGACAGGCCCGGCAGCTTAGGGAGATCACTTTGTTTGAGAAGCTGTGTGAGGAAAAGGAGCCTGTTCAACACGTGCTGTCCTGTACCTACAAAATTTTGGTGACACCCCAAGATCAGGAACCTCTACCATCTTTCACAAAGTGGGAGGATGAGTTGGGGACCACTTTTTCAGCGGGACATAGGAAGCGCATAATTCGACTTGCACACAAAACAGCTACTTGTACTAGGTACAAGGAGTGTAACTACAAAATCCTTACGAGATGGTACAGGGTCCCTGCGTTGTTGCATAGGTGGTTCCCAGCTGTCTCCCCAATTTGCTGGCGGTGTAACAGGGATGTAGGCAGCCTCCTCCATATCTTCTGGTCATGCCCTAGGCTGACTAGCTTCTGGGTCAAGGTTAGGGATACAATGCAGCGAATGACAGACTGGGAGGGCCCCGCGGACCCGGCCTTCTTCCTTCTCCACCACTCGGAGTTGCCCACTAAATGCTACCAGAGATCAGTTCTTAGTCAGATGGTAAACGCCACAAAGGCCTGCATACCTTTGCTCTGGAAGAGTCCAACGCCACCAAGCATTTCTATGTGGCTTGGTAAAGTGGCAGAGATTGAGAGGTTTGAGGGCCTGATTGCCTCACAGAAGGAAACCTCTTCAGATCACCGTCTCAAGTGGTCTAATTGGGACTTATTCGCTAGCTCACAGGAATTTCAGAAGTTATTGGAGGACAGTCAATAGTTGGTTCGGGCGTGCTGTCTCCTTCCCATATTCATCCCTACCCCCTTTCCCCTCTCCTCACCCCTTTGTTTACTGCTACTCTGCTTTTCCCTCTCCTCCGTTCTGGTCCCCTGGGTTCTTAGCAGGGGTGTTTGCACCGGGTCTCCCAAAGTACTCCTGATTCGTCGGGGGGGGGGGGGGGGAGCCTGACACTCGATTCCTGTGGACCCTGGATGGCGACAGATGCTCTGGGGCCATCGTGGGTCCCTGCTCCTCTCCTTTTTCGTGTAGATTGCACCTGTTGCTCGGGGGGGAAGGCCCGGTTGCTAAGACGCCCTTTTGCAACGAGTGACTGTTTGATTTTACATACGCCAGAATAAGCCATATACTTATTTCTTTTGTAAAGTTTTTCCCTTTTCTCTTTATGTGATGTAAAATTTTGAAAACGACAAATAAAGAATATATAAAAAAAAAAAAAAAAAGAATGTCCCCCAATAAGTACATTTCACCATTCATCTATATTAACAGTGCAACAAGCACAGAGATTTTGCTCATGTGGTTGGTTACCGCTTTGCCAGGGGAAATACTCTTATCATCATCTTGGAGTAGTATTTTCAGTCACAGAGCGGTACACAATTTGCAGAAATTAAAAAAGGACCTCCAGTCAAAAAAAGTTTAGTAAATTGTGATCAGTGGCATAAGCAGTTTGAGGGGGCTTAACCCCATGCAGATGTTGAAATGGCATAAAGATTAATCATGCTTGAATTACATGGGGCGGCCATCATGCTACACTTCCTGCTTATACATTTGAATTAGGGGATGCAGTTCCAGCAGCCATTCACACCAAAATAAGAGAGGTATATGCCTCAGAAACAAGGTGAAGCTTGTTATTTTTCACACAAATAAACACTGAATAAACAGCCAATGTAACAAAAGACATCTGTTTGAGGAAATCTGTTACAATGGATCTCTAAGGTCACGGCAGCCACAAAAGCTTCTGGCTAGAAATAAGATATAAGATATGGCAGAGCTGTGAGACAATTTTGACTGAGACTCATTTTTTCATAATCGGCTCCTTCGCGTGTGTGGCAAGATGGCCGCTGCCATGCATGTTTAAGAATGCAGAATCTGCCTGCTATTCCAAACATATGCATGGTATTAATCCCTCTCAATAAGCTTATGCCACGGATTGCCAGAGAGGAGCTTTAGGGGAGCAACTCACTAAACTTTGACTAGTGTTCATGTACAAAAAGCTTTCCAGTGACAACCCTCTTTTGCACATACAAGCTGTCAACATTTTGTAAACTATGAAGAGCCTACAAAATAAAGCCTCTGTGTTGACCGTTTTCCTTGACTACGTAATTCATAGTCGTTACACTGTTGGATCCAGGATGCCCCGGAAGGCCAGCCGAAACTTTTATATTCCAGGCCTGGCCTGGGTGGGTTCTGTTACGCTTTAACAACTTTTAAAAATGTCTTGTTTGTAATTTCTTCAGTGCTCTCTTAATATTTTTGGGTGAAATATGTGGACATTTTTTTAACCCTTTAAATGCCAAGCACGTAGTTTCTACGTGGTTGCTTCTCCTACCCTTAAGTGCCAAGCACGTAGAAACTACGTGCCTGGCATTTCCCCCAAACAGTTAAAAAATAGAAACACTTACCTCCGGTATCCCCGTGAAGCTTGGGGTCCCCTCTTCCTGCGGGGGCATCCGATCGCCCCCCCGTCGTCCTCCGTCTTCAGGAGGGGGCCCGAAACCAGCCGCCCCCCCCCCCCCCGTTTCCAGCGCTGACATCGGCGCTGTAAAAAAAACAAACTGTCATTTACTCACCTCCGAGCCCGAGCCTTCTGTCGGGTCTCCTCTTCACCAGGGGGGGGGTCCGATCCCCCCCCCTGGGCTGCGCAGTCTTCAGGTGAGGACCCTCTTCCGGGTCCTCACCTCTAGTAATGGCGGCGATGGCCGCCGCCTCCTAGCCCCGCCCATTGTGGGAGGAGCAGGATGACGTCATCCCGCTCCTCCTATACCCCCTCCGAGCTCCGGCATCTGTCAGATGCCGGTGGTGATCGGAGCAGGGCGGGTGTCAGGTGAGGAGGCTCCGATCGGAGCCCCCTCGCCTGTCACCCGCCCTGCGCCGATCACCACCGGCATCTGTCACTGAGATGATCGGCACGGGACAGCGGCGAGGGACGTCGGATCGGAGGTGAGTACAGTGTAAAATAAAATAATAAAGATTTTTTTTCTTATGTGTCTGTGTCATTTTTTACTTTTAACCCCTTGTGAACTGGTAAGGGGTCCATGACCCCTATACCAGTTCACAAGGCTGGGGGGATGGCAAGCCACCTGCGCTAGCGGGTGGCTTGCCATTAACCCCCGGCACCCCCATTACCTGCCTCCCCAAAGGCCGGGGGGGGCAGAAGAGCCCGGGCCCACATAGGCTATGTGGGCTCGTAGGCTGCAGGGTGGGGGGGCCACAAAAGCTGGCCCCCCCACTCTGTGCCTACAAGCCCCCATAGCTGGTCCCGGGCTGGTTACTTTGGGTAAGGGGGACCCCACGTCAATTTTTTTTTTATTTTTAAGGGTTTTTAACCCTTAAAAAAAAAAAAAAAAAATGGGGTCCCCCTCCCCTGGGAGGGGGGACCCTATGTCATTTTTTTTTTTGATTAACCCTTTGTGTTCTGTCATCCAGCAGCTATAAAAGGCTTCCAGCAGGTGAGCGGAAGCCAGTGATCGCCGAGGGACACAGTGCTCCAGGATGGATGGGAGATAAGTGTAAAAAAAAATAAAAATTAATAAAATATTTTTTTCTCAGTGTGTGTCTGTGTCATTATTTACTTTTAACCCCTTGTGAACTGGTAAGGGGTCCATGACCCCTATACCAGTTCACAAGGCTGGGGGGATGGCAAGTCACCTGCGCTAGCAGAGCTGAAATTTTCAAGTAAAATTACCGTTACGCACATGCTTTACTTTGGGGTGTTTGGCAACTCTTCCCTTGACAGTAGCTATGCATGTTGGGTATTGTTCTGTTCGGGGGATGTTGCGTTTTCAGATTAAACTTGTTTTTTCTTGTTTGTATATAGTTTTTTTAGGAAAATGTGGCTTTGATTCTGCTTTTTTATCCTTTTTTTAGGGAAACTCTTTGCAACCAAAGAATCCATTGAGGGATTACTTCCAGAAAACTATGGCCACATCAACAAGCCTGGTACGCCTAGAAAGCCTGAGGTGTGTACTTCCAGAGAATATATAGTTTGTTGGGGGTATTTCAAATGTAAAGGGTTGTTTTTCTGGAAAAACTGCAAGGTGCGCATATTGCGTAGCATAGTTGTATTTTATCTGAAAATCCCCTAAAGCGCTGTTTCAGTTTGGGGGAGTCTCCTGGGCAGGAAAGGGTGTCTACCAATACATATGTGGTACCGCTGTAACCGGGAGAAATTGGGATTTCACACGCAATAAGATTTCATTGACAAACTTACATTTTTTATTACAAAAAAAACTAGAATATGTAAAAATTTTTTTTTTTTTGCACATATTTCACCCAAAAATATTGAGAATACACCTAAAAAATGACAAACAAGACATTTCATGTTAAATCCCAGACTCTGCTGAAAAAAACAATATATCATTTTCCTGGGAAATCCCTGGAAATCCCTTCAAAAATCACATTTGAACATGGGGAGCGCAAAATAGTGCAAAATGGTCTGGCAACAGAGTGTGACAAAAACTCCAGGTAGGCTGGCACTTAAAGGGTTAAATGTAAGTCTTTTTAAGAAAATCATACTGCTCCCAATTACAACTGTACCACTACCAAATCCCGCCCGGGCATCAGCTATGGGAGCTAGTAGACCAGGGAGCAGAAGCTGAGGAGCCAGCCTCAGCCCAGCATGGGCCATGGACTGTTCTGCACCGAATCCCAGAAAGCCAATCCCATGTTGGCCAATTGATGTTCTGGAAGTAATCGACGGAAGCCGGGAGCAGGGTAGAAGATCGGTGCCTTCTTCCCCTGCACCCAGCTTCTGCTGATCGCTCTGGATTCTTAAACCTCTGCTCACTCTTGCCGTAGGAGAGGTCAGCTCACTCGCCGGTATAAAAGGCCCCACCCTGCAGTGGCTAGCATGTCAGCACTTGTTCTATGCCCTGCTTAAACACGGGGGGGGGGGGGGATCAGAGGCCCCCTAAGGGAAAAGGAGACCCCCCAGTGCTGGATCCTGGATGGAGGTTTTTTTGGGGGCTATAAAACAAATCACGTATCTGGCAGTTAACAAGCCCACATGCAGCTATGTAAATTTCACATGCTTGGCATTTTAAAGGTTAAAGGGTTAGGACATCCTAACTTCCTACAGGCATGTTTTATGTATTAATATAATTCTTTAATGTTATATAATTTATTTTGCTGATGCCTAGTTTTATCATGAAGGATATCACATGTACAGCCGTCTTTATTGCAATAAGTAAACTTGTACTGCCATCTACTGGAGTAAATTAAAAAATGTTTCTAACAGAAAAAATAAAAACTAATTTTTACATGAGCATGTCGTCGTAAAGTGGTGTAATGGGTCTAAAATTCAGCTTACTTTTCCTGGCATTTTGTGGGAACCCTGGCGCTCAGCAATCAGGTCAACTTGTCAGCCATACTGGGATGGTCAAAATCTCGGGTTTTGGTCCACTTCAACCCACAACCCCACTATCCCTTTAGCAGGGCGGGTGCCTGCACCAGGCATTTGTAATTAGTCGGCACGGGCATGCTTCCCACTAAAGGGTTGGCGGGGGATGCAGCTGCCAGCCCGCTCGAACCTGCTTGCCCTAACAAAGGGGTGGGAGCAGAGACAGGAGAGAGGCCACGCATGCAGCGTAGGACTGGGGAAGGGTAAGTCAGAACTGGGGGTTTTACACAGCGGAGCACACTCAATCAGACCAAAACCCAGGAGAGTCAAAATCCTGGGTTTTTTTCCACTTAAAGAAAATAATGTGCAAATGCCCACAGATAATCAGCAAATGTCTTTTAATGGTCCCCACTCTAAACAAATAAAAAAGTCCACCACCACAATTGCACACTTTGCCCTCTTTTATTAAAGGATGATAAATATATAGGGAGAATGTTGATAAGTCGTATCCTTTCCATATTTCCCACACTATAAAAAGTATAACAAATATGTTCTGAATCTGGTTGCCCTCCCTCCTTTCCTATCCTAAGAATGTTATGATTCAGAAATCAACTAAGGGAAAGGGAAATTCAGTAGGTTGCAATGATGTTTACATGTAATTAACAAGCACAATTCCATTTCTCATATACTTGCTTGTGAAGTCTTGGACTACTGAAAACTAGGGGTCACTGTTTATTTGGCTGAGATTTATACACAATATGAAATCTTAGCTAGTTACACTGAAAGTAATGATGTTTTACATAATTAGTGATGAGCGGATCCAACCCGCAATGTTCAGATCCATACCGAACTTTGCAGGCACAGCAGCCAATCAGCGTTCTTCTTTCCCCTCCTTCAATTGGCCCGGTGTCCACCATATAGCAAGCAGGGTCCGCGCCCTCTCAGTGCCATCTTGCAGTGCTCTTTCAGAGTTTCCTGTTACAGCAGTTTAGGAACAGATAGGCTTTATTGTTTAAAAACTCAGGGGATATCGGCTGGATATCGGCTGGAGTGAGGGATAGTGAGGGCTAGAGTAGGGTTGGACTGGGGGTCGTCACTATTACTACGCCTGTAAAGGCTGGGTTTAGTGTGTACCACCATATACCAAACTTAGTTTTAATAAATGGGGTGACTGTTTACCCTTATGGCAGACCTAGATGTAAAGACTAGGGTGAGTGTGTATCCCCATATACCAAAACTATCCGTAAAGACTGGGGTGAGTGTGTACCCCATATACAAAACCTGTAATTAATAGGGTGACTGTGTACCCTTATAGCAGACCTAGCTGAAAAGACTAGGTGAGTGTGTACCCCCTTATACCAAACCTATCTATAAAGGCTGGGGTTAGTGTGTACCCCCATACACAAAACTTATCTGTAAAGACTGGGGTGATTGTGTACCCTTATACCAAATCTATTTGTAATTAATAGGGTGATTGTGTACCCGTATAGCAGACCTAGATGTAAAGACTGGGGAGAGTGTGTGCCCCTATATACCAAAACTATCTGTAAAGACTGGGGTGTACCCAAATACCACAAAAAGCTATAAGCAATAGGGTGAGTGTGTATTGTGATCCCACCTCCTCCTCTAAGCCCTGTGGTGTACTCCCTTATCATTCAAGAAGCTGTGAGCACTGTATTTTGTTTGCGCCACCTTAATCCACCTTTTCATTTAAGCGCTGCGTTTTATGTGTACTGTTATCCCACAACATGCACTAAAAACTCCCTTTTTGTCAGGTTTTTGGTGTTCTGTCTTATTGTGTCCCTCTTCTGGAATGTAAAATAAACATTTTTGTTAGGATTGTGCCCCCCAGACCTCTAAATTTACGTATCAGCATGCGGATTCCAAGTTTCCTATATTCCTGTGGGTCTGTGATCCTAAGATGGCAGTATTTTTTCTGCCCTGAGTAAAAATACAATTCTGTGAAATACTCACCTGTAGAATTGGTATTATACGTATACAGTACATCCTGCTCCAGATATAATACTTACAATTGGGTTATCCTCCGCCAGAGGGCGCTGTGCACTGCAGACATGCAAAAACAGGCTCCTCCCGGCCCTTCATATACCCAGGGACCTCCCACAAATCCCCAGCATTGAAAAGCAGTGAACCAGAAGCCGGGAGAAACCAACCACCAAAAGAACTGGTAATGATAACAATAACAACAATCACCAAACAGGGGATCCAGAATATTGCAAACCAGGGTGGGGTGGAGCAGGACGTACTGTATACGTATAATACCAATTCTACAGGTGAGTATTTCACAGAATTGTATTATTCTAAGTATACAGTACGTCCTGCTCCAGATATTATACTTACAATTGGGACATCCAATAGCAGTGTCCATAGAACAGGGTGGGATCCCCAACAAAGAAGGCAACAGCAGACAGTTGAAAGCACTGTCACCTGCAATACCTCGCTACCAAGAGCGACACGAACGAAGGCTCTAACTTCAACATCAAAACAACCCTTGAAAGGGTACGAACAAGAAAACAAGTAGCGATCAAGCAAACCTGTTCAACAAGACCTGGTGCTGAAAGGCCCAAAGATACCAAGGCACCAGCGTAATCAGAATAGAGTGATAAGAACTCGTCCCCTTAAGGCAGTGGTCCCCAACCTTTTTTTCACCGTGGACCGGTTCAGGCTGACTGGGGGCGGGGCTGGGGGTGTGGCCGGGGGCGGTGCAGCGGCATTGATTGTTAATATTGTTTTGATCATTTTAATGTTAACATATTTAAACATGCCTTCGAAATAAAATACAGTTACAGAAAAAATAAGTATGGGACAGAGCTGGAAAAAGAGAGATGGGATGGGATAGGACAGAGCTAGGAAAAGAGAGATGGGATGGGATAGAGCTTGGAAAAGAGAAATGGGATGGGACTGAGCTGGGAAAAGAGAGATCGGATGGGATAGGACAGAGCTAGGAAAAGAGAGATGGGATGACACAGAGCTTGGAAAAGAGAAATGGGATGGGACAGAGCTGGGAAAAGAGAGATCGGATGGGATGGGACAGAGCTTGGAAAATAGAGATGGGATGGGACAGAGCTTGGAAAAGAGAAATGGGATGGGACAGAGCTGGGAAAAGAGAGATGGAATGGGACAGAGCTTGGAAAAGAGAGATGGAATGGGACAGAGCTTGGAAAAGAGAGATGGGATGGGACAGAGCTTGGAAAAGAGAGATGGGATGGGACAGAGCTTGGAAAAGAGAGATGGGATGGGACAGAGCTTGGAAAAGAGAGATGGGATGGGACAGAGCTTGGAAAAGAGAGATGGGATGGGACAGAGCTTGGAAAAGAGAGATGGGATGGGACAGAGCTTGGAAAGGAGAGATGGGATGGGACAGAGCTTGGAAAAGAGAGACAGGATGGGACAGAGCTGGGAAAAGAGAGATGGGATGGGACAGAGCTTGGAAAGGAGAGATGGGATGGGACAGAGCTTGGAAAAGAGAGACGGGATGGGACAGAGCTGGGAAAAGAGAGATGGGATGGGACAGAGCTTGGAAAAGAGAGATGGGATGGGACAGAGCTTGGAAAAGAGAGATGGGATGGGACAGAGCTTGGAAAAGAGATGGGATGGGACAGAGCTTGGAAAAGAGAGATGGGATGGGACAGAGCTTGGAAAAGAGAGACGGGATGGGACAGAGCTGGGAAAAGAGAGATGGGATGGGACAGAGCTGGGAGAAGAGAGATGGGAGCTGGGAGAAGAGAGATGGGATGGGATGGGACAGAGCTGGGAAAAGAGAGATGGGATGGGATAGAGCTGGGAGAAGAGAGATGGGATGGGACAGGTCTGGGAGAAGAGAGATGGGATGGGACAGAGCTTGGAGAAGAGAGATGGGATGGGACAGAGCTTGGAGAAGAGAGATGGGATGGGACAGAGCTGGGAGAAGAGAGATGGGATGGGACAGAGCTGGGAAAAGAGAGATGGGATGGGACAGAGCAGGGAAAAGAGAGTTGAAGCAGGGAAAGGTGAGTTTTTAAAGGTGCCCTGGGGGGGTTCACACAGTGGGGGCATCCCGATTCAGGATGCCCCAGGGAAAAGCTGGCTGGTGATAAAAGGCGCGCTCAGCCATCTGCAACTATCCCAGGAGGCTGAGTGATGCACAATTATAAACGTCCTGCTTCATGCACTGTTTTATATCCGCTGGGCAGCTGCAAACAGAACTATGCAGGGCGAAACTAATGCATAGTCCTGCTTGTTGCAGCCCGGAGGATATTGGAAAGTGCACTGCAGAACTTCTTTTTACTGAGCGCTGCTCAGCCTCCTGCCATCGAAGCAGACAGCTGAGCCGCCGCTCCTCCATAAATCACCCACCTGCTGTCTTTCCTACCCGTCGCACATGCCGCCTTTCCTCCTGTCCGACCCCGCCCGCTGCTTTCCCTCACGCTCTCTGGCCCCGCCCACTGCCTTCCTTCCTCGTCTCCGGCCCCGCTCGCTGCCTTCCCTCCCCGTCTCCGGCCCCGATATCCCCCGACACCCGTCTCTGCACCCACCCTCCTGGTCATGGGGTCCGGAATCCTAGCGGCCGCGGTCCGTTTGCAGGGTTTGGAGCGCGGGGCGCGATAGCCTCAGGGCCCAGTACCATTTGAGCCACGGACCGGCAGCGGTCCGCAGCCCGGGGACCACTGCCTTAAGGAATAGGCTTGAGTAAAGGCCTAACAAGAGCCAAAACCAAGTAGCCCAGGAAGAAGCCAAGCCTTCCCCAGGACCAGAAGGGACATCTTATACAGGTAAAGGCCAGGCACAAGGCCGCCTAACCTCTAGAGGCAGACGAGATCAGGCACATCCAGATGTAAGTGCCCACAACCCCGAGGAACATCAGTCCCCTAAGGGACAGGAGACAATCCGGGAAAACATTTTCAGCACCTATTGAGGGAAAATAGATTCTCGTGCCTCAGCATTACAAGGAATAATCCCAGAAGAAAGATAGTGTCTAAATACCTGAGCCTAAGACACCACCTTAGGCAAAATAACCAGCGTAAGGCGGGACGCCACCACATCACGGTGAAGATACAGTAAGAAAACGAGGGCTAGCTAAACAGATCCGCCAGCTCAGGCGCACGGTCGACTGAGGTAACAGTCCCAGAAGGGCAACCTCATGGATGAGAACCGCCAGACAGCATCCGGAATAGAGCCAAGGGGAACACCCCGCAAGGAAAATCGAATAGAAAGCAATTCCAACAGGGACCCTAGAACTAAGTGGGGAATGTCACTGAGCAATCCCTGAAAGAAAGTCAACCCAGGCAAGGAACTGAGCAAGACTTTGCAGAAAACGGACAGGACAGAGCCTGAACCACCGGGGCACCAAGTAGGAGAGCCAACTCCAACCCATGCTGTAATAACTATATAACCCCAGGAATAGAGCTCCAAAATCAATATGGGTAAGAATATCCCACAATAGACGGAAAAAGAGGCAGAAGAAGCCAACTCCTAGGCTTCCAGAAGTCACAGACACCCACGAAGGTGCACCCACTTCCATCAAGGTGGATAAACCAACCGTCAGACCATCCAGACCAGAGTCTGTAGATAGGGGTGCAATAGAAAAAGGGGGGGCCTGAGTGAGCAGGCCAGCACTCCTGACAGGATGTACAGGTCCACTGTCCACATAACCACATCTGCAACCACACTCCACTAGGCCACCCAAGGGCCGTCAGTATCAATGGTTCCCCCTTCCAGCAGCAAACTTGCACAGAACCCTGTTTCCAGCAGGGTGAATGAGGATAAAAACATATAGAAACAGAACGTCCAGCATAAAGTCACGAAGCCTCATGACCAAGGACAGAACAATATGAGACAGGGAAACAAGGGCCCAGGACCCATGAAGGTGGTGGGCCCAGAAAGATCCACACTAGACGGATCACATGGGGACACAAGAATTAGCACATCCTGTCGCAGAAGGACATCCGCCGGAGCGAACATCGCAGATATTCAGATATGCAGGGAACTCTGCCCTTCACCCAGATCAGGATCAGATACCTTCCCAGGGGATCATCCTGCTTCCAAGTCCACGCAGGTAATTAATACAGGCCACTGTCGTCAGACAGATCAAGGGGCCCCCAAATAGACCAATCCCGCAAGGGAGAAGTCCAGCGATATAGAGCTAACCTGAAGGCCTACCTCTTCCAAAATAGACAGGTGGAAGGACCCCTAAAGGCTCCACCTCCCCCAGAATCGCAGGGGAATATAGGAGAAAAAAGCCCCCCCTCCATCGACCTGATAGATTTGGAATCCAACCGCAGGAAGACGCAAGGAAGGGGGCGCCCCCTGATTGGTACTCCTAGTACCACAGTCTCAAGGGCAACCACCGTACCAAGGTGGAAGGGTACACGGACCCAGCTCCAGGGAGGCCGGAACCCAGTCCAGCATTTACAATAGGAGTAGCGGAGGAGCCCAAGGGCTCTGAGCATAGGGGACAACCTTTGGACAGCCACCAACAGGCCCGCTGCTGCAATCCAGCCTGGTGAAGAGACGGGAACAGCAAGAGGGACCGAGCCCCTGCAAACATCTTGTCCATTCATAGTCAAGGAAGCAGGTTCCCATATGAACCGAATCAAGTTTAACCCTAGGAAGGGAGATACTACTAAGGGGAAAAAGAGGAATTGAGGTGATTGAGCACCCATCCAAGGACTCCCAAAGGACACCACCAACCGAGTAACAAGCTCGGCAAGACGCAGAGATTGGAAAGCAAAGAGGGACGGCCAGGCAGTTCCTCGTGCAGACGCCCCCTTGGTCTCAGTAGAGAAATCACCCCCGTCATCGCCTAGGCGATCACCCAGGGAGCAGAACCAAGGCCAGGTAATAAGGCCACAATCAGCAGTGTTGGAGCGCCAACACTAACCTGTAAGGTCCTTGGAGCCCGGAAGGCACAATGGCCATGAAATAAGCGTCTTAGGTCCCTACCGACGGCAAGAGGTCCCTGGACACAGGGCACTGGCGACCCAACTCAGAGAAACCATGCAGTAAAACCGCCTGTGAATGTAAATTGCCTCACCTATGGAAGGCCATAATGGACAGAGTGTCTCATCCATTTGGAGGAATGTGGAAAGGTTAGTGTAGAGGCCCCTGCCTCTGTCTGTTAAGGGCAACCAGCAGGTGACCCCAGACCTCGCAGATCGCGCGTGACCTGCTCCAACACAAGAAGAGAGGCAGGGACCAGAAGCATCCTGAACATCTCGGGAAGGGGCCGCCCAGCAGACACTATCCTGCATCCAGAGGAAACTTCCTCCTGACTCCATCAGAACGAGGCATTCAGCCTCCTGATAGGGGCAAGGTGCAGCGGCCATCCCCTCATCATGCTTGGGGAGTTTTGGTAACAGGCTTGGACTTAGTCCTGCCGGAGGGACCAGGGCGTTGTCTGCCACTCCTGGGGCAGGGATCTATACCAAAAAGCTGGAAGGACACCACTGGTTCTGGTTTGACGCTAACATAGGGGGGTGGAGGGGTGCCCCTGCCTCGAGAAGGCCGGGGCCGCCTTCTGTAAAGGGATGTTTTGCCCTTTTTTCCAAACAGGTCCAGACGGGCCCCGAATAGGCGTCGCCCTCTAAAGGGAAGCCCAGTAAGAATCTTTTTCGTAGCATCATCAACACCCCACTGTCGCAGCCAGACCAGTCGGCGTATAGCTACAGCAAGGGCGGAAGTTCTAGCGCACATGCTGATGGTGTCATCCAGCGCCAAAAGGATAAATCTTACAAATACATCACAACTGGAGAGTGCATTAAACACTCAGTTTTCTGATGAGGGTCCTAGTGGCCACTGCAGCGATGGCCGCGGCACAGACCGGGCGCAGAGTCGTCCCTGCACAAGAAAAGGCGTGGGAAGCCAGTCTATCAATGCGCCGGTCCTCAGCATCCCGAAGGGTACGATAACTAGGGGCCGCAATAAAGGGGGGGTTAAGAACCCCAATGATCGGTGCATCCACCACGGGAGGTGATGACCAATCCCAGTCCCCTGGAAGTTTGCTAGGGCATTGCCATTCTTTGAGTACAAGAGCCTGGAAGTGTTCCTGCTCCAGAAATTCCAAACGCGGCGGCGCTGTATGGAAACTCTCCCTTCTAGGCCTAGAGGCCTCACCGGGGATAGAGATAGACAAGACCTCGAAGATCTTTATCAGTAATTCGTCGGTGTCACACAGGCCCCAAGAACCGGGGCCCGGATCATCATGACTCCTCAGCCCCTCGTCCGATGAGCCCGAGTCAGAGAATAGCCGACCTTCATTATAAAGAGCAAAACCCTGCTCGGTAGTGAACTCTTCAGATTCAGAAGGAATGGGCGAAACCGGAGGCGCCAGGGACCACTTCTTACCAGGACCCAAGCGCTCTGCCAACCTCGAAATCACCTGCTCGGCCGTAGGCAGTCTGCGGCACGACTTGCTGTTCATTCCCGCTCGAGTGCGACTCATCAGGAGTGAGATTTAAGCACGGGGAGAGAGGTGTATTGAAACGAGGCGCAGCCACTGGCAACCCTGATTGCAGGGCCAGTGCTTGTTCAGCACATGGTCCGCAGACCCATGCTCTGTCCGCATCAGCATGGGGCAGTCCACACGCTGTACACAGCCGGTCTTGTCCCAGAGGGACCCCAGTAACATAATTCTGAGATGCCTCCATATGGTGATTGTTAATGTAATATACCAGTAGGGATTTACGCAATAGGCCACCCTGGATGTTCCAAAGACCCGCTAGGTTAATGTGGGAGAATTTGTAAGCCCGCTACAATATATGTTAGGCCGGGAGAAGCCACCGGAATCTTCAAGGTCTGAAAGACAGAAGGGGAATAAGGGGTGTCAGGGCCATGCGCCACAGAAAGAGTACTAATAATGAAAACGCCCGCGAGGGCACTCACCGACCTGGGGAGGAGAGGGACCGCCAACACGCGCGCGCACGGGGATAAACAAAATGGCGCCAACCGAACCTAGGAGGGCGGGTCTAAACTGGGCGTGACGCGGAGTGCGCCACGCTGGGTCCCCGCCTCCCCCAAAGAGCGCGAAACTCTGAAGCAGCCGTGTAAAGGCTCGGCAAGATAAGCATAGAGTGTGCCAGTAAGGGCATCTGCTAGTGGATACTCATGAAGTCTGAATACACCGCCTCCATTCTAACGTCCGTAGGCGTGCAAAAAAATAGTTTCCTGCCCAAGATGTAGCATAATAACGCAGGACGTGCGGTAGACTATTGTAAGTTAAATTGAGAGGGTCAAACTAGAAGGGCAGCGCGGCTCTGACACCCAGTTGCCGATCAGGGGCAAAAGCACGGCCATAAGCGTGACAAAACTGTACACTGAGACCGCCAACGGACTACACACACCCCCCCCCCGCTTCTTTTCCCCCGAATACGGGGGGAAACGAGGGGGGACGGCAACCCTTTACACAGGGTCCACCTCTACACGGGACATGGGACAAGAATGCGGGAGGGACATCCACTATGAGGCTCACCATCAGCCTAAACCGCCTACCCTATGGTGGGGGACTGCGGTGGAGCATGGCTCCGTTAAGCACACATGGTGCTGCCTACCTTCACCCGACCAGCGCAGCCCAGGCTGGGAGGCACATCACAAGGAGGACGGGTGGGAATAGTCCAACAGGGCCGCAGGCTGTAATAGCCCCGCTCACCTGCGAGAGAGTGATGTCATGTCTTCGCAGTCAGCACTGCAGAGAAATCTGGGGATTTGTGGGAGGTCCCTGGGTATATGAAGGGCCGGGAGGAGCCTGTTTTTGCATGTCTGCAGTGCACAGCGCCCTCTGGCGGAGGATAACCCAATTGTAAGTATTATATCTGGAGCAGGACGTACTGTATACTTAGAATAAGTACAGTCTAAATATCCCAGAATCCTTCCACTGTAACAGGTGAGCACTTTAGCAGCTTTGGCTAAATCAAGCAGCAGTAATTACCCTTGCCAGCTGAGAGTGCTGCTAGTAACTCTTTAGCTACTAGAATGCATGATTGTAATCTTCTCTGAATAAGCTGAATTACAGCAGAATGGGTTAAACCTGTCGCCTGTCAGATGATTAGTAAGCTAAAGTGAGGAAGTCTCTGTATCTGCACATCTAATGCACCAGTTGATGTACATTGCTAAGGTAAACACATTGTTGATAGGGAAACCTACGTTACTTACCGGTAACGTCCTTCTTAGGAATCCTTCAGCTTGACCACATGGAGATATTATGCTCCACCTGGGAGGAAACACAAAACAGGAACAGAGTTTAAAAGCCCCACCCCTTCCTCCCCACTTCAGTTATAGAACAGTAACCGAACTTCAACCCTTGACATCTGGGTAAGTAATAAGCGGTCAAGCTGAAGGATTCCTAAAAAGGACGTTACCGGTAAGTAACGTAGGTTTTTCCAAGTCATCCTTCAGCTTGACCACCTAAGGGATGGGATGCTGCAAGGAGTACCCTTCTACCGAAGGACTGATTTTTTCAGATAGTAGATCAAGTCTATAGTGTTTAAAGAAGGTGTGGGGCGAAAACCACATGGCAGCTTTACATCTATAGAAGCCCCAGTTCTTTCTGCCCAAGATGTGCCCATTGCTCTTGTGAAGTGAGCTGACACTTCAGGGGGAGTCACTTCCTTACTAACATATGACTTTGCACTAGTCAGTTTTAACCATCTAGCAATAGTAGCCCTTGAGGCTGCTGAACCTTTATTTTTTTTTCCCTTAATGCTACTAGCATTTGCTCTGTCAAGTGCCAGTACTTTGACCTTTTCAATAATAATCAGAGCTCTTCTGCCATCAAGCAACGAAAGATCCTCCTCCTTACCAACTGCACCTGGCAGCATTGGAAGAACTATCTCTTGCTACCTGTTATCAGAAGATGCTATCTTAGGCAAAAAATAAACGGACTGGGTCTAGAATTATTTCATCTGGGAGTATAGCCCAATGAAATTCCTATACTTAATTATGCTTGAATTCATTAACCCTTTTTGTTACTAGGGTTAGAGTTAAGATCAACCTAGGGCTAGAGATAGCCTAGGGTTAGAGGTAGCCTAGGGTTAGAGATATTCATTCTGTCCAAGTCTTTGATCCCGAACAAACTGATAATGCAGGAGTCTTCAGGGTACTTACATCCTGTCCCTTTTCGAATCCTTTTAGCAACAAATCTAGCACTGCAACTATATTGTTTACCTTCAGATTGTGTAGCTCCCAAAAGAAGAAAACTTATTTCCGTAACTTTTACTTGTATATAACTTACGATTTTGCAGAATATTTCTATCCCTCTCGGGGAACCCCCTCTTTCATCCGCATGGGGCCCTTTCAGGATCTATGCTGTCATTTGAATACTTGCTGGATTCGGATGCAGAACTGACTTCTGATGTATGATGTCTGCAACCTCCGGCAGATTCCAGGGACCTTTTATCCCCATCCTGGTTAATTCTGCAAACCACACTCTTCTTGGCCAATAAGGTGCGAAGAGTATCCCATTTTCTTTCTCCTGGGCCGCCTTCCATATCACCTGCGGCAGGATTCTGAAGGGTGAAAAAGCATAGGCAAGATGAAAGTTCCATTTTTGAGGAAGCACCTCTATTGCTACTGCTCCCTCCTCCCTCACTAGAGAGAAGAACTTTTTACATTCTCTTTTATTTGTAAACAGGTCTATTTGAGGTTGTCCCCAAGTACTCGTGCTCAAACTGAATATGTCTTACTTCATACACCACTCTGTTTGCTGTTAAGGACTCTACCTGTTTCTGTAAAGGAAATAACAGACCTATCACTAGTGTGATCCATGTCTTGTTCCCCCTTGACAGTTTAGGTAGGCTACTGCTGTAGTATGGTCTGACCTAATCTGCACCTCTTCCCCCCCTCTTTCCTTCTGGAAGAAGTTTAGTGCTGGTTTTACTGGTATAAGCTCCATGACATTTGAGGACTTCCTTGCGATTTCTTTTGGCCATTTCCCTTGGTAAGTCTCCTGGTATGGTCCCCAGCCCCAACTGCTTTTAGTACTGCTGGGTTGGACTGTCTCCATTCTCTGCCCCTTGTAAGTTTTTGGCCTCTGTCTGCCAGAGAATATCTTTTAGGACTGCTGAGCTTGACTGCACCAACTTATCATTGACCTCTGCTCTTTGTTCCACTTTAGTAGCAGTAATTCCTGCAGAGCCCTTGAGTGTACTGCTGGAATGGTTAAAGTTATTAGTCCTAGCACCTTCATTATTGCTCCTAGGGATAATCTTGGCTCTTTTGCCAGTAAACCACCTCCTTCACTATCCTTAGTGACTTTACTTCAGGCAGAATTATTTTCCTCTGTGTGCTGTCTATTAGGGAACCTAGAAATGTGCACTGCTGTGAGAGAATTAGACTGGACCTTTCCAGGTTAATCATCCATTCCAGATCCCTTAGGACTTTTATAGTCTTTACCAAATGTACTAACAGGGTCTCTTTGGAACTTATTTAGAATCAGAAGATCTTCCAGATATGGAATGACATTGATTCTTAGTTGTCTGAGGAGTGCCATAGACTCTTCTAATATTTTAATAGAGACTCTGGGAGAGGCTGACAGGTTAAATGGGAGTACTCTGTATTGTATATGACCATCTCTTGGTCTAGCTGAGCCGCAAATCTCAATTATTTGCGGTGAGCTTCCCGGATTGTATTGTGTGGATACGCATTCTAAGGATCCAGATTGGCCATCAAGGCATCTTGGATCAGAGTGCGCCGTACAGAGTAGATTGATTGTATTCTGAAACTCTTGCCGAACAATTCTGTTTTTCCCCGATGGTTTATTACCAGAAAAAACATGAGCAGTGACCCTCCTGAATTTGGCTTGGAGGAACTACTTCTATCACCTTCTTCTGCAAGAGTTCCTGTAGAACGTACAGACAGGCTCTACTTTTCTTGGGATCTCTTGGTAACTTGGTCTCTAAGAAGGCGAATGGTGGTTTGCACCCAGCGTCTCTTTTAGGTCCCTCTCTCTATTTTTATTACAGTGAAAAAGAGTTGTAACCCCTGCCCTTCTTACAATGTGATCTCTTCTGCAGTCCTGGTTTAGTTCATAATAGGAACCTTAAAGGAGCAGTATTGCAAAATTTGCATTAAAAAGATAAAAAATTAAATAGCCACACAATAGCTTCTAACATGTGTATAAATAATGTGGCGATAGAAAAAGAAAAAAATATCTGCCTTTCTTTTAAATTGTATAATGACAATGGCTCAGTCCATTTGCTGAATAGGGGGATCTGCTGGGTTGTATTTAGTGAGCTGCTTCATTTAGCCCACTGGTCTCCTAGCAACACTTTACCTCAGAGGCTGACACTGTAATCAGTGGTAACGGCTGTTTGTGTGTGAGGTGCTGCTTTTGTTAGGAGACCAGGTGACTCAAATGTGTAAAATCTATACAAAATAAACTAAGCTGACTGAAAATGACTGAAATTCTTCTTTGAATAACTGTGCAGAAAAATCTAAAGGTATTAAAGTGGAACAAAACTCTAAGTGGCCGACCCTGAAGTCTATAAGACCCGGCCATTGACCTTCCCCCTTGGGCATTCTAAATCTAATGCCCCACTGTGTGAAACGACCCCTGGATAACCACAGATCCCCCCATTTTTCTGGCGCGCCCACGCAGATAGTCATTTAGACAGGCCGGGCGGCCAGGAAGGTTACTGCTCAGGCTTCCCATCTGCGTGCAAACAGCGCTGTTTGGATGAGAGCCCGTGCATGCGCTGTGGGACAGGGAAAGGTACGTTTTCACAGGTGAACTTGGGGATTTCACATATCAGGGCATCCCAAGTCGGGATGCCCCTAGGGGCACAAAACAAAACTCCAGATAGTGAAAATCCTGGGTTGGGCTTTTCTCAAAACACACAAAGCTGAAAGAAAGATCATATGGAAAATATGTTGAGAAAAGGGAGAGAAAATTCTGCAGCAGAGCCAACACGAAGGGAAAACTGTCAAAATAAAAAAAGTTTAGAGCAAAAAAACAGGATGTAAACCCAGAAATCCAATTCTGAAATAAAATATTCCTATAAACATTGAATTTACCAATGAGCTAAATGACTTCTAGAGCTTTTCTTTCTGTTTTAGATATATGAGTTCTGGCCAGGCAATGTTGCAATATTATCTTATGCTGGACGGCTGCCAGCACTGAACAGCTGATTACTTTGTTACATTGTTTCCCCCTCTCCTCAGCGTGGAACAGGCCAGAGTGTCGGGCCCCGATACTCGGCAGACATAAACATGAGCTATTAGTCTCCAGCTGCACAACATCATTTTTTTCTACATTTGTAATTCTTACTCCAACACTTACCTACATTCAAAGTACCATTTAAATATAAGTCTCCAAGAAACATTTGCGATAGTGCTCCTTTAAAGGGGTATTAAGTTTCGGGAGAAAAAATCTTTTTTCAGGGTTATCCCATTCAGTTTTAAATAAATCCTTTAACACTGAATTAATTGGGAAAGACTCTTCATACTGTTTAATTAAGAATTCTCTGTAATTTAACATTAAGTCTAGATCCTCAGTGAGATAATGGGAATTCTCATGTTCCCTGACCTGAACATGACCCTGACCTGAAAGAATAGAATGTATTTTTTAACAGGAAATCTCTTTCCTGATTCTGTGAATATTGTTGTAATGTTATCTAAGTCTTCCCCAACAATCTTCTACCCTGAAAAAAAATGGAACACAGTAATATATATATATATAGTTCTTTGAACTACTGTCCCCAGATCAGTCTTTAGCCCGATTGCTTTAGCCCGATTGCCCAACAGACACCGGCCCCTAGCTGATTTTCTGACAAGCATGTTAGAAAAAACATGGCTCTGTATAATGTTGTGAGAAACTCCAATTTTCTAGATGAGGAACTCATTTTGAGCCTTGATTTTGTCTATCCACTTAGACATACTTCTCCGAACCACATCCGAAGCCCTTGTTGATTTATTTGGATAGTGGTTGTGGGAGATTTTTGAGTATTCAAATTATTAAATAACTCCCTTGACCTGGCTCTCTGTGATGGCATTAGCTATATATATGCAATAGTAAGAGACCATTGATAAAGGGTTGCAAATGAGAAGTTTGATTGGCTGTTCATTTCTAACCCTCTCTTTTGCTTTATAATGAGAATTTTTCAAAAGATAACTGCCAAGTTTCCGAAAGTGTGGCCCTACAGACTACACACCGCTTGGATCTCTTGGCTGTCTTGCTTCAGAATCTGACTTCTCTAAAACATAATTTGAACAAATGCATGTTTTAGACAGACCCCCTATTAAAAGGTTATGTCTATATATATATATATATATATATATATATATATATATATATATATATATATAAATATATATATATATATATATATATATATATATATATATATATCCATATATGAATAATCTTATACATACATATATAACTCCAAGGACTAACATAATATATACATATATATACATAATATATAAATATATATATACCCACACATACGCACAAAACACACATATATATATATATATATATATATATATATATATATTTATTTATAGACAAGTATATATATATATATATATATATATATATATATATATATATATAAATCCAATAACAAATATGTACGTGTATGTATATACTGCAGTCTCTCTGTATTATACATATATATATATACACCATATATAGACAACCTTAGTACACATATCTCTATATGTATAATAATCATGAAACAGTGAACTTCGCTTGCTGGCTTCCATCGGCACTGTCCGACCCAAACCTGCAGCATCTGTTTCAGCGTTGGTGGGGTTTGTGGGGAATCCGGCCTGGCTGCTGCTGCCGCTGTCCCTCCTTTTCCAGCTGATCCGATGCTATCCTCGCCCGATCAGTGAACCATGCTGGTTTCAACTTCCTGTTTCCTGCTTCCTGACAAAAACAGGAAGTGATGGCCGATGATGTCAGAGACACACCTCCAAGTTTAAAATAATGGAGGGAAATAGTTTGCAACTAGCGAACTATGAATAACTAGCGCAACTGTTCCTCAGGGATTACTCTCAGATCACCATGCCACTCCAGCGTACCTACTCCATAATGGAGCAGGATTTTAAAAGTGAAAATAGCACTGTCTGTGCCTTTTTCAGTGACTATGAGGGATATAGCCCCAGGTGCATTCAGTCTCCAACAGGTTCTCCTGTGGGTTATATCTGGTGCAGCTGGCTAACTCCAAACTCTGGAGGGTCGGAAAATAATAAACTAAAATAATAAACTGGCTGCTGACTATAACATCAGCACACACTCTATCCCAAGGTTTCCCAGGGAGGAAACACAAAGAACTGAAGTGGGGAGGAAGGGATGGGGCTTTTAAACTCTGTTCCTGTTTTGTGTTTCCTCCCAGGGGGTGGAGCATAATATCTCCATGTGGTCAAGCTGAAGGATGACTTGGAAAAAATTGTTTTCTTTTATAACACAGGGTTGCAAACAAATAGAAAATAAAAAATAAATAATTAACAGATAAGCTTTGCACATTGAAGAAAGCATTTTGTCACACAATAATGGACATTTTAAAGAATGCTATTGAAAGTGGATTTACCCTTTAACCCTTTCAGTGCCAACCTACCTAGCGCTTGTGTTACCCTCTGTTGCCAGACAATTTTTCACTCTTTTGCGCACATGTTCAACTGTGAATTTTGAAGGGATTTCCCAGGAAAAGTATATTGTCTAATGTAAAGTAAATGTAAGTTTGTCAATAAAATCTTAGTGCGTGTGAAATCCCCATTTCTCCCATTTAAAACAGTACCACATATCTATTGGTAGACGCCCTTTCCTGCCCAGGAGACTCCCCCAAACCAAAACAGCGCTTTAGGAGATTTTTTGATAAAACACAACTGCTATGCGCACCTTGCAGTTTTTCAAGAAAAACAACCCTTTTCATTTTTAATATACCCCCCACAAACTATATATTCTTTTATATTGAAGCTTTCTAAGTGTACCAGGCTTGTTGACGTGGGCGCAGGTTGCAAAGAATTTCCCTAAAAAAAAATAAAAAAGCATAATCAAAGCCACATTTTCACAGTTTCCTAAAAAAATATATATGCAAACAAGAATAAACAAGTTAAATCTGAAAAAACACCTCGTACAAAACAATACCCAAGTTGCCAAACAAAATAATGCATAAGGGCATGAGGGTAATTTGACTTGAAAATATCAGCTCTGCAGACAAAATGTGCACCTTGCACTTTTTCAACCAAAACAAACCTTTACATTTGGAATATGAAAAGTACACATGTCACACTTTCTAGGGATACCCAGCTTGTTGTAGTAGGCTCATCTTTCTGGAAGTAATCCCTCGAATAATTCTTGGGTTTCATAGGGTTTCCCTAAAAACAAATATAAAAAAGCAGAATAAAAACACATTTTCCTGGGGGCGTGGCTTGGCCGGTGACCGGGATGGCTGCTTGATTTGTGATCTCCCGGCGGGGTCTCCAGAGAAGCCTATTATTCGCGTTTTACCCGGACGATGGGACGCATTAATAAATCGGGGGCACCTGCTAAAACCCCCAAGACTGCGCAGACACCAAAAACTAGCGCCAGAAAGCTTCCAGAGCTGTTCCAGAGCCAAAGACAGGAAGAGCCTCGTGGTCCCAAAATGGCGGACGTCAATTCCCCATGCAACTCACCGGAGCGGGAGGACACCAATGCTTTGGAGGGTGAGGAATGCGACTTATCGGCACAGATTAGCCAACTTCCTACCCAAAATGAGTTGGCCCGGTTCGCGGGGGAAATCAAGGACTCTATCACCGCAGCCATCGCGGACTTAAAAGGAGACCTGAAGCTACTGTCCCAACGGGTGGAGAGAGTAGAAAAAGAGGAAGCCACCACTGCTGCCAGACTTACTGAGGTCCGTGATGTGGTCCGGGCCCATAACAATCATCTTCTGGAATTCCATAGACACCTCGAGGACCTCGAAAACCGCAATCGAAGATGTAATATCAGGGTCCGCGGTGTCCCTGAAACAGTGCCCCCAGACCAGATACCAGAGGCCCTGCATTCGATCTTTAACTCCCTCCTGGAGAGACCACCGGGCACTCAGATCGATCTGGTCCGGGCACATAGAGCTCTTCGGCCTAGAAACATAGGGGACAATGCTCCAAGAGACATCATATGCTGCCTGCAGAGCTTTCCCCTGAAGGAGGAGATTCTACTGAAAGCTAGGGATCGGGACAACATCATGTTCAATAACTCTGAGATCCAGCTCTACCAGGATCTGTCAAACATCACCCTGCAACATCGCCGAGCTTTGAGGCCGCTCACTACGATTTTGAGGGAGAGAGGCATCTCCTACAGGTGGCGCTTCCCTTTCGCCCTAGCTGCGTCCCGCAACGGTAAAACCGCGGTCTTGCGAATGCCAGAGGACCTACCGGATTTCTGTGACTCGCTGGGACTCCCCCTGATCTCCTTGCCAGACTGGCTTCGGGACTTCTCTATTCCACGGCTGGTGAGGAGTGCGAGGAAAGGGGATCGTCTGGACAGATCTTGTGTGGATCCCCGGGACCGCTCCCCATCGGCAGACGACGGAGCTGAGGACCGACCAGGATCCAGAAGCTGAGAAACGACTGTGATTTGTCGCTGTACCCTGAAGAGCTAAGAGTTTTATTCTTTTTGAACCCCTCCCTTGCCCTGATCTCCTACCCCTAAATGTTAGCCTGTAGGCTTTAGTTTTAATTCCACATAGCATTGTAGGCCTTCAACTAAATCCCTGAGCAGAGTTCTCCTCGCTCGTTTCCTATGGCGATATATCCCTATTCCATAACACTGGCATGGACGTCGCTAGAGGGACCGCAGGGATGAGCAATGTATGGGCGGTGGGTGAAGGGGGGGGGGGACTGTCATAACATATCACTCTTTTAGACTCCCTCCTTTGTCCTGGTTCCTTACCCCTGACGGTTAGCGTATATGCTTTAACAAAGCCTACACAACATTGTTTGCCTTAGACTGATGTTCCGCCTGGAGCTTTCTTTGCTCGCTCCCTGTGGCGCTGTATCCCTATTTCATCGAGACTGGCATGGGCGCCACTGGGGGGTGCGCGGAGAAGGGTTGCGGGTGGGCGACGGGCAGGGGGGGGGGAAGGTTACTGGTTTAATTGTTTTAAAAGTTTGAGTAGCATATACGGCCCGCCTAATTCTTTGGACACCGATGCCCTGTTTGATGGTTTCCTTAGCCACTTGTTCCTGGTTTCCCTTTATATTGGGGCTTTAGTAATCACAGGTTTGAGTCCTGCGACATGCACAGTTATGTTTTTTCCGTTGAAATGAAGATTTTTGCACTGGGGGGGGACGCTGGAATGGTAATGACCCTTTATTATAAGCGGCCTTGTGCCCTATGGGGCCTCCTGAGAGGCCGGCAGATACCATCGTAATGAGCATGAGCCTGGCGGGACCACCGCGCGGGTCGCAAGCGGCGCCGGAGTATCTTAGCGACGCTGGAGGGGAAGACATGGGAGCTCACAGGATTCACGAGATCGGGCAAAGATTGAGACAGGGGGAAAATCCGTAACCAAACTCGGGGACAGTGAGCGGACACGTCAGTTTGTCCTAGAGAGGCACATAATGGACGCCTCCACTGCCCTTCCCCCATTTCGGCGGTAATATCCTATCCTGGCTGGGAGGGGGAAGGGAGGAGGGGAGAACCGGGACGCGTGCTGATGACGTGTCTAGTTGACGCGTTCGCCTTGGGCTTCCTGAGCCGGCTTGACGATTTCCGGGTCAGAAAAGGAAGACCCGGGGAGACGCAACAGCGGCTTGGCCGAGGCGAGAGATCCCAAGAGTCCCTGCTATTTCGCTATGGGTGTAGAGGCCCAGAGGCCTTGAGCTTCGAGATGGGTAAGTGATTAACGCGCGCTCTGGGGTGGGTTGAAGGCTGCCCTGGGGAGAGGAGCCCTCTGGGTCGCATCAGCGAGGTGGCTATGACCTGGATCTGATATGAGAGCGCCTGGGCCCTGTGGCCTTCATATGCTTATGCTACACAGGTGTCTGGGAAATGCAGAGTGGAGGGTTAAAATTATCGTTCTGCTGGGGACTTCGCGGGGCTCGCGGGTTTGGCAGCTGCTAGGGCGGTTCTGGTTAGGTCTGGGCCGGTGTCTGGGTTTTTCGGTTTTTCGGCCTTCCACGATTCCCCACAGAGAGACGTGATCTCAAGGGTGGGAACTGAGGGTGATTGCTGTTGGCACATCCTCGCCTTGGCTTGAAGGGGCTTCCTTCGAGCCGCGGGAGACAACTACAGAGGGATTATACCTCTCTGGGACGTTGCCTCGATACTATCCACCAAGTGAGAGAGGGGATACACTGTGTGATTCCCCCCGTCCTCCTGAGGAGTGTATAGGGCGCCTTTTTCTTGTGTCTTGTTTTCTGTGTGTCTTGAATGTGTATAACCTTTCCCTCTGTGTTTTCCTTAGTGTGAACTCTATATAACTCTAATACTTCTTTTCCCCTCTTTCCTGATCTTATTTATCTCTGCCGGGACTGAGAGGGACCCTACAGACGGTAACCCGTTTTCACATCTATCGCCTGGGACGACCCGACCTGGTTTCCCTGTGAAGATGGGCCCGCTGTGTATCAATATTCTTTCTATAAACGCTAAGGGTTTGAATGCACCCGTAAAGAGACATGCTCTGTTCAGAGAACTGAAAAAAAACAGCACTCACATAGCTCTAGTTCAGGAAACACATTTTCTAAGAAATAAAGCCCCATACTTGGGAAATAGAACGTACACGACCTGCTACTCTGCCCACTCCCCTAATAACAAAGCTAAGGGAGTCTCCATTTTGATTGACAAGTCTATTTCGCTGAAGATAAGGGATATTGAAAGGGACAGGGAGGGCAGGTTTGTGTTTTTGAAGGGGGATCTCCCTAACGGGCGAGCTATCACTATAGCGAATATATACGCTCCAAACAAAGATCAACATAAATTCGTCTCTTCGACCCTGGCTAAATTGTAAAGTTTTCGGGAAGGGATTTTACTGCTGGGCGGAGACCTAAATTGCGCATTGAACCCTTTGGTGGATACCTCTGACGCCAAGACAGCCATAGCCTACAGATCTCTGAAACAGATTAAAACAGCATTGCGGGGCCTCGGGCTGGTGGATACCTGGCGTCTGATGAATCCCACGAGCAGAGATTATACATACTATTCACCCCTTCACACCAAATATTCTAGAATTGACTACATCTTCCTGTCGCAGAGAGATCTGGGGAGGGTGTAGTCGGCTCAGATTGGAAATATCACATTTTCTGATCACGCGCCGGTTGCACTTTCTCTGACCTTCCCATATAGGGAACAGAAGGAATGGCACTGGCGACTCAATGAGGCTATGTTGAAGGACTCTAGGGTAGTGGAGAAGCTTAGAGATGCTTTGCACAACTATGTTAGAGAAAATGTTTCGGAAGATATGGACCCAGTAGCGATATGGGAAGCTCAGAAATGCACGATGAGAGGTATTTTGATTCAAGAGGGGTCGCGGCTCAAGAAAGAGAGGGCACAGAAACTGAATGATTTTTTGCAACAAGTGGCTAATCTAGAGTTGCTCCATAAACAGTCGCTCCAGGAGAAGCACTTGAGAGAATTAGAGGGGAAACGGCAGGAGCTAAGGGATCTGATGTCCAGGGAGTCTAGCAGGTGGTTCACTAAACGCCATGGCCTTTTCTATGAACAAGGCAACAAAACAGGTAGAATGCTGGCCAGGGCATTGCGCCCAAAGCTTGCGCATACCGAAGTGGAATGTATCAAGGGCTTAGATGGGTCCCTACACTATAGAAATGAGGATGTGGCGGGTGCCTTTGGTAGGTTCTACTCTGCACTATACAATTTACAGAGCTCTCCAGACAATGGGAACCAAGATAATCTTATGTCCACATATCTTTTGGAATCCGGGTTGCCATCTTTGTCCCGGGAGGAGCAGACTCAACTGGAGACACCGATCACGGTTTCTGAATTGCAGAGAGCCCTGACAACGGCTAAAGCAGGGAGAGCCCCGGGTCCAGATGGATTTTCTACACAGTACTATAAGTCCTTCTCTGGCCTGTTGCTCCCTATGATGCAGCGCGCATTTGAGTCCGCGTCCTCCTCGGGCAAACTGCCTAGTACGTCTCTAGAAGCCCAGATTGTTGTGATCCCAAAAGAAGGGAAAGACCCGAAAGACTGCCGCAGCTACCGGCCGATTTCCCTCTTAAATGTGGATATAAAATTGTTTGCGAAAGCACTGGCTAACAGAATTGCGGCCTTCCTGCCAAATCTTATTACTCAGGACCAGGTGGGTTTTGTTCCGGGTCGGGAGGCCCGAGATAATGTAATCAAAGCCCTGAATATGCAATGGTGGGCTAGAACGAAGAAAGTACAGGCTATTATGCTATCCACCGATGCCGAGAAGGCATTTGACCGGGTGAAATGGAGGTGGATAGAGAGAGTGTTGGAGCATATCGGGCTGGGTGGAGACATGAGGAATAGGATTTTGGCTTTATACTCGAATCCCATAGCCAGTGTTAGAGTGAATAACTGCACTTCCCCTGCCTTCCACATCAGGAATGGGACTCGTCTTGAACCCTTTTTGAGGAAAGTGAATTTATGTCCGGACATCACGGGATTGGCAATAGGTCATAGAGAGAGGAAGGTTGCCGCATATGCAGATGACATGCTCTTTTTCTTGAGTTCCCCTAGAATTTCAGTCCCGAATCTGCTCAAAGAATTTGAGAGATTTGGTCGTATTTCAAACCTGAAAATTAATTATAGCAAGTCCTATGCTATGAATGTCTCGATGCAGGATCGGGAGGTGGGGGCGCTGCAGGAGATTTTCCCTTTTAGCTGGGAGGAGAAAAGTTTGAGATATTTAGGTGTTCAGATCCCGCTGTCCCCCCTCAACTTATTCCGATTTAATTTCGCCCCCATGGGTGACAAGATTAAAAAAGACCTAGAGAGATGGAACAGGATAAAACTCTCATGGTTCGGCCGCATGGCGGTCATTAAGATGAATATCCTCCCGAGAATGCTGTACTTATTGCAATGCATCCCCATCAAGATCCCTAGTGGTTTCTTTAATGACCTGATGAGAACCTTCAGAAAATTTGTCTGGTCGGGTAGGCCTCCTAGGATTAGGAGACGTATCTTGCACCTTCCGAAAGATAGAGGGGGAACTGGGCTGCCCTGTATGCTGTCTTATTACAAAGCTGCGCATCTGGGAAGGGTTATAGATTGGCATATCAACAGCTCACAGAAAGATTGGGTGCGCATCGAGGGGGCGGCGGTGGGAGGTGGAGGAGTGGACACCGTCTGTGATCTAAGAACCTGTGATATCCCCCTGTCAGCAAACAACCATCCTTTTGTACGGGCTTCCCTGGACATATTGGCTCCCTTACGTAGAGGAGAGAATAGGCTGTTATCCCCATCTGGTTTCCTGACGCCGATCGGGAGGAATCCAGCTTTCCCTCCCGGGGAGAACTCCTCCTTCCTGAGAGATTGCAGAGGCCCTACCCCACTACGAGTATTCCACCTACTGGATAGGGGTCGCTTGCTCAGCAGGGAGGCTCTACAGACTAAGCTGGAGGGGGTTGTGCCCGTCCTTCCTTATCTCAAAATGCAACACTTCATATCGTCAAGAGATATCAAAATAGGAATTAAGGCTGAAGTAACGGAGTTTGAAAAAGCGTGCTTGGGGCTGGGCCCCGACTCACACCTCCTGTCATGGGCATACAGGCTTTTGCGACATAGGGAGAAACAGGAGCGCAGACCGTGGGAGAGGAGATGGGAGGCAGACATAGGCAGGTCACTCTCAGAAGAAGAATGGGAAGGTATTTATAGGAATGCTCATAGGGGCTTGATTAGTAGCTCAATGCAGGAGACAAACTACAAGCTGATCACAAGATGGTACCGGACCCCAGAGGTGCTGCATTCTTACTGCCCTTCAGTCCCTGACTCCTGCTGGAGGTGTGGTCAGGGTGGTGCTTCAATGCTGCACATCTGGTGGTCCTGCCAGAACATAAGTGGCTTTTGGGAAGAAATCAGAACCATCTGTGCTCAGATAATGGGGGAACCAGTAGATTGGAGTGCGGAGACTGTTTTATTAGGCTGGTCTACAGATGGCAAAGGTATTGCAGGTGGGGCTCCATTGGCCAGACATCTTCTGAATGCAGCTAGGGTACTTATTCCCAGAAACTGGAGATCCCAGAGGTCCCCTACTATTAGAGAATGGTTATGCCAGATTAATCATGTTGAGCAGATGGAGGAAATATGTCACGCTAACCAAGATAGACTGGAAGCATTTCGGAGGGTATGGACGACATGGTCAAATTTTAAGGACACGGACACTTATAAAAAGCATTGGGCGACTTAGACGTGCTGGGCTGGAGATTCCAGAAGGGAGGGGGTTAGGAGGTCTCAGCTGGAGGGCTTATGCGGATGGAGGCTGCCGGAAGGTAGCTGGAGGGATGGTCCCCCCCCTTCCGGTGGCTATTAGAAGGCAGCGGCTACCCTTTTTCTCTCCTTCTTCTCCTTGCTTTTCCTCTAGCTCTATTTAACCCTTATTTTCATCTCTCTTATTTTTTTGTATTTTCTCCCTTCTTCCCCTCTCTTACCCGTGTTCCTGTGGTGTCTCATGTTTTTGTTGTTTTAGAGCCCCTCGTTGTTTTTTCCCCGTTTGTCCTCCAGGGCCCTTCGGGACCTGGGTGTCCATTTGTCTAGTGTGCTATATCTGTGTGTCACGTTTTATGTTCTGAACCGAGGGGCAGAGACGGTCCTCTGAAGGTGGAATTATGGAAGGCGCCGAGGGAGTGGACAGAGGAAGGTTCTCTATTGGGTGAAGGGTCCTTATCATTCCAGTTACTTGAAGGAATTTTACATATCGATAATCTTACTACGCCACTTTTATATGTTATGCTTATGCTTGATAATATTGCACTCTTGTTTATGCTGTCTATTGCTGATCTATGCTGTAATGGAATCCTATGACAAACTTTTTCATAGACGGTTCACATGTCTGTATAGTGATTGTATGTTGTCTAAAATTTTCAATAAAAACTGAGTATGATTAAAAAAAAAAACACATTTTCCTAATATATGCAAACAAGAAAAAACAAGGTAAAGCTGAAAGTGCAAGGTCCCCCAAACAGAACAATACCCAACATACATTTTAACCCATTTAACTGCCAGCCGACTGTGTTTTTGCAGGAATTTCCATGAAAATTATATATTTTTTGGTGACAGAGTTTATGCTTCAACATGAAATGTCTTGTTAGTAGTGTTTCTACTGTTTTTAAAAATATTTTTGAGTAAAAAAAAACAAAAAATAATATTTTAACTAAAAAATTTATTTTATTAAAGAAAACCATACTGCATTTCTCCCTATTACAACGGTGCCACATATGTATCGGAAGCAGCCCCATTCCAAACTGAAAAGAGCACTTTACAACATTCACAAATAAAATACAAACAACTATTCACACTATAAAGGGTTAAAAAAAAAAAAATGGCTTGGGGTTCCCTCTAATTTTTTTTCTTTTTTGGGGGGGGGGGGGGGATATTAAAAAACACTTACAAATCCCTCCAAAATTGGCGTGGGGTCCCCCCTACCTAGCATAACTAGCCCGGGGACCAGCTATGCAAGGCTTGTAGAACAGGGCGCAAGGGCCAGCCTTGATGGATCTACATGCCCACACAGCCTAAATGGCCCCGGTCTCTTCTGCCCCCCGGGATTTGTGGAGGCAGGTAATAGGGGGGCTGGGGGTTATTGGCAAGTCACTCACTAGCCGCAGATGACTTGCCAGCCTCCTAAGCTTTGTGAACTGGTATAGAGGCATGAATCCATTACCAGTTCACAAAGGGTTAACAGTAAAAAAATACACACCCACATGAATTTCATTTTTTACAGTTAGCAGAGGCGGCAGCTGAAGCTATTCTGGGCCTCTCCTGAAGCCAGAGGAGTCCCGGGGGGAGGGGGGGGGATTCACTGGATGAGGCCACATCAGGCTCTTTTCGGTTTAATAACAAATAGTCCACTTGTTCAGGCACCTAGTTAGGGAGAGCAGACGGCATTAGTGAGAGACACCTGCATTCTGCTTACTGGGGCTTAGAAAAAACTGCTCACTTTTTGCACCACCAGCATAATACTTACAGGGCATTAGATAAAACTACTGACTTGGTGGCACCCATTGCATTCTACTTTCTTAAAGAAAACTACTCGCTAATTGATACACCTTGTAAATTACAATAGTACACCTATGTAATTGTGGGCACACCTGGCATTAGACCCTTTCTTGGCCTGCTAAAACTATTGTAATTGTGGGCACACCTGGCATTAGAAAATTTTTGTCATTTGACTATAAATTAAAAGGTAGCAAGGCTGCCACACTAGAGAGGAAAAAGGCTCACCCTTAACCTTTTCATGTTTCATTATGCCTGACAAATGGTCTATACCTTCCACCTGTTCCTGTGTTTTCTGCCCAGGTAGGTAGAGATGGAGATAGGCAACACTTCAGCCGCCCGCTCAGATGCTGGATTATCTTCAGGAATGTAAGGATGTCCATGTTGGCTGTGGACAGGTGAATTCTGCTGTCTGATGGCAACCCCCTGCAGGGCAGGCCAGCACCTCTAATACATAGATGGCAAGCTCCTGCCACGTGTCGAATTTACCGACTTGCCTGCTGGAACTCCACTATTGCCTGCTGCTGTGGCTCACACGCTTTTTCTAACATACAGGTTGGTAAATCACTTATGAGACGATGGGTGGGAAGCTCAGTGTTCCTCTGCAGTGCAGATAGGTGAGCAGCAGCAGAGTGTAAATGACCATAATGCGCACACATGACGTGCACTTTATGCAGCATGCTCCGACATGTCTGGACAATGGTCTGAGAAGCTTTGCACCACCAAGCTGAGCACATGCACCAGCCAACAGATGTGCCTCAACCCAGCCCAAGTCTGCTACTAGGTTCAGCCTGTTGTTGCACACCACCTTGCAAGCTTTAGGTGCAGCGGCAGCAACCACTCATCTGTCTGCCCTGGGCAGTGTGTGCGCTTTTGTCCAGGCTTAGTTGCACATGCTTAGTTGTCCATGTGTCAGTTGTGATGCGGACCTTGCAACATATAGCATTGCGCAGTGCACACCTCATTTTCTCCACAACCTGTTGGTACAGGGCAGGGATGGCCTTCCGAGAAAAGTGGTGGCGGCTGAGAAAAATATATTGTGGGGAAGTCGCAATAGGATTTTTATTAGCACCTGAGATAACTGGCCCCCCTCACCACAGGATCTTTAAAGCTCACCAGCTCCAGTGCCCGGAATGGGAACATTACAAAGGCAAGCACAAATAAATGTTCCTCATGGACGCCCACTCACTGGTGGTGAAGTTCTGTTGGTCTGCACTTAGGCCGGGCATTTTAGAGCTGGAATTCCACTGTTGAGCACATGCGCCAGTCAACGGATGTGCCTCAACCCAGCTCAACCCAAGGCTGCTATTAGGTTCACACCACCTCTTCAGGTTCATCATCAGTTCATCATCATCACCACCTTGTCGGTCTTCAGGTTCATCATCTGCCACCCTGAAGAGGATGGCAGGAAAGAAGGAAGCAGGGCAGTAGGCAACAAGTGCAGGCATTACAGTAATACTGACAATGTCATTCTGTTTGCCTTGCAGGTTCCTTGTGATAGACTTCATTAACAATTTATGTTATTGCTACGCAAGTCGTTTGGCTGCTGCCGGTCCAGCCACCCACCCTGTGAGCCACGTGTGGAGTGGTCAGACACATGGGAAAATGGGCCTTTCTGCTTTTATAATTTACATTTTCTATTAATTTTTACTTTATAATAGTACTATAATACTATTCATTTATTTTGTGTTTGCTTTACAGCTGCCTGGCCATGAATGTGTAGCAAAGAACACATGAACACATGGTTTTATATAACATATGAAAAAGACCCTGTTCTATACATGTATCAGCTTTTAGATGACTATAAAGGAGATCATATCATGCCTGACTCTAATGATTCTCCTCCAGGAGAGGTTATGGACAGCCTACATTAGTTGGGAGCAAGTGGAATATGCCAAAGAAGATGGTTCAAAAAGGTCTGGCATAGTAATTCATCAAGTGGAAGTGTACTTCATTCACGTCAAGTTTGACAACAATTTCCATTTTTATGTCTATGATTTGGTGAAGCCCTATGAGAACCCTAGTGCATGCTTGCACCAGAAAAGAAAAGGGGGGGGGGGAGGGGGGGAGTTTGGAGGAATTATAAAAAAGAAAAATATATAACAGCCAAACTCAGCCAACTTATACTGATCCGCTCATCACTAAATAATACTAACCATTTTCTGTTTGCAGGTGCCTGGTTACAAGTCTTTCTCAGAAGCCTCCAAAACTCTTCCTAGGTAGGTTGCTGTTGGTCCAGCAACCCACCCCACGTGTGGAGTGCCCGTACATCTGGGAAAATTTGCCTGTTTTTTAATTATTAATGTTTTTTTTCATTTAATTTACTTCAATTTTTTTTTCTTAATTTGTAATAATACAAAAATGTTATTTTTTGCTTTGCAGATACCTCACATATATAGTGATTATTCACACTTTTCCCTTGCCTCAGGGACTGGTGGCACAACATGCAAATGGCCGTGTCTTCTCAGTGTACCCAACACTAACATGCCTTTGTCGTGCTCTGTTTCTATGCGCAACCCTTTTAGTCATTTCAGTAATTTTTGTCTTCTCAATGTACTGCTTGAAAAAATGGCTAAGTGCTCAGAGTGTGGTGGCATGGGCTGGATGCTGATGGTTGGCACCCTTCCCCCTCTTGTGCTGGCTGCCAGGGGCTGCATGTCCACATTGGTTCTAGGACTTTGTCATCACCCCTCGTTTGTCTTCCACCCATTCCTCACAGCTACCCTCCTTCTCAGCCTCCACATTGCTGAAGGCTGTAGTTTGGGTTTCATCTTCATCATAGGTATCATGCCACGTACTCATCCTCCAACACATTTTGTTGCGCATCTGGGAACCCCTATGTCTGCAACTGGGACAGGGGCAGATGGGTGGGCAACAGTATCCCAGCCAGGGGTGTCATAATAGAGCATTAGTGACTCTTTGACCTGTGGCTGGCTGGCCTTGCTGATTTTAAGGGGGCTGAGGTGAGAACTCTGCATATAATCTGCGACTGTATTCACCACTCTGGCAGCAGTGTTGGGGCCTATGGTGCGTGCTTGCACCAAAGAAAAAAGGGGGAGTGGGATGAAAAAAAAGAAAACAATAATAACAACAGTAACAATGTTTTTCTCTTTGCCTTGCAGGTTCCTGGGCATGGAAGTGTGGGGGTATTTAGTGTCCCAACCTCCTGCAAATTTTAATTATTACAGCATAACAGAATACAATAAAATACTAGCGATGTTTTTTTGCTTTCTTTGCAGGTCCCTGGTGAACTAGAACTTGAAGCACTGTGTGCCATCTAATCTGTCACTGCCTCAATTTGGTCTTGCCCCACCATTCTGGTAGCAGTATTGGGGCCTACAAGAATACGCTGCAAACCTTGGCACCTGCTTGCACCAGATATTTATTTATTGATGTATGTATATATTGCAGTGTCCTGCTAAATCCGTTACTCTCCATCGCTCCAAGTCTTTAAAATTGCCCTCAAAACTCACCTAGTCAAACAAGCTTATAATCTGGCTTAAGCAACCCCTACAACCATCAGCAGGCACATGTCGCCAAACTCAAGCTCTACCACTTGTGATCCCTCCCCTTTTTTCTCCACTCCACCCCTATACTTTAGACTGTAAGTTCGCAAGGGCAGGGCTCCCTTCCCTATTGTCTCAATACTCACATTTGGTTTAAACCTCATAACATCTAGTCTGTATTGGTCCCTGTTTTAGCTTGTCTGTGATTATACATTGTGAAGCGCCATAGAAAATGATGGAGCAATATAAATAAACAATAATAATAACACTGTATTTATTTATTGGTGTATTTCTTAAATGTTTTCGTTTTCTGTGATTATTTTGAGTACATGCCCTAGCCCATTTTATGCAGGGCAATCGACCAGGTGTTCCCCCCCACCCCCCAAATTAGGCCTCCAACACCCACAAAAAAACAAATATTTTTATTTTTTCCTTTATTTCTTTAATGTTTAAGTTTTCTCTGTTGATTTGGAGCACTTTTCCTAGCTCATTAAGTGCAGGGCAATCTCCCTTACCCCCCAATTTGACCTCTGACACATGTAAATAAATATATAATTGTATTTTTATATTTATGTATGTATTCTTTTTTTTCAGTTTTGAGTACTTTCCCTAGCACATTTTGTTCAGGACAATCACCCTGGTGTTCCCCTCAATTTTCAGCCCTCTAGCCCTTGCTGGCCCCATTTTACAGCCATTTTTGGGCCACAAAGTTTGAATCCCCATTGACTGGGAATAGGAAAAAGCCAAAATCATATAATTACCCCAATTGTATGCCTTATCTCTCCATCCCAAACCACTAGTCTGGTGGTGATCTATCCTATGCTTGAATTCAAATAAATAGCAGCCATGATCAGCTATGAAAACTCCTCTTGAGACAGGGGAAGCAGAATGTTTGAGGGGAGCATATTTTATTCATTAAAGCAGACTAAAAGTGGAGCCCCAAGTACTACAATATTATAACAACTCTATGCCCTGCCCCACATGACCAGGTCCTATACATCTTCCCTATGTGTATAGTCCCTGCTTTTCTCCCCCATATACCCGGTCCCAGTCCTTTTCTGAAGGAACAAAAGCCAGCCCTGGTGAGATAAAGATATTCCTCTTCAAGATTGGGACACCCTGTCATGTCAAACCCCCAAAAAATATTGCAACTCTTACTGGACCGACAAATGCGGATGCCACCGGCACCCCTGGCTCTCTTCCAGCGGTTGCATGTACCAGCAATATATAAATGGCTGGTCCAGGTACGCACAGCCGAAAGGAAGGCGCATGCACCTGCTACTACAGTCAGCTGCTTTAGCTGCTCATTCACATGCGCAGCTACGGCAGCTAACTGGAGGAGAGCTGGTCAGGTAAGAATTGAGACGATTCCCAGGGATTTCACACAGCAGGGGAATTCCAAATCAGGATGCATAGGTGATGAAGAACAAAACCCAAGATAGTGAAAAATACAATTCTGTGAAATACTCACCTGTAGAATTGGTATTATACGCATACAGTACGTCCTGCTCCAATATAATACTTACACGTGGGTAATCCTCCGACAGAGGGCGCTGTTCACTGCAGACATGCAAAAACAGGCTCCTCCCGGCCCTTCATATACCCAGGGACCTCCCACAAATCCCCAGTATTGAAAAGCAGTGAGAAAAGAAGCTGGGAGAAACCAACCACCAACTGGTAACAATAGTAATGATAACAATCACCATACGGGGATCCAGAAAAAATAAAACCAGGGTGGGGTGGAGCAGGACGTACTGTATGCGTATAATACCAATTCTACAGGTGAGTATTTCACAGAATTGTATTATTCTAAGCATACAGTACGTCCGGCTCCAATATAATACTTACATGTGGGACATCCAATAGCAGTGTCCATAAAGTAGGGTGGGATCCCCAACAAAAAAGGCACAGCAGACAGTAAAGGCGCTGTCACCTGCAAAACTTTGCTACCAAGTATGGCATGAGCAAAGGCTCTAACGTCAATCCCATAACAAAACCTTTGAAAAGGTATTGAACAGAAACAAGCAGCGGTCTAGCAACTTATTCAACAGAAAACCTGGTGCTGAAGGGCCAAAGGTACCCAAACACCAATAGAACGGAATAAAAAGAGAGAGGGAGATTCTTCCCCCTAAAGGAATAGGCCAGTGTAACGGCCTAACCAGCCCAAAGGCAACAGAAGCATCGGTAAAACATAGACCTCTCCCCAACGGGGAAATAAAAACTGGTCTCCCGCAAGACAGGCGGGGATACAGACCCCTTCACTAACAAGGATCAGCAAGAAGCCGAAACTTTTACTCAGGACCAGGAAGGCAAACCATCCAAGTAAGATCAGTCCAAAGGGCGCATAGGCCCTGGAAGCAAACGAGATCAGGCGCATACATATGGAGGCGCCCGCAGACCCCAAAGGGCATCAGTCCCCCTAAGGGACAAGAAACAACCAGGAAAACTTCAACACCTGTTGAGGGAATGTAGACCCCTTACTTCAGCATTATTAAGAATAAGAGTAAGGCGGAATACCACCACACCATGATATATATATATATATATATATATATATATATATATATATATATATAATGAACGAGGGCTAAGTAATCAGAACCACCTTCTCAGACACACGTCTGACTGAAGCAACAGCCCCCGGAGGGGCGACTTGAACTACAAAACAGCTCAGACAGCATCCAGGATAAGTTCCAAGGGAACAATCCGCAGGGCAAACAGAATGAAAATTGATCCCAACAGGGACCATAGAACTACTTGGGAGATGCCCCTGAGCAATCCCCAAGAGAACTCCTAACAAGGAAGACAGAACCAGACTTCTACAGGAAGGCAGAAAGGACAGAACCTGAACCTTCAGAGTACCTAGATGGGGAGCCAACCCCAACCTATGCTGTAACAACTCTAGAACCCTGGGAACCGAGAACGTCCAACAGGGGAGAGACCAAGACTCATGCCAATCAATATAGGTACACCATAACCCCCAATAGACGGAGGAAGAGGAAGCCAAGGAAGCTTGCTCCTAGCCCCCCATATACCAAGTCACCCAGAAGATAAGCCCGTCTCCAAGGGGTGAATGAATCAGCTGTCAAGCCCCAGATTAGAGTCTGTAGATTGGGACGACATAAGAAGGAGCCTGACAAGGGCAGAACCGCACTCCTGAGAGAGCGTACAGGTCCGCTGACCTCAGCAGAAGCATCTGCGAACTACAGTTCACTAGGCCACCCAGGGGCCATCAATCTCACGGGTCTCTTTATCAGCACGACCGTGCGCAGAACCCCACATAGCAGGGTGAATGAAGAGAAGACATATAAAATAGAAAGTCTAGACATAAATTTACTAAGCCCCCATGACCAGAGTCAGAATAATCTGGGGCAGTAAAAACAAGGGCAGAGCCCCTGTGATATAAGCGAGACCCAACAGAGCCACCCTAGTTGGCTCTCAGAGGGACACCAGGATAGCACAACCTGCCACTGAAAGACATCCATTGGAGCGAATACCACTGAGGAGCAGGGGGCGTAGACCCCCACCCAGATCAGGATCAGGAACCTTCCAGGAGAATCATCCTGCTTCAAGGTCCAGACCAATAACAAAACAGGCCATTGTCTTCCAACAGGCCAAGAGTCCCCAAATAGACAGGTCCTAAAGAGGAGAAGTCCAGCAGTATAGAGTCAACTGAAGGCTCATTGTTTTAACAAAAGGGACCCTACCCAGGAACCACAGGGAGTTTTGGAAGAAATTCCCCCCCCCGCCAACCTGCGCGACTTGGTACCCAAGGTGACCATTCACAGGAAGATGCAAGTAAAGAAGGGGATGCCCCCTGACAGGGTCCTTGAATATAACCAGCTCAAGAGGAACCACCGCACCGAAGGGGAATGAGCACAGACCTAGCTCCCGGGGTGCTGGAACCCCATCTAGGATCAATAACCTACTGTGCCGAAGAGCCCAAAGGCTCTGTATATAAGGGACATCATCTGATACGCCACCAATGGGCCCACCAGCTGCAATCCTGCCTGGTGAAAGTAAGATGTCAGCAAAGGGGGGCAGAGCCCCCGTAACCAGGAGTCCACTTGTTGCCAAGGAAGAAGGCTCAAGCCTGAACCGAATCCAAGGAATGGAGATAACGGATAAGGGACCATGAGGGATTGAGGTGACTGAGCACCCATCCAGTAACTCCCAGGGGACACCGCCGGCCGACTAACCCACTCGGCCTGACTTAGAGATTGGGGAGCAAGGAAAGACGACCCGGTAGGTCCTAGTGCGGACTCCCCACAGGCATGTCCGAGACATCACCCCCATCCGTGCCATGGCGAGTAGCCTGGGGGTGGAAGAGAGGCCAAAAACAAGGCCCCAATCCGCAGGGTTGGTCCTGCAACACTGACTAGTAACGGTCTTGGTGTCCAGAAGACAGAGGGGGAACTAACAGGATCTAGAATGCCACAGGAGGCCAGAAGCCCCCCTTGCACAGGGCGCCTGTGTCCCAAGACAGAGATATCATACAGGGACTACCTGTGAGTGTAGAATTGCCAAGCCTACCATATGCCAGCATGGCCCAGATTGCCTCATCATTTTGAGGGAAAGAGAAAGGTTAACATAGAGGCCATTGCCCCATTCTGTTAAGGGCAACCTGCAAGTAAGCCCAGACCCTGCAGGCCGAGTACGGCCTGCAGCAACTCCTGAGGTGAAAACAGGGGCTCGAAGCACCCTGACAACCTCCGAGAGGGCCACCCAGCAAATTCTATCCTGTGTCCAGGGGAACTACCTCCTGGATCCACCAGAAGGAGACGATACGCTCCCAGATAGGAGCCAGGTGCTGTGGCAGTTCCCTCGCCCAGAAGGGCGAGGGCGTCCCTTCATGCTCGGGAAGTCTTGGCAGATTTGGACTTAGCCCTGCCAGAGGGCCCAGGGCGTTGCCTGCCCACCCCGTGGTGGAAATCCACTCCGAAAAGTTGGAAGCACACCTCAGGTTCGTGTTTGACACTAACGTAGGGAGGGGGAGGGGCGTCCCTGCCCCGAGGAGGCCTTCCGCGTAGGGGCGCCTTACCCTTTTTTCCAAAAAGGTCCAAACGGGCCCCAAATAGACGCTGTCCTCTGAAAGGAAGGCTAGTGAGAGCCTTTTTTGTATCATCGTCAGCACGCCACTGTCGCAGCCAGACCAGGCGGCGGATAGCTACCACAAGGGCAGAGGTTCTAGCACACATCTTAATGGTGTCATCCAGCGCTGAGAGGATAAACCTTACACATCACAGTCTGAGAGCGCATTAAATACCTCCCAGGGGAGGTCCTCAGGTCGGTGATCAAGTAGTTTTCTAATGAGAGTCCTGGCGGCCACCGCAGTGATGGCCGCGGCACAGACTGGGCGCAGAGCCGTCCCTGCACACGAAAAGGCGTGGGAAGCCAGTCTGTCAATGCGCCGGTCCTCAGCATCCCGAAGGGTACGATAATGAGGGGCAGTCATGAAGGGGGGCTTTGGATATAAGAGCCTGGAAATGCTCCTGTTCCAGAAATTCCAAGCGCAGTGTCGCTGTGTGGAAACTCTCCCTCTTAGGCTTGGGAGCCTCTCCGGGAGGAGAGATTGACAAAACCTCAAAGATCTTTATAAGTAGTTCATCAGTGTCACACAGGCCCCAAGAACCGGGGCCAGAATCATCACGGCTCCAGGGCATCCCATCCGAGGAGCCCGAATCGGAGAATAGCTCACCTTCATCAGAAGGATCCAGGTCCTGCATAGCAGCAGATTCATCGGTTTCGTTAGGAACCGGAGAGCCAGGAGGCGTCAGGGACCGCTTCTTTCCAGGGCCCATACGCTCCGCCAATCTAGACAGCACCTGCTCAGTCGTAGGCAGCCGGCGCAGCACGACTTGCTGGTCATCCCCGCTCGAGTGAGACTCATCAGGGGTGAGATTTAGGTCCGGGGAGACAGGTGTATAGAAGGGAGGTGCAGCCACTGGCAAACCTGATTGCAGGGTCAGTGCCTGTTCAGCACACGGTCCGCAGATCCATGCTCTGTCAGCATCAGCATGGGGCTGACCACACACTGTACACAGCCAGTCATGTCCCCGAGGGACCCCGGGTACATAATTCTGAGATGCCTCCATATGGTGATTATCTGAGCAGTATGCCCGTAGGGATTTACGCAATAGGCAACCCTGGATGCCCCAAGACCCCCTAGGAATGTGGGAGAATTTTTATGAGGACCCGCAATAATATAAGTCAGGCCGGGAGAAGCTGAAATTTATGTGGCGTGGTCACATTTGAAGTTCTCCATTAACCACTGGGTTGGTTCATACCCAGATACCTTGTTTTTGCAGGCTGGGAGAAGCCACCGAAATCCTGGCGTCTGAAAGACATAATGGGATAGGAGGGGGGTGTCAGTGCCATGCGCAGCCGAATAAAAAATCATAGGAACAAAAACCGCCCGGGAGGGCACTTACATGACCAAGGGAGGAGGCGGATCGCAACCACGCGCGAAGACCGGCAAAATGGCGCCAAGCGAACCTCGAGGGGCGGGCCTGATCTGGCTGTGACGCGGGGCGCGTCATGCCGAGTCCCCGCCTCCCCCAAAGAGCGCGAAGCTCTAACCAGCGCAACGTGAATGACAGTAGTGGATAGTACCCACATACATAATGTAATTAAGGAGATTGCTCTCACACTAGAGAATGATGCTGCCGCCCGGGCTGCACACTAATGTAATGAAAGGACAAACACGCGCGCAACCAGAAGGTTTATGTGGAGCAAGGAGCGCGGCACTGACACCCAAGTTCAAATAAAAGGGGACACCGCCGGCCGACTAACCCTATGGTGGGGGATTGCGGTGGAGCGTAGCTCCGTGAGCACACGAGGTGCTGCCTACCTTCACCCGACCAGCGCAGCCCAGGCTGGGAGTCACATCTTTATCGAAGAGGACGGGTGGGAATAGTCCCGCAGGGCCGCAGGCTGTAATAGCCTCGCTCACCTGCGAGAGAGTTGATACTTCATGTCTTCGCAGTCAGCACTGCAGAG
The DNA here is from genome assembly GCA_027917425.1 of Gastrophryne carolinensis. Classification (NCBI taxonomy): domain Eukaryota; kingdom Metazoa; phylum Chordata; class Amphibia; order Anura; family Microhylidae; genus Gastrophryne; species Gastrophryne carolinensis. The sequence continues at coordinate 114,100,789 of CM051244.1, read as the reverse complement.
AAATCTGGGGATTTGTGGGAGGTCCCTGGGTATATGAAGGGCCGGGAGGAGCCTGTTTTTGCATGTCTGCAGCGAACAGCGCCCTCTGGCGGAGGATTACCCACGTGTAAGTATTATATTGGAGCAGGACGTACTGTATGCTTAGAATATCCAGGGTTTTTTTCCTCTTTAACAAACTGAGCTGACCCCTAAGTGTTGCAGTTAAATATCCCCCGTCTCTGCCACGTATGATGACTAAGTAAGGAGAATGAGTAGATAATGCCCTGGGGGTGGCCCTGCTCTCACATTCCGCCCTGGTTTTCTTCCTTACCTCCATCCTCTTCACACAAACCACTGTATAACATGGGCTACGTAAAGTGCTCCAAGATGGCTGCTCCCAAGAATGAGGAAACTGTCAGCAGCCAGCTGCCAGTGCCCTTGTTAATGGTGGTGGCTGTCTTACTGGAGCCCCTTCTGTGAATTGAAAAATGCCGGCTATTAACTACTGGCACAGGAGGGCGCCCACCAAAAATGGTCAGATGGCAACCCTAGCATCACTCCAGAGTCCTTGGGGCCCCAGGGAACTGCCTGGTTTGCCTGCCCCAAGCGCCGGGCCTGTGTGCTGCCACCCCTACTCAGTGTGATTAGGATAATAAAAAAAAGACCTGGTCCCACTGCCATGGTTTAAGCAGGGCACACTTCCACTAAATAATCACTATCTTACTGCCAAATCACAGAGGCATCAGGAGCATAGTGATCTAGCTTAGCATTTGATTAGGTGACAAGCTTGTCATTCATGAAACCCATGCAGTTTTGCAGCCCCAGAACCTACGACTTCAGAACTAATGAAGTGGGGGTGAGCGATAATCGGCGATAATGTGAGTTTCATCCATGTACAGTTGACTTTAAAGTGAACTGCAGGCAAATGTAAAATGCATTACAGAGCAGGACCTTTGTTCTACATTATTGGACAAGATCTAATAAAAAAATAATAAAAAAATCTTTCCTGATGTATTTTATTTCCCAATTAAAAGTCACAAAACATGATGAGTCAGCAGAAATCACTATAAATGGTATGTACAAAACTGGCACTTATGATGGGTGAGAGATTATGATTTGTGTCTGAATAAACAGCACTGTGCTTGAAAGCAGATACTTACTGTGCACAATCCTCCTGTCAGCCATAACAGACCTGACCCCCTGTGATACTGCAGGCAAAGGTAATTGTTACATTGCGTCGGGTACATTTGCCACTGTCCTAAACTGTTTCTCGTTTTTAAATTAAAGGAGAAATGGCCAAGATATCAAGAGTTTACAGGTTCAGCCAATGACATTCTCATTTTCATCCCATCCCCCAATCTGCTCAGTAGAGAGGGACAGGATTGCCGAATCCAGCGGCGAAATCGGGCAATGCAGCAGATTCCGCCCCCATCTTGCTAAAGGCCTGGCCAGCTGATGAGCCTGATGCTCCTGACATTGAATGCGCTCCCACCGGCACCCCACAACCAGGGAGCATATTGTTGTCTGGTGGATATAGATTTTATTATGGATAACTGCCAGTCAAGACTGAGACTGTACTGCCAGTGGATGAGGCCTGGCTACTAGACAGATGACAGGTTATAGGAGCCACACCATCAGCAGCATCAGTAAGAGTAATAAAATTTGATGGGGCATTTGCGAGGCATTTTGATTCTCCCAGACAGCCTTGTGATGCCACTCCAAGTGCTTATGAAGAGCTGTAGTTCCTAGATTTGTGCCCTGGCTATGGCTAACTTTCCGCTTACAGATCCGGCACTGTGCCAGGATTTGTTCTTCTGGGAAGGTACAAATGAATTGCCACATGGCAGAGTACCGTACACCACCACCACCAGACTTTGCTCCTCCTCTGACTTTTTTCTGGAGCCTGCCAAAACAGCATCAGCGTCGCAGTCACCTGTTCCTGAGTGGAACATACCAGCAGACCTAGCCTTGTGCCGTTTTGCAGATGATCTGGCCCTACCTTGGCTCGGCTCTTCGTCGCTGCCAGTGCCAGAAGTAACCTCCTGCTCTGATGATGTCCCTTCCTTATTTTATGACACTTAATGTATGACGGAAATACTCCCATCAAACACCGCGCTCAAAGTATTACAGTGATCACACAAATTCATGTTCTATTGGAGATTCACATAAGAGGTGGACTTTTTTTCAAGAATAATTTTTAATTGGTTTATTTGCACATTGAAGAAAGATACATGTAAATTTTTCCGCGGAGTTCTTGGTGTCATAGAGCACCAATAAAGACAGAGAAAGTCCCTTCCTTATTGCCTGGTTCCCAGGTCCTGTCCAAAGCTACATCATCATACCCCGCCTCCTGATCCCCGACACTTCTCTGTTCTGATGTTTCATCATGATCTACTTGCCTCCCTACACCACAACCACCTTTCATAACTGCCAGTAAGTCCATGTCTACCACCACCCCCACTGCCACAGCTATGCATCTTGGACACTGCTTCCACCTCCACCACCTCGGCAACACTGTCAAACAAATTCTCCTCATCACTATCCATTGCAACCAGGCTACTAAGAAAACCTGGCGCTCAACTAGGAAGGGGCAGTATAGAGGCAGAGGATAAGGGCTTCTTTTACTGTGACGTGTAGCTGTAAGTAGAGAGAGAATCCACTAAAACCTGGCTCAAAGTCATTTCACCAGAGTCTTCCTCCTTCTGATATGAGCGAGAGCCCACAATGCCCAGTCCACAATGGATGCATTGTCTGATATAACACGCCCAATGGAGGAAATGGCCAACTCTGGCTTGTGCTGCTACAACTACCACGTACAATACTGCTGCTGCTACTAATACCGTGTACATTGCTGCTGCTACTACTAGCTGTGGCGGGCCTGGGCAAATGGATGCTGCCACTACCATGGCTGGACCTGGGCACATGGATGCTGGGCACATGGATGCTGACCACAGTGTTGGTACTGGTACCAACATCTTTATCCTTAGAGGGGAATTGCAGGAATGTCTTTTTCTCTATGCCGTCCTTTCCCTCCCCTTTATGTCCTAAAACAGATAGATGGTCCCTAAAATATTCCTTGGCAGGTGAAAAAGATTGCTGTTTTTAAATTATACAGGCCTGCACACACTTAAAACAGAGCTGTCCCTTGTTTTTTTTTAAACTGTATTTAAAGTGGACCAACACCCAGGATTTTGACTATCCTGGGTTTTGGTCCACTTCGGTGGGGCACCCCGATCGGGGGTGCCCCGCTGTCTGAAACCCCCCAGAAAGCCCAAAAAAACTCACCTCTCCCCGCTCCCACGTGACCGCGCCAGCCAATCACAGCGCTCAGAGCCGCTGTGGTATGCATACCAGCTCAGCTGGCTCTAAGCGCTGGAGGCCGCGTCTCGCGCTTCCCTCTAACAGGGAGTGCGCCTGCACCGGCCATTCACAAACGGCCGGCGCGGGTGCGCGCCCTGCTAGAGGGAAGCGCGAGACGCGGCCGCGGCTCGCACATGCGCCGATGGAACGGGGCTGAGGTAAGGTTTGTGGGCCTCCTGGGGGGTTCCTCCCCGTGGGACATCCCGATTTCGGATGCCCCGCGGGGAGGGATCTGATCGGTCCGGGAATCTTATAGATTTCCGGGCCGATCCCCCCTGGGTGTTGGTCCACTTTAACAAAGACGAACCATGGACCCCAACATAGAGAGAGACAGGGCATGCACAGCTAAAACAGAGCTGCCCCGCCAAAAAAATCCTTGGCAGGTGAAAAACATTGAGGCCGATTCATTAATAGCGCCAGGTAGCGACAGATGAGCGACTGTAGCGTGATTTTTTCAGCGCCAGCCAGTATTCGCTGTGCTTGGCCGGCATTAGCTTAATGACAGCGACTCAGTCGGTGTGCGGTAATGTTGAATACGGGCTGGGGGGGTCGCTGTTTCACAGGTCCAGCGTTGTATGTGAGCGCCTGACAACGAATGGCCAGAGCGAACGGCTAGCTTCATATTCATCAACAAATCACGCTCCGAATGTGCTGTCGCTGTCCATTCCTTGTTTAAACCCCAGAGCGCTTGCGGCGATGTATATTAACTAGTTTTTAACCCCTAAACAACCATATTATTTGAATGTAACATTATACATGTTTTTAGAATCATTTTGTAATATGAATACATTAATCTCAGACCTGTTAGATCAATTCTGCACATATTTTTTTTAATTTTTTTTTTTACTTAAAAATAAATCCTAACATTGCAGAAGTGGTCTCCGATTTTTTGACATTAAAAAAATTAAAAAAAAAATTAATACCAATTAATTATGAATAATTATAGATTGTTCCATTGAAAAGCATTGGACATCGCCAGGGAGCGACAGCTCATACCTGGCGCTGTGAGGGAATTTGCAGCGGCGCTGTTCGGTCCAGGCGGCTTCATGATGAATGCCGCGCTAGCCGTCGCTCTCGCCGGCGCTAGCCTCATTTTGCTTGATAAATGCGTCATTGTGACCGCCGCCGGGCGTACTTGAGTCGGTAGTCGTCGTTAGCTGCCGCTACCTGGCGCTCGTCAGACACTACCTGGCGCTATCGCTTGATGAATAAGGGCCATTATTTTTTTTTTTAAACTGTATTTAACAAAGAGGTACCATGGACCCTGGCCCTGAGAGAGATGGAGCCTGTACACCTAAAACAGAGCTACCCCCTTGTTTTTTTAAAACCGTATTTAACAAAAAGGCAAAGTGGACCCCAACTTAGAGACAGACAGGGCCTGCACAGCTAAAACAGAGCTGCCCCCCCCCCCCCAAAAAAAAAATCCTTGGCAGGTGAAAAAGATTGTTTTTTTAAACTGTATTTAACAAAGAGGCACGATGGACCCCAACTTAGAGAGAGAAGGGGCCTGCACACTTATAACAGAGCTGCTCCTTGTTTTTTTTTAAACTGTATTTATCAAAGAGGCGCCGTGGCCCCACACTTAGAAAGAGACGGGGATTTTACAATTAAATAAGAGCTGCCCCCTTGTTTTTTTTAAACTGCATTTAGCAAAGAGGCACCGTGGACCCCAACTTAGATAGAGACAGGGCCTGCACAGCTTAAACAGAGCTGCCCCACCAAAAAATTACTTGTCAGTGACCTGTGGGATGGTGCCGGTGAAAACCCACCTGGCTCATCTTCCGCATTCTGTTGCGAACCACGTGAAGTTTGGGTTTGCAGCGAACCATACTTTTCCTGAATTTCTTTAACACACCTTTCCAGGGTCATCCACTGTCTTTCCCCTGGGGCATCCCAAATCAGGATGCCCCACTGTGTCAACCCCCCCTCTCCAGGAAGCCCATACACACTCACCTTTCTTCGGTCCAACAGCATGGGCACTCATGCTGCCCGCTGAACTGAGGTAATACGGCAGGCGGCTCTAATTGTTTTAATGGGCAGTGTGCACTGCCTCATCCGTTGCATCCCCGGTGTTGCGCACATGCTCCAGTCCCAGTCTCCCCATAGTCAATGAGAGCTGTTTGCAAAATAGATGTAAACATAGCAAACGGCTCCCTGTGGCTGAGCGCCTGTGCATGCGCCATTCTACCGAGGAGAGGAGAGTTTTACAGGGTGAACTGGGGGATGTCACACAGCGCAGCATGCCAAAATGGGATGCCCACAGGGAATGAAACAAAACCCCGTCATTGGTCCACTTTAAATCTAAATGATTAGAAGCATTTCAAGTCCCTGTGGTATCCCAATTCAGGATGCGTATAGGTCTGCTTTAGGAAGGTGTCTCTGCAGAACAGTGTGATATAGAAATAAACAACCTTGCTCGCACAACTGGAACTTTCAAATTAAAAGTCTGCTCAAGAACCTTACATCTATTGTCTGGTAGTAAATACATGACTTTATTATCTTATTCTGTAACTATGCAAACACAAACCTGCTAATCACTGTATTCAGCAGAGCCCCTGTCCAAGGATGTTTCTAACAGAGAAAAAGCCACAAGTGGTCAATTAGTGAGAGTACAAAAACTTCGAGAAGCAGAATGAACCCTTTTACTAAATTCTATGGCTTTCTATTTTAATGGCAACAAAGTGTTATTATGTAATGGTGCCTGAGCCCCTCCTAGCAATTAGCTGATAAATCACAGCCATTCCTGTTGTGCCATCAAAATCTACTAACTGCTTCTCAAGATATAAACAGATTTGGTATTTAGATGCACAGATCATATATAAAGTTCAAGTTACAATAGGGAGTACAGATGGGTTTTATCAGGTCTACTGAACATTTGGAACATTCTGTTAGATTTCAAACATTGTATTCATTTAAAACCCCAAAATATAAATCCCATGACTGGAATTCCTGGATCAGTAGAAGTGCTTAATATTACAAGGGTTATTATAAAACTGTATAATGAATGAAATCAAGATTAGATATTAAAGCAGTGCCTCTATCCGACAGACTGGGGGGCATCCAGGTTGCCTATAAATCTTACCTTTTTCTCCCTCTCCAGCTCCACAATTGGCTGTCTGGAGCTCACATGGGCAATGATGTTCCTACCACCAAATGTCCTGCCCTTGTGAGTGCCGGGCAGAAGAGCACAGAGCTAGATTCCTGGTGGGGGCGCAAGAGAAAGGTAATATTTATAGGTTTCCTGGGGGGTTATGTGCAAGGGGGGGGGGGGGGGGTTCCAGCATTCTGAAAGTCAGATACCAGCGGTGCAGGTGGCTACCAACACCCTTACCGCAGAACTGAATCTCCAGTCAATTCCTGGGTAGTTGAAGTCCCCCATCACGACCACTGTACCAGCCTGTGACACCTGCTCTGTCTGTTTATGCAGCTGACCCTCTATTTCTTCAGTCATGTTTGGGGACCTGTAGATTACACCAAATTGTATTTTAACATTGTTTACACTGCCCCGTGCTTCTACCCACAATGATTCTACATCCTCACGATCTTCTGCTAGTATCCCCTCATTAACATATGCTTTGAATTCCTTTAAATAGAGACACACTCTGCCCCCTTTCCTTTTTGCTCTGTCTTTCTGAAAGAGAACAAAACCTTGAAGATTGACAGTCCGGTCATATGTGGAATCTCAACCACACCAATAACATGAGTATGCCCTTTCATTACCAGAGCCTCGAACTCCCCCACTTGCCAGACTTCTGGAATTTGTGAACATACACTTTAAGTTCCTATCTAGTTTGACACATTGAGCTTTAGTATTAGCTTCTGCAGTAATGCATCCGCCTAATTTTTCACTGCTGATTTGCAACCCATGGATCTCCTTATCTATCATAGCAGTCCCCCCCCCTTCTAATTCTCCACCCACTATCATATGCTGTCCCCTAAGTAACTGCCTGATAATAGAATCCACTATCACCACTAACTGTCTAGTCTTACCTGCAGTCCCAAAAACCCGCTCACTAGCTGGGCTGCTCCCCCGGCTGTTAGGGATAACAGTATCCGCTAGGGCTGCCATTTCTGAGACTGACACTCTTGCATCATTACCCAATTTGGCAATTTTACTAGGGTGTACAGACACAGGTATGGCCTTCCTTTTCTGTGCACCGTTTCTACTCCCTCTATCTACATTTACCCAGCTACTTATCTGCTTCTCCTGCCCCATTACTCCACCCTCTATTTCTATCCCCACTTAATGCCTGCTCAGTGAGCAGAATGCCCTTTTCCATATTGTCAATCTCCCTCAGTGTTGCATTTTGCGCCTCCATATCACTAACCTGAACTTCCAAGATTGCAATATGCTCACATTTATCACAGCGGTATGCACCCTGGAACTGCTGCTCCTGAATATATGACAAATTGTGCACTGAAGCAGACCTTCAATGTTTTTAGCCATTATCCCAGTTACAAAAACAGCAGTAAAAACACAATCTTAGTGCTTACAGTTGCAGCACTTGGATTTTAACTTCTTATTTTAGCTCTATAACACCTAGGCAATAATTACCAGAACTCACAAAAGCTCCTGAACTCGCTATAAATCTTATTTATAGCAAAGAAATACATCCCTTCACCAGTGTCAGTCTCTGACTGGTCTGGCAAACAGTCAGAAGGCTGGCCTCAGGTGAAATAAATAGGCTTCTAATTAGGCAGGAACAACCCCACCAAATTAACCCTGCTCTCTATCAAATGGAAGCAACCAATGTATATTAATGTGGGGCTATACCCTGCAATACACAAGAGATATTAAAAAACACAGTAAACACATTCCCTTTTTTTTTGTCCCTTAATAAAAAGTCCCCTCACTTAAAATACAACCTCACTAAAAAAATACAACCAGAACTTGCAAAAGCTCCTGAACTTGCATTAAAACAATCTTATTTATAGCAAAGAAAATACCATTTTGTGATTACTCACCTGTAAAATGGGTATTATAAGTATGTATGGGTTATGGTCCAGTAGAGGGCGAACTTCTGCAGAGATGAAAGCAAAAAAGAAGCTCCTCCCGGTCCATAAATACCTGGGACCTCCCACACATTCCCCAGTATATGACAGCAGTAAGGGGACCAGGAAGAGCTAATAAAACATTCTTAATCATAAAAAGGTTCACCATATAAAGGATCCAGAATACTAAAAGGGCGGGATGAAGCGGGGTGTGTGACATACTTATAATACCCATTTTAAAGGTGAGTAATCACAAAATGGTATTATTCCAAGTATGTCACACACTCCGCTTCCACTATTCATGACATATGGGACATCAAATAGCAGTGTCCGTCATGGGTGGGGATCCAAATACAGCAAAAAATGCACCAATTTAAACCACTGCAGCTTGCAGAACCTTGTGGCCAAAAACAGCATCCGCTGAGGCCCGCACATCAACCTTATAAAACTTGGAAAAAGTATGAACGGAAGACCAAGTAGCAGCCTTACAAACAAACAGAAGCCTGGTGCTGAAAGGCCCAGGAAGCCCCAACAGCATGAGTAGAATGAGCAGTGATCTTAAAAGGAGGAACCCTCCCCTTAGCGGAATAGGCCCCAACAACGGCCTGACGTATCCATTTACTAATGGTAGACTTGGCGGGCGCCAAAACTTTTCTGGGCCCAGAAGGCACCACGAACAAGGCGTCCGTCTTACGAAAAGGAGAAGTAGCAACCAAATAGTACTTCACACAACGAACCACATCCAAAGAGTGCAAAACCCTCTCCATGTCATTGCTAGGCTTAGGACACAATGAAGGGAGAACTACATCCTGATTAAGATGGAAAGCAGAAACCACCTTAGGAAGGAAATCTGGTTTAAAACGGAAAAACACCTTGTCCTGGTGTCTCTCAAAGTAAGGGGCCTGAATAGACATGCCGAACAGAGGTAATAGCCACCAAAAAGGCAACCTTTTGAGTGAGCACAGAAAGAGCCACATCCTGCATCGGCTCAAAGGGAGGCCCCTGGAGGGCCGACAGAACAAAATTTAGGTCCCAAACGGGAACCAAAGGCTTTCTAGGGGCCGAACATGAGTGACCCCTTGGTAAAAAGTTTTGACCAGATGATGCAAAGCAAAAGACCTTTGAAAAAAGACAGCCAGGGCAGAAACCTGACCCTTCAAAGTACTAAGCTGGAGCCTCAGATCCAGATCGTGTTGTAGAAACTCCAAAATCCTAGGAATCGAAAACACCCTGCAAGGTAAGGCCCTAGCCTCACACCAGTCAATATAGGACCGCCAATCCTATAGTAAATGGTAGAGGAAGACCTCTTCCTAGCTCTAATCAAGGTTTGAATAACCGCCTCAGACAAACCTTCCTCCCTCAGGAGGAAGGTTTCAGCAGCCACGCCGTCAAAGCAAGCGTTTGTAAAATGGGGTAACGTAGTTGACCCTGAGAGATCAGATCTGGAGACAGTGGCAGCCTGTACTGATCTACCACCAATCTTACGACGTCTGCGAACCAAACCTGTCTTGGCCACCTTGGGGCCACCAGAATTGCTGGTGCCCCCTCTAGCGCCAGTTTGCGCACTACCTTGCCCACCATGGAGAAGGGGGGAAACAGGTACAGAAACCCCAGATCCCTCCAGGCAAGGGACAAGGCATCCACTGCCAGGGCCAGAGGATCCTGAGACAGAGATACAAAGGTTGGAAGCTTGTGATTGTGCCGAGAGGCAAAGAGATCCACCTCTGGAGTCCCCCACTTTTGACACAGGGCCCAAAACACCCTGTGGTTGAGAGACCATTCCCCTCGGCGAGAGAATCCCCTGCTCAGGGAGTCCGCCTCCGTCTTCTCCACTCCCGGAATGTATACTGCCGAGATGCGAGGAACAGAATCAGAGAGACTTCCATGAGGGCACTCCTGCTGCGAGTTCCTCCTTGGTGATTGATGTAAGCTACCGCAGTACGATTGTCTGTTCGATCCTGAACCGGTAAACCCTGTAGGTGAAGTGTCAGACGTGACAGAACCAAGAGGATCGCTCTGAGCTCCAAGACATTGATGGGGTTGTGAGCCTCCTGAGGGCCCCACAACCCCTGGAACTGATGATCTTTCCAGAAGCCTCCCCAGCCCGACAGGCTGGCATCCATGGTAACCGTCTCCCAACGAGGGGCCAGGAACGATCTGCCCCTCATCAGATTGCTTGATTCCAGCCACCACTGAAGGGACTGCCGAACCCTGGGAGACATCAGAAATGACTGGTCCAATGACTGTGGACATCTGTCCCATTTCAGCAATAGATGGAGTTGTAGTGACCTCATGTGGAATTGAGCAAAGGGGACTGCCTCGAAGGAGGCCACCATCATCCCTAGCCAAATGGAAGGGCGAGGGTTGGTCAGGAGAACACGTATCAGATCCTGAACCCTCTGCACCTTTGGTTGGGGTAGGAACACTCTGGCCTGAATGGTATCCAGATTCATGCCCAGAAAGGAGATCTCCCTTGACGGGGAGAGAGAAGACTTGAGGTGGTTGATCACCCATCCGAACCTTTCCAGCGTCGCCACCACCGTGGTGTCCAACTCCGCCTGGCAGAGGGAAGAAGCTGTAATGAGTAGGTCGTCCAAATACGGCACAATGCCCTGGGCTCTGAGCAAGGCCATTATGCCCGCCAGAACCTTGGTGCCGAGGTCAGCCCGAACGGGAGGGCCACAAACTGAAAATGCTGATCTCCCACCACGAAACTGAGAAATCTCTGGTGTGCTGTGAAAATTGGTACATGAAGGTAAGCATCCTTGATGTCTATGGACATCATGAAATCCCCCTGACGAAGGGAACCGATGGCTGAACGCAGAGTCTCCATGTGGAACTTCTTGGTTCTGATGAACCTGTTGAGAAGCTTCAAATCTAGGATGGGTCTTATGGAGCCATCCTTTTTGGGAACCGTGAAGAGGTTGGAATAATAGCCCCGGCCTCTCTCTGAAAGAGGCACCGGGCATATGACCGCCATGTCCAGAAGATTATTTACAGCCAACAGGAGCCCCTGCACCGCCCGAGGATCCGATGGCACCCGAGACCTTAGGAATCTGGGAGGAGGCCGGACCTCGAACTCCAGTTTGTACCCAGACGAGACCACTTCCAATATCCACTTGTCTGTGACCTCCTGGGCCCAGACCTGGAAGAAGAGCCGCAGCCGTCCCCCCACCCGCAAAGGTGAGGGCGCCTCCTCCATGTTGAGCTGGCTTGGCAGCGGGCTTGGGCCTGGAACCCCAGCTGGAGGCCGTACGGGCACATGCTCTACCTCTGTTCCAGGAATCACCTCTGCCCCCTCTGGCACCACGAAAGGAAGGATTAAAGGAGCTTGCCCCCCAAAAGGAGCGACGCAGCTTCTTACGCTGAGGTAGCTTCCCACCCTTCGCCACAGAATCCAATTTGTCTCCAAACAGCCGCGTTCCCAAAAAGGGCAATGTCCGCCGCCCACTGGCGCAGCCAGACCGATCGGCGCATGGCCACCAACAGGGCCAAAGTTCTACTACACATGGTAATAGTGTCGTCCACAGCTGACAAAACAAAATTCATGAACAATTCACACCTCTTAAGGGTTGTGAATTCAACACTGTCCGGGTTGAGCTGGGACCCATTTAACATGTCCCTGATCTCCGACCTGGTGGCAACAGCCACGAGTGCCAATGCACAGACAGGCCGCAAGGCGGAACCCACACTGGCAAAGGCATGACATGCCATCTGATCAATGCGCTTGTCCTCGCCATCCTTAAGGGTAGTGGCGTCAGGAGTATGTACAACGGAGGTGTTGGACAATCCTAAAATGGGTGCGTCAACCTCGGGAGGGGAAGACCAGCGCTTCACCGCATCCACCGGAAAGGGATACTTCCTATCCCATCCCTTAGGAACACCGTGAAGGCGAATCGGCTTCTCCCATTCTCTAAGAATCATGCTGTCAAAATGATCCTGATTTGGAAACTCCAAGCGGGCCTTAGAGAACCCAAAGAATTCCCCCTTCGGAGGGGCCTCCGCAGGTGGGGAAATATCCAGAACCTCTAACAGATGGGTCAGGACCTTCGGGGTATCCAGAGCATCCCCCAGCGCCTGCCCGGCATCAGAATCAAAGAACTGCAATTCCTCAGTCTCAGATTCCTCAAACAATTCCCCCTCCTCAAGTGGGGAATAGGGAATAATCAGTCCAGTCAGGGGAGTCATAATCATCAAAATCAATTACCGGCGTAGCCGGTGACAGATGCCTTTTCTTAGCAGTGGCCTTTCTGCCCACTGAGCTAGAAATAATTTCCTCGAGGTTGGCCAGCCTGGCACATACATCCGAGTGCGACTCCCCACTAATGACCGTGTCACTTGGGGTACGGATGATGCGGGGTGGGGTAGGAGAGGCGGGTGGCACTGACCCAGACACCTGGGGTCCCGTCTGCCGTGTTATGGCCTGTTGCGTACATGGTATGCAAATTAGTACATTCTACCCGGAAAGGGGTACCCCACAAACCACAAATAACCGGGATTGTCCCGACGGGATCCCGACCCCGGTATCCTGCGGAGCCTCCATAATGTGATTTTTTGGGCAGTCGCAATGACCCGAGGGAATTACGCTGGTAAGCAACCCGGGATGCCCCTTTAAGTCCCCAGTGGGAGGATTTTTAGGATGCCCAATTTTACTTCTAGGGACCCTAGGACCAGGAGAACCCCCTTGTTTTGCAAGTCACAGGGAGTTCTCCTGAAAGACACAAGAGAAAAGGCCTTAAGCACATGCACACACCATATATATATAAAAAAACTATATATAAATATATATAATATAAATATAATGAGGGGGGCCCCGGAGGGCACTCACGTGAGACCAGTGATGGCTGCCACCAGCACGCAGGTCCTGGAGACAGCGAGAGAGGGAGAAGAAGAAGGGGCAGGCCAGCGCGATCGCGCGCCGCACCTGGCCCCGCCCCCTTCTCACACACTAGCAGCGCGGTTCCCAGCCAGGAGACTGGGCTCCGCACAAATGGCGCCAAGAGAGGAGGGGCGGGCCACGGCAGCGTGCGAGCGCCCGCCCCCGCCCGAACCACCAAACGGCGGCCATGAGCTCCTGGGCGCCTAGTGACAGTAAACGCACACATCCACACACGCATTTACACTGAAGTGAGGTGAAGAAGAAGAACGGTCAAACATAAAAATATAGATATATACCCCCCCCCCCAATGGAGGGACACAGAGGAACCAGGAAGGGGGGAAATCCCAAGGGCATCCCAAAACCGGGATCACCAACCCAGATTCCGCCTACCCCGTTATAAGGGGTCTCACGGGGGAGCATGGCTCCCTAAACACCTCTAGAGGTGTTGCCTACCCTCATTCGGACCTGCAGCCAAAGCTGGGGGGCTACTACAAGGGTTAAATATAAAGGTCCGAGCAGAAATAAGGCAAAAAATGGCCGGGCGCAAACCCGGCTTACCTGCAAGGAAGAGCAGCACACATCTTCTGACTTGCTCGCCGTCTTGCAGAGAAGGAACTGAGGAAAGTGTGGGAGGTCCCAGGTATTTATGGACCGGGAGGGGCTTCTTTTTTGCTTTCATCTCTGCAGAAGTTCGCCCTCTACTGGACCATAACCCATATGTCATGAATAGTGGAAGCGGGGTGTGTGACATACTTCCATTCACCAATGTCAGTTTCTGCCTGGTCTGGCAAACAGGTAAGTCACAGGCGGTGACAAAAAGAACAAAACCCAGGATAGTAAAAATCCCAGGTTATGTTTCTCTTTAAAGGAGGACCAAATATAAATATCCATCCCTGAGGCATCCTGATTTGTTATGCCCTGCTGTGTGAACCCCCCCCCCCCCGTCAGCTGATATACTTACCTCGCCAGCGAACCCTAGGCACATGGCCGGCTGGCGGTGGCATTTCTCAAACAATTCGAGCTCTGTGTGTGACACTGTGTTAAACCTATCATCCTGCACACTAGAACCAGCACATCTTCAGCTGTTGAATAAGGGATTATCTTTTTCCCCATCCTGTGACATGAATGTTTTTAATACAATTGTGGACTTAAATTCGGAACATTACCCTAAAAAAACATTTTGCTAAGGATCAGGAATTGGATGAAAGGCCAGAGAGTTTCTTTCAAGCGGAACCAAACCCAAACTGTGAGTGGCTTAATTATCCTTTTAAAGAACTATGTGTGTGTAACAATCTCCGCGATTTGGAACTAGAGAATGGAACAGGCAGACTTCAAAAATCCGGACTTTTATCCCGTACAATCGAGATCCCATGCGATCCAACTTTTCCAAGAAACAGTAGAAAAACCACTAGTGGAACTATCCTCTTCCCCTGATTCTAAAAGGAAATACAAAAATCTCTCCAAAGAGGAATTCAAAGCTTTAGGGGATCTGGAGAGCAAGGACGACATTGTAATTAGGAATTCAGACAAAGGGGGTATGATTGTCATATTGGACAAATCCGTGTACATTGAAGAAGCTCTTCGCCAGTTATCCGACAATAAAACCATAAAATAAAATCGGAAATTGGAAGGAGATCCCACCAGTATTTTCAGTAAACAACTAGAATATGTTTTGAAGGAGGGGATTACCCTAGGCGTGATGACTGAGAATTTAGCCAAACAAATGTTTAACAGCTATCTGGTGATACCCATCTTCCACCACTTACCAAAGGTGCACAAACCAGACAGACCACCTAAGGGCCGCCCGATCATCGCAGGTATTGGCTCCCTTAATGAGAAACTGGGGCAGTGGGTAGATGGTCAACTAAACCCCATTGTTAGCATCCTACCAGGATATA
Organism: Gastrophryne carolinensis; assembly: GCA_027917425.1. Lineage (NCBI taxonomy): Eukaryota > Metazoa > Chordata > Amphibia > Anura > Microhylidae > Gastrophryne > Gastrophryne carolinensis. The sequence goes on along the minus strand of CM051244.1, from coordinate 114,085,681 downwards.
TCAAAGATACAACGGAAATTCTGAAGACTTTATGTCAGCTGCGATGGCCAGCAGGAGGGGTGTGGCTAGCGCTAGATGTCACAGCCCTATACTCTTCAATACCGCACACTTTGGGCTTAAGAGCGGTATCCCACATGTTGAATAAATTTACTACATTATCTCACCAACAAAAAATTTTCATTGATATGGCTTTACGATACCTCCTAGGTCACAATTTTTTTATGTTCAACAACACGTTTTATTTACAGACACAAGGCGCCCCGATGGGTTCCCCCTTCTCCCCCTCCCTAGCAAATCTATACATGGGATGGTGGGAGGAGGAAGTAATTTTTTCTGCAAATAACCCCTACAAGGAGCACATCTTTTGGTATTCTCGCTATATAGATGACATCATCTGCATTTGGACAGGACCCTATGATCTAGTTATGTCCTTTGTATCATATTTGAACGACAATCAGCTGAATCTGGTGTTCACTGTAGAGCATCAAGCAGTCAGTATCCCGGTTTTGGACTTAGTTTTAGAACACTCTGGTGAAGGGTCTAGGATTTCTACACGGACATACCGCAAACCTAGTGCTGGTAACTCCACGCTTTTTGCCACCAGCTGCCACCCACGGCACACCATAGAAGGGGTTCCCTATGGCGAGTTTCTGCGGGCGATTAGAAATTGTAGTAATTTGGATTGTCTCAAGGAGGAATTAGACGGTGTTCAATCACGACTCTCAAAAAAGAGGCTATAAGACTACTGCCTTACAAAGAGCAAGAGAAAAAGCCCTAAATAGGGATAGGCAGGACATCTTATTTCCAGACATCTCAGAGACACCATCCCATAATAACCTTAAAAAAATCAAAAAGAGGAATAGTGGTCTCCAACCAAATATAGTCTTCAATTCGATAGTATCAAAAGAATCATCCAATCGAACTTGCCTATTTTGGGTACAGACCCAGATCTGTTACCTCTTATTAAGAATGGTGTACAGGTGGTGGCCCGGCGGGCTCCAACACTAGGCACGAGACTTTCCCCATCCATGATCAAATCTAATTCCAGCAGGCCGAAAACATGGCTGTCGTTAAAAGGGAGTTTTCCATGTGGGGGCACTAGATGTGCGTGTTGTAAATATGTGCAGAAAGCCAACAAGTTTAGGTCCACAGCCACTAGCAGAGTGTTTATCATGTCTGATTTTGTGAACTGCAATACTAAAAATGTGGTCTATTTAATCACGTGCACTCTATGTGGTCTCCAGTATGTGGGATGTACCACACGCACTCTGAAGGCACGTGTCATGGAACACATCTATCAAATCAAGATGCCTTTTCCCAAGTCTAATGTGGCGCGACACGTTTGTTATAAACACGAGGGGAGATCTGATTGTATACAAGTTATGATCACAGAACGGGTCCTGACAAATGTGAGAGGGGGTGATCCTTGGCAAACCTTATTGAGAGCTGAAGCCAAATGAATCTTGTTGTTGGGTACACGGGTCCCACAAGGCCTAAATGACAGATTCAATATATCTCTGTTTACCAACTACTGATAGTCAGATATCTTCGCAAGAATTATTACTAGCTAGTTATTTTAAGATTCATATAATAACTTGTGCCTTCATCAACATAACTTTTGTATGTGTTTTTAGATCCTAGTGGCTTTAATTTGTTATTGTTTGTGCCGGTGTGTATAACATTCCAGACTCTGTTGCATTTTTAAGATATAGGCGGCTACATTATGGACAGCACCATATATTTTTCTAAGGTTTTCTTTGTGTGACAGTCCAGATCCGTAGCGTTAGAGTCACATTCCCAGGCGATTATAATACACACAAAAGCTTTGAAGACAATATTACAACACACTTAGGTCTAATTTGGACCGTTGGATCTTTGGGCCTTGGGAATTATACAACGGTGATAGCTGTCCATGGTTGCTTTGGGGATTAGTGCAATATTTATGACGCATCTAATGCTAATACACATTTGCCTTGGGGTTGATCAGACATGTTGGCTTTACTGCCAGGATTTAGTTATTGGCGGTTCTAGGAAATTTGTTTTACCAGACATATGTCTTAATCCAATTTACATGAACTTTGGTTTGGTTATAATTTATATACTGAGTAATTCTTTTCTAATTTATTTACTCCTTTTTTGTTTTTTCAAAATAATAATTTTTATAATTTTTTTCATTTTTCATTATTTATCTGACCCCTATTAAAGGGATATATATTTTGTGAGATAAGTAATTAGTTGTTCCCCCAATGGCACTTGCATCCATCTATATTTATATTAATTTATTATATCCGTGCGTCAGTTATTATCTTCTGTTTAGTATATCTGCGGATTACCTAGGAACACATCTTTTCATCAATAGACATTTATTAATTTATTTTTACCTTCCATCAATCAATTCCCTGAGTATTAGAATATATTTGTAAGCCTCAATAAATGGTTGTGAACGGCGTCCAGGAAGGCGGTCTCTACATAGAAAACCCGTATGGGTTCCTATATCAAACAGATCGCAAAATAATATGTGATATATAGGATCCATCCTTTTTGTGGTTATATCCAACATTGATTGTTATCTGAGGAAGATTTCTAGTGAACAGTGGGTGTACTCAACTCTGTTTGTTATCTGAGGATTAGGTGTTGTTGTATCCAAAATTGTTTGTTTGTCAGTGCTATCTGAGGAATAGTTGTAATTAACGGGGTATTCCTGTTATATTATTGTCCGACAATACGCTCTATTGGTATAATGTGTCATGCTGCCAGCTGTATATTTTTCTATGTTAACGCTTTTTTATTGGACTGGATATCCGCATGTACACTTTGTAGCCTTATCTATTTATAGCATGTGTCTCCTTTTCATACCACCACTTATGTAAATCGAGTGTGGGCGTTAGCGTGGGCTATAGTGCGCCCCCCTCTTCAATCGCACAGCATTTGACTTGTAACTGCGGCGCATTGAGTTTTGCTTATCTCTGATGCGCTTGTGTCCCTCCCGCATTGGAGAAGATTAGACCTATCACATCCCACGGTGGTGGAGGCTCGCCGCTTGGGTCATGGTATGGGAGGGGCCAGCTTCTCTCTTGTCTACGCTGTGGGTGCGAGCCGTCAGGATGACGTCTATCGGCAGGGACGGACGGTTCGCGCACTCGGGCGGGAAAGGTGAGTGCTTGATTTCTCCATATATAAACCGGCTTTACACACACATACTTTGTATGACTAAGGGCTCTTGCAGCCTGAAACGCGTCACGTTGTTGGTGAGGGACAGGGGTGTTTCAGTTATGCCATGACACTTTGTTTTTGCGTCTATTTTCCAATGGATTTTATTTTTTACAAGTAAAGGTTAAGTTTTATTCCTGGAGCTGTATTTTTCTCTTTTTCTGCTTATTGGAAATTGTCAAGAGTTTTCCTGAATCCGTGCTGGTAGGAATTTTTCAACACGTGATGAGCTGGTTACCTGCAAGTTATCTGTGTGTGGCCATGCCCACCGTAATTGAATGACTGGTGCAGCCACACACAACTTTAGAGTGATGCAGGGGTGCTGCGCCAATCACTAGAGTGCCTAAGCTCACATTCAGTCTATTTAGCTTTTTATTTCTATGCACGACCAAGGAAGGTGATTGGAGCAGTGCAGCACCTGAGCCATGGGAACGCCAGCGAGGTTTGTATATCAGGCATACAGTGGGGTATTCCACAGTGTGGCATCCCAAATTGGGATGCTTCAAGGGTATGAACTGAAGCCAGGGATAGTAAAAATCCTGGGATTTGGTCCATTTAATGACCTCTGACAATTAGTATAGGTGTTTCCAGGCCACCATAGAGGTTGTAAAAAGGCTTTGAGGGTTACATATATTCTCATTTTCAGAGGGCATTCAATATTGTAAGCATCTTGAGCCAATAAAATGCTGTCACCTTCACATGCGCAAATCACATAAATCAATGAATCAATAAGGTTTCATACATACACAGTATATACTGTTCACTTTACCAGGGGGTGATCGTGTAAAAGTCTGTTTTTTTTTTTAGAATAATAGCATGTCCACCCATTTGTTTGGGCATGAGATAAAACTGAGCATCACATTCTATAGGGGCAAATACTGTATAAGGAAAGATGGGGTGGATGCATGAATGAGAAGTTAACCCTTTAACTGCCAGCCTACCTTGAGATTTTGTCACCCTTTGTTGCCAGACCATTTTGCACTATTTTGCGCTCCCCTTGTTCAACTGTGATTTTTGAAGGGATTTCCAGGGATTTCCCAGGAAAGTGACATATTGTTTTTTTCAGCAGAGTCTGGGCTTTAACATGAAATGTCTTGTTTGTCATTTTTTAGGTGTATTCTCAATATTTTTGATGAAATATGTGCAAAAAAACCCCAAAAAACAATTTTTTACAATTTGTAGTGTTTTTTTGTAATAAAAAATGTAAGTTTGTCAATAAAATCTTATTGCGCGTGAAACCCCAATTTCTCCCGGTTACAGCGATACCACATATGTATAGGTAGACACCCTTTCCTGCCCAGGAGACTCCCCCAAACTGAAACAACGCTTTAGGAGATTTTCAGATAAAATACAACTGTGCTACGCGCTAAGCGCACCTTGCAGTTTTTCTAGAAAAACAACCCTTTACATTTGAAATACCCCCGACAAACTATATATTCTCGGGAAGTACACACCTCAGGCTTTCTAGGCTTGTTGATATGGGTGCAGTTTTCTGGAAGTAATCCCTCAATATATTCTTTGGTTGCACAGGGTTTCCCTAAAAAAAGTATAAAAAAGCAGAATCAAAACCACATTTTCCTAAAAAAAACTATATGAAAACAAGAAAAAAACTGAAAATCTGAAAAAGCAACATGCCCCGAACAGAACAATACCCAGCATGCATAGCTACTGTCAAGGGAAGAGTTGCCAAACACACCAAAGAAGCATGTGCGTAACGGTAATTTTACTTCAAAATTTCAGCTCTGCAGACAAAGTGCGCACCTTGTGCTTTTTCTACCAAAACAACCCTTCACATTTGGAATATACCCCATAAACCATATATTCCCTGAAAGTACACATTTTAAGCTTTCTAAGCCTACCCAGCTTGTTGTCGTGGGCTCATCTTTCTGGAAGTAATCCCTTGAAGAATTCTTAGGTTGCACAGGGTTTCACAAAAAAACGTATAAAAAAGCAGAATAAAAAACACCTTTTCCTAAAATATCAATATGCAAATAAGAAAAAACAAGCTAAATCTGAAAGCGCAAGGTCCCCCGAGCAGAACAATACCCAAAATGCATAGGTACTATTAACCCTTTTAATTGCCAGCCTACTTGAACTTTTGTCACCCTCAGTTGGTCATTTTTCCCCATTTTGCGGCATGTTTAACCGCAATTTCTTGGAAAATATATATATATATTTTTTTTCAGCAGAATTTAGGCTTTAACATTAAATGTCTTGTTTGTAATTGTTCTACTGTTTTTTAAATATTTTTGCGTAAAAAAAACAAAAAAATAAATAAAATAATATTTTTTAAAAAATTGTCTCCTTTATTTTAAATAAAACATTTTTTTAGTAATAAAAACCATATTGCATGTGATAACCCCATTTCTCCCGATTACAACGGTACCACATATGTATCGATAGCCCCCCATTCTTGCCCAGGAGACCCCCCAAACTGAAAAGAGCATTTACAAATAAAATACTACTATCCACACTATAAACATAAGGGGTTAATTTAAAATGACATAGGGACCCCTCTCCCAGGGGGGAGACCCCAATTTTTTTTTGGAATTTTTGTTTAAGCCTAACCCTAACCCTTAAGCCTGAAAGGCTCTCTCCTGAAGATAGAAAGCCCTGGGGGGGGGGATCGGAGGCCCCGCGGGTGAAGAGGAGAGCCGGCGAGATCGAGCGCACATGGAGGTGAGTAAATGTCATTTTTATTTTTTATTTTTTTTTTTTACAGGAAAAGCCAGCAGCTGCAAAAACGGGGGGGGGGGGGGGCTACTCCGGGCTCTCCCCTTCCTCCGGAGGAGCCCCGACGGGGGATCGGAGCCCCCCAGGGTGAAGAGGAGACGCGGCAGGTTCAAATGAGCGGTCAGGTAAGTGTTTTTTTTAACTATTTGCAGGCGCTAGCAGGGGGCAAAGCCAGGCACGTAAATTTTACGTGGCTGGCGTTTAACGGTTGGAGAGGCAGCCACGTAAAATTTACATGGCTGGCAATAGAAGGGTTAAAATCATTGATGTATAAATAAGGGTCAATTGAAGGAAAAATAAAAAAAAAGGGGGTCATAACAAGGAGGGGAGGGACAAAAAATCTACCAAATCAAAGCAGTCTTGAAAAAGCTGCCATTGGAAGTGAAACGTGTTGACGGCGATCGGCATATATCTACATATAGATTGCAAGAGGATTAATTGCGATAGCCAACCCGATTCCCTAACAGTAACACCAACGGCCGTGGTGACAGGAAAAGGGTGAGAGCCTCGCCTATTTTAAAACAAGCGATATGTGAATATTTTAAATGTGAGTGCGCATTTTAAAGGTTGTATTCATACTTTTAAAAATTAAAAAAGCGGGATTACACTAGATTCTTTCCCCTTTTGTTTTATTATATACCACCATTATCTCGGTGAGCTGAAACCTATTGTAACCAGTTCATACAGCCTTTAATTGGACATCTATATAAAGGAGAGACCTCAGAGGAATTAAAACAAAAGCTTCATATTATCTACCAGCTGGTAAGAGTACCCAGTATTGGTGATGGGCACTGCGGTGATGTCATAAGTCTGTGAATATTGAAGACACTGTACTATGCTACAGCTGTGACAGTTGAATAAGAAAGTGCCACAATTTGATATCACCTTGCATTGATGTGGAAGAATTGTAGTATTATTATTATTACACAAATAAGGACTACTTAAAGGGCCAGTGTCATCTGATAAGAGAATTGATAATCATATTTTTATGCTCTGTGTTCAAATATTTACATTAGTTAAATTGGACCTTCACCCTGAATAAGAGCTTATCTTATGCACTTATGTTTCCCCCACCCTGTACATACAGATTGCCCACATTTAAAATCATCCTATCTGCATCTATTGCATTTTCTGAGACTTTAAACATCCAAGATGGCGGCACATGGAGGTGCAGGCTGCCTGCAAACAAGATGTGTCTTCTGACTGTGCCGCTCTGAATTCTGGGATTGCTGACCTTTTCCTGACCCCAGCTCTGCTCTGCATGTGCAAAGCACAGCTATAACCCTGCTCCTCTGCACTTTTGACCCCTCTCCTCTCCTCAGTATGTGATGCTACTGAGCCAAGATGGCGGCGCCCATATCCTAGAGTGCTGAACAGAGTTGCAGGCCAGTGATGGAAAGAATAAAAAGTGACTAAAAACATTAAATGCATTTAAATATATTTATTTTAGATGCTGGGGAATAGTTTAAGGGTTTGGGCTTTTCATTAAATGATGCTGAAGGTCTGCCTTAAAGAAGCACGATCGCAAAATTGTGTAATATTAAAAATCCATATAAACACATCAGCTAATGAGAGGAGGGGTCACTTATACACCCGAACTTAATAAAACTCCCACTAAACTTGTGGTTTATTCTCTCATGGTAGGAATAAAATCCAGAGGTGACAGGGTTAGTGTATCAGGGGTCACAGAACCTGTCATCCATTTCCTCTTCCTTACATTCAAATAAATAAAAAACAAGACTGGCTGGATATTTTTGTTGCCAAGTGGATAAGTGACCTCTCCTCCCACCATCCAGGATATTTATATGATTTTTTTAATCATTTTTTGCAATAGTGCTCCTTTACTACACCTGTATTTAAACCGGAACTTCAGCATCATTTAATGAAAAGTCCAAACCCCTAAAAAATAATCCCCAGCAGCAAAATTAATATATTTTAACTTGTATTTTAACTCTTCTGCCCCCCCTCCCCGGGCTTTGAGGAGGCAGGTAATGGGGGGGCTCGGCGTTAATGGCAAGTCACCCACTAGCCGCAGGTGACTTGCCAGACCCAAAGCCTTGTGAATTGGTAAATGTCATTTTTATTTATTTATTTTTTTACATTATTTTTATTCGGGGCACTCCCCTGCAGCCGGAGGAACCCCAATGGGGTATCGGAGCCCCCCAGCTTGAAGAGGAGACCCGGCTGGATCGAACGAGGGGTCAGGTGAGTGGAATCTTTTCTAACTTTGTCTGCTAGCAGGGGGGAAATCAGGCACGCAGAATTTACGTGGCTGGCAGTCAACGACAGGTGAAACAGCCACGTACATTTTACGTGGCTGGCAGTTAAAGGGTTAAAGCAGGCCTACATACTCCCTGACAATTCTGTGCCTTGGAGTGTCCCGATTCATAAACTGGCACCTTTTAAGAGCCATTGTAAATTCAGATTAACTTAATTTACAAGTCCACAGCAGTTAAATCTATGCGGAGACCTGTTGGATACACAGTAAGCTCCCCATCACTCTTTCAAAAAAGCTGTTTTTTTTTGTAGTTGTAACCCCCCCCCCCCCGTTCTGTCTAAGGACCTGGCAGGGATCCACTTTAATATCTCAAACACATGGTTAATCTTATCCAGCACTTCCCCCACACCAGGAGATTCCCCATCTCCCCTAAGTTCACACCCTCTGGGCAAACTGAGCTGATGTCCCAGAATTTGCACTTTAGGACGTTGTGTCACTCTGTCCACCCAAAAGTGCTGGGGGCTCTTAAATGTTCCACATTGTGGATGGACTGTGCCCTTAAACGTGAATTCCCTGGCGAGAAGGGTCGATGTTTAGAGCTGCTCAATGTCACATTGAGAAGGCAGGAAGCCAGGGTGCTGACAAGCAAAGAAACCAGACAAAGACAGAGCAACCTCAGATTGCTGTAAACTAGTAGGGCAGCTGTCTGCTGTATAATAGAAATAATGTTAAAGGGACATTAAACCCAACAGCAATAAAAAGGCAGCAAGCAGCTCATCTGATGTCTGTCCCATGTGCCTCTACCTACATTCCTTGCAGCACCAGGTAGAAGCCAGAGCAGGTCACCAAAGTGTGAGTCTCCTTTCAATTTCATTTCTGTAGGACCACAAAAAAATAAAATTCTGTGATTACTCACCTGTAGAATTGGTATTATGAGTATACAGTACGTCCTGCTCCAAATCTAATACTTACAGTTGGGATATACTCCGCCAGATGGCGCTCGACTGCAGAGACATCGAAAAATACCATTTTGTGAGTACTCACCTGTAAAATGGGTATTACGAGTATGTCACACACCCCGCTTCCAACATTCATGACACTTGGGATACCGGCCTGTAGAGGGCGATCTTGCAGAGATGACATGAGAAAAAGGAGCCCCTCCTGGTCCATAAATACCCGGGACCTCCCACTATTCCTCAGTCTTTTAAAAAAGCAGTGAAGAACCAGGAAGAGCAAATTATATAGTGAAAAATAATAAGAACCACCATATAAAGGATCCCAGAACAAAAAAGGGCGGGGGAAGCGGGATGTGTGACATACTTGTAATACCCATTTTATAGGCGAGTACTCACAAAATGGTATTATTCCTAGTATGTCACACACCCCGCTTCCAACATTCATGACACTTGGGACATCCAATAGCAGTGTCTATAATGGGCGGGGATCCCACAAGGAAAATAAGGCATAACCTAAATTACTGCAGCTTGCAGAACCTTGCGACCAAAAGCAGCAACCGCTGAGGCCCGTACATCAACCTTGTAAAACTTAGAAAAAGTTTGAACCGAAAACCAAGTAGCAGCCTTGCAAACTTGTTCAACAGAAGCCTGGTGCTGAAAAGCCCAGGACGCACCAACAGCACGAGTAGAATGAGTAGTAACACGAAAAGGGGGAACCTTTCCCTTAGCAGAATAGGCCCCAACAATGGCCTGAAGAATCCATTTACCAATGGAAGATTTGGGGGGGGGGCAAACCCTTTCTAGGCCCAGAAGGCACAACACAACGAACAACATCCAAAGAATGTAAAACCCATTCCTTGTTATTACTAGGATTAGGGCACAATGAAGGAAGAACTATATCCTGATTTAAGTGGAAGGCAGACATCACTTTAGGAAGAAAATCTGGTTTAAAACGGAAAAACCACCTTATCCTGATGCCTTTCATAGTAAGGAGCCTGTATTGACAGGGCCGCCAATTCAGAAACCCGACGGACAGAGGTAATAGCAACCAAAAAGGCAACTTTCTGAGTGAGGATATGAAGAGGAACCTCCTGTAAAGGTTCAAAAGGAGCCGCCTGTATAGCAGGGAGCACCAGACTAAGATCCCAAACTGGAAGTAGGAGCTTTCTAGGAGGCCGCACATGCGTGACCCCCTGGAAAAAAATCTTAACCAAAGGGTGAGGAGCAAATGACCTTTGAAAGAAAATAGCCAAAGCAGAAACCTGCCCTTTCAAAGTACTAATCTGGAAGCCCAAATCCAGACCCCGTTGCAGAAACTCCAAAATCCTAGGGATAGAAAATACCCTGCAAGGCAGGCACCTAGACTCACACCAGTCAATATAGGACCTCCAAGTCCTGTAATAAACCACAGAGAAAGACTTCTTTCTAGCTCTAACAAGAGTCAGAATGACAGCATCAGAAAGGCCTTCCTCCTTTAAGATGGAGATTTCAGCAGCCACGCCGTCAAAGCCAGCGTTGGTAAATTGGGGTAACAAAGTTGACCCAGAGTTTAAGAGATCTGGAAGCAGAGGCAGAGGCAACAGATCCTCTGCCAGCTTTGTGACCTCTGCGAACCACAGGCGTCTTGGCCACTTTGGAGCCACCAGAATTGCTGGTGTCCCTTCCAGAACCAACTTGCGCACCACCTTGCTTATCATGGAGAATGGGGGAAAAGGATACAGGAACCCCAGATCCTTTCCAGGCAAGAGACATGGCATCCACTGCCACTGCCAGAGGATCCTGGGATAGAGACACAAAGGCTGGAAGCTTGTGGTTGTGGCGAGACGCAAACAGGTCCAACCGCGGTGTCCCTCCACTTGTGACAAAGGAACTGAAAGACCTTGGGATTGAGAGACCATTCTCCCTGGCGAGCGCATGCTCTGCTCAGGGAGTCTGCCTCCACCTTCTCTATCCCCGGAATGTAAACTGCCGCTATGCAGGGAACATTGATCTCTGCCCACTGAAGGATCAGACGCTTCCCGGAGGGCACCCCAACTGCGAGTCCCTCCCTGGTGATTGATGTATGCAACTGCTGTTCGGTTGTCTGACCGAATCTGAACCGGCAAACCCCGCAAGAGATGAGTCAGTTGGAGCAACACAAGACGAATGGCCCGAAGTTCCAATAAATTGATTGGGGAATGAGCCTCCAGAGGCCCAAACAACCCCTGAAACTGGTGTCTCCTCCAGATGCCCCCTCCAGCCCGTAAGGCTGGCATCTGTGGTGACCAACTCCCAACAAGGGGTCAGAAATGATTTGCCGTCCCTGAGATTGCTCGAAATCAGCCACCACTGGAGGGACTGCAGGACGAGGGGAGACAACAGACAAGTCCGATTCAAAGACAACGGGCGCTTGTCCCACTTCGCCAGGAGAAAGAGCTGAAGCGTCCTCATGTGGAACTGAGCAAAAGGAACCGCTTCGAGCGTGGCCACTACTCATCCCCAAGCGGATAGGCTGATGAGGATTGGATAGGAACAGATGAATTAAATCCTGAGTCAGAACAATCTTGGACTGAGGAAGAAATACCCTGGCCTAAAGGGTATCCAGAATCAAGCCCAGAAAGGGAATCTCCCTTACGGGACAAAGAGAGGATTTGGCATGGTTTATCACCCAACCAAACCTCTCTAGTGTAGTCACCACTGTTCTGGTGTCCAGTTCTGTCTGATTGAAAGATGACGCTGTGATGAGCAAGTCGTCCAGCAATGGCACGATGCGAATGCCCTGGACCCTGAGAATAGCCATTACTCCTGCCAGGACCCTGGTAAACACTCTTGGGGATGGAGTGAGACCGAATGGAAGAGCCGCAAACTGAAAATGGTGGTGTTCTACTGTGAATCTGAGAAGCCTTTGGTGAGCGGCAAAAATAGGAATGTGCAGATAAGCATCCTTGATGTCTATGGACGTCATAAAGTCCCCCTGGCGGAGAGCGTCGATCGTTGAACGCAACGACTCCATGCGGAACCTTCGGAAACGTATAAACTGATTGAGTCGTCTCAGATCTAGAATAGGCTGAACAGAGCCGTCCTTTTTTGGGAACCGTAAATAGGTTGGAGTAAAACCACAGACCTCTTTCCGCTGGAGGAACCTGGCGGATAACATCCATGTTTAAAAAGTTCGCCACAGCTGCCCGGAGCCCCTGTGCGATCACCAAATCTGCGGGCATCCGAGACCTGAAAAATCTGGGAGGAGGCCGAACCTCGAATTCCAGCTTGTAACCGGAGGACACAACTTCCAGAATCCATCTGTCTGATACCTCTTGACCCAAGCCTGGAAAAAAGAATCGCAGCCATCCCCCCACCTGTACGGGTGAGGGCGCCTCCTCATTGCTGGGCAGGCTTGGAAGTGGACTTGGGCTTAGATCCCCAACTCTGACCTGGACGGCCACGTCCTCTTCCTCTGTTCCATGCAGTCCCCCTTGGGGCTGAAAAGGGCCGATCCTCTGCCCGTTCTGGAACCACGAAAGGAAGGGTCAAAAGGAAGCCAATCCCTGCAAGGAACGACGTTGCTTCTTACGCTGAGGCAATTTGCCCCCTTTAATGACAGAATCCAACTTCTCACCAAAGAGGCGTATTCCCCCAAAGGGAAGCGCTGTAAGCGACTTCTTTGCCACCGTGTCAGCCGCCCACTGGCGTAGCCAAATAGACCACCGAATCGCAACAAGCAAGGCAGAAGTTCTGCTACACAAGACCATGGAGTCATCTAAAGCAGAAAGTACCAAAGACACAAATAAATCACATCGCTTGTGAGCGGAAAACTCATCAGAGGCTGGTTCAAGCCCTGAGGTATTCAATAGGTCTCTAATAACAGACCTAAGAACGACTGCCACAAGTGCCGAGGCACCCACAGGCCGCAAGGCCGAGCCAACGCTAGCAAACGCATGGCAAGCCATTTGTTCAATACGTTTGTCCTCCCCATCCTTTAAACATAGAAACATAGAAGGTTGACGGCAGAAGGAGACCATACGGTCCATCTAGTCTGCCCTTATGTGTATACTGTATGTACTCTTTATCTTAGGATAGATGTGTGCTTATCCCAGGCATGTTTAAATTCAGTGACTGTTGATTTTTCAACTACCTCTGCTGGAAGTTTGTTCCGAGCATCTACTGCTCTTTCTTTAAGGGAAGTAGATTCCGGAGAATGCAAAACAGAGGAATTAGACAAACTGAGCACAGGTGAATCCACCACAGGGGGGCAGGGGGGATGACCAACGCTTACAGTGCCTGCAGGAAAGGGATGTATATATATATATATATTTTTTTTTATATCCCAGCCCAAAGGAATGGCAGGAAGCCGCGCAGGCTTTTCCCATTCCTTAAGAATATATCTTCAAAATGTTTCTGATTAGGAAATTCAAAACGAGGCTCCAAAGAACTCCCCTTTCTGAGGAGGGACTGCTTCTGGAAAATGGATAGCCAAGACCTCATATAATTGAGCAAGAGCTTTAGGGGTGTCAAAATTCTCCCCTTCACCTTGTTCAGCGTCAATACCCACAATTGCTGAACATCTGAAGCATCCGGTTCTTCAAAGAATTCTCCTTCTTCAAACGGAGAACAATCAAAAATGCTCGCTACAATCAAGCTCATTTGCCTCAACGGCCAGAGCTAAATGTTTTTTAGCTGAGGCCCTCTTGGCCACAGAGCTAGACATTTATTTTTTCAATGTGAGCCAATCAGGCACATACATCAGAAAGCGACTCTCTACCCATGACAATATCACTGGGGGTATGAACAAGACAAGGCGGTGTGGGGTAAGAGGCAGGAGCCACCTACCCTGAGGCTTGGGCCCCTTACTGCTGCATTATAACCAATTGAACACAAGATACACAAAAAAAAATGCGTTATCCCCAACAAGGGATGCCACACATCGCAAACACTGCCGAGTCTGTCCCACAGGTACTGAAAAGCCAGTATCCTGAGATGCCTCCATATGGTGTTTTTTAAAATACTTAATTTTTTTATAGTCGCCAAGTATATGGGATTTTTACAGACGAAGCTACCCGGGATGCCCCGTAATAGTCCCTAGGTGGGAGGATTTTAAACAAGGACCAGGAGAAACGAAAGTTTCCCCCTGGAAGATAGAGAAAACACAATGAGCCTTATGCATATGCAAGAAAGAAATGACAGTAAATAAAAAAGATTTCCCTTTAGTATAACTAAAAGGTACTCACAGTGACCACAACGGCCCAGCGACCAATCGATATAAGAAAAGCCCAGCAGCGGCACCAACGCAGCAGCCAGGACCAGTGGAGGCCAGCACCAGAACAGGAACCAGCAAACCACATGTCAAACAGGAAGAGGAAGCAGAAATGCGACGCAGACTCGAAGCCCCGCCCACCACCTAGCACTGCTCAGAGAGCAGAGGGCGGGTAAGCAAAAGACAATAGCATGACATCATAGAACGGGGCCAAACGAAAAAAAGAGAGGGAAATTTTAAAAAACCCAAAACAGGTATGTCACTTTCTTATCCTTTCCTTTTTTTTTTTTTAAAAAAAAAAAAAAACAAAAACAAATGCATAGGCCAAAAGATACTCCCTAAATAAAGATTCCCCCTTTCACCCCAGCAGGGTCCAGGAGGGCCAAAAGGGGGGAAAACAATAAGCACCCAATAGGCACAAGGAGATTTAAAGGGACGGGGCATCCCATGCCGGGGGACACCAACCCGGATTCCGCCTACCCCTTATTTGAGGTCTCACGGAGGGAGCAAGCTCCCATATACACCCAATGGTGTATCTACCTTTGCCCGAGACCATCAGCCAAGGCTGGGAGGCATAACATACATATCACAATACAAAAATGTGGCTTCAGGCAGAAATAGAAAAAGGCCAGGCATAACCAGGCTACCTGCAGGAAGGAGAGTCATCTTCTGAATGCTTCGCCGACTGCAGAGACGAAAAGACTGAGGAATAGTGGGAGGTCCCGGGTATTTATGGACCAGGAGGGGCTCCTTTTTCTCATGTCATCTCTGCAAGATCGCCAGTATCCCAAGTGTCATGAATGTTGGAAGTGGGGTGTGTGACATACTAGGAATATAGGCTCCTCCCGGCCCCTCAAATACCCTCCCACAAATCCCCAGCATTGAAAAGCAGTTAATGAGAAGCCGGGAGTATTAAACAATCCAAACTATCAACTATAACAAGGATAACACTCACCATAAGGGGGATCCAAGATAATGCAACCAAGGGTGGGTTGAAGCAGGATGTACTGTATACTCATAATACCAATTCTACAGGTGAGTAATCACAGAATTGTATTATTCTTAGTATACAGTACGTCCTGCTCCAAATCTAATACTTACAGTTGGGACATCCAATAGCAGTGTCCATAAGTAGGGTGGGATCCCCAAGAAAAATCAGCAGCAGACAGTTTAAACCACTGCCGCCTGCAGAACTTTTCGGCCAAAAGCAGCATCAGCTGAGGCCCTAACATCAACCTTGTAAAACTTTGAAAAGGTATGAACAGAAGACCAAGTAGCGGCCTTGCAAACTTGTTCAACAGAAGCCTGGTGCTGAAAAGCCCAAGAGGCACCAATAGCACGAGTGGAATGAGCAGTAAGGCGGAAGGGAGGATTCTTTCCCTTAGCAGAGTAGGCCTGAATCACAGCCTGACGAATCCACTTGCTGATAGTATACTTGGCAGGAGCCAAACTCTTCCTAGGACCAGAAGGAACCACAAAAAGAGCATCAGTTTTCCTGAAAGGTGCAGTAGCCACCAGATAGTACTTCAGACACCTAACCACATCCAAAGAGTGCAAAACCCTCTCCTTAGCATTGCTAGGATTAGGGCACAAAGAAGGAAGAACAATATCCTGATTCAAATGAAAAGCAGACACTACCTTAGGCAGAAAGTCAGGTTTAAAACGAAACACCACCTTGTCCTGGTGTCTCTCATAGTACTCAGACACACGCCTGACAGAAGTAATAGCCACCAGAAACACAACCTTGAGCGTAAGAATGGTCAAGGCAGCATCCTGCACAGGTTCAAAGGGAGCACCCTGCAAGGCTAACAGAACCAAGTTCAGATCCCAAACAGGCACCATAGGCATACGTGGGGGACGCACATGAGTGACCTCCTGGAAAAAAGTCCTGATCAGAGGGTGCTGAGCAAAGGACTTCTGGAAGAAAATAGCCAGGGCAGAAACCTGACCCTTCAGAGTACTGAGTTGGAGCCCCATCTCCAACCCATGCTGCAGGAACTCCAGAATCCTGGGAATAGAGAACACACGACAGGGAAGAGACTTAGACTCACACCAGTCAATGTAGGCACGCCAAACCCTGTAATAAATGGAAGAGGAAGACTTCTTCCTAGCTTTAATCAAAGTATCCACAACCGAGGAAGACAGCCCGTTCTCCATCAAGATGGAGGCTTCAGCAGCCAAGCCGTCAAAGCCAGAGTATGTAAATTGGGATGGCGTAGTGAGCCCTGAGTGAGCAGATCTGGCACCAAGGGCAGAGCGTACTGATCTACCGCCAGCTGTACCACGTCTGCGAACCACACTCTTCTTGGCCACCTGGGGGCCACCAGAATTGCCGGCACCCTTTCCAGAGCAATCTTGCGCAGAACCCTGCCCAGCAGGGGGATTGGAGGGAAGACATACAGGAACTGAAAGTGACATGACATTGCTAGCGCATCCGAGGTCAAGGCCAGAGGATCCTGGGACAGAGAGACAAAGGCTGGGAGCTTGTGATTGTGGCGGGACGCAAACAGATCCACATCTGGTTGGCCCCAACAGAGACACAGAGATTGAAACACCCTGCTGCATAGGGACCATTCTCCCTGGTGAGAGGTCCCCCTGCTCAGAGAGTCCGCCAGGTGATTTTCCACCCCCGGGATGTACACAGCTGATATGCAGGGGACATTGGACATTGGCCTCCGCCAAAGTCAGGATCAGAGACACTTCCTGGAGGGCCCCCTTGCTCTGGGTCCCTCCCTGATGATTGATGTAGGCGACTGCCGTCTGGTTGTCCGAGCGCACCTGAACAGGCAGGCCCCGAAGGCGAGTAGTCAAGTGAGCCAGAACTAGCCTGATCGCCCGCAGTTCCAAGACATTGATAGGTGTGTGGGCCTCCTGAGGGCCCCACCTCCCCTGGAACCGCAGGGACTTCCAGAAACCCCCCCAACCTGACAGACTGGTATCTGTGGTGACCGTCTCCCAGGAAGGGGCAAGAAAGGATCTGCCCCCCAACATGTTCCTTGAGTCCATCCACCACGAGAGGGACCTCCTGACCAGGGGGGAGAGCACACAGACCCTGTCCAGGGACGCTGGGTCCTTGTCCCATACTGACAATAGGTGAAGTTGCAGGGGCCTCAAGTGGAACTGAGCATAAGGGACCGCTTCGAAGCATGCCACCATCAAACCCACCAGCTGCATCCCCTGCCTGATGGAGGGATGGGGACAAGCTAGGAGGGACTGAGCCTGTGCAATCAGACTGTCCACCTTCTGTTGAGGAAGGAATATCCTTGCCTGAACTGTATCCAGATTCATTCCTAGGAATGGAATTACCAAGGAAGGGGACAGTGAGGACTTGGGGTGGTTGATCACCCATCCAAATGACTCCAGAGTTGACACCACCAGCTGAGTATCCAACTCTGCCTGATGTAGAGACTGGGAAGTGATGAGAATGTCATCCAGATAGGGAAGCACGCGGACGCCCTGATATCTGAGCAGAGACATCACGCCAGCCAGCACCTTGGTGAACACCCTGGGAGCTGAAGTGAGGCCGAAGGGCAAGGCCACAAACTGGTAGTGTTGATCCATCAGAGCGAACCTGAGGAACCTTTGATGACCTGGGAACACAGGAATATGAAGATAAGCATCTTTGATGTCCACAGAAGTCATGAAATCCCCTTGGCGCAGGGAACTGATGGCAGAGCGCAGAGTTTCCATGTGAAAGCGCCTGCCCCTAACAAACTTGTTGAGGATCTTCAAGTCCAGGATGGGCATGACTGAACCATCTTTTTTGGGTACTGTGAATAGGTTAGAATAAAAGCCCTTGCCTTTTTTTTTTTTTTTTTTTTTAAGGGGACCTGGCAGATGACCCCCAGCTCCAGGAGGCCTTGCACTGCTTGCACTAGCTCCTGAGCTGATACAGGGTCCTGAGGAATCCGGGATCTGATGAATCTTGGAGGGGGATTGGCAGAAAACTCTAACTTGTAACCGGAGGACACTACCTCCTGAATCCACCGGTCTGAGACATGAAGCCTCCAGACGTGAGCGAAGTGCTACAGCCGTCCCCCCAACCGGATGGGTGAGGGCGCCCCATCATGCCTGAGGGGGCTTAGGATAGGATTTTGCTTTGGGACCCCAGGAGGAGCCAGGAGGTCCCCGTCCTCTGCCTCTACCCCAGAAATCTCCCCGGGCCCCAGGAAAGGAAACCCCCCTTCCCTGTCTGGCACCACGGTAAGGGGAGGAGAAGAAACCCTGACCCCGAAAGGGCCGAGATTGCCGCCTGCGCTGGGGTAACCTGCCTCCCTTAGCAAAAAGGTCCAGGCGGTCCCCAAACACCGCACAGTCCTTTAAAGAGAAACCCAGTGAGGGCCTTCTTGGCAGCGATCACCCATCCAAATGACTCCAGAATGGACACCACCAGCTGAGTATCCAACTCTGCCTGATGTAGAGACTGGGAAGTGATGAGGATGTCCAGGTAGGGCAGCATGCGAACGACCCTTGGCCTCAACAGAGACATCACCCCCGCCAGCACCTTGGTGAGCACTCTGGGAGCTGAAGAGAGGCCAGATGGCAAGGCCACAAATTGGCAGTGTTGATCTTCCAACGCGAATCTGAGGGACCTTGGTGTCCTGAAAACACAGGGATGTGAAGGTAAGCATCTTTGATATTCACAGACGTCATGAAACCCCCGGGGTGCAAGGAGCTGATGGCCGAGTTTCCATGCGAAAAACGCCTGTTCTTGACAATTTGCTGAAGATCTGTAAATCCAGAATGGGCCTGCCGGCCCATCTTTTCTGGGAACTGTGAAAAGGTTGGTGTAGAGTCCCTTGCCTCTGTCTTTTAAGGGAAATCTGCAAATGACCCCCAGACCCAGCAGGCCTTGTGCGGCCTGCGCCAACACCTGAGCAGAGGCAGGGACCAGGAGTACCCGGGACCTGATAATCTTGGGGGAGGCCACACAGTAAGCTCTATCTTGTAGCCGGAGGACACTACCTCCTGAATCCACCGGTCTGAGGCGTTATGCCTCCAGACTTGAGCAAAGTGCCGCAGCCGTCCCCTCACCCTGACGGGCGAGGGCGCCCCATCATGCTTGAGGGGACTTGGGAGAGGATTTGGGCTTAGCCCCCCTGGAGGAGCCAGGACGTTGTCTTCTGCTCCTGTGACAGAAATCTGCGCGAGCCCCCATGAAGGACACCCCTGTTTCTTGTTTAACACCATGGTAGGGGGGTGAAGGGGGGCCCTGGCCCCGAAGGGCCCGAGACAGCCGTCTGCGCTGGGGTAACTTACCTCTCTTAGCAAACAGGTCTAGACGGGCCCCAAACAGGCGTAGCCCCTTAAAAGGAAGCCCAGTGAGGACCTTCTTCGCAGCATTGTCAGCACCCCACTGTCGCAGCCAAACCAAGCGGCGTATAGCCACCACGAGGGCAGAAGTTCTTGCACACATTCTGATGGTGTCATCCAATGCTAATAGGACAAAATTTACAAAAACATCACAACTGGAGAGTGCATTAAACACCTCACAAGGGAGATCATCAGGGGCACTATCAAGCATATTTCGGATAAGGGTTCTAATGGCCACAGCAGTAATAGCAGAGGCACAGACCGGGCGCAGCACCGTCTCCGCACATGCAAAGGCGTGGGAGGCCAGCAGGTCAATGCGCCGGTCCTCAGCATCCCGCAGGGTAGTAGAATCAGGGGAATGCATGACAGGGGTGTTAGATAGCCCTAGGATCGGGACATCCACCTCGGGGGGGGAATGACCAACATTTAACCAGCTCAGGGGGAAAAGGATACTTCCTATCCCAATCCCTTGGAACCCCGGGAAGTTTACTGGGGCACTCCCATTCCTTGAGCACAAGGGTATGGAAATGTGCCTGCTCTAGAAATTCCAAACGTGATGTTGCTGTATGAAAACGCTCCCCTTTTTGCCTGGGAGCCTCACCAGGGAGAGAGATAGACAGAACCTCAAAGATCTGGATCAATATTCTGTCAGTGTCATCCGGGGCCCAGGGGTCAGAGCCAGAATCGTCATGACCCCTTGGTCTCTCATTAGATGAGCCTGAGTCAGAAAAGAGCTCTCCTTCATCAGAAGGGGTATAGCCACACAGATTCATAAACTCCTGAGATCCCATAGGGAAAACAATAACATTAGGCGTCAAGTGCCGCTTCTTACCAGGGCCCTTACGCGCTAAACACCTCGCAATAATCTGTTCAGCAGTAGGCAGTCTAGAAGACACATCAGGCTGAGAATCCCCACAAGTATGCAACTCAACAGGAGAGAGATTTAAGCTGGGGGGAGTAATGAAACGAGGTGCAGCCACTGGCAGGCCAGATTGCAATGTAAGCACTTGCTCAGCACAGGGTACGCAGACCCATGCCTTGTCAGCGTCAGCATGAGGCTGTCCACACGCTACACACAGCCGGTCTTGTCCCAAGGGGACCCTGGTCACATTATCCTGAGATGCCTCCATATGGTGATTATTAGGCACAATATGCCAGTAGGGATTGACGCTATAAAGCAACCCTGGATGCCCCAATGACCCGCTAGGGAAGTGGGAGTAATTTTACAAGGCCCAACTATCAATTACACCGGGCCGGGAGAAGCCAATGGATTCACCCGTCTGAAAGACACAATGAGAAGAAAGGGTGTCAGAACCAAACACACTACAATGAGCATAAAGCCGCCCGCGAGGGCACTTACGGACCGCGGTAAGTAAGAACGTCACACGCGCGCGCGGCCTGACAACATGGCGCCGAGTACCTCGAAGGGCGGGCCAGAGCGAGCCGTGACGCAGGGCGCGCCAGGCCAGGCCCCGCCCCCCCGAAGAGCGTGAAGTCCACCGACAAGCAGCCAATGAGGACACAGAAGCGTCTGAGGTAACGCCTGACAAATCCATTTACTGATGGTAGACTTGGCGGGAGCCAAACCCTTCCTAGGCCCATGAGGCACAACGAAGAGAGCATCCGTCTTCCTAAAGGCCTGTGTGGTAACCAAGTAAGACTTGACACACCTGACCACATCCAAGGAATGCAAAACCCTTTCCTTAGGGTTACTAGGATTAGGGCACAAGGAAGGAAGTACAATATCTTGATTCAAATGAAATGCAGACACAACCTTAGGCAGGAAGTCTGGCTTGAAGCGAAACACCACCTTGTCCCGGTGTCTCTCAAAGTAGGGAGGCTGAATAGACAAAGCAGCCAACTCAGACAAAAGTCTGACCGAAGTAATGGCTACCAGGAAGACAACCTTGATCGTGAGCACAGCTAGGGCGGCCTCATGGATAGGCTCAAAAGGAGCCCCCTGTAGGGCCGACAACACCAAGCTCAGGTCCCAAACAGGAACCATAGGTTTCCGAGGGGGGCGCACATGAGTGACCCCCTGAAAGAAGGTCTTGATAAGCGAGTGATGGGCAAAGGTCTTCTGAAAGAAGATGGACAGGGCCAAAACCTGGCCCTTCAAGGTACTGAGCTTGAGACCTAAGTCTAGGCCATGTTGTAATTACTCCAGCACCCTGGATACTAAGAATTCCCGGCAGGGAAGAGACCTGGATTCACACAGTCAATGTAAGTCCGCCACACTCTGTAGTAGATGGCGGCAGAAGTCTTCTTCCTGGCTTGGACCATGGTAGCCACCACAGATGCCGACAAACCTTTTTCCCTGAAGATGGCGGTTTCAATAGCCAGGCCGTCAAAGCCAATGGCGGTGTCAATGGCGTAGAGACACTTGGGTCAGAAGATCTGGTGACCTTGGCAGATCGCACTGATCTACCGCCATTTGAGCCACGTCCGTGAACCCAACTCTTCTTGGCCACCTTGGGGCCACCAGAATCGCGGGTGCCCCTTCCAGAGCGATCTTGCGCAGCACTCTGCCCAGAAGGGGAATTGAAGCAGAAACTCCTTCCAAGACATTGACAGGGCATCCGTGGCCAGAGCCAGAGGATCCTGAGACAGGGATACAAAGCTCGGGGTTGTGACATGACGCAAAGAGATCCACGTCCGGCACACCCCAACGGAGACAAAGTGACTGAAATACCCTGTCGCAGAGGGACCATTCCCCCTGACGGGACGACCCCCTGCTCAGAGCATCCCCGTCCCTGGAATGTAGACAGCCGATATGCATTGTACATTGGTCTCTGTAGAATCCATCCTGGATTCTGTCCGGCTGCTCCTGTGCTAACCCTCACCCGCCAATCCCGACCTTTCTGCCTACAGAAAGCGGAAAATAGAAGAAGAAAAAAACAAACAAAAGAAGAATAAAAAGAAGAGAACAGACAGTGCCAACCGTTGAGTGTGGCAGTTGGAACTGGCTGCTCCCATGTTCACCTGCAGAATATAGGATTTGAACACATTGGCCAGCAAGAGGACTTTTGGGCCTTCAGGAATGGAGATTCTATAGCGCAAGAAGAAAAAAGGAAGCCGGCTACCACCGTAGACAAACTACATTGCCCAGCATGCTATAAGAGACCTGACGTCACACTCGGCATAAAGCAGAAGCTACTGCGTATGCAGATACACACTCGGAAGACGGCTACCCAGCCGAAGCGCACGTCGGTGTTATTGGAAGACAAGCGGCGCGGGGAGGACGCCAGAGCGCGCCCCCACAAATGACAACTTAAAACTTTAAAAGGAACTTCTCTTTGATCAAACAAGGACTACTGAAGACATTACAAATACTCTGGACTTTAATTCAACTTCCAAACAGCCACAGTCGACACCATCACCCACTACCCCAGCCTCTCAGCATACTAACATCATCCCCAGCGAGATGCGCAGCAGGACGCCCAACTCCCCTCTCCCCTCCCCTGTTTACTATCCCACATCTATCATTAAAGGATTTTTAACCTCAACTTAAGGATCCTCGTCATTAGAACAAAGAAACCTGGACCTATATAAAGGAAAATCTACAGTGCAACGATTCATTGAGAGAAATCATCAGAGGCCCAGGGTAGGTTAAGTACCCCCAGGCCGCGGCGGTGAGTGTTTGCTTGCTTGCTTTTATTTTAGCTTTTTAAACTTTCATAAACGTATCACTCACCGTTACAATTGATATGTTATCTATGTACTATTAATAAGTAACAACTTGTTTATCATATTGAACATTTGAATAAAACAGCTGGGAATTTGGTTACAACACCTACAACACCCAGCTCATACAATCCCTCAAAGGTAAATAAAGTCCCCAAATTATAACTCATTAATTGGGGCATATTACCTATGATACAAGTGAGCGCGATCCTATACAGGAGATTAACTTCTGGAAACGCTACCCTGCGCCAACAGAGGCTTATCTCCACCCCTATCACATTATACCAGGGGAGCCTGAGGATTGTTTCTTCATGGGACCGCCGGTCTCTCTTCCCTTGCCCAGGTTTTGGAGCCCCTGTTCCCCTCCCCCGTTCTCAACTGTTATTATCCGTTACCTGTTCTTGAGCCCGGAGGTCAAGGGAGTGTTATTGTTATTCATGCTAATGTTCTCTTTTTTTCATTGTATAGTGAGCTTGGTATGGCGTGTGAGTGTGTGTGCTGGTGTGAATGGGTTGGCCTGCTGCTATGAGGTCTTGGAGGGGGCTATGAGATATTGGGATAGGATGTACTCCCCTGGCAAAATTGACTATTACCTCAAGGCTAGATGGAATGTAAGGTGATTTCATGGAATGTGCGAGGTCTTAATGATCGCATAAAGAGGTCTACCGTGTTTCAATTCCTGAAGCGCTATAGCCCTGACATTATAATTTTACAGGAGACCCATTTGCTGGGCCGGAAAGCGATGCCCATTAAAAAACCCTGGATAGCGCAACTATTTAACTCCCACTACTCTAACTATGCCAGGGGAGTATCAATCCTAGTGGCTAAGCATTTCCCCTTTACCCTCCTATCGATTTGCTCTGACCCTAAGGGACGATTTGTCATAATGCATGCTAAAATACATGATATTAATATCTTGGTGGTAGGCTTATATATTCCGCCCCCTTTTGATGTGCGACTTCTCCAAGAGATCATGGATAGAGTTGCCGCCTTCCCGTCTAACCCTCTATTACTTATAGGGGACTTTAACATGATCCTGGATAGATCCCTGGACCGAATGACCCCTGGGGTGGGCCCAACTACGGCATTGGCTGCCTGGGCTGAGGCCCTGGGTTTAACTGAACTGTGGAGATGGAAACATCCAAGCGACAGAGCATTCTCTTGTCATTCCGCCCCCCACAAATCGCTTTCGCGAATTGATTTGGCTTTTGCATACGGGTGTCTCCTGGCTAGAGTGGTGGCTAGTGCATACGGGTGTCTCCTGGCTAGAGTGGTGGCTAGTGAATACTTGTCAAGGGGTATATCGGACCATTCGCCACTAATGGTGTCTTTACGCATGTCTGGGACCCAAATTGGTGTAAGAAGATGGGCTCTTAACCCCTTATGGCTAGAAGTTGAAGAAGTCTGCAGCACACTATTCAGAGATCAAGAGGTGTATTGGCAGTGCAACGGAGAGGAAACCTCAATTAACACTCGGTGGGATGCGTTTAAAGCGGTGGTCAGAGGGAGTGCTATTAGTGCCATAAAGGGGGTTAGGGTGAAGCGAGGGAGGTCAATTTGGGAATTGGAGGAGAAAATGGCTGGGGCTGAAGAGGAGTTTGTGAAATCAGCAACGCCTGTGAATCATAATTTACTTAAATCACTCCAAAGAGAATATAACATTGCATTTACTGAGTCCACGAGGAAGATAGTATTACTAAAACAGCAAACAATTTTTGAAAAGGGGGATAAAATGGGAGAACCTTGGCATACCTATCGAGAGCAGAGTGTCCGCAAACGCAAATAGCCGGTATTACACACCAGACCCAATTTATAACTGATTCGGAAGGGATATCTAAACAGTTCCGTGACTACTACAGTCGGTTGTACTCTTCTAGGGTGCAATATGACTCAGCAGCTCTGGACACCTATCTCGGAAACATAAATCTCCCATCATTGTCAGCTGCAGATAGCGCAATGCTGGATGGTCCAATAACGTCCGAGGAAATTGGGAAAGCAATCGCTCTGATGTCTGGGCGGAAGGCCCCTGGGCCGGACGGTTTGCCCTCAGAATGGTATAAAAAGTACGGTGATGCTGTGGTGCCTAGACTATTGGTGCTTTTCTCTGAAGCTCTGCAATCTGAAACCCTGCCCGAATCTTTTGCACAGGCAATTATTACTTTGATATACAAAGATGGTAAACCTCAAGATTCCTGCAGTTCGTATAGACCAATCTCTCTCCTGAATCAGGATGCCAAGGTTCTCGCTAAGATTTTGGCGCTCCGACTGAACACTGTAATTCTCTCGCTTATAGGGCCCGATCAATCCGGCTTTATGCCAGGCCGGACGACAAGCATTAATCTAAGGAGGTTGCTCAGTAACCTGCAAATTTGTCATGATAATGCTGGGAGTAGGGTGGTTATATCCCTTGACAATGAAAAGGCCTTCGACTCTGTCGAATGGCCTTATTTATGGGCTGTTCTGACCAAATTTGGCCTTCCTCCGACCTATATTAAATATGTACAGTTACTTTATAAGAACCCCAGGGCGAGGGTAAGGGTGAATGGAGTTACAACAGCTGAATTTTCCCTGCATCGAGGCACAAGACAGGGGTGTCCTCTCTCCCCCTTGCTATTCGTGCTTGCCATTGAACCCCTGGCATCGTTAATTAGAGATTCCTCAGAAATTCAGGGTTGGAAATTGGGTCCCACTGTCGAAAAGGTCTCCATGTACGCTGACGACACCCTGGTTTATCTGGCAGATGCTGGCAGCTCACTGGAGGCATTACTAAACGTGATAGCTAAATTTGGGGTGTTCTCTGGATTAAAAGTTAATTGGGAGAAATCTAGCTTGTATATGGAGGACAGGCCAGAAGACACTCAGATCTCTCTAGCCTCATCTCTTCAAGTAGTGGATCGGTTTAGATATCTGGGAGTCATTATACATGGGGTCCCCTCAAAATTCATGGAGCTGAATGTATGCCCGGTGATTGATGCTCTCGGGAGGAAGACTGCTCAATGGGCATCTCTCCCCCTCTCGGTGATCGGTCGGATAAATATTTTCAAAATGGTTTTCCTCCCCAAATTTTTATACATCTATCAGGCCTCACCTACTGTGCTACCAGCTGCTCATTTCCGACTGCTAGATTCCATACTGTTTCAGTTCATCTGGGGCGCCTCTCCCCCCAAAATGAATAGGTCTATCCTCAGAACGCCTCTGAATGCTGGGGGCCTAGCAGTGCCACATATGTTGCTTTATTTTTATGCTGCCCAACTAGTCTACACTACGTGGTGGATGGACCCCTCAGCGACCAATCCAGTGACTGCCCTGGAGGCTTCCTTGTTGGGACCAGTGACCCCTCTGCAGACTCTGGTATATAGGGGAGCTGAGGGCCTCCCACACGCTACTATGTGTATGAGAACCACCCTGCATGTCTGGCATAAAGTGCATAATTTGGGGGGTCTCCCCACTCTCCTTTAGAATGGTCCCCCAATACACCTCTCTGGGACAACCCTAAGTTGCCTGAACTGATGTCCCTTCCAGACACCGTCTTTTGGAAGCGCCGAAGAATTACGTCGCTGAAACAGATACTGTCTGGAGGGGTGTTGATGTCATATGAGCAACTATGTCATGAGTTTACGTTATCTCCAAGGGATTTCTTTAGATACCTACAGCTTCGGCATGCTCTCAGATCTCAGATCCCTTTGGAGGGGCTGCAATTACGGGAGACAGCAGTTGAGACTATAGTGGGATCCAAGGACCTCAGTAAGCCCACCTCAACTCCGCCCTCCTCTTAAGTCTCCCCTCCCCTCTGGATAGAGTACTGGAAAACAGTTATCCCAGACCTTGATCAGGAAGACTGGGAGGAGGCAATAGACAATATGTACTCATCAGTTATAGATTCAAGGGAGAGATTAATCCAGGCTAAATGGCTTCATCGGGCTTATCTGACCCCGGTTAGGCTTAAGAGAATGGGCCTGTTGGAGTCAGACCTGTGTCCCAGATGCAATACCAGTGCGGGCACCTTAAAACATATGATTTGGGAATGCCGGGTGATCTCTACCTTCTGGGATGGGGTATCTAGCTTCATACATACTTCTGTAGGCCTACCAGTTACGAAGTCAGCTGCCTTCTGTTTACTAAGTATTGTGGAGCCTATGTTGGATGGGGGGCTGCAGAGAGTTCTCTTACGTTTGTTAGCTTTTTACGCACGCAAATGTATTTTATTGAACTGGAAACATCCAAATGTGCCAACTCTGTCGGGCTGGAAAAGCCTGATAAACGGGAAACTAGTCTTATATAAGATGACTTACCAGGGAAGGGGTTGTCCTAACAAATTCGAGCAGGTGTGGGAAGCTTGGCTTAATGCCTCTGACTCGTCACGGATTAGATGTAATCTTTTTTCCCTCTCGCGCTTCCTTCTTGGACCTC
This sequence comes from Gastrophryne carolinensis, assembly GCA_027917425.1. NCBI lineage: Eukaryota > Metazoa > Chordata > Amphibia > Anura > Microhylidae > Gastrophryne > Gastrophryne carolinensis. The sequence goes on along the minus strand of CM051244.1, from coordinate 114,057,927 downwards.
AAAACACCCAACCTTTATACTGACAATTGTAGGCGTTAGCAGGCGAGGATGAATGTGTGTGACTGTTGTGTGTGTGTGTGTGCTGTTTTGATTTTGATTGTATTTCTGTTGGTGTTTTTTGCCTTTGTGTATGTTAACTTTTTCTATGTATGTATAAAGCATAAATAAAAATGTATAAAAAAAAAGACAACTTCCTCATTAAGGTGGAAGGGAGAAACGACCTTAGGCATAAAATCAGGTTTAAAACGAAAAACCACCTTATCCCTATGCAGCTCAAAGTAAGGAGGTTTCATACAAAGCACGGCCAGCTCTGATACACGACACACTGAGGTGATCGCTACCAAAAAGACCACTTTGAGGGTCAACATAGACAATGCAGCCTCGCACAATGGCTCGAAGGGAGGGCCCTGAAGAGCAGATAGTACCAAATCGGTAATACTGACCTACGCGGTGGCCGGGTTTAATGAGGAGTGTACAAAAATCAGAGAACGGTTATTAACAAGGGGATACCCCAGAGCATTACTGACACATGCTGAGGATAAAGCCAAATCAAGAAATAGGAAAGACATGTTGAGGGGGAAACACTCAAGGGCCCCGGTACAAAATGAAACTAGACCCATTACGATGGTTACATCATATTCTAGTAAATTTCATAAAATAAAAGAAATAATCATGTCTAGCCTACCCATCCTGCGTAGTGATGAGGAGCTGGATCGAATTTTATCACAGGGGGTAAGAGTTGTATCTAGGAGAGCACCCACTTTATCTTCCTTATTAGCACCATCTGTACTGCGGGATACCCCCGCAACAACTGAAACCTGGTTAAGTATCCAGGGTACCTTTCCATGTGGTGCTAGCAAATGCTCCTGTTGTAAATATATTACCAAGGGGAACGAGTTTGAATCTCTAACTAACGGCCGCAAATTCAAAACCTATGGTTTTCATAATTGCAATTCCAAAGCGGTGGTTTATTTGATTACGTGTACATTTTGTAATCTACAATATGTTGGCTGTACATCTCGCCCCCTCAAACAAAGATTCATGGAAATTAAAAAAGAAATGAAGCACGATGGATTTTTCTCTTAGACACATGCATGCCTAGAGGTCTTAATGACCGCTTTGATTTATTATTATGTACTAATAGATAACCATTGGCTTCTATATTTCCTCTAGCTAATAGTAAAAAAATGTTTTTGACTCCGGTTGTATAGAGTGTATTAGGGCACCACCAATTATTTTTATTGGGATTTTGTTTTTAACCATCATAATAAATTTTATTACATTGCTCCTTTTAGTAGAAAGAGGGTTTATCATTAAACAATCTGAACCTAGAGGGAAGATATAGTAGTTCAATTTTACCATCCCCAATGATGTTTGGTTATATTCTATTATTTTTTATGACTCTAATTTTTGATCTTCATGCTGTTTAATATTGGTATAACCTTTTTGATCTATGCCGTAAATTGGCTTCCAGTCCATAGTTCAGTTTTGTCAACTTTATTAATATAGTTTTGCCCTATATATATAGTCTAAATATTAGACAACTATAATACAAGTTTTCTTTATGAATATTATAAGTATAATTCAAACACTTTATAGTATTAATTCATTAATGTGCAACTATATTATATTACAGTTCACAACAGAAAAACCTGCATTAAGTATATCCAGTGACTGTGCGGGATAGGGTTAAATTTTTGCCATTAGCTATCCTTTCCCTCTTCCTCTCTCACCCTCCATCCAATCATCAGACAGGGGGCGGGGTTTCTTCGTTTCCAGCATCTAAGCAGGAAGTGTCATTATTTCACCACCTGCTCAGCATGCTGATATCTTTCTTAAAAGGAGCAATGGATCCCCATCTGTTTTAAGGTAGGATTAAGGGGTGAGGTAACCCCGAAACGCGTTACCTTTGAATGGGGAGCCCAGGATATTCACTCCACACAGGTCATGCTATATTTTAAAATGTTACATTAAATGTTATGTTTTTTTTTTTTTATAAATTCTTTATTTATTGAAGTTTTCAGAATTTTCCACAAATCCAATCAATGACAGATATGAAGGTTACATGTCAATTGTCTTTGTTACAGTGCAACAATAAAAAGGAAGAAAAAGAATTAAATCTTACTGTTTTCTGTCTGTCAGGCTGTTGTACAGATAGGGACACGTAAACTCAAGCTTTATTTTTGACCAGCCGACTGTACAGATTCTAGGCAATTGACGACAAGGATAACTTAATACTCTAACGGAGGACTTGTACATACAAAACTGGAATGGGGAAGAAGGGCGGGGGAGGTGAGGAAGGGCAAAGACAGGGTCGACGGGGGCAGGAGGACTTCACCCCAGGTTCAAGAGCTCCTTACCCTCAGGTGACTCAGTAAAGGCCATCCAACTACGCCAAGTAGCCATAAATTTCTCATATGTACCATCACGTGAGGACATGACGCACTCGAATCTCAGAATGTCATTAACTCTCTGGCACCAACTGCCAATGGAGGGGGGCTCTTTGCTCTTCCACGACTGTGGGACACCAGCTTTAGCTGCATTAAGCAGATGTCGAATCACAGACTTACGGTACCGTTTCGCGGGCATCTCCGACACGTGGAGGAGGCAAAGGGCGAGGTCGTCTGGGACTGGTATTCCTGATACCTTTTCTGTAATTTGTCTAATCAGGCTCCAGTAGGTTTTTAATTTGTTGCAGGACCAAAAAATGTGTAGTAGGTCTCCCCTTTCCTCATCACATCTCCAACAGTTTGGAGGGACCTCTGGGAACCATTTATTCAGGTCTGTGGGAACCCTGTACCATCTGGTAAGCAACTTGTACCCGCACTCTTGATATCGGGTACAAGTTGAGGTCTTGTGTGGTAACGCCAGTATTGTCTGGCGTTGCTTGGGGGACCACACCACTCCTAGGTCCCTTTCCCACTTTTCTAGAAATGGCGGATCCTCTGCGTCAGGGGGGGCAACCAGCAGTTGGTATATCCTCGAGAGCGTGTGCCTTACTGTCTCAGTGCTCTGGCACAGCTCTTCAAAAATAGTAAGCTCACGCCTGCCCACTCTATGTTCCTGCAAGGAGGCCAAAAAATGTTTAAGTTGCCTACATTGCCAAGTTGACCATTTAGGGATCCCAGCTCCCTGTGCCAGTGCGTTAGGATCAGCCCAGCCACTTTCTAAGAAAAATTGACCCACCCTATACATATTTGATTTGATCCAGGTCTTTGCTGTGCGGCCTTCACATCCTGGGGTAAAACGTGGGTTACCCAGGACCGGGTACAATGGGGAGGGGGAGGGAGAAATCTCTTGGCGCTGAAACATAGCTCTGCATACCCCAAGCGTGGGCCCTATGGTGGGGTGTTGCCTCCCCAGTTTGTCACCTTCGCTCGCCAGCCAGGGTGCCCCCCTGATCGGGATTTCTAAAAAGCTTTGTTCGAGACCCACCCACTGTTTGTTCCGCCCATGGACACACCAGTCAACCACCCTACAGAGGTGTGATGCGGAGTAGTATAGCACAGGGTCTGGGACCCCCACACCCCCTTTCTCCTTCGTCCTGGTCAGGATTCCTCTCCTTAATCTTGGTTTTTTCCCTGCCCAGATAAAGTTAGTGAAGATCGAGCGGATCTTCTGAAAATAAGAGCGTGGAATAGCCACTGGCAGAGCTTGCAATAGATAAAGCAATCGGGGTAGTAAGGTCATTTTGACTGCATTACACCTCCCGAACCATGAGAGTTTACCTTTGTTCCACCTGGTTGTTTCCTCCTCGAAATTTTTTAATAGCGGGGGGAAATTAAGCACATATATCTTTGAGAGGTCACTACTGATGTTCGTCCCCAGGTATTTTACACTCTCTTTGGCCCAGCGGAAAGGGAAGGCGTTTTTAATCGTCTCAAATCTATGCATGGGAATGTTAACATTTAGTGCCTCCGATTTCTGAAAGTTAACCTTATATCCTGAAAGGACCCCATATTCCCTGAGCTCCTTCATAAGGTTGGGCAGCGAGACCTCGGGGCAAGTCAAGAAAAAGATTAAGTCATCGGCGTATGCCGCAACTTTGTAATGTCCCGAAGAGTTTCCCACTCCCTTAACGTCCGGGTTACCGCGCACTCTGCACAAGAAGGGCTCCAGTGCCAGGACGAAGATCAGTGGCGACAAGGGGCATCCCTGTCTCGTCCCATTCGAGATCCCAAAAGATCCCGACGAGTAACCGTTTACTCTCATCGACGCCGAGGGGGAGCTGTATAGGCTCTCAATCCATTTCAGCATGTTCGGGCCCAGACCAATATGCCTAAGCACCGCCCTCATGAAATGCCAATTTACTCTATCGAAAGCTTTCTCGGCGTCGGTGGAAAGCAACAGGGTGGGCACGTTCTGCTTCTGTGCCAGGTGTACCAGGTTCAACACCTTGGTGGTATTGTCCCTTGCCTCTCTGAGGGGCATAAAGCCCACCTGGTCAGGGAATATCACTGAGTGCAGATGCGGGGCAATCCGTGACGCCAGAATTTTTGCAAACAATTTGATGTCTGTATTAAGTAACGAAATTGGTCTATAGCTCGCACACAAGGTGGGGTCTTTTCCTTCCTTAGGGATCACCGCTATGTGCGCCCTCAGTGTATCATTGGGGAGAGGGGTCCCCTCTAAAATGGAATTCATCATTAATAAAAGCTTCGGGGCCAGGTGGGGGAGCAATTTTTTGTAATATTGGATGTGCAGCCCATCGGGACCAGGCGCCCTTCCTGAGGCTGCACTGGACACGGCATTCTGCAGCTCCAACATCGAGATCGGTCTTTCCAATTCAGAGATGGCCTCTCTAGGGAGTTTGGGCATACCAGAATTCTCAATATATTGAGCACATTTCTGTCCCAGGACACCTTCCTGTGTGGACGGGAGGTTGTAAAGATCCTTATAAAATTTGCGAAAAGCTTCTGCAATATCTTCCACACGGTGTACCACCTTCCCTCCAGAGTCGGCTATCCTTGGCACAAAAGTTTTAGCTCTTTCTGCTCTCAGAGCCCTTGCTAACATCTTACCACATTTGTCCCCAGACTCGTAGAAAGCCTGACGGCATTTAACTGCCTGAGCTTTCAATTTATCACAGCAGATTGTCTTCAGTTTTTCCCTTAACACAGTAAGGGTCGGCATGAGCGCCGCCGATAGTGACTTTTTGTGCAACGTTTCAAGCCTCCCTATCTCTTTAAGGAGATTCACTGTGCATTCCATCTTCTCCTTTTTAACCCGGGCCCCTTGTCCTATCAGTGAACCTCTGATCACACACTTGTGGGCCTCCCACAGTGCTCCAGGGGAAACCTCTGGCCCAGAGTTTATTTCAAAGTAGTGTTTGAGATCTTTTTGAATTACCTCCAGTACACTCTGGTCCTCCAACAACGAGCCATTCAGTTTCCATGACCAGGTCCTGGGAGCTGGGATGGGGTCTTTAATTGTAATGGAGATGGGTGCATGGTCAGACAGGGTGATGTTGTCTATCGCGGTGTCTTTTACTCTGGACAGTTGGGGGTGTGGGATTAGGAACATGTCTATCCTGGAGTAAGAGCTGTGTGGGTGCGAATAGAAGGTGTAGTCCCTGGTACTCGGGTGCTGTATTCTCCAGGGGTCCACCAATTGAAACAGATTCAAGGTTCTCCTAAGTCGCCTCAGTTTAGTATAAGCAATGTGGGGTCCCCCCTTAGAGGTGTCTAACAGTGGTTCTAAAGCTAAATTAAAGTCCCCTCCAAGAATTAATTCCCCCGCTCGGAAGTCTGCGAGGATCTCCAGCAGGTTCTCTATGAAGGGAATTTGTCCTACATTTGGGGTGTAGATGTTGGCTAGAGTGTACATTTCGGACTGTATCTTCCCCTTTACTATTAGCCATCTACCTTCCTCATCAGCTTTGTAGTCTACAAGTTCCCATATAAGGGATTTTGAAATTACTATGCTGACACCGCGGGACCTAGAATCGGGTGAGTAGCTGTGATATGCCCGGGGGAAGAATCTATCCCCTAACGAGGGTGGGTTGGATGCCTTAAAGTGTGTCTCCTGAAGGAAACCTATCTGGGCTTTAAGGCCTTTCAGGTTCCTTAAAATCAGTGACCTTTTTTCAGGGTTATTCATGCCTTTGGCATTGAGGGAGACAATTTTAGTTCCCGTCATTTTGGCCCACCTCCCCGAGAGTCTATTCACAATAACCGCAAGGACTAAGGAGCACCTCCGCCCGGATAAACTAAGCCCTGTCCTCTGGGGGTCAGGAGAGGGAGAAGGGAGGGAGAGGGAGGGATGTAGGGGAAGGCAAACACTTAACCAAGAAAAGGGGGAACAAACTATGACAAGATTAATCAATCTCTAACAATCCTATACGGAGAAAGAACAAAACCTGTCGGATCCAAAGGATCCCCTGGGTTGGCCCTAACGGGGGGAAGAGTGCCTGTCGGAACGGAGACGCAACTTGGGCCTCCTCCTCCCGCACCAGGCCGAGCGTCTAGGGTATGTTGCCGAGGCAACCAACCTTGCAATTGAAGAGCAGCAAACTCCGCTCATGCACGTAATGTAGTCAGAAATATCCAATATGCCTTTTAAACTTAACAACTAAAGAGACTCCAGCACCCGGCCGGGCCCCCCCCCCCCCCGCAGAGGACACCCCCGGCAGACGGCGGACAAGGCATAGAGCGCCAGTAGTACTCGCAGTGCGCTCCATCAGCCCCGCCATCAATCCTGAAGAAGATGCCAGGGTCGCCCCCGCAGGCGAGGGGGGCAGCGAGGCCGCCCACCGGGCCATGAAGACAAAAATTAAGTTAAAAAAAAAAAAAAAAAAAAAAGGAAAAAGGCAGTAACAACTATAACTCACAGTTACTCTCTTAAACAGATCGGAAGCAGTATATGAAAGAGCAAACAAATTGCGCCTAGTCAGAGCATGAAAAAGCCATAACAAATCTTGAGTCACAATACATGTAAATAAATTTGGGCTTAGACTTCAGCTTCATATGGTCTAGCTTGTCTCCTGTTGCGACGCCTGCTTCCCGGGCCCCCAGGCCCTCTGGGAGCTCGCCGGTCCGCAGGCCGGGCGAGAGGAAGCAATATTCTGGTCGCCAGCCAGTCAGGGACTTCAATTGGCTCGCACCTCAGGAAGGAGAAGAGGCCCGACAGGTCCTTCGGAGATTTGAGCAGGAAGATATCCCGGTTTCTTTTAACAATAAGGTGGAAGGGGTAACCCCACCTATAGGACGCACCGTTGCGTATGATCACCTCTAAAAGTGGTTTTAGTGTTCTGCGCATCAGCAAAGTCCTTCGCGAGAGGTCCTGCAGAATTTGCACACTGGCGCCATCAAAATCCACACTTCCCATACGCCAGGCTCCGCGGGAAATGTCCTCCTTCAGCGTGTAGTGATGGACTCTGCAGATCACATCCCTTGGTCTCCCAGGGTCCGGACCAGGTGGCCCCAGCGCCCTGTGAACTCTGTCTAGTTCTATTGGGGTAGCGGGGTCTCTGTCCAGAGCCTTATTTAGGATTACCGTCGTGATGCGCTTTAGGTCCTCGCCAGCCGAAGATTCCGGGATCCCCCTCAAGCGCAGATTATTTCTGCGGCTCCTATTCTCCATGTCATCCAGATGTAACATTTGGGTTTGGAGCTGAGCTTCTTGCATGCTGCATCGCGTCTCCAACGCCTCAAGGCGACTGACAATCGTCGGGCCCTCTGTTTCCAAGGCAGCGACTCTCCCCGACACCTCTGAGACTTGTTGTTTTACTTCACTCATCTCTCGCCTGTGGGCCTCTTCATATCTCGCTATTAACTTCTCTATGTCGGATCTGGAAGGGATCCCCCTCAGCAAGGAGATTGTTTCCAGGTGGACGTCCTGGGAACATGGGGGTGCAGGGACGCTTTTTCCCTCTATTGTCGGGAGGGCAGCAGGCATCTGCGGTGTCCCCCCCCCAGGCACGGGCCCCCACGGGTTCCATTGCTCCTCTTCCTGTTCCGGGGAGAAGCAGGGCTGGGCTGGCGACATCAGAGTCGGGGTGGCTCCTCCTGCAGACCAAGGAATCCCCGGTGAGGGCAGGAGCGGAGAAGCCGGAGGGCTCAGGGGTGCGGGCCCCCTCCTCTGGATCCGCACTTCCGGCTCCAGGGGCACCGGGGGGCGGGGCTTAGGACACCTCTGGGGAAGGGACAGCAATGAGGGCATCCCCGATGCGTGATCTCCCCCTCCTCTCACGGCTGCGTCTACGCTATCACTCCTGGGGGTGAAGGCAAATCTCCCCAGGTTCTGGCTGGCGAATGATCTTGGTTCCTCATCTCCTAAGGATACAGCAGCCTGAGAAGGCTTAGAGCAGGCCGTTCCATCCGGGGTGCTCCCACAAGGAGCAGTGTGGGCGGGCACAGCCAGGCAGTCTCCCACATCCTGGGGGGGCGAGGGCTCTTCGGCATCTAGGCCATATCTGCGGGGGTGGTTTGCCTGACTGCTCATCTTTCCCCCTCCCCCTTCCATGCTCTCACCTCCGTTCCCTGTCTCTCCAGGCAGCTTGCTCTCTCTCTTCGGCTCTCCTGCGGCTCGCAGCACCTCAGGAGACTTCAGCCAATCCGCAGCCTCTGCGCTCTCTGACGTCACGGGCGCGCACGAGGGGGAACAGACGGCCGCCATCTTGCTGCACCCACTCTGCTGCGCCCGCACCACCGCCGCCTCTCCCGGTGACAGTTCCGCCCGGCCGGGCGCAGGGGCCCCCACCGGTCCCCCCGCCATCTCGCCCCGCTCGCTCTGCAGATCAGCTTGCGGCTTCTCACCAGGTGAGCATCTCACATTGCCGCCGTCCCGGGATGCCGCCATCTTGGTACTCCCCGTCTTCTCACTGAGTCCACCGCGCTCTCCCCTCTTTCTTCGGGGATCTCCCTGTCCCCCGTCACCGGAGTCCATTCCCGCAAGGGGGTAGGGGGCTGGGGGCGCTTCTGTCAGCAGGATCGCTCCTCCGGGGTCCTCCTCCCGCCGCGCCATTTTGTCTTGCCGTCCCTCGGTCCTCATCTTCCGCCAATCCCCACGCTGGCTGTGTGTGGGCTTCAAAACCATCCTTCCTCCACTTCTCTGTTTGTTCTTCTTTCTGGCCATATGGTCAGCGCTGCTTTGCTCTCTGATATTATATAATTTCGGGCACAGGTGCGGGAGCTCGAGTGAAAAGCGTCCTCACGGCTCCATTCCTAGGGCACGCCCCCCCTAAATGTTATGTTTTATCACACTTGGTGAGCTGGACCTGCAGCACATTACTACGCGGTGGCCGGACCAGGACAACTCCCTGGAAAAAAGTCTTGATCAACCTATGGTTGGCAATGGATCTCTGGAAAAAGATGGCTAAGGCCGAGACCTGACCCTTGAGGGTGCTCAGCTGGAGACCCAAGTCTAAGCTGTGTTGTAAAAACTCCAGGATCCTAGCAACAGAAAATATGCGGCAGGGAAGACTCTTGGTCTCGCACCAAGCACTATGGGCGCGCCAAACTCTGTAGTATATCATAGAAGAAGATTTCTTCTGTGCCTGAATCATTGTCCGCACAACCATGGCCGACAACCCCTTCTCCATCAGGATTGAGGTTTCAATAACCAGGCCGTCAAAGCCAGCGTCCGTAAATCGGGGTGCCGCAGCGACCCCTGTGTGAGAAGCCCCGGATCGTCGGGCATGATGTAGTGATCTATTGACATCTGGATTATATCTGCAAACCAACTCCTTCTCGGCCAGCAAGGAGCCACCAGGATGGTTGGTACTCCTTCCTGGGCTATCTTGCGCAGCACTCTGCCCAGGAGTGGAAACGGAGGGAATGCATATAGAAAATTGAACTCCGTCCAAGGAATCGCCAGAGTGTCCATTGCAATGGCCAGAGGATCTCTTGAGAGGGAGACGAACCTTGGAAGCTTGTCATTTTGTCTGGACGCAAAGAGATCCACGTCCAGCTGACCCCAGCAAAGACACAGAGCGTGAAAGGTCTTGCTGCTGAGAGACCATTCCCCCAAGAGCGAGGCACTCCTGCTCAGGGAGTCTGCATCCTGGTTTTCCACCCCGGGGATATAAACCGCCGAGATGCAGGGAACATTCTCCTCTGCCCAAGTCAGAATCTGCGTTACCTCCTTGAGGGATCTCTTGTTCCGAGTCCCACCCTGATGGTTGATGTAGGCGACAGCCGTCTGATTGTCCGAGCGAACCTGGATCGCACGACCCCTTAAATGGGGAGTCAAGCGTAGAAGCACCAACCGGATCGCTCTCAGCTCCAAAAGATTTATGGGTAAGCGATTGTCCTGCGGACCCCACTGACCCTGGATCTTCTGAGTCTGCCAAACGCCTCCCCAGCCTGTCAGACTGGCATGGTAACTATCTCCCCATGGGGAGTCAAAAAGGGCCTGCCCACCAGCAGGTTCCAGGGAGTCCAACCACCACAAGAGGGACTGCCTGGCCAGGGGGGACAGCGAAAAGCCGTGTTCCAGGGACTCAATTGAAGAGATCTCATGTGAAATTGGGCGAAGGGCACTGCCTCGAAGCAGGACACCATTAGGCCCACCAAACTCATCCCCAGACGTACCGACGGCTGCTGACAGAGCAGCAAGGCCTGCACCTGCGTCTGGAGACCCAAAACCTTCTGCTGTGGCAGGAGAACCTTGACCTGAGAGGTGTCTCTCGTCATTCCCAGGAAAGATCTCACTGTTGCGGGAGTGACAAAGGACTTGGGGTAATTGATTACCCAGCCGAAGGCCTCCAGGGTTGACAACACCGTCCGAGTATCGATCTCGGCCTGCTGAAGGGACAGGGCCGCAATCAGCAAGTCATCCAGATAGGGTAACACACAAATGCCCTGGCTCATCAGGATAGCCATGATGCCTGCCAGCACCTTGGTGAACACACAGGGGGCTGAGGAAATCCCGAATGGAAGTGTTACAAACTGGTAGTGCTGATCCTCCAGAGCAAACTTCAGGAACCTCTGATGTCCCTGGAAAATCGGGATGTGCAGGTAAGCGTCCCTGATGTCCACTGTGGTCATGAATTTGCCGGGCCGAAGCGATCTCACCGCCGATGTTTCCATGCAGAAATGTCTTACAAACCTGTTGTGACCCTTCAGGTCCAGTATCGGCCTTAGCGTTCCATCCCTGACCCTGTTCCTGCCGGGGTACAGGGCAAGTCACACCTGTTGCACAGCCGTTCTCAAAGCTTGAGCCTTTAGTGGGTTTCGGGATATCCTTGAATGGAGGAATTTTGTGGGCGGCCTGGCTGCCAGCTCTATCTTGTAACCGGAGGACACTACCTCCTGAATCCACCGATCCGAGACATGACGTCTCCGGATCTGTGCAAACAGCAGAAGCCGTCCCCCCACCCGGATGGGTGAGGGCGCCCCCTCATGCCTGAGAGGGCTTGGCGGGGGGCTCGGACTTAGCTCCCCAGGAGGGGTTGGGTCGGCCGCAGGACCTACCTCTGCCCCAGGTATCTCTGCGGCCACCTGGAAATGAAGAACCCCTTCCTCCTCGAAAGGGACGATAGAAGGAGGGGTTCCGAAAGGACCGAGCAGGCTTCCTTCTCTGAGGGAGTCTACCATCCCTGACCAAAAGGTCCAGGTGCTCCCCAAACAGCCTGCTCCCCACAAAAGGGAGACTTGTGAGAGACTTCTTGGCAGCCGCATCAGACGTCCACTGCCGCAGCCAGAGTGAACGGCGGAGAGCAACAAGCAAAGCCGAAATCCTGGCACCAAGCCGGATCACATCATCCATGGCAGTAACAACAAAACCAATGAAATCTAAGCAGGCCTTGAGGTCCTTAAACTCCTCAGCCCGCCTGCAAGCCTTAGCTCTAGCCACAAGGTGTCTCACCTTCCTTCTGTTGGCTAGTGAAAGAGAGAAAGAAAGCACCAGCAAAGGTGAACGCATGACAGACTAGCTGGTCCATGTGCTTGTCTGCAGGGTCACGTAAGGAAGCATTGTCAGGTGACGGCATAACAGTAGTGTTGGACAGACCTGACACGGGAGGGTCCACCTCGGGAGGGTGAGACCATAACCGAACCAGCTCATCAGGGAAGGGATACCGCCTATCTAGGCCCTTAGGGACCGATGGTGACTTGTTAGGCGTTTCCCATTCCTTAAGGATCATGTTAGAGAAGTGGGGCTGCTCCGGGAAGACCCACCTTAGTCTCTCAAGCCTAAACAAATCACCCTGCTTCCTCTTAGCCGCTCTGGGAGGAACAATGCGTAGTGTATCAAACACTGAGGAAAGCAACTTTTCCATATCATCCGGGAGCCACAAATCCTCGTCCGAGGAAGAGCCCGAAATACTGTCATTGCCAGCAGAATAATCCACCGTGGAACGTGAATCATCTGGCAACTCAGCTTCCTCCGCAGAGCCCAAACCATCAAAAAGATCATCATCATCCGAGTAAATCGTCTCCAGATGCCACTTCTTACTCGAGGCTTTCTTAGGGGCCTTCAACGAGATCTGTTTCTCGAGACTGGCCAGCCTTTTGCACTAAGTCAGTATGAGACCCCTTGCTGGCTCCCCCTTCGCTGGGGGCTGAATGCAGCAGGGGAGGGTCCGGAGAGGCCGATGGTAGTACAGGGCTAGGGTCAGGGATGACCGCCCATTCATGGTCCAAAATAATGCCTCTGGTGCATGTGGTACAAACAGTGCTGAATCCACCCAGAGGATTCCTCCTGCACAAGGGGCAGAGCCTGTCCTGCCCAAATAGGGCCCCCAGCTCACTGTCCCCTGATGCCTCCATTATGGTGATTTAAAATAGTAAAATTCAATAAGGCTACAAGACTCTACTGGCCCAAGCCTATAAAACGATCCCTCTTATTAAAAAGGGAGACCGGGAGGAACCACAACCCTCAACCTTAAGCCCAAAATCTACACAGGAGAAAGAGAGAGAGAGAGAGAGAGAGACCATGATTAGCTTAGGCATAATGCAATAGACAATCAATGCAGCCAAAAAAAGAGGGATTCACGACACCGACAGAGGGATTCCGCAGCGTCCGCAGCCGAAGGCCCCAGCGTGATCCCCCAGCAACAGCAGCAGAGACGCAGCAACAGTTCCGCTGCGTCCAATCCTGGCCCCAAGCAGCAGCGCGCACAGGCCAGCCACCTTCCAGAAGGACCCTCGTCAGGCTCCGCCCCCTCCGCAGCTCGCCATAAGCAATATTACAGCGGCCCCACCCGAGGCCCACTGCACATACAGTGCCATCGCGCGCTCCCCCCCTCCCTCACAGAGACAGCGCGGCGATGTGGCAGGCCAGCAGGTTGCAACGGCTGAGAGGCCCGCATTCCTAGCGGCCGACGAGAGAGCGCAGGGAGGTGAGTGAGAGGCCAGAGCACTGCTCGCTGAGCCAGCGAGGAGCCAAGTTCAGAAGCACAGTGAATCAACACAGTAAAGACACAGCAAGTAACTCCAAAATAAAGCTTGTGGGCAGGGAGGGATACAGACAACAATATAAATAGTGGTTCCCCCTCAGGCTCACCATAAGCCTGTGGCCGGCTACCTTTTAGCATAAGGTCTGCGGCCCAGAGCCTAAGCTCTGCCGAACGCCAACAGACCCCAGCGTTCACGCTACCGTCACGGATCCCGTAGCAGCCAGAGGCTGGGAGGCAGGAGGGATCCATGGAAATAGAGTCCGCAGCGGCCGACGGGCTAGGTGGCCCCGCTCTGCTGCCAATATCTGAAAGAGAGTGCCAACGATCTGATGCAGCCAAGACTGCAAGATGAACTGGGGAATGATAGAGGGACAGCTGCCTTTATAGGGGGCCGGGAGGAGCTATATCTTTGATCTTGCAGTCGAGCGCCCCCTAGGGGCGAACACCCATCTGTAAGGATATTGGGACGACCTGGACTGGATGTAGGGAAAAGTGGTCTAACAACCACTCTGTTCCTTGGGGCTCTTATGGTGAGCAAGCCTGGCAATCGACGGTGGTCCCACAGCTGTATTTGACCACAATAGAGGGCGACCATACTGTACCTCATAAAGCTGTGCCATGACATGCCCTTCTCAGCTCATCTGCAACTCACTGGGAATACATGAGGTATTTTCAAATAATCAGAGATGTTGAGATTCCCTGTAAAGAATTTAAGAGCAGCACCATTGTCAACCACAACAGGGCATTCATCGCTGGAGGTCACATTAAAAGAGAGGAAAGAACAGTATGAAATTTTCCATAACAGTCACACTGGGTGACTATAGGCTTCCTATGATTTATATGGCAACATCTACTTGTGTAATGTTCCCTCAAAAGCCTGTGCAAAAAATACCGTTGTAAGGACTGTACTGGACACCAGTCTGTCTTGAGCTGATAATCCCCAATCTCCACCGCCTCTTCTGCCTATAGACAAGTCCCCGCTTGTAGGAGACGCGGGTTATGCCTCTCCTACTCGGTTACCCCCAGGACTTATAGGGCGCAAAGATTACCAGCTTAAGGTGGAGACTGATGAACGGCAGGGAGTCCCAAGTGAGGATGCCGGATGGCGGAAGTCCGATTACAAGCCGAGGTCGGAGCCGGGAGGTCACGGGGCGAGGTATCCAACGGGAGGAACAGAGAGTAGTCAAACAAGCCGAGGTCAAATCCAGAAGGTCACAGTGCGAGGTATCAGAGGGGTCAGGCGGAATCGTGGTCAGGCAGGCAAAAGGTCGGTTCAATCACTAGAGACAAGCTAGACAACTAAGTACTAGGCGCTATAACAGGCAATGACACACTGCAGTGGAAATCCCTTTATAGTGGGAAAACCGGCAGGATTGGACAGGGAGACAGTGGCTGGGATTGGTGCACTTAGGATCTGACGGCAGATTGGAGCACTGGCCCTGTGGTCTGATTGGTGAGCTCTGGGCTGATTGCTCCAGCTGAGCTTCCCAGGCAAACTGCTCAGAGCTGCACCTTCTAGACTTCGTTCTTTTAAACAGCCTCCGGTGGCCATTCTGAGTATTGCACCACCGGAGGACATGAGCTGATTGTATAGGCCAGCAAGCACAAGCTGAGTGACAATGGGCAAGGGGGGAGGACTTACTCGGCGACACACGCGCCGCTGGGGATGGCACCGGAGGCAGAGGCGGCTGCTGGGCAGGAGAAACCCTGGCCAGTTGCCTAGGGACACCACGGGCACGGACTGAAGGCAAGTCATTCATGACAACCGTTTTGTGATTACTCACCTTTAAAACGGATATTATAAGTGTGACATACACTCCGCTTCAATAAGTCTTGACAGTCGGGTTATTCTCCAGTAGAGGGCGAACTTCTGCAGAGATGAATGTAAAAAAGAAGCCCCTCCCGGTCCATAACTACCTCGGACCTCCCACCAATTCCCCAGTGTAAGATAGCAGTAAAGGGACCAGGAAGAACCACATATAACAATATTAACAAAAAAACCAATGGTTCACCATATAAAGGATCCAGAATACCAAACAGGGTGGGTGAAGCGGAGTGTATGTCACACTTATAATATCCGTTTTAAAGGTGAGTAATCACAAAACGGTATTATTCCAAGTGTGACATACACTCCGCTTTAATAAGTCTTGACAGTCGGGACATCCAAAAGAAGTGTCCGTCAAGGGTGGGAACCATAAACAGTAAAGAATGCACCAACTGAAACCACTGCCGCTTGCAGAACCTTGTGGCCAAAAACAGCATCCGCTGAAGCCCGCACATCAACTTTGTAAAACTTGGAAAAAGTATGAACAGAAGACCAAGTAGCAGCCTTACAAACTTGTTCAACAGAAGCCTGGTGCTGAAAAGCCCAGGAGGCACCCACAGCACGAGTAGAGTGCGCAGTGACCCTAAACGGGGGAGACCTCCCCTTAGCAGAATAGGTCCCAACAATGGCCTGACGAATCCATTTGCTAATCGTAGACTTAGCAGGTGCCAAACCTTTCCTGGGCCCGCAGGGCACCACGAAAAAAGCATCTGCCTTGCGGAAGGAAGAAGTAGTCACCAAATAGTACTTCACACAGCGAACAACATCCAAGTTGTGCAGAACCCTCTCCTTGTCATTATTAGGCTTAGAACACAAGGAAGGGAGAACAATATCCTGATTGAGGTGGAAAGCAGACACCACCTTAGGAAGGAAATCCGGTTTAAAACGAAAAACCACCTTATCCTGGTGTCTCTCAAAGTAAGGGGCCTGAATCGACAGAGCCGCCAACTCAGAGACACGCCGAACCGAGGTAATCGCCACCAAGAAGGCAACCTTCTGAGTGAGAACCGAAAGAGCAATATCATGTAGCGGCTCAAAAGGCGGACCCTGCAGAGCCGAAAGAACCAAATTCAAATCCCAAACAGGAACTACAGCTTTTCGAGGGGGCGCACATGCGCCACCCCTTGGAAAAAGTCTTAACCAGCGGGTGTAAAGCAAAAAACCTGTCCTTTCAAAGTACTAAGCTGGAACCCCAGGTCCAGATTTTGCTGAAGAAACTCCAAAATTCTGGGTACAGAAAAAACCCTGCAAGGCAAGGCCCTAGCCTCACACCATTCAGTATAGGACCTCCAGGTCCTATAGTAAATGCCAGAAGAGGACCGCTTCCTAGCCCTAATCAGGGTCTGAACAACCGCCTCAGACAAACCTTCCTCTTTCAAGATGAAGGTTTCAGCAGCCAAGCCGTCAAAGCCAGCGTAAATTGGGGTAAAACAGACGACCCTGAGATAGCAGGTCGGGCAGCAAGGGAAGCCGGTATTGGTCCACGGCCAGCCTTAAAACGTCGGCGTACCAAAGCCTTCTTGGCCACCTTGGAGCCACCAGAATCGCTGGTGCCTCTTCTAGAACCAGTTTGCGAACTACCTTGCCCAGCATGGAGGCGGGTGGAAACAGGTGCAGAAAGCCCAGGTCCTTCCAAGCCAGTGACAAGGCATCCACTGACAAGGCCAAGGGATCCTGAGAAAGAGACACAAAGGCCGGAAGTTTGTGATTGTGCCTTGAGGCAAAGAGATCCACCTCCGGAGTCCCCCATCTGCGGCAAAGATCCAGAAAAACCTCGGGGTTGAGAGACCACTCTCCGTGGCGAGAGGATCCCCTGCTCAGAGAATCCGCCTCCGAATTCTCCACTCCCGGAATGTAGACTGCCGAAAGGCAAGGAACATTGCTCTCCGCCCAGTGCAGTATCAGAGAGACTTCCCTGAGGGCACTCCTGCTGCGAGTCCCTCCTTGGTGATTTATGTAGGCCACTGCCGTTCGGTTGTCCGAACGCACCTGAACCGGAAGACCCCGTAACTGTGGGGTCAACCGAGCCAGAACCAGACGAATGGCTCTGAGCTCCAATACATTAATGGGGGTGTGAGCCTCCTGGGGACCCCACACCCCGCTGAACTGATGACTCTTCCAATAACCTCCCCAGCCTGACAGGCTGGCATCCGTGGTAACCGTCTCTCAACAAGGAGCCAGAAAAGATCTGCCCTTCACCAGATTGCTCGAGTCCAGCCACCACCGAAATGACTGCCGAACCCTGGGAGACACCTTGAAAGGTTGATCCAATGACAGTGGACTCCTGTCCCAATACGTCAATAGGAGAAGTTGAAGAGATCTCATGTGAAACTGTGCAAATGGCACAGCCTCGAAGGAGGACACCATCAGACCCACCAGTTTCATCCCCTGTCGGATAGAGGAACAAGGACTGTCCAGAAGAAGACGGATCAGGTCCTGAATCCCCTGCACCTTGGCCTGGGGCAGAAACACTCTGGCCAGACTGGTATCCAGAGTCATGCCCAGAAATGAAATCACTCGAGACAGGGAGAGAGAAGACTTGGTGCGGTTGATCACCCACCCGAACCTCTCCAGGGTCGACACCACCTGGTGGGTGTCCAGTTCCGCCTGCTGAAGGGAAGAAGCTGAAATCAACAGATCATCCAGATAAGGCACAATGCGAATGCCCTGCGATCTGAGCAGAGCCATTACGCCCGCCAAAACCTTGGTGAAGACCCTCGGTGCCGAGGTCAGACTGAAGGGAAGAGCTACGAATTGATAATGTTGATCCTCTATCGCAAACCGGAGGAATCTCTGATGCGCCTGAAAGATCGGAACATGCAGATACGCATCCTTGATGTCTATGGATGTCATGAAATCCCCCTGGTGAAGGGAAATGATAGCGGAGCGCAGAGTCTCCATGCGGAACTTTTTGGCTCTGATAAACCTGTTTAGAACCTTGAGATTTAGAATGGGTCTCACCGAACCCTCCTTTTTGGGTACCGTGAAAAGGTTGGAGTAGTAACCCCTGCCTCTCTCCGACTGAGGCACCGGGCAAATAACTCCCATGTCCAGAAGGT
The DNA here is from genome assembly GCA_027917425.1 of Gastrophryne carolinensis. Taxonomy (NCBI): domain Eukaryota; kingdom Metazoa; phylum Chordata; class Amphibia; order Anura; family Microhylidae; genus Gastrophryne; species Gastrophryne carolinensis. The sequence goes on along the minus strand of CM051244.1, from coordinate 114,039,704 downwards.
TTCTTACTGCTAACAGGAGCCCCTGTGCAGCCTGATGGTCCGAGGGCACCCGAGACCTTAAGAACCTTGGAGGCGGGCAGCACTCGAACTCCAGTTTGTACGTGGACGAGACCACTTCCAGGATCCAATTGTCTGTGACCTCCCGGGCCCAGACCTGGAAGAAGAGCCGCAGCCGTCCCCCCAACCGCTCGGGTGAGGGCGCCCCTTCATTGCTGAGCCGGCTTACCGGCGGGCTTAGGCTTGGAACCCCAGGCAGCCGTCGGGCGCGCCCGACCTCTGCCCCTGTTCCAGGACGAGCCCCTGACACCAGAGACGGGCAGACCTCCAACCGCTCTGGCTCCACGAAAGGAAGGGGCGAAGGAACCAGCCCCCCGAAAGGGATGGAGCTGCTTCTTCCGCTGAGGTAACCTACCTCCCTTAGCAACAGCATCCAATTTATCTCCAAACAGCCGCGTACCCATGAAGGGAAGAGCCGTAAGCGACTTCTTGGTCCCAAAATCCGCCTTCCACTGACGCAGCCAGACCGGTCTGCGCATGGCCACCAATAAGGCCGAAGTCCTGCTACACATGACGATAGAATCTTCCATAGCAGACAAAACAAAATCCATGAACAATTCACACCTCTTAAGAGTAGTGAACTCAGCGCTATGCGGATCAAACTGACCATCATTCAGCCAGTCCCTGATCAGGGACCTGGTAGCAAGTGACACTAGAGCAGATGAACAATCCGGCCGCAGGGGCCGATCCCACACTGGCAAACGCATGACAAGCCATCTGATCAAGGCGCTTATCCTCGCTATCCTTAAGGGAGGTAGCGTCAGGGGTGTTAAGCACAGAAGAATTGGTCAAGCCCAAAACAGGCGCATCAACCTCGGGAGGAGAGGACCATCGCTTGACCGCCTCCACCGGGAAAGGATACTTCTTGTCCCATCCCTGGGGAACACCAGGAAGCCGACAGGGCCTCTCCCATTCTTTCTGGATCAGCGCGTCAAAATGATCCTGCGTAGGGAATTCTAGACGGGGCTTGCGGACCCCAAAAAATTCCCCCTTCTTTAGGGGAGGCACCTCTGGGGGATCAATATCCAACACCTTCAACATATGTGACAAAACAGCAGCCGTATCTACGGCATCCCCAGGCGCCTGCCCAACCAAAGCATCACCAGACTGTGCAAAATCAGACTGTCTCCTCAAACACTTCCCCCTCCTCTAAAGGGGAATAATCAGACAAATCCATAGAGTCATCGTCCGCATCCCACACGGGCTGGGCCGACGACAAATGTCTCTTTTTAGCTTGGGCCTTCTTGCCCACCATGCTACCAATAAACTTTTCAATGCTGGCCAATCTGGCACCAACATCCGACTGCGACTCCCCGGATCAAGCGGGGAGGGGAAGGCGATGAAGCGGGAGGAGCCGACCCAGAAGGCTGGGACCCAGACTTCCGCGTTATGGCCTTATGAGCGCATGGAGTACAGATCGGTACATCCTCTCCCGTAAGGGATGCCCCACACCCCACACATGGGCGGGCTTGCCCCAAGGTGAGCCTGAGCCCAGTATCCTGCGGAGCCTCCATATGGTGATTTTTTTAGTGGTCAGTCGCAAGACCGCAGGGAATTACGCTTAAGCAACCCGGGATGCCCCTTAAACGTCCCGGTGGGAGGATTTGGAGAAGATCAATTTTAAACTAGGGACCCCAGGACCAGGAGGAACCCCTTAATATGCACAATATGAAGCAATCTGCAACACACAATAGGCATATCAGTTACTAATAATAGCATCTGAACATATATACAGATATATACAGCAAAAAACTGTCAAAAAACACACACACCAGGGGGCCACCCCACCAGAGAGTGACCCCCAATACAAGGAAAAAACGGCCAACAGGCCCCTACCTGTCCCTTAAGAGCAGACACAGCAACGTAGGAAGTACCAAGATGGCCCCTGGCCTTGAGGTATCCGGACCAAGGAAGAAGAAGGGGGGCGTGCCAGCGCCAAAGGCGCTTTTTCCAGGCCACGCCCCCCTCCCTGCAGCGCGGATCTGGCCAGAGGAAGGCCCTGCAAAAAACGCACCGATGAGTGGGCAGGGCTACCGCGGCCGCGCTGAGCGCCCGGCCACGCCCCCTTTCACACACACACAGCCTGAGTGAATTTCACTCAGGCTGACAGGGAGCCATCTTGCAACCAATTCATCAGGGATTACTGCCAGGCGGACCACACAAGCATATATACCCAGTGGGAAGCACCCAACAGACATACACACACCATAAAAATCCATAAAATTACAATTATAAATAAATGCAAGGAGAGGCCAGTTAAGACGCGCCACCCCCCCCCCCCCCCCCCCCCGAGGGAGTAAGGGACCCGGAGGGAGAAGGGAAAACCCGGCCAGTAACAAGGCCGCATGCTAGCAGGGACGGGGGCATCCCGTACCAGGATCACCACAACCTGGTTGTACCGCCTGCCTCATAATGAGGTCTCACGGTGGAGCGCGGCTCCTACTGCACCCACAGGGTGCTCCTACCCTTGCCAGGGCCCGCAGCCCAAGCTGGGAGGCTCAACAGGGTAAATTTAGAATGAGTCCTGGCAGCAACAGGGACAAAAAAGGGGCCGGGCGTGAGCCCGGCTTACCTGCAAGTAAGAGAAGCTTCATCATCTGTCTTGCTCGCTCCCTGCAGAGAAGACAACTGGGGAATTGGTGGGAGGTCCCAGGTAGTTATGGACCGGGAGGGGCTTCTTTTTTGCTTTCATCTCCGCAGAGCCCTCTACTGGAGAATAACCCGAATGTCAAGACTTATTGAAGCGGAGTGTATGTCACACTTGGAATAAAACACACCCCAACATGCCCAGTGTCACACATTAAGGCCCACCAAAAATGGTCAGTTGTCCTACATGCAAGTTGTCACTTTTTCCCTAGGAATTTAACATAGTAACATAGTATGTAAGGCTGAATAAAGGCTTTAACCCACCCAGTTCAGCCTGTTTATCTCCTTCCAGTGCTTTAGTAACCATAGCTGGAAATGTTATTACATGCCAGGAAGGGATCCAGGCCACTTTTGAATGTTTTCACTGTATCCTTCATTACTACCTCTTTCTATAGTCCCACTGCTCATACAGAGAAGAATCCCCCTTCTATGTTGGTGGAAAAATACCATTTTGTGAGTACTCACCTGTAAAATGGATATTGTCAGTGTGTCACACACCCCGCTTCCCCTTTAATTCTTACGATCGGGTTACTCCACCAGCAGGTGGCGACGTTGCAGAGAGAAGTCTTGAAAACGAACCCCTTCCGGCCTACATATACCTGGGACCTCCCACTTAAAGCCCAGTGAATTCAAACAGCAGTAAGACAAGGTACCAGGAAATCCAACAGTAACCTCAAAATAAAACAAAGGAAAAGCTTCACCATATAGAGGATCCAGGATACCAAAAAGGGCGGGTGAAGCGGGGTGTGTGACACACTGACAATATCCATTTTACAGGTGAGTACTCACAAAATGGTATTATTCTCAGTGTGTCACACACCCCGCTTCCCCTTTAATTCTTACGATCGAGACATTTAAAAGCAGTGTCCACAAGGGATGGGTATCCGAAGGCAAAATGAAGCATAACTTAAATGACTGCAGTCTGCAGAACCTTGCGGCCAAACACAGCATCCGCTGAGGCCCGCACATCAACCTTGTAAAACTTAGAAAAAGTATGAACAGAAGACCAAGTAGCAGCCTTACAAACTTGTTCAACAGAAGCTTGGTGCTGAAAAACCCAAGATGCTCCAACGGCACGAGTAGAATGAGCAGTAATACGAAAAGGGGGAACCTTCCCCTTGGCCGAACAGGCCCCAACAATCGCCTGACGAATCCATTTGCTAATGGAAGACTTGGCCGGAGCCAAACCCTTCCTAGGCCCACAGGGCACAAGAAAAAAGGCATCAGTCTTACGAAAAGGAGAAGTAGTAATCAAATAGTTATTCTGTGTAAGTGGCAAATCACCACACAACTCCGCGGGAAATAAATATTCCTTCTAATTCAAAAGATTCCTTTCAACAACTAAAAAAGTGTCCACCTCTTATGTGACTCAGATTCAGACTCTTGTGCACTTCCTCGGTCACAGGAAGTGTCGGCTGCTGTGTGATAGGCGCTGTGTCCTCGGGCTGCCGGAGACCCCTGACACAGGCGGCCGCCTGCCCTCTTCTGCCTCAGGCCAGATATAATTCCTGGAATGATGGATTCATAGAGAGCCTTGGATAATAAGGAGGATCCAGTTTCAATAATATAACTCCAGTATACCCTATATTTGGTTTGAATAACACAAACAAGTTGTAACACCCTAAAGAGGAGCTTAATCATATTGCAAGTTATTGTTGGCAATCTGGTACGTGTATTTAAGATATGGTGATGGAAGTGTGCACAAGAGTCTGAATCTGAGTCACATAAGAGGTGGACACTTTTTTAGTTGTTGAAAGGAATCTTTTGAATTAGAAGGAATATTTATTTCCCGCGGAGTTGTGTGGTGATTTGCCACTTACACAGAATAACACTTGAAATAATTACAGACTGATCCAACAAAGTCTGAACTACTCCAGCGTGGATTTTTTGGTGTATATAAAATTAGTTAATATATTTGAATTAATTGTTTAAGTATAGTGCGGTGTGTGATGAAAATATATATTATTATTTTTTACCATATGTGAACAAGTAATCAAATAGTACTTAACACAGCGTACTACATCCAAACAATGCAAAATCCTCTCCTTGTCATTCTTAGGCTTAGGACACAAGGAGGGAAGAACAATATCCTGATTCAAATGAAAAGCAGAAACAACCTTAGAAAGAAAATCCGGTTTGAAACGAAAAACCACCTTGTCCTGATGCCTCTCAAAATAGGGCACCTGGATCGACAAGGCCACCAACTCCGAGACACACTGAAGTGATAGCCACTAAGAAGACAATCTTCTGAGTCAAGGTAGACAGAGCAATATCCTGCAAGGGCTCAAAGGGAGGAGCCTGAAGAGCAGAAAGAACCAAGTCCCAAACAGGGAGCAATGGCTTCCTGGGAGGCCGCACATGCGTAACCCCCTGGAAAAAAGTTTTAACTAAAGGATGAAGCGCAAAAGGCTTCTGAAAAAAGATAGACAAGGCAGAAACCTGCCCTTTCAGAGTACTCAGCTGGAGACCAGAGTCCAGCCCTGATTGCAAAAAATCCAGAATCCTGGAAACCGAAAAGACCCTACAAGGCAAAGATCTAACCTCACACCAAGCGATATAGGCTCTCCAAGTCCTATAGTAGATGGTAGAAGAAAACCTCTTCCGGGCACAGATCAGAGTCTTAACAACCAAGTCAGAAAGACCCTCCTACTTCAAGATGAAGGTTTCAGCAGCCAAGCCGTCAAACCCAGCGTTGGTAAATTGGGGTAACACAGCCGACCCTGAGTGAGCAGATCGGGCCGAAGAGGCAGAACGATCTGATCCACTGCCAGCCGAACGATGTCTGCGAACCATACTCGCCTTGGCCACCTTGGAGCCACGAGAATGGCGGACACTCTTTCCAAGGCCAGCTTCCGTACCACCTTGCCTAGCATGGGTATCGGCGGAAAAAGGTACAGGAACCCCAGATCCCCCCAGCTCAGGGACATGGCGTCCACCGCCAGAGCCAGAGGATCCTGGGAGAGCGACACGAAGGTCGGAAGCCTGCAAACAAGTCCACCTCCGGTGTCCCCCAACGGAGACACAGCGACCGAAAAACTTGAGGATGGAGAGCCGATTCTCCCAGACGGGAAGAGCCCTTGCTCAACAGATCCGCTTCCCTGTTTTCCACACCCGGAATGTAAACTGCCGAGAGACAAGGGACATGGGCCTCCGCCCAGGTCAGGATCAGGGACACCTCTCTGAGGGCACCCAGACTGCGAGCCCTTCCCTGATGATTGATGTAAGCAACCGCTGTCCGATTGTCCGAACGAACCTGAACCGGAAGGCCCAGAACATGCTGAGTCAAACGAACAAGAACCAGACGGATGGCTCTCAGTTCCAGAACATTGATGGGCAAGTGGTCCCCACTGCCCCCGAAACTGAAGATCCTTCCAGAATCCCCCCATCCCGAAAGACTGGCGTCCGTGGTGACAATTTCCCAGAGAGGAGTCAGAAAAGACCTGCCCCTCAAGAGATTGGTCGAGACCAACCACCATTGAAGGGACTGCCGGACCCGGGAGGACAACTGGAAGGGCCGATCCAACGACCGCGGTGGTCGGTCCCAAGACACCAACAGATGAAGCTGAAGCGTCCTTGTGTGAAATTGAGCAAAAGGAACTGCCTCGAAAGAGGCAACCATCAACCCTACCAGTCTCATCCCCAGACGGATGGACGGTCGAGGATTGGAAAGAAGGAACCGAGCCAATTCCTGAATCAGACAAATCTTGGATTGAGGCAGAAACACTCTGTGTTGACAAGAATCCAACCGCATTCCCAGAAAGGACACCACCCTGGCCAGGGTGAGGGAGGACTTGGGAAAGTTGATCACCCAACCAAAGCTTTCCAGCGTGGAGACCACCGTCCTGGTGTCCGTCTCCGATTGATTGAGAGAAGGAGCCATGATGAGAAGGTCGTCCAGATAAAGCACGACGCGAATGCCTTGAGATCTGAGAATGGCCATCACCCCTGCCAGCACCTTGGTGAACACTCTTGGAGCCGAGGTAAGGCCAAACGGAAGTACCACTAATTGAAAATGCCGATCCTTCATCACGAACCGAAGAAAACGTTGATGATCCTGGCAGATGGGAACATGAAGGTAAGCATCCTTGATGTCTATGGACGTCATGAAGTCCCCCTGCCGAAGAGAACCGATGGCCGATCGCAGAGTTTCCATGCGAAACTTCCGAGTACGGATACCAAAGCTTCACCAAATCCTCCGGAAAGGGATGACGCTTATCCTAACAAGAAGGAATTCCAACAAGGCGCGTGGGTTGTTCCCATTCCTTAAGGACAACCCTCACAAAGTGTTGTTGAATGGGAAACACCAAACGCGGCTGGGGCACATCAAACAACTCACCCTTTGGCGGGGGGACCGCCTCGGGCGGATCCAAAGCCAAAATTTCAAACATTTGAGCCAAAATGGAAGGAGTGTCAAGGAACCCCCCCCGCAGCCTGATCGCCAGTGGTACCAACCAATTGCTGGTCTGCAGGCTCGTCCGACTCCTCAAGGAGTTCCCCCTCCTCAGCAGGGGGACAATCGGACCAATCCAATACTTCAAACACCTCATCATCCAGAACAGGCGATGCTGGAGAAAGGTGCTTCCGCTTAGCCGTAGTCTTCTGAGCCACCGCGGCGGAAACTATTTTCTCGAGGTTGGCCAATCGTGCACACACCTCGTATTGCGAATCCCCACCCTTGACAACGTCGCGCGGGGTCCGGAATAGGGGTAGGAGATGACGGAAGTTGCGAGGAGCCAGGTACCGGAATGCCGGACTGGCGCGCAAAATTCTGCTGTGCACATGAAATACATATTATGACATCATCACCTGGGAGCGGAGCCCCACAACCCCCACACAGCCTGGATAGCCCCGAAGAGCCATTTCCGGTAATGTCGGAAGCCTCCATATGGTGAAATTAGGGTATTCGGAATAACCCAGGGATTTACGCATTAAGCAACCCGGGATGCCCATTTTATAATTAAAGTCCAGGGAGTGGGAGGATTTTTAAAATCTAGGAGAATCCCAATTTGGAGAATAAGACTAGCCAGGTATATCAGATCGGGAGACCCACTGCAGTGAGGGGATCCCAGGATTAGTATGATAATTAGTATGTGCCTCCAGGAAGGGGTTAACCAAAGTGAAACCCACAAGTGACTAATGCAGACAAACAACAAAACCAAACCTGCTTGAAAGACAGTGCCTCCTCAGCCGAGCCAGGGACCGCTGGCCTGTTGCCGAGCGCCTCTATGTAGTGAGGCTGCGGGTGAGGGAGAGACAGGAAGGCGGGCCGGGCTCAACGAGCGATGCGCTCCGGCCCCGCCGGCGCCGTACCACGTGGGCCGAGAGGGAGCGCGGCCCCGCCCCTAAGGCGCCAGCAGGCACCCTCAGCCATAACACATCCGGCAGGGAAAGTCTTTAAAATCTGCTCCAAGGAGCCCCAGCAGTTCGGGAAACGCGCACGCTGCGGCGCTGATCCCGCGGCTGCCAGTGCTCCCCAAACACAAGAATCACACAAGTAAAAGGCACCCCATACACACCACCCCCCCACGTGAAGGGAGAAGGGACCAAGAGGGGATGCCGGGGTCTGACCCCGGCTACCTGCAAGCAGGAGACTTCTTTCTTCTGTCTTGTCGCATCTTGCAGAGAGAAAACACTGGGCTTTAAGTGGGAGGTCCCAGGTATATGTAGGCTGGAAGGGGCTCGTTTTCCAGACTTCTCCCTGCAACGTCGCCACCTGCTGGTGGAGTAACCCGATCGTAAGAATTAAAGGGGAAGCGGGGTGTGTGACACACTGAGAATAAGCACCTTTCCTCTAACCTTAGTGGATGCCCTCGGGTTATGGTTACACTCCGGGGTATAAATAGATTGTGGGACAGATCTTTGTATTGACCCAGAATATATTTATACATAGTTATTAGATCACCCCTCAGGCGTCTTTTTTCTAAACTAAATAAACCTAACTTTGACAATCTTTCAGGGTACTCTAGCCCCCGCAATCCTTTTATTAACTTTGTTGCCCTCCTTTGAACGCGCTCCAGTTATATGTTCTTTTTAAGCACAGGTGCCCAGAACTGTACACAGTACTCCATATGGGGTCTGACCAGCGACTTGTACAGGGGTAAAATGATGCTCTGGTCATGAGAACCTATGCCCTCTTGATGCACCCCATAATCCTGTTTGCTTTGGCAGCTGCTGCCTGGCATCGATTACTACAGGTGAGCTTATTGTTAACCAAAACCCATAGGTCCTTTTCCATTGTTGTTTTACCAAGTGTTTCTTTAATTAGTATGTAATCATGACACAGATTTCTCCTTCCCATGTGCATAACCTTACATGTATCTGTGTTAAACTTCGTTTGACATTTAACTGCCCATGCTTCCAATTTATCTAACTCTGTGTGTAGCTGCCTGCTGCCCTCTTTTGTTTTAATTACCTTACACAGCTTAGTATCATCTGCAAAGATTGGGACTTTACTGTTTAATCCGTAACCAATGTCATTAATATATATATTGAAGAGAACCCAATCTGAGTGTGTACCATTGACAATCACCCTCTGCTTCCGATCATTAAGCCAATTTCTCACTCATCTACACAAGTTTTCCCCCAGTCCAAGAATTCTCATCTTTTTTACCAGCGTTTTATGTGGCACAGTATCAAATGCTTTAGAAAAGTCAAGATATATGATACCCAATTTGCAACATTGTTTAAAATACCATCAGATACAATGGGTATGCACCCCACAAATATGGTATATACCCTGTTGCAAGAATTGGAAAATAAGGGTTGGCCTCATCAGAAAGAAAGTATTCCAGCAGGGAGGTTACAACAAGTACATGGATTTCATCCAGGTTGCTGATGAAAAGCTGATTATGTAGCTGAGAGCAGATGAAGCAGGGTTCTGGGAGATTAGATTTTACATTCACTATATGCCCTACATTGCAAACCAAACTGAACATTTTGATCAAATACATATGTATAATCTATACTATCAAAAAAATAATATTTTTTTTTTCAGTCAGTGTTCCAGGGATGCTGCTGTCATTGAAAATTAAAGGAGGACTATCTCGAACAAATGTCCCAAAGAAAAAGATCCATATGAATATGCTGGATGGCGGGAGGAGGGATCACTTATAAACACAGCATAAAGAAATATCCAGTCAGGCTTGTTTGTTTCTTTTTATGGAAGGAAGGGGAGGTTCTGTCCCTCCCGATACACTCAAACCTGTCACCCCTGGACAAAACCACAAGCGTGGCAGAAAATTTATTCAGTTTGGGTATATAAGTGACCCCAATGTGTTTAACCCTTTAAATGCCATCATGTGGTTTCTATGTGCTTGCTTCTCTGACTGTTAAGTGCCAAGCATGTAGAATCTATGTGCTTGCCATTTTCCCATGTTACTGTCAAAATAATAAAAAAAAAAAACTCACCTTCAGCCTGGATTAAAAGCTGAGAGTCGCCTCTTCCTCTGGGGGCAATCAGATCCCCACCCCGGGGTCCCCCGGCTTCAGGAGGGTGCCCGAAACACCACGCTTCGGCCACCACTGCCAATTGCGTCTGTAAGAAAAAAAAATGACATTCACTCTCCTCCTTGCCCGATCCCTCCGGTCGGGTCTTCTCTTCACGGGGGGGGGGGGGGGGGGGGGGGGGCGAGGCTTCAGTGCCCCCCACTTCTTCTGATGGCGTTGCCTGCCTTCCTTGGCCACAGAGTGGGTGAGAGGCCATGTAATTTCTGGGGTGATTTTTTTAAGGGTTTTTAACCCTATGATTTTTTTTTTTTTTTAGCATTAACCCTTTTTGTCGCATCAATCAGCAGGTATAAAAGGCTTCCAGCTTCAGCAGGAGAGCTAGAAGCCTGAGTGCTTGGCGTGAGACACAGTGCTCGGGATGGATAGGAGGTTAGTATTTAAAATAAATAAAATATTTTTTTATACCTGTGTGTCTTTTTTTTACAGTTAACCCTTTGTGAACTAGTAAGGGAGACCCTGATACCAGTTCACAAGGCTCAGGGTCTGGCAACTCACCTGCGGGTAGTGGGTGACTTACCATTAACCACCACCCCCCCCTCATTACCTGCCTCCCCAAAGCCAGGGGGGCAGAAGAGCCAGGGGACCGTGAAGCCTATGCGGGCTTGTAGAGTTCATGGCTGGGGGCCACCAAAGCTGGTCTCTGCACCCTGGTCTACAAGCCCTGCATAGCTGGTCCCTGGGCTGGTTATACTGGGTAGGGGGCTCCACACCATGTTTTTTATTTTTAGGGGTTTTAACCTTTCCTTTTTTTTTAAAAAAAAAAAAGGGGAATCCCACAGGGAGGGGGATCCATTTTCTTTAATCTTTTATAGTGTGGATAGTAGTTGTGTTTTATTGTAAAATGGGTAATACGAGTGTGTCACACACCCCGCTTCCAACATTCATGACACTTGGGAAACCGTCCTGTAGAGGGCGATCGTGCAGAGATGACATGGAAAAACCCTCCTGGTCCATAAGTACCCGGGACCTCCCACTATTCCCCAGCAGTGAGAAAACCAGGAAGAGCAAATTATATAGTGAATTGAAAATAATAAAAAACACCATATAAAGGACCCCAGAACAAAAAAGGGCGGGGGAAGCGGGGTGTGTGACATTCTCTTAATACCCATTTTACAGGTGAGTACTCACAAAATGGTATTATTCCTAGTATGTCACACACCCCGCTTCCAACATTCATGACACTTGGGATATCCAATAGCAGTGTCCATAATGGGCAGGGATCCAACAAGTCAAAAATGCATAACTTAAATTACTGCAGCTTGCAGAACGTTGCGGCCAAAAGCAGCATCCGCTGAGGCCCGCACATCAACATTGTAAAACTTAGAAAAAGTATGCACCGAAGACCAAGTAGCAGCCTTGCAAACTTGTTCAACAGACGCCTGGTGCTGAAAAGCCCAAGAAGCCCCAACAGCACGAGTAGAATGAGCAGTAACACGAAAAGGGGGAACCTTCCCCTTAGCAGAATAGGCCCCAACAATGGCCTGATGTAACCATTTACTGATGGAAGATTTGGCGGGTGTCAACCCCTTCCTAGGCACAACAAAAAAGGCATCTGTCTTACGGAAAGCAGAAGTAGTAACCAAATAATACTTAACACAACGAACAACATCCAAAGAATGTAAAACCCTTTCATTGTTATTACTAGGATTAGGGCACAAAGAAGGAAGAACTATATCCTGATTTAGGTGGCAGACACCACCTTAGGAAGAAAATCTGGTTTAAAACGGAAAACCACCTTATCCTGATGCCTTTCGAAGTAAGGGGCCTGGATAGACAGGGCCGCCAATTCAGAAACCCGATGGACAGAGGTAATAGCAACCAAGAAAGCAACCTTCTGAGTAAGAATATGAAGAGGAACATCCTGCAATGGCTCAAAAGGAGCAGCCTGCATGGCAGAAAGCACCAAGTTAAGATCCCAAACTGGAAAAAAGTCTTAACCAAAGGATGAAGAGCAAAAGATCTTTGAAAGAAAATAGCCAAAGCAGAAACCTGCCCCTTCAAAGTACTAATCTGGAAACCCAAATCCAGACCATGTTGCAGAAATTCCAAAATCCTAGGGATAGAAAATACCCTACAGGGCAAGACCCTAGACTCACACCAATCAATATAGGACCTCCAAGTCCTGTAGAAAACAACAGAGGAAGACATTTTCCTAGCTCTAACAAGAGTCTGAATGACCGCGTCAGAAAGACCTTCCTCTTTTAAGATGGAAATTTCAGCAGCCACGCCGTCAAAGCCAGCGTTGGTAAATTGGGGTAACAAAGTTGACCTTGGGTGATGAGATCTGGAAGAAGAGGCAGATGCAACTGATCCTCTGCTAGCCTTGTGATGTCTGCGAACCACAGACGTCTTGGCCATCTTGGAGCCACCAGAATTGCTGGCGCCCCTTCCAGAACTAGCTTGCGCACCACCTTGCTTATCATGGAGAATGGGGGAAACAGATACAGAAACCCCAGATCCTTCCAGGCCAGAGACATGGCATCCGCTGCCACTGCCAGAGGATCCTGGGATAGAGACACAAAAGCTGGAAGCTTGTGGTTGTGACGAGAAGCAAACAGGTCCAACTGTGGAATCCCCCACTTGTGACAAAGAAACTGAAAGACCCTGGGATTGAGAGACCACTCTCCCCGGCGAGCGCATGCTCTGCTCAGGGAGTCTGCCTCCACATTCTCTATCCCCGGAATGTAAACTGCCGATATGCAGGGAACATTGATCTCTGGCCAGTGGAGGATCAGAGATACTTCCTGGAGGGCACCCCAACTGCGAGTCCCTCCTTGGTGATTGATGTATGCAACTGCTGTTCGGTTGTCTGACCGAATCTGAACCGGCAGCCCCCGCAAAAGATGAGTCAGTCGGAGCAGAACAAGCCGAATGGCCCGAAGCTCCAATAAATTGATTGGGGAGTGAGCCTCCTGAGGCCCCCACAACCCCTGAAACCGGTGCTTCCTCCAGATGCCCCCCCATCCCATAAGGCTGGCATCCGTAGTGACCAACTCCCAACAGAGGGTCAGAAATGCCTTGCCGTTTCTGAGATTGCTCGAAGTCAGCCACCACTGAAGGGACCGCAGAACACGGGGAGACAACAAACAAACCCGATTCAATGACAGAGGACACTTGTCCCACTTCGCCAAGAGAAAGAGCTGAAGCGTCCTCATATGAAACTGAGCAAACGGGACCGCTTCGAATGTGGCCACCATCAGCCCCACTAGCCTCATCCCCAAGCGGATAGGCTGACGAGGATTGGACAAGAACAGACGAATTAAATCTTGAATCAGAACAATTTGGGACTGAGGAAGAAATACCCTGGCCTGAAGGGTATTCAGAAATAAGCCCAGAAAGGGAATCTCCCTTACAGGATAAAGAGAGGATTTGGCATGGTTTATCATCCAACCGAACCTCTCTAGTATAGCCTCCAAGGTCCTGGTGTCCAAATCCGCCTGATTGAAGGACGAGGCTGAGATGAGAAGGTCGTCCAAGAATGGCACAATGCGAATGCCCTGGAGCCTGAGAATATCCATTACTCCTGCCAAAACCTTGGAAAATACTCTTGGGGATGAGGTGAGACCGAATGGAAGGGCCGTAAACTGAAAGTGCTGGTCTTCCACTGTGAATCTGAGGAACCTCTGGTGAGCGGAACAAATAGGTATGTGCAGATAAGCATCCTTGATGTCGATGGAAGTCATAAAGAGACCAGTACCAGAAACGGAACCAACATGCCAGTAACAAACCGCATGTGAAACAGGAAGAGAGCTTGAAATCCGGCGCCGCCGAGAAAATACTCAGAAATACTCAGAGAGCAGAGGGCGGGCCAGCCAAGGACAGCCGAATGACGTCAAAGAACGGGGCCGGACGCCGCCCGTCAAGCTCCGCCCACATCCGGAAGCATGCGCTGACAGAAAGAGAGGGAAATTTAAAAAATCCCAACAAGAAGAAACACAGGTAAGAAACTTACTTACCCTCCTCTTTAAAAATAAATGCATAGGCCAAAGACCCCCCCCCTCATTACCCCAGCAGGGTCCAGGAGAGCCAAAAGGGGGAGGAACAAGAGCACCAACAAGCACAGGGAGATTTTAAGGGACGGGGCATCCCATGCCGGGGGACACCAACCCGGATTCCGCCTACCCCTTATTTGAGGTCTCACGGAGGGAGCAAGCTCCCATATACACCCAAGGGTGTATCTACCCTTGCCCAAGCCCATCAGCCAAGGCTGGGAGGCATAACATCACAATAAAAAATGAGGTTCAGGCAGAAATAGAAAACAACCGGGAGTAACCCCGGCTACCTGCAGGAAGGAGAGTCATCTTCTGAATGCTTCGCCGACTGCAGAGACAAAAAGACTGGGGAATAGTGGGTGGACCAGGAGGGGCTCCTTTTTTCTATGTCATCTCTGCAAGATCGCCATCTACAGGCTGGTTTCCCAAGTGTCATGAATGTTGGAAGCGGGGTGTGTGACATACTAGGAATATGGGGCTTTCAAATGCAATATGATTCTCTAAATAAAATACAACAAAATACATACAAAAGGCTGGGTACACCTAGAAAGCTTAATGTGTGTACTTTCAGGGAATGATTTGTGGGGGTATTCCAAATGTAAAGGGTTGCTTTGGTTGAAAAAAAAGCAATTCTGTGAGTACTCACCTGTGGAATTGTTTTTGTTCTTGCATGGCACGGCTGCTTCGATATTCATAACAGTTGGGTTATTCCGCCACAAGGTGGCGCAGTGGTACTGCAGAAAGCTGTGGCATCTCCCGGCCCCCTATAAAAACGGGATTAACCATAGAGTTCCCAGCGTAGACAAGCAGTGAGACAAGAAGCCAGGAGAGAATAAAGGTAAAAAATGTAAAAAAGGTAAAGAAAAACAATTAACTTGGAACAATCACCATAAAGAGACAACCAAGAATAACGATAACAAGGGTGGGTCGAAGCAGGCCGTGCCATGCAAGAACAAAACAATTCTACAGGTGAGTACTCACAGAATTGCTTTTTTCTTCATTGCATGGCACGGCCTGCTTCGGTATTCATAACAGTTGGGACATCCAAAAGCAGTGTCCAAAAGTAGGGTGGGATCCCCAATGAGTAACAGCCGGCAGTTCAAGTCACTACCGCCTGAAGCACCTTGCGGCCAAAAGCAGCATCCGCTGAGGCCTTAACATCAACCTTGTAAAAAGTATGAACAGAAGACCAAGTAGCGGCCTTGCAAACTTGTTCAACAGAAGCCTGGTGCTGAAAAGCCCAAGAAGCACCAATAGCAGGAGTGGAATAAGCAGTAATTCTAAAGGGAGGTTCCTTCCCCTTAGCAGAATAGGCTTGAACCATCGCCTGACGGATCCACTTGCTGATAGTGGATTTAGCCGGAGGCAAACCCTTCCTAGGTCCAGAAGTGAGAACAAAAAGAGCATCAGGTTTCCTGAAAGGCTTAGTAGCGACCAAATAAAACTTCAGAGCCCTGACCACATCCAGAGAATGCAGTGTCCGCTCCTTGGAATTGGCAGGATTAGGACACAATGAAGGCAAGACAATGTCTTGATTGAGATGAAAGGCAGACACCACCTTAGGCAAGAAATCCGGCTTAAGCCGAAACACCACCTTATCCTGATGCCTCTCAAAATAAGGAGGTTTGATGGAAAGCGCCGCCAGCTCAGAAACTCGCCTTACAGAAGTAATAGCCACCAAAAAGGCTACCTTAAGAGTCAGAATGGGCAAAGCAGCCCCACGGATAGGCTCAAAGAGCAGACAACACCAGATTCAGGTCCCAGACTGGTAGCATAGGCTTACGGGGTGGACGCACATGAGTAACAACTGGTGGTTGGCAAAGGATCTTTGGAAGAAAATTGCCAGAGCTGAAACATGGCCTTTGAGGGTACTTAGTTGAAGGCCAGAATCCAAACCATGTTGCAAAAATTCCAGAATCATGGGAATGGAAAAAAGAGACTTGGACTCACACCAGGCAATGTAAGCATTCCAGACCCTGTAATAGATAAAGGACAAGGACTTCTTCCTAGCCCAAATCATGGTATCCACAACAGAGGCAGGCAACCCCTTCTCTGTCAAGATGTAGGTTTCAGCAGCCAAGCCGTTAAAGCTAGCGTTTGTAAATTGGGATGGCGTAGCTGTCCCTGAATGAGAAGATCTGGATCCCTGGGCAAAACGTACTGGTCTACTGCCAACTGCACAACATCTGCGAATCACAACCTTCTTGGCCAACGGGGCCACCAGGATGGCTGACACCCCCTCCTGGGCTATCTTGCACATTACCCTGCCCAGTAGAGGGAACAGAGGGAACACATAGGGAAGCCGAAACTCAGTCCAAGGCACTGCCAGTGCATCCGTGGCGAAGGCCAGAGGATTCTGTGACAGGGAGACAAACCTGGGAAGTTTGTGATTGTGACGGGACGCAAACAGGTCCACATCCGGCTGACCCCAGCGGTGACACAGGGAGAGAAACACCTGGTAGTTGAGGGGCCATTCCCCCAGACGAGACGTCCCCCTGCTCAGGGAGTCCGCCACCTGGTTCTCCACCCCCGGAATGTATACCGCTGAGATTCAGGAGACATTCTGTTCTGCCCAAGACAGTATCAGAGACACTTCTTTGAAGGCTCGCTTGCTCCCAGTCCCTCCCTGATGGTTGATGTAGGCAACCGCCGTCTGGTTGTCTGAGCGGATCTGAACAGCCCGACCACAAAGGTGTGTGGTCAGGTGGGACAGAACCAACCTGATCTCCCTCAGTTCCAGGACATTGATGGGAGCATGGGCCTCCTCCAAAAGCCCCCCCCAGCCCGTCAGACTGGCATCCGTGGTGACAGTTTCCCAGCACAGGGGCAGGAAGGTCCTGCCCACCAGAAGATTCCTTGAGTCCAGCCACCACGAAAGGGACTGCCTGGCCAGAGGAGACAGAGCAAAATCCTAATCCAGGGACACAGGGTCCCGATCCCAAACTGACATGCCCAGAAAGGACCTCACCAAGGACGGGGACAGTGAAGACTTGAGGAAATTGATCACCCAGCTGAAGGACTCCAGAGTGGAGATCACCACCTGGGTGTCCCGTTCGGCCAGATGAAAGGATTGAGCCACAATGAGGATGTCGTCCAGGTAGGGAAGGATGCAAATGCCCCGGGTTCGCAGCAGAGCCATCACTCCCGCCAGCACCTTGGTGAACACCCGAGGCGCCCAGGTGATACCGAATGGTAAGGCCACAAACTGGTAATGATGATCCTCCAGCACGAACCTAAGAAATCTCTGATGACCTGGGAAGATAGGCAAATGAAGATAAACATCCTTGATGTCCACGGTGGTCATGAAGTTGCCCGGGCGAAGGGTACCGCAGAGCATAGCGTCTCCATGCGAAAATGTTTGAATCTGACAAACTTGTTGAGGCCCTTCAAGTCCAGAATGGGCCTCAGAGAGCCGTCCTTGAAGAGATTGGAATAGTACCCCTGACCCTGTTCTTGATGGGGCACCGGACAAATGACCCCTGACTCCAGCAGGCATGGGACCGCTGAAAGTAACCCTTGAGCTGACAGAGGGTTTAAAGACATCCGGGATCTGATGGATCTTGGGGGTGGCAAGGCTGCAAACTCTATCTTGTAACTGAAGGACACTACCTCCTGAATCCACCGGTCTGAAACGTGGAGCCTCCAGACGTGAGCAAAGAGCCGAAGCCGTCCCCCCACCCGGATGGGTGAGGGCGCCCCCTCATGCCTGGGGGGCCTTGGGAGGAGGATTGGGCTTGGAACCCCAGGAGAGACCGGGACGTCCACGGGATCTGCCACGGCCCCAAGACTCTCTGCAGCTACCTGAGAAGAGGGAGCCACGACCTCCTCTGGAAGAACGAAGGGAGAGGAGGGAGACGGAGGTCCCCCGAAAAGGCTTGGGCTGCCTCCTACGCTGAGGCAGCCTGCCATCCTTGGCCAAAACATCAAGACACTCACCAAAGAGCCGCAGCCCCGCAAAGGGGAGCCCAGTGAGAGCCTTCTTAGCAGCAGCATCAGCTGCCCACTGACGTAACCAAACAGAGCGGCGCATAGCCTCCAAAAGTGCAGAGGCCCTACCGCCCAGCGTCACAGCATCATCCATGGCAGTAAGGATAAATGCAACAAAATCAGAGCAAAGCAAGAGGGCCCTATAATCCTCCCTCCTCCTACCAGCCATAGCGCCATTACAGAGATGCTTGTGTAGTTTCTTAAGGGCAATAGCAGTAATGGCAGCAGCACAGGCCGGGCGCAGTCCAGCCCCCACACAAGTAAAAGCATGGCAGGCCAGCTGATCCATGCGCCGGTCCTCGCTGTCCTTCAGAGTGGTAGTGTCAGGGGAAGGCATGACCGAAGTATTAGACAGGCCTAGCACGGGAGCGTCCACCTCAGGGGGACAGAACCAACGCTTTACTAGATCAGCAGGAAAAGGGATACCTCTTATCCAATCCCTTGGGCACAGCGCGCAGCCTGTTAGGACTTTCCCACTTCCTAAGCACTATAGAAGTGAAATGGCCCTGCTCAGGGAACTCCAGACGCTGTTTACTAGGACGAAAAAGCTCACCCTACTGTCTCTTAGCCACCTCGGGGGGGGGGGGGGTAATGTGCAAGATTTCAAAAATTTGAGACAGCAGATTGTCAGTGTCCTCAGGGTACCATGATTCCTCCCCGGACGCAGACCCAGGGTCACTAATGCAACCCTCCTGCTGGTCCCCAGAGGAGTCAGAGTCCTGGAACAGTTCCCCTTCCTCCTTCCAGTGGCATCAAATTCCTCATACTCCTCAGTGGAGCGGGAAGGTGTGGAATTCAGGTGCCGATTCTTGCCAGAAGCCTTCCTAGGAATAGGCCCGGCAAGCTGCTTCTCAATGTTGGCCACATGAAGTGCCAGATCAGACTGTGACCCCCTGCTAGCATCCCCCTCACTAGGAGCTAATTGCAGCAGTGGGGGGGGGGGGTAGGCGATGCCGAAGGGGGCGCAGAGCTGGGAAGCGATGCAGGCAAACCAAGCTGGAGCGCAAGGAGCGTACGGCACGCACACCCTGACACTGTCACTCACAGGGGATACCCCACACATGGCACACAGCTGGGATTGCCCCGAAGGACCCCCAAGCATGCTATCCCCAGAAGCCTCCATATGGTGATTAACACAGGTGCAATAGGCCAGCGCTGGGTAAAGGCTATACAAAAGCCACCCGGAATGCCTTCCCACGGGATGCCCCCAGATCAGCAAAGGTGGGGGCGGTGAGGGGGAGGAAGGATTAGAGCCGGGAGAAACCACAACCCACTGGTATCCCGCCTGAAAGACATAAGTAAAAACGACACATGAGCATCCCGCAGCACATGCCCCACGAGACCAATAAAAAACTCCCCAAGGGGGACTCATGGACCAAGGACACCGCAGGGTCACCAAGGCACAGACCGCAGGATGAAGCGACACACCGGAGGAAACAGCGCTGCAGTCCGGAAGGGAGAAATCCAGATGCGCAGCTAATACAAAATGGCGCCGGCAGAGGTACCTCGAGGGGCGGGCCGCGGGGGGACAACGCGATACTCGTCATCCCCTGGCCCCACCCCCCCAAAGAGCGCGAAAACGGCGCCCACGTGACCCCGACAGCGCCATGACAAAGCAAAAACGCCACAGGTTATAGCGCCCACAGCCGTGGAGCGCAGTACAAGGCGGCGCGGCGGCCAAAAAACACCAAAAAACACACTGTAAACAGCCACAACACCACAACTGAGTATCCCGGCCAGAAGGGGGGGGGTGGTGGGACCCCTGAAGGAAAAGAAGGACACAGTCCCAAAAACACTCACCCCCTCAGAAGTCAGGACAGGAATTCTGTATCCCTAGTAGGCTCACCATAAAGCCTATGGCCGGCTACCCTTTGTGGAACAGGGTCTGCAGCATGGAGCAGCGCTCCTGGAGCACTAGACCCTAGTGCTCTTCTACCCTCACCCGATCGGTCAGCCAAGGCTGGGAGGCAGTGTGGGTCCAGAAACGGGGGGAAATAGACTTGCAGGGCCACAGGCTTGGTTGCCCCGCTCACCTGCGCAAGAGAGAGAGCCATCTTCTAACTTCGCAGTTTCACTGCAGAGGAAACACTGGGAACTCTATGGTTAATCCCATTTTTATAGGGGCCGGGAGATGCCACAGCTTTCTGCAGTACCACTGCGCCACCTTGTGGCGGAATAACCCAACTGTTATGAATACCGAAGCAGGCCGTGCCATGCAATAAAGAAAACAAGGTGTGCACTTTGTCTGCAGAGCTGAAATTTTCAAGCAAAATTACCCTTACGCACATGTTTTACTTTGGGGTGTTTGACAACTCTTCCCTTGACAGTACCTACGCATCTTGGGTATTGTTCCGTTTGGGGGACCTTTCTTTTTCAGAGTTAATTCGTTTTTATTGTTTGCATACTTTTTTAGGAAAAATACAATTCTGTGAAGTACTCACCTGTAGAATTGGTATTATACGTATACAGTACGTCCTGCTCCAGATATAATACTTACACTTGGGTTATCCTCCGCCAGATGGCGCTGTGGCACTGCAGACATGCAAAAACAGGCTCCTCCCGGCCCTTCATATACCCAGGGACCTCCCACAAATCCCCAGCATTGAAAAGCAGTGAACCAGAAGCCGGGAGAAACCAACCACCAAAACAACTGGTAATGATAACAATAACAACAATCACCATACAGGGGATCCAGAATAATGCAAAAACCAGGGTGGGGTGGAGAAGGACGTACTGTATACGTATAATACCAATTCTACAGGTGAGTACTTCACAGATTTGTATTATTCTAAGTATACAGTACGTCCTGCTCCAGATATAATACTTACACTTGGGACATCCAATAGCAGTGTCCATAACAGTAGGGTGGGATCCCCAACAAAAAGGCAACAGCACGTAGCTTAAACTACAACCGCCTGCAAAACCTTGTGGCCAAAAGCAGCATCAGCTGAGGCCCAAACATCAACCTTGTAAAACTTTGAAAAGGTATGAACAGAAGACCAAGTAGCAGCCTTGCAAACTTGTTCAACAGAGGCCTGGTGTTGAAAAGCCCAAGAGGCACTTATAGCACGAGTGGAATGAGCAGTAAGACGGAAGGGAGGACTCTTCCCCTTAGCAGAATAGGCTTGAACCACAGCCTGACGGATCCACTAGCTGATAGTAGACTTGGCAGGAGCCAAGCCCTTCCTAGGCCCAGAAGGCACAACGAAGAGAGCAGCAGTCTTCCTGAAAGCTGCAGTGACAACCAGGTAGTACTTCAAGCACCTGACCACATCCAAGGAGTGCAGAACCCTTTCCTTGTCATTACTAGGATTGGGGCACAAGGAAGGAAGAACAATGTCCTGATTCAAATGAAAAGCAGACACAACCTTAGGCAGAAAATCTGGCTTAAACCGGAACACCGCCTTGTCCTGGTGTCTCTCATAGTATGGAGACTGAATGGAAAGAGCAGCCAGCTCGGACACACGCCTAACCGCAGTTATGGCCACCAAAAAGACAACCTTGAGAGTAAGAACAACCAGAGCAGCATCTTGAATAGGCTCAAAGGGAGCACCCTGCAAGGCAGATAAAACCAAGTTTAAATCCCAAACGGGAACCACAGGTTTACGAGGGGGACGCGCATGAGTAACCCCCTGAAAGAAGGTCTTAACCAAATGATGATGAGCAAAGGTCTTCTGAAAGAAGACGGACAGGGCAGAAACCTGACCCTTCAGAGTACTGAGTTTTAGACTCAACTCCAAACCATGCTGTAAGAACTCCAGAACCCTGGGGACAGAGAACTCCCTACAGGGAAGAGACCTAGACTCACACCAGTCAATGTAGGTACGCCATACTCTGTAATAGATAGCAGCAGAAGTCTTCTTCCTAGCCTGCACCATAGTGCCCACCACAGAGGCAGACAAACACTTCTCCATCAAGATGGAGGTCTCAGCAGCCAGGCCGTCAAAGCCAGCGTTTGTAAATTGGGATGGCATAGGGAGCCCTGAGTTAGCAGGTCTGGCACCCCTGGTAGATCGTACTGGTCTACTGCCATTTGAACCATGTCTGCGAACCAAACTCTTCTTGGCCACCGGGGGGCCACTAGAATCACAGGCACCCCTTCCAGAGCAATCTTGCGCATAACCCTGCTCAGCAGGGGGAATTGTGGAAACACATACAGGAGCCGAAACTCCTTCCATGACATGGACAGGGCATCCATGGCCAAGGCCAGAGGGTCCTGAGACAGAGACACGAAGGCCGGGAGCTTGTGGTTGTGGCGGGACGCAAACAGGTCCACATCCGGTAGACCCCAACGGTGACAGAGGGACTGGAATACCTTGTTGCAGAGGGACCATTCTCCCTGACGGGACGTCCCCCTGCTCAGAGCATCTGCAAGCAGATTCTCCGCCCCCGGAATGTAAACAGCCGAAATGCATTGTACATTGGCCTCCGCCCATGTCAGAATCTGAGACACCTCCCGGAGGGCACTCTTGCTCCGAGTCCCTCCCTGATGGTTGATGTATGCAACCGCCGTCTTGTTGTCTGAGCATACCTGGACCGACAGACCCCTCAGGTGTTGGGTCAGCCGCTCCAGTACCAACCAAACTGCCCGCAGTTCCAGAATGTTGATGGGTAAGTGGGCCTCCCGCGGATCCCACGTCCCCTGGAAGCGCAGGGACTTCCAGAATCCCCCCCAACCTGACAGATTGGCATCCGTTGTGACTGTCTCCCAGGAAGGAGCCAGAAAGGACCTGCCCCCTGTCAAGTTCTCGAGGTCCAACCACCACGCAAGGGACCATCTGACCGAGGGGGGAAGCACACAGACCCCGCCTCGAAGCTCGCCACCATCAGGCCCACCAGCTGCATTCCCTGCCTGATGGAGGGCTGTGGGCACAAGAGCAGGAACCTGGCCTGCGCAGTCAGAGCTTCCACCTTCTGTTGAGGAAGGAATATCCGTGACTGAACCGTATCCAGAATCATTCCCAGGAACGGGATCACCGAGGATGGGGACAGAGTAGACTTGGGGGAATTGATCACCCAACCGAAGGACTCCAGGGTGGACACTACCAGTTGGGTGTCCAACTCTGCCTGCCGCAGAGACCGAGAGGTGATGAGGATGTCGTCCAGGTAAGGCAGCACGCGTATGCCCCTTAGCCTTATCAGTGACATCACCCCTGCCAGCACCTTGGTGAACACCCTGGGAGCCGACGTGAGGCCGAATGGCAGAGCCACAAATTGGTAATGCTGACCTTTCAGTGCAAATCTGAGAAACCTTTGGTGTCCTGCAAACACCGGAACATGAAGGTAAGCATCCTTGATGTCTACTGACGTCATGAAGTCCCCTGGGCGCAATGAGCCAATGGCCGAGCGCAGAGTTTCCATGCGGAAATGCCTGTTCTTGACAAATTTGTTGAGGATTTTTAAATCCAGAATGGGCCTGACTGACCCATCCTTCTTGGGTACTGTGAAGAGATTGGAGTAGAACCCCGTGCCCCTGTCTCCAAAGGGGACCTTGCAAATGACCCCTAGATCCAGGAAACCCTGCACGGCCAGCAGCAAGACCTGGGCTGAGGCGGGGTCCTGAGGGATTCGGGACCCAATGAATCTGGTGGGGGGCGTACAGAAAATTCTATCTTGTAGCCGGAGGACACTACCTCCTGAAGCCACTGGTCT
This sequence comes from Gastrophryne carolinensis, assembly GCA_027917425.1. Classification (NCBI taxonomy): domain Eukaryota; kingdom Metazoa; phylum Chordata; class Amphibia; order Anura; family Microhylidae; genus Gastrophryne; species Gastrophryne carolinensis. The sequence continues at coordinate 114,015,864 of CM051244.1, read as the reverse complement.
GAGACGTGGTGCCGCCAGACGTGCTCGAAGTGCTGTAGACGTCCCCACACCCTGACGGGTGAGGGCGCCCCCTCATGCCTGAGGGGTCTTGGGAAGGGCTTTGGGCTTGGGCCCCCAGAAGGAACCGGGACGGCGTCCTCTATTCCTGTGCCAGGAATCTGCGCGGGGCCCCCCTTTTCCCTGTTTAGCCCCGCGGTAGGGGATTGAAACTGCCGTCTGCGCTGGGGCAACTTGCCTCCTTTGGCGAAGAGGTCTAGACGGTCTCCAAACAGACGTAGCCCTTTAAATGGAAGCCCAGTAAGGGCTTTCTTAGCGGCGTTGTCAGCCGCCCACTGTCGCAACCAAACCGTACGGCGAATAGCTACCGCCAAGGCAGAAGATCTGGCACACATCTTTATAGCATCGTCCGATGCAGACAGGATTAAGTTTATGAACACAGTTAAACAGATTATTGACAGTATCAGCGGGCAACTCATCAGTGCCGTCGAGTGCATTCCTGACCATGGCCCTGAGCGCTACTGCCGTAATGGCTAAGGCGCAAACCGGGCCAAAAAGCAAAGGCATGGCATGCCAATTGATCAAGACGCCGGTCCTCAGAGTCCGGTAGCGTAGTAGTGTCAGGGGAGTGCATAATAGAGGTGTTGGACAACCCTAGAATAGGAGCATCGACCTCGGGAGGCGATGACCAGCACTTAACCAAGTCAGCCGGGAAGGGATACTTTCTATCCACACTCTTAGGGATCCTAGGCAGTCTGCTGGGTTGTTCCCATTCCTTAAGCACGAGGCTATTGAAATGAGTCTGCTCGGGAAATTCAAGACGAGCCTTAGCAGTATGAAAGAGCTCGCCCCTTTGTCTGGGAGCAGCAACAGGGGGAGAGATAGACAAAACTTCAAATATCTGAGCCAGCAGTCTGTCAATATCATCCGAGGACCAGTGCTTGGAACCATGACCCCTGGACTCCTCGTCATATGACCCAGAGTCAGAGAACAGCTCCCCTTCGTCCAAGGGGGGGAGGCCGTAAGGCTGCAACAAGTCATCAGATTCCATAGGGAAGAGGGCAGAGTCAGGGGTTAAATGCCGCCTCTTGGCGGTGGCCTTACGCGCTAGCGAGCTAGCAAGCAATTTTTCAACACTGGCCAGTCTAGTAGCCATATCAGGATGAGAATCCCCACTTGTATTGGGGGTTAGACTCAGGCTTGGGGGAGTAGGTAAAGTGAGGCGAGGTGCAGGCCCAGCCACGGAAGAGGCGGGAAGAGCCGATAGTGCCTGCTGTGCACAAGGAACACAGACCCGTGCATTGTCACCGCTGCTAGGTAAGACCCCACAAGCTACACACAACCGGGCTTGTCCCGAAGGAACCCCGTTCACAATATCCTGAGATGCCTCCATATGGTGATTGTATCACCACGATAGGCCCGTAGGGATTGACGCTATAAGCTACCCTGGATGCCCCAATAACCCGCTGGGAAGTGGGAGTAATTTTTAATAGTCTCAACCGGGGGATACACCGGGCTGGGAGAAGCCACCGGAATCCACGGTCTGAAAGACATAAGAGGGACAGGAATGTCAGAGCCAAGCGCAAGGACTAACTATAAGATATATTATAAAAATAAAAAATGGTCGCCCGCGAGGGCACGTACAGACAGCAGGGGGAGGGCGGTCTTCACCACACGCGCGCGCGAAAAGGAATGGCGCCGAAAGATCTCGAAGGGCGGGCCAGAGCTGAAGGTGACGCGGAGCGCACCAAAAAGTGAGGCGGGGCGCATCAAGTTAGGACCCCGCCCCCCCCAGAGAGCGCGAAGCTCCGAAAGCGCTAAGCAAATAGAGAAGAAGGGAACAGGGCCGAAGTCAAGACAAGCCCCTGAAGGAGGATCGGTGTTACAGCAGCGGAGTCACTACGGATCAGGAAAAAAGGACGCCGCAGCATCAACAAAACCACCGCCGTCCGTGCAATATAGAAAGGGCGTGGCGGCTACCAATAAGTAAAGTACATAAGGCGGCTCTGACATCCATTCCCAGTCAAACACGACACAGAGGCCATAAGCGTGTAATAGGGTACACTGAGGGAGGGACATCCACTATGAGGCTCACCATCAGCCTAAACCGCCTACCCTATGGTGGGGGACTGCGGTGGAGCATGGCTCCGTCAAGCACGCATGGTGCTGCCTACCTTCACCCGACCAGCGCAGCCCAGGCTGGGAGGAACATCACAAGGAGGATGGGTGGTAATAGTCCCACAGGGCCGGAGGCTGTAATAGCCCCGCTCACCTGCGAGAGAGTGATACTTCATGTCTTCGCAGTCAGCACTGCAGAGAAATCTGGGGATTTGTGGGAGGTCCCTGGGTATATGAAGGGCCGGGAGGAGCCTGTTTTTGCATGTCTGCAGTGCCACAGCGCCCTCTGGCGGAGGATAACCCAAGTGTAAGTATTATATCTGGAGCAGGACGTACTGTATACTTAGAATATGTGGTTTTGATTCTGCTTTTTTATTCTTTTTTTGGGAAACCCTGTGCAACCAAAATATTCATCCAGGGATTACTTCCAGAAAACTGTGCCCACATCAACATGCCTGGTACGCCTAGAAAGCTCCCAGTATTGACAAGCAGTTAACAAAAAGCCGGGAGAACACTAATAACCAAAATTCAAAAATGAACATATGAACAATCACCATACAGAGGTAACTAAGAATAATGATAACAAGGGTGGGATGGAACAGGACGTGCTGTATACGTATAATACCAATTCTACAGGTGAGTAATCACAGAATTGTATTATTCTAAGTATACAGCACGTCCTGTTCCAGAATATTCCTTACACTTGGGACATCCAATAGCAGTGTCCGTACGGTAGGGTGGGATCCCCAAAAAGTAACAACGGGCAGTTTAAACTACTGCCGCCTGCGGAACTTTGCGACCAAAAGCAGCATCAGCTGAGGCCCTAACATCAACCTTGTGAAACTTAGAAAAAGTATGAACAGAAGACCAAGTAGCGGCCTTGCAAACTTGTTCAACAGAAGCTTGGTGCTGAAAAGCCCAAGAGGCACCAATAGCACGAGTAGAATGAGCAGTAAGGCGGAAAGGAGGCTCCTTCCCCTTAGCAGAATAGGCCTGTACCACAGCCTGATCCACTTGCTGATAGTGGACTTAGCTGGAGCCAGACCCTTCTTAGGTCCAGACGGGAGCACAAAAAGAGCATCAGTTTTCCTGAAGGATTCAGTAGCCACCAAATAGAACTTCAGATTCCTGACCGCATCCAGAGAGTGCAAAGCCTCTCCTTAGGGTTACTAGGATTAGGGCACAGAGAAGGCAAGACAATGTCCTGATTGAGATGAAAAGACACAACCTTAGGGAGAAAATCTGGCTTAAAAGGAAACACCACCTTGTCCTGATGTCCCTCAAAGTAAGGGGGTTTGATGGAAAGTGCCGCCAACTCAGAAACACACCTAACAGAGGTGATGGCCACCAAAAAGACTACCTTAAGCGTCAAAATGGACAAAGGGGCCTCACGCAAGGGCTCAAAGGGAGACCCCTGCAAGGCAGATAAGACCAAGTTCAAATCCCAGACTGGTAACATAGGCTTACGTGGGGGACGCACATGAGTAACCCCCTGGAAGAAGGTCTTAACCAAACGATGGTGTGCAAAAGAGCTTTGGAAGAAAATGGCCAAGGCAGAAACATGACCTTTAAGAGTACTAAGTTAAAGACCCAAATCCAAACCATGTTACAGAAACTCCAGAATCCTAGAGACAGAAAACACCCGACAGGGAAACGACTTAGACTCACACCAGTCAATGTAAGCATGCCATACCCTATAGTAGATGGAGGACGAGGACTTCTTCCTAGCCCTAATCATGGTATTAACAACAGAGGCAGGCAGCCCCTTTTCCATCAAGATGGAGGTTTCAGCAGCCAGGCCGTTAAAGCCAGCGTTTGTAAATTGGGATGGCGTAGCTGCCCCTGAATGAGCAGGTCTGGAACCTTGGGCAGGACGTATTGATCTATTGCCAACTGCACGATGTCTGCGAACCACTCTTCTTGGCCAACAGGGGGCCACCAGGATGGTTGGCACCCCTTCCTGGGAAATCTTGCGCAGCACCCTGCCCAGCAGAGGAAACGGAGGGAACACATAAAGGAGCTGAAAGCTCTGCCAAGACATTGTTAATGCATCCATGGCCAAGGCCAGAGGGTCCTGGGACAGAGAGACAAAGGCTGGAAGCTTGTGATTGTGGCGGGACGCAAACAGATCCACATCCGGCTGACCCCAATGGTGGCACAGGGAGTGAAACACCCTGCTGCTGAGGGACCATTCTCCCAGGCGAGAAGTCCCCCTGAGGAGGGAGTCTGCCTCCAATTTCTCCTCTCCCGGGATGTACACTGCCGAGATGCAGGGGACATTCTCCTCCGCCCAGGACAGAATAAGAGACACTTCCTTGAGGGCCCTCTTGCTCCGGGTCCCTCCCTGATGATTGATGTAGGCAACCGCCGTCTGGTTGTCCCAGCGGACCTGAACAGCCCGACCCCGAAGGTGTGGAGTCAGTTGGACGAGAATCAACCGTATCGCCCTCAGTTCCAGAATGTTGATATGGGTGTGGGCCTCCTGAGGGCCCCACGGACCCTGGAATTTCAGGGATTTCCAGAAACCCCTCCAACCTGTCAGACTGGCATCTGTGGTGACTGTCTCCCAGCATGGAGCCGGAAAGGATCTGCCCACCAACAGGTTTCTTGAGTCCAGCCACCACGAGAGAGAGCCTTACCAGAGGGGACAGAACAAACACCGGGTCCCGATCCCCAACTGACAAGAGGTGAAGTTGAAGAGGCCTCATGTGAAACTGAGCGTATGGAACAGCCTCGAAGCAAGACACCATCAGACCCACCAGCTGCATCCCCTGCCAGATGGAAGGATGAGGGCAAGACAGAAGAAGCTTGGCTTGAGCTTGCAGACTGTCCACCTTCTGCTGAGGGAGAAGGATCTTGACCTGAGATGTATCCAGAGTCATGCCCAGAAAGGACTTGACCATTGACTGTGACAGGGAAGACTTGGGATGGTTGATCACCCAGTCGAAGGACTCCAGTGTGGACACCACCATCTGGGTATCCAGCTCGGCCTGCTGGAAGGACCAAGACGTGATGAGAATGTCCTCCAGGTAAGGAAGGATGCGAATGCCCTGAGATCTCAGCAGAGTCAAAATGCCCGCCAGTACCTTGGTGAATACCCTGGGAGCCGAGGTGAGAACGAAGGGCAAGGCCACAAATTGGTAGTGCTGATCCTCCAGAGCGAACCTGAGGAATCTCTGATGACCTGGAAAGATTGGTATTTGAAGGTAAGCATCCTTGATGTCTACAGAGGTCATGAAGTCCTCCGGGCGTAGTGAATTTACAGCTGAGCGCAGAGTCTCCATGCGAAAGCGTTTGAATCTGACAAATTTGTTGAGGCACTTTAAATCCAGGATGGGTCTGATGGACCCGTCTTTCTTGGGAACAGTGAAAAGACTGGAATAGTAGCCTCTGCCCCTTTCCTGTAAAGGCACTTGGCAGATGACCCCTAACTCCAGAAGGTTCTGGACAGCAAGGCGCAGACTCTGGGCTAAAAATACCATTTTGTGATTACTCACCTGTAAAATGGGTATGTCACACACCCCGCTTCAAGACGTTCATTACATGTGGGTATACTGACCTGTAGATGGCGATCTTGCAGAGATGTCAATAAAAAAAAGTAAGACCCTCCCGGTCCATAAATACCTGGGACCTCCCACTCATTCCCCAGTATAAAGATAGCAGTAAGGTAAAGGGACCAGGAAAGCCAATTAACTAACAAAGGTTCACCATATAAAGGATCCAGCATACCAAAGGGCAGGGTGAAGCGGGGTGTGTGACATACTTATAATACCCATTTTACAGGTGAGTAATCACAAAATGGTATTATTCTAAGTATGTCACACACCCCGCTTCAAGACATTCATTACATGTGGGACATCCAATAGCAGTGTCCATAAAGGGCGGGGATCCAAAACAAAGCAACAAGGCACAAACTTAAACCACTGCAGCTTGCAGAACATTGCGGCCAAAAACAGCATGCGCTGAGGCCCACACATCAACCTTGTAAAACTTGGAAAAAGTGTGAACCGAAGACCAAGTAGCAGCCTTACAAACCTGCTCAACAGAGGCCTGGTGCTGGAAAGCCCAGGATGCCTCAACAGCACGAGTAGAATGAGCAGTAACACGAAAAGGGGGAATCTTCCCCTTAGCAGAATAGGCCCCAACAATGGCCTGGCGAATCCATTTACTAATGGAAGACTTGGCGGGAGCCAAACCCTTCCTAGGCCCAGAGGGCACCACAAAAAGGGCGTCCGTCCTGCGAAAAGAGGAAGTAGCCACCAAATAGTACTTCACACAGCGAACCACATCCAAAGAATGCAAAACCCTCTCCTTGGCATTGCTAGGCTTAGGACACAAGGAGGGTAGAGCAATTTCCTGATTAAGATGAAAAGCAGAGACCACCTTAGGAAGGAAATCTGTCTTGAAGCGGAAAACAGCCTTGTCCTGATGCCTCTCAAAGTAAGGGGCCTTAATGGACAAGGCCGCCAACTCCGATACACGCCGAACGGAAGTGATGGCAACCAGAAAAACAACCTTCTGAGTAAGCGTAGAAAGTGCAATATTCTGCAAAGGTTCAAAAGGAGGACCCTGCAAGGCAGGAAGAACCAAATTCAAATCCCAAACTGGGAGCAAAGGCTTCCTAGGAGGCGGCACATGCGTAACCCCCTGGAAAAAGGTCTTAACCAGAGGATGAAGAGCAAAAGACTTTTGAAAGAAAACCGCCAGGGCAGAAACATGCCCTTTTAGCGAACTAAGCTGCAAACCTAGGTCCAGACCATGTTGCAGAAATTCCAAAACCCTAGGGATAGAAAACGCCCTGCAAGGCAAGGCCCTGACCTCACACCAATCAATATAAGACCTCCAAATCCTATAGTAGATGGCAGAGGAAGACCGCTTTCTAGCCCTAGCCAGAGTCTGAATGACAGCATCAGAAATGCCTTCCTCCTTCAAGATGGAGGTTTCAGCAGCCACACCGTCAAAGCCAGCGTTGATAAATTGGGGTAGAGCAGTGGACCCTGAGTGAGTAGATCCGGCAGAAGGGGCAGAACTAACTGATCCTCTGCCAACCTTACCACGTCTGCGAACCAAACCTGTCTTGGCCACCTTGGAGCCACCAAGATTGCTGACGCGCCCTCTAGGGCCAGCTTGCGCACCACCTTGCCCACCATGGGAAACAGAGGGAACAGGTATAGTAACCCCAGATCCCTCCAGTTCAGGGACATGGCATCCGCTGCCAGAGCCAGCGGATCCCGCGAGAGAGACACAAATGCTGGAAGCTTGTGATTGTGACGAGAGGCAAAAAGGTCCACCTCCGAAGTCCCCCCCCCGGCGAGATGAGCACCTGCTCAGGGAGTCCGCCTCCGTGTTCTCCACTCCCGGAATGTACACTGCCGAGATGCATGGGACATTGCTCTCTGCCCAATCCAGGATCAAAGACACTTCCCTGAGGGCACCCCTGCTGCGAGTCCCTCCCTGGTGATTGATGTAGGCGACCGCCGTCCGATTGTCCGACCGAACTTGAACCGGTAGTCCCCGCAACTGATGAGTCAAGTGAGCCAGAACCAACCTGATGGCTCTCAACTCCAGAACATTGATGGGATTGTGAGCCTCCTGAGGCCCCCACAGTCCCTGAAACTGAAGATCCTTCCAAAATCCCCCCCAACCAGACAGGCTGGCATCCGTGGTGACCGTCTTCCAACGAGGGGTCAGAAAGGACCTGCCCCTCGTCAGATTGCTTGGTTTCAGCCACCACCGAAGGGAACGCCGCACCCGGGGGGACATCAGAAAGGACTGATCCAATGACAGCGGGGACCTGTCCCAGGCCGCCAAGAGATGGAGCTGGAGCGTCCTTGTGTGAAACTGGGCAAAGGGAACCACCTCGAATGATGCCACCATCAATCCCACCAGTCGCATCCCCAGCCGGATGGACGGGCGGGGGATAGATATGAGACGCTGAGTCAAACCCTGAATCAGAAGAACCTTGGCTCGGGGGAGGAACACCTTGGCCTGAAAAGTATCCAGAGACATTCACAGGAACTCCACCACCCTGGAGGGAGAGAGGCAGGACTTGGGATAGTTGATCACCCAACCGAAACTCTCCAGAGTGGACACCACGGTCCTGGTATCCAGCTGCGCCTGACTGAGGGAAGACGCCATGATGAGAAGATCGTCCAGATATGGCACGATGCGGATACCCCTGGCTCTGAGGATGGCCATCACTTCAACACCTTGGTAAAAACCCTTGGAGCCGAGGTAAGGCCAAACGGAAGAGCCACAAACTGAAAATGTCGATTTTCCACGAAGAAACCTGAGAAATCTCTGGTGTGCCGGAAATATTCTAAATATGTCTATGGACGACATGAAGTCCCCCTGACGAAGTGAGTGGATGGCTGAGCGCAGAGTTTCCATACGGAACTTCCGGGGACGGACGAACCTGTTGAGCAACTTCAGATCCAGAATGGGCCGAACGGATCCGTCCTTCTTGGGCACCGTGAACAAATTGGAATAGAAGCCCAGGCCCCGGTCTGAGGGGGGCACCGGACAGATGACAGCCATGTGCAAGAGACTTGCTACTGCCGCCCGAAGCCCCTGAGCGGCCAGAGGATCTGACGGCACCCGAGACCTGAAGAATCTGGGAGGGGACCGGAACTCGAACTCCAGCTTGTAACCGGAAGACACCACTTCCTGAATCCACCTGTCCGAGACCTCTTGGACCCAGACCCGGGAGAAGAGTTGCAGCCGTCTCCCCACCCGCAAGGGTGAGGGCGCCCCCTCATTGCTGATCCGGCTTGGCAGCGACTTTAGGCTCAGAGCCCCAACTGTGTCCTGGACGGGCCCGACCCCTGCCCCTGGACCAGGAATCACCTCTGGACGAGGGAAAGTCGAACCCCTGCCAACTCTAGCCCCACGAAAGGACTGAGTGAAGGAAGCCGCCCCCCGAAAGGGGCGACGCTGCTTCTTACGCTGAGGTAACTTACCTCCCTTCGCCACCGAATCCAATTTCTCTCCAAAGAGCTGCAACCCCACAAAAGGAAGGGCCGTAAGCGACTTTTTGGACACAAAATCAGCTTCCCACTGGCGTAACCAAACCGACCGCCAGATAGCCACAAGCAAGGCCGAAGCTCTGCTACACATCACCAATGTGTCATCCAAGGCGGTCAGCACAAAGGACAAAAATAACTCACATCGCTTAAGTGCGGCAAACTCCTCACTAGCTGGGTCAAGCCCGGAAGAGGTCAACAGTCCTCTAACAACCGACCTGGCAGCTACCAATAAAAGCGCCGAAGCACAAGCCGGCCACAAGCCATCTGGTCAATGCGTTTATCCTCACCATCCTTGAGAGTAGTGCACGCCGGAGAAAGCAGGATTGAGGAGCTGGACAACCCCAAAACCGGAGCATCCACCTCAGGGGGGGACGACCAGTGCTTCACCGCGTACGCCGGAAAGGGATATTTTTTGTCCAAACCCGGAGGGACACCCGGAAGCCGAGTCGGCCTCTCCCATTCCTTGAGAATGATATCATAAAAATGCTTTCGATAAGGAAATTCCAAGCGCGGCTTGGTCACCTCAAAGAACTCCCCCTTCAGCGGAGGAGCCGCCTCGGGGGGAGAAATAGCCAGGATATTAAACATATGAGCCAGGACCCTAGAGGTATCCAAGGAATCCCCCTGGACCTGCTCGGTATCAGCACCCACAAACTGCTGGTCATCGGAGCCCTCAGACTCCTCAAACAGCTCCCCTTCCTCAAGCGGGGAACAATCAGACCAATCCAGGTCAAACTCCTCCGTATCAAAGGCCTGCGAGGCTGTATACAAATGTTTTCTCTTTGCCGTGGCCTTTTTGGCAACAGCACTGGAAAACAATTTTTCAAGAATTGGCCAATCTGGCACACACCTCAGATTGCGACTCCCCGTCAATGACCACATCACATGGGGTATGTGTCAAGCGAGGGGGAGACAGAGAGGAGACTGGCGGAGCAGAACCAGACGCCTGAGATCCGGACTGCCGCGCAATAGACCGTTGTGCACAGGGTACACAAAGAAATACATTATCCCCCAAAAGGGATACCCCACACCCCAAACGCCTGGATTGCCCCGAGGGGGGCACAAGCCCATTATCCGGGGAAGCCTCCATATGGTGATTTTTATATATATATATATATATATATATATATATATATATATATATATACACAATGTCCCAAGGGAATTACGCAGTAATGCAACCCGGGATGCCCCTTTAAGTCCCACGTGGGAGGAATTACAGACCCCTACCGGGAGAACCCCCCTTTAATAGGAACAATGGTCCTCCTGGAACACACAAACAAACACAGCAATCAGAACACATAGCAATTGTCCAAAGGGGTTAATAACAGAAGCATTGCCAAGCAACCCCAAGGAGGGACATGATCAATAAAGAAAAACTAATGGGGCAACAGGCCACTCACCAACCATCACGCACGCACGCCTGGCAGGGAAGGAAAAAGGCGCGTAGGCAGAGGAAGGGCGGGCCGGCGCGGTTCGCACGTCGCTCCCGGCCCGCCCCTCCCGGGCAGAAGCCGGGACCTGAACCGCAACGCCCGCAGCACGGGGGCAGGCCGTAGGCATTCGCGCGAGCGCCCGGCCCGCCCCCCGCCCTGAGGGGAAGAAGCACCGTAGAACAGCCGCCATGACAAACACTGGAGGCCGGTCTGAGTACCGCACATACACATGTAAAGTTACAGCACCACACACACAATATCAATAAAGTATGAAACTATAAGGGACCAGGCCCCCCCCCCCCAAGGGTATCCGGTAGAGGGGGAATCCATGCTAGGGTGGAAGGCCAAGGGACAGGGCATCCCAAACTGGGTCACCAACCCGGTTAGCCGCCTACCCCTTGGTAGCTCCTGAGCACCTAGGGTGCCATCTACCATTGCCCGGACCAGCAGCCTAGGCTGGGAGGCAGTAAGATCAATAAAGAATCCGGGCAGGAATAGATCAAATAGAGGGCCGGGAGTCATCCCGGCTACCTGCAAGGAGGAGACATCCATCTTGTGACTTGCTCGCCGTCTGCAGAGATGAAAGACTGGGGAATGAGTGGGAGGTCCCAGGTATTTATGGACCGGGAGGGTCTTACTTTTTTTATTGACATCTCTGCAAGATCGCCATCTACAGGTCAGTATACCCACATGAAATGAATGTCTTGAAGCAGGGTGTGTGACATACTTAGAATAGGGGGTTTTGAGCCATCCGGGATTTGATGAATCTTGGGGGCGGCCAGGCTGCAAACTATCTTGTAACCGGAGGACACTACCTCCCAAATCCACCGGTCTGAGACGTGAAGTCTCCAGACGTGAGCAAAAAGCCGAAGCCGTCCCACCCCCCGGATGGGTGAGGGCGCCCCTTCATGCCTGAGGGGGCTTGGGTGAGGTTTTTGGCTTGAGACCCCAGGAGAGGCCAGGACGGCCACGTCCTCTGCCCCTACCCCAATGGTCTCCACGGACCCCAATAAAAGAGGCTCCATGGTAAGTTCTGGAACCACGGAAGGATGGGAGAAAGGCACCTGTCCCCTGAAAAGACCGAGATGGCCTCCAGCGTTGAGGTAACCTACCACCCTTAGCAAACAAATCCAAGCGTTCCCCAAAGAGACGCAGGCCCTTGTAGGGGAAATTAGCGAGAGCCTTCTTAGCAGCATTGTCAGCCACCCACTGACATAGCCAGACAGAGCGGCGTATAGCCACCAACAGGGCAGAAGTCCTACCACACATTCTAATGACATCATCCATGGCAGAGAGGATATATGCAATAAATTCCTCACAAAGCAGGAGAGATCTATACTCCTCTCTACCCGCTGTAGCGATAACCTTTATCGCCGGAGGGCTTCACCGCCCGAGACGTCCTTTTCCCGATCGTAAGAGGTGCTGCAGGAATCCCAGAGTCGTCCATGAGGAAACAGGAACAGCCCTTACAAGGGCTAGTGAATTGTAATATAGCGTTTCCCCCAATAAGAGACAGAACTCAGTATTGAGGGTGAAGGTGAAGTGTGTTTATTAGTGCCACTCTAGGCCTTATATACACAAGTCTCCATGCAAGGTGGACCTGATGGAGAACTGCATGACACACACACCGACCAATAGCAGCAGGGCACACAATCCCTCAACTCTGTCGGTGACGCAATCAGCAACACAATAGACGTCTGTAACACAATCAATCAGAACAATGCCATTGTCTGTGACGTAATCAATCAACACAATGGCAGTCTATAATACAATCCAAACTACAATGACATTGCCTGTAACAGTATCAAAATACAATGACATTGTCTGGAACCTAATTAAGAAAAGGCCAGTGAATGACCCGGTGGGCAATTGAATAGTGATGACATCCAAAAGGCAGAGCGTCTGTCACACCCACATCCTCAGATGCCCCATCCAAAATACACTTAAGCACCCCTTTAATGGCAATAGCCGTAATAGCAGAGGCACAAACCGGGCGCAGTGCCGTCCCCACGCAGGCAAAGGCATGACAGGCCAGTTGGTCCAAACGCCGGTCCTCGGCATCTCGTAGGGTAGTAGTGTCAGGAGAATGCATGACAGATGTATTGGACAACCCTAGAACAGGCGCATCCACCTCGGGAGGACATGACCAATGCTTAACAACATCAGCAGGAAAGGGATACCTCTTGTCCCAACTCTTAGGCACCCCGGGCAGCTTGCTAGGCCATTCCCATTCTTTGAGCACTAGATTATTAAAGTGAGACTGCCCAGGAAACTCCCAGCGTGGCTTAACCATATGAAAAAGTTCACCCTGCTGCTGCGGAGCCACTGCCGGGGGAGAAATACAAAGCACTTCAAATATGTGACTCAGCAATCTGTCACTGTCATCAGGGGACCACAGGTCTTCCCCAAAGGGAGTCCCAGTACCACCGTATATCTTAGGTTGTTCCTCAGAGGATTCTGAATCAGAAAATAATTCCCCCTCCTCAAGGGGGTAGGGACCTGTTCCTCAGAGGATTCTGAATCAGAAAATAATTCCCCCTCCTCAAGGGGGAAGAGGGAAACCGCGGGTGATAAATGCAGCTTCTTAGCAGAATCCGTACGAGGGGCAGACCCAGCAAGATGTTTCTCAATGCTGGCCACCCGTGCAGCTAAATCAGGTTGAGACTCCACCAGGCCCAGTAACAGACAGCCCAGGCTGCAGCGCAAGTACTTGCTGGGCACAGGGTACACACACCCTGACATCACTAATAGGGGATACCCCACATACAACACATAGCTGGGCTTGTCCCGAAGGAACCCCAGGCCTATTATCCCCAGAAGCCTCCATATGGTGATTTGAATGGCACGATAGGCCAGTAAGGGTTAACGCTAAAGAGCTACCCGGGATGCCCCAAGAACCACTAGGGAAGTGGGAGTTAGTGAGGGAAAATGGCCGGGAGAAACCACAGTGCTGAAGTATTCACCCGCCTGGAAGACATAATAAACATTCCCATAAGAATAAGGCAGTTAAACTTTTAGTAAAAAACGTACTTACTCTCAAACCGCAGAGAGCCAGGCAGCACGCAGCAAGGAGACAAAATGGTGTCCGCAGACCTCGAGGGGCAGGCAGTGGAGTTATGAGGTAAATGCATCATCCACAGGGCCCCCCCGAATCGCGCCCACGTGATCCGGCTGGCCAATAGCGGCCCGGCAGCTCTGAGGTGAACGGGGCTGCCAGGCGCGGAGCACAGTACAAAGTGCGGCGGCACCGTTTTATAAAGCTACAAGCACTTATAACATGTCAAGAGTGAAATACAGTGTTGAATCACCAGACGCCCCCCCCCCGGAGATCCCCCAAGGGGAGAGTGAGGGAGGATAACAGCAGAATTCCCAGGACAATGGCGCCCAGAGGACTAATATGTGAAGTGAGGGTGGAGGGGGAATGAATAGGGTTTAACTGCACAGAATAACCTGGCAAAACCCATGAGGCATCCCAAAAAGGCTCACCATTAGCCTAAACTGCCTACCCTGTTAGAGCAGGGACTGCGGTAGGAGCCTAGCTCCTCAGCACCATTGGTGCTTGCTAACCTACCTTCACCCGAACCTTAACAGCCGAGGCTGGGAGGCAGTAAATGAGACGGAACGGGTGGGAATAGTCTTGCAGGGCCGCAGGCATATAAGCCCTGCTCACCTGCACCACAGAAAGCTATCTTCTGTCTTCGCAGTCCAGACTGCAGAAAGAACTGGGGAATTTGTGGGAGGTCCCTGACTTATATAGGGCTGGGAGGAGCCACAAGCGGTTTTATGCAGTCCAGCGCCATCTTGTGGATGTATTACCCAAGTGTAAGGAATATTCTGGAACAGGGCGTGCTGTATACTTAGAATAATATATAGTTTGTGTGGGGTATTTCAAATGTAAAGGGTTGCTTTTTTTCTTGAAAAACTGCAAGGTGTGCATAGCATAGTTGTATTCTATCTCAATATCTCCTAAAGCGCTGTTTCAGTTTGAGGGAGTCTCCTGGGTGGGAAAGGGAGTCTACCCGTGGTACCATTTGAATCAGGAGAAATGGAGCTTTTACATGCAATAAGAATTTATTGACAAAATTAAATTTTTTATTACAAGGGAACACTACAAATTGTACAAAAATATTTTGTTTACATATTTTGCAAAAATTTCACACAAAAATATTGAGAATATACTTAAATGACAAGACATTTCATGTTAGCCCAGACTCTGGCATGTAGTCATGTAGTTTGCATTTGTGGCATAGTGGTTAAGAAATCTATATTGTAACCGGTTGCACGTTCTATTTTTGGCTGGAACATGACTGAAGTGAAAAGCACGTAACCCCCAAACTGTTTCCTGGGTGCAGTAATTAGGGCAGCCAAACACTCTGGGCATGTGTGCACTCACTGCTTATTTTTGGCTCCCGGCACGGATAGGTTAAATGCAGAGGAAGAATCCCTATGTGTGTGCAAGCATACAATGGCCATATATGGACAAAAACAATTAAATCAAAAGTAGAAAAGGAGGGAGATGCAGAGGCATAACAGCCACAGTTGCATGGGTAGCTGTTGCGACAAGGCCCTGACAGTCACATAGGTGACCTGGCCGCCTGCTCCCTGGACCAGTGCTGGTGGCTTATTCTTGTTCGACCACTCTTTTGCAAACTACCTACAAAGCCAGATAACACAGGACATGTGGGGATCTGATAGGTCTGTGTAGTGAGGAGACAGTAGATCTGGCACACCAAATTCAGATACATATGAGACATCCCATAGCAGTCCCCTATCAGGTGGAAATAATCCCAAGCTGACTGCATCAGCATAACCAACATAGCTGTAATAGCCACAGTTGCAGGGGTCGCTGTGCATCAGCCTTGCGCAGGTGACCATGCTGATCTGCTCTGTTTCTTCTCTCACCGATGCTGCCTAGAGGTTTGGTGGAACAGACAGACACACATCATACAAAGACCCGACAATGTCTTCCTGGGGAAGAATGTCCGCTGGCCGGTTGTAGCCACCCGACAATCAATTATGTCAGCCCAATGGTAACCACCTGACCGCCTATCCATAGCCTGATGGCGTACTTTAACAGTTGCAAGGTTGTAGACCCACAAATCCACCACACCTCCTCTGAGGTTTATTGCCCTATCCTGCCCAACCAGGCAATGAGAGATGAGATCCATATGGCAGGACCGACTCGTCCATGTCGAATCGTTATAGCTTGTTCAGGTACCTAACCAATAAATTCTACAAAAAACACTTTGCCCGTCAGGAAATAATACAATTCTGTGAAATACTCACCTGTAGAATTGATATTATTTGTATACAGTACGTCCTGCTACAGATATAATACTTACACTTGGGTTATCCTCTGCCAGATGGCGCTGTACTGCAGAGACATGCAAAACAGGCTCCTCCCGGCCCTTCAAATACCCAGGGACCTCCCACAAATCCCCAGCATTGAAAAGCAGTGAACAAGAAGCCAGGAGAATTAAACCACCCAAAACAACTGGTAATGATAACAATCA